>CM063445.1:15556830-18059330 GCA_032191425.1 Lymantria dispar | reverse complement strand
ACGTCACAGGTCAAACTTCCAGAGAATATTGTATACTGCTTATTTATGCAAACTTACAATTAGATATGGAACTCTGACAATTAACAATTACGCAGACTAGTCACGGGACTAGTCTGAATCTATTACACTCTGTTGGGGTACTATAGTTATTTGAAAACAATATGATTACGTAGTACATCAAATGTAAAAGTAGCTGACAATTGATACAGGTATAATTATCTTATATCTTTAAACGAGCAATTCTATATATATATATATATATATATATATATATATATATATATATATATATATATATATATATATATATATATATATATATATTCAGGATCTCGGAAACGGCCCCAACAATTTTGATGAAATTTGGCATACTAGAGGTTTCGGGGCCAAAAAAATCGATCTAGCTAGGTTTTATTTATAGAAAATGTTGTTTTGTCTGTGTTCTTAGCTAATCAATACAATGACACAAAATGTCAATAGAATATGGATTCAAATTTCGCCGTCGACGTCAAGAGTGACGATAGCTCAGTTGGGAAATTGTCCAGATTTTTTGTTTTGTTTTGGCATTCAAACAGCGTGGGATCGAATCTCGGTATTATTATTATTTATTTATTTATTTATTTAAAACTTTTGCACACAAAAAAAAGGTACAAGGCGGACTTAATGCCTTAGGCATTTTCTGCCAGTCGACCTAAGGTGGAGCAGAAATAAATTAGGCAGGTGCAATGCAATGTGAGCAATAATTTCTGAAATTTGGTTATATAAATGTGGCAAATCTAAATAATCTTATATCTAATACAAGCAAACAATACATATATATATATATATATACACACACATACATATATACATACATATATACATACGTAAATACATACATACATACACATATACATACATATAAATTTTATAAACAGCAGAGGTGATTCATCAATGATGAGTTCATTCCGTCAGAAGGCCTAGGTATAGGCGTTTGACCATAGCCTTAAAACTATCACTACTAGGGGCCATTTTGATCTGTAATGGTAGCGCATTCCAAAGAAGAATGGCCTGGATATGAAAGGAAGAATGTACCAGACTGGAGGAGTGAGAAGGACAGTGAAGAAGAAGATTTTTGGAGGAACGGAGATTATTATTATTCTGTTTTTGTAATTTTTGATATTTTTATTTTTTATTAATATCTATATATGTATATAACAGAAAGTCGTGTGAGTTACACTATTTATAATTCAAGAATGGCTGTACCGATTGGGCTGAAAATTGGTGGGGAGGTAGTTTAGAACCAGGAGACTGACAGGATTTTTTATCCCGTTCAATCGCGTTCCCGTTTCCCGTTCGATAAAATGTCAAAGAAACGTAGTATAACATAAACGCATTTGATATGTAATAACAAAACGCAAATGACAGCTAAACGCAATTTTGTAATTCGTATATATGTAGTTAAGTATGGTTTCTTTTGACACGAATGTCAAAATGTCATTTAGCGCTTTCATATTTTTAACTGTGTTATATTAAATAATTTTGCTGATATTTTATGTAATGCGGACAAAATGTTGAAATATAGTGAATAGGATATAATAGTAAATTGCGTGCATTTTTATATTCTGCCAAAATTCCGAGAGGAATCATGGATTGGTTCTCAGCACCTAATCCATGGTAACAACTAAGACTAAAAGACGAAGACTAAAGACGAAGACTAAAGACGTGAAGAATATATGTATATTATAACTGGACACTTGCACCAATAGCTAATAATTGCAGCTTGTTGCCATTACTCAAGAATAAGCAGAAGATAAGTATGGTTGAAAATTTGATAATTATAATTTTGTCAAATATCAATAATTAGTAATTTGTATTCTCTTTGAATCATCATTAACAATGCCGCGACCAAGACGATCGTATCTTTCCGGACAAAGCTGTAATGGTTCTTCTAGAGACTATATATTCGGCAATTTAGAAAATATATTTACGAAAAAAATTATGGCGGTACGAAGTTAGCTAGTATCTATATCTATATATATAAAAGAAAGTCGTGTTAGTTACTACATTTACAACTCAAGAACGGCTGTACGGATTTGACTGAAAATTGGTGGGGAAGCCCAACTTTCTGAGGGTGATTGCGTGTGGAGGGTTTTGGTGGTGTCCTTGGTATCACCGAGCCTCAATGCACGCATTCACACTTCCTTCGCTTTCTTCGCGGTAGGCAACGGCCTTGTAAAGGTCCATGAGCGGCAGCAACACTTACCATCAGGTGTACTGTTTGCTCGTTTGCCACCGTTTGCAATAAAAAAAAAAAGTAGCTTAGAATCAGGAAACGGACATAGGATATTTTTTTATCCCGTTTCTTTTTTTTAATGGTGTTTACAAGATTTCGCCAATAACTCTTTTATCCCGTTCGATCACGTTCCCGTGTGACGTGACACAAAATGTCAAACAGAAAACAAGTCACTATCAAACATAGTTATACTACGTTACATTTTAAAAACGCGTTTGATATGTAATAACAAAATGCAAATGGGACGCGAATGTCAAAATGTCATGTAGCGCTTTTATATTCTTTTCATTATTTTAGTGTTTTAAAGTGTTATATTCAATAATTTTGCTGATATTTTATGTAATATAATGCAGATAAAATTCTGAAATGTAGTGAAAATGATATAATAGTGAATTACGTGCATTTTGACATTCTGCCCAAATTTCCTGAGACGCATGGACTTGGATATCAGCACTAAGTCATGCTAACGACTGACTGAAAGACTAAGACTAAAGACGTGAATAATAATCAATATACTCGACACTGGCACCAATAGCTCATATTATTGTAACCATGGAAGTAATAAGTACTTTGTACAAGAGGAATGAGCTGTTGTCGCAAAATTGAAGCCGAGCGAGAGCTCAGTAACTGTACCTTTTATCCCTCTCTGGCGATGTTGACTATATTGAAATATGATTTAAGGACAATAATTATAAAACTAAACTTATGCTGTGTGGTAGCGGCATCGAATACTACCAACCCTTGCTTTGCTCGTGGGTGTCGTAAAAGACGACTAAGAGCCCTAGATTGACCCGGATCAACTCCATCTGGTACCATTTGGGTCAACGATTACATTCCCAAGGAGGGTTGACGTCAGGCAGGCGGCCGGTCATAAAAGTCATTGCCGAAACTATTTGCAATATGTCAAAACAGATGACCTATTGCGTCCACCCCAAGGAATTGGGATAAGAGCAAGATGATGATGATGAATTATAAAATTAAACTTCCGTGTGGTGACGGAGTAAGAATACAATTCACCACCCCCTAACTTGCCGGTGGGTTATCGTACGAGACGACTAAGGGATATAAAACGCATATAACATCTATGCGAGAGAAGGAAAACTCGAAATAAAACCCTATACCAACACGTCTGACCAGCGTGGTATAGTAGGTCAATGACCCTTCCATTATGGAGGAGGCCCGAGCCCAATAGTGGGACGTATATGGGCTGAGATGAATTATAAAAAATGATTTATGATCAGCAGATTATATAATACAATATATATAAATATTACATAATACAATGGTATATACAGAGGTGGGCATTAACTCGTTAATCCGTTAATCGTTAATTAACGAATTTTGGTTAGCGGATTAACTTTTAAGTTAACTTCAAAAAATGTTAACGCTCTTCTTACTTCTTGCGATATGTTGATTTGCACCTACAGCAAGCATTGCGCACGAATTGAACGATTGCTCCAACTTATAATTTTGAAACTACCGCGATCGTATGCGCCACCAGAAAAATCTAAGACGATTTTCGTACACACTATTGATAAAACTGCACAAACTGTCTGCGCAGTTGAATCGCTACGATATATCATTGTCGTGTATACCGACCCTTACTCCTCCGTCACCACACAGGCACGAAAACAGTATAGTCTAAATAATACCTAAGTCTAAGTAAAAAATAGTAAGTCTTAAATGGTTAACTTTTAACTTTAACTTGCGTTAAATTTTCGCGAATTTAACGCTTTAACGATTATCGAAGTTAAAATTTTAATTAACGATTAACGAAGTTAATTTTTGGATTAACTGTGCCCACCTATGGGTATATAATACATGGGTATAATATTTATCCATATTTCCCTAATATTAAGATCTTTAGGAAATCTGAAATTGAAACAAAGTAATTTTAATATCGAAAGGAATAAAAAATGCATAGGTATTTAAGTTATTTGTTCTAGAACTAGGACTAGGATAGCATGGTCACCGTAATTCTTCATTCACAAATTATGTTTAAAAATTTCATGTGGGGTTGTCATGTCAGGTGTCCATATTTCATACAAATAAAAGAAAACCTATACGCCAATCGCAAAATTTTTGCGTTAATAAGGTTTTGCACGTAGCAAAAAATAATATTGGTTTAACATGTCGGTAATAAATTATTATTTATATTTAGAAATATTTTAGAAGTAAATGTTTTTACTTCATTACATTACATACATCGTCTATTTTTCTACCAACAACGAAATAATTGAAATCAACTTAACTCTGGCAACTCTAAGTCACTGTTAAAAAGGGACACAAGGTACAGTGGTTGCCTTCTCACTCGGCTTCATTTTTATTTTGCGCGCGACAAGACTTACGTCCTTGACATAAGGTTTAATTTTCTTTGTTTTAACTGCAAGATGCACAGACAGAGCTCATTCCTGTTGTACGTAGTACTTATTACTTCCATGATTGTAGCTCATTGCCATTAACTAAGAAGAAGAAGAAGAAGAAGAAAATGCAAATGACAGCTAAACGAAATTTTGTCTATGTTATGGTTCTTAAGTATGGTTGAAAATTTTATAATTATAATTTTGTCAGAAATCAATAATGAGTAATTTGTATTCTCTTTGAATCATCATTAACAATGCCGCGACCAAAACTATCGAATCTTGCCCGATAAAAGCTGTAATGGTTCTTCCATTAGAGACTATATATGCGGCAAATTTAGAAAATATATTTACGAAAAAAATTATGGCGTTACGAAGTTCGCCGGGTCAGCTAGTATCTAAATAAGTTTGGCAAAAATACAATAAAATATACATCGGTCTTGGTCAACCAGATATTTATTAATAATTCTTTTCATAACTAATTAAAAGAGTGGTGGTAGTACGGCTTATAAGTATTAAAGTAAGAACTCGTGATCACCAGAGTACATCATCCATACTAATATTATAAACGCGAAAGTTTGCGATGTTTGTTTGTTTGTAACGCTTTCACGCTTAAACCACCGAACCGATTTCAAAAATTCTTTCGCCAATGGAAAGCTATAATATCAGAGAGTAAAATAGGCTATACTTTATCCCGGTATTCCCACAGGAACGGGACCTACGCCGCGGGTAAAGCGACTGAAACCGAAGCGAAGCGAGGGCGGGTTGCTAGTTAAAAATAAAAGAAAGTTTCAGCGCATGGCCCCAACATAGGTAGAAATGATAACCTACTATGAAGGTTGATTTTATTAACATAATTACGAAGAAAATTGTAAAGAATTACGCTTTATAGATACTTTTACCAAATAAGCTGCGATTCTATTTTTCTTTTCTATCTGATACCTATTGGGTTAGGACAGACTTTATATAATTGACCATCGTGTCTTTTTGTATGTCGAAAATCATCATAACCATTTAGCCTTTCATCGTCCATTGCTGGACATAGCTCATATCTATACTAATTTATACTCTATACTACTATATAAAGCTGAAGAGTTTGTTTGTTTGAACGCGCTAATCACATGAACTGGTTTGGCTTGAAAATTCTTTCAGTGTTTGATAGCCCATTTATTGAGGAAGGCTATATATCATCGCGCTAAGGCTAATAGGAGTGAGGCAACAATGAAAAATGTTTCAGAATCGGGTTTTTCTCCTTTTGAGAGCTTCCGCTGCGTGCACTACATAAACGGCTAGGTTTCGCAAAAATCATGTGTGGATTGTGTTATTTAAAAAAAAATTCACCTTCTACGTAAACAATGTTACGGGTTAAAGTTAATAACCCAAAGTAACTGTTCCACGCGGATGAAGTCGCGGGCATAAGCTAGTTTCACTATGAAGTGCGATTTTGTTCACTAAGTCGTTGGCCCGCATGATGGAAGGCATACTACACGTCTATACGTGATCGCCTCTCGAGAATCTTTTGTCCCCATCGGTTTATGGTGCGTCGAGCGATATGGTCTGCCCATTACTACTGCTATGCTAATTCTTCGTGCTATGTCAGGTACACCCGTTCCTCATCGGATTTCCGTATTTCAGATTCAAACTCGCAGAGAAATCTCGTGTATAGCCTGACCCATAGCCCGCTGAGTAACTTTGAGCTTGGTTATGAAGCCTACATTTTGTCATTACGTTTCCATGCTGTGACTTACAGCATCACTGATAACATATACTGGTCATAAATCTGTACTTTTAAATACTGGTATGTTGGATAAAAGTTTGTTGTGGGAATGCGAGGAGATATTTTAGCTTTTATAAGATGAAAATAGTATCTGGGGATCTTGATCTATGTATAGACGATTATTCGGTCTTTTTTATTCTATTAAATTATTTAGAGGTAGCAGATGGATTTTTATTGTCAGTTAACTTCGTGAAATGGACGATTATTTAGTTTATAAAGTGTTGAAGCTGTTTTTTATATATTAAATTATTTTTTCATTTTACGAATCGCTAGAATCAGAAAGGTTCGTTTACCAATAAATTGGCGAATTGCTCAAAATAACTGTCGTCGAATAATTATAAAGAAATGGTTTTTCTGTTACTCCAATTTTTAAGTAAAATGAGAAAATTTAAAAGCATCTTTCTTTTGAAGGCTCGTTTTTGGAGTAGTTGTCTCTCGTCTCGGCTAATATAGTTCCCACTGTTGGGCGCGAGCCTTCTACACAATAGGACGGATATTGACCTCTATATCAAGCTAGTCAGACGGGTTGGTATAGGGTTTTATTTCGAGTTTTACTTCTCATGCACCAATGTTATATGCATATTATATCCCTTAGCCGTATCTTACGACATCCAAGGGCAAGATAGAGAGTGGTGAATTGTATTTTTACACCATCACCACACAGATATTTTGTAGTGTAATATAAATATTTATTTGACCGAAAACAATTTAATTGATAAATATGAACAGTTCTGATTAAAAACATCTTCAGGAATTTTATCCCAAATAAACAATTAACTATACGAATACGAATATACGAATACTATACGAATATTCTTTTTCTAAACTTTATTAAAGTTTCGAAAAAGAATATTCTGAAGTTGTTTATCTTCTACACGAATTATAAAATTGAAGAGTCCGTTTGTAATGTCAAAAGAATACGTTTTTTCATGCTCACACAGTTATTTAAGTGATACATATGCCTGAAAGCCAAAGTGGTCTATCTGTATAACTCTTTGTTCCCGGTAAGGTTCCAAACGGTTGGACCGATTTAAAATAAAAATTGCCAACCGGTACCTGTCTATATAACGAGTAACTTGGGCTATTTTCAAGAAACCTATTTAAAATTTGGCGGTCTGCGTATCAAACATGAGGCCTAATTTATTTTTTTTTGGGTGGGTTGCAGTCGGCGCGCCCCTCGCACCACTCCGTCCGGGGCGACAGAGGGGCGTAAGAACACACACCTGCAACCCACCCGTGATGCACGTCGCCTTCGTCATTAGGCCGACCACCGGAGCAGGGTGACTTGACTTCAGTGGTCGGCCCGACGGAATACCCCCTATTTGGGGTACTCTCCCATCGACCGACGTCTCCCCCTCGGGGAGGACGTCGGTCTTTCCTCACACGGTTGGCCTCTTGGCGGGTAACGGACTAATTCCCCGGTCACGTCACCCGCGGCCTCGGCTAGGGCGGCATAAGGCGCAGGTATTCGCACCTACGCCGCCCCAGTTGCCGGCGGCGGATCGCTTCATTGAGGCTGCGCTCCTCGTCTAAGCGATCCACCGCCTCCTTCCGTGAGACTACTGCCTCGCAGAAGGTTGCGATCGCGTCCCAGTTCCTGACGCTGGCGACTACCGCTCTGGCGATGGTCGGCAGCGTCAGGTCGGCACCGATGATTGCGACGAGTTTACGACGCTGCTCTGCCCAAGCGGCACAAACCTCGAGCGTATGCTGCGCCGTGTCCTCGTCGCAATCGCAGTGGTGGCAGGACGGTGTACTCTCCCTCCTAACGACCTTGTGCAGGTATTTGGCGAAACATCCATGCCCCTTCAACACCTGCACCAGTCGGAAGGAGAGCACCCCGTGCTGCCGTTTCAACCACTGCATCAGCACCGGCCGGAAGGCCTCCACGGTCTAGACACCGTATCGAGGCCTCTCCAGCCGGACTGCCCAACGGGCAATGACGCCTCGGCGGGCGTCGACACGCCAGGCGGTGAGCTCCCTCAGAGAGACCACACCGGCCTCCGCTCGCACCCCCAACACCCGCCGATACAAACCGGAGCATTTCCGCCTCCAGGTCCCACGGGGGAGTCCCGGCCAGCAGACACGCTGCCTCCGTCGCCACCATGCGGTATCTGCGTATGGCCCTAACCACCATGGCCCTCTGTGATCGCCACAGAAGAGCCCTGAGTCGGACGGTTAGGGACCCCGCCCACATCGGTGCGCCGTACAGGGCCGCCTCTTCTAGCGTCCCACCGCGGACTGTGACAAGCGTGTCGTTGGCGTAACAAATCACGCCCGCCCGGGCGGGAGGCTCCCCCTCAACGCCCAGTCGTAGCCGATGTTCCACAGGGTGGGTCCAAGGACCCACCTGTGGGACACCGCACGTCATGGGCGTTCGCACAACGTCCCCTGCTCGGTTGGTGTAGAGGACGCTGCACCTCTCCAAATAGTCTGCCACTAGCCGCCTCAGATAAGCTGGCACCCCGTGGTACCGGAGCGCCTTCCTGATGCAGCTGAATGGCAGACTATTGAATGCATTGGCCATGTCCAGGGACACCATCAACAGCACTCCCCCGCCAATGACGGCCTCAGTCGCCACAGCCCTCAGGCGCAACAGAGCCGCGATCGTCGAACGGGCCACGTGCCGACGAGGTGCCGCTCGATGCAGGCAGCCAGCACCCTCTCTAGTAGCTTGCCCGCATCGTCGAGCAGCACTATGGGCCTGTAGGATGAGAGCAATTAAAGTGTGCGTTATGCCTTTTTTTAATGAATTTAATGTATTTCTAATCCATTATTATATGAAATTTCAGTTTTATACACTTCTCCTCACTATATACTTCAACTATGACAATTTTTTTAGTTAATAGTTTCTTTTTTGTAATCAAATGTAATATTGTATTTTTTTTTAATTTAATTTGTAGTCCGTTCGCATATCTTAAACTTACCCTAGTTAAACAGGGAAACCTATTATTAGCCATAGAATACCGTAAAACACTAATTATGTAATTTATTATATGTATCGCTGTTGGTTTTCTAAATATATAAATAAATAAAATTCATACTTGTCCATCCACGTAATTTTCGTAAGAAAAAAAAAGGGGTCAAAGTTTTTGCTTCACGTATTAATATATAGATATATGAAACGAGGGTGAATTGCTAATAGAATTATATTATTTAAATTACACGTGCTAGAATTCCAACTAAATCCAATATGTCAGAAATATCAGAATGAAGCAATCTTGATTTGGTTACTCAACCATCAATATTTCATGTAAGTTTGTGTGTGTTACCTATGTGTTCGGTTTTTTGTTATTCTGTTATCTACATATTTTTTCTACTATTCATAAACTCGAATCTATCATTCATAAATAATGCCGAATATTTAAAGATTAATTGCCTTTTTTGGTTTAGGCATATTTTTGTAGTGGACTATATCTTTATATATACATATATTCCTTGTGTACGTGTGTATGTCACTGCAATCCTCCTAAACGCCTGGACCGATGTTGATGAATTTTTTTATGTATGTTCTACACAAGATTCAGGAGATCCGAGAATGATTTAGATTCACAATTGGACCCGGTAGGTGGCGCCACTGTCGCTTTCAAGGCGAATTCCTTTTATTTTATTTAAACAGAACAGCGTCTCTTGGGTCAGCTAGTTGTATATAAAAAGACAAACATGAGGTCTTAACAATATGCACCTGAATTTTATACCAATCCCTCGCAAACGTAGGACCTGAAATTTGGAATACTTTTGTAATTTCGATAATAACGCTACAAGATAGTTATGTGAGCTTAGCAAGAATCATCATTCACCATTTCAGCTCATATACGTTACTATTGGGTTTGATTCTCCTCCACAATATGAGAGAAATTGACTTACTAGGTATAACACGTGTGAAAAATGACGATTACAACTCTTTCAACTTTTTGAATCGTTATATCTTAAAAACGGTGGCTCTTAAGAAAAAGTTTTGTAACATTTTTTATACATAATTATCTGACCTACAATTTTTGTCTGGGGTAACTTTATGATAAAACTTACTGTTTTGCTGAAAACCGTGAAAACTCGCTTTTATGACCTTGGACCACGGGTAATTTTTTCAGGTGTTGGATCGAAGAAGACTTTTCTCATTTAATTTATAATACTGTTTTGAACAATCCTACCAATTTTCAGCCAAGTGTGAATTTTTGTAACCTATGTCTAAATTGATCGGACTATGTAACTATATAATACAGCTGTACCTTATTTCAAATAATATGTGCTATTTATTGTCTGGCTTTTTTACACAAATACTAGTTTCTGCTCGCGACTTCGTCCGCGTGGTACAGATACTTTGGGCTAACGCTAACTTTCACCTAAGACCTTTTCGACTACTATTTTTTGCGAAAATTAACCGTTTACGTAGCGGAAGCTCTCAAAAGGAAAGAAAACTATTTTGATACATTCTTCACTGGTGCTCCGCTCCTGTTGGTCTTAGTGTGATGATATATATAGCCTTCCTCGATAAATGGGCTATCCAGCACTGAAAGAATTTTTCAAATCGGACCAGTAGTGCCTGAGATTAGTGCGTACAAACAAACAAACTCTTCAACTTTATATATTAGTATAGATATAGATTTGTCAGAAAAATAAAACAACATAATTTCTAAGGACGTTTATTGCATATTATAAGGATGTTACAGCAGTTAATTATTGTAGCAAGTTTCTAATAAATTTTCATTCTATGCATTATATACGATTATTCTTTTGCATACAATATTGTTATACTAATAAATACTACTATACTAAAATTAAGTTAACATATATATATATATCAAAAAATTTTGTAATTACACTATTTAAAATGTGACATATAGTTCGTTAGTAAATATGATATAAATTTTTTTATATTTATCCTAAAAGATTTGATAATTATTAGCAAAAATTAATCAATTAATAAATACTTATTTAAAACCAATACATACAAAAAATATAATTATATAATAACATCTGCAATTAAACACTTTTGTTAAATTAAAATGAAAACAAAATTAATTCTATTGGCAGACTTTCCATATTTTTATAGGTACCTACTACAATTTTAGTATACATTTTCAAGACATAAATATGTTATATATTCGTAAATAAGCAACAATTATAACATTTAATAGCTACATTATCATGCAAAAGTAATATATTAAGAGTATATATATATACTTTTTTGATTCTACATAACAGTTTAATAGTCTCTAGAAGGCAAAATACAGAAACATGCGTGATAATTTCTAAATATTTCAGCAATATGATTGTCAGTAAATCAATTGATAGGATTTCTGGATTAAATAAAACATTTAGTAATATCTGATTTGTTGCAGAGGTGATGCCCACTGGAAACCTGCAATATGAAAAGTTACTATTTTTATTGTGTAGTTATTTTTGTACTCAATACAAAAGATACATGCATTTTAAATTTAGCAGTACTATAACACGTGAAATATTTATTATTTAATATCTTAGAGTGCTTTTAGGTCGACGGTAAACGACGTGACTTAAATCTGTTAAGTTGGTATATAATTTTAGGATAGTGTTAGTAATGCACAACGAAGTGTATTTTTATTTTTACTGATAATGCGCCTTTTGAATCCTTATAGTGGAAGTAGAATGTTCTCGAGAGTGCCTTACTAAATAAAACAAAACTTTTTCTAAGGAAACGTTTGTACTGTATTTATATTTGTAATATCTATATCAGTTATTTGTGTAAAAATCACGCTAACTAGCGTCTATCACGAGGATATAATGTCAAATAATATAATGTCACGTAAAAGGCATAGGCAGAGGTTCATTTTTCTCCAGAGCAGTAGAGTCCATTAGTGGTTACTAAGCAAAATATAATTGTAGAGTACATATTATGAATTTATATACTATTTCTTGTAAAGTGCATATAACATTCGTTTCATTTAAATAAATATTACTAAATCATAGTTAGGAACACGGTTTTTGGTAAATTTTCGATGCTTTCATCGTACGCATTTTATAATGATGCAAAGCGTTTTTTTCCCGGGTAAATGGGACGATTGCAAAATAAATACGGAAATATTTTGACTTGTCTAATTGCGGAACAAGATAGAAAGATTAAATTAATTCATCATTAAATGAATTAATTTGCCAGCACATTTGTTTGTATTAATTATTCCTTTTATGAAAATGTCATGAGTTTATTTATTTATTAAACTTTATGCAACAAGTACAATGGCGGACTTAATGCCAGAGGCATTTTCTACCAGTCAACCATAGGTGATGCAGAGATGAAAAAAAGGTTCTATTTTCACTCCGGATAATTCTTTATGTGATCCACAAAAATTTTTCGGAGTATGGTCGTAATTTGTTCTCGTTAACTGTTTGTAAAACCCCCGCGGGGTAGTCAAGTAAGAGTCATTGTTGCTAATGAGAAGATGTTTTTCTCTGAAGTTGACTTTTCTCTTATGTTAAGCTAATCTATCATGTCACTGTCCTAAGAAGATCAGTGGTTATTGTGGCTACTAAAGGTTTCTATCAGAGTTTGTAACACATAAGCCCATGAAAACCACTATAATTTTAAATTAAATACATTTTAGCACTCTCTCAGCATTACATTACGTAAAACGCAAATTCATTAAATTACCATAAAATACAAAAATATTGACTATAACATTTATAGCAATTATACCTATACTCTAGAACAATTTTATGTGGGTGACAGAAAAATTGTCCAATATCGGGATCGAACTGATGCCATTTATAAGAGGTTGACGCTTAGAATACTTCTTTGCAATCAATATAAGGCATATGCGTGATTTTTTTACGTTTCTACCAATAAAATTGTCAACAAATTTGAATAATAGGAAAAAAAAACAAGTGTATTTACCTCGTTTGCCGATGTCATTCAAGAAGTTTCGATTGGCTGCAGCTCGCAGTGCCTGTGCCTTCCTTTCTTTCTCGAGGCTGAGCTTCTGACGCAGCACGGACATAGGCAGGTCGATGGAGAGGGATGGCATTCGTCGCTTCACTCGCCCGCTCGCATTCTTCGTGTATCACACGTTACACTCACATTAGAACTTCCAGTATATATACTACTTTATTACATTACATTAAAATTATGGAATATAGAAATTAAGTGAAAATTGCATTAAAAGTCATTAAATTGATAATTTTCAGGTTATGTTTCATATTAACGATAATGGACAGATTGTTTTGTGATATGCTAGATTTTCAGTACATATTCAGATTTGCTAAAACTTCGTCTACATCACGTAAGATAGAGAGAGAGTTAGAGAGAACCAGTCATAAGTAGCTATAAAGCGCAGCGCAATTTCTCAAAAGGAACGAAAATATCCATTGATGCTCCTACGAAACTGTGCCGGGTAATAATCAATTAATGGGCACTCTCGCAATGCCCTCAGCAACGCCCCAAGCTGAGGTTTGTAGCCCTCTGCATTCACCACTAGTCCGCGTAAGGGTGTAAAAGCCATCTGAAGCTAATGATCTTAGTCCACAAAAAAAATATTGATACTGTGCTCCTAATTGTCGTAGCGTAAATAAGTAATCTATAACCTAATTTGATAAATGAGCTATCAAATACTAAAATATTTTTTAATACCTAAGGTTAGTACATTCAACCAAACAAACTCTTCAGATATATAACATTAATATAGACTTTATTATCTTTCTATGTATTATTTTTCCTTTTATAAAGAAAGCTAACGCTTGATAACATTTCGTTTGAATCTGTGTAATGATGACAGGATGAAAATGAAAATTATTACAACGTATAAGGTGACGAAGAATACGACGGATTAGAAATGCACGTGATTATCTATTATATTGCCGCAGGTATCGTAGAGAAACAACTAAAGGTCATAAACAGATAACGCAAGAGAAGTGAAAATCAGCAACTGGTCTAATCAGTGTAGAATAAAAGAGCTAATTAATATAGTAACCCAAACATTTTATTCTATTTCGTAGTTTCGTTGAATAAGTTCGGGCAAGTGCTATTAGGTAATAAATTTGATATATCATATTTCTTCGAAAAATATATCTTCCTCTTTGTAATATGATAAGAATTTAATATTGAATCTGAGTATAATAGCTCTTGAATCTGAGTATAGAGTTCAACCAATCTCTAATGGAGGTTATAAATCGAATATAGATTAACAGTATTTTATTTTTAGAGGTAAATCACATAAATATATTTTATTTTCATACTTTATATGAAATATCAGCCCATATAGGTCCCACTGTTGGGCTCGGGCCTCCTATATCCATCGTTCACTTAAAAAGGGCAGCAGCACTTTGCCGGGGAGCTTATAATGCAAATTAAGATCACTAATCCACTTGCCAAAGGTTATGATATGAGTGTCATTACTAGGACACGCCTATATCGTATGGCATATATGGACAATGATAGGTTGATAAAGATAAACCAACTGTACTGTTTATATAAAGTATCTATTCATCATCATCGCAGCCCACATATGTCCCACTGTTGGGCTCGGGCCTCCTCCACAATTAGAGGGAATTTCATCTACTATACCATGCTGGTCACACATATTGGTATAAGGTTTCATTTCGAAGTTTCCTTCTCTTGCACAGATATTAGGTGCATATTACATCCTACATAGTCCTCTTTTTTTTGGGGTGGGCTGCGATCGGCGCACTCCTCGCACTACTCTGTCCGGGGCGACAGAGGGGTGTAAGCACGCACACCCGCAACCCACCCGAACACAACGTCGCCTTGTCGTTGGGGCGACCACCGGAGCAGGGTTACTTGTCATCAGTGGTCGGCCCGATGGAATACCCCTTATTTGGGGTACCCTCCCATCGACCGACGTCCCCCCCTCGGGGAGGACGTCGCTCTTTCCTCACGCGGTCAGCCTCTCGGCGGGTGACGGACTAACTCCCCGGTCACGTTACCCGCGGCCTCGGCTAGGGCGTCATGACGCACAAGTAGTCGCGCCTGCACCACCCCAGTCGCCGGCGGTAGGTCACTTCGTCGAGGTTGCGCTCCTCGCGCGCTCGACCCGCGGCCTCCTTCTGCGAAATCAGTGCCTCGCAGAAGGCTACGACCGCGTCCCAGTTCCTGACGATATCGAGCATCGCCCTAGCAATGGTCGGCAGCGTCAGGTCGGCATCGATGATTGCGACGAATTCACGACGCTGCGCTGCCCAGGCTGCACAAGCCTCGCCGCACCGTGTCCTCGTCGCAATCGCAGTGGTAACAGGACGGTGTACTCTTCCTCCTAGCGACCGTGTACAGAGGTACTTGCCGAAACATTCATGCCCCGTCAAGACCTGCACCAGTCGGAAGGAAAGCACCACGTGCCGCCGTTTTAGCCACTGCATCAGCACCGGCCGGAAGGTCTCCACGGTCCAGACATCGTATCGAGGCCTCTCCAGCCAGACTGCCAACGGGCAATGACGTCTCGGCGGGCGTCGACGCGCCAGGCGGTGGCTCTCTCAAAGAAACCACACCGCCCCCGCTCGCACCCCCTACACCCGCCGATACAAATCGGTGAGCATTTCCGCCTCCAGGTCCCACGGGGGAGTCCCGGCCAGCAGGCACGTCGCCTCCGTCGCCACCGTGCGGTACCCGCGAATGGCCCTGATCGCCCTGACCCTTTGTGGTCGCCACAGAGTAGTCCTGAGTCGGGCGGGCAGGGACCTCGCCCACACCGGTGCGCCGTACAAGGCCATCGACCGGATGAACCCCGCGTACAGCCGTCGAATCCCATTGTCCTCTTATACGATATCCACGGCCAAGATAGGGAGTGGTAAATTGTATTCTTACTCTGTCACCACATGGAAAGTCTATTCATTTCATTTAATATTCAATCATTACCATCTCAGCTCACGTACCTCCTAATATACTGGGTTCGAGCCTTCAGCAGAATAAAAGAGAAGCATGTTGGTCAGAAAGGTTGGTATTATAGGCTTTGGTATTTGGAGTTTTTCATCTCTTGCATAGATTTTATATGTATATTATAACCCTTAGTCGTATTTTACGACACCCATGGACAAAGTAAGGGGTGATGACGTTTTCTGTTATCATATGGATATTCAACACGTTGAACGCCATGGGGGACACATGTTGGGCAACATTCCACGTGCATATACAATTAACAATACTATAAAACGATATAAAGAAATTAGCAAATTTCTGTGCTTTCAACCGCATAGTTTTTGTTCCCGTAAGAATAGGGAAACCGTTATATTAATTTCCTTAATACCGTTATATTCTTTTCCTATATTACACGCTGATAAACTACATGGAAAACTACATGTTTTCCATTGGTGAAACAATTTTTACAATCGGTTACGTGTAAGTGTGAAAGTGTAATATAATCAAAGTCCCATTCGCGTTTATAACATTAGTTTGATGTCTCAAAGAAATTCAATAATAATGAAATTAATGGGATGTGGAGAGCAATTTTTTATATAATCTGTATCCAACGCAAGTCGATGGAATTGTTACGGTGATTAATAATGAAAATATATTGAAATAGATCAGACGCGTTGATTCCCAATTACCAAATTCATATTCATTTGATTGCTTAATTACCTCACAAATATTATTAACTAGAGTGGAAATAATTCGATGATTTATTAAATTTTATGGATAAATTTTATGCATCGCTCTTTCATTATAATGCCACTGTAAAAGTACCTATTGCCGCAGAATGAAAGGGATTATGTTTAAGACGTTCACTGCCGGCTGGTTGGCTTTTTGCAATTCATCGAAAAGATCCGTTAGTCAAAAGTGTTCTAATGAACCTTCTAGCTTAAGCAAATGATAGGTAATATTTTTCATTCTCTGAAATATTTTTATGTCATTTTTCTTTATCATAGAACTTTTATTTAAAAATTTTTTTAATATCCTATACCAACACGTCTAAACAGAGTGGCATAGTGCGTAAATCCATCCATCCATTCTCTCTCATTATGGAGGAGACTCGAAACCAGCAGTGGGAGGTATATGAGCCGAGATAATGATAATGAACTTTTATTAATAATTTAATATTGGACTATAGGTATAGTAAACTATGAGAATATGAATTAAAACCATTTCTTTTACAAAATATATTATATTTTGTCCACAATAGTGTTTTTTTATGTGTAATATTTGTAAACAGGGGTAAATTTAACTAAGATCTACATATATTGGAAGCGCATGGCTAATATTTTGTAATCACTCGATCACAGGGCTGTCTTATGGCTGCTTTATCTTCTAACGCTTCAGTTTTGACTTCTCCAAGATCCTAAAAATAGGAAAAGGAACATATTAGATTTAATTTTATAATTTTTTTTGACACATATCATGCACTACTAATGTGACAGATCATTCATGCTCTTTTTATTAATATATCATATCATAGTAATTTTATAAACTCTAAACATGCTCTGCATGCGTAATAATTTAACAATTTATATTTAAGTTTTAAAACAAAAATATATAAATGTCTTAATTTTAATTAATTGAACAGAAAGGTTCATTCTTATTTAATATAGAAAGATATCATTCGAATCATAACATAATCTAAAATGTTGAATATTTCATTTATCTAAGTATGCTGACCTCGTTTGCCAACGCGGTCTAGGAAATCCCTGTTCTTCTGCGCGATTTTCTCCATATAATTGTTGTATGCACCTCGCTGCAGGAGTTCCACAGCCGGGTTCACAGAGAAGGATCGTCGTGGGCGCATATCCAACTCGCTACTTGCAACCTTCATTATACACTTATAATTTTATATGTCCCATATTATAATGTAAATAATATTCTTATATTAAATCTTGATCTGTATTTATTTTACGATAAAAAAGCGACAAAATTTAAATACAATGCAGAAATAAACGTAATATATTTTAAAATTCTATATAATTATATATTCTTTTGATTTGGAACTACACACTTTCCTGTAAGCCAGGATCAATAATGGTCTCCATAAATTCTAAACAATTAATATTAATCTTTTATACATAGATATAAAACACATAAATAAATTAGACTGAAAAATCCAACCGATAAGCCTCAAACTGGTTTCATTAGAAAGGCAGCAATGCAAAGATGGTTTTAGACCGCTAATACAATGCATTACGTAGGTGGCGCGACGATCGATTTCAAGCCGTTCCATTTTCATTATATAGTACAAAAAAGACCTTTTTTGAAGATAATGTCCTGTATAATCATGAAATGGACACTAATTATAACTTAAATAAAAAGCGAGCTGTTACACAAAGATCAAGCAAAGGCAAGTTAAGTTAGTAAGGCGTCATGGCAAAATATAATTTGGTAATCGTTATACATATATAGAATTCTTCTGTGCGGTCTATGTGACTAAACTTCTAAGCGGCTGGGCCGATTTTGGTAATTCTTTATGTATGTTCAGATGAGTTGAAGAACGGCTCGATAACTAACGATAATTAACCCCGATAGAGGGCGGAGCAATCGATTTCAAGGTATTACATATTATTTTATTTTAATTTGTACAGAGCAGCGTCTATTTATTTATATAATTCTCAGGTCTCTCTCAGGGTTCTCGGTCATGTATTTATTTATATAATTCTATTGTACGTGTGTTTGTCACCTAGCTCCTAAACCGCTGGATGAATTTGAATGAAATTTTGTGTCTGTATTTGAATGGGTCTTATTTTTATATACTTATATAATTCTTAGGTACGTGTGTGTTCAGTTACATGACTGAACTACGGCTGGACCGATTTCGTTAAATTTTTTTGTGCGTGTGTTCAAGTGCAATCAAGAATGGTTTAGATATATTTTTTGACATGGTAAGTCAGTATCTTAACCACTACGCTATCTGTGCAGTCATTAATACTAATTGGTAAACCCGCTAGATGGCACTGCGATCGCTTAAAAGACTATTTTATTTTAATATGTACAGAATATGGTCTACTGGGCAGCAACAGCCATAGTATATGTTACTTCTTGCGTGGCAAAATGATAAGAATACCAATAAGAATGCCTGTGAGTTTCAGAACAACGGCAAATTGCGCAATCCTGGGCAACTGGCGATTATGACAATTACTTTCCAATTGATTGCGACATATATAATGTAACCATAAGCTCTGTTTTCAACGGGACAGCACCGTTTTCAAGTTGCCTGTCCCATGGTCCTCAATACATGTTTTCAGTTCTTGCAGGAATAGATAAAAACCTAATCACGATTCTTGCTGTTCTCATCTTTTTATTTCATATTTTTGCTTATTTCTGCAAGTATCCCATTCTGTCAGTACACAATACACAGAAACAGTTACTTATATTAGTTATATAGCATTATTTGTAGGAAGTCTACGTCTAGTAGTAGAAGATAGGTTGAATAGTTTTATAATATCCTTACTAATATTATAAATGCTAAAGTAAGTTTGTTTGTTTGTTTATTTGTTTGTTACGCTTTCACGTTTAAGCCACAAAACCGATTTCAAAAGTTCTTTCACCAGTGGCAAACTATAATAACAGGTAGTAACATAGGCTATATTTTATCCTGATATTTCCATGGGAACGGCAACTATACGGCTAAGGCGACTGAAACCGAAGCGAAGCGAGGGCGGTTGCTAGTTTACTTAATAAATTAATCCAAAGAAAAAATGAACGTGCAATTTTTGATGTCAATGTACTGTTTAGACCTTCCTTAAAACAACTTAAACTCCGACATCTTCGGGTTTGTTTAATGATACCGAAATGAACAGGGACGGTCTTTAATTAACATTATAATTTATTTTTCTAATTACACGGAAAGTTTTTAACAAAAGAGCTTAGGTCAGTAATGATAATGGGGATTGATATTTAATATAACAATTAAAATCCCTGTGGTTATGGAGTATGAATACAATTAACAACCTCCTCCCTCGTCTGTGGATATAGTATAAACCACTTAATGATATATGTAATTAAAACGTCGCAATAGAAGAAAAATCAATGTAAAACCCTTTCCAACACTGTGACCAGGTTTCACTCTGAGTATTCACATTGAGGCTCCTCCTCAATGTGAATACTCCCGAATGAAGAGTGCAAATGAAATCATTGCTAAATCGGATTTGAAAATATGAGTATTAATTTGATGGTGGGTACATTGCGCTTTTTGAAATAACTCTGTAAAGTTTTGGCTTTAAACATATGATTATTAATTTAATGGTGGGTACATTGCACTTTTTGAAATAGCTGTGTAAAGTTTCAGATTTGTAAATATGATTATTGATTTTAATGGTAGGTACATTGCGCTTTTTGAAATAGCTGTGTAAAGTTTTGGATTTGAAAATAAGATTATTAATTTAATGGTGGGTACATTGCACTTTTTGAAATAGCTGTGTAAAGTTTCAGATTTGTAAATATGATTATTGATTTTAATGGTACGTACATTGCGCTTTTTGAATTAGCTGTGTAAAGTTTTGGATTTGAAAATATGATTCTTAATGTAATGATGGATACATTACACTTTTTGAAATAGCTGTGTAAAGTTTCGGATTTGAAAATAAGATTATTAATTTAATGGTGGATACATTGCACTTTTTGAAATTACTGTGTAAAGTTTCAGGTTTGTAAATATGATTATTGATTTTAATGGTAGGTACATTGCGCTTTTTGAAATAGCTGTGTAAAGTTTTGGATTTGGAAATATGATTCTTAATGTAATGATGGATACATTACACATTTTGAAATAGCTGTGTAAAGTTTCGGATTTGAAAATAAGATTATTAATTTAATGGTAGGTACATTGCGCTTTTTGAAATAGCTGTGTAAAGTTTTGGATTTGAAAATATGATTCTTAATGTAATGATGGATACATTACACTTTTTGAAATAGCTGTGTAAAGTTTCGGATTTGAAAATATGATTAGTAATTTAATGGTAGGTACATTGCACTTTTTGAAATAGCTGTGTAAAGTTTCGGCTTTGAAAATATGATTATTAATTAAATGGTGGGTGTACATTACGCTTTTTAAAATAGCTGTGTAACGTTTTATAAAACAGAACTGTTGTTTTTAATTAATAGAAAAAAAAAATCAAACGCGGCCAATATCTGGTAAATAAGAAAGTATATACATATCTATATGTTGCTTTTTCACATAGTAACGCTTCTACTGATTAGAATATGGATCCTCTTTTGTTGAAAAGGGGATATGTCAAGGTCCTATTTCAATTTCATTGGCGATGGACCTCGGACTGCCGAGTTGTACTGGGCAACGCCACAAAATTAAATATGAAACTTATAATAATTGGAATATTCGTAGATTTACTATTCCAATAACGATGTTAGATATTTTATTAAATAATGTTATTTATTTTGCATAATTCAAGTTTGTAATTAGGTAGGTAAATACCATCCATGTTACAGTCTTTTGCCGATCTCACCTATTTGATTGTGATCTTCTAATAGCATAAATAATCTAATAATCTAGCAGCTGAAGTTGAAGATAGAAAAGTTTCAATTCAATCCAACCTCTAGCAAAGTGTGAAAATCATATTCAAAGAAACCATTACATAAAAACAAATATAAATACATATGTACATAGCAAACTATGCAGCATAAAGCATGTGTAAAATTGTATAGAATTGTATTGAATACGACCACTCATCGAATCCAATCATCTAAATACGACTCATTTCTATAATTAATCTCATCATCATCATCGCCATATCGACTCAACACGTCCCACTGCTGGGTTCGATCCTCCTCCACAATAGAAGGCAAATTGACCTTACAATATCATGCTGGTCAGACAGGTATTTTTTTTTTTTTTTTTTTTTTTTTTTTTTTTTTTTAGGATTTTATTTCAAGTATTATTTATATGTATATAGACACTACCGTCGCTTCCTTTTTCTTTTCCTCGGGGTGTCGCGGCAATAATTAAGAGAATTAAACAAACACTGTAAGAAAAGAGAACCTCCAAAAGTATCATACAAACTTTTAGATTTTAATTAATATTGTGAGAAAGATATACTTATGTATTATATAAGTTAAAAAGCAGCCAGATAGCTTAAATCCAAATACAATAAACTGCTACGCAAAAGGCACGAGTCACGTATATGAATTAGTGAAGTTATATGTACAATAATTTGTAATTTCTTAACTATAATTTGCTCTAAATCTTGTGTGGTAACGGTTTGAGCATGCGATTTCTCATCAACCCTTAATTCTTTTGAGAATCGTAAAAAGCGGTTCTGGGTTGCTTATAACAACAATTACAATAGGCAACTTGCCTGCCAAGCGCGTTGGTTATAGTATTATCGCCCTCGCATAGGAAGTCTATGCCCAATGGTGGATTTCGATAGGGTGTTGAAAAGAACTTTTTTTTATTGCAAAGCCCAAGTATTTTCAAAAATGCTGCTAGTCTATTTAGAGTTGTATAGAAAAAAAATCTTACATATGAAACATTTATGCTTCGAAGAGTACACAAATCTGCCAGTTCCGACTGCCATGAAGTTCATCACCATCCATATTACGATTTAGAAACAACAGTGGTAACTTGTAGTAAAATATTACACACAACCAGCTCAGTTAAAAGAAATAACACGTGTTTAAAGCGTCATCGTGCATGTTAAATGCGAGAAATTGTCACTTAAATAATATTCTTGCTTAGCATCATATAACTTAGTAGCTTGCTATTAAATTTTGCGTACATTATTGCATATGAAAAGCGAGACTCATAATAGCGAAAAAGCAGCCATGACCGTATGAAACAAAATATTAACAGTTTATAAGCTGCTGTTTTAACATTAAAAATTCGGATTACTTTAAATTTTGAAGGCTAGATTGCTGTTCTTTAAAATACATAAATATATAGATAGACAGTCCAAATATTTATGAAAAAATTAAGACTATGTTAGAAGTTGTCTATGATCTTTATATAGTCGCGATTTATGATTATTACCTATGTTTCATTATTGACGTCACTATTATAATAAAATGTTAATGTTTACCTGTGAATCGTGGGGCATTTCAGCGAAGAGATACAGCCAGGGTGCGGCAGCCGCGTAACGTCCGCCCATCGGAGATACATAACCAAGACTTTCCTGTGAAAACATCGACCATTATTACACAATAATAATTTACTAAAATGATAGGCTTTCTTGGAGGGTCAGCTACGGTCAGGTCACCCGTCGCCCGGCTCCGCCTGGGGCGACAGAGGGGCGGCGCGCGCGGCTCCGTAACCCACCCGTGACATGTCGCCTTCGTCTTTGGGCCGAACACAAAATGATAGGCTAAGAGATGAATTGCTGTAACCTAGTGATAAAATTTTATGTCATTTGCTGTGGTGCAACCCTGACACGAATCATTAATGGTTAGAAATGGCCGTCTTTAACGAAAGAGCCAGCTTTTCGTATCCCTTTGATGTTGCAGTAGGTTAGGTACGTAAACATATGGAACCTAGTGATAACGTTTTAACAGTCATTTGCCGTGGTGCAACCATTACACGAGCCACTAATTGGTTAGAAATGGCCGTCTTTTACGGTTAATTGCTAACGAAAGAGCCAGCTTCCCGTACCGCTTTGATGTTGCAGTAAGTATTATGAATACCTATCAAGGCGGTGAGGCTACAAGCACAAGCCACAGAGCCACAAGAAAGGTACGAAGAAGTAATGGGGATCATCGCAAGCTCAATTAAGGCATTCTCTAGGCATACTATGTAACAGCAGTCAAATGGGATCGTGTAAAGATTTGTTTTGATTTCTTTATTTACTACGAGTAGTATTATTTGCTTAAATAAGATATTGGAATTATACAAAGATTGTTGCAAAAGAAAAGAAAGGAAATTTTTAATATAGGCTCTTATCTAAGGTACGTGCATTATACTTGTCTATGTCGTTAAGTATGGAGGTTTAAAATAAAACTTACATGAGTATATATAATTTGTTTTTCCCTGTGGTGACGGAGTAAGAATACAATTCGCCGCCCCCTTTCTTGCCGTGGGCGACGTAAAAGATGACTAAGCAACATATGCAAATAACATTAATGCAAGAGAAGGAAATCTTGAAAAAACCCTATGCTAACACATCTGACCAGCGTGGTATAGTAGGTTAAATACCCTCTCATAAAGGAGGATACTCGAGCCCAACAGTGGGACATATATATAAAAAGATGAGATGATAAGTATATAATAAACAATTTTTTTTTAAATCATCTTACGCCAAAGCAACGCAAATATATCTCATATCAAAGTTTATATAATTCGATTATATCTATTATTATCTATGGTTTAGTACCTACTCTTAATATTTGTAAAATGTTAAGCAGAATAAAACATTATGTACAATGGCAACATATATTTTTTTAAATATACGTTTATGGTATGTACGTGGTATTTTACATTGCGTATTCCCAGCGGAGAGACCAATTTTCCACGACCCGATCACAGCATACATGAGGTTATAAAAAAGGTGTTTGAACAATTCTATAAAGTTTACTTTCGAGTTATATCTGTAGATTGCCAACATGTTTTGAATATATCAAAATAAATCGTGGAAGATAAAGGTAGCGTCAACATTTTTTATGATTTCTTTGATTTCTTTTAGGAAAATATTATATCTTGTGCTTTACCTATTTATAATTTTACATTGTTTTAATATTTGTTTTCGTTTTCATTACAGTATTTTTTACGATTTTAATTACTTTAATTTTCTGTACATATCAAAATATCAAATTCTTAACGTCCGTCCATCTATCTAGACCCTTTTTTAAGATAAAAGATATCAAGTTGAAATTGATATAAATGTCTTCTAAAGCTGTAAGAAAGGCCTTTTATAAATCAATGCAATCAGAGAACGGTTAATACCGCATTTTTCACCTATAATCACAAAAATTGGTATAAAGTTAAGACTTATTCTTAGACATTAAAGATCGGCCAAAATAGACACGTGCAGGCAACACTTATATTGTAATTATATATGAAACCTGAAATATATTCGGAAACGCAAACTGAAACCCCTAAAGATGTCTGAGATGTATGACTATTTAATACCAGCATGTACTGTACTCGAGTTTGTGCCTCGTGCATAAGTCCGACTTGCATTTTTTTAATTAATAACATTTTTTATTCTCTATAATCAATTGTTTAAAATCAATTTGTAGAAAAACATTCATACACTGTCAGTATATACAAAACTCTTTGTTAAAAGATATTTATTGAACAGAGGACAATGTATCTTCCTCAGGACGATATTCAATTAGCCAACTTAATATACCTATATTCTATAGAATTTAGCCAAAAGTTGATAGATACAGAATAGTACTCAAGTCAGTCTAATTTATCAATGTCACATATTTTGGATGCCTCTAAGTACGCCGAAGAAATTTGGTGTACGAACACAGTAAAATTTTATTTCACATATATTTTATCTCTAATATACTACAATGTAATATATACCTATATAAATACACTCCTGGTGGCGGATTATGAATAAAATATGTCACTTTACATATTTACTTAAGTTATACATTCAAGTGATAATTAGTTAAGGGAATTCGTCTTAAAAATCGGTTACAAGATGATCAGAAGAGTGGGTGGCAGTACTTTTATGGGAAAATTATACCATCAACTGCGATCGTCGCGTCAATCAAGCATATGGACTGGTATTTCGCCACTAAGTGAGGAGGCTTATGACCAATAATAGACGCATACAACGATAGATTCATTTTCCCACTGCTGGGATCGAGCTTCCTCCACAATAGGAGGGAAATTGACCCAATATACTACGCTGGCAGACGTATTGGTACAGAATTTTATTTTGAGTTTCCCTTGTCTTGCATAGATGTTATATGCACATTTAATTTTTTTTTTTTTGTGTGTGTACAGCTGTTGGCCGCAGATGGCATTGACAGCTTGACGCGGACTATGGGTGAGCGCTGAGGGCTCTCAACCCGGAGAAAAGTATGCTAAGCGACATCGCCCAAGGGCTCCCCCTGTGGGGAATGGACCTCGGCTTGGGGCGTCGCTGGAGGCAAAGTGGGCGTGCCCACGTTTTTAGTCGTGACTTTTGCGCGGCGCGGTTTCGCACCTCGACGGCGAGGGCGGAACCGCGGATATTTATTTGTTAAGACCTCGCGGGTCGTGTAGGCTCTTTGTTGAGCGAGTGTGATATTGTCGTCCTCTTCATCGAGGACGTGACGAGGACGTCGGATGGAATGCATATTTAATCCCTTAGCCATCTTTTATGACATCCATGGGCAAGAGAGGGGGTGGTTAATTCTATTCTTACTCCGTCACCACACGGAAATGATAGCAATAGTTTATATACTCTAAAATATTTACACTATATATTATTATTTTTCACCCACTTCCCGTAAATTTTTACTATTTTAAAACGACCTAGCTATCATTTCTTAGAAATTATTCATATAATAAATTACAACACAAGGGTATTTTATAATCATGTGCTAAGTTCAATAAATATGTTGTCTTTGTATTCGTTAAAATAAAATATATAGAATAGATATACTTTTACATATCGACTAAATAATCTATCCTTAATAAAGATTCAATAGCTTGCGTAATTTTATTGCAGAACTTTGTGATACCTTATCAAGATTACAAAGGCAATAAAATTTGACTAAATATAGCATTATTTACTCACTTCATCTGGTGTGGGTGAGTCCATTTGTACCATTTCGAGAGGAGAAAGAGCGTCAGGTGCGGGCGCTGAAGCTACTCCGGCACCTCCAGCCACCACTACAGCACACCATACAGCCCACCACATCTAAAACAAAATATAGTATTATACAATTGAATTCTGTTTATCAATTAATTAGAAGTGATTGATTAAATTTGATTTATATCAATAGCTGAGTTGAACATGCTAGTCGGCAGTACGAAATATATTTAACTAATCTCCGTTTCTATTAATTTTACAGTATATGTATTCTTCTTCTATAGGTTGCAAACAATACATATCGAACATTTGACCAAATATCGGATTACCATAGACTTTTATTTCGAGTTTATCTCTTATAGTACTTAAAATTATTTGGTATCCTCTCTTAATCATATTTTTCATAACCGCAAGAAAGGAAGTGCTGGTGACATTTAGTAATTAATAAATCTCGCTCATTGGTATTACTTTTTTCTAATGATAATGATTTCATTCACCCATGAGCGTATCGACGTTCACTGTATGACATAGGCCTCCCTAATGGAAAATAAAGTCATAATCGCTACTGTTAGTTAGTAGATTGTTAATTGCAGTTGATGATATAAGTTTTGCAAGGTTTCTCAGGCATTCCCCTGATGATCCTTCAACCGATTCTTACGACTTCCACGGAAAAGTAAAGGTTTTCATACGAAGATTTCTTGATTATTAGTTTTTCTTTCTTATTTTTACAGTATACGATTATTAGTCTTCTTTTGATTTATGTAAAGAATATATTAATTTAAATGTCCCGTAACAGCTACAAATATTTAATGGTAAGTTGATTCTCAGAACAAGACTTAGTGTAATCATAGTTTTTTTTTAAACTACTACCCTGCACTAAAGAAATAATCTTTGTATTGCGGGCAGCTTTCCAAACATATAATTTACGGACACAATTTACATCGAAACTCAGAACAACACAAAGAGTTGTCCTTTTTTTGCGGTGCAGGGTAAAAAAAAAGTGTTGTCCTGCGTGCGATTAGAACCCATGACACTGGCACGGTAGGTCGATATTTTAACCACTGCGCCACATGTGCATCCGAAGATTATTTTAAGAATATAGTATAATGCTATGGGTAGTTATTGTAATTAGAATAAAGATTAATTGTAACACTTCGTTTATAATGAAATTTCCGTTAATACATGAGCTATAGTTCCCTCGATATTAAAATAAAATAGGTCAGCTGCTAAAATAAATATTTCTTAAGCTTTTATAAATGAATATATTAATATTCATATAAATGACACTGTGGCATCGAGAATCACTTCGCTCTGACTTTAAAATTGTAGCGAAAGACTTGCCCCGACGCGATACGTGCATTTTCGGAAAATGTCCTCTTAAATATTCAACTCGCTCGTTTATTCCCTATGCGTCTTGAAACAATGTAACCGCTTAAATTTTAAGCAATTGTTCTCCTCCTCATCTGCTCTCTCACTTTTTTTAGCACTGCTCTTAATTAAAATAGAGAAAGAGAGAGTCTTTTTTATTATTACTTTAATGGTTACAAGTGATTGCACTTTTAATCAAATTTTTAGCGGAATGTTTGAATTTGAATGATTTATTATTAACTGTTTATTGAATCAAGTTTATTTATTTGCATCATCATCATCATCGCAGCCTACATATGTCCCACTGTTGGGCTTGGGCCTCCTCCACAATGAGAGAGTATCTGACCTACTATACCATGCTGGTCAGTCATTTTTGTATAGGGTTTGTATCATTTCGAGTTTTCCCTCTCTTGCACAGATGTTATGTGCATATTATATCCCTTAGTCATCTTTTACGACATCCACGGGCATGATAGGCAGTAGTGAATTCTATTCTTACTATACTCATCTCATCACTATACGGATTATTATTTGTATATTTTTTGTGTATTATTAGTTATTTGAATATTATTATCAAATGTCTTCACAGCCTTTTGGTCTATATTTAATCAACTTTTAAATCGCTTTTCCCTTTTTAGTTAATATGAATTTGCAGTTAAATTCATTAGTATGCATTTTTTTTTGTGATCATTACATATTTATTATAAATATTTATATTAAAAAATTAAGGAATACAATTTAAACTTTCAGAACTGGAATGATTAATAAAAGATAATGATATGCATTACCGTTTCTAAAAAGTATCGCTCTTGGTTGTCGCATTATCAAGGCGATCTTGAGCTCATAAAATAACCGTTTTACTTGAAAGTTTAAAATATGCATAGATAATAGCTATTTAGCAAACTTTGATAACATTAACTCATTTTTTATTAAAAATAACTACGCAGCTGATATTGAACTGTGAATAAGAATATTTTATCAAGATTGAACAGATCATTCACTGACAACCGCTGGGGAAGAAAGGTTCTTGAATGGCGACCACGTAAAGAAAGAAAGAAGGAGACTTAAGTCCAGTAGTCGACGGCGTTGGATTGAATAATGAGGAGACATTAAAACTCGTTGATTCGTTCATGATCATCATAATGATCATTTTATTGTCTTAGATGTATCATCTTACATAGATGTTTAATTTAAATAAAAAGATGTGAATAGATTTTGTAAATCACTAACTTAACAATAGAGATAGCTGTGTGTTACCACAGTAAAAATACAACTTAATAGGAATGTTATAGATATAAAGTACCCGACCTAGATACAGATATGAGAATAACCTTATACCGATTTTGGTTACGTTTATTAAATTATTTCGGTATAATTGTCAGTTTAGGCTGTAACGTGCCCGTACAGATACTCGCACCTGCGGCGCCCAAGTCGCCAGCGGTGGAATGTGTCACTGTAGACGTGTTTCTGCCACGCGCGCGTCGCCACGTCTACATTATTAACCCCTAATTATCATTTTTTTTTTGGGGTGGTCTATGGTCAGCGCATCGCTCAGCTCCATCCGGGGCGACAGAGGGGCGAATGACTTGCTTATTAAAAGCTAAAAATTCTAGAAAATATTAATGGTGTAGGTAGGCTATTAATTATTTTATTAATTAAAAGATAGTATCTGGTACTGAGTAGTAAATCTATGTGACGCGGCATTTCACAAATATACAATTATCGAACACAAATTACACCCAGACTCGGAATAATAAGATAAGAATTGTCCTATCTAGGGGTCAAGCTCACAACACTCAACACGAAAACTCGTGATTTAAACCTCTCAACCATATTTGCAGTGACGAAATTATCAAAACGTTACAAAAACAATATAATTATTGTATTTTAAAACTGAATTAAAATTTTTCGAATGACGTCACGAAACAAAAGTAGGTACAAAAACCACAGCCACTTCACGACTAACTGTGCAAATGACAGACAGCTTTTAAGCAAATATTTAAAAGAAAACAAAGAAATTTAAACAACTCCTCGGCTTTCATTTGAATTTTAATCTTGAGATGATCTTAAAGATTCTGTTTAAGTATTTAAAGACTAAATGAGATTACCGAGGAAGTCCAAGTCACTTGAGGAGGCCGTTTATTTACTTCAATTCTGACGCGGACGAATGTTCTAGTTGTAGCTTCGTTTACTATTATTTGTCTTTAGCTTTTGAGTTGGGATTTAAACAAGTCTTTAGCTAAGGAGACGTGTTATTTACGTAGGATCTATTTCAAACGCTCAACGAACGACTATGTTTATGGTTTGGCCACCTGTCTTGGAGTGACAAACACTTGGTCCGATGGAGTGCATTATCTGGGTTTATTTGATCAATATTGCTAGCAAAATGAATTGTTAGCATATCATTAAATGTTAATAAAAGAATTACAATTAAAGTTTAGTAATGTTTAAGTTGAAATTGAAATTCATGAATAATATTAAATCATCATCATTTTAGTCCATATAAGTTACACTGTTGGACTCGGGACCCTTATCACGATAGAAGGAAAATTGACGTACTGTACCACGCTGGTCAGACGTGTTGGAATAGGATTTAAGGCCGAATTTTCCTTCTCTTGCATTGATAAACGTTTATACTCATATCCCTTAGTCGGCTTTTACGACACCCATTGGTGAAAGATGGGGTGGTTTTCAAATTAAAATATAGGTATCTGACACTAAATTATGAGATTATTTACCGTGTATTATTGTAGTAAGAATACAGTTCACCACCCCTTTTTTTGCCAAAATATTGGAAATAAAATGAAAGAGAAGGAAAATTCGAAATGAAACCCTATATGACCACGTCTGATCAGCCTGGAATCGTAGGCCAATATCCCTCCTTTTTTTGTTCACGCTGTGGAAATGCCGCTCCAGCCCCCTGCTGATGATAGACGGCGGAGTGTGTGTGTGACTCGCCGACCACATAAGTGACCGAAATACCCACTAAAATCACAGCGGCTTCTTTCGGGCTTTGGACCAATATCTCTCCTAATGTGAGAGAGCCTCGAGCACAACTGTAGAGTATACCTAAGCACCACTCAAGCACAATTGTGCAGATAATATCTTCAGTAAGAAAAAGGAAAATTAAAATTTGTTTTTGGCGAGAAATCTCTGGGTGGATAATTAAGAAAAATTAATAAGCGAGCTGGTAGGATAACATTATAATACACTTATGCAGCCGTTTTATTTCTGGAATAATGAGTAGGACATAGTTTCCATTTGTACTCCAAATTCCAACTCAAAATAGTTGAGCATTTATGAAATTGTAAAACAGACGTATAATAAAGCAAATACTTGATAATATCAAGTCAAAAGGTTAAATTAAAGGTAACGTCAAAGTTTCCATCACCCACAAAGTGATGCATCCGAACAATCTCGAAATAATTTCTCTTTTATCTAAATTGTTGGGCTCGTAACTTTACCAGTTACTAAACATTAATCCCATTTTAGTGTCTACCAAGCTTAAATCTAAATCTTGTTGAGAATATTGGTTTAATAAAATACTACGCGTTAAATGATTTTTTTTTATAGCCGATGGTGGCAAACGGGCAAGCAGTGTTCCTGGTGGTAAGTGATACTGGCGCACATGGACCTTGCAATACCAAGGGCATAACTAGGTCGTAGTCTACCGTAAAGAAATGGCTCTTCTTAAATGTTGTTTAAAGAAGGACATGTCATAACGTCGAGAAAATACAGCAGCAGGTAGTTCATTCCAGAGCTTGCACGTACATGGGAGAAATAATTTATATATACACATACACGCACACACAAAAATTAACGCAATTATTATTGCTGAATTGTCTTAAGTGTTCGATTAAATATATGTTTTTACGAAAAAAAAATATGTTGGTAGGTTGTAATGCCTTATTGATAGATATTACAGAATAATAAAGTAGCCAAGTATTGTTAACATTTGCTTGGCTTTTTTGACTGGGACTTACATTGTACGTGAGTGTCGGTAAAAGATAGTGAAGAACCAACTCTATCTAATGCCGTCTGGTCAATAATTACATTCACAAGAAGAGTTGTCAGACAGCTAGCGAATCACATAAGCATGGTGAAAATATATGCAATTTGTAAGTTTAAATTCATACGAAGAAGATTGTGTCGTCATTCATATTACAACTAGACACAGAATAATAATCTGTGATTCGCACAAAGTATTGATCTGAAATTGAACCCATGACATTGGCGTGGTGGTCGGTATCTTAACCACTACGCCATCTGTGCAATTAATAATTTTAATAAAAAGAGACCAACTTCAAGTGGGTGAAATTGAAATGGGACCACACGGGAAGCACCAGTTTAAAAAAAAAACAATATTCATCCAAAATTCTGAGGCTATATGAAAAAAAAATGCAATCGAATTGATAACCTCCTCCTTTTTTGAAGTCTGGTAAAAATTTAGTATATAGTTCTATTTAAAGAAAATGCACAGTGATCTAATGTATTATTTCTAGACTCTACAATGATAGCTCTGTAATAATGTTGGATTGTTTGAAATAATTGGAGCGTAACATGGAGTACTATAGTATGACAGAATTAACTCCCAAGAAGATTGTTATCTTGATTAAATTATATCTATTTACTCTAAAATTACCAATGCAACATTGTTAAGAGCTAAATGTTAAGAACATTTTGCTAATTGACGATATAATTCAAACTTACTACCGTAATTACAGCGTCCGACCTTTCTTCCTAATGATAATCAATTAAATTGTCGCTATATTAATGAATAGTCTTTTAATTGATATATTGTTGATAAATCTTAAAGCTCTTCTTTGTTTTTATTTCTAAATACATATATTTCATGTTTTACATAGAAGTGAATATGTATTTCTCTGGGTGGTGACAGACTAAGAATACAATTCCACACCCCTTATGCTGCCCTTCATCATCATCGCAGCCCACATACGTCCCACTGTTGGGCTCAGGCCTCCTCTACAATGGGAGGGAATTTGACCTACTATACCATGTGGGTCAGACATATTGGTATAGGGTTTCATTTCGACTTTTCGTTCTCTTGCACAGATGTTATGTGCATATTATATCCCATAGTCGTCTTACATTTACGGGCAAGATAGAGAGTGGTGAATTGTATTCTTACTCCGTCACCACACGGAAAATGCTGCCCTTATGTACACATAAGGGCAGCATACACGCCTTTTGTTACAACAAAAGGCGACTAAGCGATATAATATTCATATAGCAAGTATGCAACAAAAAGAGAATTCGAAATGACACCCTTTTTTTTTTTTTTGTGGGTGGGCCGCGGTCGGCGCGCCTCCGCACCACTCCGTCCGGGGCGACAGAGGGGCTTGAGCACGCAACTCCCGCGACCCACCCGAAGCCCACGTCGCCTTCGTCGTTGGGCCGACCACTGGAGCAGCGTTAACTTGTCGTCAGTGGTCGGCCCGACGGAATACCCCCTACGCGGGGTACCCTCCCGTCGACCGACGTCCCCCCCTCGGGGAGGACGTCGGTCTTTCCTCACGCGGTCGGCCTCTCGGCGGGTGACGGACTAATCCCCGGTCACGTCACCCGCGGCCTCGGCTAAGGCGGCATGAGGCGCAGATAGTTGCGCCTGCGCCGCCCCAGTCGCCGGCGGCGGACCTCCTCATCGAGGCTGCGCTCCTCACGCAGGCGATCCGCCACCTCCTTCCGCGAGATCACTGTCTCGCAGAAGGCTGCGACCGCGTCCCAATTCCTGACGCTGTCGACCATCGCCCTAGCGATAGCCGGCAGCGTCAGGTCCGTACCGATGATTGCGACGAGTTCACAGCGCTGCACTGCCCAAGCCCCGCAGGCCTCGAGCGTATGGCGCGCCGTGTCCTCGTCGCAATCGCAGTGGTGGCAGGACGGTGTACTCTCCCTCCTAACGACCTTGTGCAGGTATTTGGCGAAGCACCCATGCCCCGTCAAAACCTGCACCAGTCGGAAGGAGAGCAACCCGTGCCGCCTCTCTAACCACTGCATCAGCACCGGCCGGAAGGCCTCCACGGTTCGCACCCCGAACCGAGGCCTCTCCAGCCGGACTGCCCAACGGGCGATGACGTCTCGGCGGGCGTCGACGCGCCAGGCGGTGAGATCCCTTAACGAGACCACACCGCCCTCCGCTCGCACCCCCGTCACCCGCCGATATAGTCCGGCGAGCATCTCCGCCTCCAGGTCCCACGGGGGAGTCCCGGCCAACAGGCACGCTGCCTCCGTCGCCACCGTGCGGTATCCGCGGATGGCCCTGACCGCCATGACCCTCTGTGGTCGCCACAGAAGGGCCCTAAGTCGGGCGGTCATGGACCCCGCCCACACCGGTGCGCCGTACAGGGCCATCGACCGGATGACCCCCGCGTACAGCCGTCGGCACGCAGCGCTCGGTCCGCCCACGTTCGGCATAAGCCACGATAGGGCGGACGCCGTGCCGACGAGCCGCGGAGCGAGCCTACGGAAATGCTCCCGGAACCACCATCGCCCGTCGAGCACCAGGCCCAAGTACCTCATATGGGCCCGGATGCTGAGAAATGACACCCTGAACCAGCACGTCTGATTAGCATGCTATAGCAAGTCAATTTCCCTTCCATTGTGATGAAGGCCCGAGTCCAACAATGTAACTTATATTGTCTGAGATGATGATAATGATGATGATTTAATATTGTTCATGGATTTTAATTTCAATTTAAACATCATCATCATTTACAAACATTACTAAGCCTTAATTAAACTTAAAACTTTTACCATAACTTAAACTTTTTCCGTGTGGTGACAGAGTAATTATGCCTTTCACCACTCTCTATCTTATCCGTGGATTTCGTAAAAGACGACGAAAGAGATGATGACCAAAATGTGGAAGAGGCTCGAGCCCAGTAGTGGGACGTATATGAGCTGTGATCATTTTTGCATGCCGCTTGCTACAACATTACAACTAATATTTTATACCCACATTTCGAAAAATGGGATTTGATTTATTTTGAGTATTCTTTTTCTTCTTTTATCTATTTATATCGTATAAAAGTCTTTTATAATCTGTACGGTGACGGAGTAAGAATACAATTCACCATCATAAAAGGCGAGTAAGGGTTTTAAATATGTATTTAATATCTGCGCAAGAGAAGGGAAAGTCGAAATAAAACGCTATACCAACCCGTCTGACCAGTTGGCCCAGGTCGGTGAAAAATCCTTAGTCGTCGTTTACGACACCCAAGAGCAGAATATGGTAGTATTTGTAGCCGCTAAACAGAGCACATAAGTGTGACTATCACGTTTAAAAAAAATTAACAATAATATTTGATATTTAAAAGATATATTTGAACCCTACGTGTGGTGTAAAATTTTGTCCATAAAATAACCTAAACGCCGTGCTTAGTCACAATCTCTGAAAGGCTTGTAGGCCGTAATATATTTCCTGAGATAAGCCACTGAGTACGTCCAAACTCGGGACCATTTTCTAACATCAACGACGACCTCTTTTGCTTATATCTTTTACATAGGTACTTTATGTGCTCTCTGTAACAATACTGTGTGATTTGTTTGTAAAGAATAAAGGTATAATATTTTAACAAATTTCACGTCTCATTTATACTTCGTTTCGTCGTATTTTTACTCCGGTAAATATTTTCTTTACATTTAAGAATGTATAGAGAAAAAATAACTTGGTTTGAATTTATGCATGTAATTTTGTAAGATGTCAAATAGGAAAACGTGGCGTTTGCTAGTCCTATTTGTATTTATCATAGATATATAGAATTATAATTGATACTACGTTTATTTAACCATAGTTAAAATAAACTTTACATTTAATGTCACGGAGTAAGAATACAATTCACTACCCCCTTTCTTGCTCGTGGTTGTAAAGGACGACTGAGGGATGTGATATGAATATAGCGAGAGAAGGAAAACACGAAATAATACCCTATACCCATATGTCTGACCAGTGTAGTGCAATAAGTCAACTTCCCTTCTATACAAAGCAACTTCGAGTTCAGCAGAGGGATGTACATGAGCTGTACATGAGAGGACCCAAATTTTATTTTAGGTAAGAAAACACTTAATTTTACAAATTTCATCCTCTTCACTTTTGGAAGTAAGAGTCCTCTGCAAGAGAGGGAGGTAATCCTTTTGAACTATATTGGATAAATAGCTTATATATTTATTTTATCTGCTAGGATATCTAATATTCTAAACTATGTTGATACATTATTTTGTAACTATGTAGGACAAGCCAACTAAAGGATTAATTGTCTTGCTCGACTTCCGCAGGAAGAAAAGATTGTGAATCATATTCCTAATCTATCAACCTATAAAATTCTTCACGATCATTTAAATGCGTAATCAGGCAAATAAAATGCTAAAGCATTGGGTTTTCATCATCAGCATCATCATCGCAGCCCACATACGTCCCACTGTTAGGCTCGGGCCTCCTTTACAATGGGAGGGAATTTGACCTACTATACCATGCTGGTAAGACATGTTGGTACAGGGTTTCATTTCGAGTTTTCCTTCTCTTGCACAGATGTTATATGCGTATTATATCCTATAGTCGTCTTTTAAGACATCTACGGGCAAGATAGGGAGTGTGAATTGTATTCTTACTCCGTCACCACACAGAAATTAGGTTTTATTTTTATTTAAACCAACAAATTCATATTACATACAACAGTATATCTTTCAAAGTTATAATCACCACTCTTGGCAGATGGGTTGACGGTGTTATGCATTTCCCAGACGAGCTCCCATGAGAAAGAGAAAGAAAGTGACACATTGACATATGTACTAGATGTTAGTAAATTATCATCGTTATTTTGTCAGTAGCTATGTAGCATTTTTCCGTATGGCGACACGTCTTGCCCGTGGATGCCGTAAAAGACGACTAAGGGATATAATACGCATATAGCACCTATGCAAGAGAAGGAAAACTCAAAATAAAACCATATACCAACCTGTCTGATCAGGATAGTATTGTAAGGTCAAGTTCCCTCCTATTTTGGAGGAGGCTCGAGCCTAACAGTGGAACGTATATGAGCTGAAATGATGGATGGATGGATGGATGGATCAGCTAATGCTATACATTAGCTGATCCAATAGCCTCTTTTATTTCTCCTTACAATTAGAACATTTTATGAAAGGAATTATTTTCTTTAGCTGTTTTTTTTATTATCTTTTAACAAGATCAGAATTAATGTTTTCTTCCTATCATGGTCAATTGACGGGTGTTAATAAACCTATGTTCACAATCCGAACAAATATGTACTGTAAATAGTTACAGGGACGACACAACACCAACGAGAAAAGAAAAGGTTAGAAATATTATATCCATAGTTTTTTTATTATTACAATCGGTGGCAAACGAGCAAACCGTACGCCTGATGGTAAGTGTTGCTGCCGCTCATGGACCTTTGCTAGGCCGCTGCCTACCATGAAAAAAGTGGAGGAAGTGTGAACGCGTGCAATGAGGTTCAGTAAGTGAAGGGAGTATGATGAGGTTGAGTGATACTAAAGGCATCAGCAATATCCACCACACGCAAACACCTTCAGAATGTTGGGCTTCCGGCTCTCGCTCACCGAACGAAGAACACCAGACGTCGATTTTCTACTTCCCCGGTCGGACTGGCCCCAACTGTAGATGGATAACTGTCAACAATGTGATCCTACCACATGTAAAACGTTAATATGCACCCGTTAATACGCAAACCTATCTTCTCTCGCCCAATATATACGAAGTGAGAATAGTCTGTCTAATTCTAGTATAACGAAAGTATATTAGAACACATTACATAGGTTTAAGGACGTTTAATGTAGCATTTTTGGCAATTATCGCTCAATTTCTTAGGTAGGTACTTTCAAAATGAAATTATAGGCACGGTTCCGACCTCAAACAGACAGCGTTCTGTTTAATTTTGTAATATTATCTTCATAATCTACTTTCCTTAGTGGTTAATATATTCTATGTAATTTTGTCACATACATTTTAATTATTTTCTTTATTCAAATAATATTATAGCTCAATAAAATACAATTTTAAATACCATCGTTTACAGATAGATGAACTCATAAAACGGAATGCAACAAGTGTCACAGGGCAATTTCAGCAGCCTTAAAGCTCACCGCGCATTGACGCATTTCAATAACTCGGATAAAAATGCAAATGATAGATTCATGTCATTCCTATTTTTTAATAAGATCGTTATTAGATACAGGTTCCTTCTGAATAAGAGAATTTTTGAGGTTAATTAAACACTCTAGCCTGACAAACTAGCCAATAATCCGTGTGGTGACGGTTTAAAAATAAAATTCGCCACTCCCTATGTTTCCCGTGGGTGTCATAAAAGACGACTAAGGAATATGATATGCAGGTGAACACTAGGCAAGAGAAGGAAAACTTGAAAGAAAACCCTATACAAATCCGTCTGACTAGCGTGTAGTAGGTCAATTTCTCTCTTATTATGGAGGTTCGAGCCCATTAATAAGACTTTTATGAACGAAAATCTTGAAATGAAAGTAGAAATGTATAACAATATTTCATAGGCAAAATAGATCTGTAGTTAAATATAAGTATATAACTACTGAAATGCTACAAAACCCAAATTGGTAGGTAGACACACTAGGTATCTTACAACTAAAGATCTCCTAATTCACATTTTTCTAAAAAAAAATCCATCAGCAACTTTCATTAAAACTGTCCCATTACCATATTCCCTAAATTTATTATGACGGTATCTCCACCATTATTTTCTTTCGCTTTCGCTCGGTGATAAAATTCCTTTCCTGTCCATTAGGGCTTTCGAGAGTTTTATATGACTATAAAAAAGTCAGACTTGACTTGAACCTTAGCTTTACCGTCACTATACCTTTCATGTCCTTCTTCTAGCATTTCACATAAGCTATTCTGTTCTTTAGATACTGGGTTGTCGTCAGTCACGCCTTTACAAAGTTCTTCGAAAGTATACTTCTTACCTTTCAACACCTTTCGCCCACTTTCATCCCCCTTACAATGTATTTTTAGCAATCACTCCTTTACATTTCGTCTCACCCAGCACATCCTTCGCTACTTATATATTCTTCGCTATTTATATAGCACTTATAGCGAGTCAATTTACTTAGAAAACAAATAATACCGCGTCTCAGATATCACCAAATATAAATAACGGATTTGTTCATGTTAGAGCTGATATTGGCGTATGGTTTTTCATATACAAGATTCCGTTTGATATTGATTCTATTAAAATCAACGACAAAAATACTATGGACTCAAATGTTTATTTGCCTATGGCATTAAAATGAGTGAAAAGGATTGAAAGTTATCAAGCAATTTAAATTTTATCCTCAAGGTTAAAAAGTAATTATGAGGAATGTTATGAAAAGCGTAGCGCAAGCGACATAACTTATTGGTTGAATAGGAGTTCATTCAAATAGAGTCGATAGAAACCGTTTGTCACATAAATACGCCCTCAGATAAATTTTCTCATCGTAGAACGTCTCAATTATATAGGATTCTTGTCGATATTTTCTTTTGCCATTGGTGCTAATGGTTTAAGTGAGTAGTTTCACTCTTCATAATTGTCTAGTAGTTCTGCAATAATGGTTTATTTCTATATTTCTAAATATACACTCAAGAGTTGGTATGAAAACTAGATACACTATTTCTTGGTGTTATAGGATGACTTTTAACTAGAGATAATAAATAGAGATAATAAATATGCACAAGCTATAGGAAAAGAGAAATCACGTGCGATGCCAGTGGCAAAATCTAATACGGAATAAATTAGCAGTTGAAGCCTCAGTAACTTGTTGACTACTTATTATAGATAGATAACTAGGTTGTAAAATGAACTATGGGTAACATTGATAAAGTTCACATTTCAATGTTTACATTATAAACTGAGAGTTGTGCGACGGTCCTAAATGGACCAATATTGACGTAGTCACGTAGGCGCTGTACACAGGAACTTAGCAGCGGAAGGCATTTCCTCCCTTCTTTATATGATAGCTGTGCTATTTGATCCGTAATTTCGAAGGGATCCGATCACAATATCGTTTTATATGTTCACCAACCTATTTTTAGTCGGAATCAATTAGTTTGTTAACTGACGCTAATTACATATTTAAGTACAATTTATCACACTATGTTATAGAAAATTAACACATATTGTATTTTCATATTTATTTTTTTATTCTTCAGATATCGGGAATATATGCTTCTGTTGGAATAATGAGGCATAGACCAATGTCCAGTTTTTCTAATGACCACCAATTTCGACATGCAAAGAGATATTTAATATTAATAATAAATACATAATAGATTTTAATATATAAAAAACCGTGTGGTGACGGAGTAAGAATACAAATGACGACTAAGGGAAGGGATATAGTACGCATATAACATCTATGGAAGAGAAGGAAAAGTTGAAAGAAAAGCCTATACAAACCTGTCTGTCCAGCATATAGTAAGATCAATTGTCCTCATATTGTGGAGGAGGCTCGAGCCCAACAGTGGGACATATATGAGCTGAAATGTTGATGATGAGATTTTAGTTAATCTTTGTATATAAATTTCTTGTGTACGTGTGTATGTCACTGAACTCCTCCTAAACGACTGGACCGATGTTGCGACGAAATTTTTTGTGTGTGTTCAAGGGGATTCGAGACTATTTTAGATTCACAATTGGACCCGGTAGGTGGCGCTTTATTTGAACAGAACAACGTCTGTTGTTTCAGCTAGTTTTATATATTTTCCCAAGTGATTACGGAATAAGAACACAATTCATTACACCTTATCATGCACGTGGATGTTGTAAAATATGACTAAGGGATATAATATGTATATATTATTTATGCAAGAGAAAACTGTAAATAGGACCTTATACCAAGACGTCTTGACTGCAGTGTTATACTAGGTCAATTTTCTCCTATTTTGGGGAAAACTTAAACCCCAGCAATGGCACGTATAGTAACCGAGATGAATGACTAAACATATGTATATAACAGAGTTTTACGTTACGACCAATAGATGTCGTATTGTTGGACATGAATCTCTTTGATAATAAAGACAATATGCAGAATATAGAATTTTATCACATTTTTTCACGTCTTGCAGATGTTATGTGTCTTATTACCTTGATCGTCACATCCTTTTATTATTTTTATTATTTTTTATATATCCTTATTCTAATTAAAGCTCATTTTAAATAAAACTGAGAAGATTTTCTGTATCGGGTAGATAATTATAAATTTTCATCTTAGTCAACGTGTGACCATGAACGCTGCAAAGTGTTCGAAACGTCGGGCAATCAAAAATAAAATACAAATGCGATAAAACCCGTAGTTTTATTTAAAATGTGTAATACTCCCGTAAACATCAGAAATCACTAATTGTAGCTTTCGCCATTCATTGATATAAATCGATATATTATGAAAAATGCTTAATTGTTGTGATAAAAATCAAAATTACAAAATTCATTTTATTTATGACCTGCAATTCTATATAATTAAAACAAGAAATTATGTTTGCTATACATTTTCTGATAAATATATTCCAGGCTTTTTTACTGAACTTAGCACTCATTTAGGTTTGAAGTCTTTTAGTCGGTGAAGCGTTGTCGCTTCTTTTTTTTTTCTTCTTTAGTTGTCTAATAACAATCATAATGTTGAACTTGGATAATTTATATATTTCTTTATGGTGACGGAGTAAGAATACAATTCACCACTCCCTATCTTGCCCGTGGATGTCGTAAAAGACGACTATGGGATGTAATATGCACATAACATCTGTGCAAGAGAAGGCAAATTCGAAATTAAACCCTATACCAACATGTCTGACCAGCATGGTATAGTAGGTCAAATTAACTCCCCCCCCCCCTTCCTTCATTATGGAGGGGGCCCGGGCCTAATAGTGGGGCGGATGTGGGCTGCGATGATGATGAATTTATATTTTTGGTGGAATATATAGTTTAAAATTAGCAATAAAGCAATCTTTTTTGCATTTTACAACTTATTTGTGATAATATTGTATCGAATCATAACGCTGTAGTCGTTAGGAATGGAGCTTTAGCTATAAATGTCAACAAATCCAGTAACTGCAACGACTGAATACTGGTAATCTATCGAGGTATCTATCTATATTGGCATCTATCATCATCTAAAATTAGTAATCTATCTAGCTATGTAGGCAATCAATAGTCAATTCAATTTTGTGTAATCTGGCCTTCGGGCTGAATAGTCACACGTTCAATTAAAAAAAGATATAAAGTGAACATTAAGTTAGAAAAATAGTGAATTATCATTTTCTTTTTTAGCAAGACATATCAGTTCGAAAAGTTAATGTGAACCATACGCTAAATAGGCTGAAAATGTACTCCGTGTTTCCTTTCCAGAGTTTTTCTTCTGAGGCAATGGTGTTATTCATTTATTTATCTTAATCATCTTCTACGATACTCGAGAAAAAAAGTGTGATGTCGCATTGTATTCTAAATCCATCACTATGTGAATAAAAAACTTGAGATCTCTATTGCGGTAATATTTTTATCAAAATTTAATCTATGTAGATACAACTCTAAATAAATGTTATCCAAATTTTCTTTCGTTTTCCTTTGGCGTGGTAATGGTATAAGAATATAATTCACCGCTCCCTATTTTGCCCATGGATGTCGTAAAAGACGACTATGGGTTATAATATGCATATAATATCTATGCAAGAGAAGGAAAACTTGAAACAAAACCCAATACCAACCCGTCTGACCAGCATATACCATGCTACCAGTAAGGTCAATTTCCCTTCTGCTGTGGATAAGGCTCGAGCCCAGCAGTGGGACGAATATGAGCAGAAGTAATGAAATTTAAACTAAAAGGTTGTTTTAGTATTGAAATTATCGTGAGACTGATCCATTAGATATTATAAAAGGTTGTTCTATGAACGAACCTAAAATATATGTATATTTATTTATATATTTATACGCTCATCAGCTTTTTAATACGTAAACTATACGGAGCGCTCCCTAGTGTAATCTACCTTGACGCGCTATTCATTATTGTGATGTATGAAATATAATACTTTTTGATAAAATAATATACCAAGCCGATTCTAACCAATACATCATATATTTCCTTGATTGCTTCTTAGAAGCAACAAAAGTTAAATAGGGTAAAAATCATATTATCTTAGTTGTGGACAATGCATATACGAAAGAATATAATAGCCATCATACGCTATTGTTACGGAGTCTATTCACGAACAACAAAAGTGTATTATGTAAGTAAACAAAAGAAATTATGATTATATTCCTCATTTATATTATGATCATATGTTAGTTAATTAAACACTTTTTTTATAGGAGTAGGCCATGATCGGCTCACACGTCGCCAGGCTCCGTCCGGGACGACGGAGCTAGCGGCGCGCGGGCCCATGACCCACACGTAGCACGTCACCTTCGTCGTTGGGCCGACCACCCGTGCAGAGTACCTTGTTATCAGTAGTCGGCCCGACGGAATGCCCCGGTCGCAAATTCAAATCATTTATTATGCATAAACCCCGAAAGGGCACTTACATATTGTCAGGTTTACATATTTCCAAAAAAAAATATACTACCACCGGATCGGAACGCGACCGCTACTGAGAAGATCCGGCAAGAAACTCAGCGGGCTTGTCAATTATTTCTAATTCTTTTTTTCTTCTTATTAGATATATAATTGTGAACATGTTTTGTAAGAACTAGCTCCAGTGTGATGCCCTGGTACCGCAGGGTATCCTCTCCTCTCGACACCCCCCCTCGGGAACGTTGGAGTTAATTACATACTAAGATCTCTTAAACACTTGCAATTCTTTAAATTAAATAACAGTTTATAAGATTGGTTTTATCATTCAATGTGATAACGTTGCCAGCCTTCTGGGTCCGTTATGTGTTGAAAGTTATGCAAAGGTTTTTTGATGCCTTATACCCCTATTATTTGTTTAATTTTTGTAAATACCTATTTCAATTGATTACTTTAACGTAAACTATAATTTTAATTGATTATATATAAATTTTATGAAAAACCTTACTTTTGTGAAACTTTTATTACATCGCCTCAAACTTTTTCGTCCATCTATTGCGTGTCGCGTGACGGTCGATCGCTTAGTAGGGGTAAAGTGAAAGGCACTCGACAGAGCAGCCGAGACCAATATGGCGGCGTTCGCATCAGCTGACCGTTTAGCTTATAGACTATTACTCATTTGTGCCAATGCTCCACGCTATTTGTTTGTTTTTATCAGTGTTTAATGTAAATGTTGCTATTTTTTGTAATACGACAAATGTTTCACTTTTACCGTGGATTATGAATCCACACAATCAAGTTTTTTTATTACTGTTTTTTTTGGGGGGTGGGTTGCGGTCGGCGCGCTCCTCGCACCACTCCGTCCGAGGTGACGAGAGGGGCGTAAGCACGCACACCAGCAACCCACCCACGATGCACGTCGCGTTCTTTGTTGGGCCCATCACCAGAGCAGTGGTTACTTGTCATCAGTGGTCGGCCCGATTTTTATTACTATTAATGGCAAACGAGTAAACAGCACACCTCCTAAATACACCACTTTTTTTAATGGTAAGTGATACTGCCGCTAACGGACATTTGATACTTCATATATCTTCAATTCAACGTTAGTTATATTAGTATTGTGGAAATTTTAACCCCTATACCAACACGTCCGACCAGCATGGTATTACGATCATTCAATCATGTGTGTTGATACGCCATATTTCAAATTACTTTCTCCTCAAATGTTCTCCTTCCATTATTATAAAGAACTAGTAACGCGCCCTCGCTTCGGTTTCAGTCGCCTTACCCGCGTAGTTCCCTTTCCCATGGGAATACAGGGATAAAATATAGCCTATATTACTCAGGGTGAATGTAGCTTTCCAATAGTGAAAGAATTTTTGAAATCGACACAGTAGTTATTGAGGTTATTCATTACAAACACACACACACAAAAATACAAATTTTTCCTCTTTGTAATATTAGCGTAGATAAGTTAAATTCTACATCAACTCTCTCGAAATCAAACAATCACAAACAGATAAATAATAAGATGCAATAAACATAAGTCACACTTACCATCTTTGTTCTAGAAGTATGAGAACTGAATACGAAATGAATCTGAAAAAATAAAAATAATAGTATGAGTTTTAGGTACACCGAAGTTATGATAAATATTGTTATTTATTCCTCGTTCCTATAAATAAATAAATGGCTCAGATGTTATTTTACAATGTGAAAAAAATATTTATTGCATCCCTTCATTTACGTACATCTGTGGAAATAACTCCATAGACGCAATAACCGATTTTCCGTGTGGCGATGGAATAAGAATACCATTCACCGCCCCCTCTCTTGCCCGTAGGTGTCCTAAAGACGACTAAGGGATTAAATATGCATATAACATCTATGCAGGAGGAGGTAAACTTAAAATAAAACCCTAAACCAACGCGTCTGACCAGCGTGTTACATTAGGTAAATTTACTTTCTATTGTGGCAGAAACTCGAGTCCAACAGTGGGACATATATGAGCTGACATGATGATGATGACGAGCCGAGAGTGGACCTTTTTTAATCTGTCTTTTGATATCTTCAACAGTGACTACATTATTTATGTGTATGTAAATTAGCGTAGCCTTGAAAATAATCCTTACTAATATTATAAATGCGAAAGTAAGTTTGTTTATTACGCTTTCACGCTTAAACTACTGAACCGATTTAAAAATTCTTTCACCAATTGAAAGCTATAATACCAGGGCGTAACATAGGCTATATTTTATCTCGGCATTCCCACGGGAACGGAAACTACGCAGGTAAGGCGACTGAAGTGAAGCGAGAGCGGGTTGCTAGTAATTAATTAATACGTAATTAGTCACCCTTAAAAATGAAAACTATATTGTAATAAAGTATGTGGGCACACGACAGAGTACGAGCGGCCTTCATTTTAAGAGAGAAATTGAGCTGCGATACTTTGCTAGCCAGAAAGGTTGTTTGTTATACTATTTTGTTTCTAGTTTTCCTTCATTACAACTGAGGCTATCTCATACATTCCTTTAGTCACTAGTAAGAAAAATAGGAATTGTATTCTTACTCCATCATGACACACGCCTTCAATTTATACAGTTTATACTGTAGAAATATCACTAAATAGAGGTTATCCTCTATTTAGTGATATTTCTTCTTCTAATGTATATTATTCCTTGTGGTCACGGAGTAAGAATACAATTCGCCACTCCCTATCTTGCCCGTGAAGATCATAAAAGACTACTAAGGTATATAATATGCACATAACATCTGTGCAAGAGAAGGAAAACTCGAAATGAAACTCTATACCAACATGCATGACCAGCATGGTATAGTAAGTGAAATTCCCTCCCATTGTGGAGAAAGCCCGAGCCCAATAGTGGGACGTATATGGGCTGCGATGATGATGATGTAAATTATTATCATTATTTAAATAAGATTGAAAATATATTTTTGTAGATTTGCCGTTACTACCGCATATTTTTTTTAGGATATTTAAATCTTACAAAAGTAAAATAGGAAATATATCAGAGATATATGAATTAAAAACACGATTATTTAAACAGTGATTGCCACTTTTCAAAAGGTCATGCTGGTATTCTAACCTTAATGCAAATACATTTATCCTAAATATACAATCAGTAAATGCAACTTGATATTAATATACAATTTGATTAAATCATTGTAGAGTTAATATAATTGTGCCGCTTGGCTATTGATTTCGTAATTAATTAATTGAAACGTTTTCAGGTGTGAATGCGATTATGCCGGCTGTAATTTAATATTCATATTAACGTCGAACTTTGCATGTAAAATGAAATGATAGACATAACCTACTTTAAGCAGCCATTCGGGCAAATATAACCGTGGAAAAATAGAAACGAAATTACAAGCTTTTTTAAAAAAAAAGTGAAGTAAAATCGTAGTATCTATATTAAAAAAAAATATTATTATAGAACTTAATACTTAAAACTAAACCAGAATTAGTTTATTGCTTTTTATTTATAAATACCAAATGAAAAATACGTAGTGATTTCTGATGTTTACGCGAGTATTACACACGTGAATATAGGTATATATATATATATATATATATATATATATATATATATATATATATATAACAATAACAACGATGACTTGTTCGACGTGAGATGTCTTAGTCACCCGTTACTATGAACGATGTAAAGTGTGCGAAACGTCGGGCAATCAAAAATTAAATACAAACGAGATATTTTATTAACAAAATACAATACTTATTTTATTATTAACTTTTAACTACTATCAACGTACGTAGCGGGTTGACACTCTATGGCCTCTATAAATAATAGACAACCTTAACTAAATGGTGCGTGTTACCATCCAATATGTGTGTACGTGAAGTACCCACGACCGAGTATGTAACCTCCGACCATTTGTTTTAGACCAAATCCACCAATGCCCTTCCCAATAAGTAATAACGTCAGACAAGTTTTTCGGTCGTAAAGCTTCTCAAATACTATATAGCATAGAGAGAAAAGTGTATGGAGTTTATGTAGGTACTTCTTTCACCTTTTTTAGGTAAAAGAAATAGTTTGACTCCATGTGGATCGATTATGTGGTAAAATATGAGTGTATTTCTTCTCTGCGTGTTTATTTAGAATTAGGTACAGAGAAGGAAAAAGCAAGAGAAGGAAAACTCAAAAAGAAAACCCTATTCGTTTGACCAGAGTGGAATAGTGATTCAATTTCAGGAGGAAGCTTGAGTCCAACAGTGGAACGTATATGAGCTAAAATGAGTGAAAATATCTTCTCCAAAAATTAACATATTTTATTGCTACCTGTAGACATTGGTTAAGGCGCCATTATATGCTCTTAACTCAGTTTCAATTACCATAAAAGTGATACATGTTAATATACCAATTAGTTACAACAATAAAATCATACCAAATTACTAACATATACCATTAATAAAATCAAAGGTATGTTGTTCAAAGGCTTTACTAGAATGTTCTAAAATTACTCGTCGTTAAACATAATGACGTCTTTAGCGTATACATTATCTATAGTAGATTATTACCTAAAAGCATATCTTTAGAAATGGCACCTTTGTGGAATAGCAGGCGAAATGTTTGATAGGCTTATTTAGTAATTTTGTTCTCATAGGTGACGTTCGCCGGTATGATAAATAACGTCGCTAATTGTTAAATACTTTTTCTTTTGGTTGGGCTATGGTAAGCGCATACGCCGTCCTTTCCGTCCGGGGCGACGAAAGGACGGCGCGTGAGCCCATAGCCCACCCATACCCACGTCGCCTTCGTCGTTGGGCCGACCACCAGTGCCGAGTTCTTTGTTCGGTCGGCCCGACGGATTGCCCTTTCGGGTACCCTCTCCTCTCGACGTCCCTGTCCCGGGACGTCGGTCGCCGTCGCGCGGTCAGCCTCTCTGCGGGTGACGGACTAAATTCCCCGGTCCGGTCACCCGCAACCTCGACTAGGGAAATTGTTAAATCCTAGGCAAAGTTTGATGTAAATCTTTATGTATACACTTCTTGTGTACGTGTGAATGTCACTGAACTCCTCCTAAACCGCGGGACCGATGTTGCTAAAATTTTTTGTGTGTGTTGAGGGGATTCGAAAATGGTTTAGATTTACAATTAGACCCGGTAGGTGGCGCTGGGATCGAGTTTAAGAAGTATTCCTTTTACTATTTTTTTTAGATTTAAGCAGAACAACGCCTGTTTGGTCAGCTAACATTGTATAATTATTAATATAATATTATTAATATAATGAAAGATATTTAGAAACTTTTAAGTCTCATCAGCAAGCTATAGTTAGTATAACCTCCTATGGTGAGGGAGACTTGAGCCTTTTTTTGGCGGGCTATGGTCTGGACGCAAGCCATTCTATTCAGGGTGATGAAAAGGCGGCGTGAGGCTCCATAACCTACTGCATTCTCTCCTCTTCATTATTAGGCCAGCCACTAATACCGAGCTCCTGACGTTCGTGGCCAACCCAGCGGATTACCCTTTCGGTAACGTTCCTTCCCGTTACCCCTACGGGGCGTCGCCCTCACGTAGTGGAGGCTCGAGCCTAGCGGTAAGTATGTGAGTTGTGATGAAGATAATGGTATTTAATATTGATAATTAAACCCATAAGTGCTATGTGGTGCTGGAGTAAAAATACAAAATTCACCACTCCCTGTCTTGCCCGTGGATGTCTTAAAAGACGACTAATGTATATGCATATGCATATAATATATATGCAAGAGAAGGAAAACTCGAAAAAAACCTTATACCAACAAGCCTGACCAGCGTGGTATAGTAGGTTAATTTCTCTCCAATAGTGGAGGAGGCCCAAGCTCAACAGTGGGACGTATGGGTTGATGATGATGATGATTAAAGCCAAATGAATGTGGACCACAAATTTTCGTCAGTGTCAGAAGACGGATGAATCTGTTCAAAATTTCACTGCATCGTTGAGTCCCCCGAGAAATCTTTAGAGCCAGCAGTAAATACCCCATAGAGACAGTGAGTAATCCATAAATCCGATGATCGTGAGATTACAGGCTTATATATAAGGAACTTTACACCAAGGTTTTGCTTTGTAACTTGTTTTTAGTTTATTATTTATATGTACAAAATATGCTTTGAATTTTCATTGCATTATTAAAAATATTCTTCAATTTAAGTATGATGCGATACTATTTTTTATTAGTCGCACGCCTCCATTCCCAGAAAAATAAGATATGATATAATTCGTTGTCTTGCAAGAATAGTGACACAAATCAAAATGACTGATTTCAGAGAAGGGCATTTTAAAATTGTTTTTATAAATGTTTTAGTGCATACCATATTTAAATGATGTATTGAGGTTATGACTATACTGAATAAAGGAAAATTCCTCAATTCACAAGAAAATATCAAGGATTTTAGATATCGAGGATGAATACTCTATGCCAAATGCATACAGTATTCAATTTTACATAATTTTTAGTTACGTCGATTTTCTAGCAAAGCAACGTATGTAGAAATGTACCACATCCATTTTCGCCTCAGACTGACATACTTGCTGTTGAAAAAATTCAATTTTTATTTCCTTTCGTGGCAGATGAGCAACTATCTGCTGATGAATAGTAATTGCCGCCCATGGAGACATAAAACCAGTATTTACGTATCAGCCGTGTATATCAATCATACGTGATCGATCGGGTGCGGCTGCGATCGGCCACCCTGCACAGCAATCCCTTCGGCATTGGGCCGGCCACCGGTACTGAGTTCCTTGTCCTCCGTGGGCGCCGTAATTCCTGGGGTACCATCTCCCTCCGACGTCCAAGACGTCGGTCGCCGTCGCACGGTCAGCCTCTCTGCGGGTGACGGGCTAAAGCCCGGTCCGGTAAATAAAACCCTATGCCAGCACGTCTGGCCGATTTGAGATGGCGGTCTATTTGAGCTGCAATTGTGGTGGAGACATGTGGCGTATAATGGCACATAGACGAGCTGTTTAAATTGTATTAGTTTTACTTTCAAAGTAAAATAGTAGATTTATTTTTTACGTTTAGCTGTTTCTTGCTCACGTCCTAAATAGGGGAAATATCACAGAGCTAGCCTATGTGTTATTCCGATATGTAAGCTATATTACTGTGAAATTTCATCAAAATCCATTCCGTAGTTTTTTCGTGAAAGAGCAACAAACATATTCACAAACTTTCGCGTTTATAATCTTGGTAGGAAGTAGGATAAAGAGTATTGCTATATCTATTAAAGTGTGCAATTTTATCACGAAACCAAAATGAAAGAATTTTGTAAGCTTATCTATTTATACGTCTTACTAGTTACGATATCTATAAACAGTAATCTAAAAATGACAAAAAGATTGGGTAGCCCTTGTAGGCGAAACTATTTCTTTCTCTAAAGCTTCATTCCTAAATATAAACTATATAAATAAACATAAACTCTGTCATTAGCCACGCAAACTTAAGTACCTACATAAGAAAAAAATAAGTATCTCACGTGATAGTGGGCAAGCCTATTGCCAGCTATGGTTCTTTCTCGAACTTTCACGAAAAATTCGTTTAATATCGAGCAAATGTCTCCAACCCAAGATTCGAAGTTAAGACAACAAACAGATGTAATTTTTGTTTCATCATCAACTCACACATGTTCCACTATTGGGCCTGGGCCTCCTATATGATCCTCCTCCACTTTTGTTTGGGTTTTGTTACCAGTTTTCCTTTTCATAGATATTGTACGCATATTATGTATATCCATTAGTCATCTTTTACGACACCCACGGGCGAGAAATGAGATGGTGAATTGTATTCTTACTCCATCACCATACTTTTGCTTATTTATAGAGCATTTGATGACATATTTCTTTTACTTCATAATGTTTATGTTAATGTACGTATAACTTCAAACTTTAATATCCTAATATTTTTCAAGTTACTTTTATTATTTGTTATATGAAATACTTTATAAAGCTATGAAAAGAAATAATGTCAATCATAATATACAGGTACGTAATTATGAAAGGAAATAGGGTACGATATTGAGGTGTCAAGCTAGAGAATGAAATGTATGGCAAGTGCCGACGGCCGATGGATCCTGATCGCGACAACAATAGTTTGTCCGTGAGATGATCGATTCGCATACACTTCACGACTAATTGATTTGTCATATCTATCACCTCTTGATTACTCTCAATCAAATATCAATCAACATTATAACTACTTAGACTTCCTAGTATTCAAATTAAACAACTTAGTCAAGTAATCGTTTTCCGTAGGGTGACGGAATAAGAATATGTACAATTTACTTCATTTTCTTGTCCTAAAATACGACTAAATTATATAGTACCCATATAACATCTATGCAATGAAAAGAAAATTCGAAATTACGTCTAACCAGTGTGGTATAATAAGTTAATTTCCTTCTCATAGTGGAGAAGGCCCGAGTTCTACAGTGGGTGTATGGCCTGAGAAGATGATGATAATGATGAGCTCTATAATTAACATCTAGAATTTATTTGTAGCTTATACTTGATAGTTTCATATTACTTTAAACAGCGAAATTTATTTAAACATGAAAATCTCAAACACTATCAGATAGATTTAAAACTAATCTTCTGTGCCTTAAATTGTTTTCTAATCCCTTAAAGCATGTCTATTTCTTTTATTTGTTACTAGCAACCCGCCCTCGCTTCGCTTCAGTTTCAGTCGTTTTACCCGCGTAGTTCCCGTTCTCGTGGGAATACCGGTATAAAATATAGCCTAGGTTACTCCCTGATATTTTTGAAATCGGTCCAGCCGTTTTCAAGATTACCCGGAACAAACAGACAGACATACAAAAAAATATAAAGTGATTTTTAGGCATGTGTATAGTGCAAATAACCGTGTGAGCATGAAAAAAGCCTATTATTATGACATTACAAACAGACACTCCAATTTTATGTATTGGTATAGATGAAATAAGAACAAAGGAAAAATATTGATTTTATATTTATTCTTTTCCTAGGGTCAATCTTTATGATGGCAAACAGTTTAATTGCCTTTATCATCAGGTTGAAATGGTTAAATTATTTATCACCGTGCACAATAAAGGACGTCACAGTCAGAATTTTAACACTTTTAGTGACTTAAGTTTAATATAAAAAGTATAAGTAGAACACATAATAATACTCGTGGTTTGAGAAAAAGTTAGATTGCGTATGTAAATATACGGCAAATACTTTTTGAAGTAATCATCCTGTTTTGCAGGAGAAACAGATTATACTTTCAAACTGTATTTATAACGCCTTCCTAGTGGTAGGACCACACTGTCGACAGTTATCTGTCTACAGCGGCGGGCCGGTCCGTCCGGGGTAGTACCACGCTCTCGCAGAAAATCGACGTCTGAGTAGTAGCAATTTGTTACTGCGCTTCGTTCGGTGAGCGAGAGAGCCGGCAGCCCAACTTTCTGAGGGTGTTTGCGTGTGGAGGGTTTTGGTGTTGCCTTTGGTACCTATCACCGAGCCTCAATGTACGCATTCACACTCCCTTCACTTTCTTCGCGGTAGACAGCGGCCTTGTAAAGGTCCATGAGCGATAGCAACACTTACCATCAGGTGTACTGTTTGCTCGTTTGCCACTGCTTGCGATAAAAAAAAATGAAAACGACCAATTTCAAATGTTATAAATTAAATTACTACACAAGAAAAGTCCTTTGGCAATCCAAAATTAACATGCAGAATAATTCATTGTGGGCCACTGATGACAAGGATGAGGCCGCTGGCTCGACCACATGGCGTAAAAGAGCTACGTGTAAGTAAGATTATTAGGGCGCGCGTCGTCTCTTCAAGCTTTATAAAGGCGAGATTCACACGTACTTTAAACCTTTTCACTTTAAAATATATTTTAAGATACACATCTACATATTAGAAGGGTTGAAAGACTTCTTAAGCCCCTGATAATGCGAAACGCGCCTATTATCTATTGGGTATATTTCCAGATTTGATATTGCTAATGAAAATTTCCTTACGCAAAAATATAACGATTCGGGCGGGGAATATCGATCCACAGTATAAAAAAAAACGCTAATATCACTGTTTGTGTTTAAGTGAGTTTGTAATCTGTTATTAGTTAAACAAACAACAACTCCGGATATTGTATAAGGGATCTTTAAACAACTGATATTTAGAAGTTAGCGAATTACGTTGATTGCCGAATAAGGCTTACAAGCAATTTACAATATCTTAATCGAATTAATATAAAGTTATGTCCTAATAACTTATCATTACAACTAATATTACATAAGGAAAGCAATTTGTTGTGTTATCCATGATATTCACTGAATTTTCATGGTAATTTTCATGTTATAGATCTATTCATACATTCAAAGCCATGGCGTGAAACGTGATAGGTATATGGTTATACTAAGACATCAGGAATGCATCGGTATCACTTGAAGAGCTTTTTGTTCGCATATGTCAGGAACGTGACCGGAATTGGAATAGGTTCCTATAATTATCGCTATATATCGACATGTATTTTGGTTCCACGTTAGTATATAGTAAACTTTGTTCTTACCATTGGAAATTTCCAGGCACGTGTTTGCACTACTTTAGATTTTTTTGCTCTGTGTACCTAAATGCTTAAAACGCCGATGCACAGATGATGTAGTGATGTAGATACAGTGTCATGTCATAGATTCGATTCCCACGCGGGACGGTATTTTATGTGATCTACAAATTATTGTTTAGAGCTTAGGTCTTGTGTGTTTGTTAATTATACGTATTTAAAGTCCTCCGCGAGATAAGCTTTTATTCCTCATTCACGTTTTTAATGCACCCTTTTTTTTTTGGGGTGGGCCGCGGTCGGCGCGCTCCTCGCACCACTCCGTTCGGGGCGACAGAGGGGCATAAGCACGCAACACCCGCAACCCACCAGAAAACCACGTCGCCTTCGCCGTTGGGCCGACCACCGGAGCAGGGTTACTTGACATCAGTTTTTAATGCACCCTAGCTTCGTCTTAAAAAAATAAGCATAAAAAAGGGAAGTCTAGAAATCTCGAATATTCATACTAGAACGCCTATTCTCACGTTCAAAAGTAGACGTCTGTTTATTTGCTGCAACAGAAGCAAATCTTATAAATTAGAATAAGTCGTCCACAGAAATCCATTTTAGTTGTTACCATTATAGGCATTATATGTAGGATGTCAAGAATTTGTATCATATATATTAAATGAAACGAATATTGTAATAAGTTTAACAAATGTACTGCCATACGTTATGTTGTATTGTAGAATTCATACGAATTTATTACAAATGTTATAACCTTTATATATAGACTAGCAACCCGCCCTCGCTTCGCTTCGGTTTCAGTCTTGCCTGCGTAGTGCCCGTTCCCGTGGGAATACCGGGATAAAATATAGCCTAGTTTACTCCCTGATATTATAGCTTTCCATTGGTGAAAGAATATTTGAAATCGGTCCAGCCGTTTTGAAGATTACCCGGAACAAACAGACAGACAGACAGACAAAAAAATATAAAGTGTATTTTAGGCATATGTATAGTGCAAATAACCGTGTGAGCATGAAAAAAGCCTATTATTTTGACATTACAAACAGACACTCCAATTTTATTTATTGATATAGATTTCATGTGTACGTGTGTATTTCACTGAGCTCCTCCTAAACTCCTGATCCGATGTTGATGATTTTTTTGTGGATGTTCAAGGGGATTCGAGAATGGTTTAGATTCACAATTGGACCCGGTAGGTGGCGCTTATTTGAACAGACCAACGTCTGTTGGGTCAGCTAGTTATTTATATAAAATCGATCCTAAATATATTAATCGAATTTAACAGATCAATGAGACAAAATAATGCGGCTAATAGAATTACAATGTGGTTAATAACGCAATAATTATTGAATAAGCAAACGTGGTCCACCTTAACTATGAAGGTCTGTTATTCAGAATATTACGTGAGGGTTTAGCTAAATGTGTTTTGGGTATATCTAATGATACAGCTACAATTAGGGCCTGTTATTAATGTTAATTATCTTATATTTATGATCATAAAAGCTTTGTTTATTATCATCATATTAAGAGCAGGACTCTTATCCCAATTACTTCATCATCTCAGCCTTAATATGTCCCACTGCTGGGCTCAGGCCTCCTCCATAATGGGAGGGGAATTGATCTACTATTCCACGCTGGTGAGACGTGTTGGAATAGGATTTTATTTCGATATTTCCTTTTCTTGCACATATGTTATGCATTTTATATTCCTTAGTCGTCTTTTATGAGATCCGCGTTCAAGATAGGGAGTGGCGAAATGTATTCTTAATCCGTCACCACACGGCACGGCTTTATTTACATTATAGTATTTATCTGAAATGTAACTAAATAAAAGCTTGTAAAAATCATATAGTTCAAAAAATCTTATAGTTTTTGACTTTTGTTGCTCTAATAAACATATTAGTTTTCTTCAATATGTATCTATAATACATAGGCATTGACCAGATACAATTTCATTACATGTATAGATGGATATTTGTTTGCACGAATATTAGAGACAAATAGGCTCAATTTGTCCGTAGGAAGATATGACGCTGGTTTTCTAGCGCTGCTTATCGACAGGCAGATTGTCTTTTATATAGCGAATAAATTATTTTGCTATTATTCTTAGATTACAAAAAATATAATCTGAATAGTCAGCCTATCAGGTAAGCTTAATCGTGGGAACTCAAGTCTAGACGCATTTAAGTTCTTAAATATTACCAATATGGATTCTGTAAGTAGAAAAACGTCAGCAAATTCATAATCAAAATAGTTAGCAGTTAATACTAAAATCATCATCATCATCACAGCTCATATAGGTCCTACTGCTAGCCTCGAGTCTCGTACACAATGGGAGGGAAATTAACCTATTATATATAGTAGGTCAAATGCCCTTTCACAATGGAGGAGACCCGAGCCCATCAGTGGGACATTATGGTCTGAGATGATGACATGTATGTCATAACCCCATAACCTGATACACCCTGTAGGGTGTATCAGGTTATGGGGCAACTGTTCGAATATGTTGTAGTTTAACGGTCATAGATCGTAATTAGAATATATACTACACAAAAAACAATATAACATTAAAAGTTATAGTGATTTCAAAAAGGTGTGTCTAAGAGTCTATGCCTTAAATGTATTATGCCGTATTATGTAGGCATGTACGGACAGGATACATATAGGCACGTAAAGCTTCGACAATATAATTTCATTCATCTATACCTAGAATTGTGCAAACGCTTCAATGATAGCGTAGGTACAAAGGCGAGCCGCCAACGGTCATCGGGCGATCAGCTGATTTAAAGCGAAGTTTGTCTTGCTTATGCAAACGTAATCATTGATTTATTCTATTTCTAATGAACATTTAACAAAGTGCGAATATGTAGCAGATTAAGTATCTCTGACTTTATACATTTCAATTAGATTTGCACGAAAAAGCAATGACGAAATTGAAAACTTTACATGTCTCTAATTCATTAAGGAATAAAAATTTTTCTTTCAGTTGTTTTTCATGGGTTCCTACCACCATTGCCTAACTCCTGTTTGACCAGTTGTCCCATAACCTGATACAGTCTGTATATTCATGATTATTATTAAATTAATAGTTAAGGCGTAAAAGCTATTCAAATATTCATAAAAGGATCATAAGTAATTTTATAAAAATTTAAACAGAATAATTTTAGTCGGATCAGTTAGCTAATGTATGCGTATTTATAATAAATATTTCACATACTTAGACCGATTAAATTCTCTAATTACTTCACCGATATACGAGAAGTAATATGAAGTTTGACTAAGTATTTGAGGAATTCAAACCCAGGCGTAAACTTGAGCGTAAAGGGTTACCTAGTTTTAATTGCCAACATGGATGCCGCAATTTGCTTGCATGATTTAAATGATGCAGTTTTTAAGTGTAATAATATTAGGAGGTATCTCATATTTTTATCTACTTCTGCTTACCTCCTGTGTGGTGACGGAGTAAGAATCCAAATCACTACCCCCCTGGGTGTCACTCTGGGTGTCGTAAAAGACGATATAATATGCATATAATATCCATGCAAGAGAAGGAAACCTCGAAACAAAACCTTATGCCAACACGTCTGACCTGCGTGGTATAGTACGTCAATTTCGCTCTATAAAGGAAGAGAGCCAATCACGCCAGTGGTATGTATATATGCTGATATGATGAGAAGACTATGAAGTCCATATTACCTCTTCATTACATTGTGAATTGTGAGACTTATAGTCCCATTGTCGTACTCGAACTTCCTTCACACTGTGAGGAGAATTGACCCACTACACTACGTTGGTTAGACGATTTGATAGGGTTTTAGTTCTTGTTTTCTGCATAGACGTTATTCACATGTATACCTTAGTGATATTTTATAACACTAACAGTTAAATGATGCAATTTATGAAAATTGGTGTTAAATCGTATTCTTTCTCAGTCACTACAAGGATAAAATCAATTACAATAGTTTAAAATAAAACTAACACTAATAACTACTAATAATAACTTAAGCTGTTGATAAACTAAACTAACAAATAATATTTAATCTAGGTAACTAAGTAATGTCTACAACGCAATTTCAATCTAATACCCTTACTTCCAGTATTAATAGTATAAATGGTGAAGTTTAGAGGGTACATTATATTTTATCTTTTTTTTTTATTTATTAAACTTCATGCAACAATGCAATGGCGGACTTAATGCCAAAGGCATTCTCTACCAGTCAACCATAGGTGATGCAGAGACGAAAAAAAAGGTAGGTGCATGTTCCGAGATAGCTATATTATTGTAAAATGAAAAAGAAAATATATTTTACATAGATAAATAGGTATATACGAAAATATATAATACAAAGATAGATATGATATATATTAAGATATATAAATATATACATACACAGTATATATACATAATTATAAGGACATTATATCAGTTGTGATGAATCTGCCAACTCGTTTAAGAGATGGAGTCGAACGCTCTTCTTAAATGTTTGACGACTAGTTGCCATCCTGATACCGAGAGGTAGTGAGTTCCATTATATTATTATATAGTAATATTATACATACATATAAATAAAATTGAAGTGTCCGTTTGTAATGTCAAAATAAAACGTTCTTTTTCTGACTCACACAATATCTATGCCTAAAAATCAGTTCAAAATTTTTTTGTCAAATATGTAATATTAGCGGTTAGGTTAGGTTTCTAAGAGAAAAGTTCATAAAAATTTTGAGGTTCAGTAATAGATTTAACTGTGATCATGAAATAAATTACTTCATTATAAAAAGGGCACATATGTTTTATTTTATACTAGCTGACCCGGCGAACTTCGTACCGCCATAATAGCCATATAGTCTCTGATGGAAGAACCATTACAGCTTTGTCGGGAATGATTCGATCGTCTTGGTCGCGGCATTGTTAATGATGATTCAAAGAGAATACAAATTACTCATTATTGATTTCTGACAAAATTATAATTATCAAATTTTCAACCATACTTAACTATAGACAAAATTACCCTTAGCTGTCATTTGCGTTTTTTTTATTTATTATATATCAAATGCGTTTTTTTATACTACTTTTCATAGTGACTTGTATTCTCTTTGACATTTTATGTCACGTAACACGGGAACGCGATTGAACAGGATAAAAGAGTTAGTGGCGAAATCCTGTAAACTCCATAATAAAAAAAAAACTGAATAAAAAGGATCCTATGTCCGTCTCCTGGTTCTAAGCTACCTCTCCACCAATTTTTAGACAAATCAGTACAGCTGTTCTTGAGTTATAAATAGTGTAACACTACTTTCTTTTATATATATAGATAGGAATTACGCTTTTGACTGTGCCTCAAGGAAAAAGTCGTGAGGCTATGATTTGGCTTTAATCATAAGTCCATAATAAATGCGTAACCAAACCTAAAACGAAATATTATAAACAAAAATGCAATGGACATTCAAATTCCAAAATAAACACAGCTATTTAAAAAGACACAGATTAATAATTGTTTAAAAACCTATATTTTATCATTCAAATATTCAAAATGTAATTATAATCAATTTGGTATTGTAATATTGGAATATTGGACAGCTACAATGAGTACTCAATTTTAAATTAATTTAAACTGAGGTCTTTTCGTTCGTCACCCTCTTTGGTGACGATATAACAGCATAATAAAGAAAACAATTTTCAGCAGGTTACGAAAAGATTTCGTGCAAATTGATATAACCTTATACTTGAAATTGATAATGATTTTTAATTTACGCTTTGGTGAAAAATAATACTTATTTATATATTATTATATAAATATATATAACTCCTTTGTCGCTATCCGCGTGGTGACGGAGTAATAATACAATTCATCACCCCCTATTTTACCCTTAGCCCTGGATGTAGTAAAAAACGACTGAGGGATATAATATACATATAACATGTAATCAAGAGATGGAAAACACAAAATGAAACCCTTATACGTTTGACAGCGCGGTATAGTAGGTTAATTTCCCTATTGTGGAGGAGGCTAGAGCCCAGCAATGAGACGTATGTGATCTGAGATGAACTGCTTAATTGTTAAAATTAGTATTACTAATATCTAAGATGACTAATGAGTATTAGGTTTATGTTGATAGGTATTATATGTTTATTGTGGTATAACGTTATTAAATGGTAAATAATTCTAAATTTCAGTTTTATTTTACTGTCGTTGCCGACAAACAAGCAAGCCTTTGCAATACGAGTACCAGGAGTATAGCTAGGCCGTTGCATTCCGTGAAGAAAATACTCTTCTTAAACCGCGTTTAAGGAAGAACTTATCACAGCGATCGGGAAACACAGCGAAATTAAATTCTAAATTTGCTACAAATATCTGGAACACTGCATTTATATATGTACTTTGGCCGTCAGGCTAACTAGGCAATAGGCACTTGGATAATTTTCTAGATTACTACGAAACTGGACGTGTACAAAGTTAAAACTCTAAGCTCTTTAAATAATGTTCACGAATAAAAAATATAGTGCCTTATTGCACGGAAGATATATTACATACAAAAACACTGTCTAAAGAAATTATTTCTTTATCGATTTCTAATTTATTGTTAGAGAATGCTCTAGGTACTTTGAAATTTTAACTACCGAGACAACATAGGAATCTTAGTTTAAGTATCAACCTAACAGCTCCAAAATCTTTGGCCCAATTCCCACCAAAAGCAAAACTTTGTCCGTTATACTGAATTTAAATTAAGTTTTTGTAGTATATTTACAATCCATATTGTATATTTCCGTGTGATGGCAGATTTTGAATACAATTCACTACGCCACCTCTTACCCATGATTGTCCTAAAAGACGCCTAAAGCATTAAACATGCATATAAGATCTACGCAAGAGACGGGCAACTCGAAATAAAACCCTATACCAAGACATCTCCTGAGCCTGATGCCGCCCTTGCCGAGGCCGCGGGTGACCGGACCGGGGACTTTAGTCCGGCACCCGCAGTGAGGTTGACCGCGCGGCGGCGACCGACGTCCCGGGACAGGGACGTCGAGAGGTGAGGGTACCCGAAAGGGTATTCCGTCAGACCGACCACTGAGGACAAGGAACTCGGCACTGGTGGTCGGCCTAACGACAAAGGTGACATGGGTACGGGTGGGTTATTAGCCCGCGCGTCGTCCTTTCGTCGCCCCGGACGGAATGGACCGCGTGTGCGCTTACCATAGCCCACCCATAAAAAAAATACCAAGACATGTGACTAGTATAGTAGATTCATTACCCTCCTATTATTGAGGAGACTCGAGCCCAATAATGAGACGTATATGAGCTAAAATTAAGTAGTATTTAAAAAACATGAAGAGAATAAAAACATAAACATTACTCACAATATTGTTATATTACAATATATCATAAACTAGTAATGACGCATGCAGCACTACATAACAAGCTTTTATATTATTTGTTATATCAGTAAAAACCATAAACTTTTTCTACCTTTTGTTGCTCATCATATTCAAGTGCATTCAGGCATACAGTACATCGTATGAATGCAACTGTTATGATAACTCGCGTTTATATCTTTTTAAATGTTATTCTACAGTTGTAAATTAAAATGCTGACGTATTTACATTTATTTGCGTAAACATATTATATTTATGTTGGTTTTATGTTGATAGTATAGTCTCACTATTAAACACACTTTTAAGGAATAAAAAAGTGCACGTAAGAAGTTGTACTTCTTTGGCCTAACAAAATAAAACTCTTTCTAAAAATTTTATACTTTGCGTTATTCTCCGTTTGTAGAAAAAAAACGACACTACAAATAGAAAAACAGGTATTTAACACATTGAAAGTTTTATCATAACGTTAGTAACATAAAATGTTAATTGACATTTGTGACGGTGTGCGCGCGTTTCGTTAAGTATGTTGACTAGCTAACTTCAGGATGTCAGTTTTTTGTGGCGGTGTGCGCTTGCATCCTATAAATTTACTTATAATTTTCCCTAACGCGGTAAAAGAAGTATAATTTCAAAAAGAAATTTAATAGATATCTTAGTATACCTTTTTGAATAACTACTCAAAAAACAATACCAAGACCACAGATTATTGTCCAAGTATTCTGAAATATTAACAATATGGACTGAAATATCGACTACTTTATTATATTTATTATTTACGCCATTTCTACTTTCCGTGTGGTGGCGGAGTAAGAATACAATTCACTATCCCCACCTTGCCCGTAGTGTCGTAAAATCGGATATAGCATGCTGATGACACAGAAGAGTAAACCTTGAAATAAAACCCTATACCAAACTGTTAAAATTATCCACTAGTTAGACGATTAGCGTGTTATAGTGGTTAATTTTTTCTCCTATCGTGAGGAAGCACGAGCCTAGCAGCGGAATATACATGAGTGATGACATTGATGATGATGCTATTAGATAATAGCTCTCCGAGATCCCTGAACATGGACGTATAGTAAAACGACGGCATTCTTAAGGAGAATTGCTATCAGCTAACAGCCTGATCGAATACCTACCCAAAACACTGCGCGCATTTAGCTCTCCTTTCAGCTGTGTTAGAAAGAAAAAGGTATGATATACCCATCATATATTATATATATCATCATCTCAGCTCATATACACCCCACTGTTGGGCCACTGCTTGAGTCTTATTCACAACAGGAGGGAAGTTGACCTACTATACCACGCTGAGCAGAAGTTTTTCTTTGTTTGCCTGCTTTTGAATATATGAACATAGCATTACTTTGTCGTCTTCTACGACAACCATAATCAAGATGGTGAATTGTATTCTTACTTCGTCAGAACAGAAAATTATACAAATATTATATCTACATATAAATTGAAATAAATTTAGGAGCATTTAGAATGAAGATTGTAATATTTTATATAAAGTGTGGTCCTAAAGCTTAATTTGCAATTTAGCTACTTGTGACTCCGTTGATTATTTACGTGAGCGAGAGAGTAATTTAATCATCAAAACTGTACAAATGAAATAAAACATAACTTCCCCGTGTTGTTAATCACGTTGCTAATTACTTTTAATTTATTAATAAAGAAAGTGATACTTTTTACCTGTTTTATCTTGAATAATGAAAAATAAATGTTAGTAAATTTGAATTTCTAAGAATACGTATAGAAGTGAAACTACTTTACAGATTTTATCGCGTTTGTATTTGATTTTTGATTATCCGACGTTTCGAAGACTTTTCAGCGCTCATGGTCACGGGCAGACTAAGATGTCTCACGTCTAACAAGTCATCGTTACTGCAGAAAATTTATAATTATCTACCCGATACAGAAATTAGTTATTAGATATTGACCCATATTTTAATACAAATTTATTGCCAGTGTAAGAAGAAAATGATTCTGTATGAAAAAATTATATTGTTTATGGTTAGTAATTATTTAACATTAAAATTAATAGTGATTATATTTAAAAAACCTAACAATCTAGTATACTACCACCCGATCGGAACACGGCCACACTGAGAAAGATCCGGCAAGAAAACTCAGGTGACATAATGCTAAATTAATATTAATATAAATTTTCTGCAGTAACGATGACTTATTAGACGAGAGACATCTTAGTCTGCCCGTGATCATGAACGCTGCAAAGTGTTCGAAACGTCGGGTAATCAAAAATCAAATACAAACGCGATAAAATCCGTAATGTAGTTTTATTTATGTGTAATACCGCGAGTATTATTAGGTAAACATCAGAAATCAATACGTATAGAAGTGATTTTTTATAAAGCATTTTCTTAGGAACGTATGTAAAACTTCGAAATTAATGATTAACGGAAAATAAAGAAATAATAGTAATAATAACATTTATGTACATATCATTCTCCGTATGGTAATAGAGTAAGACTATTCACCACCCCCTTCATGCTCGTGTATGTCGTGAAAGACGACTAAGGGATATAATATGCATATCTTATATCTTTAAACGAGCAATTCTTGTATATATATATTCAGGATCTCGGAAACATCTGCAACGATTTTGATGAAACTTGGCATACTAGAGGTTTCGGGTCCAAAAAATCGATCTAGCTAGGTTTTATTTATAAAAAATGTTGTTTTGTCGGTGTTATTAGCAAATCAATACAATAACATTAAATTTTAAAAGAATATGAATTCAAATTTCGTTTTCAACGTCACGAGTTACGATAGCTCAGTTGGGAAGTTGTTCAGTTCTCTTTTTGTATTGTTTTAGCATTCAAACAGTGTCGGTTCGAATTTCGGTGTTATTAATATTCTCTTTTTGTAATTGTTGATATTTTTCATTATTTAATTTATATTTTTTATTAATATATATCTAAATAAATTCAACAAAAATATACCGAACGAAGCTCGGTCAACCAGATATTAACATCTATGCAAGAAATGGAAAATTTAATATAAAACCCTGTACCAACACGTCTGAACAGTTTGGTATTTTAGGTCAATTTCCCTGACTGTTACCGATACGCCAATAATACTTTAAAACGGATTAAAAAAAGGAGTAGGTTCTCAAATCGACAGTATTTTTTTTTTTAAATTATAGCTCAGCACTGTCGATTATGTGCACCGATTTTGAAGATTTGTTCTTTATTTGAAAGCTGGTACTCCTCGTGTTGTCCCAATTCAATTGGTTTACTTCTGACAAAGGCGTACACGTGAAAACCAAATTCTTAAATATGCATTACGACGGCACTTTTGAAGACGCTTTTTTGGTAATTTTTGTTATCAAAAAGTTGTTTTGTAAATAAGGGCCCTGTAATCACCTAAGCAATGCACGCGCACGTATTTGTTACGTAGTTAGTATAGTAATAAAAGAAAGACAATACATATAATAAATCTTGACTAAATTTGTCAATTAAATGCATTTCTCACTCTTTATTGAATTCACTTTATTATAATAATGTAAATGAGATTCGAAACGTAGGTTAGTTTACATAAAATTATTGACCGCGATCCATTGAAATCGTGATGAAGTTTGCTAAAGCCAATCATGCTGCTTCTATACTAAGAGAGGAGATTTGATTGCTTCTTGGGAATTTATGAATGAATTAATCAAATACTAAATTTGATTAATTAATTCCATAAGTTAGAAATCAGTGAATCGACACAATCGGTTGACGGCGGCGGTTAATTTTAACTTTTAGCGATGTTCAGCGTATTAGTCAATCTTACTTTGCAACCGTTGTTCAACATAACATGAAAAATTGGGTTATATACCATATGCCCTTCATGATTAAATTTATTTGGTATTATATATTAGTTACAAGTATTCAGATCTGCTCCGTATAGTGACGGAGTAAGAATGCAATTCACTACTCCCTATCTTGCCCGTGGATGTCGTAAAAGGTGACTACGAGATATAATACGCATATAACATCCATCCAAAAGAAAAAAAACTTGAAATAAAACAACTATACCAACCTGTCTGACCAGCATGGTATAGTAGGTCAAATTTCCTTCCATTGTGGAGGAGGCCCAATAGTGGGACGTACACAGGCTGCGATGATGATTGAGGTCTAGTAACTTAAAGTCCATATAGAATATGATATATGGTAGCGCTTACGAATAGTAGCGATACTTACTTTACACCTGGGCGTTGTAAAATACGAATAAGAGCTTTACATCCACCTGGACCAAATCCATTTGAGATGATAATGATGATGATGATGATGAATAATATATAACTTCTATAACAAAGCTCGCCTGACTATATTGATTTTTTGAAATTAAAAGGTATAATTAATACATTATGTAGCAAATATGCACCTATGATAATAAAAGAAAAATCATATTTACCGAAAATATGATTTTTCTAGTGTGTAGTGGCAGAACAAGAATATAATACACAATTTTGTTCGTTGGTATCGTAAAAGACAACTAAGGTATATAATATGCCTAAATTATCTCGAAAGAGAACTCGAAGCGAAACTCTACCTCTGCTGTGCCCGTTCAACCAGCTTGATATAGTAGGTCAATTTTCCTTCCATAGTGGAGGAGACCTGAGCCCAACAGTGAGACGTAAATGAGCTGAGATGAGATAAGATATCAAAGTATTACATAGCAAAGGTTTACATTTTCATAACCTTACTGTGAATCCTCGTAACTTATATGTTATATCATATTAAACTTGTGAAATCCCGCGCTCCAAACAAACCAAACTTTCATCTAACAATATAAATTCGTTATTCAAAATTATTTATAGAAATGCAAACTATCAGGCAACGTAGTATTATTATTCTTAACCTCATGTCATTTTATAATCAGGATAAGGGTCATCCAACATTTTAATTAATGTTACCCAAATATTAACCAAACTTAAATTAATTATTAAAGTGTTTTAACAAATAGGAACGGTTAACGAGACGTGTTCGTATTAAGTGTATCTCGGTAAACCCTTATCTTATGTAACAATGTAGTCCTTTGAAAATTTTATTAAAATCACTTTTATGAATAAATGAACGTTAATTTCACAAGAACCCTTCACTTATTAGACGAGTGTTAATAAACAAATATGTAATATAATTATTAAAGCGTTTGCCTAACATCTTTTACTTTATCAACGTCTTTGAAGTATTGAGAATAATCTCTGAAATATATTAATATTATGACTATTTATATACTGGTTTATTACACAAAAGTATATTCTCAATGTTATTATGAAATAATACGCACATAAAGTATTGTAATACATTTAAATACATGCTGGAATAGAGCCGCTTATCCAATAGGAAATAAATTAATCTATTTTAATATGTTGGTCAAAGAGGCGTAAGGTTTTATTTCGAGTTTCGCTTCCCTTGCATAGATGTTTCATGCATATTTATATATCTTTCTTGTCTTTTACGACACCTACAGGCAAAATGGAATGGTGAATTGTATTCTTACTCCGTCACAACACGAATAAATGCATATATATGCCTAACACAGAAATATAATTAGTATTAAAGTGTTTGTCTTGGTTCGTGTCTTCGTACACAACTGCGGCGTACGTAACAAGTTTCGTAGCGGATATCTACGACCGCATTTACTCAGTAGTTGTAATTACACTGTATAACGAATTCTGTTCTCGTTATACACTTCATAGGAGACCAAAGTAATATAAACACTTTTTGAATGTTTTAAAATATCATTTTTAAATACATGCGTACGTTATTTATACAGTCGAACATTTCGCAACATTTGTTTGATGTTATTATTGACAGTTCAATTATTCGTGTATTCATATATTTAAACATCGTTCTTACAATACTCGTAAATATTATTAAAAGCAACAAATAAGGTCTTATTTAATGAAAAATCGATCGATGGTTTAAAAAGTAAAACGTATTTTTAGATTCTTCCTATTTATTGAAATATCAATGGCAATGCTTAATGTAAGAATGTTAAAAAATTTTCAAGTTAAAATCAGTTGTATATAGAGCGAATAATATTGTAGAAAAATAATTTTAGGTAGGAGTTGTTTTGACGAGAACGTGAAAGCGTGTTAAATGTAGTGGTCTTACAGTATACTCATAATCTTAATGTTTTAACGTGTTATATTAAATAATTTTGAGGACATTCTATGTAATGTGATGCGGAGGAAGGGTTGTGTTGTGAATATAATATAAAAGTGTATTGTTGTTTTCGTTTTTCTTCCAAAATTTCCAGAAAATACCATTAACAGTAGGTCAAAGCACTATAGAAGGCGACGATTGGACTAAGTTTCGGACTAATATGAAGACGCTAAGATGTGAATAAACTGATAAATTATGAAGTTAATTGTAACTCAACTCTGTTAACAATTGGCTTGTATTAGTAGTCAATAAAAAAAAAAGGAAATAGCTATACTTATCGTAAAAAAAATAGTGCGTATATGTCGCAATTCTCACACATTGTTGAAATAAAATTTCGTTGACATCCGAGATAATGTTAGAATACAAAATAAATAAATCAAGGAAGTATAGAAAAGAATTGATGGAAAAACTGGTCTGCCAGCGTAACATTCAGATGCACTGCCGAGCTGTCGACCATCAGTCTCTCCCGGTCTATCCTACCAGTCTATCGTTCCGCCCGCCCGTTCGTCTATCCACCCATCCATTCAAATCAAATCAAATCGTGAGACGTAAATGGGCTGAGATGAGAGAAAATAAAAATTTAATAATTACATAGCAAAAGTTTACATTTTTATGACCTTACTATTGAATTGATGGAAAACTGGTCTACCATCCACACATTCATATGCACTGCCGAGCTATCGACCTGATGGTCGACAGTCTCTCCTGGTCTATCTTACCAGTCTATCGATCCGCCCGCCCGTTCGTCCATCCATTCATTCAACCCATCCATTCAAAATAATCATCCATCCACTGGGGAAAGGCCTATATCCACTGCTGGACATAGGCCTCTCCACGAGATTGCCACTCGGAACGGTCCTGCGCCACTCGCATTCAAAATAATAAAAAAACGTATAATAAAAAACATGTTTTAGTAAATTCGTACTTAACTACTGGTGTTTATTTTACTGAACGTCATTTCCGTCGTAACACCGTTTCATTCCAAAGCATTAATTTAAAACTTAGCCGTGTCTAAAGAAGTTTTACTTCAATAATTAATATTTCTATTAAACGATAGAGTTATTGATACGATTGCCGTAAAACTCTTCGTAAATCGGCGATTTGTAAACAAATTACCCTTCAACGATGTATTCCAGAGTGCTCCTAACTATTTACTACAGGTATTCCATTTATCTGAGCTAAAAGTTTTGCATAGCTAATCTTAACGTCTATCTACAGATATTAAGTTCAACGTTTACGTTATGACAACGTTTACCAGCAGTTTACGTACATACATAATGAAAGTGATTTCTGATAACCGTGTGATTATTTTTAATAATCTGTTCTTCAGGGCAAAACTAGAATTGAGTTATAGTAAAAAAATATTTTCCGTGTGGTGACAAAATAAGAATACAATTCACCACCCCCTCTTTCACCCGTGGGTGTCATAAAAGACAAGTAGGGATTCATATGCATATAGAAGCTATGCAAGAGAAGGAAAGCCCGAAAAATACCCTGTACCAGCATGTCTGACCAGCGTGATCAATTTCCTCCTATTATGGAGGAGGCTCGAGCCCAACAGTTGGACATATATCAACTGAAATGATGAATGGTGATGAAAAAAATATACTTTTATTTTTAATCAAAGAATTACCCTTTATATAATCCTTATAAAAATATTTCAATTAGACCTAGAATTGACGCGGGCAATCCGTGGGAAAGCCTCGCATGTTAGCAACCCTTTCGAGGATTAACTGTGTGACGCTTAGTTATTATTTAAGACCATCTACAACACGGGGCCATCAAAAACAACATTCATAGTCATAACAAAATACTGATATTTCGTAAAAAAAAATTCTATATCTACCAGAATATTTTTTTTTAGTTAGAATCAATCCCATAACACATTCCCAGCGTTGTAGCTCCTATAAGCCAGGATCTTCAATAGACTTCATAGATGATACCAAAGTCTGGCCCTCAAGTATTTCCAGGAAATACTTTTAATTGTCTTAGCACACGTAATAAATTTTATTTACAAAAGTTAAAGAGGACTCCACTTCCGTTCTATGCAATGGGGGCAGGCCGGAAGTAAATTGACTAGTCAACTGATAAAGGGGTATCAGCTACGATAAGCGCAGCAGTAAGGTACCAAGAATATGGTAGATCTTAACGGATCCTGTATGCTTTAAGATTGAATCTAAGATTTAAGATATAATTAATATCATTTAAAAGAAGTTTTTCTTTTTTCATATTGCCTTTTTAGTCAAACGAGCAAGCAATCCGCATGATGATAAGTGGGAACTGCTGTTTATGGATCTCTGCAATACGCCTAAGCGGCACGGTCAAGTTTGGTCGCCCGCCTCTCTTGCTCAACAAAGTATGGTAGCAAATGTTTACTACCCCCACGTCCATATTCTACGTGAGTATGACATTATCCCAAATGAACAGACACTATCATCACCGTGGTCATACCGTTACAAAAAAGTCTCCTCCGAATATATAAAGTTATTAATGAGGAGATATTTTCGGCAAAACAGCAAATAATTTAACTTTGATTCAATAATCAAAAATTGCTATTAAATTTATTTTATTTCTAAATTTCTACTAAATATTTTATTCCTAAAGTACTAGATATATTTTAGGAATCTTTCTATAGGCGCCTGTATAATGAATAGTTAGGCCTCAAGGCACATGTCTATAAGCTTTCTAAAGTATTTTAAATTTCCAACTGATATTAGTCCATTCAAAATATAAAGAACGGTCGCAGAACTAACCCATGCAGACTTTCTTTTAGACCAGGCAATTAGCTGGTATTAGACCATATTCTTTCATAAAAAATTATTCAGGTATTTTATAAAATATGAACATGCCAAGGACTTTAGAATTAGATGAGAGATGTTTTTAAATATTTAATGGTTATTCCACGTGCAATATTGCCTACCTTTAATAATAGAGTCTTCTAATCTTTTGAAAACGTTTTGATTTTAAGAGAGTGATAGAGGTAATAAAATCAACAGAAGATCAGACGAACACTTACTTACACCATACTTTAGTAAATAAGCTTTTAATAAAAGTGCATTACATTCTCTTTTATGGGCTTTTGACAATTAAGGGGTATTTTATGTAAAAACCTTTTAACAATCAACGAATAATGACATGAAAAAGGAATCAGCGAAGTAAATAAAGTGTGTACATACATAAATTATGTCATCGAATTACCTCAAAAAAAAAGAACATAAAATATCGTCAATCGTTAAATTACCTCAAAAAAAAAAACATAAATAAATCTATAAAAACCCTATTAAAAGTAAACCTTATAAACCTATTTAGAATGCCGTGAAGTAGTTTCTGTTTTCAATCGACCCCGTTTCCCTAGTTTCGAATTGCTTATTGAACTTCGTCACAGGAATTTGCGGCAACCACCAAATTGTAATTCATACTTACTTAACTTATAATTGTAGTCAAATTCGTAGTATTCTTACCTCGTCACCACACGGGATATACATTTTAAAATGTTATCTATCATGATATACTTTTTTATGATTGGTTTCTTTAATTTAATTAATTTGACTAATAAGGGCTATAGTTTTTGAATATCAGTATAAAACTTTCCAATAAGATTTGATATTATGTAAAACTGAGCACAGATAAATAGAACAATGCCTGTTATGACAGTTTATAAAATTGTTATACTAATAATATATATCGATACTAAAAGATGATGAGAGTTTTATGTCGAAAATATGCACAATTATAGTTGAGAATGATACCAACGCTCTACATGAAAAATATTAAGAAACAATTACAAAGCATTATCGTTTAGTTTTTGGGTTTGAAAATTTACTGCAGTAATAGAGGTCTTATCTTCCAATATACACTTTACATACATTTTTCAAATATAGATGTTCAGTAATTATACCTTGTCTGCATCATCATCGCAACGAAGGAAATTGATCTACTACATAACTATACCACGCTGGTCAGACGAGTTAGTATAACGTTTTATTACTAGTTTCCTTCTCTCGTATAGATGCTATTTGAGTTATCCGGCAGCAGTATATTAGATTATTTATATAAAGGGCTAAAACACTGAAACATTTGTACATGCACAAAACTTCAAGGTGGCCATACGCATCGGAATTTGCGGTGAAACATGAAGAAGGCATACGTCCAGCAGTGGTAAGGCAAGAGGCTGTAAAGATGATGAATGATGATACAGAGGTGTGGGTTAGAAAAAAAATTAAACCTACACTCAGTACAATCATTAATTGCAGAAAATATCATTTTATGTATGAATAATACTCATAACATACGGTAAAGCGTAGATGTTTATTACAATACGCAATCTGTGCAGTCAAATGTAACTTTGAAGTTATGAGAAATATTGCTAAACTTTAGAACTGTTGTAGCTCAAATTTGACAAGAATGTCTAAATGTCATGTAGCGCTTTTAAATTGTATTAATTATCTTAGTGTTTTACAGTGGTATATTGAATAGTTTTGCCGATATTTTATGTGATATAATGCAAATAAAATACTGAAATCTAATGAATATGATAAATTAGTGAATTGCGTACATTTTCATATTCTGCCGAAATTCCCAGAGGATGATTTGGTTATCAGCACCTAATCAACGGTAACGACTATGACTAAAATACGGAGGCTGAAAACTTGAAGATTAAATATTATACCTCGACACTGGCACCAATAGCACATAACTGTAGCTTATTGCCATTACATTAGAAGGAGAACTATTGTAGCTAATAATTTTGTTATCGATTTATACAAAACAGTTTTTTAATTTAAATTAACAATACTCTTGTTTTCTAAATTAATTAAGGTGGTGTTAAACGGTAACGTAATTAATAGTCGATTAATCACCCTGAAGCAATTTATTTAATAACTCTTAACGAGTTTGTCCGGTTCATAATAAAGCGCTCTCAAAGGTATGAAGACTCGGAACAACTATTGGCTATAATAAGATAAAGTTACACGAGATCATCCAGTGTTCTATTATTGTATAAGTACCTTACCTTTACTTTAGTATATCGAATATCTCAATTATAAATAGGCACCCAAAGTAAGAATCATTTTACGTATTGAATACAAGACAATACGAAAGAATATACCTAGAATACAATCTACACTAATATTATAAAGAGAAAACTTTGTATTTTTGTGTATTCATTACAAATATACACACATGTTTGTAATGAATAAACTCAAAAACTACTGTGTCGATTTCAAAAGTTCTTTCACCATTGGAAAGCTACATTATCCCTGTAAGTAACTGTGTAAGTAACATAGGCTATATCATATCCTAGTATTTCCACGGGAACGAAAACTACGCGGGTAAGACGACTGTAACCGAAGCGAAGCGAGGGTAGTCATTAATATAAGTGTTTCTTTTTAATACACTGAAACTTGGATAAGTACTCCCTGGTTATGTGAAAAACCTTTGTTATTAGTAATTACAATGAGGTCAAGATACTTTGCATTAAAATTCTTGTTATTAGAAATTTTTAAACCTTTGCTAATGAGACGACGAGAATTTTTATACCTTTGTATCTCCGTGTGATGACGGAGTAAGAATATAAATCACCACCCCTTTTCTTGCGCCTCTTTTCTTGTTGTAAAAAGCGACTAAAAGTTATAATATGTATATAACATTTATGCAAGACAAGGAAAAATCGAAATAAAACCCTATACCGACACGTCTGACCAGCGTGGTGTATAGATCAATATCCTTCCCATTGTGGAGGAAACTCGAGCCTAACAGTGGGACGTGTATGAGTTGAAATAATAATGATGATGTAACTGACACTTAACTTTTTAGATTAACCTTAACCTCGAAATGAGCTAAAAAGTTAAGAATTGGAATTTTGTATCTCTATACATAGCTCGCGTAAGTGGGACAATTAGATTTAGACAAGTTATGATGCGTATGTTTACTAGCTATCTAGTTCCTTAATATAACTGATAGTTGAAACTCATTTTTAGACCTAAATTTAGTATTTGATTTTAAAAATTGTAACTGACAGTATAATTCAAAGCAATATAATTGTAGAACGTAACGCCTTTTGTTGTTATCATTTTCCGCCTCTCATAAAAGGTACATTTCAATCTCTCATAGTCGAACCCTCTGTAACTATGAGATCTGTCATGTTAACCTGTCTATTTGAGAAACTGGGAAATGAAAAATCTCTTTAAATAATACAAAATTAAATATAAATCGCTTCAGATCTCACTAATGGTGTCATTTTATTGCGTATTTGCCTATTTTAGGCGTTTTAAAAGAAATGTATTTATAATACAAATTCAGGACCTATTTTATACAGGTACGAAACCCGAAAGTTTATAATTATGAAGCAAAGTCAGGAAAGCATTTTGAGAATTAAACTATGAAATGTGTCCTTTGAGATTATTGTAATTTCTGTAGGCCAGGATCCCCCATGGATATTAATGAAACTGCGATTTGATTGTGAAGCAGCACCGGGAAATGATTTTAACCAGGACCGGATGATGATTTTAACCCATCGGCTCCCTTAAGCAATGTAATTCTCGGGTCCATGGTCTAAGGTGTATGAGGAGTATCACTTATTATCAGGAGCGCGCTGTTTTCTCTTTTGGCATTAACAGCAATAAAAAATGAAATAATATTTTGGAAGTATGCAAATTCTCCAACAAAATCGTTTGATGAAATTATTTATTTCTTAGTGCACGCTCGGAGCCCCTAGTCAGTGCGGGGCCCTTAGGCAGTCGCCTAGTCCACTTTATGGATAATCCGGCCCTGATCTTAACCATTAGAAAAGGTGAAAAGGAAGAGTTAGAAAATATTCATTGCGCTTTCCTTCTTTCAGTGCGGGAGACAAGAATTATATATTACTCAGACAATAAAATAAGAAAATGTACAGCTGTAATAAGCGCCACTACACATCACCACGATTGTGGGAGAGCTTAACAAGGTTTATATGTGAACGCTAAAAGTATTTGAGATTTGACAACTTAGAGATTGGGCCATACTGTCGTCAATCCCCACACTTTCTCCAAGCGCTTCCAAATGCATGTAAAAATAAATAGAGGTGACAACCTTTGTGTGATGAATGCTATCTTTCATATCATTTGGTTAGAAATTCTTCATAGAAAATGGATTGTGTGGCAAACAATCTAATGATTTTATTACAGCTGCACAATAGGAAGAAATCTGTGTTCAAATTTCCCTTGTAGTGTAAAACACTGATGCCTGTCTCCGAATCTCCAAGTCAACCGAAAGTAACCTGTGCCAGTACTGTCAAGGCTTCTGTACTAACTATTCTGTATGCTTTACATAAAAAAATAATGCCCAAACAAGTGCAACGTAATAAATATATCCTAAAGACGCTCAATGAACGAGGTACATGCACTACTACCTTGGCGTCGTTTTTCTGCGAGAGTGTGGAGCTACCCCGGACGAACCCAGCCGGAAAAAAATCTTAAGACCGAGGTAGCAAATCGATTATTTCCTTTTCACTGTTATATTGTTGAATTTTATCTGCGGCGTAGATTGTAAATTTTCTTTTAATAAAATGATAATAAGATGATACGTTTTTACGGAGCAAAAGTAAGCCGATTTCGTGTCCATTCAAATATTTCAATGGAACATATTTCTGATAATTTCTTTAAGCCATCAAAACGTGAGTTTATAGAGAACTCGATATATGATACACTGTTTACGAAACAAATTATATATTTATTATTATTCTGAGCAACCATAAGTTTATTTTAATTCAAAAATACTTGCGGCTGGTCAAAAAACCATGCACATTAAGAGAGGGAAAACTCGAATTAAAACCATAACCAACACGTCTGACCAGCGTGGTATAGTAGGTCAATTTCCCTCCCATTGGGGAGGAGGCTCGAACCCAACAGTGGGAAGTATATGAGCTGTGACAAAACTTTTATAATATATATGCTGCAGAAAAGTAAAGTCAACCCCAAATAAACAGGATAAAAGCAGGATAATGTTGATGTTATATATTATTAATGTTCATGACTCGAATTCTATTTGTTACACACATTTTATAGGCTTTCTCGATAAATAAAAAAATAGACATACAAAATACACTACTTATTTTGTATGTCTATCTTTTTATTTATTAATAGAGTTAATGCGGTAAACATGCGGTAGGATCACACTTTCGACAATCGTTTGTCTACAGCCGCGGACCGGTCCGTCCGCGTTAGTACTCTCGCAGAAATGCCTAAATAGTAGCACTTTGTTACTGCAATTTGTTTGGTGACTGGAAGAGATGGAGGCTCAAATTTTTAAGGGCGTTTGCGTGTGATGGGTTTTAAAAATCTACAAATGTTTCTAGTTCCTTAGTTTATTGTGTTTGAACAAACAAACAGCTTTATTAACTCTGCTTCTATAATGCGGATAACATGGATATAAGTTTTTGACGTGACAACGTCTTATAAATTGGTTTGCCGGGTGACACTTCAAGAAACTGCGTTACGCTCCGCTCACGTTATGCGCTCACAATGAGAGCGAGTGAGAGGCACGCGTCCCTTCCACTCGGGCATGGTTAGCCCGCCTAAGAGCGAGAGAGACAGACATAAAAATTGTATATTTGTATATAAATACGTATGTATGTGTAAAGGTAAAAATAAAATTTTGTTAATATGAAATTCAGTGCGAGATTCTTTGTATAAATTAATGTTTTAAATATAATTCTTTGTATAAATAAATGTTTTAAATTGTTACTTTTATTTCATCCTTCTTCCTACTATACGAATGAATATTCACATTAAAATTATTTTACCACTCAAAGTCGTTGTCACGTAAAACTTTCGCCCGTATACCGACTTTACAGGCAACCAATATTTTTTTGCAAATATTGCTTTACCTCTTTTTAGATAAATATATTTCTTGTGTATGTCACTAAACTCTTCCTAACCTCCGGCTAGACCGATGTTGATAAAATTTCAGTGTGTGTTCATGGGGATTTGAAAATGGTTTAGATTCACAATTCGACCCGGTAGGTGGCGCTGCTGTCGATTTCAAGGAGAATTCCTTTTATTTTATTTGAATAGAACAACGTCTGTTGGATCAGCTAGTCTATATATATATATATATATATATATATATTTAAAGACACCGTGCACTAAAGAACAAATCCTTAATTGTGACATGAATTATACCCAGACTCATAACAGCAATCTTAATAATTACGTCATCTGTACAGTCAAAATATATCTAATATATTTTGCATGTAAAATGTTTAAATTTTATTACTTTTTATAATTCTATTGGATTATAATCCGACAATAGATCAAGTCATAAGTATACGTAATCAAAAGGACTGAACAAAATTTTCTCGGCTCGTTGCGTTATAAATCAGTTACCTGAACTGGATTGATTAGAGCCTGATGACGAAGCATACTGAGATTAATGTACGAACATTTCAAATGTTACTAAACATAGTGAATCGCAGGATATACCTTTTGTGTGTTTACAAATTAGCTTTTAATGATTGTTCATTTTTACGTTTAATAAAAGTTCCACAGTCAATTTTCACCAAGTGTTTATTTTTCAAGTGTTTCATTATACACGGTGACATTTATGTCGTCTTACAAAAGCAGGTCAATTAAGTATCCAATATCTACTATTCATTCGTACAATTAAAAGGTTAAAAAAAGTATTTACTAGAATATTTTTTAATAGCAATTATTATAAATAATTACTAATTAAAATAGTAAGGAAACAGCATGTAGCGAGCGCATACGTACTGAACACAGCTGATGTACTACGACCACTTTACCGCGGCGCCAATCGGACATCGCAATGGATACCCGTTAGGTATCTAGCGTAGGGAATTACGCTTTGTAAAAACCGTCCACGTGAACTTCGTACCTATGATTAGCTAACGAAATTCCACAAGATTTCTTTTGTTTAAAATGTAAACATGATAAACAGGCTGATACAAAATATTAACTTTAATTTATTTTATTTTATTATTTTTTTATTACTACCACTATTAAACATTTAAATATGTTAGACATGTTTCTTTTGTCAGATACTTTTATGGTTTTTTTTTTTTGTAAGACGATAAAAAAGTCACGGTGTATATAAGGCTTGATTTTATATGATTCATTTTCTTATTGAGTAATAATATACCTAGATAGAATCTAGATATAGGTACCCAGTCGAAGAAACGACATTATGTAAATATGGTGATCGTATAGCTACAATATTGTTAGTAAGACACAAAACTTCAAAATAAAAATACAACATGGGTGGAAAGTGATTGAAATATGACTGTGTTTACGTAAAAACAGATTTACTACAAGTGTTATTTTAAATACGAGTATGTAACACACGCACAAAGATTACAAATCATTATAATATGAGATATATTTATTATAGCAACAGAAAACAAAACAAATTTCAAATATTTTGTCAGCCTGTCTCTATTTTTGTACTCGCATCACACAAAAATTTATGAAGAAAATTAAATTCAGTACTAACCTTCTTTTGCAATCTAAAATAAAAATTAACAATATACTTAAAATTTTAAATATCTAAACAACCAACGCAAGCTTACTGTGCCAGTACAACTAGTAGAAAGTCCCTATTCAGTGCATGCATTCATATGATCAAATAAATACTTAACTTATTGGTATCTTACGATATCTGCTTGAAACTGGTATGGAATAGAATTTCCTTTTTTACCCGACTACGAAGGGTTATGATTTTGACAGGCTATGTATGTATGTATGTTCATCTGTTCCCTCATAGCTCATCAACTACTTATTGGAATCAGACAAGTGAGATATCGTTAGAAACGTCTTGATCGTCTGCTGGTTATGGGCTATATGATATGTTGCTGAATTTAATATGGCGCCCTCTAGGGGTCTTAAAGTACTGTGTTCAAATATAAATTTGAGATAAATATGTCATGTTTCATATTATTGGAAAGGGCGTTACTTGTATATTTCAAATATAAATAAAATATATATATATATATATTATTAGCATTTGCTCGTGACTTTATCCGTCCGACTTTATTTATGCGATAACTCGTTTTTTTTGTCGTAGTTGGGTTTTAGTTTTTACTTTTATCTTGTTACCTAAATTAAAAGATTTCGATTAGTAATAAAAAGAGTTTGAATAATATGATTATTGGCATGTCATCTTCCGTCCAATAGCATTACATGGTAAATCTAATAAAAGAAAATACCGGACACGCTATTATTATAAATATAACATTAATATTATCAGTCAACTGCTGCGATCTGTAATTTTACCGGATATTAAAGATTTTGTATTGATACGTTATGTCAAGCATGTGGAGAACATATATAGGTACACAAAACATGTATATATTTGAAAATATTTATTGATACCGTCTTTTGTTATATTTAAATTATTGCCCTCATTATCATCTTAACTCATACACGTCCCACGGTTGGGCTCGAACCTCCTCCACTATGGGGAGGAAGTTGACCTACTATACCACGCTGGTCAGACGTGTTGATATATCCCTTAGTCATTTATTACGACACCCACGGGCAAAAGAGGGGGGTGGTGAGTTGTATTCTTACTCCGTCACCTCCCAAGTACATTGCCCTCAGTAAAGACATAAAATTAAAAATAGTAAGAAGCATATTGCTTTTTCAAGTGTATTATTTATGCAACCAAACAGTTTTAACTAAATGATTCCTGCCAGCATTGTAGACAACATGACTAAGTATAATATTGGCAATATTACCACGTTAAATGGAAATGCTTAACTTACTAAGTAAAATCCACGTTTAGCTTAAATAAGGCAATTGCTTAAATTTAAAAAATAACGTTTGTCTTATAGTAAAGATGCGGTGTTGATTTTACTACATATTACATATTGATAACTGGCCATATGGTGTATATCTGGCTACGAATCCTATCAATCCTTCATTGCTCGTGGGTATCGTGCAAGTAAAAGTTTTACAGCTAGGCCGTTTGATATGGTCTGGTCAACATTTATATTCCCAAGGAGTTTGACGTCAGGCATATAATTAAACTATTGCCAAACCTAGGAAATATGTACGATAGTAAACGAGTGCATATTGCATAGATCCCAAGTAATTGGTGTAAAAGCAGGATGGTGATAACTTTTTGATATGTATTCTATGATTATTATATTTATTATTGTACTTCATCTGTGTACTGAAAGAGTAATAAGAAAAATATTTTTTTTGAAAAAAAAACCCAGTTCAAAACGCAATGCAGAGTAAACGAAAAGATGGTTATTGCAGACAATGTAGATAATTTTTTTTCGATTTTTGTTGATTTTCAAAAACCGCTTGTTCGATTTCAATAAAATTTTCATGGGACCATTTGGAAAGTATACCCTTGCCGAATAGAATATTTCAAATCGGTTGTCAAGCGACGGAGTTATACGCGAACAAACATAAAAATACAAACATCCGAATTGAGGACCTCCTTCTTTTTAGAAGTCGGTTAAAAATACATTAGTTACTACTCTCGCCTTTGCCGTGGACCTTGTAAAAGTTAGTATCTATATAGGACATAAACAGACATTATCAATTCAAGAAAAGAAATCTGGAAAGAAAACTTTATCCCATCTTACCGACATTGTGAAATAAGTCAATTTTGTTCAACTTGACTAATCCCTATGCCCAATAAAGAAAAAGAAGAAGACGAAAGTTCTAGTTTCAGACCAACTTCTAAATTAGACTTCTAAATTTCTATACCTATTACAAATATAAATTTTACTGCAAAAGTTTATTTCAAAAAGGGTTCAGCGAATTTTTATCTAGAGAAAATGTAAAAGTACGAAAATAAAAAGAATTTTGTATAATTTTGATATTAAATGACTTCTTAAACTCAAACTTTGAAACTCTTGTTTTGCAAATATTTACATTCTTAAGTATAACCCGTCTTACATAATCTATGTAAAAAGTATCTTGCAATATGAAGATATTTCAAATTATAATAAAAACACATAATAAAATTGACTCGTTGTAAAACCATTCACCCGTACTCTTGGCTCCATTATTTACATGTTTATATGTATCATTGTCGGTAAAGTAAACATTTATATGTAAATTAAATTGTTATTTCTATAAAAAGATAGGTAAAAGTACAAAATTATTTGTGGGTGGGACGTTGAATGATAACAAGTTATGTTTATTGAGGCCACAATGTTATCATTTGTATAATTCCTGCATTAAATGTAAGTACTGTAAACATTTAGGACGGTCAGTATTGACAGTGGCATAGCTACTTGTTGCTTTCGTCCCTCGTGCTTTATATGTGCTACTATTTATGTTGACTATATCTTCCGTGTGGTGAAGGAGTAAGAATACAACCTTCCGTGTAGTGACGGAATAAGAATACAATTCACCACTCCCTATCTTACCCGTGGATGTCGTAAAAGACGATTAAGGAATATAATATGCATATAACATCTATGCAAGAGAAGGGAAACTTGAAATAAAACCCTAAGCCAACCTGTCTGACCAGCATAGTATAAGTAGGGTCAATTTCCCTCCTATTGTGAAGGAGGCTCAAGCTCAACAGTGGGATGTAGGAATGGTAGGACCACACTGTCGACAGTTATCCGGCCGGTCCGTCCGGGGTAGTACCACGCTCTCGCAGAAAATCGACGTCTGAGTAGTAGCAATTTGTTACTGCGCTTCGTTCGGTGAGCGAGAGAGCCGGGAGCCCAACTTTCTGAGGGTGTTTGCGTGTGGAGGGTTTTGGTGGTGCCCTTGGTGTCACCAAGCCTTAATGCACGCATTCACACTCCCTTCACTTTCTTCGCGGTAGGCAGCGGTCTTGTAAAGGTCCATGAGCGGCAGCAACACTTACCATCAGGTGTACTGTTTGCTCGTTTGCCACTGCTTGCAATAAAAAAAAATGTATATGAGTAAGAACAATTCATCACCCCCATTCTTGCCCTCGGATGTATCAAAAGACGGGATATAATGGTTACATGCAAAAGAAGGACAACTCAAAATAAAAATATACCAAACCGTCTGACCAGCGTGATATGTAAGTCAATTTACCTCCTATTGTGGTCGCCTTTTCAAAAGTATACGTTTATATAACAATGAAGTAGAAGAATACCTGCCAAAATTCATTAATATTCAATACTTTAGGCTAGTAACTTAGATTTGTATAAATACGTAAGATAAGTAACTTAGATTCGTAATAAAAGTGATGATAATGAAGAAGAGGTTTAAAATACTTTATAACTTCAGTAGAAAGTAACCAGCTGCCTTTCACATCACGTGATATTAATCAGCGTCCATAGTATGACAAATTATCATCATCATCATCTCAGCCAATACACGTCTCACTACTGGACTCGAGCTTCCTCTACAATAAAAGAGGAAATGCACCTTATTTTTATTCGAATTTTCTTATTTCGAATTTTCCTTCTCTTGCATAGATTTTATATGCGTATTGTCTCTTAGTCGTCTTTTACGATATCCGCGGGTAAAATAGGGATTAGGTGAATTGTATTCTTATTCCGTCAACACACGGACAAATTATAATAAAAACATCTTTATTATACTTAAACGCAATCGTCAACAAATAAAAAGGAAAAGATCTTATAAAAAAGATATAGGTACAGAATATTACTACCTAGATCATAACACTTTAGTCATCGTAATAAAAACACGATTTAACCCTTAATTTTTAGCTGAAAAGCTTCAACATATTTATAGAAATGGTTTCTTAACTTCATTCAAACTTTCTTGTTCGAATATAAATTTTAGTGGCTTTTTGCTTAACCCTTTTGCCCGAGTCGTAATCTACGTTTGATGTTTAAAAATTGATCTTGAAGAAGGTTAAAAAAAAGCATGACTCACGTGATTTTTTTTTAGAATAATATACTAGTAACAATCTTAGTAGTTTCCTTTTTCCCAGAATAATAAGGCATAAATGAGGAACGTTTGCTTGAACTTACTTGTTATTCCTATTTGTTACAAATCCGAACAATTCGACGCATTCAATATACAAACAGTCGACTATTGAGTTCAACAGTGTGTTAAGTTGGTAGTATCTCGCAATATTATAACGGTAAATCATTTGATTTGACACCGTGTGATGACGGCGTTACCGTGTAGTGACGAAGTAAGAATACAATTCACCCCTCTTTTGCCCGTGGGTATCGTAATAGACGACTAAGGGATTAAATATGCATAGAACATCTATTCAAGAAAAGGAAACCTCAAAGATAACCCTATACCAATACTTTTGACCAACGTGGTTATAGTAGTTCAAATGCCCTCACATTGTGGAGGAAGCTTGAATCCAACAGTGGAACTTATGTGAGCTGAGATGACGAGATAATTTGTTTGATTTAATTTGCTTCAATCGCTGACGTAGCTTTAATAGGTAACTAGCACGAACAACAGCATGCTTGCACCAAATGACTCCTAACCCTGGACAAAATCATCCAACTTGAATAGAACGATATTGGAAACGTTTAAATCTAATAAAACACTTTATATTCATGTGTCGACATGTGGAGAGTTATGATAATGTTCCATAAAACACATAACCCACTCATAGCTAATCTCTATACATGAACGAGTATTCGTATACTAAAGTTTTCAACTAAAAAGTACGCTTCACTGATCTTCCAATTGATATATGCGAAATACACTGTTGTTAAGTGGAACAGAATTCCGCTTACCCTAATAAAAACATTCCCAAAAGTTACAACATTAATAAATCAAGGCGTACGGTGCAAAACCCTATTTCTAAGTTACTTTTATTGTTAATTTTGCCCACTTAATGTAATTCCAAGCTTAATGTCAGAATTCATTTATTCGTTTTCTTTACAAGGTAACGTTTAAGCAATTTATGAGAACATCTAAAATCCGACGTCATCACGGTACTCACAGCTCTATAAAATGTCTCATAAAATAACGATTTCCTGTAAGATTTCACTAAAATTAAAATAGGTATTAAATATATACAAAAATTTCCAACGTAACAATTTGTATATCAACATTTATTAATTGAATCATAGTATTACAAAATAGTAGCTGATGAAATTCTGTATAACATCCTAAAAAATCATTATCGCGTTGGGATGGTCTGTCAAGGAGTTTTTAACATAAGCACAACATATAAACATCAGCTCCTTAATTTGAATAGTTCGCTCCGACTACCTCTATTTTTTAGCTGTTCGGACTATGAAAAGCCTCCGAGGGCGCCTATCTTAAGTTTTCTACATATATAAGGAGGCACCACTGCTTTGTTCTGTTTAAGAGCTCTAAGCGTAATAGCATGGGTAAAGTTATCATAGCCATCTGCCACTAATAACTATAGTGAAATAACAACCGTTGCCGATGGTCTGCCTGGATCACCTCTAACTCTTCGAGTGCAATGTACTTAACAATTAGTATTATTTACTAATCGCTAACTATTATTGTGTATTTTATCTCGATATCTTAAGTAATTTATGATAATTAGAAAACCAACCTAATATTTATATCAAATTAAATAGTTATCAAAAATCAAACTGATCTATGATTATATTACAGTATGCAGTATATATGTTTCCATTTACTTGACTGAATATCTTTGTATATTAACTTTTACTGGCGCAATTTATAATAAAGATAATAATTAGAACTTAGTCGGGGAAGTTTCAAGAAGTTATGCCAAAGGATAGAAAATGTTTAACTCATTCTTTAACAGCTCATTATTATCGGAACACGCATTCACAAAGGCATCCGGATTTCAACAAAATGGTGGTAAGTATTCGTCGTCGCTAAAGACATTTATCAAACGATTCAAAGCACTTGATCCTTTAAGTCTCGATAGAAGCTTTTAGAAGAATAATGATTACTGCATGACTTCGGATGCTGTCGTCAGAAAAATTAATGGGGGGAGTAATGTCAGTCTGCTATTTAACTTTCAAATTGCCAGCAACCTGTGATTAAGTATCACCTGTAACACGGCTGATATAATTTTTACAGCTTCATAAAACCGTTTCACGTCCCGTAAATCTTAATACTGAATGTTTGTTCTATTCTAAATACACGACCTTTATATAACAAATTAATTTTAAACTTCGCAGAGTCAAAAGGCAATTAAAAACTGTTTTTACCACCTCTTATTAGAACGAATTTTCTCTAATTATATGCTGCAGAAATAGAACTAAACCTCAATCGGAAATGTATAATTATGACAACATCTGGATTGGACTTGGAAATGTGGTGGAACATTGCATTCTTAATCCATTAACACACGAATTAGAATGTGTGATGTAGTATACCTTGTCACACATATAACTTTTCTACTTCTTCAACTCATAAGCATATGATTATTGGGCACGGGTCTTTTAGAGTGAGAGGAAAACTAAGTACGTCGTTACACCTTATATACGTTCCACTGGTGTCTTCCTCACACATCCTCCACTATGGGAGAGAAATTGACCTACTATCGCTGTTAAACGGGTTGACATAGGGGTCTTTCAATTTTTCCTTCTTTTGTATAGATGCTACCTACATACTATATCCCTTAGTCGTCTTTTACGACACCCACGGGCAGGAGAGGGGGCATCGAATTAAATTCTTATTTCATCATCACATGGTAAATATATACTTATGCCCCTTTTCTCAAATTAATCAGTATTTAAAATAATTGTTTATGGACATGCAGAGTTCAATTTTAGCGAATATACTAGCAATTTTCATTTAAGAATAAACTAAAAAATATAAATTGTTTATCATTGATAATATATATATATATATATATATATATATATATATATATATATATATATATATATATATAATGTCTTGGTGAATACCATAAATAGAACTGCCTGCTACGGTGTTGTCAGAGTACTATGATGTTTGCCTCTTTAAAGAAGACTTAAGAGCTATTCTCTCACGATAAGCTCACGTGGCTATACACCAGCAGCAGTTAGCAGGGTAGCAGTTATACCACTTACCATCAAGTGTGCTACTTATTCGCCTGCCGCCAACTGGCTACAGAAAAAAACTTAATTATAACCATTTTTTAAAAATAAAAGTTAATTTAAACAAGAACCGAAATAGCACATTTATCTCATGATAGCAATAGAATTCGTGACAAAATCAACATAAAATCGTATAGAACTATTTTCTTGAAGTGCCAGTATAAACAACAAAGTTTCATGGTATATATATCAGTCGTATTCAATTGTTTAAATTACGTCATACATCGTTCGTACCATGAATCTTACTTGATCCCTGGAGGTGAGGAAGCTTTGTGAAACATCCGTTTGGGGATTTTACTTTTGGGTTGTATCGACGTTCCAATTTGTCAATATAGAACTGAATCGACATACGAACTCTTATACGTATATGTAGTTGCCATACCTTTGTTTGTAAATTTTCACGATATATCAAAAATAGTTGGACACAAGGAATCCGTTGCAAATATATCATTTCTACTTTATTTAATTTTATATTTGTACATCAATTGATTTTGATAATGTATATTTTCTCCGTGTGGTAACGGAGTAAGAATATAATTCACCACAGATAGAGGGATATAATATGCATATAACATTTATATAAGAGCAGGAAGACTTGAAATAAAATCATATACCAACAAGTCTCACCAGCATGGTATAGGTGGTCAATTTTCTTCCTTTTGGAGAGGAGGCTCGGCTTGACTACGTATTTTTTTTATTTAATAATATATGTAGATTAAATTTGTTATATGAGCCATAAACATTTAATTTATAATTGTCACAAGTAATTGAAAGTTTTAATCGCCATTCAACATACTAATTATTTTAATTTAGGTCCTTACATACTTTTCAATGAGCCTGTACATTTTTTCCTTACTGCTAAACTTTGCGTGTGATGACGGAGTGAGAATACAATTCTCCTCGCCTTATCTTACCGTATAAGCACTATTCATTATCTGTATTATTTATAAGGACTAGTGGTCGCCGAGTGATCGAGTTCCATCCGACGTCCTCGTCACGTCCTCGACGAAGAGGACGACAACATCACACTCGCTCAACTTAGAGCCTACACGACCCGCGAGGCCTTAACACATAAATATCCGCGGTTCCGCCCTCACCGTCGAGGTGCGAAACCGCGACGCGCAAAAATCATTAATCGAAACGTGGGCACGCCCACTTTGCCTATTGTATTATATAAAATACCAGCAAAATTATTCAACATAACACTGTTAAACACTAAAATGATGAAAAATATTTAAAAACACTACATGAAACGTTGACATTCTCGTCAAAATTACATTTATCTGGTTTTGACATCTATCAGCACAGATAGAGTGATATTGACATAGCTACAGCTATAGTATTACTGTTAACACGTTACGTGTATTCCTCGTCCTTCTAACTTTAATTGTCTTCTCACTTATGTTAATTCTTCATTTGTATACATTTTAGCAAATTACATTAACACAAATAACATTAAATTATAGTTAGATTAATTAGCATCACCACAGACTAAAGGAAAGGATACTTAATTAACATCTTCTGTTTTAAACCTTTTTCTTTTCTTTTTTTTTATTGTACTTAGCTGCATTAGATTGTCATCCACGTGATTGTAGTCAAATCTTTTAAAAAATAATTCTTCTCATATATTAGTTTTTTAGAATAATTCCACTAATCAACATATTGAAAATTCGAAAGCCAACAACTAAATTTATCTTGTAAATTTCTTAGATATTAGCGTCCTAATTCCTATAACTGTCAATCTAAATTGATTAATTGGCGAAATCTTGTAAACGCCATAATATAAAAAAAAAATTAAAAAAAAACACGTTACGTGACCATGTCGATGACGACTTATATGAACTTCCTCTCCATCCAAATCTACCTATAAAAATTTTTACTCAAAGAAAACCTCTCATTAAAAAATACTTGCTTGGATTCCAAAAGACTAGACAAATATACAATTAACGTACACATATAGCACCCAGACTTAGATTGATCATTTGTGAATCATAGAAAAAACTGTCTTGGTTGGGGATGAAATCCATAGACAGACTGAATATGAAGTCGTTATTGACGCCATCTGTCCAGTTATCTTTTTAAATACGAAATCAAAAACATCGGGTTTGATAATACCTCCTCTCTAAAAATATCATTGCGTTGCCATCTTTAACAACATATCTGGTTTTGACATAAATCTATATTTACGGTTAAAAATTTGTTTGACTCTACTAAATTTATACATTGCCAATATCTTTATTCCTTTTTTTAGCCCTTACGTATAACAGTTAGGCACGGGCTCCTTGAAGATGAGGGAAATTAGTTTTATTATATCGCGATGTCTAGAAAGCTTGATTTAAGATCTACTATTTTCCTTGCCTTGAATTATTGTTATCTATTTACGACTCGTAGTCGATTCTTACAACGTCTCCAGTAAAAGAAGCGTTGCTAACCATTGCATTTATGCACTATCCACCGCTGGTCAGAGACGGGGAGTGTAAATGGGACTCGACGAATACTTATTCGACCGGAATACCCACTAAAAATATAGCAGCCCCTTCCGTGCTTTTATGAAATACTGACGAGGTCGTTTGATGACATTCAATGCCGACACACCAACGCTTGACCGTCTGGCCACGTCTTGTCATCATTCGGGGCGGTGGGGGGATGAGCGCATAATGCCACCTTCTCCTTCCTAGTCGACGCCAGTGAAGCAAATCAGCAGACGCATATGTCTCGCGTTACCGCTCCACGGCCCCCTTTCTCGTCATGACAATTTCTCAAAATGAGAGCATTGACAAGCAGCACCTGCTGAGCACCATACAGACAATGGTCAGCAACGGTAGGCCTGTTCTAATTTGTGCGACGCTGGGTCCCTCAGTGGGACATGCTTCCAATGGCATCCTGGGGTTTCGTCTCTTCTAATTTTGTGTAGGTTCAGGTACCCAAAACCCCATGTTTGGTACTAACACCTGCACGATGTTAAATCTAAGGCTACTGTGCCTTCTGCTTAGCCAGCGGTGTAGATGCGGCACAAGCACCTCCACAGTCACCCGCTCTGTTACGGAGGACTTTAGATCTTCTCTTCACCAACAGATGACTTCCCTTTCGGCGTTGACTCGCATTGTGGCGCGTATCCAGTACAGTTCTGCCATCGCCTCCCCTACTAGAGGCAAAGACGGGTCACCTACCAGCAATGTCACCACAGTACGGTAGCTCCTAAAAGCTATCCACCATATCCCTCTGCAGTCGTTGCGAAAGGGCCTATTGCAGGTGGTGAAGAATGCCGACTAGATAGAACCATTGTATTCTTACTTTAACACAAGCCGAAAAACACATATGGAAAAATCTTTTGCCTTTACTGAAATTTCTTTAACGCAGCGATCTAATATCTACAGACTTAAGAAAGGATACTCATGGTAACTGACATGCTTATGGCACTTAGCAATGAAATATATCATCATCATCACAGCCTATATAAGTCTCAAGGTTGGACTCAGACCTTCTCCACAATGGGAGAGAAATTGACCTACTGTTTCACGCTAATCAGACATCTTGAAATAAGTTTTTATATAGAGTTCTCTTCTCTTGCTAGGAATTTATCTATATATTACAATCCCTTAGTCATCTTTTACGACATCCATGGGTAAGAGAGAGGGCGGTTAATTGTATTCTGACTCCGTCACTACACGTAAATATATCGTGTCGTCTCAGCTCGTACCCATCTCATTGCTGAGCTTGAGCTTCCTCCCCATTAGGAGAGAAACTTTACTATGTTGATCAGACATGTTGGTTTTTTTTTTTTATGGGTGGGCTATGGTAAGCGCTCACGTGGTCCGCGCGGATCCATAACCCACCCGTACTCACGTCGCCTTCGTCGTTGAGCCGACCACCGAGCAGGGTGACTTGTCGTCAGTGGTCGAGACATGTTGGTATAGGGTTTCATTTTAGAGTTTTCCTTCGTTAAGATATAAATAATAAAAATAAATTCTTCATTTTCGGTTTACATAAAACTTGAATTCAACAGTAAACAATGCAGATTCAATTAGTTATGCCCACAAGAATTCTTATAGTTATACAAGAAAGGCACTTCTGAACTGAGCGACTTCCACAAAGCATTTACTTTTAAAAAACTAAAAAAAAAACACTGAACTGAGTGCTAGGCTCCTTAACAAGTTCACAAAGAAAACTGCGCACTCAAATATGAACGTTTTAATGTGATTAAGAACTCGAAAGATGACTTGCATATCAGTCTTGATGAATGGCGCTGGACCGGTAGTGGCTATACCTTATACTAACAATGGTCTTATTCATTCCGTATTTTTAAATGGCAAAGAAAACCAGGAAAATTTATGATTTATATTTTAACATTTTCCGGTTTACTTTTCAATATACTTACTTATTATAACCGTCAGAAAATGTATTTTCTTGAAAATCACATTTTTGCATAATATAAGCATGATATAGACATCAAAAATATAGGTCTTAAACATTTTCAACTTGAGAGAGTAATATCAACGCTGAGATATCTTTTTTTTTTTTATTGCAAGCAGTGGCAAACGAGCAAACAGTACACCTGATGGTAAGTGTTGCTGCCGCTCATGCACCTTTACAAGGCCGCTGCCTACCGCAAAGAAAGTGAAGGAAGTGTAAAAGCGTGCATTGAGGCTCGGTGATACTAAAGGCACCATCAAAACCCTCCATACGCAAACACCCTCAGAAAGTTGGGCTTCCGGCTCTCTCACTCACCGAACGAAGCGCAGTAACAAATTGCTACTGCTCAGACGTCGATTTTCTGCGAGAGCGTGGTACTGCCCCAGACGGACCGGCCCGCGGCTGTAGACAGATAACTGTCGACAGTGTGGTCCTACCACTCCGGATAGTTTTAGAGAAGAGATTTCATCATACCTTTTTATCATCCATATTTTTATTATTGCTTTTAATAATCCTTACTAATATTATAAATGCGAAAGTATGTGTGTTACGCTTTCACTCCTAAACCACCAAAACAATTTAAAAATTCTTTCACTAATGGAAAGCTATAATATCAGGGAGTAACATAGGCTATATTTTATACCGATATTCCCACGGGAACTAGAACTACGCGGGTAAGGCGATTGAAACCGAAACGAAGCGAGGGCGGGTTGCTAGTTGTAAATAAAACTACTTTACGGATTTTATCGCATTTGTATTTGATTTTTGCTCAATGTTTCGAACACTTTGCAGCGTTCATCAGCGGACAGTCAGTCCGCCCGTGACCATGAACAGTGCAAAGACGCGATAAAATCCGTAAAGTAGTTTTAGGTACAGCTTTTAATAAGTTTACTGCACAGATAGGGTAGTAGTTTAAGTAACGGTCTCATATGTCTATCGTCCATGGGTTCGATCTCAACCAAGATAGCTCTTCGTTATTTCGACTCATAAATGTCCCACTGATGGGCTCGAGCCTCCTCCACAATACACAGTAGGGTACTTAATCTACTATACCATGCTGATCCAGTCCGGTTGGTATAGGCATTTATTTGGAGATTTCCTTCTCTTGCTCATATTATATGTGTTTACATCTTATCCCTTAGTCGTCTTTTACGAAATTCTCCAGCAAGATAGGGATGGTCACTACATGCTACATAGTACACGATCAACAAATGATTAGTCTGGCTCTTTCAGAATTTATTTTAAAAAAATTATAACGGTTTTGTTTACAGTTTCAAATATACTTTCGTTTCAGATATCCGATAGTTTCGGTTACGGTTATTCCAGCTCCATAAAATCCCTAATTTTTATCATATCGCGGTTTAGTTTGAGAGTAGACTGCCAGAACTAACTAAAACTAACAAGGTTAGGTATTAAACAATAAATTATAACTTATTTTACAACTGAAAAGTAGTATTGCATGGAAACCTTCAAGATTAATAGATAATGAATAAAAAATCTTGAAAGGTTTAAAATCCAGGCCTCGAAAATATCTAATCGTTCAGAAATTGATTTCTGACCCTCGGGCTTCACTAAACATCAACAAATCCTATTCTTAGCAGACTTAGTAATTTAAAGAAAGTAGCCTCGCAAAGGGTCCTCGTGTAGGTACGGAAAAGCGCTAATTAAACATATATAACATTAAAATAAGTGATAATAATATAATTATTTGTTCATTGTAATTACCTTTTGTATTCAATAACAATATTCTCAAGAAGACGTCAAACAAGCGGCCCCTAAGCACCAGTACCTATTGAATTTTCTGTGTGGTGACGGAGTAAATATACAGTTCACTACCCCGTTCTTATTATATTATCCACGTGTATTAAAAGACAACTAAGGAATGTACATGCAAATAACATATATGCAAAACAAACTGCAAACTCTTATGTATAGCGGGATATAGTAGGTTAATTACCTCCCTATTATGGAGGCTTGAGCCCAATAGTAGTACATATATAGGCTGGGATGATAACGATGATGATCACCTTTTAGAACAAGAAATGTCTCGCCGATCCCAAATATATAAGGATAAGAACAGAGGGATATAAATTTCTTGTATTATACTTATGTTTTTTATTTTGGAACGTAAATAATCAAAGCGATACTATTATTTAGTTTGCAATATTCCGAGACAGATAAAATTCGTATAATGAATCTCTTCTGCAGAGCTAATTTCGATTACAAAAATACTTCATTACTGTATTATCATTTTAAATGATATTACCACTTCTAATTGTGCAACTACTAAATTTTAATTTACCGAAGAATAATATTAGAAAGCCAATCATGAATTATTTAGCTACAAAAGATTCATTCATTAAATTTATCGATTTGTCAATCCATTCATTAATCAATAGAGTCCCTAGAATTAGTCTAATCCTTTGACAATATCGATTTTATTAAAGTTATTGAAACATTAATTCGATGATTTTGTTTTGTCTGTGACCGAATCGACAAATATGATTGACTTCTCACATAACTATTTTATGTGGTAGAACTACACTCTCACAGAAAATCGACCTCTGAATAGTAGCAATTTCTTATTGCACTCCGTTTGGTGAGCAAGAGAGGTGGAAGCCAAATTTTCTGAAAGTGTTTGGGTGTGGTGGGTTTTGGTGATAGTAGACAGCCGCCTAACAAAGGTTTATGAGCAGCAGTATTGCTTACTATCAGGTGTACTGTTTGCTCGTTTGCAACGAACAGCAATAGAAAAGAAAAAATAATTTATATCCGGTTTCAAAATAATGCAATAAATAAAATTACTACTGTAACCCTTCAAAAGGTTACACTACCAAAGTAACATTCTACGTGTATCAAATTAGGTACAACATTACAAAAATATGTTTTGAAGTTCACGGCAACCGTATATCAGAATGAACTATGACGTAATAACAAAACGTTTTCCTAATTTGTACCAGGTCTATTTTCTACGTGTAATTCTCAAACTCGTAAGTAATGGCTCTAGGGCAATATACAACCACATATCATTTATTTTGCTCATACAGTGAAATGTCCAAAAAATATTAAGGCCTTATTTTATTCCAAACAGACGAGCGTTACCCAAGCAGGAATGCCTTAATTTATGAGTGTTTTAAGACATAATGCCCGACCTTATTGTCGAAAACAGGAGTAATAATTAGTTGTTACCTTAGTGGTTAGCAAGTTGTGTAGCTCAATTTGACTAGTCATGGCGTCATTGAATTGTTCTCAGAGATTACATATAATTTAGAAGAAATATAACTAACTGACTAATCGTTGGGTACAGCATAAAAATATCCCACCGCTTCCTGCCTCGTGAGTGACTGTAAAAGATAACTAAGGACCAAAAAAATCTGATAATATGCAACAACAAGGGAAGGAATACTCGGTATAAACTCTTATCGCAATCGTGTCTGACCAGCGTGGACCAGTAAGTCAATTCAAGAGAGAAAAATCTAAATATGTATTAGCCTACTACAACACCAGTTAAAACTTGAAAAGTAAGTATAGCTGGAATTATTTATTAAATACGTCATTAGGTGAAATAGTATAAGAATAAACAAAAATTATTGGTTCATGCTCTTCCAAATTGACTGAAACAAGTTCAAACGAAAGATCAGCAAACAAAATTCTTAATGAATAATTTAATTACTCTTAAGTATTTAAATTTGTAGGCACAAAGTTTCAATTTGCATACTGAACAAATATAAGTATTTCAAATACAGAAAATTAATTATTTCTGATGTTTCCGCGAGTACACATTATTAATAAAAAACTATTTTTTACGGATTTTATCGCATTTGTATTTAATCTTTGATTATGCGATATTTCGAACACTTTTCAGCGTCCATGGTCACGGGCAGACTGATCATGACTATAAACGCCCGTCACCATGACCATATCCACCCGATAAAATCCGTATAACGCGATAAAATCCGTAACAATAGTTTAATTTATAATAGAAAATTTAGTTATTTTCTAGCATATCCACACGCTTTTTTTTTTGGGGGGTGGTTTGCGGTCGGCGCGCTCCTCACACCACTGCGTCCGGGGCGGCAGAGGGGCGTAAGCACGCACACCCGCAACCCCCCCACGTGCACGTCGCCTTCGTCGTTGGGCCAACCACCGGAGCAGGGTTACTTGTCATCAGTGGTCGGTCCGACAGAATACCCCCTATTTGGGGTACCCTCCCATTGACCGAGGTCCCCCCCCCCTCGGGGGTGGACTTCGGTCTTTCCTCACGCGGTCGGCCTCTCGGCGGGTGACGGACTAATTCCCGGTCGCGTCACCCGCGGCCTCGGCTAGGGCGGCATGAGGCGCAAGTACTCGCGCCTACGCCGCCCCAGTCGCCGACGGGGCATATCCACACGCTAAAAGATAATTAAATGGCATAAAAGTCTTAAATTTGTCGACAAGTTCAACAACTAAAAGCCGGTAAGGTAATTATCCGTGGAAAATAATGACTTTGATTCCAATCAAAGGCATTTTATTCCATGAATTTAAGACTAGAAATGCCATAACTTTAAGTTCAATTCCTCAGTAAAAATATAAGAATAATAAAATGATGTACTGCGATGTATATTAGGCTAACTCTTAATCATACCATTACATGGAATTTAACAAATAATCTTTGTTCTTTTAACTATATTTATGAAAAATACCTAATAATACATTTAGCATATACCTACATCTCGTCTATTTCTCTATTTAAATAAGAATTTTCTGCTTATTTTGATTTGAACCATTATGCTGCTATTATAACAGCCTTTATAGGTCATTGAAAATTACATCCAAATTGGTTCACCCGTACAGGTGTGCGGCTTTCGTGTGTATTGAATAAAAAAGTCATATTTTGTCATTAGAGAGACTTCAAATTTTATTTATTTGTGGAAACAAGGAAAACTTTCTAGACAATAGAAGTAAATAGGTAAGTACTCGCAGCTATAGAAACGTTTAAAGGTGTTTTTTTTCCAATACAAATTGAATTGTTTATCAAACTAGAAAATGGTCGCCCACCCGCCTTTTTAGTCTTTGCATGACAATAACAATTAAAAAACAATGGCTGTCAATTATTGTAAGGAGACTTTGAAGACATCGTATAAATTCAATAGAATCATATTTAATTGTAATTAGCTCATATTATTAACTGTTCTCGCTTTATTAATAACTAAAATAATAACAATGAATTGTTATGCTATCCAACACGCTTTTTCTTATAATATTTTCCTTTACCATCAAAGCAAACTCATCATCATTTCTCTGGTCTTATCCCAATTACTTCAGCCGATTCAATATGTACGCTTTTCATAGAACATATTTCAAAAGTATTGGCAATAATTTTATGACTGGCCGCCGTGACGTCAATGCTCCTTGGCACTGTAATTGTTGACCTGAAGGTATCAGATAGATTCCAGATCAATAATAAACTCTTAGTGGTATCTAACGACATCCACGAGCAACGTGAGGATTGATAGTATCCGTAGCCGCCAGCACATGGCTTACCGTCAAAATATTGCCACTAATAAGATGTAATTATTAAAAAAAAATTAAAGGTAGGTAGATATATTTCTATTAAAACGAAGCTTGGACGTAGCAGTTTATTAGTTCAAAACCTAGAACCTGATTATTTAAATATTGCGTTCTAAAAAGTATGAAATAGTAAAAAAATAACAAAGAAACTTTTTAAGCGCAGACATGGTGGTATGCCACCTTACTTTAAAAGTCGATATCTACTGTTTTCTTTTATTATAATACTAAAAATGTATTCTTATATCCAAACAAGCCTTCGAATTAAAAGTCATAAAATATAAAGACCAACGTGGCAATGTTGAAGTTTTTTTTTAAGTACAGCACTTACAGATCAGCGAACGGCTAAGACGCTTCTAACCACAACTCATACTCATTAAAATTACTCATTTTTTTTAAATTACGAAGGCATGGCTATTTTGAAACTATATACTTGATTTTCTATATTTTTTTATCAATGTCATATAAACTATATAAATGTTATGTGGTGCTATAATTACAGGCAAAGTTAAGATATAATACTTCCAACATAGAAATATTACAGGTTACAGGAAATTTGTGGAAAGAAATATAAAAAAGTACGTTAATGGGTCACCTGTAAGAGGGATACAGTGGATGTGTTTGTCAAAGTTCAATGTTACTTTCCCCGTATGAATGTAGGTTAAAGTAATCTACCATTCAATTTAGAATTTCTTTCTCAGCTCATATACATCGCATTGCTGGGTTTGAGTCTCCACCAATAGGAGAAAATTTACTTAACCGTTCGTTAGACTTGTTGGCTTCTAGTTCGAGTTTTCTTTCTCTTGCATAGATGTTATACGCATATCATATCCCTTCCTCGACTTTAACGACATCCACGGGAAAGATAGAGGGTGATGAGTTGTATTGTTACTCCGTAACTACACGGTCACGCAATGAGAATTTTGTATAGCGGCAGAAACAAGCGATAGCTGACTATATGGTTTCAGGATTAGAACCCGATTTATGCGACGTGTAAATATATTATTCCGTAAAATAATTCTTATAACACTACTGAGTTGGGAGCTTTGCCCGATATTTGACTTTAAAGCCGTCCCAGTAACACAAAATTAAAAAATTAGAATGCCATATTTAATGTACCACATCACAGCTAAGGGGTAAAGGGTAAAGTCCACATATGTATTGTAAATTAAACCATTTTTACGGATTTTATCGCGTTTGTTTTTGATTTTTGATCGCCCAAAGATTCGAACACTTTACAGCATGCATAGTCGCGGGTAGACTCTCCGCCGTGACTATGATAACTGCTGGAACTGTTCGAAACGTCGGGCAATCAGAAATATAAAAGAAACCAAAAATCGCGTAAACGTCGGCAATCATAATACACGTATATATTTTTTTAGTTATATGTATTTTATACTTTTTAAATTTATTTTCTCGGCATGTGTAAATGTTATTTAACTATTATCCTATTGCGTATGGCTACACAGCAATAAAAAAAGTTTTTGATTAAATAAAACAAAGTTAAAAACATGGTTTTTAAAAGAACGTTTCTTCTTATAAAAAACTAGTATAAATCGCGCTATTAATCTTACTTGAAATGAATTTCCCCCAGTTAAAAAAGTAAGGTCAAATGAACGACATTACAAATGCTTCAGAATGCGTGCTCGTTCATGACGGGATACTTGCCTGTTGCAGATACGCCCACAAACAACTGACAGGGCAACGTCACTTATTGTTTGAAATAAAACTGCCTAGTTTAACTTATATAATTTTATATCTTGTTGCAGCACCCTCTCTTTACGTTCTATTTTAAAGCCTGTCACTAGTCATAAATAGTACTAATATTATAAATGTGAAGGTCTGTGACTGTATGTGATTGATATCTAAGCCAATTTTAATGATTACAATTAAAATAATCTATACAAATAAATAAAATTGATGTGTCTGCTTGTAATGTCAAAATGTTTTTTTTCATGCTCGCATGGTTCTGTACACGATACCTATGCCTAAAAACCACTTTTTTGTCTGTCTGTTTCTTCCGGGTAATCTTCCAAACGGTTGGATCGAATTTAATAATATTTTACTAACCTGTCCTATCTATATAAGGAGGAACTTAGGTTATATTTCCTCTCAAAAAATCCTAATAAAATTTTGGCCGAATAGGGAATTCGAACCTGAGGCTTCATGGACTGTAGTCGCGTATCGTAATATTTTAGAGGATATGGGAGACTTATAATGCGCCTGAAACCAAATCAAAGCTAGGGCGGATTACTAGTATAATATACAGGTTAATTTTTAGTTTATATTCATTGGAAACTTAATTATGACCGTAACACTGCACGCGTGGTTTTTCGTTTCCCGTTGAAGTGATATATTCTCCTGAGATAAAAGGTAATTTAGAGTACTCAGTGATAATATTGCTTTCTCACAGTAAAATATGTTTTAAAATAATTTTTAATGTAATAGTTTTGAATGTATGAAAGCCTTATTCTTGTTTGTAAATTTATTAACAAGAATTAATGAAAAAGTATAATAAATAATATAAAATAAGAAATTTCTTTCATTGTCTTTCATGAATAGATATAGTTAAAATTTTTAAATTTATAGCTCATTAAAATATTACTAAAACATTAATCCCATTACTTAATGGTAATTAAATATTTAAAAAACCATCAGTCTATTTAGGTTAGATTATTCAATTCTTAGTCGAACAATATTCGTAAAACCGCTGATGCAAACTTCGTATTGTCTATAGCCAAATATTCAAAACACTGTTGATTTTAAAGCTCATTTGTACCGTTCTATTGGAAAACTAGAATAAATCAATTGGATTGATTTATTGTGCCGAGCAAACAGCTATAAATCATAGAGAGGCGCGCCGGGCTTGTGCTCTATGCGTCTCGGTACGTATGACGTTAAACAAAACTTATAAATTAACATGACGTATTGCTGCAAGAAAAGATTATTAGCAAAGAAATGGGGGTACTTATGTACGTAAGAAGTTATACTGCTTTGGTGTAACAAGACTTTATAAAAATGTTATCGTTCACGTTTGTAGAAAAATAAAAAACAGTGCGGGTCGGAGTTGTGCACGTAGGGTTCCGTACCATTATCTATAAAAATCGCGTTCGTTGTATGGGAACTCCCCTTAAATATTTCTTTTATTTTGTTCTTAGCATTTGTTGTTTGTTGTATTTCTGTTGCCGCTATGGCAACAGAAATACATGATTTGTAAAAATTTCCAATTATCTAGCTATCGCGGTTCTTGAGATACAACCTGGTGATAGACGGATGGACGGACACACAGCGCAGTCTTAGTAATAGGGGCCCGTTTTTACCCTGTGAGTACGAAACCCTAAAAAACGACATTAATCATAGAAAAAGGCATTTAACATATTAAATTCGCATCGTAAAAAATGTTGACTAGCTAACTTCAGGGTATCGGTATAAAATATACTCTCATCATTTTGCCAAAAGAAGTATAACTTCAAAAAGTGGATTAATTAAAACTTACGATATCTAAATGGAATCATTTCGGAAAAATACTTTCAAACAAATAAGGATATTGCAAATCCGTTCATATATGACGAAATTGTGCCCGAACAGAAAAAATATATATAGATATCCTGATTGAGAACTTCCTCACTTGTAAATAAAGTTAAAATCTGGAATATAGCAGTAGCTTAGTAAAAAGCACTGGACTGCTACACAGAATACTTAAGTTCGAGTATCTGCGTACGTACACTGTATTATTTCTGAGTTACATGCGTGCTATTCATTATTAATATGTATCTAACGGTAACGGAACGTATCAAGAGAAAAACTAGATGCTGGATTTTTTAATGACGAATGCTACAATACCTGCGGAGACTTTATATTTTACACTATGTATGGCCCAAAAAGTTTTGTTTGTCAGAAGAAAAACGTGAGGAAATTGTGAAATAGGTATAAGAAAGATACATATAAAACACCTACTGCCACATGACAATTTATTCAACACTTGTGAGTAAGAGTATATATTCGAAAAAGCATCGATAAGAATGTTATTGAACGCAATCCCCAGAGAATGAATTTATGAAAAATAAACGTATCTAATCTCTCTAGGTGCAATTCCAATCATAATCCTTATTATTTAATAATATGAAAGCAACGTGAAAAGAATACGAAAACTTATGGCGTAGGAAATCGCTTCTTATATTTCTAATGCAATTATCTCATACAGTGTAAAAGCAAATATCTCTACATATTTCTCTAACAAAATATATTCCGCTTTTATTCTTAAAAACAAGATCATTATCTGCAACACAAAGAAAGTCGTTCAACATATGTATGTACCCAAGTAGGTAGAGTTTTAACGACATACATTATTTTTCCTGAAAAAACACTGTCATACTGAAATATCAAGTAAAGAATTGAACAAATACTTCGCAATCATAATTAAATCGTCTGCATTAAAATCAGAGATTAAAACAATGACTTTATCTAGAGAAAAAAAATTACTAACATAGCCAACTGCGAAAATGGACATCGCATTTTTTGTTGATCTTATATTTTGTATTATCTTGCCCTGCACAGACGGGAAATGAAAAAAGTTTGGCATTTCATTTCGCAAATGATTTTTGTATCTGAATAATCTAAAGAAACGATTCTAATTACAAATTCTAAATCATTTGTTTTCAAATAGACGAGCTGAGATATGTGCCTCTATCATTTTACCACCTTTACTAATATTATAAATGCGAAAGTAAGTTTGTTTGTTTGTTCATTTGTTCGTTTGTTACGCTTTCACTATATAGAGAGAGCTATAATATCGGGGAGTAACACAGACTATATTTTATCTCGATATTCCCATGGGAACAGGAACTACGAGGGCAAGGCGACTGAAACCGAAGCGAAGCGAGGGCGGGTTGCTAGTTACATATAATGTCATTGATATTATGAGCTTATTTGTAATTAATTTATTAAAAATATCAAATTAATGTCCTAGCTAAAGTTACATACGGACTTAACCCAAGCCTACGGCTAACTTCGTTTCAGTAATTTTATTACATTACGGTGAGTAGCAAGCGGTGCGAATGAACGTCGTCACCTTAGCTTTACATTTAAAATATTATTACTCCGAGCAACTGAAATTTCAATTATTTATATAATACTTATTATAAAATTTAGATATATAATTATGTAATACTAAATAGTATATAACCAATTTTGAAATTACGAGAGATATCAAAAATATTCAGCGAGGTCTCAGAACCCCATTTGATAGAAGCCAAAACTCTATACTCGATAATAAAATTATATTATTTTTAATCTACACATTTTTTTTTATTTTCCACGCAATAGTTACGTAAAAAGTCAGATTATATAAAAAGATGGCTTTACTTAAAACAATACAAATATGTTTATTGCAAAAAACAGAATCGGTACATAATAAAAATTTAGAACACTATCTTTTGTGTTACTTAATACTGTGTTACAAAAGACAGTGACAATTCTGATAAGTTTCACAGATCAGAAAATATAACAGCAACAATGAGAATTTAGTGTCATGAACGACGTAGATACAGTTTAGCTTATCATAGCCCCATAAACGTAGGGTAATTATATTGTACAATGTATAATTAATTTTAACAAGCATGTCATTTAATGATAGTAACAAAAATGGATGTCAGCTTTCAAAATCTATCATTTTACATATTACAAAAATTTTATGACCGGCCGCCTGACTGACGTCAACGCTGTGGGAATGTAATTGTTAACCAGACGGCATCAGATGAGGTTAGCCCAGGTCTATGTAAAGCTCTAAGTTGTATTTTTACGACGCCTACGCCAGCAATAAGGGTTGGTAATATTCATGGCCGCTAATACACGGTATAAAAGACTATATTGAGTACGATATATATGTTTTCCGTGTTGTGACGGAGTAAGAATACAATTCAGCGATCCCTCTCATACCCGTGGGTGTCGTAAAAAACGACTAAGAGATATATTACGCATACCCATGCAAGAGAAGGAAAACTCGAAACAACCCTACCAACTACAACCCTATACCAATCTGCCTGAGCAGCATGGTAAGGTCACTTTCTTTCCTATTATGGAGGAGGTTCGAGCCCAGCAGTGGGACGTATATGAGCTGAAATGATAATAATTGAACTAATGATATGTAGTTATAAAGTTATTATTGAAGATTTATTTTTCTTTTCATCCCAAATATGGCCCACTATTGCGGCCGGGCGCCTCTTCGTCAATGGGATACAAATCGACCTATCATATCACACAAGTTAGACGTATTGCAACAAGTTTTTCTGTCAAGTTTTCATTCATGTATGATATTTTCATGCATATACTTCAGCTGCATATCATATCCCTTGGTCGCCTTTTGCGGCCCTCACGGGCAAGAAAAGAAAACTGTATTGTTAATTTGTCATACATTTTGTATCATACGGACGTTTGAAAATTTAATCAAAGCTAAATAGAAATGTTTGATCAAATATACAATCCCCTGTTAGTTGTGTAACCCTAATTGTCTATAGGTATTAATTTTATAAGTTTTTATTTCTATAAGTATCATTTTTCCGCGTGATGAAGGAGTAACAATACAATTCATTACACCCTCTCTTGACGACTAAGCGATTAATATGCAGATAACATCGATACAAGAAATGGAAAACTCGAAATGAAACCTTATGCCAGCACGCTTGACCAGCGTAGTATAAGTCAAATTCCCTCCCACAATAGAGGAGACCCGAGCCCAGTAGTGGGACATATATGGGCTGAGATGATTATTTTTTAAACGATTGACATTTAAAAAACCTTTTAAATAAGAATACGTAGTTAAAATATGTAACTGAGTGCCCGATATGTTATATGCAATTGGTTTCTGATTAAACTCAGCTCGTAAACGGTGTATGCAGGCCACAGCTGTTGCTTATAGTACATAAATCTGTCAATACACGTCACTCTGTTCACAGATATGTAATACGCGAGACGTTGAATATGCCACTAGGGAGGAGTTACTCGGCATGAGCATTTTATGCAATCCAGTACAATCTCTTTTATACACTTAAATCATCATCATCGCAGCCCACATACGTCCCACTGTTGGGCTCGAGCCTCCTCCACAATGAGAGGGAATTTGACCAACTATACCATGCTGGACAGACATGTTGGTACTTTTTTTTTTATGGGTGGGCTATGGTAAGCGCACGCGTGGTCCAGTCCGTCCGGGGCGATGAAAGGACGGCGCGCGGGCCCATAACCCACCCGTACCTACGTCACCTCGTTGTTGGGCCGACCACCGGAGCAGATGTGACTTGTCGTCAGTGGTAGACATGTTGGTATAAGGTTTCATTTCGAGTATTCCTTCTCTTACACAGATGTTATATGCATATTATATCCCATAGTCGTCTTTTACGACATTCACGGACAAGATAGGGAGTGGTGAATTGTATTCTTACTCCATCACCACACGGAGAACTTACACTTAAATAATGAAGTTTTAATATAAAAAAGTGGTGACGAAGTATGAATACTATTTACCGCCCTCTATCTTGTCCGTGAGTGTCATTAAAAACGACTAAGTGATATAACCCGCATATAATATCTAAGCAAGAGAAGGAATATTCGTAATAAAACCCTATACCAACCCGTCTGACCAGAGTAGATCTATTTCAATTCTATCCAGGCGGAGGTTCGAGCCCAGCGGTGGCTGTCATGGTTAGGTGAAATGAATGAAAATAAATATAAAAAAAGAATGGCATTTTCTTCATTCTTTACAACCAATGATGGCTTCATGATCACCCAGCACCTATCCCAATTACTTAGGATGCAATATATACTCCTTTTTCGTACATATTTCAAAAGTTATTGGCAAAAATTTAAAACTGGTCGCTTCAATGATATCAAACCTCCTTCAGATCATAATTGTTGACCAGACGACGTTAGATGGAGTTGGCCTTAAGTCGATGTGAAGCTCTTAGTAGTGATTTATTACTATTTTTGACTACACTCTTATAATTACTTGCATGTGATAGCTTTGTCATTAATACAGTCCAATCGTAATGAAAGTATTGATTCATTCATTATCATTACAGTTCACACGTCCTCCCCGAGGGGGGGATGTCGGTCGATGGGAGGATACCCCACTAGGGGGTATTCCATCGGGCCGACCACTGATGTCAAGTAACCCTGCTCCAGTGGTCGGCCCAACGACGAAGGCGACGTGGTGTTCGGGTGTGCGTGCTTACGCCCCTCCTGCGCCCCGAACGGAGTGGTGCGAGGAGTACGCCGACCGCAGCCCACCCAAAAAAAAAAAGAAAATGGCACAACCCTGCTCCATAATAGGACAAAAATTTACCTACTATAACATGCTGGTCAGACGTATAAGGTTTCATTTCAAGTTTTCCTTCTTTTGCATAAATTTTATATGCATATTTACAGGAGAGGAAGTTTTAAATTGTATTCTTACTCCGTCACCGCACGGCAATATCGTGAGAATATGCCGCTATTATAAAGATTAGAGTTTGCCAATACAAATATAACAAAAATACTTATTTAACCAAAACCAAACTCGTTGCTTACTACACCCTTTGAAAACTTTTATATGGAAAAGGTATTATTATATTTCAAACTCTTCCAATCTCTTTCTGATTATCTTTGTGCGTGTTCAAATACTGTTAAGGTTCTGATAGGTTTCCTCAAACATCATGTTCGTATTATGGAGTGTAATAACTATTGAATTGTAATCATAATGATGGGAGCAGGTTGATATGATTAGATTAGTTATTTTCTTTTGCAGAAGATTGGCAGGCTATGGTCTCGTCTTTGTATAAAGTCGTGTAGAAATTAGAGATCTTTGTAAATCGGTCGTCCGCGTGAATGATTTTCTTGATACAGACAATGTGAAATAAACATATTAATCAAAAATGAACATAAATAAGAGCAAACTGACTTAGCGAGCACCTTCGCTAAACAGGCTTGAGCAATAAATTTAAAGACTAAGTGAATTTTGCTCAGCAAACATTAAGTCTGCTACACAGTCAACAAACTATTCGTAATCGATAAGAAATTATATAACACTAGCAACCCGCCCTCGCTTCGCTTCGGTTTCAGTCGCATTACCCACGGCGTAGTACGCGTTCCCGTGGGTATACCGGGATAAAATATAGCCTATATTACTCCCTGATATTATAGCTTTCCATTGGTGAAAGAATTTTTGAAATCGTTTCGGTGGTTTAAGCATGAAAGCGTAACAAACAAACAAACAAATATCTTTACTTTCGCATTTATAATATTAGTAAAGATAATTATTGTAGTAGGATATAAATATACATATATGTTTATCGTCATCATTATTGCTTGCATTTACTAACCTTCTATGGATGATAATCTCTCAATTTCACGGCTATCTTCCAAGGGAAGATACCCGGTCCTTTGAAAGGCTTACATGGGGATATGGATCCAACACGCAGAGGCTTTTGGAGAAATTTAATGTAAAAATGGGATGGGACGTCTACCGATGACACTCCACGTCTGCACATAACACACGTGGACTGCCAACGGTAGGTGTAAAACTATTGTGTGATGATGGTATCTAATAACTGTTTATGGGGTTGGAGGTTTGATGGACTGGCTAAACTAAAAACTATTGATTGAAAAACTGTCGTCTGCCTTCAATACCTTTATCGTCTTCAACTTTGGCAGACGGTGACTCGCCAACTCACTGAATGGGCCCTCCCAAACGGTCGCCACAGACACATAGGCCATACGGCAACAGGGGGGCAACATTGGTGCAAGTGGCTTGGGGTGTCGAGCGGTGTGGCGCCGGTTTCACCATCACAGTGGTTTCCCCGTAGTTATGCCCTTGAAAATGACACTTCCACCCACGAGCATATAGCTCTGGCGACCCCTCTCTGGCCAGCCGTTTAAGGCAAGCCAAAGTTGAGAATCCTGCGGGCACTCTTCGATTTCCACTTCAGCCAGCCAATAAAGGCGAGCTGGATACGAGGCCCTGGCCGACTCTCTGGGGCACTCAGGACCGCAGTGTCGCCACTCACATTCAGCACGCCACAAGCTGCCCTGCGGTTTATTGGCTTTCCAATAAATCTTGTGATACATTTTTTCTTTTATATCAAAAGAATTTAGGGAGCCATATAATGTTCCTCCGAGGTTTGCGTCAGGCTCATGGTGAGATAACGACTGGCCCAGAGGTTTTATTATTATTATTATTTTAGCTGATTTACGCCCTAATAGTAGCCTTGGGCCACCTTCACAATGGGAGGGAAATCCACCTACTATATATACCATGATATAAAGGTATAGGATTTAATTTCGATTTCTTCTTCCCTTCCATATGTGTTATTTACATATCATATCTCTCAGTGTGTATTTACGACACCCATGGGCAAGAATATGTGTGTGAAAAGTGGAAAATTCAATTTTTACTCCATCATCGCGTAAGTTTAAACATTTATTAAAAATTATATTAAAATATTTATTAAAAAATTAGGCTCCCGAGTTATGTAAAATGTCTTCTGTGATTATGTACAATTATATTTTTTTTAATTAAAGATATATGTTTTATATAAAACTATGTTGCGGATTTTATTGCGTTTGTATTTGATTATTTATTGCCCGACGTTTCAAACACTTTACAGCGTTCATGGTCACGGGAGGACTGAAATAATAAATATAACTTTAAAATAAGATTATCTACCTAAAATATGTAACTAAGCGCCGGATATGTTATTTGCAAGAAAGGTGTATACGGAAAATATTTATATTACGTACAAAAACAGAATCAAACACAAAATATAATCCAGACTGATAAATGATTATTCAATTGCAAGCAAATGAATGAGTTATGTTGGCACTTGATAAGAACCATAGGAAAACAGAGTGAATGAAAAGATAACATGAAACAGACCTTAGCAAATTGCCGTCTTACACAGAAATTGTTTTCATCTTAATGAATTGACTAAAAGGATGACTTTTATATATATTCTTTCTATACTTGTGTATGTGACTGAACTGCTCCTAAATGACTGGACCAATTTTGATGATGATTTTGTATGTTCCAGTGGACTCAAGAATGGTTTACATTAATAATTGGACCCGGTAAGTAATAAATGCGATTGATTTTAAATAGAATTCCTTTTACTTTTTTTAGATTTGAATAGAACAGTGTGTGTTGGGTCAGCTAGCTATATATATAAAAATTTTCTGTACGTGACTGAACTTCTCTTAAATGACTGAGCCAATTTTGATGGATTTTTTGTGTGTGTTCAGGTGAATTCAAGAATGGTTTAGATTGATATTCTGGATTCTGTAGATAACAGTACGATCGACCTCAAGGCATTGTATTTTATTTTAATTTGCACAGAACAGCGTTAGCTAGTTGGATTATAATTCAACTAGCTAACGCTGTTCTGTGCAAGCTGAACTATACTCTTCATCATCATCATTCCAGCTCATGTATGTCCCACTGTTGGGCTAGCCTCCTCCACAATGGAAGGGAAATCGACATACTAAACCACGTGATAACGTCTTGGTATAGGGTTTTATTTTAAATTTTCCTTCTCTTGCATAGATGTTATATGCATATTATATACCTTAGTCGTCTTTTACGATATCCACGGGCAAGATAGGGAGTGTTCAATTGTATTCTTACTTCGTCACCACACGGAAATTATGTTCCTAGTATAATAAATACCTGGATTACGAAGAATATAGCACACTCGAAAAATAAACAAAGTTAAAAGTATCTACGTGAAAGGAATAGCTCCTTCATAGATACCGCAGAAAGTTTGCTACAAATATTTGGAGTGTTTTCATTCGTTTATATTCGACACTAATATTCAACGCTAATCTGCTAACATTAAAGTAACTTTCTAAGGATTATTTTATATCGGCAACTCGAAATATCTATACAAATAAATAAAATTGAAATGTCTCTTTGTAATGTCAAAATAGCACGTTTATACATACCCATATGGTTATTTTCACGATACCTATGCTTAAATACCAGTTTAACATTTTTTTGTCTGTCTGTTTGTTCCGGGTAATATTCAAAACGGTAGGACTAATTTTTATAATATTTTATTACCAGATAGCTGTCTAGATAAGGAGTAAATTTGGCTATTTTGCCGCTAAAAAAACCGCTATAAGATTTTGGTCGCTCCGGAACTTGAACCCGAAGCTAATATCTTAGGAGATATCTCAGATTTAAAATGGGGGGGCAAAGTGGTTGGAACAAAAGCAAAGTACCAGCCCTTACTTAAACCGCTAGTTAAATAAATATATATAGCCAACTTTCGCGCGTGGTGATGGAGGAAGATTAGAAGTCATCACCTTATCTCTTGCCCATGGGTGTAGACGAAGTGTAGATGACTAGTGTAGACGACTAAAAGATACATTGACTGAAAAGAGGGACAAGTCGACATGAAATCATATGTCAACATTTCTGACCAGCATAGTAGTCCATCATTTCCATCACATAGTGGAGGAGGCGTGAATCCAGCAATAGGTCTTATATGGGCTGAGATGAAAATAAGCCAACTAATACTTATATATCTTTATTCTTCAATCTATGTACGTCCCACTGCCAAAATAAGAGGAAAAGTGGCTTAGTATACGTAGAGTTTTCTTTCTTTGCAATGATATTGACTTATGTAGTCGTCTTATGCGATACTCACGAGAAGGGATGAGATGTTTAATTGTATTGTAAATCCGTCGTCTAAGCTCATATACCTCCCACTATTGGGCTTAAGCCTCTAACCTCAATAGGAGGGTAACTGACCTAGTATGCTATACTGGTCAGATATGTTGGTATAGAGTTTTATTTCAAGATTTTTCCTCTTGCACAAATGTTATATGCATATTATGTCCTTTAGACATCTTTTACAACACTCACAGGCAAGATAGAGAGTGGTGAATTGCATTCTTACTCCGTCAACACCTGGAAATATTAGCGATAGTTATTTTCTAATTATATTTGGTGCATATACCAATTAACATTGGGTGTTAACTTTTAGCAAATTGTATTCTTACTTCATCGCCACACGGAAATATTAGCGGTGGTTATTTTCTAATTATATTTGGTGCATATATCAATTAATATTGGGTGTTAACTTTTAGCAAATTGTATTCTTACTTCATCGCCATACGGAAATATTAGCGGTGGTTATTTTCTAATTATATTTGGTGCATATACCATCTAACATTGGGTGTTAACTTTTTAGCAAATTGTATTCTTACTTCATCGCCACACGGAAATATTAGCGATGGTTATTTTCTAATTATATTTGGTGCATATACCGTTTAACATTGGTTGTTAACTTTGAATGTAAAATAGTATATCACTGAAAATTAACTAATAAGGAAGTAAAACAGAGCGCATTGGTCCCTTTGCAGTAATTATTCACGGGCCGTCATAATTCTATTGTTTCACTCCATCGCACTTAATACCGTTTGTGACATCGCATTACAGCAGCAAAGTTGACTCTTTCATTCCTGTTATTGTTGTAATTTCATTGTACGGTAATGAAGCGTACGCATGAAATATTAAACACATTCTAGTACGCACAATACTATATGTATGTATAGTATAATACAATTCAACACCGCCTTCTCTGGCCCGTGGGTGTCATAAAAATGGTTAAGGGATATAATATGCATATAACATCTATGCAAGAGGCGGAAATCACGCTACAAAACCCTATGCTAAAACGTCTGAGGATGTGTGTTCCAGTGAACTCGAGAATGGTGTAGATTAACAATTGGAACCGAACTATTGATTTCAGGGAGAATACCTTTAATTTTATTTGGACTTGAACAGACCAACGTGAATTGGGTCAGTTAGAAGTATATAGTATTCGATATTCGGTATATTCTTATGATATTCCGAGAGAAGACAAAAGTTTTGATAATTTTGACTAATATAAAAAAAAAAACTATCTGTTCACTATAACGCATTTTGAAATTTGAAATAGTGAGAAATAAATCCCTTCCGTTTCCTCTTTCAAGATTACTCTTTGAGTCATTTCACTTATTTTCACGTCAAAGATCTCTGTAAGAAAAGCAAAAATGCCCAACCTATGAGGTATAGTACAACGTAGAGGAGACTAATTTATCTATAAAGGCGATAAAGTTCTTCTTAACAATCACAATGTGCTGTATCAACCTTGTATGTAAAGCAGGTTCACCACGAGAATGGCCTACAGCACTATCCTAGGTAACGCATGACACTAATTGCGAACTACCATTCGTTAGGGTGCTTACGGTACTATAGCCCTATGAGAAGACATATGTTTAACGGTAGACACCGAAAAACTGATTTAAAGCTGGTCTTTAGGGAACTTTTGATCCAGACATTTCATAAAAATTCGAATTCATACCGCTAATGTATGTAATAATCATATTTTTTTTAATACTAGATACTAGAGATAATTCTTATATAAATTATTGTTAGAGGGTAGATTTTTTATTATATTTTAGATATTAATGCTTCAATGGCATATAAAATTCATGTTAATCTCGGTTATAAACTATCTTCATTTCAAATTGAATCGCAATCCATTCGGCTGCCCCGCTACACAAAGTTTCCAATTGTAAATGTTAGGGCTATTTGTGAAAGTTCTTCTTCAGTAAACACTTCTAGATATAATAATTACGTAGAATGTAATCACGTATATCACGTAAATTTAAATTTTCCTCCACAACGTTTCGTTGTTCTTTGTAATTTAAAAGTTAATCAATATAAAAATTAATTTACTGTCGCACGTTTTGACGAAGACTTCCTAATGGCTTCCTCGTAATATAAAATACACAATTCATTCAAGAGAAAATATGGCAAGCTCTGTAATTTTAACGTTCTTTAGTATAAAAAAGGATTTCAGCAAGAAAACCAATTAGTAACCAAATGTTGCTTTATTTATAATCGAGATGCCTTTAGCCACGAAAGAGTAGGCAAATTTGTAACACTTATGTTTCACGCCATAATTTTTAAATCCACGTAAGAAACGATTGCATTATCATATACAGAGTATATGAAAATTTTTTATCGACGATATCCTGAGAAAATCAAAAATGAGGGAATTTACGAAAACTCTAAATACCTTTGATTTTTTTTTAATTTTTTTTTTGGGTGGGTTACGGTCAGCGCTCTCCTCGCACCACTCCGTCCGGGGCGACAGAGGGGCGTAAGCACGCACACCCGTAACCCACCCATATAGCACGTCGCCGTCGTCGTTGTGTCGATCACCGGTGCAGAGTTCCTTGACTTCAGTGGAATACCCCATGGGAGTACCCTCTCCCGTCGACGTCCCCTACTGGAACGCCGAACGCCATCGCGAGGTAAATATACTTTTGTGAGCAACTCAAATTCTAACTAAACCTTCAGATAGACAGTGATATGCTCATACCACCAGCCCATGGAAGCAATCTAACAGATAAATATTTAAAAATAAATTTCCAATTTTTTCATTGCATTTGATGGTAAAAGAGTAAGCAGCAGATCTGATAATAAGTGATACTACTGCATGGAAGGAATTGTGCAATGCTAGGAGCACAGCTAGGACGCTGCCTGTGGTGAAAGTGCTCTACTTAAACCTTGTTTAAAGAAGTGTCATTGCGCTCGGGAAATACAGCAGCAGGTATGTACGTTCCAAATCGTGCACGTACTTAGGGAAAATTATCGTTGGAAACGTACAGTTGATGACTATGAAGCCTGCTACGGTGTCGGTGATGGTAGTAGAAAACCTTGGCGATCGCAGTTAATATTATAAGTTTCACAGGCGGATAGTAGGGCCCTCAGTCAACTTTTACAACTCCCAAAGGAGAAATAAGAGGTGGGGATAAATTGTTTGCTCAACCAGCCAACAAATTAAATCTTTATAAGGAAGAAAATTAAAATATGCATTCTTCAGTACTAAGATTCTCAGCCATACAAGTTAAGTTAACGACAAATACACAGACATAGATAAAACTAATAAAACTGTCTGAGTTTTAAAATGCGAATTTGTATACTGGATCAATCACACAGCATTAATTGTTTGAACGCCTAGTAATTTTCAATAGCAAATATAAATACGTAGGACTAAATATTACTTTCATTATAGGCCCTTTGTCGTATTATTGTGTGAAAGTCTTAAAAGGCACAATCATATAATATCACCATGTAAATTCATATATTAGACTAGCAACCCGCCCTCGCTTCGCTTCGGTTTTAGTCGTTTTACCCGCGTAGTTCCCGTTCCCGTGGGAAATACCGGGATAAAATATAGCCTAGTTTACGCCCTGATATTATAGCTTTCCATTGGTGAAAGAATTTTTGAAATCGGTCCAGCCGTTTTGAAGATTACCCGGAACAAACAGACAGACAGACAGACAAAAATTTTTAATCTGTATTTTAGGCATAGGTGTCGTGCAAATAATCGTGTGAGCATGAAAAAAGACTATTATTTTGACATTACAAACAGGCACTCCAATTTTATTTATTGGTATAGATAAGGTTGGCATCTACCCATTGACTATAGGAATTTACATGGATAAATCTTGCCCGCGGATGGTCGTATAAGACGACTAAGGGATATAATATGCACAAAACAATTGTGCAAGAGAAGGAAAACTCGCAATGAAACCCTATACCAACATGTCTGACCAGCATGGTATAGTAAGTCAAATTCCTTCCCATTGTGGAGGAGCCCAACAGCGGCACATATGTTGGCTGCGATTATGATGATGATATATGGATAAATATTCTCATCCTTTGTGAAAGAAACTAGTGCCAAATAGTGACAAATATATGGGCTGTAAAGTAAAATAAAGAGGAAAGTTACATAAAGAAATGTAGATGTGATTAGACGTCTGTCTACCCCTTCAAGAATAAAGACGTGAAACTATAAAATAATTAGCGAGCATTTTAACCGTTTGACTATACTACCATTTGCCGTGTTTGTTTAGTTTTTATCGTCAGTTAATTTAATTATTTTTACGATTCATAAACGATCAAATTAATGTTAATTTTAACTAGGTGTTTCAAGATTCTGTATACAATAATGATTGTAGTTTTGAATATAAAAACGATAAAAATAGCGCAAATATTTTCTTTAGCAAATTATGAAAGATTATACAACATTTTAAGGACTTTTGTAATAACTATTTTATCAAATAATGGTTTTAATAATGATGAGATTAAAAAATGAAACAATATATATCGAGCAATAACAATTAACAGAACAATAATTGTAACAAATAAAAAGACAGCTATTCCAATAATAAAAAAGAAAAAGAAAGAAAATTTATCTTCTTATCGATGATTTTAAAACAAATCATTAATCTTTATACCGGCTAATGCTTAATAAAGATTTCCAAACACGTACGAAAATCGCTGAGTAAATTAGTATACTCCAAGCGAAATTAATTAGAGGCATACCCTTATTTATCCTAATAATATGTACATAGTTCACATATCAAGTGGATTGCTAATGGAAAATCGTACACTAGACGGTCATATACTTAATAAGAACTCGGATAAAATGAATAGCGGACAGTTTATTTCCAATTATGTAATATAAGAGAATCACATTTTTATGTATTGTATTCCTATCTTAGTTATCTGTATCAAATGATATTACGATATTGTCCAATAAATACGCTCTTAGGATAGCTTGACTCTTCCGCATAGATAATAGTGATTACAGCTATAATGACATGGAATTACGGAAAAATAATACCATATTGTCACTCATATTTAGTCTGTTGTAATACTAAAGCTCTTTATAAAATGTTCATCATGATCTGAGACCATATACGTCCCACTGTTGGGCTCGCGCCCCTTCCATTATGAGAGGGACTTTGAACAACTTCTATACCACGCTGATCAGATGTGTTGGGTTGTGTTGGAGAGTTTCTTTTTAAGTTTTCCTTCTCTTGCATCAATAATATCTAAATATCTATCTCTTAGTCGTCTTTTAGGACACTCTTGAGTAATGGGGTGGTGAATTGTATTCTTACTCCATCACCACAAGGAGAATAAAATAAAACGTTACTGCTAACTTTTTTCATATAAAAGAAATCATCATCAAAGGCATCGTGATTGTATTATTCATCATTTGTATTATTTTGTAAATAATGATTGTACAATCGTTTGTCTTATGTTTTGTAAATACAGTGGATTTCATTTATAACGACCTCGGTTGTAACGACTTTTCGGTTATAGCGACGCCGAACTTACGTCCCTAGAATTTAAAGCATCCTTTTGTAATAAGCACAAATTAGTTGTACATAGTACTCATCTTCAGCGAGTTAACAGGTCTTTTATGGGGCAAAGTATACGCTTTTACAACAAATTACCGAATAATATCCGAGATATGCCAGTGAATAAGTTCAAAAAAGCAATCAAGAAAGAGTAGATTTTATCTAAAAGGTTATTATAAAATCTCAGATTATCTTGATGATAACTCGGACTGGCAATGAGCAGCTCCTCATACAAGAATTTCCTCATTATTACAATGATAGAAATTACGCACATGTTTATTATTATTATTATTTTATTGTTGCTACTATAATTGTAAAATGTAGCGTGTTTTGCCAAACGATTTTTTTATTGGATCTGTGTTTTATGTTTGTTGCAAATGGTATTGGTCATGCTCACTGAAGGGTCTGCTAGCGGTAGCTATGAGGAGCGGGTCACTCCCTTCCCTCCATTATGGTTGAGGGGAGTGATGGCTGCTCTAGTAGTTAACTCGTGATCGGGTGCCGCTTGCGGGATCTGGTCCAACCATAATTTTCCCATTACATTTGTGATTATTATTATATTTGTGAACTATATTATATAATATCACTGGCATCACACTGGAACTATTAATAAGCATGTTGTAAGATGTAATTTTATTTAAAAGAAATTTAAAAAAAATAAATAAAAAATAGACAATCCCGCTGAGTTTCTTGCCGAATCTTCTCAGTGCGGTCGCGTTCCGATCCGGCGGTAATTATAACTTTAAGAAAATTGTAAAAAGAATGACAATATGTAAGTGCCCCCGCGGGGTTTATACATAATAAATGATTTGAATTTGAATTTTGAATTTGTAGGAAATACATTCGGCAATAGCGACTCCGGATATAACGCCGAATTCGGGTTTACCGACTTATTTTTATGAACTATTTGAGATAGATTCCTAGAAATTGCTTGCGGATGTTGCGACTGAGTAAGCAAAGGTACAAAGACTCATTCATAAGTTTTAACCATTAAACTTTCTTATCCTTTATTAACATTCGCAGATAGTCAAATGCTTTGTTTGTGTGTAGGGTTATCCTTTGTTTACATTCACCAGATGGTATTTGACCATCTGCGAATGCTACTTTGTTAGTGTGTAGGGTTACTTAGTATGTGCACGAAGTTAAAATTATAAGTAAGCCACGTAGCCAATTTCCAGTAAGTAAATATATTCGAAATAATTATATTAATATTTTTTCTTTAACAGTATATGTACGTACGTCTAGGAACCATGTTCATAAGTTTAAGTAACACTGGAGACTTCCGGATATAACGCCGACATTAAAGTGGTCCCTTCGCCGTCGTTATAACCGAAATCCACTGTATGTGTTATTTAACAAAACGTAATTATAGGCAACAAATCACTGAGCTAGAACTGGGTTGTAACAAAAATATGTTGGTACTATAGATATTTTGTAATATTTTAATAATTATTCATGTGGTGACGGAGTAAGAACACAATTCACCACTGCCTATTTTAGCCGTGGATGTCGTAAAAGACGACTAAGGGATATAATTCGCATATAACATCTACACAAAGGACGAAAAACTCGAAATAAATCCTTATACCATCCTGTCTGTCCAGCATGGTATAGTAAAGTCAATTTCCCTCCTATATTGGAGGAGGCTCGAGTGCAACATCGTGACGTAAATAAGATGATGATTTTAATAATGTTTTCTGTAATTATATCTAAATGATTTATTTCCTCAGTATCCTTTTGCCAAAATAAATGTATTGTAATATATTTTTTATAAATGCTACAAATAGATTTAAGACATTCCTTTTTACGTAACGAAAGATTAGCGTTGGCTATAGCCAACACATTACTGTGGACCAGTTTGTGGCAAACTATGCATGATTTTTATTATTTTAATAATTATTTCTATAACTGTATCTATATGATTTGTTTATTGAGTATTATTTTTTCGTAATACACTTATTTTATTCTATTTTAATAATCATCATTATCATAGCTCATTTATGTCACACTTCTAGGCTAGTGTCGCCTCCCCCTCTCCTTATTGGAGAAAAATAACCTACTATATGGTACACTAGGTTATTTTAGTAGGCGATTAGTTTAGTAGGTTGGGTCAGACGTATTTGTATAGGGTTTTATTTCGAGTTTCCCTTCTTCTGGTAAATGTTCACCGCATATTATAATCCTTTAGTTATCTTTTACGACACCCAGTGACTAGAAAAGGAATGGTGAATTATATTCTTACTCCGTCACCACACGGTTTTAATATTACATAACAGAAATTATAATTAACTTCGATACACATTATTTTATTTTTAACAAGCATATACGAACTACATACGTAATAAACAAGTACAATAGTGAGAATATATGTAAATGCTTTTGAATTAATCAGAAGGACTAACAATCCCACTAAAACGAAAGTTTGTGAGTATATGTGTATTTGTTGCCCTTTCACGCAAAAACTACCGAAAGGATTTTGATGAAATTTCACAATAATACAGCTTACATATCAGAATGACACATAGGCTATAATTTATCCCGATATTCCTTCGGGAAGGGGAACTATGCGGGTATAACCGCAGGGCGCTGCTAATTTTAAATATTATCCCCATCGTAAGTACGAATAGCCATCGTGCACTCCCGTCGTTATCGATAAAATCTATTAACGCAAAGCTACTAACTGTAAGAGGAAAATTCGTAACATTTCCTATTCCAATCCGTTTTGATCCACGTGACCAGTACGATTTAATTTCTCTCATCTGTAGTAGTACCTAACAGTGTAATATATAAGATGTTGGCAAAAAATAAATATGGCATTTTGTAGATTAATACAAAATCAGCTCACCCATACAAGTTAGTATTTAAAACTAATTTGTGAATTGAAAGGAATAAAGCACTTCTAATAAAATTAGTCTACTTATTTCGATTTATACAGCTCACAGTGTAACAAGATATTGTAATGACTCTAATAAACTAGTTTAATATTCGTTGTGTTTAGACTATTTAAAAATTATTAAAATGAACGTTACGTAATAATAATAATACATACTTTTTAATTTTTAAAGATTTAAGTCAGCCACAATATAAGTATATCGCTACCCTTGCGAACATTAATGGTAGACAGCTATTAAAAAAAAAAAAATATCAAAGTATATAAAATTTACTATCGGCCCAACGATGAAGGCGACGTGGTTTTCGGGTGGGTTGCGGGAGTTGCGTGCTTAAGCCCCTCTGTCGCCCCGGACGGAGTGGTGCAGAGGCGCGCCAACCGCAGCCCACCCACAAAAAAAAAAAGACACCTATTAAAACCTTCCAAAGTGCTTGAAAAAATCAAAACAAGGCATGTAAGGCAATTCATCTAGTATTGTAACGATCTTCAATTAAACTCTAATACGTGTTATTAGTCTGTAATATTTGTACCAATCTAGCCTTGTACAGGCTAACTTGAGAGTTTTCATCAACCAATTTCTTTATTGTTCCACCATTAAGCCTTCATGGGATATTTAGGAACTGTATTTAGTATTTTCTACCATGAAAAAGCCACTCCATTTATTACAAAGATCTATAGCATCGTTTTCCTTTCAAATATACGACAACTGTTTATAGGCTAATATCAATCAGCAGTCCGGTCGCAACTCCGTAACACTGTCGTGAACATTTTCCCTTTTCCCTTCGCAATATTTTTCAATTCGTTGGTTTATTTAGCCATTTAATTTTTTACTCGTCTCGGGTTTCACTCAAATTACGTTCTGATTTAAATATAATTTCTTAATTTATAGAGTGGGGGAATAAAAACTAATTATTTTGCTTGAAATTGTAATGGCAACTATTATTATTCGATAAATTATATCACTGAGTTTCCAATACAGAGTTTTGCCTTTGAATACATTATTCACAGGAATTTTAAATTAATTAGAAGTTAATTCCAAATATTTACAGTTTCTTTTAAAAACATTAAGAACTATGAAGATAATATAAATCTAATATAGACAGCTATCAAATATGCGTAAGAATAGCTAAAGTATGAGAGTGTTGAGTTTAAAAACGTTTAAGGATTTATATAACGAAAGAGACAGTTTATTATAATTAAAAAAGCTTTATCGAAAATAGGCATTTATGTATTTTTTAGATTCTAAATTCCTCTATACAATAAAGATATTGCCGATTTTTATGGTAGGCCAAAACAAATAAAAAATCAAAATGAATGTGAAAAGATTATGTAGTGTAACATTAATTTGTTGATCAATAATTGTTATATTACAATATTTAAATTATCTAATCTATAAAAAATATAATTGTGGATAAACCTAGCTCGATTTAAACCCGACGGCTAACACCAAATACTCAGAATGAGATGTAAAAATCGTTTCGTAACGAATTTAACAAGCAAACTTGTGCGAGATAATACTCTCTAACAGGAGTAATGAGTTTGTTTCATGATATTTTCGAATTTATTTATAGGTACATCCTTATCTTATCTCTCCAAGCTTATCGAAATAAATCTACTACATAATATCGTTTTATAAACACGAGGTAGATAATATTTGACGCATCGGAAGTTCACATAAATTATTTGTATTATTAACTTTAAAAATATAACTCTTTAATTATTTCGAAATACCTAAATTAATTAATACCTAATTAATTCGGTCATTAGTACAATATTTTTTAAGGGTTTCAAACAGTATATAAAAAAATATATTCTATTATGTATATATATTAAATCAATAATTTCAACGATTCTTTATTAAACATCTGTTTCAGTAGTTAGTATTACGATATTAATTAAATAACAAGTACAATGTAAAATTTAATAAAGTTATACAAAAGACTACAAAACTTGATTAAACAATATATTCTGTAATTAAATAGCTATTATTTTTCTCCTTCTATTACAGTGATTATTTTCTAAATTCAATGTTTAATTTATGTACGAATTTAGGAGGACTTTCGATAGATTTGTTATTATAAAAGATCGTATTTATTGATAAACGCTTGTAAGAATTATTTTTAAAGCTCTAGTTTGCCTTTATTTAAATTTGTCTCGCGGCATAATATAATTTTGTGAGTACAATTAGTTAAAAATAAAAAAATAAAGAATTATCGTCACACTTACCTTTGACCCGGGAAGTTGTTGGGAAAGTTCAAAACTAGCCAAAAGTTCGTATATGAAAGTTCTGCAGTAACGTTTGTCACTTATAAAACTTAATCACGACTCACTAAAGATATCGTTGTTGGGAAAATAAATATGCAAGTTGTGTTTATGCCCGTTGCCAAGTTCTCTGTTGAGCTATTGGACGCGCCAAAGTTGTGTGGCGATAGCTTCGTGCTGCCTACTTATATCTCTCTGAAACCGGAGCCTGCGCGCCTGCGCGACTACCATTCATGTCACTCTCTCAATGACCATCCCACACCCGTCATCAACTACAATTAATATTATAATTAATATTTTATTTTCAGATCTAGAAATTTTTCACTATCCGTTTTAATTTTATCCTATTACATTTTTAAAAATATATATTTTATTATTTATAACATCTGACTATATAGCCAGTAGGTAAGCCTTTTTAAGTTTTATTAAATTAATATATAGGTAATATTTGTAATATATGTATATTATATGTAATATATGTATATGTAATATAGTTATTATATGGGTAATATATGTATACAAAATATAAAAAATATTTCTGTTCGTTGAAGACTTTGAAACTATACAACCAATTTGTGCCATAGCAGTTTCATTAGAATAGGAATAATCAGCTCATACTCGTTCCACTGTTGGGCTCAAGTCTCCTCTATAATAAGAGAAAAATTAACCTCCTATACTACGCTGGTCAAATTGTGTTGATATAGGGTTTCATTTCAATTTTTCCTTCTCTTACATGGATGTTATTTGTATATTTAATGCCTTAATCGTCTTTACAACACCCAAGTATTTTACGGCAAGAGAGGGGGTGATGAATTGTATTCTTATTCCGCAACCACACGAATAAAAAGCAGTAATTGAATATGATATTAGACCACTGAAACGATGCATGAGGATCCGCTAGGTGGCGCTACAACCATTTCAAGAAATTCCATTTACATATTTTTATTAATTTGTACAGAACAGCCGTTATTGGTTCCACTTTTGGTAAATGTTGGAGTTGGATGTAACTCAGATCATTGTAATAATTTTTTAAATCTATACTAATTATTATCATCTATTGCTGGATAAGTGGTAAGAGCCACTCATGCACTTAGCAATTTAAATTCAAATCATTTATTATAAAGCCCATTGGGTATTAAATTGTTTATTGGAAATTAATTCAAATTATCACCGGATCGCATCCGCGCTGAGAAGGCAGGAAGCAGCGGATTTGGCTATTTTTTTACTGGCTTCTTGTAGATAAAATTGCATACAAAATACCTAGTAATAGCTCTAGTGTCATGAATGATCCCCGAATCACGATATAATATACTTCCAAATATGATGCAAAAGATTTTAGCTGGACCAGATATCATAAGCGGCATTCGATCACGAATTAACCACTAGAACAGCCATCACTGCTCTAACCACAATGGAAGGATAGGATAGACTTGCTCCACGTAGCTACCGCATGCAGACTATTTAGTGAACATGACCAATACCATATACCGCAAACATGAACCACAAAATAACGAAGTTCCTTTGGCAAAATACGCTATACTTTACAATTAGATACGGTAGTAACAACTAAATAAACATATGTGTAAAGCTTTCATTAGAATAATGAGAAGATTGTTGAATGAGAAGCTGCTCATAATCAGTCTGTATTATTATCTATGTAATCTGAAATTTTATTATAACCTTTTTTTACATAATCTACTCTTGATTGCTTTTTCAAACTTATTCGCTCGCGTATTTTGAATATTTTTAGGTAGATTATTGTAGAGGGAATGCATTGTCCCATGGAAGATCTGTTAACTCGTTAATTCGTCCTATACTCGTTTACTAATTACACTATTACTCGTTTAATTTATCCTATATATATATATTAGGGCGTTTAAAAAATAAAATATTTTTCACTCGGAACCAGGCTCAAATGTTTCGTTTAGATGCCCAAATAGGCCTCTGAAAATATGGGCTCTTAATATTAATGTTAAGTATGTCCGCTTCGCACTTTTCGATTTTCCATAAGAATTACATAGGAAAATTTTTATTTTTTATTCTGATTTTTGTAACTAATGAACCATACATTGCTCTGCAATTTCCATTACATATATTTGTAGAAAATTAAACGTTCTACAAAAAAGATCTGAAAACATTTTTCGATGAATCAACTCATTCAAAAGTTATTCAAGGTCAAAGTTAAGTATCTTTTTTAGTATTAAATTTAGAACAAAAAGTTCTTTGTGTAAAATATATGAGTGGCGGGGGCCGTGCTGCATCACCATCAGGTCGGTCACACATCGCGAGGGGATAAAACAATAATTCTCATCCAGCTCAGCACTGCTTTTTGCGAGATTTTGGTACTACTGCAGACGAGTTGACGCATTTATGAAATACATATAATATTCAAACACGAAGGAAATTCTGTATTAGTTACATTATTTTTCAAATGTTACATATGTTTACTCGTTTACTCGAAGATTATGGTTCTACTGATTACCATATTTTTTTATTTGCAAAGGTACACTTTCCACGTGATGTACTTGCCATTAGTATCAGGTCTAGATATAGTAATGTCCTGGGGAAATCCAGAAATTTTTCAAACGTCATAAGTATTTCGATTATGTAGTACATAGATAAAAAATAGCAGATAAAACAATCTTAAAAATGGCTTAACAGATTTAAAAAGACACAAGTGTCTTATTTTTGAAAGCTGTTGAAACTTTTTTAAGTGAAATTCTACTTGCTAAGAAACGAATAATAAAAAATATGGATGTAATCCAGAAGACTTGAAGTCAGTGTTAATTCCAGAGAATTTTTGGTGAGAATTGCCCAGTTGGGTGTTTTTGCTCAAGGCGAGAAAGTTTCACAATGGTTGGAAAGAACTTAGTCTATCTATTTAACTATTACCTAAATGATTTTATTAACGTGAAAACAATCACCAAGTCGTCTTTTGGGGTAAATCGATCATTATTATTTTTAATTTTTTGTTTGTATGCAAATCATCCTTGCCTTTTTTGTCTGAGTATGGCATTTTAATAAATAACTCTTAAGAGGTAACGAAATACCACAATGAAAAAGAAGTGAAGAAATATTTTAATCAGTGCTGTCAACTTGAATATACCTCTGTTTCCAAATGCCAGACATCACGTCCAACATATAAAATTTTATTATGAGGATTTCGTCCTAATTTGTCATGACATAATATTAGGTAAGTATAAGTATTCAATAGAACTAAATAGGTATCTATACCAATAAATACAATTGGAGTGTCTGTTTGTAATGTCAAAATAATAGGCTTTTTTCATGCTCACACGGTTATTTGCACTATACATATGCCTAAAATACACTTTATATTTTTTTGTCTGTCTGTTCCGGGTAATCTTCAAAACGGCTGGACTGATTTCAAAAATTCTTTCACCAATGGAAAGCTATAATATCAGGGAGTAACCTAGGCTATATTGTAACCGTGTACCGGGGTATTCCCACGGGAACGAGAACTACGCGGGTAAAACGACTGAAACCGAAGCGAAGCGAGGGCGGGTTGCTAGTAACAAATAAAAGAAATAGACATGCTTTAAGGGATTAGAAAACAATTTAAGGTACAGAAGATTAGTTTTATATCTTTGAACATTTGAACTACATAATTTCAAGAGTGTATCGTTATGATAGTCATTTTAATGCAATTCTATCATCTTCATCGTCTTAATTTCAACTCATATACGTCCCACTGTTGGGTTCGAGCTTCCTCCACAATAGGGAGGCAATTGACTTTACTATACCATGTTGGTCAGACAGGTTGGTATAGGGTTTTATTTCGAGTTTTCCTTCTCTTACATAGATGTTATATGCGTATTATATCCCTTAGTCGTCTTTTACGACATCCACAGGTAAAATAGGGGGGTGATGAATTGTATTCTTATTCCGTCACCACAAGGGGATTATTTTTATTATTACCCGTGGGTAGATGACTAAGAAAAATAATATGCATATAACATGTATAAAAGAGAAAGAAAACTCGTAATAAAACCCTATGCGAACACGTCTGACCGCCGTGGTATCGGAGGTCAATTTCCCTCCAGTAGTGGAGAAGGCCCAAGCCCGTCTATAGGCCAATTTGATGATGATGAATAAAAATAAAACCATCAGTTATATATGAAAGATGAATAACATTATGAAATATAAATTATAATAAAGCAAGAAAGTAAATTTAAAATTTTTATAACACAACTTTTCTTCTTTAAATAAATATGCGGGAAAATATGTAACACACTCATATTTCAAAACTTCTTGTTTGAATAATGATATTGAAAAAGAATGATATTGAAATTTACGGGGCAAAAATCTCACTAACGGTCTACCGAGGCTCTAGCCAGAAAATGCCTGAATATTTTGACCTTCCAAAGTTATTAGATTTACTAAGTACTAATATTCAAATATTAGGTATTTTACAATATTCTGATAAAGTTACCTGTATTTCGACTCTTAATACTAGGATGATTGATGTTTATCAATTATATCAGGCAGCACAAGAGTTTCAACAACGATACGTAACTTGTACATTATCGCAAGCAGACTATTATACTACTAAGCAACAGTTGTTGCAAATTTTAAGTTGATAAAGTATTAAAGTTTCTAAAATACATATTGAACAATTTTCTACTATGTATTTCAATTAACTACTAAACTTTCAAAAACTCGTTTAAGTACTTGAGAATTCTACTACTCGTACCATTGTGATAAAACAGATTCACACTTACTATAACAGTTATTGCAACTGCAACGTTTCAAGCTACTCCTATTATGTGATAACTATACATATTTGGCATAAATATCCACTCTGAAACTGTTTTCCTTGTAGCGATTCCTAGCATTTGAACATTATTCTGTAATAATAGGTTCAGCCGCCTCGGCGCCTTTTCATACTGATATTATTCTCTGACCACTTCAAATGGATATTTTAAAACGCATGTATCCGTTAGACTTTAAATGTTTTAATAATTTTCTCTTGGCGCCATTTATAGGATAATTACACGAGATATTAGGTTCTTCTAACTTCATTTTGAAAATTGATATGCCCTCTCCTATTGTATAAAATTTAATAATTGTTTTATTATTTTTAAGAGTTTCAGCGATATTTTACAGTAGGTACTAGTATTTTTTCTGAAATACTTTTTTTTGTGTCCACCTGTATTATCTGTCTTTCAGAATTAATTTTCCTATGTACTTCACAAGAACTTATCGCAAGATGAGTCAGACAAATTTTCAATTGCGCCTGAAGTTTCAACAACAGGCTCAAATTGAGTTCGTCTGTAATTTTTTACCCGACTACGAAGGATTTGTCAAAGTCATAAAGCTTTGACAAGCTATGTATGTATATTCATCTGTTCCCTCATAGCTCCTCAACTACTGATTGGAACCGGACAAATAAGGTATTATTAGAAGCGTCTTCATTGTCCGCTGGTTATAGGCTATATAGTGTGTCACTGAATCTAATATGGCGCCCTTTAGAGGTTTTAAAGTACTGTGTTACAAAATAAATTTGAGATAAATATGTCGTATTTCATATCATTAGAAAGGGCGTTACTTGTACATTTCAAAAATATATACATGTGTTCATGACTTTACCCGTATTTATCCAATAACTTTTTTATCGTAGCTAGGTTTTAGTTTTTAATTTTATCTTGTATTATACTGTACAACTTCGTTTTTGCCAGTATCTCCTATATGACACTATTTAATCTTTTTTAGAACGCATCTCAAAAATTTCAGTTATTTATCTAATATATGGTAATAAAGGTGCTATTGACTTACGTCAGAAGTTGGGTCTAATTGATAACACAAAGCTTGCATGTGCTTACATGAGATTCAACGACAAAATATGTCTTTAATCTCAACCAAAACCTTAGCAAATAAAAGTGAGTTGGTAAACGTAGTAAGTATATTGGTGAAAACTTTTCTCTCTGAACCTAATCTCGCTGACGCAGTGAGTCTTCGCTACTCCCTCAAATATTCTCTTTAAACCCTAGCAATAGTCCTTAGAATCAGTTTGGGCGAACAATAATTTAGAGTATAGTCTCTGTGTCAAAAATTAAAAATAGATAATACTGCTAAATTGTGTGCTAAGTTTTTGTTATTACATGTTGTTCAATAACTCGAGATATATTGAATAAACCCTACGAGACTAACATCTAAAGTTTCATCAAAAAAGTCTATCTAAATAATTAAGTAGCTCCAATTTTGTGTACTAGGACTGTCTTTGTCCTCGGCACCCAGCAATATTAAGGTTCATAATAAATATAGAAGGCTAAGATCAATAATTAAGAAAAAAATTAACATTTAAAAAGAATGTCAGATTCTTTACATTTAATTATTTTTTTATCTTTACATTAATTCAAATTATACTTAATATAATAGTTATCAAACAATTATTTAGATATTATAAAACTGATATAATAAAAATGATTTATTCTTGAAATAATAAAAGTTCTAAGCTCAAGTAAGATGGGATCTGATCATAGCCACTAAAAAGTGTTATGTAGATCTCTTTGCAAGTTTTAGCATAAATTATATTTGAAACTAGTAACTCAACCTCGCTTCGCTTCGGTTTCAATCGCCTTACCCGCGTAGTTCCTGTTCCCGTGATCATATCAGGATAAAATATAGCCTAAGTTACTCCTTATATAGACAACTACTTGGTAGTAAAATATTATCAAAATCGATCCAACCGTTTTGAAGATTACCCCAAGCAAACCGACACACACATAAAAAATGATTAAATTGGTTTTTAGACATAGATGTTCTGCAAATAATCGTGTGAGCATGAAAAAAGCCCAGTATTTTGACATTACAAACAGACACTTCAATTTTATTTATTTGTATAGATATCACAAGTTTGTTATACTAAAGATCGGCCCTGACTTTGCAAGGGTAGCGAAAAGAGATTGAAATAAGAAAAAAAATAATAAAAATAATAGGCAAGCCCGCTGAGTTTCTTGCAGGATTTTCCGTTTCCGATCCGGTGATAGTTTGATGGATTAATTTTATTTAATTGTGTTGAAATTAACAATATGTAAGTCGGTAAGCCTTCTCGGAGTTTATGCTTAATAAATTGTTTGAATTTAAATTACGATCTAACTTCACATGATCACCCAAAAGGCCATTACAGCCATTTTGGCGTCCATAAGTAACATTTATATACCCACACACACTATATATATTGTTGGAATACTGGTCCTACTGCAACTACCTTCAAAAATAAAAATGAAGCAAGGCTATAAAAGGCGACCAGTTTGAGATCGCCACACACGGGTTGAGAGCCCTCAGTGCTCACCCACCAGTCCGGGTAAAGTTGTCACAGCCATCTGAGGCTAACAACTAAGTCACACAAAAAAAAAGATCGCCACACAGTTCGCCGTCGACCACAGCGGAGTTAACATCGCTTCCAAGAGGCAATCGCCAGTCAATAGAGTGACTTTGCGCGATAATAATTGTAGGCATTAACTTTAAATTAATTACTGTGTGATTTATTTTGTATAATTAAACTATAAAAGTTAGTGTGTGTTCATGAGTGTATTTTTTTTTTAAGTAAATAGTGTTCAGTATTCAAATATATATAAACTAAGGTCCACCGCACATGCCCACACTCGCACTCGTTCACGACACTGCTCCTATGTCGTGGCTTTGACATTGGTGGGCACGTGTCCGCAATTGCTTTCACGAGTCGTACATCAGTCAGTGCCTCTATCGAACAGCTTCAATAAGTTCCTCCATTTTGCAAATACTCGCGGCACTGCCCCTCGAAAACAATGTCTCGGTCACCTAGCCGACACGCGCGTACACGCTCATGTACGCGCCTGCATCGACACGTGAGAGCAAATGCGGCGTTTGGTACTTTTTTCTTTGTGTGCACAGCTGTTGGCCGCATATGGCCTTGACAGCTTGACGCGGACTATGGGTGAGCGCTGAGGGCTCTCAACCCGGAGAAAAGTATGCTAAGTGACATCGCCCAAGGGCTCCTCCTGTGGGGAACGGACCTCGGCTTGGGGCGTCGCTGGAGGCAAAGTGGGCGTGCCCACGTTTTGATTCGTGACTTTTGCGCGGCGCGGTTTCGCACCTCGACGGCGAGGGCAGAACCACAGATGTTTATGTATTAAGGCCTCGCGGGCCGTGTAGGTTCTACATTGAGTGAGTGTGATGTTGTCGTCCTCTTCGTCGAATACGTGACGAGGACGTCAGATGGAGCGGCATTTGGTACTGCATCATAGGTTTTAAATACTGCCACTCGCATACGGCTCGTGACGACCAATGCGAGTGTGGGCATGTGCAGCGGGGTTATATGTCCAGAAAACGAGCAGACGTTACGTTTTCTTTCTATGTGGTGACAGACTAATTACACTGAATCACCAACCTATCCTCTCACACAGGTGTCATATGAGACAATTAAGGAAGACAAGGAAATTATATTATTGGTAGAACAAGAATTCGCAACAAAAAGCCCATTCCAATTATACTAAACCGATTTTATTCTCAACTAGCAACTCGCCCTCGCTTCCCTTTCTTTTCAGTCGTCTTACCTGCGTAGTTCCTGTTCCCGTAGTAATACCAGGATAAAATATGCCTATGTTACTCCCTGATATTATACATAGCTTTCCATTGGTGAAAGAATTATTGAAATCGGTTGGGTGGTTTAAGCGTGAAAGCGTAACAAACAAACTTATTTTCGCATTTATAATTATAGTATATTGTAGACCCCAACATATGAATAGGCTACAATGGAAAAGAAGGAAAGATACTAATTTTATTTATTTATTTTAACATCACAAACGTACATTTCAATTTTATTTATATGTATTATATATTCTAAAATATTAAAATATACCAACAAACTGCATGAATATAAAAGTGACGCGGACAAGTCAATGTGAAAAGCCATTAAAGTTAGCATCTTTGTCATTTTTAAAGTAACATCCAACGTTTGTACCTTATTTCCTCGCTTCGAGCTCATTTCCTTGGCCTAATATGTATTATTATCAATTTAACTTTAGGCATAAAGATATATAGTTAGACTAGCAATCCGCCCTCGCTTCGCTTCGGTTATAGGTTATAGTTGTTTTACCCGCGTAGTTCCCGTTCCCGTGGGAATACCGAGATAAAATATAGCCTAGTTTACGCCCTGATATTATAGCTTTCCATTGGTGAAAGAATTTTTGAAATCGGTTCAGCCGTTTTGAAGATTACCCGGAACAAACAGACAAACAGACAGACAAAAATTTTTAATTGCTATTTTAGGCATAGGTGTCGTGCAAATAACCGTGTAAGCATGAAAAAAGTCTATTATTTTGACATTACAAACAGACACTCCAATTTTATTTATTGGTATAGATAAATTAATATTTTTAACAATACTGTATACTGGGCACTGCATTCCGTGTGATGACGAAGTAAGAATACAATTCACCACTCCCTTTGTTGCCTGTGAATGTAATAAAAACGACTAACGTTTTATAATATGCTTACATCTATACAAAGAAGGGAAACTTGAAATAAAGCACATCCATCTGACCAACGTGCATAGTAGGTCAATTTGGCTCCCAATATTAAGGAGGCTCTAGCCCAGCAGTGAGATATATATGAGCTGTAATGATGATGATTAAATAGTTCTCCTAATTCTGATTCTCATGTACACTAATAGAAGATGCAGATAAATGGATTATTCTCGGTACACTATATTTATTATAAACAAAAGTACTCGAATTTATTACCTTAAGAGCGCTACGGTTTGTGCGCGCAGTAAATGAAAACGTTCGTAACCATAAACTTTGAAGTTATGTACCTTTTAATTTAGCCGTATCGAATTTAACTAAGGTATTCAACTCGATACGGCATCCATTAATATTTTCAAAAATGTTTCATTCATTATCTAAATAAATTTCCTTAAACTTTTTAATTATTCAGTACATATTACGTTACGCTCGTAATATTATATTATTATGATTTTGAATGGACTAATGGCATACTTGACTAAATACTGAGTTTGCAAGCCGGAAGTGTTGTTTTTGACTCAATTCGGAATAATTCTTTATGCGACCCGTGAATTTTTTGTTGACCAAAGTCTTTTGTGTGGATTTATTATATACTTAAACGTCCTCATATTAAAAAGCTTTATGAATTAGTTCAAGGCGATTATATGCAAAACTATATTGTCTATCAGTCTGGACATATCGTGCCCAATCTGTCCAGGGCAACATATGGGCGGCGTGCGGCTTACGATTGGTACCGATTCCTTGAAATTTGAGGCTGATCCGGCAATTTTTTAGTCACGATGAGCTGTCCAAATTGTCCAGAACAAGGGAAGGGTAACTAGGGGGCCCAAAAGCCGAGCTGTATTAGTTTTCTAAACGAGCGGGCCACTGAGACCGGTTCCTTTACTTCAATGGTAGCCTGGGAGGGTCACTCTTTCTGATAAGTACCCCCAAAGATCATGAAAGCTTCAAAACCTTAACATAATGAACGTTTTGTAAACTTAAATACCTTCTCTTTATCATACCTTTTTCACCCCTCAGTGGTTATATGTCACAAATTTATTTCTTAGTTTGTGTCCGCCTTACACAAAGAGAAAAATGATTGCTTATTTTTTCAATCAGCTTGTGGTAGATGGAAATTGATTTTTAGCTTAAAATATTTTAACTTGTTGCAAAGCTGTTTATGTTTATCGTCCAAAACCAAGATCTTGATTGATTGGGAATAAAAAATAATGATTTATCGTTCGCTTTAAGTGTTTGGTTTCTATTAAATTCTCTTATTGGAAGTTATAAACTTTTTTTTAATTTAAGACTCTAAATTATTATTGGCCGTTGTATCCAAAAAGTTTTGCACCACTAACTTTATCATCATCTTTATTTCAGCCCATACACGTCCCACGTCAAGCTCGTGGAGTAGACACGAGCTTAATTATGGGAGGGAAATTGATCCACTATACCACACTGGTCAGACGTATTGATATATGGTTTTGTTCCGAGTCTTTCTTCTCTCGTATTGATTATATGCATAATATATCCCTTAGTCGTCTTTTACGACACCTACAGGAAAGGGAGGGGGTGGCAAATAGTATTCTTACTCCATGATCACATGGGAATCTCGCTTTATACATAACCTTAATATATAATTAAGAGTGGAATATTCAGTCTTATTTTTTACTAGCAATCCGCCCTCGCTTCGCTTCGGTTTCAGTCGCTTTACCCGCGGCGTAGTTCCCGTTCCTGTGGGAATACCGGGATAAAATATAGCTTATGTTACTCCCTAATATTATAGCTTGCCATTGGTGAAAGAATTTTTGAAATCGGTTTGGTGGTTTAAGCGTGAAAGTGTTACAAACAAACAAACAAACAAACAAACATCCTTACTTTCGCATTTATAATATTAGTATGGATTATCATCTGGCGCGTCGACGCCCGCCGAGACGTCATTGCCCGTTGGGCAGTCCAGCTGGAGAGGCCTCGGTTCGGGGTGCGAACCGTGGAGGCCTTCCGGCCGGTGCTGATGCAGTGGTTGGAAAGGCGGCACGGGGTGCTCTCCTTCCGACTGGTGCAGGTTTTGACGGGGCATGGGTGCTTCGCCAAATACCTGCACAGGGTCGTTAGGAGGGAGAGTACACCGTCCTGCCACCACTGCGATTGCGACGAGGACACGGCGCGCCATACGCTCGAGGCCTGCGCGGCTTGGGCGGTGCAGCGCTGTGAACTCGTCGCAATCATCGGTACAGACCTGGCGCTGCCGGCTATCGCTAGGGCGATGGTCGACAGCGTCGGGAATTGGGACGCGGTCGCAGCCTTCTGCGAGACAGTGATCTCGCGGAAAGAGGCGGCGGATCGCCTGCGCGAGGAGCGCAGCCTCGATGAGGAGATCCGCCGCCGGCGACTGGGGCGGCGTAGGCACAACTACCTGCGCCTCATGCCGCCCTAGCCGAGGCCGCGGGTGACGTGACCGAGGATTAGTCCGTCACCCGCCGAGAGGCCGACCGCGTGAGGAAAGACCGACGTCCTCCCCGAGGGGGGGACGTCGGTCGATGGGAGGGTACCCCAATAGGGGGTATTCCGTCGGGCCGACCACTGATGTCAAGGAACCCTGCTCCGGTGGTCGGCCCAACGACGAAGGCGACGTGGTTTTCGGGTGGGTTGCGGGAGTTGCGTGCTTAAGCCCCTCTGTCGCCCCGGACGGAGTGGTGCGGAGGCGCGCCGACCGCAACCCACCCACAAAAAAAAAAGTATGGATTATCGTAATAATACTTATTTATAAAAGTAGAGATAAAACTAACGTGGTTAATATTTTTTAAAATACGAGCCTCAAAATATATAAAACTCATGGAAGTAATAAGTACTACGTACAACTTGTACGTAGTACTTATTACTTCCATGATAAAACTTTACTCATACATCTGTGCTAACATAAAATTAAGAGGTTTGATAGCTTTTTGACATATTTGTCTAATTCAAAATATTATTAACATTACTATCTATCTTATTATCGAGAAAGGTATAATAAACATAGAATATAAAACATTTTACTACTACAGAATATAGTAATCTGAAATGCAAACAAGTTCAGCGAGATGATCAAAAAAATTTATCAAATCGTGTAAGAGAAAATTTCAGGTTAGCGAATGATTACAAAGTCTTTATAGATATGTCATAAAAAATACTAATCAAATGTACATATTAATTTCTTTTTCCGTGTGGTGACAGAAGAAATTAAAATCATTTAGAAATACAAAATAAAACGGCAAAGGAAAACTCGACACGTCTAACCAGCGAGATATAGGTTTCTCTCCTCTTGTGGAAGAGGCTCAAACCTAACAGTGGCATATATGAGCTGAGATGAGATGATGGTAAGTTTCTGCAATATGTATATATTTTTTTTATTGCAAACGGTGACAAACTTGCAAACACCTAATGGTAAGTGATGCTGCTGCTCATGGACTTTTTTAGGCCACTGCCTTTAGTGAAGAAAGTGAAGGGAGCCTAAATGCGTGCAATAAGGCTCGGTGATAGTAAAAGCATCACCAAAACCCACCACACGGAAAGCACCCTCAGAAAGTTCGGCTTATGCTCACTTTGAGTATAGTGTGAGAACAGCGTAATAAGAAGGCCTTTTTTTTTTGGGGTGGGTTGCGGTCGGCGCGCTCCTCGCACCACTCCGTCCGGGGCGACAAAGGGGCATAAGCACGCAACACCCGCAACCCACCCAAAAACCACGTCGCCTTCGTCGTTGGGCGGACCACCGGAGCAGGGTTACTTGTCATCAGTGGTCGGCCCGACGGAATACCCCTTACGTGGGGTACCCTCCCATCGACCGACGTCCCCCCCTCGGGGTAATAAGAAAGCCTAGAAGGTACATTAAAGCCTGAAACCAACCGCTCTGTAATATTGCAAGTCAACATAAACCTTCAAGCCGATAACAACAAGCAACAACTAACACGTGTATCTAACTTTTTTTATGTAGTTTTTTTTTATGGCTAGGTAAAATATCGATTTTCAGTATTGGCAATGACCCTTCAAGGCCTGTTCGGATAAATACAATGTCTACGGTAAGGTAAGGTAATGAGCACCTATTAAAGTCTGTTTCAGTTCATTGCTCTACGCTAAATGCGATCTTTGCGTTTCTGTTGACCATAAAAAAATATTTTCTTCTTACAGACAGCACAGAATATAAAAAATACATTAATTAGCACATGGCTATCAACTAATAAGCATAAATCATATAATACCTTAATCACCCGTGTGACTGTGGGATAAGAATACAATTGTCACCATCCCTTGCGTGCCCGTGGGTTATAAAAATCGGCTAAGGGTTCACCAGGAGAGCGGGCAGCAGCCCCCTTCTGGGAAACGCAAAAGACCTCACAGCGAAAACCAACCCGCCTGCCAAGCTCAGCGATTACAGCATTATCCCCTGGAGGTCTACATCTAGCATTAAACAGCAAAAGGCTGAATGACTCAATCGCCACACTTGGTATTATGTTAGTATTATGCAATTGGTCCATCATGAGAAGCAGAGCAGGCCAAGAGAGCATTGCTGCCGACTCCCTTAGACAATTTTATGATTATCACCAGTAAACAAAAGGGTAGTCATATATACTTAAACAATCATCACAAAATAAATTAAAAATGAATATTAATCTTAACTAGTATATTCTTAACTCGTCAAAAGAAAGGAAATTCTTTCATTTATATTAATATTAAGTACTTAGACATTAGTTTATTCAGTATTATTTGCCCGCCGAGACGTCATCGCCCGTTGGGCAGTCCGGCTGGAGAGGCCTCGGTTCGGGGTGCGAACCGTGGAGGCCTTCCGGCCGGTGCTGATGCAGTGGTTGGAGAGGCGGCACGGGGTGCTCTCCTTCCGACTGGTGCAGGTTTTGACGGGGCATGGGTGCTTCGCCAAATACCTGCACAAGGTCGTTAGGAGGGAGAGTACACCGTCCTGCCACCACTGCGATTGCGACGAGGACACGGCGCGCCATACGCTCGAGGCCTGCGGGCCTTGGGCAGTGCAGCGCTGTGAACTCGTCGCAATTATCGGTACAGACCTGACGCTGCCGGCTATCGCTAGGGCGATGGTCGACAGCGTCGGGAATTGGGACGCGGTCGCAGCCTTCTGCGAGACAGTGATCTCGCGGAAGGAGGCGGCGGATCGCCTGCGTGAGGAGCGCAGCCTCGATGAGGAGATCCGCCGCCGGCGACTGGGGCGGCGCAGGCGCAACTATCTGCGCCTCATGCCGCCCTAGCCGAGGCCGCGGGTGACGTGACCGGGGATTAGTCCGTCACCCGCCGAGAGGCCGACCGCGTGAGGAAAGACCGACGTCCTCCCCGAGGGGGGGACGTCGGTCGATGGGAGGGTACCCCAATAGGGGGTATTCCGTCGGGTCGACCACTGACGACAAGTTAACGCTGCTCCAGTGGTCGGCCCAACGACGAAGGCGACGTGGTTTTCGGGTGGGTCGCGGGAGTTGCGTGCTTAAGCCCCTCTGTCGCCCCGGACGGAGTGGTGCGGAGGCGCGCCGACCGCGGCTCACCCACAAAAAAAAAAAAAAAAAATTCAGTATTATTTAAACTCCAAACTCGTAAAAGTTTTCAAAGATAATTATCATATTTATTACTTTGTATTAATCACAGTCCTTAAATCCATAATGTAACTTAATCTAATTCATTTAATACCTTAGAACCGGATGACAAAGAGCTATCGATGGAGATGTCCCATCTGGTTTATTTAACCTCACTTAACCCCCCCACAAACCGACCCTTTCATATAATTCATTTAAAAGGATAATGTATATGGATCGAATCATATAAATGTGGCTTAGATTTTGTGGTATAGCTATCTATTTTACTCAAATATTAATTTTAAATCTAATCACATTAGTATCATAAATTGAAACGCTCAGGAACCTTGAACATATGAGAGTGTTATAAAAAAAAGATTTTCCAAATGTACTAAAGACGTGCCTGGGAGAGCATATTGAGCCATCGCATGAACTTTATGTATATCTAAGCCACCTGATAGTATTACGCTCAACAAAATTCTTCTGACCTTAACGTAACTTATATGGATTCGGAACAGTATTGCTTCTATTTCTAGCAAGCAATATAGCCACATATGGTTCTAGGTAAGGTACATGGCCTACCTAATATCAAATCTCCTTGGGAACGTAATAGTGCTACTATCTCCTCAAAGATAATTATAAATTTGATTTGCGTACTCATCAATTGCAATACGGAATACAAACAGCTAAACAACCTACGGCTATACGAAATAATGATAACTTTGTAACATAGTTTCAAAACATCAATTCAATATTATATGTATGTTGCATATATACCTACCTACAATTCTATGATCGAATCTGGTGCACACAAAATCGCTGACTAGATATAGTTTTTTGTATTTAAGAGATCGTACATTTTTATTGATTTCATATATCCATAAGATAAGAAATTTAGACTAAAACGTGGCACTATATCTTATTATCCCGTTCAAATTGAAAAAACATTCTAAAAGATCACCAAATGTGTGTGTTACTGCATTCCTCTGTGAAATTCAAAACAACAGCTACGATCAATAATCCGTCTTTCAAACGAAATTATTGTATTTTTCCTCCCACGTGGGGGATGCTTATGTTCGTCAATATGCTGAAGAAAGAAGCATGCAGCATTCATGTAATTGGAATTGATTAGCGCACGTTACTGTACTTTAAAAAGAAATGAAAAGAACGAACGATAAAGAGCTCGCAAAAGCTATTGAATATCAGCGATCGAATTGTAATATTGAAGATTAATTTCGATACTACACAAAACCGTCGAACTAGTAAGAATTTTAATATTGCCTACTTGGCGGACGCCATAACAGGTTTGACACTTTATGTGATAAAGATTTTCCACTTTTCAATTATATCATCTATAAAGTGAAACATTTAAACTATTCATTTGCTTAAAGCCAATTTTATAAATTAAAAGCAAAGCAAAACAAATAAATACACAGGCATTGTCATAGCTTCGAGTAGTTAAGATATTAAAAGTATGTCTTGAAGGTAATAAATATTTCATGTCCCCCTGTTTTATTTATGAAGTGAACAGGACAGCAATTAATATTTTTATTAATACGTCCCGCTCATCAATATTCAAATCTGTATCAGAGTGAACAATTTCGTTTTTTTCTTTTATTATCTTTTGAATATGACTAAGCTTTATGGAATATTCCCTTTTCTTGTTGCCATTTACGTTTACCTACTGTAATATTTGCATCTTCATTAACTTTTAAACAAAATTCACTCAGACAGAACAGCCATGCACAGCGAGCTTAGTAGTGTTTTCAATTATTTAGCAATTAAAAAAAACTGGCTTATGTTATGAGCCTATGAAGGTTTAAAATCTTGAGATATTATCTAAACTTAGATCGCCTTTTACGATACCTACTGAAAATAAAGGGTTGGTAAATTGTATTCTTACTTTCTAATTACGCGGCAAACCATATGATTAATACAATGATTAGATCGAAAAAAACAACCGAGAAAAACTTGTTTTACTTAAGATTACCGATTATTAAATAAATCTACACCATTACGGATTAAAATGCATAATAATTGTCGTAAGAAGTTGCTAGTGATGCTTATGTTAACAAAACCTAAACAAATATCAGATAATGAAAGCACTTGCCCCACATTGAGCCGTATGTGGACTGAAAAAAAAAACATGACTCTATGAGGCATGTGGCATGTGACATTTGAAAGGAGTTACGCTCAATTTCTTTGCAGTAAGCTCTACTTTGACTGTCGATAACTAAAAGTCAACTGTAAGGTCTAAAATGTCATTTAGCAGATACATTATAACTCGACACCGGCACCAATAGCTCAGAACTGTAGCTTATTGCCATTAATCAAGAAAAGAAGAAGACATTTTAGCAATAAGATTATTTACTCTATCATAGGCTCGGCTAACCTGACCTATCCTTATTCTTATTCATTCATTCATTGTAATAGTCTTGGTGGGAAAAATGGCCTGGTAATCTTCCATTGGCAGAGCGTAAACGCGTTGGCGTCGCCAATTGTGAACTAAAAGCGAACCAAGTCGCCAAGCGAAATGTATGATATACACCAGGAAATAAAAGCCGAAAATATTCAAGTATAAAAATATAAAAATCTACTTTTCCGTTAGCTGGACGTTATGGTGATATTTGACTTCTCTTGCTAGCTAGATAGTTACAGACACATACAGACAGAATTCAGATTTTTATTTCAAGTTCCATTTCACTGGTCTTGTAGTGGTTTTAGCGAAACACATTTTGATACTATTGTATACAAAGATTTATTCTGCTTATTTACATTTATTGTTCACAAAATTAACAGTTTTGATACTCTCTACAATATAAAGACAAATTTGAAAAAGAAATAAAATATAGCCTGCCATACCGTAGTGGCCAACTTTATTGGACTGGCACAAACTTCTTGTAAATTGACTAGACACTAGCATATAAAAAAGGTAAACAGTGTACGTAAAAGAAGGTTAATAGGGTTAATGGAACGTGATTAGTACTCCTAATCCATCAACATACGAAAAACCAAGGCCATTATGACTAGGTAAGAGAATGTAAGTGTGTAACAATTATGCTTACTTTCGTTAAGAAAAGTGTACAATACAAAAAAAAAGCATCTAAAAGTATATTTAACAAATAAACACAACTTCAACAAAAAGCTTTTTAAAAAGTTACATCTCGATTACCGTTTTATAAATATTATGCTTCAAATATTCAAATAAATATGTATACTGTATTTTTAAATCTTATAAAATAAATGAGATTACAGTGTAAAAATATTTATATTTTGTTATATGAATAAAAGTATCTATAAAATAAAAAATATAATATATTTGCTTGCAAATTTTCTAAATTATTACATTAATTTATCTTTACAAATTCAAATCCTTTATTATGTATAAACCCCGCGGGGGCACTTACATATGGTCACTTTTTTTACATTTTTACCTTAAATTACTACCGGATCGGAACGCGACCGCACTGAGAAGATCCGGCAAGAAACTCAGTGGGATTGTCTTTCATCTACAATTTTTTTTTAAACAAGATAACATACAACTACACGTCTAATGATAGCTCCAGTGTGATGCTTTTCGAACCATTATACAGTTATTAAATATAACGAAAAAGTACCATGGCTGGACCAGATCCCTCAAGCGGCACCCGATCACGAGTTAACCACTAGAGCAGCCATCACTCCCAATATAACTTTTGTTAATATTGCGTATTATTACTAAATCATTGAAGAATAGAAGAGCAACCTATTAGTGTAATTTTAAACATCACACACATTTAAATAATATACTAAGCGGTCGTGAGCGGTTTTTTTTTTTTTTTTTTGTGGGTGGGCCGCGGTCGTCGCGCCTCCGCACCACTCCGTCCGGGGCGACAGAGGAGCTTAAGCACGCAACTCCCGCGACCCACCCGAAAACCACGTCGCCTTCGTCGTTGGGCCGACCACTGGAGCAGCGTTAACTTGTCGTCAGTGGTCGGCCCGACGGAATACTCCCTGTTGGGGTACCCTCCCATCGACCGACGTCCCCCCCTCGGGGAGGACGTCGGTCTTTCCTCACGCGGTCGGCCTCTCGGCGGGTGACGGACTAATCCCCGGTCACGTCACCCGCGGCCTCGGCTAGGGCGGCATGAGGCGCAGATAGTTGCGCCTGCGCCGCCCCAGTCGCCGGCGGCGGATCTCCTCATCGAGGCTGCGCTCCTCACGCAGGCGATCCGCCGCCTCCTTCCGCGAGATCACTGTCTCGCAGAAGGCTGCGACCGCGTCCCAATTCCCGACGCTGTCGACCATCGCCCTAGCGATAGCCGGCAGCGTCAGGTCCGTACCGATGATTGCGACGAGTTCACAGCGCTGCACTGCCCAAGCCCCGCAAGCCTCGAGCGTATGGCGCGCCGTGTCCTCGTCGCAATCGCAGTGGTGGCAGGACGGTGTACTCTCCCTCCTAACGACCTTGTGCACGTATTTGGCGAAGCACCCATGCCCCGTCAAAACCTGCACCAGTTGGAAGGAGAGCACCCCGTGCCGCCTCTCCAATCACTGCATCAGCACCGGCCGGAAGGCCTCCACGGTTCGCACCCCGAACCGAGGCCTCTCCAGCCGGACTGCCCAACGGGCGATGACGTCTCGGCGGGCGTCGACGCGCCAGGCGGTGAGATCCCTTAACGAGACCACACCGCCCTCCGCTCGCACCCCCGTCACCCGCCGATATAGTCCGGCGAGCATCTCCGCCTCCAGGTCCCACGGGGGAGTCCCGGCCAATAGGCACGCTGCCTCCGTCGCCACCGTGCGGTATCCGCGAATGGCCCTGACCGCCGTGGCGGTCGTGAGCGGTAAGGAGCCTCCTAAATTCTGCTTCCCTCCCTATCATCATCAGCATAACGACGTCTATTGTTAGACATAAGCTTTTGATAGCAATGATAATTACACAACTCTATAACATTTATTTATTATTTATTTTATGGACATTTTTTCGGGAGCTCTCTTAAATTACATCCGAGATTAAAGGATTTGATTTCTTTTGGGCTTGAGCCCAACAGTGGGACGCATATGAGGTGACATGATGATAATGATGATTAAAGGATTTTATTTAATAGATATTTTATGTAATGTAACGCAAAGAACATGCTAAAACTTTATGAATATGATTTATATACATACATGTATGATGCAGCGATTTACATGTCATCATCATCATCTCAGCTCATATATGAGACATATATGCTGCTGGGCTCGGGTCTCGAACGTCGGGCAATCAAAAACCAAATACAAACGCGATAAAACCCGTAATGTAGTTTTATTTAAAAAAAAAATTATGTCATAAAATTCCGGACAGAAATTGCTCCATACGTATCCCCATCCACTATCATTCAAAAATTAATTTGATTGAAGTTAGAGGTTATTGTAGCTTCAAAGGATAAATCAATATAAACGAAAATCCAAAAAGTCAACACTAACAGTTTACTCGTGAAACTTCTTAGAATTTGGGTTCCTTCCTGTTTCCTCAAACTGTTGATTTAAATTGAGTTTTTGACGAAATCCGGTAAAGACCATTAAAATAAATACTCTATGCCTACATATCTCTATGATATGACATAGTCGATATATCCGTTTATTTACATAGCCTTGAATTAAAACGTATTGTTTTATACTCTTTGGCTTGAATTAATTCCCTTTTAAAATAAACTTCATAAAATAAATCAATCTTTACTATGTAGAGCTATATCACTACGCTCATCAATTATATCAACAATATAACAAGTCACAATCAGTAAATACATATTATAATTTGATAAATACACAATTTATGGTGAGTATTGAATCGATAGATTGCTTAGTTGCTATTTGCTTAAATTGCCTACATATACGATACAAATACACATATAAAATTATGAGTAACAGTATTAGCACACTGAAAATTTGGCTCTATTTAGTTCTCTATATTGTAAATACAGCACATGGTTTATAAATATCATCACCGTCAGCTCATATACGTCCTACTGCTGGGCTCGAGACTCCTGCATAATGAGAGAGACATTTGCCTACTATATCGCGCCGTTCATACGTATTGGCATAGGGTTTTATTTGTAGTTGCCTTTGGATAGATCTTACCTGCATATCATATTCGTTTTAGTCGTCTTTTACGCCACCCATGTGCAAGAAAGAGGGCGGTGAATTGTATTCATACTCCGTCACCACATGGAAGATTGTTTATATATTTATATTTAATTAAATAAAGTTGTATGGTGGAGATTACAAATACTAACAAAATTATTTGTGTTGTAAAATATGAGTAAGAGCTTCTCAAGTTCATACTGGACAGCAATTACATTAATTCCCAAGTAGGGTTACATACAAGGCGGCTGGTCATAAAACTATTCATAGTTTTTATAGTACTGACGAATTTTATATGTTGCCTGAAATATAATGCCTACTACTATGTGCGACGTGTTCCATGGGCCCCGTATGGACCCTCCCATCGGCGTCTCGATCACCGTCAATTCGGTTGGGATCAGCATCCAGGCCCATATGATGGTGGTTTCGGGAGCATTTCCGCAGGCTCGTCCCGTGGCTCGTCGGCGTGGCGTCCGCCCTACAATGGCTGATGCCGAATGTGGGCGGAGCGAGCGCGGCATGTCGACAGCTGTACGCGGGGGTCATCCGGTCGATGGCCCTGTACGGCGCACCGTTGAGGGCGGGATCCATGACCGCCCGACTTAGGGCCCTTCTGTGGCGTCCACAGAAGGTCATGGCGGTCAGGATCATCCGCGGGTACCGCACGGTGGCGACGGAGGCGGCGTGCCTATTGGCCGGGACTCCCCCGTGGGACCTGGAGGCGGAAATGCTCGCCGACTTGTATCGGCGGGTGTCAGGGTGCGCGGGGGGGCGGTGTTGTTTCCTTGAAGGAGCTCACCGCCTGACGCGTCGACTATTATATTAATAATCGGAACCGGTAGGCGGCGCTGCGATCGATTTCAAGGAGAATTCAAATTAATATTTTTTTTTACAAATTTGAACAGGACAAGCGTCTGTTGGGTCAGCTGACACAACAGACGCTTGTCCTGTTCAAATTTAAGACTAGCTAGTCTTATATATAAATTTCTAGCGTACGTGTGTATGTCACTGAACTCCTCCTAAACGGCTGGACCGATGTAGACGAAATTTTTTGTGTGTGTTCAAGGGGATTCGAGGATGGTTTAGATTTACCATTGGACCCGGTAATGTAACTTTGTTATAAATAAAGAATACTATATTATACTACTATACTATTCCCAAAACTGCAGTATAGAAGGAGAGTACAAATTACGTCGCGACTAGTAATATGATTAAAAGCAGAAATCATTCTGCTTTTAATCCCATTATTATCAAATGATGATTTAAATTTTATTAATACAATTTATATTACCTTAATTTATTTATCGAAGCCTAGGTAAGCCTAAATTGCATAACAATACTCGCTATGTTTTTTTTATATTATTTTAGTGTACTGTAATCTCTCCCTGTCCAGTCATTCAAGGTGATAGATATCAGGCTATCACCCTAAACTACATAGCAATGTGATGCCGCCATATACTAGGCAAGTTTTGCCCCTAAAGTTCTCAGACAAACGACTTGATAGTGGATATTGGTGAAGACGTATTGCTGCCGACAATAATTAAAGCATTACTTGGTAGTGACATGTACTGGTGTGGCATAGCCTCCCTTGGCATAATTGCACTTAAATAATTCATTTTTGAGGGGACAACTAGCATCGTGTATTATTGACTTCAATATCCGACGAAACCTAAACGAAATATGCCCCGAATTCGAAAAAATTACATTGAGTTTTTCCTCCAAGAAATTCTCAAAAGTAAGCATCACGTGTAGAATTGTTTAGTAAACGTGTTCTATACTCGGTAATTCTATACCAATCTTTGCAGACCATATGAAACTCTTTAGAATTGATCTACAAAATGACGCTAATCAAATGTATTGACTTAATAATTTTAAATAAAATTACTTTACGGATTTTATCGCGTTTGTATTTGATTTTTGATTGCCCGATGTTTCGAACACTTTGCAGCGTTCATGGTCACGGGCGGACTAAGATGTCTCACATTGTTTTGCCAGCATAAGAAGAAAATGATTCTATATATAGAGTACCCAATAATGGGTCGTATATGAGCTGAAATCATGACGATGATGAACCATATCAATTAAGTAAACATAAAAGATCTTAAATAACTGCATAGTCAATCACGCTCATAATTATATCATGGTTTATTTCCCTATAACCATCAAACGCCAATCCATAAGGTATCTCAAACAAAACACGTGAAATTTGAAGCGACACAGCGTGATGTAATAAACACATGACGCGATACTGTGCGAGCGACAAATTAACATTTTAATTGTGGCCGCCATGTATATGTACAGTCCCAACAACTCGCCGGAAAATCACAGTTTGGTGAGTGAAGTTCAATCGTGTGTGTGACATGCCCTTAATGGGATATTATAATTTCCACGACCAACTATTGCCTATCAGATGGGTTAAATTGAACGCATATCAACGTAAATTATACTGTCGCATTTGATTTCACCCTATACTGTAAATTGACAATCAAAATATCAAAATCTTTGTTATAAACATATATAACAATACTTTGTTCTTCCATATACAATATTTTAGACTATTTTTTTTCTAGAATTCTGAATCTTATGAAAAGTGCATTGTTATGTATACATTATTATGTACTTTTGCTCGCTTTGTTGCAATTTAATAATAATAAAATAGTTGCTTTTATCCGTATAAGTATGAGTGAGGTATACACGTCCGTAATCCGTATGGTCACGGAGTAAGAATACAATTCATTCAACACCACCTCTCTTGCCCGTGGGTATCGTAAAAGATGACTAAGGAATTAAATGTGCTAATAACATGTATGCAAGAGAAAAAAGAAACACTAAATAAAACTCTATAGCAACACGTCTAGCCAGCAGGGCATAGTAGGTCAATCCTGTCCTATTGTGGAGGAGATTCGAGCCCAACAATGGGACGTATATGAGCTAAAATGATGATGATGATGATGATATATATATATGAGGTACACTCATATTAATTATAGCAGTAAACCCAATATTCATAGAAATCAACATTACCGATCTCACACGGTCGGCCGTCGCTAGAGAGAAAGTCCTCAGCGTCAAAACTGAAACGCGTTTGCCGGAGGGTGTGTCAAGGAGCAAACATTCCACGCAGACTAGCTCCACCCCCAGCGTCTAAAATGGCACAGACTCGAATACCTGCACACGGTACCCCCCAGGCGAGGTAACGGTTATTTGCACCAGGGTCATCCCTAGAGGCCGACTGCACGAAGGTTTCGATGCAGAATGGCACCCAAAAGAGTAACTTACATAGCCTGCCACTGAATAAAAGTAATCGCTGGTCAGTCTAATAGCGAGGGGAACGTAATAACCTACCATTTATGGGCAATAAGCTGTCCTTTCGTCGCCCTCAACGGATGATGCCAACGTCATAATATTTCACATTCAGACACCGATTACCTGCACCTGATGCCGCCCTAGCCGAGGCCGCGGGTGATCGGACCGGGGACTTTAGTCCGTCACCCACAGAGAGGCTGACCGCGCGACGTCGAGAGGTGTGGGTACCCGAAAGGGTATTCCGTCGGGCCAACCACTGAGGACAAGGAACTCGACACTGGTGGTCTTCCCAATGACGAAGGCGACGTGGGTACGGGTGGGTTATGGGCCCGCGCGCCGTCCTTTCGTCGCCCCGGACGGAATGGACGGCATGTGCGATTACCATAGCCCACCTATAAAAAAAATTCAGACTCCGATCCTATCCGAAATTATTCGAACTTTTTATTTAGAATGTGGTTACAGTTTCAGATATATTTTTATTTCGTTTATTCGATACATTCGGATACGGCTGTGGAGATCCATAATATCCCTAATGCGAAGTATTTGTACGAGACCCTCTATTTTATGATATTAGTGTTATCTTATAGTCAGTCTAAGCTCATACAGCAAGTATACTTTCTCTCCTCTGTAGTTGTTTAAACAACGAATCCTCGTCCCTAATATAGTAGTGAACTCGATTCCTACAAAGATCAATTCTTTGTGCAATCCATATGACCTTTATGAGTCCGAGTGTAAAATCTCCTTTAATACAAGGATATACATTATCGAGCTGATGACCATCTATTAACTTATTCTTATCCACATAACACAAGGCATATGGGTAAAACGCCGTAATAGCCGCGCTTGGCCTGTCGCAGTTGATGTCAATGATTTTCCAGACAAGTATTGCTGGCCATTCCCTTGGTAATCCTTCAGCCGGGCTTACGTCTCCCACGGGAAAGTAAGGAATGGGCAATTATACTCTTAAGCCATATAGAACAGAAAAATAGTTTTAAATATTCTTTTGTGATCGACCATCGGCTTGTTGTCAAAACTTCTTCAGATTATAAGTATTCCGGGAGACTTTATAAACATATAAATAACGGACACAAAGTACATCCAGACTCAGAGCAACAATTGGTAGGTCACACAAAGTTTTGTCCTGCGTAGGAATCGAACCCCACAAAACTAGCTTGGTAGTTCGGTATCTGAACATCTGTGCAATCTAACTCATAACTCTCTACCATGTGTGTTAACAAAAATAATGCACAGTCAGCTTTTACAGACACAAGCGATATTTGGGTTGACGGTATTCATGACTGTAAAATCACATAATATTGTTTTTATAAGGAAAGATCTTTCTTGTCGAGTTATCACAGGATTCCAGCTCTCCAAACATTACCTTCGGATACCCAAATTTGGATTACAAGCAAAACATAGGTTAATCCGCTTACAACGCTTACATGGTTTATTTTATACGCCTTTCTGTCTAGCACTGCAGACTATTTCTATATAAAATTATAGCGTAATAAAAAGAGAACTGTTGTCTATATATCAAATACAGTTATAAAAATTTGTAATTAATCTGAAAAATTAGGTTAATCTATGCTTAAATGTAATGTATTTTGTGTTATTTTCTATCTAGTTAAATAAAAAAGTATACAGTTTATGCTGAATATCTTAACATCTAACTGATTCTAGAATATTCTAATGCCCTTAATTGCTTTTAGTCTTCAGATTGCTGTTACTCCATGGAAAATAACTTTTTATCGAAACTAGCTGCACTGGAAAGACAACACGAATACCTTTGGGAATAATAATGGTTAGGAGAATAATAAGAGAAAATCGTTCTGATTTAAGAATACTCTATGAACAGTATTTTGGTTGACAATATTCGTGAACACATTCTATACTGTAGGTATAACTTTTTTATTACAGCTTGCAGTTTATTTAAATATAAATTATATATAATATGACGTCGATATTCCGAACAGAATGAAAATCTAACATGAAAAATATGAAAGTGAAAATAAACACAAAATCCCTGGCCATCTTCAATGACAGCAATTTGCTGGTGTACGCTGCATTATCTTTTTTCCTAGTGCTCTTCATATATATCGTAACTAAAGATTGGAAAGGCTTCACGAGCCCAGAAGAAATCGATCTTGGAACTGTTAGGGTACAGTCACAAAGTTTCCGTCGCCATCGTGCGCATCTTCATGAGCATTAAAGACATTGAAAAAAATGTTTTAAAATGAAGGGAATGAACACGCACAACTTGTCCACGATTAATCTATATACTGCACACCTCAAGATAGGAAGGAATATGGGATAGGATCAAGGTGGAATAGGATATAATGAAGGGGTCTTTTTACTCCTATATGATGAGCAGCTTCCAGAAATTTGATACGCTATTTGCTGCAAAACTTCGAACTTTGATTCGATTTGCCTCTGAACAAGACATCCTCAGTATAGTTCGGCTTCAAATGTGCACTTATTCCTATCCCGTATTCCTTCCTTTCTTGAGGTATGCGGTACATTGGTTAACAAGAAACTCGTGGGTCGTCTTGCAAAGTCGCGGGTCTCCCTTCCTTCCCTCCATTCTAAAATAGTAATGAATTGCCGCCATCTATCGCTTAGCTCAACTAATTATTCAAAAAAAATGTCTGTATTCAAAACAATCTATGTATTAACTTTTTTAAATAATAAATAATTCTATTTTATTATTATTTTACTTTTTTACCACACTAAGGAGAATTGTGTTTGACTGCGATGTACCTACATCTGTAATTCTGATACTTCATCTCGTCATCATCATTCCCTCGTTCTAAATCATTCCTACTTTAATAATAATAATATATTAGGTATCGTTACAAGCAAGGTACTATAAACTTATTGTTGAGTTTATACTTTACGCTTAATTATTCTGATTGTAGACTTAAAATAATTCACTAAAATCAAACTCCATAATTATTAAGTTTAAAATTTAAAACATGACTTCGAAACATCGTGCTCTTAAAGATATTAAAACAATAGAATATTCAACATTCAGAGCAAAGCCGGGATCATATACTCTTTTTAACGACACTTATGGTCCTTTCTAACAAACTTTAAAGTAAATGCGCCACACACGATCCCGGCTATACTCTAAACATCGCAATTATGAATATATTCTTGCATTAATAATTTTAAGAGCACGATATTTCGAAGCCGAATTTTAGTATTTGAAATACTTTATTTTATAATGATATCTGATGTTTACGCGAGCACTGCACATTGTAAATAAAACTACTTTTACGGATTATATCGCGTTTGTATTTGATTTATGATTGCCCGACGTTTCGAACACTTTGCAGCATTCATGGTCACGGGCGGACTAAGGTGTGTCACGTCCAACAAGTAATCGTTATAACAGACATTTACAATTATCGGGTACAAGTAATCGTTATTACAGACATTTACAATTATCTACCCGATACTTGTACCTGTAATTGTAAATGTCTGTTATAACGATTACTTGTTGGACGTGAGACACCTTAGTCCGCCCGTGACCATGAATGCTGCAAAGTGTTCGAAACGTCGGGCAATCATAAATCAAATACAAACGCGATATAATCCGTAAAAGTAGTTTTATTTACTTTATTTTATTTTTTAATGTTTATTGAAATATCACAGAGCATATACAAAGAGGAGACGGCCTAAGCAACTGTGCACCGTGACTCAACTAGGTCCTGACGTCATCACATGAACTTCAGGTAGTGGGCGTGGCTTATTAGTCTGCTGTCGACTCTGCCCGTGTTCGTACTGTGGACACAGTTACATTTTTGGTGTATTTTTGCTTTATTACGCAGAAAATCAATAATTTTTTGTTTTATCGTGTAAGTAGTACTCCGATAAACGTTCAGATGCTATAAAAGGAATCACATTTCATTAGTAAGTATATTTATTCATAGTTTATTAAAATATTTTCTAGAAAAATCCTTTGACGATTCCATGTTCAAATATAATTCTACTCAACCTTATATGGCACTACTTTTTGTAATGGGACTTAGAACTATTAAAGTAGATAAAGCTGAGACTATTAAGATTATCGTAATAACTTATAAACATAAGTATTTAAATTAATATCTAAATACTTTTACCTGGACAAAAATGATTTTTACATGTAGTTTCACAAATATTTTGTAAATAATGCGCCATCTGTCGCCAACTATGAAGAGCCATAAAAGTGCCAAAATGCCAGGGTCGTAGTTAGAACATAATTATAATATTCGGATTTTTCATCAAATGATAATCTTAAGAAGCAATGGATTTAAAAAATCAATAGATAAACTGGAAACCTACGAAATATACAAAGATTTGTTCTGCCTACTTTAACGATAACTAGCAAAGGCTTTAGAAAACTAAAGGATGTTTGTGCGTTTTTTTGCAACGATTGAAGATCGGCAAAGTGATCATACTTAGATTGATGCCCGTAAATTTGCCATTTTCTGTGAATTTTTAATTCCAATCAAAAAATATTAATGCTTCCGTGTGGTGACGGATTAAGAATACAATTCACCGCTCCCTATCTTACCCGTGGATGTCGTAAAAGACTACTAAGAGATATAATATGTACATCAGATCTGTGCAAGAGAAGGAAAACTCGAAATAAAACCCTATGCCAACAAGTCTTACCAGCACGGTATAGTTGGTTAAATTCCCTCCCTTGTGAAGGAGGCCCGAGCCCAACAGTGGGACGTATGTGGGCTACGATGAATATTAATGAGTTTTCAATCTAATAATGTATATAATTAAAGAAATATATGTTGCAAAAGAGTATTTCATTTTTACTTTTCGGACCAATGTCTTCCTTTCTCCTTAATTTATTAATGATGCAATTTCACTCGATGTAATTTTTTGATAAGATTAAGAGCACGTCACAAAAATGTTTAAACTGGTGGTGGCATCGAAGACCGTTTTTGTATGAGAAAAGACAAAAAGGAAAGCAATAATACTAAGTAACTTTTACTAACTAGTAATATTATACATACACTGATATTCTAACTATGGTTTACATTCGACACTCCGTTAGAAACCCAAACAAATAATTGTATTATTTGGTCGTATCATACGACCATATATTGTATAATATAATAAGATTGTTTGTATATATCTTACAAATATAAAAAGTAACTCTCCCTGATATAGGTAAATTCTGAGTACGTCCCTGTTGCGCCACACACACTTACTGACATCTAATGCGAGATAGCTAAACCACTTAATAACATATATAACTAGTAGTTATGCTAATAACCGGTAGATGGACATAAAGGAAGGAGTGAAACAGCATAAAGAAGGGAGTGAGACAGGTTATAACCCCTCACCCCCTGTAACTGCCACACATTGTTTCATCTATACCAATAAATAAAATTGGAGTGTCTGTTTGTAATGACAAAATAATAGGCTTTTTTCATGCTCACACGATTATTTGCACTACACCTATGCCTAAAATAGCGATTAAAAAAAAATTGTGTCTGTCTGTCTTTTTGTTCCGGGTAATCTTCAAAACGGCTGGACCGATTTCAAAAATTCTTTCACCAATGGAAAGCTATAATATCAGGGCGTAAACTAGGCTATATTTTATCCCGGTATGCCCACGGGAACAGGAACTACGCGAGTAAAACGACTATAACCGAAGCGAAGCGAGGACGGGTTGCTAGTATAAAATATTAATTACAACAGCTCCTCTTTGTACTTACTCCGTGTGAAATATCCTAATCTGATTTCGCTCGAGCTTTCAAAAATGAATAAACGTTATACGTACTTTTACCTACAGCATTTTTAGAATAAAAACTATAATATTTCCTTTCTGTTAGCTTAAGCAGATGTATCAAGCAAATCAAAATCTATAACGGCAAACAGTCGTTTTATAAGTATGTATAATAGATATTAAAAATTTAAATTCATTCATTTTAAACATGATATTAGCTTAATTTTTCTTACTGGATGAGATCCTGACAGCAAAACAAACTCAAGAAGCTAACAAACTGCCGTTTTTCTCCGTTATTAATACAGGGACTTTAAGGTCATCGATCATGATTGCACCATCAATTTCTCTTAGTACTTTCTTTACTGGATCTAAATCAGCAAAACAAGTTATTTCATTTCGTTGATAAGCAGCCAATCCGTATAATTTACCGTCTTGTAACATTAAATCTCCTGCTCGCACTGGACACCGTGAATTCACTTTGCCTAAGATAGTGTAATTATTATTTATGTACCCTGCAAATTTTACTAAATACCCATCTAACAAAGTAACGTCTTGTCTTGATAAAATTCTCCCATGAACAAAAGGTCTACCGATAATATAAGCTTTTTTATTCCTATTTAGCTTATGACCAATCATGACCGGTGCCGAGCATTTCTGTATGTTTTCTAAACTTGATAATAGAACAAGCTTTTGTGATATAAGTCCTTGGTGAGGAATAGATTCCGAGACGTCAACAGAGAAACCTTTTCTGCAGCGAGGACTGAAATGAAAAAATAAAGACTGTACATAGCGCGTCTATATTTTGATAGGAAACTATATACGAAGATACACGGCTAGCAAAATATTACTTGAGATGTAAAGTATATTTAACATAAAAAAAAACTAATTCATCTTCTTGTTGCCGAACTGCACAGGTGTCCCGTAAGTAGTAGACCAACGGGCTATGAGGCGTAGTAAGACTTATTATATAACAAAAATACTCAAATTTATTGTCTTAGGTCTTGTAGTTATGAAATTAGGTTTTTGAATTTACTACTTACGGGACCACCTGTATAATTTAATGATATTCCGCCCATCTGTTTGAGGTAACGAGGTAAACGGGGGATCACAAGTAGCCAAGCAGATAGCTGATCATTAATTAGATGTTTGTAACTAATTAATAATCAGCTAAGCTAAGCTAGCTTTAATAGTGGTAGGACCACACTGTTGACAATTGTCTGTCTACAGCCGCGGACCGGTCCGTCCGCGGTAGTACCACATTCTCACAGAGAATCGACGTCCGAGTAGTAGCAATTTATTACTGCGGTTTGTTCGGTGAGCGAGAGAGCTGGAAGCCTAATTTTCAACTTGCCGGAAGTCCATGAGCGGCAGCAACGCTTACCATCAAGTGTACTGTTTGTTCGTTTGCCACCGTTTGCAATGAAAAAAAAAGCTGAAAAGTTATACATATATAAAACACAAAAAATTTAATGTTTGTAATCCCTTAAATCAATCACATTCCTACTTACTTGGAAGGGCTTCCAACGAACATTCGTAACTGTCCAAATTTAACGCATACACCATTGGCCACAACCGAATTGGAACTCACCACTGCACCAAGACACACCAATTCATTCGAAGTAACAGAGTGAAATCGTACAACATATGGTAATTCATCTACCCTAAATCGATAACATCTTATTACAGCATTTTTATAACTTCTAATCCCGACAAATCCTTTGTAATGCATGTAAAAATTATTAATAACCAACGATATAGTCGCTGCAAATATTAAATTTAAGAGAAGTGTGACACAAATCTTGCTTTTAGTAGTTCGATCGTCCCACGGTCTGTTCACAAAATTGTATTGAAATTCTATTTCCTGCTGATCATTACTGTCGTACAATACTGTATTATTGCCTGTATTTTCTTCCATGACTTAGTACAAGAAACCTTAACGATAACATGAAATGAACACATTTAATCTAGTTGGTTAGATAAAAAAAAATCGGAGAATGAGAAAATTAATTATATAAATGCCTTCAACAAATCAAAATTTCAATTCATTCTATTTTAACTTTATTTTTCTACAGTAATCACAAAAAGGCATTGGTTTTAATTATCTCTTTTAGTTTGAGAGTTCTTAACGAAAAACCAAATGCCATTTATTCATCTCAATTTGATTACAGTTTTTGTAATTTTTTATATCATATCATGCCGAAGCCGATGGGTTGTCGCTTATATTTCTATGACCTACTAAAACTGCTACAAACTTTTATCTACACACACTGTAGCAGTGTAGTGTATATGAATACACAGGCACGCACATATGGACACACCCACACACGCACGCACTCGCGCACACACGCACGCACTCGCGCACGCATGCACGCACGCATGCACGCACGCACACACACACGCACACTTTCACGCCCACACGCACGCTCGCACGTCTACAGTACTACTACTACTACATGCAGCAGAAAAATGGCGATCCCTTATGTACGACAGCAACGGACCACAATGCTCTGAATGTAATTCTTAATAGAGAACAAATAAAAGGATTACATAATTTATAATTAATTCAGCTACCCAGTAGAGTGCCGTTATTTATTTATATATTTATGACTGATTAAATATCTTAAGAGTTTAAGCCAAAACAATCGATGCTGTTTTTTTTATTACCACAAAGGATAAACTTAAATATTAACGTGATCCACATGAAATGACTTTCAGAGATGGTAGGTTATGTCCATTAAAGGTGGACTTTACAAGCAACAAGCGCTGCGCCTGATTTATTAATTTATCTTATCAAGTCTTGCAGTAATGTTAGCAAAATCTTTACAATTTTATGACACACTAGCAACCCGCCCTTGCTTTGCTTCGGTTGTAGTCGTTTTACCCGCGTAGTTCCCGTTCCCGTGGGAATATTGGGATAAAATATAGCCTAGTTTACTCCCTAATATTATAGCTTTCCATTGGTGAAAGAATTTTTGAAATCACTCTAGCCGTTTTGAAGATTACCCGGAACAAACAGACAGACAGGCAGACAGATAAAACAATTTTAATCTGCATTTTAGGCTTAAGTGTCGTGCAAATAACCGTGTGAGCATGAAAAAAGCCTATTATTTTGACATTACAAACAGACACTCCAATTTTATTTATTGGTATAGATAAATCTTTGTTTATTCTTGATGTAAAAATCTTTGCTAATTAAATAACGGCACAAGCATTTGGCGTTTGGTGGACTTAACAACATCCAACCTGCCAACAAGGGAGTCCTCTTTAAAAGATTAAAGACAACAATTTTCTCCTCCTATCCTCTTTACGCTCTGGGCCCTCAAATGCCTGCTGAGCCCTACAGTTCATCGTTCACTTTCAAATCGCATTCATTACTAAAAACATATTTACTTCTAAAAAAGGGGATCGATAATGACTGACTAAATACCTACTCGCATGCGCGAAAATACCTAATATCTCCCAAAAATCAGCGCATTAATGGTTCATCATCATCATTATTTTTGCTCATATACGTCCTACAGCTAGGCTCGAGCCTCCTCAAGAAAAGAAGGGAAATCGACCGGGAAATACATAGATATGGCATCTATGATATCTAGCTGGTCAGATATGTTGGTATAAGGTAGTTCGATTTTTCCTTCTTTAGTGTAGATATTATATGAATATTCTATCCCTTACTCGTCTTTCACAACTCCCACGGGTAATGAAGGTTGGTGATTCAAATATTCTTACTACATCACTACATGAAAAAAAAATGGCCATAAAAGGCCATAAAAGGCTGTCTACGATTAATAGTTACAGTTCTGCTAGCAGACAGTTGCGTTAAATCTATAAAAAAATCTATTAGACAAATGCAACAGTAATTCTTTTGTACCGTAGATTGCCAAAACAAAAAAATATAACTAAACACGGCATTTCAACATTTTACGTCGATACCGTGCAAAGTTCGTTTACCATTTATTGTGTATTTTAGTATTTTAAAATGTTATCTAAAATAATTTTGTTGGTATTTAAACCTATAATGTAATGCAAAGAGAGTTCTAAAGTTTAGTAAATATGACTTAACAATGTCTGAAATGTATTTTCTAGTTCTTCCAAAATCCCCAGAGGAATCTATCAATGTGTTAGTCTGCGTTCTGTTACAGGCAACAGCTTGACAACAACTAATATATTTTTAAACTTGTGTGCTACTAAATTGTGTCTCTCTAAAGACCATTGTATTAAACTATACTGTATGCACTTCGAACCTTTTGTCTGCCCATATGGATGAAACAAGCCAGAAAATAAACAAATTTTGACACATGCCAACCGGGATGTCAATTGTCAAATTAGATTGTTTGGATTTGCTTGAATGGATGGATGTATCTAAATTCAATTGTATCCTTATAATTTTATAACTTAGTAAAAGCAAATTATAACAATATGCCAACGGTAATATTATTGGATGTCTCCCTATCGATGTCGCGGCCAATACCGTCCTCGGACACGACAGAAACTCAAACCAGGCTTACTATAGCTACAGCGGCTATAAACACTTTTTTGGATTATTTACTTGTTCATGCTAAATTGGAATATGTAGCTTTGATGACATTTTCTTCGCTTTATGAAGGTATAGTATTTTCATATAATATTACTAGCTATTGATTTGATAATGAAGGAAATCGGCGAATTCACTAGCGGCATCAGATTTTTCAGGGAACTATCTGTGTATTCGCATTTAAAGAGATATTTAACCATTGTTAAATAAACTACTTTTACGGATTTTATCGCGTTTGTATTTATTTTATGATTGCCCGACGTTTCGAACACTTTACAGCATTCATGGTCACAGGCGGGCTAAGATGTCTGACGTCCAAACAAGTCAACGTTAATACAGATTTTTTGTCCGTAATAACATTGACCTGATCACATTTACAATGTATAGTGCTCGCGTAAACATGAGATATCATTAGATATTTAACCCTTTACTCCTTTACACAACAATTACTAGACAATATTCAAATCCTACTAATATTATAAACGCGAAAGTTTGTGAGGATGTGAAGATGTTTGTTGCTCTTTCACGCAAAAACGACTAAATAGATTTGATAAAACTTCACAATAATATATCTTACATATCAACATAACACATAGGCTATAATTTATCCCGATATTCCCACGGGAAGAGGAACTGCAGGTGAAACCGCAGGGCGCTGCTAGTGATAAAACAAATGCATTTTGTCTAATAATTGATGATTTATTCATAAATATTTTATACCATGCTTTGATTACACTATTTAAAACAGATTATTGAGATTCATATTATAATTCTGTTCTACTAATTAACTTATGGTATATATTTGTGACTTCATTATGTCTATGGAAAATATTTGTAACTTTTACAACCTCATTCATAGGAAAGTTTAACACAAAGACTGATCATTTTCGAATACCAATCAACTTGTGTCTCTCACTTTTCCCTCAATTTTATGCGTCATTGGCTAATTCGTGGCAATATAATTAATAAACATATGATTTTAACAGATAAAAATTACCGTCAGCCTCAGAACTTAGAACAACAATATGTGGACCATACAAAGTTGTGTCCTTTGTGGGAAATAAACCCATAACACTGGCATGGTATCTTAAACACTGTACCATCTGTGTAGTCATTGCTGTTTTCTAAATGTACTAATTATTTTTTACAGTGGCTATCCCATTTACCCGTGATTTTGATTCAATACGTAGCAAGATGTTAGTACTTGAAGAAGGAGATAAAACATGTATTGATAATGCATTTCTTGGAGTAAACCAACTGGTGCTTACTGAATGGGGGTGCCAAACACCTGTGCAGATCATTCTGGTAATCTTAAAATATATGTAGTCCATGGCAGAAGTAAGTCAGAAGTTACAGTACGAATACAATTTACCACCCCCTTTTTTGTCCATTGATGTAGAAAATACGGCTAGGGGGTATATTACTCTAACCGAGGCCGCAGGTGACTGGACCGGGGAATTAGACTGTCACCCGCCGAGAGGCCGACCGCGTGAGGAAAGACCAGTTGATGGGAGGGTACTCCGCAAGGGGTATTCCTTCGGGCCGACCACTGTTGTCAAGTCACCGTGCTCCGGTGGTCGGTCCAATGACGAAGGCGACTTGTCACGGGTGGATTACAGGTGTGCATGCTTACGCCCCTCTGTCGCCCCAGATGGATTGGTGCGAGGAATGCGCCGATAGTAATCCACCCTGAAAAAAAAAATGAGATATATTATTCATATAACATCTATACAAGAGAAGGACAATTTGGAAATAAAACCCTATACCAACACGTTTGACCAGAGTGGTATAGTAAGTCAATTGCCCTCCAATAATGAAGGAGGCTCAAGCCCAACAGTGAGACCTTAGCCGAGGCTGCGGGTGATGTGACCAGGGAGTTAGTCCGTCACCCGCCGAGAGGCCGACCGCGTGAGGAAAGACCGACGTCCTCTCCGAGGGGGGGACGTCGGTCGATAGGAGGGTACCCCACGTAGGGGGTATTCCATCGGGCCGACCACTGATGACAAGTAACCCTGTCAGCCCAACGACGAAGGCGACGTGGTGTTCGGGTGGGTTGTGGGTGTGGGTGCTTACGCCCCTCTGTCGCCCCGGACGGAGTGGTGCGAGGAGCGCGTCGACCGCAACCCAGCCCCTAAAAAAAAGCCCAACAGCAAGAAGTATATGAGCTGTGATGATGACTAGTCCATAAATATGTGAATGTAGTTAATATATTACACACATTTAGTATAAGTCATTTAATGATTTCTGATGTTTACGCAAGTATTACACATTGTAAATAAAACTATGGATTTTATCACATTTGTATTTCATTTTTGATTGCACGATGTTTCAAACACTACAGTGTTCATGGTCACTGTCATACTAAGATGTCTCACATGTCATAAGTAATTTCTTATCTTGGTTTTCAGTGCAGACCTCACACTGGATTACTCAAACTCTGTATCTCAATATTGGGGAGCCTTGGTATTAATACTTGCATCACTGTAATCACAAACAATATGCAATTCATGTTACAGATAACAGATGGCAGCAGTGGTGTAGGAGCTATAGGCAGAAACCGTATTGTGCAAGCTTTACCTTTGCCACCCTCGTACCCAGCAAAAATCCACATTCTACCAATAGTCTCTCCACATGACACTTCATTGCAACATGGTAAATATTTTATACTAATAAAAACTCTCTGTGTAGAGTGGAAAATACAATTCCTCACTGCCTGTGGATATCGTAAAAGACGTGTAAGATCTAACACTTATAACATCTACGCAAGAGAAGGAAATCTCAAAATAAAACTCTATGCCAACTTGTCTGACCAGCATGGTATAGTAAGATTAATTTCCTTCCTAGCGTGGAGGAGGCTCGAGCCATGCAGTGGGATGTATATGACTGAGGGATATAATGTGGCATATAACATATATGCAAGAAAAGAAAACGTTGAAATAAAACCCTATACCTATCTGTCTGACCAACATGGCATAGTAGGTAAATGTCCTTCTTATGGGGGAGGGTCAAGCACAGCAGTGGGACGTATATCAGCTGTGTTGGATGATAAAGTGTACACATATGTACACAAAAGTGTTCATTTAAATATATAAAGTAGTCAAGGGCGGATCTTGCTTATATACAGAGTGTATCAGGTTATGGGGCAACTGGTCAAATGGGAGTTAGGCAATGGTGGTAGGAACCCATGAAAAAGATTTGAAATAAAAATATTAGAGACATAAAGTTTTTAATTTTATCATCGCTTTTTCGTGTAAATCAGATGGAAATGTTTAAAGTCAATACATAATTTATATATTCACACTATGTTAAATGTTCATTAGAAATTTAATAAATCAATCATTACGTTTGCATAAGCAAAACTAAACTTCGCTTTAAATCAGCTGATCGATCGATGACCGCTGACGGTACCGCCCACAGGACCGCCTTCGTACCTACGTTACCATTGAAGCGTTTGCGCAATTCATACCTATTTATACTGTCCAAGCCTTACATGCCTACATAATACGTAACATTTAAGGTATAGACTCTTAGACACACATTTTTGAAATCACTATAACTTTTATGTTATAATGATTTTTGTGTAACATACATTCCAATTACGAACTATGACCGTTAAACTACAACATACTGGAACAATTGCCCCATAACCTGATATCCTGTATATCATCCACGTCAACGTGAAATCCAACTTACGTTTCCAAAGATTTCGTCGTCCTAAGACTTGGACTCAGAAAGTAGCAATTTATTATAAACATGGCCTAAAGGGTTTTATTTGCTCGTAAGCATGCTATTGCTGTGAATGGTTGTTTCACGTCTTTAAAAAAGCAATCATTAAACAAACCCATAATGTTTAATTATATTTACTAAATTAAATTTTTTTTCAGCAATGCCTCTGTATCAAAAAGTAGTGGATTTAGCTAATAATACTACTAGCAATTCTAATGGCAACATATCCCGTGGTTCAATATATTGTCCTGATCAACTCACAGTACCTGGTGTAAGTAAAATGTTTTATTGATTTACCTTTTTTAAGTTATAATTTATTTTTTTATCTGTGTGGTGACGGAGTAAGAATACAATTTACCACTCCCTATCTTGCCCGTGGATGTCATACAAGACGACTAGTGATGTAACGAATATTCGCATTCGCGAATATTCGCATATTTTTTGCATATTCGCACTCGCATTCGCGAAATTATTGCGAATATTTTTGCGTGAATAATTTTTTAAGTAGGTAATAATAGGGGTTAATATAAGAAAATCCAATTCCGTTAATTTCTTTTGTTTTTAATGCAATAAAAATAACTTAACCTCGTAATCACATTATCAATCTTCACTTTATCAATTGGTATCATTTTTTTATTTAACTTTAGGCAATGAAACTTAACAATCAAACTTATAACAATTTAAAAAACAAAACTAAATACTAAATGGCCTAAATGCAATGTAATCAAACAAAAATAATCTTCTATGATTTTTTACCAAAATTTAATGTTATAATTATCTTCTTGAACAAAACTAAAAATAATAATCTACAAATACTTCTACAATTAATATTTATTTAACTTTGGGCAATGAAGCCTAACAATCAAATTGTCATAAGAATTTAACAAACAAAACTAAATAGTAAATGGCCTAAATGCAATGTAAACAAACAAAAATAATCTTCTATGATTTTTTACTATAATTAAAATTAAATAAAAGCTTAATATGAGTTGCTGTCATCATAATCACAAAGTGTTTATAGTATATCTATATTATATAGTGTATAGTATTTATAGTATAAATATAATCATTTTACATAAGAGTTAATAGTTAACACTTTAAGCAAACAATAATAAAATTGTCTTTTACTTTAATAAAGCTAAAATTTTTTATTGTTATTAGAACTTGTGACACAAAATTTTACTGCAATGAAACTAATAAAATTAAATTCTTCTATTAAACTTTTCTCAGTCTTTAGATATATTTTTAATATTTAAATTATCAAGATTGCGAGATAGGTACAAATGAGATTGTGACGGCAATGAAGTATATAAAGTTGCGGGATATGATAGGGTGTCGGTCAAAATGCTGAGGGCTGGCGACGGGGTAGTGGTGAGTCAGTTGCACCACCTTTTCAGCTTGTGTTGGAGAAAGGGTCGAGTACCAGAAGATTGGTGCAAGGCTGTAATCGTGCCCTTATACAAAGGAAAAGGGTCGCACCAAGACTGCGCCAATTACCGCGGCATAAGCCTTCTCAGCGTCGTCGGCAAACTGTATGCTAAGATACTCATAGGGAGAGTTATAAAGAGACGGATGAAAGAATCTGGGATGTGCAAGCAGGATTCAGAAAGGGAATGGGATGTACGGATCAGGTCTTTTCCTTATGTTGCATAGCCGAAAAATTCTTGGCTAAAAACCAGAAGGTCTATTATGCTTTCGTGGCTTTGGAAAAGGCCTATTAATGGCCTGATTTAAAAGAGAGTGAATATGGACTGAGAATGAATGGCACAAGCAAACTACTGCGACTGCAACCAACGAATGCGCGGACGCTTTAATCATTATTATCACAGCTCTTATACGTCCCACTGTTGGACTTGCATCTACTCCATAATGAGAGGGGAATTGACCTACTATACCAGTGGCAGATGTGTTGGTATAGGGATTTTTAGATTTCCTTGTCTTGCATAGATGTTATATGCAATATCCCTTAGTCATCTTTTACGACACCCACGGGCAAGAAAGAGGGTGGTGAATTGTATTTAGACCGATGGACGTTTGCGGACACTTTAGGTAATTTACCAATTAGGGCATTAAAGTATATACGCGGCATATACTGAACGGTGAATGTTTCAACTACAGACAATAGTAGGGTTGCCACCTGTACTTTATTATAAAGTATTGTACGTTATTTCGGGTAATTTTACTCTATACTTTATGTGAACAATAAAGTACGCGTAAATACTTTATTTCGCACGAATTGATTTCTCTAGGAAAAATTATCAAGATAAACTAAATGTCTTTGAATCTGTTAAAAAAAATAACTAATTATTTACTTTAAAATAAATATAAAGTATAAAGATGCTGATTAGCATTGATAATTTTTTATAAACATTTGCTAAAAATAATCGTAAATATGTTTTAAAGGAAAATTATCCAAATCATACTCTATTTGGACATAAAGTACTTTATTTTTCGTCATTCTTTAACCAATATGTTTTATTGATGCAAAAAAAGGTGGCAACCCTAGACACTAGAGCAACGCTTCACACAATCGAGCACTTTGAAAAGTACTGCTTTTGGGTTTTACGCACAATGATACCAACTTAGTAACGGAAAATATGAGAAATGTTTTCTTTATGTTCGTGTAGATAAGAATTTTGTTTACACAATTATTAATCCAAAGAGAATCTCTTAGTGACCTTAGAATGATTGACAATTGATATTCATTCCTTTTTGTGATTTCTATTTCCTGTAGGTGATCACAGCAATGACTCGCCTTTGTGAACAACACTACCAAGAGTTCTGGTGTACACTCAAATGTGGCCAGTTAGAAGCACGAGTACAACTTTTCCCCGCCCTACAAACGATTTCACATGAAGGAGTAGCCGCAACATACACTCTGGCCAATCAACTACATGTGATTGGTTTTATTCAACAGCAGGATCTAGGTAATTATTTATTTATTTTAGCTTTTTGTCTTACGGCTCCACAAACGCTTCTTTTACCTTTTAACTTCTGAATTTCAAATAATAGTTTTCTTCCGATCTTCCCAAAATCCGTTTTCGTCTAAGTTTCGTTACGGATAACAATGCTTGAACCAACAATAAATTTATAATCTCATGCCCAATAGTGGCATCCTTACGCCAGTAGTACCCCTGTATTCTTTATCCAATCAAGTAAGATCACTAAGTTAAGTAATAAGAATTTGTAGATTTTTAATCGAAGCTAATGAAATAAAGACCTTCATTTTATTAGAAGCGAATATATTACCAGTTTAGTTATAACATTTCAAATTGTCACAAGCAGTCTAGTATAAAATTCAGTAAAGCTAATAGCTTATGTAATCAAAACAAACTCCAACGATAAACTTATTTTATACTGCAAACTGACTCAATTTCATAGCCGAATAAGTAAAACAAGGACTTGCTGTATTTTTATAATGATGCTTGTTCCCAGGCACTCCAATTGCATTAAGTAAGCATCTAGTAATACCACAAGCTCAACCAGGTAACAGTTCTAGCCGAGAAAACTATGGATCCAAAACGCCTACAAAGGTACAACAAATTCTACGCATATTAAAACCAATTTAGACAACTTCAGATTAAAACAGCTATTAATATTTATTCTTTATCTTACTCAGGAAGGTTCATCCAGTACAGATGGTTCAATAACAGAAGAGGATATGGCAGACCCAAGCAAAGTTTCCAACTTTTGCGTACTTTTACATGGCGCTCTAAAGGTAAGCTGTTTATTTCTTTAAAAACTTTCTTTGCCCATAGGCAAACGTTTAGCAGATATTAAACAATAACTAACATTTTATTGCCTATTGATTTAAACTTGATGGTCACCTGATATTATGCACCCACTTTTTTGGACAAGTATCACGATTAGACTAAATCAACAAAAACTTTGTAAAATAGAAAGGAATTCTTTGAGTAAAAGTCTTTTTTGTAGAGCCGCGACTATCATCATCATTTGCCTGCCCTTATCCCACGCTAAGTGGGGTCGGCACAACATGTTCTCACCTTCCATATCTTCCTATCAGCCGTCATATCTGCACTTATTGCTTTCACACGCATATCCTCATTCACACAATCCATCCATCTCTTTTTGGGTCTCCCACGCTTCTTACTTCCTTCCACATTCATATCGATAACCCGCCTCGTCACATGTCCATACCAAGACAACCTCGCGCTCCTAATCTTCTCTATCACTGGTGCTACTTTCAGGCTTCCCCTAATATACTCATTTCTTATTTATTTATTATTTATTTATTTTAAAGCTTTTGCACAAACAAAGGTACACGGCGGACTTAATGCCTTAGGCATTCTCTACCAGTCGACCGAGGGTGGAGCAGAAATAATACAAGGCAGGTGCAATAGAGATAGTTGAAGATCAGAAATTATATATAATTACCAAATGATACAAATATATAAATATGAATACATATACACTGTATAAATACATATATACTATAAAAATACATATATACATAAGTATACATACATACATAAAAAAGGATGTGAGCCGTCACAGATGAGTTGACTCCGCCAGAAAATCTAAGTAAAGTCGTCATTTCTTATCTTATCTAACCTTGTGACCCCACACATCTATCTTAGCATTCGCATCTCTGTAGCATGCAATCTTCTCTCATACGTCTTTTTCAATGCCCAACATTCAGATCCATACATAACAACAGGTCTGATGGCACTCTTATATATTTTCCCCTTAAGTTTAAGGCGCATCCGTGCATTACAAATTGTTCCCGAGACCTGTCGCCAGTTCATCCATCCTGCATTCATTCTACGATTTACCTCCCGGTCGATGTTGCCGTCGTCTTGGAGGAGGGAGCCTAAGTACTTAAAGTCGGAGCAAACCGGTAGTGGTGACCCATCTAAGCTAATATGAGAGAATTGGGAATCACTTAATGCATAATAGGCCTCATAGTGGTCAGGGTCATACGCGGGTACCGCACGATGGCGACAGAGGCAGCGTGCCTCTTGGCCGGGACTCTCCCGTGGGTCCTGGAGGCTGAGATGCTCGCGGGACTTCACCGGCGGGTGTAGAAGACGCGAGCTGGAGGCGGTATAGTCTCGATCAAGGAGATTGCCGCGTGGCGGGTCGACATTCGCCGAGACGTCATTGCCCATTGGGCAGTCTGGCTAGAGAGGCCTCAGTTCGGTGTCAGGTGTTTTTATTAAAAGTATAGACAAAAGGTATTTAGATAACAGACTAACACGAGTTCAGAAAGAGAAAGCTATTGGCTAGACGGATTAGTATATACTTTTATTTCGAGTTCTCGTTCTCACTCATGGAAAGCAAAGGTTTGTGAATTTTTATTTTCTTTTTTTTTTTTTTTTTATTGCCAACGGTGGCAAACGAGCAAGCAGCACACCTGATGGTAAGTGAAACTGCAGCACATGGACCTTTGCAATACCAGGGGCACAGCCAGGCCGCTGCCTACCGTGAAGGAAATACTCTTCTTAAACCTCGTTTAAAGAAGGACATGTCATAGCGCTCGGGAAACACAGCAGCAGGTAGTTCATTCCAGAGCTTGCACGTACGTGGGAGAAATGATCGCTGGAAACGTACAGTTGAAGACCATAACGTTTCCAGGTGAAATGGATGAACCCTGCTGCGATGTCGAGTGGTACGTTGGTAGAATGGTGACGGTGGTACCAAGTCAAACAGTTCCTCGGAGCACTCCCCGTGAAAGAGTCGGTAGAGTACACAGAGTGACCCAAAGTCTCTCCGCTGCTCCAGCGACTCCAATCTGTCCGTAAGATTGGGATCCCCGACGATTCGAACAGCCCGTCTTTGCAGGGAGTCAAGTGGGTCTAGCTGATATTTGGGCGCACCTGCCCAGAAATGTGAGCAGTACTCCACATGAGGACGAACTTGTGCTTTGTATAGCACAAGACGCTGTCTCGGTGTGAAGTACCGCCTGGCTCTGTTCAGGACGCCCAACTTTTTGCTTGCCAATTTGGCTTTGTCCTCCAAATGACTCCCAAACTGGACTTTGCCCGATATTTTGACGCCGAGAATCCCAATACTCTCAGAAATTGGAAGAGTTACTCCTTGGAACTGAGGCGCCATGACAAACGGGTCCTTCTTTGCAGTGAACGCGCAAACTTGTGTCTTTGTGGGGTTGAACTGGACTAGGTTCCGTTCACCCCATTCCGAGGCCCGCCCCAGAGAGCGCTCGACTTCAGACACAAGTTGAACCCTTCTTTCCTGAATACTCCGAGGGATATTCCGTTGCTCAGTGTACCGCTCATCACCCGTACTGTCATCCGAATAGCAACGCATACTCTCGATAGAGAGCATGTCATTGATATGCAGGATAAACAACGTCGGGGAGAGCACCGAGCCTTGTGGTACACCAGCATTAATGGTCATGGTATCGGAGCAGGAGCCATCTACGACGACTTTTATACTCCGACCATCCAAAAAGCTGGCAATCCAATTACAGAGTCCCTCGGGGATTCCGTATGATGGTAGCTTCGATAGAAGTGCCCTGTGCCAGACCCTATCGAACGCCTTTGCGATATCTAGGCTGAACGCCAGCGCCTCACCCTTGCCCTCCAAGGCCTCTGCCCAACGGTGTGTGAGGTACACAAGAAGATCACCAGCCGACCGACCATGACGAAAGCCGTATTGGCGATCACTGATAAGCTGGCGATCCTCAAGGTACTGCAGAAGCTGGCGGTTTATAACCTTCTCCATTATCTTGGAGATCAAGGATGTTATCGCAATTGGCCTGTAATTCGATGGGTCAGACCGGTCTCCCTTTTTAGGGATCGGGTGGACATGGGCTACCTTCCACGAAGACGGAACCCTATTAGTAGCGTAGGAAAGTCGGTATAGGCGCGTGAGGATGGGAGTCAATTCAGGGGCGCACGTCTTTAGTACCACTGCAGGGATGCCATCCGGTCCACTCGACTTATGGACGTCTAAAAGCCGCAGCTCCCGCCTAACCGCTCGCTGCGTGATGCGGATTTCGGGCAGTGAGCTTTCACACCGTGGGATGGTAGGTGGTGTGGCAGCTCCGGCATCCAAAGTCGAGTTACAGGCAAAGAATTGACCTAGAAGATCGGCCTTCTCCTTTGCGCTGTGGGCCAGACTACCATCGTGTTTCTGCAGTGGTGGGAGATTGGGCTGGCAGAAGTTGCCTTGGGCAGCCTTGGCGAGCGACCAGAATGCACGACTCCCAGCGGGATAGCTTTGCAATCGCTCGCCAATTCTGGCAACATGTTCCGCCTTGGCTCTGGCAATAGCCTTCTTACTAGATCTAGAAGCGGCGTTAAATTTCCGCTTCACCTCTTTGGCGTTCGGGTCCTGGCATTTTTTGGCCCTATTCCAGGCCCGATATGCGGACTGTTTCTGGCATGCAGTCGTCCTGCAGGTTTTGTTAAACCAGGGTCGGCTGCGGCCACCGACGGGTATTTTGGTGTTGGGGATGAATAATTCCATCCCCGTAATAACCGTTTCGGTAACGCAGTCCGCACAGACGCCAGGGTCCCCAGAGGCGAAGCAAAGCCGCTTCCATGGGTAGGATGCGTAAAACTCGCGCAGTCCATCCCAATCTGCTGACTTATATTGCCAGACTCTGCGAGTCCCAGTCACCTTAGGACGACTAGGCCCTACAACAGGGGCACTGCTACGGACCAAGCAGTGGTCAGAAGACCCAAGAGGCGCTTCAACCACTACCTGATATCTGAGTCAGCAGAAGATCCAGTAAAGAAGACTCATGGCTCTCAATATCTGGGATACGGGTGGGCTGTGTCACCAGTTGTGAGAGACCATAGGCCGAGACCATATTGAAGAGATGTGGACCCTGGAGGTCAGTGGTTCGGACCCCAGCCACTCTTTATGATGAGCGTTGAAGTCTCCAAGAACCACCACCTCCGCTGATGGACACTGCTCCAATATTTCGTCAATTGGACGTTCTCAAATAATTGAATTGACCCCGGATCACTGCCATGGGACCTGTAGAGGCATGCGTAGATGCGGGTAAGCCCTCCATAGTCTACGCGTAGCCACAGGATTGACAAGTCACCATGTTCGAGGGCCCGAAGGCGGCGACAGCAGATATCACCTCGGATGAATACGCACACCCCGGCTTTACGACGGAAGGTATGCTCCAACTCGTAGCCGGGGTAATTTAGGTACGAAATGTCATCCGGAGCACCTATCTGCGTCTCCGTTAAAAAGAGTAAGGCAGGCCGCGCCGTCTCGAGGTGATGGTGGACGGCGTCGAGATTGCTATGTAAACCCCTGATATTGCAAAAATCCACATCAAATATGGATAAGGGGACCGCCGTAGAAAATCGTCTCTTTTTAACTTTCTTGGCCATGATTTTTAATTTAAGAAGAGGAGGAAGGGAGTGTGAATGTGTATAACGGAGTTCGGTGATACCAAAAAAAAAGGCAGGGCATAGTGCATGGTCGAGGAGTGAGTTTTGTGAGGAGCTGACACGAAGCACGGAAGGGCCCCCGATGCCCCCCCGTGTGTAGCCGCCGAGGTCCACTCCGGTTTCCCACACCGGCACGACGACTACCCAACGGGATTTTCGCCGGTTGGTGGGACAGCCTCCCAGGGAGGATGATCTTGGGTTCGGGTCCCCTGCTGACCGGCAGGTGGCCGGCGGTGACCATTCCCATCGGGTCTCCCTGTACACCATGCCAGCCCCTCACGCTCAATACCCCGACCAAGACCTCACCACCGCAGGTTTCAGACCTCACCAAAACCCGCCACACACAATCACACCCAGAAAGTTGGGCTCCCGGCTCTCTCGCTCACCGAACGAAGTGCAGCAGCAAATTGCTACTACTCAAACGTCGATCTTCTGCGAGAGTGTGGTACTGCCCCGGACGGACCGGCCCGCGACTGCAGACAAAAGACTGTCTACAGTGTGGTCCTACCACCAATAAATTATATCCGGTCCACGCGCAATTCTAAATTTATGTAAAATATGCAGAGCTAAATAGCCAGCATAGTAGGTCAATTTGCCTCCTATACTACTGGAGAAGGCCCGAGCCCAATAGTGGGACGTTTACAGGCTGATATGAAACCATTTGAATATTAATACAGCTCTTATCCCAATTACTTAGGGTCGACGCAGTTTGTGCGCTTCCATCGTACATATTGCAAAAGTTATGGCAATTATTATGTATGTACATATGTATGGCATTATCTTTATGACCCGCAGTCTGTCTGACGTCAACCCTCCTTGGGAAAGTAATTCTTAACCAAACAGCATCAGGTGGAGTTGGCCCAGGTCAACGTAAAGCTCTTAGTCGTCTTTACGATACCCACGAGCAATGTATTAGTATGCGTAGCGACTGCTGCAGTACAGGAAAATGATTATATAAATTTTATATAGGTGGAAAGTATGGCAGCGGTAGTTTTGTTAGGATCTGACTGGTGGGGCACTCTCTCGGCGTGGTGCGAAGCTTCGAGAGCTCGTCGGTCATGTTTATTGCTCAGCGTGTTACGTCCAGGAACCTGCGCAGCGCCATGGCTCGGTCCCCTAGACCAGTTAGGTCCTGCTGAAGAAGGACATTCATCCGGTAATTATCTCTAGCAAATAATAATTATAATTTAATGTACATCTACCGATCTGCCAATTGTCCTCCACATAGGTCTGCTCACGAAAGAGTGATAATAATCGCCACGCTTAGCAGGTAAGGTATCACTCTAGGTGTTAGGAGTTTGCCAAGTGAATGCTGTATGCCCACTGCTCTAGTGCTCACTTAGTCGGTTTTTACGACTGATCTATAAGGAGTAGCAATTCTAATTTTAACCTATAACCACACAGAAGTTGAATTCCTGACGTATTGTGGTCACCGGACGAGTTAAGGGAATGAAAGAAATAAAAGGAGGAAAAAAAATGGTTCACGTATTATGTTCCCTAATCATGATATCGCCGGAAATGTCATTTATTATATTGTACATCTTATTTTCAACCCATATCTAGCCCATTCATTATTATCATTCAGCTCATATACTTACCACTCCTGGGCTAGAGCCTCCTCCTGCACTGGAGTGAAATTGACTTAATATATATAAATTGACTTAATATATACCACACTGTCAAACGGGTTAGTATAGGGTTTTTATTTCAAGTTTTCCTTCTCTTGAATAGATATTATTTGCGTGTTATATGCCTTAGTTATGTTTTACGACATCCACGGGCAAGAGGTGTGGTGAATTGTATTCTTACTCCATCACCACAAGGCAAATACAAACCATTATTGCGCTTAAAATCTTACACTATTGGCTTTATTTTACTATGCTGCTCAAATGCAATAGTTTTAATCCGCGATTTTCTTCTCTTCAGTGATGTTACCTGGTTACGTCCTCCATAAAGCTCATACTGTACGATTTCTGTAAGAAAGAGAAGGCTTTGGACACACTTTATTTTTAGCCTATCATCATATGAAGCTAAAATAATAATTATAATTCCATCAAAATACAAAAATCTTTCGCTTTTGATGCCCGTTTCACAACATCCGCATTTTAGATATTTATGTAATAATGAAATACGTTTACATATATACAGAAACATTCCCTGTGCGTTCGTGGCGATCTTACAGTGGTGCCAATTCAGCCTGCGCTTGGGCACGTCCTCATGCGTTGCTAGCCGACGTACAGAAAGTACTGCGCCATGCCAGAAAACTCCCCGACAAGACACCACATCTCTATAAGGTAAAAAAAAACACTTTTTTTAGACAACGCCCTGCACTAAGGAAATGATCCTTATATTGCAAACATACAATTAACGGGCACAAATTACATCCAGATCTGAACAATAATACGTGGATAACACAAACTATTGTCTTGCGTGAGAATCGTACACTCGACACTAGCACGGTAGATACTAGATTGGTATCTTAATCACTACGCCATCTGTCAATCTCTATGAGTAATCTAAAGTTTTTTTTGGTGTGGTTTACGATCGGCGCACTCCTCGCTCCACTCCGTCCGGGGCGACAGAGGGGCGTAAGCACGCACACCCGTAACCCATCCGTATAGCACGTAGCCTTCGTCGTTGGGTCGACCACCGGTGTAGAGTTCCTTGACTTCAGTGGGCTGTAATCTAAATGTTGCCTATACTTTTTATTAACCCACTGAATATGAATGTGATAATATCAATTGGCGGCAAATTGGCGCACGGTAGATGTGAATAGATGGCGTTGATCGTGCCATTCACGGGTTCGAATCCCATGCAGGACAACATTATGCGATACATTAATTGTTGCTCTGAATCTGGATGTAATTTGTGTCCGTTGACGTTTGTATAGTCCTTAGTAATACAAAGGTTATTTCTTTAGGCAGTTCTTTCTCTCAGCTCGTAAACATCCCACTCCTGGACACGAGCCTACAACAATAGGAGGGAAATTGACCTACAAAACCATGCTAGTCAGATGTGTTGATATAGGGTTTTATTTCGAGTTGTCTTCTCTTGCATAGATGTAGTGTATACATATCATATTCCTTAGTCGACTTTTACGACACCCACGGGCAAGCTAGGGTGAATAGTATTCTCACTCCGTCAGTATAAGACAGTTCTGTAGGCTTTAAAAAAAATTTCATGTTGACGTATTATTACCACAGTTGCCCGGCCGAGTTGTGTTCAGGTGCCCAAAGATAAATTTCTCACTCCGCGCTTCATAATTGAAAACAACTGCAACATAAGAAATATTTACAGAATTATATTTGCCCCCTTTTTCAAGATTTAATCCATAGTTTTCGTCCATTACTCCATAACACAATACTTTTAAATTAATAGTGAGTCTTAGTGAATGCATCCAGTGAACCAAAGTAATTAGAATTTTGATGAATTTCACACTGTACAATTTTAAAGACTGTTTTAAAAACAAAATTATACCAATCAAACATCAAGGTAATTTTGCCAGTGTTTATATTATATTTTTCGTGTAGTAACAGAGTAGGAATACCTTTCACCACCCCCTAACTTGTTGTGGGTATCGTAAAAGAAGAATAAGAGATACAATATACCTTTAATATCTATTGCAAGAGGAGGAAAATTCGAAATTATGCCAACTCGTCTGAAGATCGTGGTGCAACAGATCAATTTTATTTATATTATGGAGGAGGTACAAGCCTAGTAGTGTGCTCTTATATGTATAAGAGCTGATGTGAAGATAATGATATAATAGAAGACTTTAAAGACCAAGTCGATTTTTGATATAAATTATTTTTGTTCCAGGAGCTGAATCGTTTACGACGAGCTGCCATATCCCTAGGTTTCTCGGAACTATTGAATGCTATAGGCAGTGCATTGGAACGTGAATGTGCCGCATTGCCTCAGAATTCTCCACCCGAATGCGCTTTGCAACTTGCACACGCTGCAAGAGCGCTACAAGATCCACGAACCGCATTAGATATTAAACATACACTTCAACCTCTTGGCTCCAATTATAACGTAAACTCTATGACGCATTGACGAAAAAGATTAATGCCGCCACCCTATACTTATGAATAATATTAAAGAGACTTTTTTTTTTGTTATCAATGCATTTATGGCGGCATTAAAATAGAAAATATTCTTAATTATTTGATTCAAATAAATATTATCTCAGCCCATATACGTCCTACTGTTGGATTCGGGCCTCCTCCGTTATGGGAACGAAATTGGGCCACTATACCACACTGGTCAAACCGTTTGGTACAATGTTTTATTACGAGTTTTCCTTCTCTTGCATAGATGTTATATACTTAATCCCATAGTTGTCTTTTACGATACCCACAAGCAAGAGAGGGGGTGGTGAATTGTATTCTTACTCCGTCACCACACGGAAAAGATGTTATATCCTACTAATATTATAAACGCGAAAGTTTGTGAGTATGTGAAGATGTTTGTTGCTCTTTCACGCAAAAACTACTGAATGGATTTTCATGAAACTTCACAATAATATAGCTTACATATCAGAATAACACATAGGCTATAATTTACCCCGATATTCCCACGGGAAGAGGAACTGCGAGTGAAATCGCAGGGCGCTGTTAGTGCATTAATATAATCCCTTAGTCGTCTTATACGCACTGTATAACTAAATACTCAATCAATCAACTAGTGTGTATGTTAAACAGTTTTAAAAATAAAACTAGCACAATTTGTAGAAAAATATTTATTGTTAAAGTCAATTTTAGAACTTTACAATTGTTTTATGGTGTGGTGCAATAAAATAACAGTGGTATTTAAACATAAACAGTAAATAGAATTTCTAGTGAATAGTGTTCATAATCAGAATACCCTCTACTAACTTTATGCATCAGCTGATTCACTAATATATTTAATTCTTCTAGTGACTATATTTTTCAACTTTGCATTCATATTTACTGTAATAATAATACATAATTTTTGTTGTGACTATAATTACCACTATTGCTGTGTACATTATATCGTCTTTTCTTAGCGCCTAGTTATAATATTATCGCAATGGTTAAGTGCGGAGCGTGCGGTAAGTTTATCTCACAAACTGATTCGGCTAAGTGTAGTAAATGTTGTGGAGTATATCACAAGGCATGCGTGAACCTCCCATCTGCTAATGTTATACATAGCAGTTGGCGTTGTCCCGAATGCACTAAGAATATCGCTCGTGACAATAGAGCTGATACACCAATTAGGGTGCGAGGACAGCATTCAGCCAGTCCATCTCAAGTTGATAGCCAGGATGTGGAATGCTACTTACCCCAGTCGAACCCAATCGAACAGATTCCCAGTGCACTCATTTGTAGTTTAGAGAGGCTTAGTGAGGAGCTATGTTCGGTGCGTAAAGAACTCCAATTGTTTCGAGAAGATATGTCTGAGCTGCGGTCTTCGCTGGACAAGTGTACTGAGCGAATGAATACGTTGGAAGGAAGAGTTACTGCTCTTGAATGTGTTGAAAAGCAGAAAATATTGTCTTCTGATGCGTCAGTAATTGATACTATAGCTGAACTAAGGCAGGAGCTTAACGAGAGGGACCAAGAGCTGCTTATCAACGATATTGAAATCACCAATTGCCCGGAATCTATTGGCGAGAACCCAATCCATCTGGTTGGGCAGATCGCGGTAAAACTAGGTGTCCCATTAGAAGAGCGGGACATAGTGAGCGCCGCGCGTGTGGGCGCGCATCGCGTCAATGCGACTAGTGCCATCGAGGCGGACCGCCGCCCGCGCCCCCTGGTCGTACGTCTTGCGCGCCGCTATCTGCGCGATGAGCTGCTGCGAGGCGCGCGCGTTCGCCGAGGTGCCACCACAGAAGGCCTGGTTACATCTGCACTGCCACAACGTTTCTATGTCAACGAACGGCTCACTAAACATAAGCGCCTTTTATTTCGCAAGGCACGGGAAACTGCGAGACGATCAGGTTGGAAGTTCGTGTGGACGAAGCAAGGCACCATCTTGGTGCGCAAAGAGCATGATGACCCCTGTTACGTCATTCGCACAGAGAGTGACATTCAACGTTATTTTGCCACAGAAACCGAGAAACCCTGTTAGTTGTTACTGCTACTCACATCCCTGCTTTCAGGTGCAACTACCACCCATAATTTTAGATATTAGTGCACCTCAAACTTGGAATGTAATATATATGACTTACACACATGAACTATACAACACAAATAAATACAGACTATACATAACATCTATTCACCAGGTTCAATTATTAGTTATTCAACAATTAAGATTGAGATTAATTATTATCAATATATCATCACACACCTCAATGATAATAATGTTTGTACAAATATGCTATAATTATAAAGATTTCTTCAATACATTGTCTAAATTTCTTTTTAATTTATTAACAATAAAATATACACTAACAATTAGATTCTCATATACATGCATTATTTACATTACAATACAGTGCTGCATTTTTAAACTATTATTACTACTTAAACTAGTCATCATTCAACTTATTTGCAATGATAAATAAAAAAAATATAAAGTTTGGTTTGTTAAATGCTGGTTCATTGGGAACTAATCAGGATGAGTTTCGAGTGGCAATGAGTTGTCATAGGGTTGATGTCATGGCAATCAATGAGACCTGGCTACGAGCAAGCCAGCAGGATAGGGCACCTTCTTTGCCAGGATATAGACTTAAGCACATACCTAGACCGGAGCATGTTCGGAGAGGTCGGGGTGGGGGTGTTGGTTTTTATATTCATAATAGCATATCAACACGTAGCCAATCTCACCCTCAGTGTACTAATATTGAACAGTTTTGGTTGAATTTGAAAACCAATGGTAAATCAGTATTAATAGGAACAGCATATAGGCCTCCATGGCAAGTTCTGTCAGAATTTCTTGATGGTCTGACGGAAGCTATATGTGGTATGGGTTCCTATGATCATTTAATACTTTTAGGTGACCTCAATGTAGATATGCTAAATACAAACTGCTCAAAAAATAAACAAATGCAGGAATTCCTAACTTATCTCAATCTTAAGCAAGTGGTGCAATCGGCAACCCACTTTATAGGTGATAGCAGCTCACTCATTGACGTTATCTGCACAGATAATGGCATGAAAGTACGTAATGTAGTTGTGGATCACATTAAAGAATTGGGGCACCATTCATTTGTAACTTGCGAAGTTGTTATCAAAAAAGAAAAACCCAAACCACGCATGGTTTTGTATCGGCCTATTAAAAACATATTGCAAGATCACTTCCAGATTGACAGGGACTTGATACCATGGTCGGTTATATTAGAGATGACGGATGTTAATATCATGGTCCATGCTTTCAATTATTTTATCACCCAGTTATTCGATCTTCATGCACCACTTGTTAAAAAAACATTTAAGGACCGGCCAACGCCATGGATCACAGATAATGTGAAACTACTGTTCAAGTTAAGGGATAAGGCTAGATGCAGGGCTCATAAAACAGGTAGAGAGGAGCACAAGAAGTATTACTTGGGTCTTAAAAACCAAGCAGCCCATGCTTTAAAAAGTGACAAAAAGGCTTATTTTAACAATTTCATTAATAGTAACATCAGGAACCCGAAAGCATTATGGAAAAATTTAAAATTAAATGTGCTTCCACAACACAATGATAGCTATGTGCCAGAATATTTTAATGATGCTAATGCTATCAATGAGGCTTTCTTGGATGTGCCTGGTAATTGTTGGGCTGATGTCTCTCAGCTAGCCTATTTTGAACACAACAGGTTCTCTAAGAGCACCTTTTCCCTAAGGACTGTGGATCAGACGTCTGTCTTGCAGATTATCAATAGCCTTGAGTCAAATGCTCAGGGTAGAGATGGTATTAATTTGGATATGCTGGCACTAACACTTCCAAGTTCTCTGCAGGCCATCACTGGTATTATCAACCAGTCCATTATAACATGCACATTTCCAGAATTATGGAAGTGTGCAATTATTAAGCCAATACCCAAAATCAGTAACCCAGAGACATACAAAGATCTTCGTCCCATAAGCATTCTGCCAGTTTTATCTAAGGTATTAGAAAGAGTAGTACACACTCAAATAATAGAGTATCTGGAAACAAATAACATACTGCCTGACCTGCAATCGGGGTTCAGAAAGGGACGTAGCACTGCATCTGCACTTTCGGATGTTGTGGGTAACATTTTAGAGTCGCGTGATCAAGGTGAAGCATCGCTCTTGATCTTGCTAGACTTTTCCCGAGCATTTGATGCAATAAATATTTCCTTACTGATATCTAAGCTCATTTTCTATGGTTTTGACCAACAAACAGTTACATGGTTTAGAAGCTACCTCACAAATAGGTCCCAATGTGTGGAGATCCGTAGAATGGATGGATCCATAACGATGTCTGCTGACTGCCATGTACTTCGAGGTGTTCCCCAGGGATCCATTCTCGGTCCTTTATTATTTATAATTTATAGTGCTGATGTCATAAATTGCTTTAAAAATTGTAGGTACCATATGTATGCTGATGATGTTCAATTATACACCTCATTTAAGCCCAAAGACACACATATGGCTATAAAACGGATAGATGAGGATCTGGAGAGGACAATCATATGGGCCGAACAAAATACTCTAGTTTTAAATCCTAATAAAACCAAATTTATGGTACTGGGGAGTAAACATCAAATTGAGGCTACTCTTTCTGCAAACCCTAAAATTACTATTTTAGGTAAGGAAATTTGCAAAGTAGATGAAGCGCTTAATCTAGGGCTGTTGATGGACAAGGACCTACGCTTTGAGAAACATGTAAACAACATTTTAAGAAACTGTTTCTATAAATTAAAAGTTTTGTATGAAATACGAGACTACATCAGTGAGCCATTAAGAAAGCAGTTATCCAACAGTCTTATTTTGTCTAGACTGAACTATTGTGACATTGTCTACGGTCCATGTTTACTAAACAGAACAGAGTGTTTGATACAGAGGATACAAAATGCATGTGCACGCTTCTGTTTCAGAATACCTAAAAGGAATCATGTTACTCCTTACTTAAACAAACACCATATATTGAAGATGACTGCTAGAAGAAAAATCCACTATGCCAGTTTTATTTACAGCATCATTGCCACTCAAAGCCCACAATATCTATATTATAAACTTGAGTGGAAAACAGATAAATGTAAATTCCCAATCCGTTCTAATGTGCATCCTCTTATTGTGCCGAAATATAGGACCGCCGCCTTTAGAGGAAGTTTTAAATATGCTGCAACGCACTGCTGGAACATACTATCTCCTCCACAACGCCAACTGAAAACAAAACAAAGTTTTATTAATAACCTAAAAAAACATTTTATGTTTATGCAAACACAACTCTAAACACAACTCTTTTATTTATTTATTTTTTTCTCAAATACATATTTGTAGACTAAATACCCAATTACATAGATTAAACTTACCCTTGGGTCCTTAGCGTATAAGCAGTAATCGGATGTACCCAGCAATGTGTTGCTACAATCAGGCTTATTATACGGGTTTCATTGGTCACAGTGTGTGGCCTTCCGTCTATATCACTGACATGGACTTTTAGTTTGTCATAGATTTCATATAACAATTGGCAATTGGTGACTTTTAAATTATTACAAACACTTATGTACGTAAACAATTGTAGATAACATTCACCACTGAGTCCACTCATCCACTGACATAAAAGATCTCTATGACATTCACAGACTAGTAAGTAAGGGTTACCACAGCAGTATTGAACATTAATTATGCCACAGATTAATAACATATATATATTTTTTCTTTTTGTTTTGTATTCTTATGTAATTTTAAATCACGGTGTTACAAAGACCATATTTTTTTTTTCTTGTTTTATACTCTTTTTAAAAGTATGTTTGGTAACAAAATGCTTGTTATCGTTCAGTAGTGTGTATTATACTATAATGTCATCATTGATCTTCACATTCATGAAACTTCAGCACCTTCTCTTATTACATCACATAAAATACCACCTATTAGTTATTATGTTATTGTAAATTGCATATCCTTTTGTTTTGTTTGTTGAATGTAATTTTTGTTTGTTAAATGTTATTTTTGTTTATTTTATTATTTTTTATTTTTACTTATACGCGTAAGATTAGATAACTTAGTACCGCACCTAATCCGTATGTTTATTATTATTATTTTTCTATTATTTGAATATTATTTACAAAAGCAGCTGTAATTTGTTAGTTTAATTATATTCAGCTGCTACCTGTACTTTGCTGACAGACGTCGCAGGACGCTGCAGAATAACAGCGTTGCGGTATCTCTCTTAAAATAGATGCCTCAACATTATGCTGAGCAGCGATCCTTTTTCTCTTTCACGAAGGGAAAACCAATGTTAATATCAATTTCTTTTTGTACTTTTTTTTTATTATAATTTATTGTTTTACTATATTCTACTCACTGTTTGAGCTTTTGTGATGTTGCCCTCCCGTGAAGGAGTAATAAATTATTTTTCTTTCTTTCTTTCTTTCTTTCTTATACGACACCCACGGGCAAGGCTGACTTTAATGCGTTCCGAATTTAAATGGATCACTTTGCAGTATTGAATTTAACTGTTTCCAACAACTAGCAAATAATTCGGAATTGGGTGGCTTAAACAGTATGTCAACCAATTAGGCCACAGAATAAGTTAAAAAACTGGACAGGTGTGTCAAAAAAAATGTCAAAAATAAAATATTCCACACGTTTAGATATATTTTAATTATTCATCAATAATTTTGAATAGCATGGATTGTGTTTATCATTCATTTATTTACATAAATATTATATACATACATTTGCTGCGTGGTGACGACTTAGGAAAATAATTCATCATTACCCATCTCGTCCGTGGCTGTCGTAAAAACGAGAAAGGGATCTAATATGCATACAACATCTATGCAAGAGAAGGAAAACTTGAATTTAAATGTTGTACACTACAACTCTCGACGCGTCTTTTAATTACCACAGTAGGTCCATTTCCCTCCCATTGTGGAGAAGGCTCGAGCCCAGTAATGGGATGTTTATGATATGTGATTATGATGATAATGTCTGTCTAAAAGAAGGAAATTCGAAATAAAACCCTGTAACTACCCGCCTGACTAGCGTGGTGTAGTAAGTAGACGAGAAATGCATATAAGTATATCAAGTTCGCGAGAAAAAGAGCTAAGTGATGACTATATCGTGTACTTTTGAATATTCATCAAACACTTCTGCGCCATATCCTACGCCTAATTACACGATATAATAGTCGCATAAGCTTTTTCTCGCGAACTTTCCATTGTACAAAAAGGTGGATTAGATTTTTAAAACTCTCCTATAAAAAGTTTCACTGCAAAAATTTATGTATTTCTAATTTTTGGAAAATGTTTCCTACATATTAAATAATGTATATTGTGTATAAGACGTCCGTATTGATATTACCTTATATTGTAAATACATTTTTAACCCAAGAAAATTTTATTAACTTCCAATTTTCATCACTATCTATCCATCACCGGTATGCACCGAACGGTTACCCGCCTTGACGAGAACAATTTTATCAGCCACTAGCAGGATATTTCTCCATATGTCTAATGTCAAAGAATACATTAGCAACACCAAAGTCAAGAAATCAAAGCTGGTAGCCCCGCTGTAGTTACTGTCAAACTTAATACAATAGGTTCTAGGGCTGCACGCTGCTCATCCGCCGTTAATTGATCATAAATCGCCCTACTTACATTAGCTGATCCTGACGATTTCTCGCATTTCATGGGTCGCACTCTTTTGGTGTGAAATATCTATAGGCGAGGGTAAACGTAAACATATCGTCAGAGGCATCGAATATAACTATCATATTATTACAGAAATAACTGATTAAATGAATTCAGTTGTCACAATTTGAAGTGATGTAAAACATCTATAGGCCATGGTGAACTTGATCGTTAGCGTGGCGTAAACAGCTCGTGGCGTTACGACGTCACTCTATATGACAGAATATGCGAGGGTAAACCTGATTGCTGTAGTGCATACATAGTCTATACGTAATAGTGTGTGAGTGAGACGGAGCGACGCGTTGTTGTGCGCAAGCGCCTGCGCGCTATCTCTCGCTGTATCGAACTCGCATACCTATAGTGTATACTAATGAAAATAAATGGTTATTAAATAAAAAAATCGTAATTTTTTTGGCAAAAAATCGTAATATTTTATTTATACAATGCCATATTAGTTCCTGTCGTAATCTGTCCTTTTATGCATATATTCTTGTACAAAATAATTTCTAAGTTTCACATCTACCAGGAGTCCTGGGCGACGGCTCACTTTTTTCCTTTTTATTCTGTTCTGGTTTGATATTAATAATATATTAATTTTAGATCAATTTGATTTCCTTTGATAGCACGCGCGCCAGCAACGCTTCTGATGGTAAAAGATATGGAGGGTAAAGGTAAGGAGAACCGTCTCATATGGGAAGAAGCTTGAAAAAGTGTCCCACTTTCAGCACTAAATAACAGTTCAAAAATCCTCCAGAATGGCGCTAGCATAGGCACAGGGTATGACATGAATTGAGCAGTTGTTCTTCTTCTTATTTGATGGCAATGAGCTACAATAATATGTGCTATTGGTGCCAGTGTCGAGTTATTATATTATATTTATTATTCACGTCTTCAGTCTTCATCTTTCAGTCAGTCGTTAGCATGATTTGGTGCTGATATCCAAGTCATGCCTTCTCTGGAAATTTTGGCAGAATGTCAAAATGCACGCAATTCACTATTATATCATATTCACTACGTTTCAGAATTTTATCGGCATTATATTACATAAAATATCAGTAAAATTATTCAATATAACACTTCAAAACACTAAAAGAAAGAAAGAAACACTAAAAAAAAAAATATAATAGTGCTACGTGACATTTTGACATTCGAGCAGTTGATTAAAGTATGCTGAGTTAAGTTAGTGACAGTGTCAATATCAATTCTTTTAATATTCTTATGAATTTTTACATCTATTTTAAAACTGACATTTATGAAATTTACTTTTATTATTTTGCTTTTTAAGAACTTTTGTTTTCTACTTTTTTTAACGAGACGGAAGTTCTTTCGTCCTTTTTTATTTCTCTATCTTATTCTAATAACTTTCAGTGCCTTTTTTAAAATTTACCCTGTCGCTACTGTAGCGCTACCCTTATTTAGCAGATTTTAACGCACACTTTTTCACACAGAGACGGTTCTCCTTACCTCTACCCTCCATAGTAAAAGATAACTGCCGCCCACAGATTTCATCAACACTACAGACACAACAAAATCTTTGGCCCGTCATAACAGAGAAACTTGCGAAATCGGAGGGAAGGGAAGACAGGTAGAAGGTACGGGAGGCGATATGGGATCGCCGACTCTCACTCAACGAATGAAGCAGCAATTTGCTACTTCATTCGCTGCCAGCGAATTGCTTCTGCCACAGAGCACCTACATAATGTACTTCATACAGAAATTGCACTCCTTTGATGTTGAGGGATATACAAAATTTACAAAGCACCACGTTCATTCTAAATTGTACCCTACCATTACACGAACTATATTCCTTTGTGTTCAGAGTTACTTACACGATCATTCGAGCGTTGTCAGGGTTGTCAACCAAAGTAAAATAGTTTTTGAAGTGAAACTTCTTTAGAATTGTGATTTCAAACTCGATGAAACGAAAAAGCGAGTCCATAGAGACACAAATACGTAAATGTATAGGATTCAGCCGCCGAGAGATTGAGATAATGGATAAAGGAGATTCACTTCTGATATGCGTGCTTTGTACACACTCTTTTTTTTTGTAATACGTGCTTCAAAATCATTTATAAATGTGGTTTCCAGCAGCTTGATGTAGTTCATGAAGTTTTCAGGGAGACCTCAAAGGCCTCCATTAGAAGAAATTTCTAAAAACCGTCAGTTTGGAATTGTTTTGTTTATTGCGACTGCCGTCCATGCAACACTTTAATGTTATAATTCTCCATTATAATTATTTTAACAAAATAATGATGCAATAAACACAAATACCTAAATTTTTTCGCGTTTTGTTTTTCGTTCCCCACTTAGTATATAGTACTTAGTAGCATCTACTCGCAAGCTCGTGGCGGCCCTGAGTGACGTCGTAGACATTTATCGCGGTAGGTATAAGGCAATGACGGAGGCCTGCTTCTATAAGTAATGGTTTTCCTGCAAGCTGTGGTTCTAACTTAGACTAACGGTCTCATTTATGGCAGAAGACTGTCAGTATCGTTGGGTTACTATCGTTAGTGGTACTAACTTAGTACCGACGTACAAATACACCCCTTTATGAATGATACAATTAAAAAGGGTTATAAACACACCCACATTTGCCACAGTCTACTCTCACATAACAGAGGCGAGCTTATTGCCTTTAATCAATCACAGACGCAAACTCCAAAGTTGTTGCTAAGAATTTTTCGAGGAAGTTCTCGTAAATTGAGGAAGTCGGTAAGAACTCGAACACCATAGATTCGAATTTACATACTACGATTGCGGTAAAAATTAAATAATAGGTGTAGCACACGAATGTGCAATAATCAACATGATTATTGAGCCGTTCGTCGTCCACAGCTGGAAGTAGATCACCCACATATTTTGCCACAAAGTGGGGTCATGTGCTGCTTATAGCTTGTTTAACAAACAGAGGGCTAGTGACGCCACCGACTCCTCAACCGCCCGTCAGCAACCGTTCTTCCCGAGGGACCTTTAGACTTAGTGTTGAAGTCCACCAGGTCTCGATAGGGTCAACTCTTTTTTAGGGGTAGGTTGTGATATTATCACACCCCATCCAGTCCCTCCGAGGCAACTGAGGGACGGCACGCGATCCCATGACCTACCGTACACGTAAATCTCTTTGTACTATGGGGGCGGGCCACCGGAATCTGCCTTTGTCATCAGTGGCCCAGGTAGTCAACCCTAAATTACGAAAAGGTCATCGTACGTAATGTCAAAATGTTGTCAATGTCAATTCCAATGCCAAACAATCGTAGAAAACTGCGGGGGGGAATACGATGTAAATAATTAAATAACATATTTTCATTTGTTTACAGTTGTACTTGCATCACTTAGAACATATATTTTCTTCAATAAAAGATCGAGTTTATTCATTAAAATAAGTATTGTTGTATAATTGTGTGAAAATGGACAAAAAACTTTTCGTAATAGTATGTCTATCGTGTTTACCGTTTCTATTTACTTTAAATGGTGAATTTGTATTTGATGACTCCGAGGCAGTAATTAAAAACAAGGATATAACATCAGAAGTGTGGACAGATGCGTTTCGACATGATTTTTGGGGTGCAGACGTAAAATCCAATTTAAGTCATAAATCATACCGACCCCTCACAATACTGTCGTTTAGGTACCAAATACTTATTATATATAGGTAACTCATATCAACGTGAATGATTTAAAAAACATACATATATTTTTTTGCAGGATTAATTACATAATCAACAATAGAAGTCTATCTGCATTTCAATTTAAAGTCACAAATTTAATATGTCACGTAATTAACTGCATATTGCTTTGGAAAGTCTATGAATCAATGATAAATAAACATAGCAAACATAAACAAAATGATGGAGAAAATAATAAGAAAATGAATCTCTACAAAAGCAATATGAATTGGTGGATGGACATCCCATTTCTATCAACTTTGATATTTGCCATACATCCAGTGCATGTTGAGGCTGTATCTGGTATTGTCGGACGAGCAGATCTTATGGCTGCCATTACATTTTTTCTGGCATTCTTGTGCTATTGTAAAGCAAATAATAATTATCAATCCAGCTATATTTATTTAATAGGAACTATTATTTTGGCAGCAATTTCTATGCTATGTAAAGAAAATGGAGTTACAGTGTTGGTTAGTATATTTCACTAAAATGTTTTACTTATATGAGAAGTCTCATCTATGCAACAATATGTCACCAATGATATTTTCAATCTTTTTTATAGACTAAGGAAAATAGATCTTTAAGTATGTGTCTTTGGCTAGTTACCAATGTTAAATTGTAACATGCCATCAAATGATGTGTTTTGTGTTCTGTTGTTATTTTTACATGATACTATTACTACTATGTTGCATCAGCCGGCCTTATAATATTTTAATGTGTTCTACCTGTAGTACTGCTAGAAGAAGAGCAGAACACGCTGTTTAAGGTTTTGCCTAAGGTGTTTAAAGTTTTGCATAATTTTCATTGTTAATTAAATGGAACAAGTGGGAATTGACATGGGTCCGCAAGGAGTTTTTAGCTTACAACATCAAAAAGCCACATTAGTACACTGCATTGCCTAGCTGTAAATACTTTAAGGTCAAATAAAATATGCAAAAAGTGCACAATGTTACTGTGAGAGCAGTATTTATTATTCAAATTTGTTTTCTATCACTTTATTAACTAGTACTGTATAGATTGGCAGTAAAACCATGAAATTTTAGACTATGCCTTTATTGAACCATTCCTCCTATTTGCAGGGTTTCTGTTTAGTATATGAAATAACTACAAAGCTTACGTTAAAAAGAAAAGTCTCTAAAAATACAAAAATCACAAGTCCCATGTCACATTTAGGTAGTGACACAGTAATAAGAATGATTATTCTAGCGTTGGCAGCCACTGGACTCTTATATGGAAGATGGGTTATAATGGGAAATACAAAACCAGAATTTAAACCAACAGATAATCCAACAGCTTTTTCAACAAGTCTACTCACAAAGGTGACTCTTCTTTTATTTGCTGTTATCCTCATTGTCCTGCTCTTATCCCAATTACTTAAAGTTGAGGCCATGTGCATTTTAGGTTCATCATGTTTAATTATCATCATCATCTCAGCCCGTATACGTCCCACTCTTGGGCTCGGGCCTCCTCCATTATGGGGTGAAATTGACCTACTATGACCCATGCTGGTCGTGTTGGCATAGGGTTTTGTTTCAAGTTGTCCTTCTCTTGCTTAGATGAGGTATGCATATTATAATCCCTTAGTGGTTTTTTACGACGCCCGCGGGTAAGAGAGGGGGTGATGAATTGTATTCTTATTCCGTCACCACATGGAAGATTTAATTATACACATTGCAAACGTTTTAGCAACAGTTTTATGAATAACTGCCTGCCTAACATCAAATGGCCTTGGGAACATAATTGTTGACCAGATTGATGCACAGGGCAATTTAAAGTTGTCTTTTTGCAACACCCACAAGTAAAATTAGGTTTGGTAGTATTCCCTACTACCAACACTCAGCAGGTCCAGGAGAGTCCAGAAGTGGGACTTTATATATATATATATAGCTGAGATAATGATGACATTCATATACACCCCAACGCCGCGAATCACCGCTTCATCGCCGACGAAGTGGAACGTCGTACCACTCTCTCGCGCTCGTTAGGAAATGACAGCCCCGATCAGCCAATCCCAGCAGTGACCACCGATGAGGTCGAATCGTTAGTCAGGGGTCTCAAAACCAGGAAAGCCCCAGGTTCGGACGGAATCTCAAATAAAGTCATTAAATTATTCCCCACCCACTTGATAATCCTGTTGTGCTGCATCTTCAATGCAGCACTAAATAATAACATCTTTCCCGCGCAATGGAAAGAGGCCGTGGTAATAGGAATCCACAAACCCGGCAAGCGCCGTACCGAACCTAGTAGTTATCGCCCGATTAGTCTACTAAAAGGCCTAGGTAAGATCTACGAACGAATAGTTCTCGGTAGACTACGTACATTCGCCGAGGCTAACAACCTCGTTCCCGACGCACAGTTTGGCTTCCGAGCTAAACACAGCTACGTACAACAAGTTCACCGTTTGGTAGAATGCACAAGTAGTCAGTTCATCATGAACAGATATACGGGTGTATTATTCCTAGACGTAGCGACAGCATTCGACAAGGTTTGGCATGAAGGCCTAATCTACAAACTATCTCCTCAAGATCCCTCACTACTTAATTCTCATTATACATGACTACTTAAGTCATCGCAGCTTTCGCTACAGGGTGGAAGGGACGTTGTCGACCTCCCACCCTATCAAGGCTGGCGTCCCTCAGGGGCCGGTCCTCTCCCCATTTCTCTTCACGCTATACACTAGCGATATGCCCAAATTCAACCGGGTACATAAAGCGCTTTACGCTGATGACACCACACTCTTTTGTGCTGGTAGATCCCCGACAACAGTAGCCAAGACTCTCCAAACAGCGGTTACCGCCCTAGCCAATTGGTTTAGGAAATGGAGATTAGAAATCAACCCCGAGAAGAGTCAGGCGGTCATGTTCACTAGACGAACTGCCCGTTCCTACTCTATCGATAGCATTCCCCCCCTTAAAATTTTCAACAAGCCGGTCACTTGGACCAGGCAGGCCAAATACTTGGGAGTGACCCTTGACGATCGACTCAGCTTCGCCCCTCACATAAAGCAAGTCCGCGCGCGGGCAGCCTTTGCGATGGGCCGTCTCCACTGTTTACTCAACTCTAGGTCGCGTATGCCCCTGAGTAGCAAAGTCTGACTTTACACCACCTGCATACGGCCTATCATGACCTATGCCAGCGTAGTGTTCGCGCATGTTAAGCCACACAGGATCCACAGGCTACAGACACTACAAAATCGTTTCATGCGCCGAGCTACGGGAGCACCGTGGTTCATACGAAACGTCGATCTCCACATCGACCTCGAACTGCCGACCATCAAGCAGTTTATGAAACGGTGCTCTCAGAGCTATTTTGACTCTGCCATGACACACCCCAACCAACTAGTGGTTGGGGCGGCTTCCTATAGACCCTCCAAAATCTCATCCATCCGACGTCCTCGACGAAGAGGACGACAATATCACACTCGCTCAACAAAGAGCCTACACGGCCCGCGAGGCCTTAACAAATAAATATCCACGGTTCCGTCCTCGCCGTCGAGGTGCGAAACCGCGCCGCGCAAAAATCACGACTAAAAACGTGGGGCACTTTGCATTCAGCGACGCCCCAAGCCGAGGTCCGTTCCCCACAGGGGGAGCCCTTGGGCGATGTCGCTTAGCATACTTTTCTCCGGGTTGAGAGCCCTCAGCGCTCACCCATAGTCCGCGTCAAGCTGTCAAGGCCATCTGCGGCCAACAGCTGTACACACACAAGAAAAAAGAAAAAAAATGACATTCATAAATTTGTTCACCATCTTATATTATTGTATTGTTCTTTAAAAAGCAAAGCAAAGCGTATATAATTTATTAAACTTTTTTATATTTTTCACAGATATCCACATACAACTATATATATTCTTTGAATGGTCTTCTATTTATTCTTCCTGAATGGCTCTGCTATGATTGGTCAATGGGATGTATACAGTTAATAGAAAAGTTCACTGATATTAGAATGGTAATAATTCTACTAATGTATTCATATGGAGTATTAATTTTACGTTCAATAGTTAAGGGGAGAAGTAAAAAAATGAACAGGTAAAATCATGATTGTAAAATTGAATCCTTACTAATATTATAGATGCGAAAGTAACTGTGTTTGTTTGTTACGCTTTCACGCTTAAACCACCGAAGCGATTTCAAAAATTCCTTCATCAATAGAAAGCTATTATCAGGGAGTAACAGGCTATAGGAATGGGAATTACGCGGGTAAAGTCACTGAAACCGTCGGGTTGCTAGTACTAAATATATTAGTTGTAAAACCAGTAACTAATATATGGAGTTTTCGACAGCTTATTAAAGTGAAGCATTTTACATTGCATGAAAATTTTTAGTCTGTCTATCGCATGTTGCATTACAATGGGGTGAAATAAGAGGTAGCTGGCACTGCCGACAGCGTAGCATTATACATAACGGAGACGAGTTTGTTTAATATTGTTTAAAGATAACATACTCTAATATGCAAAGTAAAATTATAATAAATGTCTAATATTGATTTCTTATGATCATTCCCATTTTCTAATTATTAAGTTCCCTGTGGTGACGGAGTAAGAATACTCCTTATCTTGCACGTGGATGTTGTAAAAGACGACTAAGGGATACAATACGCATACAGCTATTCAAGAAGGAAAACTTGAAACAAAACCCTATACCAACCTGCCTGATCAGCATGTTATAGGAAGGTCAATTTCCCTCCTAATGGAGAAGGCTCGAGCCCAGCAGTGGGATGTATATGAGACGAGGTGATGAATTATTAAGTTATAATTAAAAGTTTTCAGTTAAAATGCCCAAGATCCAATAAATGTTTCACTTGCATTGGGGTTTCATAAATTCAAATTAAAATCATTTATTATGTATAAACCCCGCGGGGGCACTTACATATTGTCATTTCTTTTACATTTTTCTTAAAGTTATAATTACCGCCGGATCGGAACGCGACCGCACTGAGAAGATCCGGCAAGAAACTCAGCGGGATTGTCTATTTTTTATTTACTTTTCTAATTTCTTTTAAATAAAATTACATCTTACAACATGCTTATTAATAGTTCCAGTGTGATGCCATTCGAAATATTATATAATATAGTTCACAAATATAATAATAATCACAAATGTAATGGGAAAATTATGGTTGGACCAGATCCCGCAAGCGGCACCCGATCACGAGTTAACTACTAGAGCAGCCATCACTCCCCTCAACCATAGTGGAGGGAAGGGAGTGACCCGCTCCTCATAGCTACCGCCAGCAGACCCTTCAGTGAGCATGACCAATTGCCACAAACATAAAACAAGATCCAATAAAAAAGAAATCGTTTGGCAAAACACGCTACACTTTACAATTATAGTGGCAACAATAAAAAAAATAATAATAAACATGTGCGTAATTTCTATCATTGTAATAATGAGGAAATTCCTGTATGAGAAGCTGCTCATTGCCAGTCCGAGTTATCATCAAGATAATCTGAGATTTTATAATAACCTTTTAGATAAAATCTACTCTTGATTGCTTTTTTGAACTTATTCACTGGCATATCTCGGATATTATTCAGTAATTTGTTGTAAAAGCTTATACTTTGCCCCATGAAAGACCTGTTAACTCACTGAAGACGAGTACTATGTACAACTAATTTGTGGTTATTCCTGTCACAATTTTTTTATAGACTAAGTCTTTTGCATATCAAAACCTTAATTACATATTTATATTTTTTTTTCAGAGTTATTATATTAGGCGTATCATTAATAATCATACCATTTCTGCCAGCTACTAATATATTTTATCCAGTAGGCTTTGTAATAGCTGAAAGAATATTGTACATACCATCAGCTGGATACTGTTTACTTATCGCTTTGGGTTTCAACAAGTTATTGCAAAAAGGATCATTGATATCTTATAAGGTAGGCATAATATAATCACATTTGTAGCAATCAAATTCTGTTTCATTGTGTTTCGTTGATCGCTGTCACGCTGCAATCATTCTTTCCTCATCTTATATTAGGCATGTACCATGTATCATAAAAAGTGGGTACACGTATTGGCGAGAGCACGTTACTAGCGAACTCAATCGATTACACCCGTTCTGCGGATACACGTCTTTTATTAAACAAGTCATACATTAGTATGTATTGTTATTGTATTAATCACGAGTCTCCATTGGAGAATGTACATTGCGGTACTAAATAAACTTGAAACAAAGATTATTTCTTTTAATGGACAATAGTACAAACTATTGTCCATTTTTACCAAGCAAATAATCCTTGTATTACGCGGGTCTTTATAAACATTAAATTAACAGTCACAAATGATACCCAAACTAGGAACATAACATTATAGATCATATAAAATCATGCCTGGGCATCGACCCCGCGAGACTGACTCAGACAGTCGATATCTTAACCACTACGCCATTTGTGCATTCCTTTTCTTTCTCTTGCATGTTATCACTCGAAATCTGCAGATCGCTCTCGGATAGAAACGCAAATTAAAAAAAAATATTGTAAAATTATTTTATTAAAACCTAATCTAAGCTATTATAGCTTTAACTGCAAAGGTAACCAGTATAATTACTCGGGACTAGTGTAACTTATCTTAAAAACATTCACTGTCCTGGCCAAAAGTAATAATGCTAAAATTGCACGAACTTAACGCTCAGGGGAAAGTACGAAACTATAACTTACATACAGTTTATGGGTCCATACCCTGTATAATCAGTCATACAACTCAATTAATAATTACTGAACTTGTTGCTCATTATTACTTATCTCCTTTTGTCGAACTAAAACCATCAATCTAACATCGCCATATTCATCGCAGGAAGAGAAGTTAAAAAATACGTAGAAAATTGTGTAGGTATAATTGACGTCCGTGTGGTAACGGAGTAAGAATACAACTCACCACCCCCTCTCTTGTCTGTGTCGTAAAAGACGACTAAGGGATTAAATATGCATATAACGTTTATGTAAGAAAAGGCAAACTTGCAATGACCAGCATGTAAGGCTCGACCGAGAATCTCGGTCTCGGCATTCTCGGCTACAAATCCTACCGAGAAATTTGTCTCGGTTCTCGGCTAATTATAGCCGAGATTCTCGGTCATGACCGAGATTGGAACTTTGTTTGAATCGCCATTCAAATTATACTGCGCGTGTCTACACGCCGCAGTACGAAGTCGATTGGTGAGTGCGTGAGAGAGCTGAATTGTGATTGGTTGAAGTTCTGGCTGGCGAACTGCGGCCGGCCGTCTTCGCTCCGTTCGAGCAGTATTTGTAATGTTCGAGCAATATTTGTAACTGAAAGCGAAGTTAACTCAGCCAAGCTTCATATTATCGAGGCTCTCACTCTCAATGAAAATGTAGGATTCTTGTGAGACGACATGGGCATCTTCAACTAACTCGTCAAACATGGCTGCTACAAATCAATCCAACTTATGGGCAGCTCATGATTCGATAGAGTTGGAAGACGAGTCAATGCCCAATGACGAATACAGTTCAAGCTCTGTGATCGAAATAGCGCTAGAAAGCTTCCTTATGGAGCTAAGACTGCAAAGAAATGCTAATATTTATGAATATTGGTGTTCGTCACCTTCTGAAGTGCTTAAGCCTGCAGTAAATAAGTTTTAATCTGCGGCGCCTACTAGCGTAACAAGTGAACAACTGTTTAGCGAAGCTGGACAATTGTATGACGAGAGATGAGAATAAGGCTCGACCGAGATGAGAAAAACCCATCTCGGTCGAGCCTTACCAGCATGGTAGGTCATTTTCCCTCCTATTGTGGAGGAGGCTTAAGCCCAACAGTAGGGCATAGATACATACATAGCCTCACGTCTGCTTCCAAGAGGGGTAGCCAGAGACTACGGATCGCCACAAGCCACGAACGTGACATACTTCTATCGCTACACTCAGACTCTTCAAAGACTTCATGCATTCTCTGCGATTACGCATACTCTTAACATGACCTTTTACTAGCACATCTCGAATTTGATACAGAAACGGACGGCATGATCTGCCTCTTGTAACCGTTCCACTCACACTTACTTTGTATATTTCTTTCTACATGTCCAAACCACCTCAACATACCTTTTTTAATATTTGTCACAACTTCTTCGTTCACTCCACAGTGCTCTCTTTTCATACTATCCCTAATTAGATAATTCAGCTTTACACCACATATACTACCTAGAGCTCTCATCTCTACAGCATTTATTCTGCTTTCATGTCTTCCCTGCCAGATCCAGCTTTCAATGCCATACATGAGGGTGGGCACTAACAGTGGGACGTGTGCAAGTTGAATTGAAAATATTGTATATAACCGACGCTCTTTTTTAGATGGGAGTCAGTATGTTATTATTATTATTGTTCACATACTCCGCACGCAGTTGGCAAAGATCAGGAGAATGGCAGAACGAATATAAATTATTTGTCAGTGCTTTATCTGTCTGTCCTTTAAATGCTAAAGTGCACTATAATGTTGCTAAAGTTGCTGACGCTAACAATCAAACTACTTGGGCGATAGCTGAGTATCGAGAAGCAATAAGGTAAGTTATACCCAGTAAATTGATTAAATGCATTTTATAAGGTACCAACCGAAACAGGATTTTTATCGAAACCGAAAACGCATCTTCGGCATCTGTTCCAATTTCGGGCGATACCATAACTTTTCAAAATTTCGGTTTTGTGAGTTAAAAATACGATTTCGATCATCTATTTCAATTTCGGCCGAAACTGATTGTTTTCAAATATGTAGGTACATATATCAAAAATTGTATAGTTTACTGAAATTCGTCCGATTTCGTACACTTATACAGACAGTTAAAACGTGTTATATGAGATAAAAAAGCAATAATTGGAATGTATGTTTCGAGGGCATAAGAATACAATTGTAGTCACCGCTTTATTGCCCATGAGAGTTATAAAAATTAGCCAAGGCTTCATCAGCCCTATCCATCGTATAACACTTCTCTGCGATCGTCAAGTAGTAAGTCCTTATATGAGCAAACAATTGTAAAAACGGCCCCCAGTCACGGTAGCGACGCTATCCTACTAGCTCATGCAAGAGAAGGAAAGCTCGTCATAAAACCCTCAGATATGACTCCTACATGAGATACATTGTCATCACACGGATAATAATGTACTCATTTTTTTTATGGGTGGGCTTTGGTAAGCGCACACGCGTTTCATTCTGTCCGGGGCGGCGAAATGACGACGCGCGGGACCATAACCCACCCGTACGCACGTCGCCTTCGTCGTTGAGCCGACCACTAGTGCCGAGTTCCTTGTCCTCAGTGGTCGGCCCGACGGAAAATAAAGATACTCATACCATAATATTTATATCTATCCTTTCAGATTGTTTCCTGCATATTATCAGGCAATAAACAATTTAGCTAATATATTAAAACATCAGAAACAGTACGACGAAGCTGCATATCTACTACAAACAGCTGTAAAATACAAGTAAGAAATTGCTAAATATTAATGAATCAACGGAGTAAGAATACAATTCACCACGCCCTATCTTGCCCTTGGATGACATAAAAGACGATTAAGGGGTATAATATCAGGTATTGGGATGCGGTCGCAGCCTTCTGCGAGGCAGTAATCCCGCGGAAGGAGACGGCGGAGCGCGCGCGCGAGGAACGCGACTTCAACAACTCGAACTGCCACCGGCGACTGGGGTGGCGTAGGCGCGACGACCTGCGCCTGATGCCGGCCTTGCCGAGGCCACGGGTGACTGGATCGGGGAATTAGTCCGTCACCCGCCAAGAGGCCGACCGCATGAGGAAGGACCGACCTCCTCCCCGAGAGTGGGACGTCGGTCGAGGGGAGGGTACTCCTCCGGGGATTATTCCGTCGGGCCGACCACTGACAACAAGTCACCCTGCTCCGATGGTCGGTCCAACTACGAAGGCGACGTGTCGCGGGTGGATTATGGGTGTGCGTGCTTACGCCCCTCTGTCGCCCCGAACGGAGTGGTGCGAGGAGAGTGGCGACCGTAAACCACCCCCAAAAAAAATAGGATATATTAAGAGAAGGCAAACTCGAAATTAAATTCTTTACCAACACGTTTGATCGGCGTGGTATAGTAGGTCAATTTCCCTCATATTGGGTAGGAGGCCCGAAGCCCAGCAGTGGGACGAATGTAAACTGTGAGGATGATGATGATGAATACTGCTACTAATACTAAATTCTTACGTTCGTACGTCTCGTAAACGACGACTAAGAGACATTGACGTCTGTTGGCGTCTGGTCAATAATAACGTTCCCAAGGAGAATTGACGACAGGCATGCCTAACATTTTGCAATCTACAATGGAAGAAGGTTGTGATGAAAGCAGGATGATAATGCGTACTATGCTTTGACATTATAATAGACATCTTTAAAGGCGCGCATATTCAAATATACTTGCCGTAAAAATAATATTTAGGAATAATCTTTTTTTTTTAAACAATGGCCAGCAGGTAAGCAGCCAGGAAGTAATCATTGTATTGCGAGGAACCTTACAAACATATAATTAACAGACACAAATTACATCAAGACTCAGAACAACAATTTGTGAATCGCACAGTATTATCTTGCGTGGGGGTGCGAATCCGTAACAATAGCACGTTAGGTCGGTATCTTAACCACTACGCCATCTGTGCAGTGTATAAGACGCAGAGTGTACGCCTGTATGGAGGACGCTTAGACCTTAATTAGGTCACAGAAATGGAAAAAAATCGTCGTCAAATTTCTTTATACTCTTAACAAACTAATAAAAAATACATTCAAGATCATAACAGTACCTATATACATTTAACAATATTCATTCAAACAATTAGCTTTTTCTGATTTAATGAAATTGAGGCAGATTATGTAAAATTGATCGGGCAGGTTGTGACTAAAAACCTGTTATAAAATATACTTATTTAACTTTATAACACTTGATAGATATCTAATCTCATAATTTTTATATCTATACCAATAAATAAAATTGGAGTGTCTGTTTGTAATGTCAAAATAATAGGCTTTTTTCATGCTCACACGTTTATTTGCACGACACCTATGCCTAAAATACAGATTAAAAAAATGTTGTTTGACTGTCTGTTTGTTCCGGGTAATCTTCAAAACGGCTGGACCGATTTCAAAAATTCTTTCACCAATGGAAAGCTATAATATCAAGGCGTAAACTAGGCTATATTTTATCCCGGTATTCCCACGGGAACGGGAACTACGCGGGTAAAACGACTAAAACCGAAGCGAAGCGAGGGCGGGTTGCTAGTCCTAAATAAACCACATCTGTTTTATCAGGCGAGATTTCCCGGCTGCATGGATGAACTTGGGCATAGTATATGCTCATACAGGACGCTTCAATGAGTCTGAAATAGCTTACAGAACGGCTATAACTTATCGAAAAAAATATCCTGACTGCTATTACAATTTAGGAAACCTGGTAAGCTAAGCTTAATTTTTTAATACAAAAAAGAGTTTTTAGAACATTGTCTCTGGTTTAATCCATTGCATACTTTTGCAAAGAATCTCACCAAGGCTATGATTTTCTATGTCAACAGAGATAGCACGCCAAATTATGTAAAAAGAAATTGGGCAAAATTTTGTCATAGAAAGAAAGAAATAAATTTTATTTTGCAAACCTCACACAATATAGACACTAACGAAAGAAATAAGAACTACTAACTAAAAACAAGGAGTCGAATATGTGAGGCCAAAATATGGTGCCCGTCTCAGCTTATGGTACAGTAAACATGATACTACACCGCTGATATTCTGATGGGCCTATAAATAGCGAATGCTGTCGCATTTTACTATATTCAAATATCTCCGTGTAGTGACGGAGTAAGAATACAACTCACATCACTTCAGCTCATATACGTCCCACTGTTGGGTTCAAGCCTCCTCCACAATAGGAGGAAAATTGACCTAACTATACCATGCTGGTTAAATAGGTTGGCATAAGGTTTTGTTTCGAGTTTTCGTTTTCTTGTATAGATGTTATATGCGAATTATATTAGTCGTCTTTTACGACATCCACGGACAAGAGATGATTTGTATTCTTGCTCCGTCACCACACGGAGCCTGTCGCATGTTACTATGTTCAAATATCTCCGTGTGGCGACGGGTTAAGAATACAACTCACCACCCTCAAAAATAATTATTCTGTTTCTTTGGGGGAAGCATACGTCCAACATGATAAATGAGCATGATGAAAAATGATTGTAACAATAATGGTAAGATAAATACCTCCAGCTGACTTCATAGATCTGATAATGGTCTAAGCTGTTGCTTTATTTATTACAGAATATCCTTGTTATTTTTTATCCGTGTGGCCACAGAATCTTGCCCTTGGATGGCGTGAAAGGCAACTAAGGGTCGAGCCCAGCAGTGGGACGTATATGAGCCGAGATGATGATGATTCGTGTTTTACCTACGGAGTGGGATCTGAAATAATCTGAAACGTAGGATCAAGATTAACTCTAGGCCGGCCAGAGATATCAAGGAATCGTTACCTACCTGTGATCGGCCCAATGACGATCGGCAGGGAATACAGTAGGTTATGGGATCGCACATCAATCTTCCATCACCTCAGAGGGCATCAATGAAGTGTGTCCGCCAAAAATAAAAGGATTAATGGCAATTTATCTACGTAATAATTCTTGCGATCCGCAAATGTTCATCTTAAATTTGGGATTTAATACCTTTCCATAACATGCTCATCTAACATTTGTGTCAATACTTATTTATCTTCTTAAATAAAAATAAACTTTATAATATTTCATTTCAATGTCATTAATTTTGTATGTACTAAAAATATTACAGTAATTTATTATAATTTCAGTATTTGATATTAAACAAAACCGAAGACGCTTTAAGTAGTTGGTTTCAGGCTATCAATCAAAACCCAAAACATGTTTTAGCTTGGACCAACTTAATGGCATTAATGGACAATACAGGTAAAATTAACAATATTCAATATATTTTAGATACAGAACAGTGGGCCTACTCTTGAAATTAATTCTAATTTCGAATCGGATTCGATTTCAATCTCACCAAACTTATATTTGGTACTCTTGAACAAAATCGAGAATGAATTTTTCGCGATCGTCGTTGTTATTTTCACCAAATGTGCCATGTTTTCTTAATTTAAATTAATAACGTTATCGAACTCGATCCCCACAAAGACGCTGTCTTGAAATTGTGCAATATTAACTATTTTAAACTACGTCAAAATCACGTCGGGAGTAGCAAATATTTGACTTAATCGATGAGAGTCGAATTCATTTAGTTTAGAAACGTTCCACCTAATTTGATTCCAATCGGGCGCTAGTGTCGCTTTCAAGAGTACCAAATTTGCTCAAATTCGAGCTGCGATTGGATTTAGGATTGGAATCGAGATTCAAGAGTAGGCACACAGGTTATGTGATGGTAATGTTTTAAATAATCCCCAATTTAAAAAGTCATGAAAGTTGATAATTCATTAGCTATAAGTAGTTGCTGAACATGTCTTAAAAATAAAAAAAAGGATAATAAAAATCACTCAATTAATAATAAGAAATAGAAGATTAGATTAGAAAGTCTACATCATCATTTCAGTCCATATTTTGCGACACCCACGCTTAGGAGGAGTGGTGAATTCTCACTCCGCCACCACACGGGACTAATGTCATCATCATCATTATCATCCTGCTCTTATCCCAATTACTTGGGTTCGACGCAATATGTCATCTATTTTGACATATTGCAAAAAGTTTCGGCAATGACTTTTATGACCGGCCGCCCGCCTGACGTCAACCCTCCTTGGGAATGTAATCGTTGACCCAAATGGTACCAGATGGAGTTAGTCTGGGTCAATCTAGAACTCTTAGTCGTCTTTTACGACACCCACGAGCAAAGCAAGGGTTGGTAGTATTCGAAGCCGCCACCACACAACACCACACGGGACTAATGTATAACATGCAATTAACAGAAATAACACCTAGACTCAGTTAGAGGTTGAGAGCCCTCAGCGCTCACCCACAAGTCTGGGTAGTTGTCATAGCCATCTGCGGCTAACAACTAAGACTTACAAAAAAAAACCTAGACTCGGTACAATCACTTGTCTGTGAAAAAAACTGTCTTGCATGGGATCGGCCTATAATTTCGACAAACAAGCGCATAAACGTAGGACGATTCACGTATTATAATTAACCGACAGTTCAATTTGAAGGCAATCGTGTAGCCCACCATACTTATTCATCGCTCCATACGTCGTTATAATATACACACTATGCACCTTTATCATTATCATCATCAGTTCAGCTCATATACGTCCCACTGTTGGGCTCAAGGCTCCTCCACAATAGGAAGCACATTGTCCATACTATACTATGCTGGCCAGACACGTTGGCATAGGGTTTTATTTCGAGCTTTCCCTCTCCCGCATAGATGTTATATGCATATTATATCCCTTAGTGGTCTTTTACGACATCCGCGGGCAAGATAGGAAGTGGTGAATTGTATTCTTACTCCGTCACCATATGGCTTTCCATATCCGTCACCGCACGGTAAACCGATTATACCTTTATTCCGATTAGAAAACTGATCAATCTGTCGACTAATAGTAAGTCTGGTTTATTCCCTAAATTACAAAACAAGACAATCACTAACAATTCTTGATAAGGGAACGTACTCATACCACGTGATCCATTTTATTTTACATTTCCAACCACCTCTCCCTCCCTCTGTGACTATACGTAGTGTAAATTAAGATCCTATTTTATTCAAGCATAATCGGATTAAGAGTCTTCAGTTTTCATCTATAGTCCGCGTCAAGCTGTCAAAGCTAAAAAAAAATCTAAATCTACGGCTAACAGATATACATTCCAAACAAAAAAAAAATCAAGTGTAGTGTTTTGAAGCTCTCCCCTAAAACAGGTCACGTAATATATATATCTTTCCTAACTTCTAAAAAAAAGAAAACCACTGGATTGTTCCACCGGTCTAATTTCTTTATTTTAAATTTCACAGATCAAATTGACAGAGCGTTGAAAATTATACCTGAAGCCCTCACCAAATTACCAGATGCACCTTCGATAAATTTCGTCATCGCCAATATATATGGAAAATTAAACCGTTACAGTGAAGCTGAAACTCATTTCAAAAAAGTAATTAAATTGTTGAATAAAGAGGTTCAAGCTATACATTATGCTAACCTTGGTAAGGATTATTATATACCTTATATACCTACATTATATTATATTTATTATTTTATCCGTGTGATGACGGAGTAAGAATACAATTGACCACTCCCTATCTTGTCCGTGGATGTCGTAAGAGACGACTAAGGGATATAATATGGACATAAGATCTGTGCAAGAGAAGGAAACCTCGAAATGAAATCCTGTACCAACATGTCTGACCAGCACGGTATAGTAGGTCAAAGGTCAAGGGCCTGTACCTCTGAATGGCAAGAAATAAAATGTTAACATCCACTTTGCCGTGTAGTGACGAATTAAGAATACAATTCACCACCCCCTATCATACCTGTGGGCGTTGTAAATGACAAAAATAAATATAATATACATGTAACATCTGTACAAGAGAAGGAAAAATCGAAATAAAACCTTGTACAAATCCATTTGACTACTACTACTAGATAAAGTTTCCTTCTATTGCGGAGATGAATAACTGAGTGAATTTATGTAATTCACTCATTTATTCATCTATTGATATTTATTAACCGTATAGTAACAGAGTGATAATACAATTTACAACACAACCCCCTAGGTCGGTAGGTAAGGGTACCCGAAATAGACGAGGGTACCCGAAAGGGTATTCCGTCGGGCCGACCACTGAGGACAACGAACTTGGCACTGGTGGTCGGCCTAACGACGAAGGTGACGTGGGTACAGGTAGGTTATGGGCCCACGCGCCGGCCTTTCGTGGCCCCGGACCCTTTTATATCTTTTCCCTCCTTTCGGAAGTTTGCGGTTCATATCAATGTATTTTTGTTTTCAGGTGTCCTTTATCATAGATGGAAAAAATATAGCTTGGCCATTGACATGTATACAAATGCTTTGAAAATTGATCCAACATTTAAAACTGCCCGAAATAATCTCGCGAGCTTGCAAAGGCTTAATAAACATTGATAAAACATTTGGTTTTCTTTATTACTATAGATGCCAACATCAAAACCTAATATCGTGCGCGGCAGCTCCCTTTAAGGCCTCATAGCGCACCTTCGCTATGAACCCTTTGCGTTGCTTTGTACGAGGCGAGACACTAGCTTGCTGGTAATGCTCGAAGGTGTCTCAGTCCAAGCCGCTCGTTAAGTCGGTACCTATGTCCCTCTAACAGCAGCAAATGGTAAGAATCCAATTCCCTCCTATGCAAAGCGGGTGACAAAGTACAATTAGCTAATAAGTCAAAAATAAATAGATGTACAGCTACGTGAAGCGCAGCAGTACAGTACCATGGATATAACAAAGCTTATGGGGCCTATGTGTGAAGTTTAAAATTGATTACAATAATAAGTATAGCAAAAAAAGCCTGAAGAGAACACGATTTTCTCGCATTGCTACAAGTTCCGCTGCTTCAGGCTGTCTACCGTCAGGTAGCGCTCGTTATGCCAGAGGCTGCTCTCCCAGAGGATATGGTGAGCTGTTTGTTCAAAATCGCAGTTGCGCCGTCCCGCGCCTTACTGGTTGCTGCGGGCGCCTTACCGCACCGCCAAAGTGTTGCGGGCGCCTTACCGCACCGCCAGTGTTGCGGGCGCCTTACCGCACCGCCAAAGTGTTTCGGACGCCTTACCGCCCCGTCAAAGTGTTGCGGGCGCCTTACCGCACCGCCAAAGTGTTGCGGGCACCTTACCGCACCGCCAAATGTTGCGCCGTCCCGCGCCTCGCTGGTAGCTGCGGGCGCTCTACCGCACCGCCACAGTGTTGCACCGTTCCGCGCCTTGATGTTGCAGCCGCCGCCGCAGCCATCTACCATCTTTGCACCGTTGCGAGCCTTGCTGCTGCTACCACCGCCGCAGCCTTACCGTCCCCGCGAGCGTACTGAATGCACCGCCAATGTTACTCTACTGCCTCTTGCAGCCACAATAACCATGCACCATGTGTAATGCTTCACCCGTGCCCGAATGGTCGACGCTCGCAGTTATGCTCCCCGCCGCGATCGCTCCGACACCACTAATGCCCGCATGCCGATCTGCCGCCTCCAGAGCCAGAGTTAACTCCACCGCTTCCTTGTAATCTATTGATCTCTCCTCAAAAATATGAGATCTCATTACCCCAAATATTTTTCATTCCAGTCTAATTTCGTTTGTAAAATGTAGAACTTATTGACGCGTATACGCCGGCCATTGTTTCGAAGCCACGTCATATATACGTCGACCATTGTTTCGAAGCCACGTCAAATATTTAAATTTCGCTGATTGGCATTGCATATCAATTTTCTTATTAAGAGCGTTATCGGTAATAAGCGGCCGTAAACCCAAAAATGTGGTTTTTTGAGGACTGGTTACTCGTTCATCATAATAGCTTACTAAAAATTTATATAACCACTACATTAAACACATATTTATATTGTGCTTGTACAGAATTATAACTCAATATTGTAACTATTTTATTAAAAGGCAAGGGTATTTTGAACTTAAGTTAATGAGATTTTACGAAAACGCTGAGTTTTGAAGTTCAGGTACGAATAAACGATAAGTCGTTACAGGTCGAAAAAAATTGTAGATATTAGGAAAATTACTGTTCTTGGGTATGTATAAAATGAAATTCAAGATTTTTTCCTTTTAAAACTAAAAAACAAAATATTTCCTTAAGATTAATTTGACGAAAATGGCTCCTGTAAAACATTTAATTTTGTGAATAATATTAACCTTGGAATATTTAAAAAAATATCCACTATTTGTTCGACTATTGTAGAAGCAGTAAAAAAAAAACCAAATTGAAATACGAATAGTCACCCTCGTAATTAAATTTTAAATATTACTATAAATTGAACGGCATAATTGTTCATAAGCCAGTCGCGCCTTGGCGTTCAACGGAGCAGGGTCACGTCGCTCGAGCTCTCCGCTCACAGCTTAAAAGACGACAATACGAACTTGAGCGTATACTGCGACTGATCGGTTTTGATTCGTAAGTATTTATTACTACCTAATTCTTTTAATTACTTTCATGCGATCTCTATAAAGAATAATATAGAATCTTTTTACGTTTTAGGTGATGGGTCGAAAAAGCAGATTGTATCTTGGGAACAAAATCGGTTACAAGGCAAGGAAAAAGAGAACACACGACAAAACTGTAAGGTACTTATAGTTTCAAAAGAGTAAACGAAAAGAGAAGTGAGCCGTCACTCAGGACGCCTGGCAGATGTGAAACATCAAAATTATTTTGGAAGTCGTTACCGCAAAGCGTGGCGTTAACGCCGCTTTTAATGCCACGCGACGATCAGGTTCACCCCGCCTATAAATATTTCACATCAAAAATCCGAACGGAACATTTATGCAGCCTCATCTTCTGAAGATTATCAGCTAACTCAAATTTAATGTTTAATAATTACTAACCATACACAATATAATTTTTTCATAGAGAATCATTTTCTTCTTGTACTAGCAATAAATATGTAGCAAAATGTGGATCAAAATTTAATAACTAATTTCTGTAGTGGGTAGATTTAAATCTCTGACTGGATTTGTTAGACATCCATGGCCATGGCGACTAGGGCCATACTCGACTACTGCACGGCAGCCACGGAAGCAGCGTGCCTCTAGGCCGGAACTCTCTGGTGAGACCTGCAGGCGGAGGTACTCGCCGAGCTTTACCTGCGAGTATCAGAGACGCGAGCCACATATTAGCCTCAATCAAGGTGATTGCCGCCTGGCGGGTCGACGCCCGCCGAGACGCCATTGCTCGTTGGGCAATCGGACTGGAGAAGCCTCAATACGGTATCAGGACCGTCGAGTCCTTTCAGCTGGTGCTGATGGGGTGGTTGGGTCGGCAGTATGGGGTACATTCCTTCCGACTGGTGCAGGTATTGATGGGTCACGATAGCCAAGTACCTGCGCAAGCTCGTTAGGAGGGAGAGCACACCACCATCCTGCTACCACTGCGATTGCGACGTGAGCACGGCGCAGCACAGGCTCGAGGTGTGTGCCTCGTGGGCAGAGCAGCGCCGTGAACTCGTTGCAATCACCGGTGCCGACCGGACCCTGCCGACCATCACTAGGGAGATGCTCAGCAGCGTCAGGAACTGGAACGCGGTCACCGCCTTCTGTGAGGCTGTCATCTCACGAAAGGAGACGCCGGCTCGTGTGTGATCAATCTTTGGTCACACGTTCCGCCACCGGCGACTCGGGCGGCGCAGATACGAGTATCCGCGCCTCACGTCGCCCTAGGAGAGTCCGCGGGTGACCGAACCGGGAACTTTAGTGTGTCACCTGCAGAGAGCCTGACCGTGTGACGGCGACCGACGTCCCGGGATAGGGACGTCGATTGGGGCTTTTTTATTTTTTTTAAATTATTACATAATAATGTGATAATTTAAAAAAAATAAGTTGTCGAGTCTCGAACCCGAGACCAGAGTTCCCGCCGGCGAGCACGTTACCACGAGATTACCGCTTGTTGGCGATTCGACTTTGAATTTTTCTAGTACATAAATTACCCATCCAACTTTGACCCTTAAAATCTTTTTAACGAGGGCCCAGTTGACCCTAGTATTTGGTAGTTGTGATACCCTCGTGCCCCCTCTACCACCCCACCAAAAATCATGGAAATCCCCGACCCACACGTCTGAGGGTCTCCTTGTAAGTTATACTCTGTGCCTATATTTTACTATTTCCTGTACTTTGCATATTAAAAATACAATTTTAACCGTTTACTGTTATGAGATTTGGTTTTTAATTAAAAATTTTAAAATTTACATCATGTTGATTTTTTATCTCCTTCTCCGAAGAATATATTAGAGATTGATTATAAGCGCCAAGGCTCAAGACTGGTCATTCTATGAACTCGCGTGTGTGTAGTGCATTAGTGTGCGTCTATATCGGACCGTAGCAAAATACCTATAATGCGAGAAGTGCCGATTACCGATAACGCTCTTAAAATAAATTTGCCAACAAATAAAACCAATAAATAATTGCTATAAGTACGCGCAGATTCATTGAATAATAATTTTTCTCGTCGCCAGTGTAATGAATGTTACTGCGGTTGGAGTCTAACTGATGTATATTTCTCTTGATTAACATTTATCCATTTTAATGTCATAGACAAACCTATCAATAAGGTTAAATACACTGCACCCCTCTCGGGGAGGACGTCGGTCTTTCCTCACGCGATCGGCCTCTCAGCGGGTGACGGACTAATTGCCCGATTACGTCACCCGCAGCCTTGGCTAGGGCGGCATGAGGCGCAAGTACTCGCGCCTACGCCGCCCCAGTCGCCGGCGACGGATCACCTCATCGAGGCTGCGCTCCTCGCGCAGGCGATCCGCCGCCTCCTTCTGCGAAATCACTGCCTCGCAGAAGGCTGCGACCGCGTCCCAGTTCCTGACGCTACTGACCATCGCCCTGGCGATAACCGGCAGCGTCAGGTCGGCACCGATGATTGCGACGAGTTCACGGCACTGCGCTGTCCAAGCGGCGCCTTTAACATTAATAAAAGTGTTTAAGCAAAGCGAAATGCTTAATGTAGAGGGATACAATTATACATAACGATAGCGATATGTACCTACTCTTCCTTTATCGTACACCCCTTTTTTTTGGGGCGTGGGTTACGGTCGGCGCGCTCCTCACACCACTCCGTCCGGAGCGACAGAGGAGCGTAAGCACGCACACATGTAACCCACCCGCGACATGTCGCCCTCGTCATTGGGCCAACCACCGGAGCAGTGTAACTTGACGTCATTGGTCGGCCCGACGGAATACGTCCATGAGGGGTACTCTTCCATCGACCGATGTACCCCCCTCGGGGAGGACGTCGGTCTTTCCTCACGCGGTCAGCCTCTCGGCGGGTGACGGACTAATTACCCAGTTTAGTCACCCACGGCATCGGCTAGGGCGTCATCATACTCTGCAAAAACTTTTGGCAATAGGTTATGACCGACGAGCCGCCTAACTTCCATACAATAAATATAATTAAACACGTCAATATTCAATTAAGGATATTCTCGATTTCTTTTTTAGTTAAATTTGCTCTTACTTTCAAACAAATTATATTGAAACCAAAACTTAACAAGTGTTGCTAAACTCATAGTGAAATAAGTTAACATAAAAAGTATGTGTAGGTACCTACCATTTTTTTTTAAATTTTACACAATTTTTAATCTGTTCTCTATCTAATAATCCAAATTAGCAACACCGAAACAAACGGAACTAAGGATGTTCTTGTAACATCGTCAGTATCGATATTTTTACAATAAGATATATATCGTAATGTTATATTTTCGATATATCGTAATTTATTTATTTTTAACTAAATTTTTAGATATTAAAAAAGAATCACGTATAAATAAACATATCGTTCCAAACTCATATTTCTATCTATTAATTTTAAATGAAATTAATTTATATTTACATGTTTGTTATCTCGTAAACCGTCGCATCTTATTTCACACTTTTTGAAGTTCTTTTATTTTACCACGTAAGTGTATATTATATGCTAAATATTACTTTAATTAGATATTACTTAGAAGAAAACAAGAATTCGGCTCCGTATACTTTGATTTACGATTGTGTAAGTTCAAATTCGATTTCGGGTTTGTTTCTACAAATAAAATTTTTCTCTCTGCAGCTCTTGAAAATAGACTTTGAGATAACATTTAGGTGGGCATATGAAAGCATCATGGTCTTGTATTGTATAACTTAGTGTTTTAATGTGTTATGTTAAATAATTTTGATTTCACTTTACCTAATGTGTTATTGAGGAGTTGCTAAGATGAACTACTAAGATGTAGTGCATGTGATGTGTTTTACAATTTTTTTTCACCAATACTCATTTTAGTTTTCACCAAAATTCTTGTAGATACCATTGTGTGGCCATAGCACTGTTGAAGGCTATGATTTTACTTACTGACGGATCATAACGAATATGAAGAAACTAAAGACGTAAGGAAACTGATAATTTATGAAGAAGATTATAATTTGACACTAGCAACAACGGGCTCGTATTAGTAGCTGATTGCCAATACAAAAACAAAAAAGAATTCAGGTGGAACAAAGTTAGCCACCATCAAACATTTGAATGCTGCGATAGTTCATGTATCGAAGGAAATATATAGATTCTACATATAGATATTAGATGATTGCATAATATCGAGTTGAGGCGATATATTTACCTGGATATATATAGTATTTCACTAAATACCGATTGGGAATGTGATTTGAATGGCAAAAAATTTATTAAAATATAATCGATTTTTCGCCCTTTAAAATAAATCAATTTCTAAAAAATCAAGTACGAAACAAACGATATTTTTCACTACTCAAAAAGTTGCATGTAGTATATAATAATAAAATGAATTAAAATTCAATAAAAACTAAAACAACAGTGTGTTAGTTTTAAATATTGGTACTCATTTTTATTACTATTTAGCAGTTTATTGACACGTATTTAAAATAAAACGATTAGTACAAAACAATAAAATGACTACTTATTATTCTCTGAACTGAAATACAAAACAAGTTTTTATTTAAATCTTAAGTTGAGCAATAAAAGTACTAAAAGACTGAATAACACAGATGTCTAGTATTAACTATAATTTTACTAGAACAAAATAAAAATTAAACAATAATCACATAAAGTAACCATTTCTTTTAGTCACAAAACTAAAACAAAAAACTTTCTTGAAGTTTCAACAATAAAAAAACTAATACAACATTTGACTAGAACACAAATAAAACAATAAATACAAGAAACAAAATGACCCATTTTTTTTTTGTATCAAATCTAAAATAAAAAGAAATCTTTCTTTAAGTTTAAACAATAAAAAAGCAAATAGTAATATACTAGGTTTATTTAAAATCGAATTTTATGTTTAAGGAATCGATAATAGGAAAAAAAACGATTAGTATAAAAATCGATTTTCTTTTCACATCCCTGATATCGATATATATCGAGCACTAGTGTCGAACGAAAAAACCTTTGTGTCAGGTAAAATGTCAGGAATTCGCGAAGTTCCACTAGAATTTCGCTATTTTTAATTTATTTTTCTACCTACCTACTATAGATCTGAATTATCCAATTAAATAGAAGTGTAAAGAATCTTCGGCTAAAATGGATTTTACTCCAGAGTTACTGGCTTTTCAAGGCGCATTAATATCTGCAGATAATGTCCATAACTTTTCAAGAATAAATTCTAAGGGCGGTAAGATATAAATCCATATTTTGAAATTATATAGGCATTACTAAAATGGCGCACACGTACACACAACCGACAAAATGATGAAACATCTAGTTTTTTGCTCCGGAGATAAAACCGGGCATCTAAAAAAATATTATTGTCTCTGCAATGGAAAAAAATTACATTTGGAAACGGCTTAAGAATAAAATGTATCGCCAACCCTTACTTTCTCGCGTTAGTCGTAAAAACCGGCTGAGGAAACGCCAAAGGAATGATAATTTGTGGACTTATCATAAATTCTGTACCAATGTAAGGTCTAATAGGTATATAATTGATAGCAATGTAATTATTGATATATGTGCACATTTTAATTATTTCTAAATTAATTTACTTACACTCTTAGTGTTCTCTAGATTTCTTGTTTTGTGATGAATCAACAAATACAACTTTGTTTCCATCACACTTTTATCTGTAAGAGTTTGTATAAGGGTATTAAATTAATGGCTTCTTGGTACCAATAACATCCATCTGGTCATCATCGTCGCATCTCAACCCATATACATCCCACTATTGGGCTCGGACCTTCTCTGCTATGGAAGGGAAATTGACCTACTAGACCACACTAGTTAAACGTATTGGTGTAGAGTTTTGTTTTGAGTTTTCCTTCTCTAACATAGACGTCATATGCACATCATATCCCTTAGCCATCTTTTATGATATGTTCAGTACCTGGTGTTTTCAAGTGGTTGACTACCCACATAGTAAAATTCTGTTATTAACTTACATATTTCAATATAGTACCTTATTATTGAATGTTGCAATTTATATGTAAACATGATTTACTACTGTGTCACTGTATCACTTCAACATCTAAGATCATATACATGCTGCACTGCTGGGCTTGTGTCTTCTCTAATAGGAGAGAAATTGACTTACTATACTAGACTTGTGATATTACACACGCATAGTTCCCGTGGGAATACTGGGATAAAATATAGCCTAAGTTACTCCTTATATAGACAGCTACCTGGTAGTAAAATATTATCATAATCGGTCCAACCGTTTTAAAGATTACCCAAAAGAAATAGACAAAAAAAAACTAGATTTTAGCAATAGGTATTGTGCGTATACCTGTGTAAACATGAAAAAAGGCCAGTATTTTGACATTACAAATAGAGACTTCAATTTTATTTATTTGTATAGATACACATATCCAGGGTATCCGGTAATTAATGGATAACCTTGAAATGGCTTATAGTAGAACTTATGGCAATACAAAAAAAATTTACCATAAGTAGTTTCTGAGATAAGTATTAAAAAAAAGAACAATTATTTTTGCCTTAATTTACTTTATTGAACACTATGACTGGAAATGAATAAAATTCATCAGTTTTTTGTTGTTTTAATATTAAACACTAACTATTCTGATAGATAGTAATTTTTTCTTCTTTTCTACATTAGCAGTAATTCACTATTTAAGGCAGATACAATTATAAAATGTACCATATTGATAATGGATAATCTACTTGAAACTTTTTTTTTTATATATTGTTATTGCAATCTGTCTTCAGGTGACCTTCAGCAATATTTGTATGAGGGCAGAATGTTTTGTGAGGTACATATCCAATGATATGTGCTCATAAATGGTATATTAGAGAAAGTCTTGGGGTGCTCTTCTCTTTAGTCTTCTCGTAATTGGAAAGTTATCATTCATAAGGTAATGAGCTAATGTATTAGGATGTAGTTGCAATCTGTTTTTATATGATGTGGCTCTCTCCTTTATTTCTTCTATCATTGTTTTAATGCCAAGTTCTCAATGTAGTCTCTCATTAGTAACATAGTGTGGTGTATCTACCATCATCCTCAAGATTTTTGATTGAAATCTTTGCAGAATCTCTATGTTTGAGTTGGCAGACGTGCCCCACAATTGGATGCCATATGTCCATATTGGTTTTAGTATAGCCTTATACAACAAGAGTTTACTGTCTGTTGTCAGTTGACTGTTTTTATTAATTAACCAGTATATCTTGCGTACTTGTTGCCCCAATGCTAGGCGTTTGGCCTGTTTGGTTTCGCCAAATGCCTAGTTTAGTAAAAATATGCTTTCGCCATGTTAGCTCTCGTTCTAGGTACACGCCGAGATATTTCGCTTCATTAGCTTGTGAGATCTTCACAGAATTTAGTGTGACTGGAGGACAAGTTTGTTGCCTGGTAGTGAATGTAACCTGTACAGATTTTGTTTCATTTGCTTCAATGCGCCAATCTTTCAACCACGCAGTAATTTTGTCTAAGTTTTTCTGAAGTTTTTGAGAAGCTTAAATTGGCGTATCGGCAGATGCCATAATAGCTGTGTCATCAGCAAATGTTCCCACGACAACATCATCAGATATTGGTAGATCAGTAGTATAAAGCAAATACAAAGTAGGTCCCATTACACTACCTTGTGGAACTCCGGCTTAAATTTCCTTGAGCTCGGTTTGTGCTTCCTCTTGACTGACGAAGAAGTGTCTACCAGATAGATACGACCTTATTAAGCTGTAATAATTAGAGGGCAATGTTATTTTCATTTTGTACAGAAGTCCATCATGCCAGACTCTGTCGAATGCCTGTGATATGTCCTAAAAAGAGGCTGCACAATATCTTTTTTGTTCAAATGTTTTGGCAATACTATCCACGAAGTCTATGAATTTGTTCTGTTGTACTGTGCTTTTGTCTGAATCCAAATTGATGATCGGGTATTAAATGGGACTCCTTATTAATTGGATTTATTTCCGAGTGGATAGGCCCGAGCGGAGTATAGCGGCGATATAGCGGGGTCGGCCCGAACTTAACAGTGGAAATGTGCTGAGATGATTACGATGATGATAACATCATCATTTATATTCTAATTGTGGGTGTGTTTTTTTACAGGTAATGAAGAAAAGGTCAATTTTATAATAAACAGTTTGAAAAGATTCTTGGAAGTAAAAAGATATGTAGATGAAAATGGATTAATAGAGACCATGGTACCCAATACTAGGAAATTTGTGATGTATATTATTTTAAACACAAATTTACCTGTAGTACAAGATTTAATGGATATTACAGAACTTGAGCCATTTATATGGTCGGTACCGACTGTGTCACAATATTTAATGAGTGAAATAATATGGCAATTACATATGGACAGATTTTTGTACGAGTTAATCCCAAATTGCTGGCCTCATTTAGGAGTAGAAGTAGCAGAAACATTCTTAATAAATTTTAAATATTTCAGTCCAATTGAGTGTCTGAATAGATTGTCGAATCTTTGTGCAGCTTCATATAGACTTATTTGCAAATTGACATGTTTCGATTTACAAAGTGATGAAACTGACGTCTTGACAAAAATGTATGATATTTTACAAAAATATCTTAAATATTATTCGAATCCACCAAATAGTCATAAACTAGACACACTAAGTACCAATGAATTATATAAATATAAGGGCAATCGCTTGAAGAGTATGCTTAATATAATTCTCGAATGTTTCAATTCATTTACACAAGGTATTGATTTTAGTAATGATGATCCTCTATACAAGTCAACTTATAGTGTGGATTACATTAAAATGTCCACGTCAAATGTTTGCGATAGCTCAAGTAAAGCAGTATTAGAATGTCTTAATAATACCAATACATTCATATTAAATGTTTTTCAAGAAATTCTAATGGATATAAGTGTTAACATATTTTGTGCCTGGAGTGAATATGAAGACGATGGTAAAACTATGCAGCAGTCAATAGGAGAACTATGCCACAAAGTGCAAACAAAATTACAAAGTATTAACAGTGTTTCCGAGCATCCAGTTGTCGCAATGCTCCAGTTAATGGCTCGTAAACCAACAAATATTAATGATATTATAAATACAGTTGATACAGACTATATATTAAATAAAATAAATAGTAATAGTGAGGAATCAGAGTCATGGATACACGCATTAGTGAATAAAAATGATTTGTGCCAACATAATGCACTAATTGATATCATAGACTCTAAGTTAAATATGTTCAATGACAAGGAATGTTATGAATTATTTAATAAAATCAAAGATTCAAATAGTGATGATAATGATAGAAAAGAATATTTGATACGTTTGACTATCAAATTATGTCATAAGTGTAATGTGATTGACAAACACAAAATATTAAAACTACATTTTGAAAATAGAATATTTTTTGATACAGTAACGGCGAACCATGACTTTAATGCTACATTAACGGAAATGTTCAACAAATTTATCGCAGACGCCAATGTTGATTTCACCGATGTATTAGATGTATTTTATCAAAATCCCGGAAAAGTGTATGAGAAAATATTCAATTTAGCCACACAAAATACTCTACTGTCAGAAACGATGTTAAAAGTTATGATATTATTAAAGGATTACACTGATTTCTGTTATAGTTCACATACTGAGCCTTGCGTGATTAAAACTATGAAGTACATGTTCAACAATTCTTTAGAAACAAACCCTTGCAATAACATCATCAAATTCATTTGTGAATTGAAGAATAATAGTGTTATAACTGCCTCACAGTTACTGTTATTAGTTATCATGCCTGGAATCCACGAAGCTCTTATTCTCAAACACATTAGAAAATTGCATATCCATGTTAAGCTATTAATTGCTGCATATACCATGGAGGAACTGATACCCTATAGAGCACCAACTGTTGTTTCATTGGCTCAAATACTGATGATTGTACGCAAAGTCGAGCTTGGTCTTAAAGCATTTGATCTAGAAGCATTAGAAACAATAGACACTGTATTAAAATTTTTAAAGACCATTATAAGAACCCATATTGATCAATTTACAGGTAAGTTGATTATAAAGCTAATTTAATGCTTATGATTTTTCTTTAGGACTTTATAAATATGTAACTATTGACATATAACCACAGACATAGCAATCATTTAAATATTTCTCACGTTTGCCCGCACACGACGTAGATGAGGTGAGGTTCAATAGAGGTAGGAGAGGCAAATAATTCTGAAAAAAAAATTATCTTCATTTCATCCATCCATTCATCAGCATTCGTGACCTCTGCAATGGGGACAGTATCATATGCTCTTGGCAGGCGGGTTGACTACCCATGGAGGACAAGGAACACGGAAACGGTGGTCGGCCCAACGACGAAGGCAAAGAGATACGGTGGGTTATGGGGCCGCGCGCCACCTCTCCGTCGTCCCGGACGGAGGTGCGATGACTATAGCCAACCTCAAAAAAAAGGCGAGTTGACTATGAGAGTTGTTCTTATGTTTACCAAAAGTGTGCCCCTACCCATTGCGCTGCAAATTACCGACAGTATTGGACGTCGAAATATCGAGCAAAGTACAGTTTAGGAGTTATTTGCATAGCCAAAATGGCAGGTAAAAACCTAGGCATCCTGAACAGAGCCAGGCGGTACTTCACATCGAGACAGCGTCTTGTGCTATACAAACCACAAGTTCGATTTCATGGGGTGTACTGTTCATATCTCTGGGCAAGGGCGCTTAGATATCCATTGGATGCACTTGGCTCCCTGCAAAAATGTGCTATTGGAATTGTCGGTGATGGCAATCTTATGGACATACTGAAATCGCTGGAGCGGCGGAGAGACTGAGTCACTCTGCGTACTCTACCGGCTCTTTCATGAGGAGTGGTCTGAGGAACTGTTTGACTTGGTACCACCGTCACCGTTCTACCAATGCACCACTTGACACCATAGCAGGGTTCACCCATTTCACCTGGAAACATTACAGTCTTCAACTGTATGCTTCCAGCGATAATTTCTCCCACGTGCACGCATCGTGTGGATCGAAATACCTCTTGTAGTATTTCCAGAGCGCTATGACAAGTCCTTCTTTAAACGCGGTTGAAGAAGAGCACTTTCTTCACTTAGGCAGAAGCCTAGCTGTGGCCCTGGGATTACAAAGGTCCATGTACGGCAGTATCACTTATCATCAAGGGTGCTGCTTGCTTGTTCGTCATAATCAGTGATAAAAAATCCTGACATCCTTAGTCGGATTTTCGACTTCCATGGGAAAGTTATAATCTTTTTTAGACGTTATAATCTTTTCCTGTAACCGCACAGTTAAAAAATCTGTCCTTGTATGAGGTAGCCAAAATTTAGTCTATTTTCCTGTTTGTGTTTAGCTGTTGGCCACATATGGCTTTCACAGCTTTGCCTGGGCTATGTCTGATTGCTGAAGACTCTGAACCCGGTTAAACTATATGCGACATTTAGATAATATGTTGATCTGCATTCTTCACAGATCAAGAAAGCAGTTGGGTGAGGCAGAAATTACTAGGGTTGAACTTACATCCACTAAACTTGTACTATTTCAAATCTTTTTGGAACAATCCTGAAATGATCCTCTTTGAGTGTGTAACTGAGCAACCTATTCATAGGACTGCTAATTTTGATGCACTAGGTTACAAACTGAGACAGGTGGGTGAATTTAAGATTCTTTACAATAATATAAAGGAATTTATGCCCCCTTGTAATATCTTCACTTTTTCTTTGCTTTAGTCAGCTTTCTTTTAGCCTAAGTACTTGGGGTCGACTTTTTAATAGCACATATTGCAAATTGGCAATAGTTTTATGGACTAGCCGCCTGCCTGACATCAACCCTCCTTGGGAATGCAATCCTTCCTATCAAGAACTCCTATAAAATGTTGTCTGCTTCTGAAATCGAGCTTGTAATATTTTAGAAGATATTGGGGATTTAAAATGCGGGGACAAGGCGATTGAAATCGAACCGAAGCGAGGGTGGACTGCTAGTTACCAATAATATTCTCAAGATGGAGCCGACTATTCTTCTGGTGAATGCTCAACCGATTTTTACGTCTTCCACATAAGAAGTACACTGTATTTTTCCAGCCATAACCACAAAGAAAATTATCACATTATTGGCGAGTAAAATCACTGTAGCGATATTTTGCTCAAAATCTTCAATCGATAGACGAAGTCCAAATAATGTGCTATTTTTTAATACTATTGACCCCCTGTGTGATGGAATAAAACTATTATTACGGTTTATATCGCATGTGTATTTGACTATTATTTTAACATTTTCAGCGTTCATCAACACGGGAGATCACGAGAAGACAGTACTCCCGTGGTTATGAACGCTGAAAGTAAAAAATAGTTCTATTTCCAATGTGTAATATAGGAAAATGGTAGTTGACGGTAGTCAAACCTAGCGGTTTAGCCATAGTGCCACCTCACATCCAGCTGTATATTTTATTACTGTATTTTTTTTAAACACATCTTAAAGGAAATAATCCATTGCAGGGGACTATACAAACATAAATATTAATATTTGATACAAATTACACCCAGGCTCAGAACATAATATTGCCCTGCGTAGCAATCGAATATGCAGTTAATAATTAACAGTAATATATTTATACTGACATCTCTGTAATATTCTAGGTCCTCGCTTGGACTACGTTGCACGAATGGTGTGAGATTTGGGATAGTTTTATAGCAAAGAATATAAAAACGAAGGATGCATTACGTATATTTCACATTGCAATGTATTCGATCACACAAATAATAAACGGTGACCGTACGAGTAATACTTTAGCTTCACTGTTCTACTGTTACAGGAATTATATGCACGTAATAAGAGTGAGTATAAAAAAAGGAAAATGAATGCGTGTACAATACAATACGTTTCAAATAAGAATAGGACCGACTTTGCGCCATGTTGTGACGTCATAACTGTCAATTCGAATCAGTTTGGTGGTGTCAGCAAAACAAGATATTTTTTAAATATAATTTATTTACGAATCATGAACGAATAATTTTTAATTAGAATTGAGATCTTCACTTTCTATATCGATATTTTTAAATATATCACATCGGAGTTTGATATATCGAACAAAACATCGATATTTTTCTCCATAACCACTCTTTTTATCTGCATTCCTTGCGGGGTGCCCATGATGAGCTGGAGGCAATGCAAAATTATCATCAATTTCATGCCAGCATTTTCTTCTATTATTTCATTTTATTCTAAAACACCGAGATTCCCGTGATGAGCTTTTTTTTACCTCCCTCGATATTTCTTTTTTAGTATTGAACTATCGATATAACGTCCAAAAACGTATATATAGCGTATATATATTTTTAAACGTACATAATTTTATAAAACGTATATATATTTTTTAAAATTATAATATCGATATTTTCTCAATACCCGTAATTCATTTAGACGGTTTTTCACATTCGAGTTACTAATAGCCAGTCCAACAAAAAAAAACATACGCAACTAACGTTTCATTGCAAGCCGTACTTTTCAAGTGACATTTGACAGATAGAAGTCATTAACGTTCCTATTTTTATTTGAATCACATTGTAATATCTACTCGCGGTTGAAGTAAAACTTCTTTAACTTTATTATTCGATTGGTAATGATATTTTACATATTTACATACATATATATATACATATATGCACAGGTTGACTGGTAAAAGATTGTACATATTGAAGGAGGTTATTCAATACTCAATTCTAATACCGAATATATATAAAAAAATGGTAGGTAGGTACTTAAATTTTGAACTATTTATCTTATAAAAATATTTAGTTAGGGACACTGATGATATACCTGTAAATATGTATCTATGTATAGGTCAACGCACTTGTAGTAAAGTTGCGTGACAATGACATTGAACTAGTTATTAGGTCAATATGCCGACAAGACTGAGTTAAACCAATTAGAGCACGACCCGACCCCACCTTGAACCCCTCGCGTCATACGTTAATCCTTCAAAAAACCTAAAATAACAATCAGTCGTCCGGGATTACGCAATCATAATAGTGCGTTTCTAATCCTTACGTAGCTCCGTTCGCTGGATTGTCTTTTATACACGTTCGCACTTTGGTGAACGGGACTATGCCCCGCGAGTGCAATTTTGTCAGTGATTACTACTTAACGTAAACAAAAGTCTGTGGTTACTGCTTAACGTAAACAAAAATATTTTATGGACAGACGAACGTCTATTTACCTGTGTCAGATTGTACAACGTTCATAATGAACATCGGTAGCCACATGTAAATCCACATAAAACTAAAGACTAAGCTTCAAGTGATATTCAATGTACCTAAATATGGTGTTAAGTGTAGTGTTTTGTTGGTTCTCGTCGCGGCACGTATGGTCATAAAAACGTACGCTGGTAAACCTATTGTTATGATAAAAAACAAACCACTTTATTTTGAGATTGGTAAGTCTGCAACTAACTTTAATGGTTTTCGTGACATTGTTTCTATACCTAGTTTTAGTAATTCTAGTAATAAATGTACAAATCTTGACAACAGTGCTAACAAAACTGTATCTCGATAGCGCAATCGGTACCTATCCACGTATCGCCTGTAAGGTGACCAACTTTTTAAGAGTCTTGCGACACTAATATTGTTGATGTTTACTATGTAGTTAATTAATATTGTCTTCTTTTTACATTTTTATTGGTTACATGTGACCATTATCTATCGTTTCTTTCAATATGTACAATCTTTTACCAGTCATACTGTATATATATATATATATATATATATTACATAGGCCTCCGCACGAGAATGCCATTCGGAACGGTCCTGCGCCATTTGCATCCTTCTCTTGCATAGATGTTATACGCGAATTTAAACCCTTATACGTCTTTTACGACATCCTTGGACAAGAATGAATGAAAGAATGAAGTTGAAGATTTGTATTCTTACTCTGTCACCAAAAAAGATTACTTAGGGTCGGAGCTAAAGAAGTTTTACTTCAAAAAGAAATTGATGCTTTTTTTTTGTGGGTGGGCTGCAGTCGGCGCGCCTCCGCACCACTCCGTCCGGGGCGACAGAGGGGCTTAAGCACGCAACTCCCGCAACCCACCCGAAAACCACGTCGCCTTCGTCGTTGGGCCAACCACCGGAGCAGGGTTACTAAAAGAAATGATGCTAACAATGTTTTGATCCGTCTCACTAGTGACTAATTACTATCTATGTGATAACCGAGTAGTATTATCGCGGTAACTACGCTTGGGGAAATTGACCTACTATTCTTAGGGACACGAAAAAGTATCGATACTTTTAGGTATCGAGTACTTTTCTTTCGATACCGATACTTTTGTACTCGATACTTTGGATTCGATACTTTGCTTAATGAGTACTTTATGGCAGGTATCGAATCGAATTGTAGAACTTATTCATTGTAAACTTGACCTTACGACTCGTGTTTACGGTAACGCCATCTAGTTCAAACGTAATGAGCCGTCTAAAACGTGACTCAAAATATTCACAGACGGACAAATTTCTAAAAAAGAAAAAAGCAATCTCATCCCGACATAGATTCCAGGAAAAGTACTCAGTACTCGATACTTTGCAGTATCGATACTTTTGTTTCGATACTATTCAGGAGTACAGTATCGATACTTTCTGTTCGATATCGTGTCCCTAACTATACTACGCTGGTCAGATGGGTTGGTATAGCATTTTGTTTCTAGTTTCCCTTCTTTTGCATAGATATTATATGCATATTATATCCCTTAGTCATCTTTTACTACACCCACGGGCGTCACTACACGGAAGAAAACAAAAATTGTATAGTCTATTTAAAAAAAGTACAAGTTTACAAATTTAAATTTTTTTATATTAAGTCTATCCTTTTATTTTTCAGTACAAATATTTTACGGAGCCGTTAAGAGAGTCCCAAGTGAAATTCTGCATATCATTGCTGGCGACTATTTTGGATTCAGTGATGTACGAAGATTACAACACAATAGACACTATTATAATGCCATTATTCTCGTATTTAACTGTAAATGAAATTGATTTCAATACTAATGTTGTCAGTTATTTTGCAAATAGTCGTTTTATGGATGTCGTGAATAAATTTACTTCTGTTCAAAACATGCAATAAATAAATACATTTGTGTAAATAATTTTAACCTTTAAATATTGACTCATTTCTGAAAGCCTAACAAAAATACATGAGATGTCCAAAATAGTAAGTTTTTTCGTGCTCACAGGGTTGTTTCCATGATACTTACCTAAAACCAGTTTAATAAAGTCTCTGTTCGGATTAATCTTCAAAACACCTGGACCGATATTGATAATATTTTACTACCAGGTCTACGTTAAGGCACTACGCGAAGTGAAACCGCGGACCTTTGCTAGTTATAACTATAATATAAATGGAGACTTGAAAATTTTTGCTGTAATATTTGGCATGGAGAAACCTTGAGAAGAGATGAGAATAACCTCTACAATAAGATAAAAACTTGTAACAAAACCTAATGATAACAGTCGTATTAACATACGTAAGTTATAAGCATGACCCGTACCGTTCTGCTATGATTAGGTAGATATGTATTAACATAGCACCCACGAGTATTAGACTTAAGAAGTAGCATTGACCACCAGACGTTGTCAAAATCACCTGAGACGTCCAGGAAGACGAATAGCACGTATTTAAAAACTGAACAACTTTTCTCTTCGAAATGGCCGCGTCGATAGTTGATTTACCCGAGTGCAACCAAATGTCTTATTATTGAATGATGCTGCACCCGGCGATAAGCGAGTCCCAATAAGAATGCTATTTGCTATCAATGTTTATAACCTATTTCTCGATTAAGTATTATACAGAATGTATCAGGTTATGGGACAACTGTTCGAGTATTTTGTAGTTTAACGGTCATAGATCGTAACTATAATGTAGGTATATTACACAAAAAACAATATAACATAAAAGTTATAGTGATTTCAAAAATGTGTGTCTAAGAATCTATGCCTTAAATATTACGTACTAGCAACCCGCCCTCGTTTCGCTTAGGTTTCAGTCGCTTAAACCCGCGTAGTTCCCGTTCCTGTGGGAATACCGGGATAAAATATAGCCTATGTTACTCCCTGATATTATAGCTTTCCATTGGTGAAAGAATTTTTGAAATCGGTTGGGTGGTTAAAGCGTGAAAGCGTTACAAACAAACATCCTTACTTTCGCATTTATAATACACTCATTTGCAAAAAAAACGGGCACCTAAGCAATGAACCATTTCAAATGTTAATATTTCTTTGTTTGATAATTATAGGTAATTTTATCCATACAATTTGCTAAATTAATAAGAAAATAATCGTTTTCATCAGTATTTCATAAAATTTAGATACAATTTATGGGAAATAATGCTAAACCTCGCTAGTAGTGTATATTCGCTAGTAGTGCATATGCTCATGAAGTAAAAATAAAAAAGTTTTTTTGTTTGTTTTTCTTTAATAAAGTAAAAGCAGATAAATGTTTAGTATCGAGTGTGACCCCCTCTAGCTAAAATCACAGCTTGAATTCGTCTGGGCATGCTAGCGAGTATATCCCGGATACTTGCTTGCGGAATACGTTCCCACTCCGCAGTAATCACATTCTTCAGCTCTCTGATGGTCTGCGGAGCCGGGCGTACTGATCTCACACGCCGTTTCAGAACGTCCCAGACATGCTCTATGGGATTGAGGTCGGGACTTCGAGCTGGCCAATCCAAACGACGAATGCCGACCTCTTGCACATACGCATTAACATCGCGGGATCGGTGGGCGCGAGCATTGTCGTCCATAAAAATCGAGTCTTCACCTAGAGCGGTCAATGCGGGTTGTGCATGAGAAATTAGAACTTCCGTTATGTATCGATGCCCAGTCAGTGAGCCGTTTTCAATGAAGATTAACTCTGTACGATCCATTGAATTTATTCCTGCCCAAAACATAACAGAGCCCCCACCATAAGGTGTGATTTCTTCGAAACATGCCTCTGCAAAGCGTTCTCCTTGTCTTCTTAGCACTCGCCGACGTCGATCTTCACCGAACAGAGATATCCTGGCTTCATCAGAGAACAAAACCCTATTCCAATCGTCTTGAGTCCATGATTCACAATTTCTAGCGAACCTAAGCCTGTGAACTCTGTGCTCACGGAGTAATTTGGGGCCGCGGGCCGGGCGGTGACTGCGTATATTGGCAGCGAGAAGCCTCCTCCTGACCGTCCATAGACTAATATGCACATTTCTTACTTCTTGGAGGTTGTTCTTAAGATCCACATACGAAGATTTGCGATTTCTCAATGCGCGACTCACAAGAAAACGATCATCCCGTGGTTGGGTACATGGTTTTCTTCCAGAACCAGGCCTTCTCTCGACGGAACCAGTCTCCTGATATCGCTGCCAGGTCCTTTGGACTGTCGAGCGACTAACATTTAGCCTCCTAGCCACGAAACATTGGCTGCAACCCTCTTCAAGCAGCGCGATAATTTTGGTAGCTTTTACCACTTTATCTACCATTTTTGATACAGCCAAACAGCATTAAATAAAGCTTTGACAGTCAAGGATATGAAATTAATCGATAAAAATTGAATAAAAGTTATGAAAGTCGATGTTAACTTCTGGAACTTCGCGCCAAAAATGTAGGATAAAAAGGGGTTTTCTGTAAAAATGAACATCAAATGAAAAATTGAATTTAGAACGTACTTTTTTAAATACCACAGCATTTTTAAAACCGGCCAGTAACGTGTACAAACGATTGAAACCTTTTTGGTATTGTATCTTTTTAAATATGAATGAAAATCAAAACCGCCCGTTTTTTTTGCAAATGAGTTTATTAGTATGGATTATGTAGGCATTTACAGACAGGATACATGTAAAGCTTCGACAGTATAATTTCATTCATTCATACCTAGAATTGCGCAAACGGTTTAATGACAGCAGTACAAAGGCGAGCCGCCAACGGTTATCGGCCGATCAGCTGATTTAAAGCGAAGTTTGTCTTGCTTATGCGAACGTAATCATTGATTTATTCAATCTCTAATGAACATTTAGCAAAGTACGAATATGTCGCAGATTAAGTATCACTGACTTTATATATTTCAATTAGATTTACACGAAAAAACGATGGCAAAATTGAAAACTTTACATGTCTCTAATTCATTAAGGAATCAATACTTTTCCTTCAAATTTTTTTCATGGGTTCCTACCACCATTGCCTAACTTCCGTTTAGCCAGTTGAGGCAATAATCTGATACACCTGTATAATGAAAAAGGGAGCCGTCGCTCAGGACGCCTCGCAGATGTGAAACATCGTCATTATTTTGTACAAGTATACTATATGCATAAAATAACAGATTACGACAGGAACGAATATGGTATAAAGTATTAATAAAATATTACGGTTTTAAAATGATGATTTTTATTCCATAAACATTTATTTTCATTAGTATACACTATAGGTATGTGTTTAGGTTAGCAAATTATTTTGAGCTCACTAGATGGCGTTGTACATAATTCTAAAACAGGTTATGGTTTCGTTACACAAATGTACATATCGAAGCGTAGCGTTAACGCCACGCCACAGGGTTGAGAGCCCTCAGCGCTCACCCACCAGTCCGGGTAAAGTTGTCACGGCCATCTGGGGCTAACAACTAAATCACACAAAAAAAAAAAACGCCACGCCTACGATCAGGTTCACCCTTGACTTTATATATAGACATTCATATTTTAATGTGAAACATCTATATGTTTATAAAAGTATACTATAGACTATTAGAACATACACGATGTTTTCTGCCTTTGCTTTTATATGACTCATATATTTATATATTTTAAAAACATTCTCAAATACAGTTTCTAATATGATTATATTTTATTTGCTATGGGACAATAAACAGCTACAATACAAATATTACAAAAAAAATGCAGGCCCAGGGTTATTTAAACAATATTGTAGCCCACTCCATTATCCATATATAAATACAAGAAAATTAAACAAATAGTGCCACTAGAAAGGGATATGAAATAACATTAACTATTTTTAATTACAATTTGATAACAGAGCAAATTAAAAAAAAAAAAAACGTTAGAAATACGCCCTCTAGCGACAACAAATGTCTCTGTATAATACTAAAAACAAAAAAGTATCAGTAAATATATATTAAAAAAGTTTATAGTATGACGCATCCGTTTTCGGTTTGACGGTGGTGTTGGTCTGCATGCCTAGCACAATAGTAACCCAAGGTAGCACATCTTTCACAAAGTTCCTGAGGATGTCCCCTATTTCCGTCTCGTTGAAAATCATCCGGCATTACTGGTCTCTGTGGATTTTTATACATATTTATAATTAGTACCTATCTACTTCAACATCTTGTTATAGCTTCTGTAGCGTAGGGCTATCACGAATTTGCTCATGGCGTATGGAATTAAGATTAAAGTGAGTGACACAAGTTGATCGATATTTGTATTAACTAAAGAAATATACGCACACTTAGGTGCTCAGTTTTTATTACTAAAAGTAGATAGAAATGAAAGATAGTTTGAAATTTTGAAATTACTTAAAGGTAATATTCAAGTTTTATACATTTTTCTGTGTGGTGGCGGAATGAGAATACAATTCAATGCCCTTAATCTTTCCCGTGGGTGACATAATAGACTAAATGAATATGTAGGATGGCGTGAGGAGATTAGCCATCCTACTATAGTATTGGGTTCGGCGCAGGAAGATGTGAGAAGAAGGCGAACAAGAATGAATAGTGTTGTTTATATGACTGACGATTTAATTACATGGTTCTAAATTATATACAATAAATTAATAACAAACTAGTGACGATAGTACAAGTGTGCGAGCGAATATCGAATGAATGAATAGGTTTTTTTTTTTTTGTGTGTGTACAGCTGTTGGCCGCAGATGGCCTTGACAGCTTGACGCGGACTATGGGTGAGCGCTGAGGGCTCTCAACCCGGAGAAAAGTATGCTAAGCGACATCGCCCAAGGGCTCCCCCTGTAGGGAACGGACCTCGGCTTGGGGCGTCGCTGAAGGCAAAGTGGTCGTGCCCACGTTTTTAGTCGTGACTTTTGCGCGGCGCGGTTTCGCACCTCGACGGCGAGGACGGAACCGCGGATATTTATTTGTTAAGGCCTCGCGGGCCGTGTAGGCTCTTTGTTGAGCGAGTGTGATATTGTCGTCCTCTTCGTCGAGGACGTGACGAGGACGTCGGATGGAGAATGAATAGGCAGCCAAAAGCGGTATATATACTAGAATGCAGTCTGCGTGTGGTCGGGCGATAGCACGTGCAAAACACAGGTGCAAAAAGGAGGTGTCTTGTTCTATGGCCCAATATTCATTAGCGAAGCGGATTGCTTCGCATTGTTGGGTTGCGATCCCGGTCATATTGATGTTATATGCATACTACCTATATATCTTAGTAAGAGAAAGAATGTGTGGTGACGGAGGAGTAAGAATACACTTCACCACTCCCTATCTTGCCCGTGGTAATGAAGGCTTGGGTTCAGTTTCCTTTTTTGATAGGCGCGACGGGGAGCGGCCTAGTCTCGTTTATCTAGACTGGCGGGACGACGCCCGCCGTGATCTCATTGTCTGTTGGGCAGTCCGGTTAGAGAGGCCTCGGTACGGTGTTCGGACCATCGAGACTTTCCAGCCGGTGGTGATGGTGTGTCCAGGCTCACATGAAGTACTTGGGTCTGGTGCTCGACGGGCATTGGTGGTTCCGGAAGCATTTCCGTCCACTTGTTCCCCGGCTTGTCGGCGCGGCGTCCGCCCTTTCTTGGTTGATGCCAAATGTGGGTGGTGGTGATCGCGGGGTTGATCCGGTCGATGGCCCTGTACGGCGCACCGTGAAACACGTGAACTCGTCGCAATCATCGGTGCTGACCTGACGCTGGCGTTCAGGGCCATACGCGGTTACCGCACGGTGTCGACGGAGCAGCGTGCCTCCCTCGCCGGAACTCCTCCATGGAGCCTGAAGGCGGCGATGCTCACCGAGTTTTACCGGCGGGTGTCGGAGACGCGAGACGGAGGCGTCATCGTCTCCATCAAGGAGATTGCCGCCTGGCGGGTCGACGCCCGCCGAGACGTCATTGGAGGCTGGAGACCATGCCAGTCATCCGACTGGAGACTGGTACGGTTTCAGGACCGTCGAGGTCTTCCGGCCGGTGCTGATGGAGTGGTTAGAGCGGACGCACGGGGTGTTTTCCTTCCGATTACTGCAGGTGCTGACGGGGTACGGTAGCTTCGTCAAGTACCTGCACAAAATCATCAGGAGGGAGAGCACACCGTCCTGCCACCACTACGATTGTGATGAGGATAGGGCGCAGCACACGCTCGAGGTGTGTGCCGCGTGGGCGGGGAAGCGCCGTGAACTCGTCGCAATCATCGGTGCTGACCTGACGCTGCCGATCATCGCTAGGGAGATGCTCGGCAGCATCAGGAACTGGGACGCGGTCGCCACCTTCTGTGAGGCCGTCATCTTACGGAAGGAGGCGGCGGATCGTGCGCGAGAGGAGCTCCTCTTCGGTGACACGTTCCTCGGGCGGCGCAGGCGCGTGTACCTGCGCCCTAGCCGAGGCCGCGGGTGACCGGACCGGGGGCTTTAGTCGGCATGCGCAGAGAGGCTGACCGCGCGACGGCGACCGACGTCCCTGGACAGGGACGTCGAGAGGTGAGGGTACCCGAAAGGGTATTCTATCGGGCCAACCACTGAGGACAAAGAACTTTGCATTGGGGAAAGAAATTTTGAAATCGGTCCAGTGATTTAAGCGTGAAAGCGTAACAAACAAAAAACTTACTTTCGTATTTATAACTAGCAAACCGCCCTCGCTTCGCTTCGGTTTCAATCGCCTTAGCGGGGTTCCTGTAGGTATACCGGGATAAAATGTAGCCTATGTTACTCCCTGATATTATAGCTTTCCATTGATGAAAGAATTTTTGAAATCGGTTTAGTGGTTTAAGCGTGAAAGCGTACAAAGATACAAAGATATTTATTGCAGAAACTGTTTTACATGGATGTTTACAAAATTGTGGTATCAACAGTACCTGACCCAATCGGGCATTGCAATAATTGATAATTCTATAATTTATTAATACATATTAAAATAGATTCGGTAATTTATCTTTATACAACATAGTATACTGAAATTACTACATTTTCTTAGCAAAGTATTCTTTTAAATCATAAAATACATTTTCAATCAGCCACTTTTTTTTAAGTGTTTTAACAAACAAACTTACTTTCGCATTTATAATATTAGTAAGGATGTATCATGATCTCCTTTACCGAATAGTGAAAAAAAATTGAAGTATGTGTACTTGCGACTTTCTTCCATTAACGATGGGATGTATACGCTAATGAAGATATTGATTGAATGTGAGCAAAATTAATTTACCTTAAACTTATTTAAACTGTTATTAAACATATTCAAGAGATTGGTAAGAACAAAGCAATATTAATACATATAGAGTTAACCGCTCTTTCTGTTGTTTAATACCATTTGTAGATAGGAAGGCATCTGATTATCATGTTGGATGAGATTTTGGGTCAAATCTTTAAGCTTGCACATAAACAAACACCTTTGCCGAAGTCTATGCAACAGTGCTAGTGTCCCGCGATAATGAAAATAACTTATTATATATAGTCTATATAATATAGAATTGTTTAATTACCTGTTTATGTGGATAAACCACAGTGTTACAGTGCTTGCACTTTTGGTAAGCGTCCGGCCAAGATAAAGTGCTAGTCCAAGTGCGTCCGCAATTACGACATCTATAGTCACCAAAATATGAAGACGGCTGAAGGCAAAAAGTATAATTCAGTTAAATATTTAAGTATTCGCAATAATTGTGAAAAATATTTTTGCTAAGCATCCTAGAGGATATCAGCACAAAAATCATAAAATATAATTAAGCTTATTATGAATTGTATTTTAACCTCTTTTAGTTACACAAATACCTATTTCGACACGCTTCCCTTCAGTTGCGTTTTTTAGGTCTGAAGTCCATCCATCATTTTACCAATTTCTGCAAGTCTCTTTCTGACATAAAAAAGTGGTCACGTCACTCTATGGTCAAATGTAAAAGGTAATTCTCAACAAGACATGTATGGTGAAGAGATTCATTTCTCGATCCCTTACTAGCCTGACTACTAGACTAGTAGCCTGGTCCTTATACCCACTGCCGCCACTCCACTGCCTATACACTATTTTATGCATTTTTTATGTGAATTACTTGTACGCATATTATTTTTTATAAGTTTGTAAGTGTAGGGATATAATTTTTTTTTAAAGAAAACTCCCGGCGTTAATTAAATATTCCTTGTATTGCGGGGAACTTTACAAACATATAATTAACGGACACAAATTACATCCAGACTCAGAACAACCATTTGTGGACTGTGATCATTTTTCAAACACGCTTTTTGAAGTAAACTTTTTTAGAATCGTTGTGATTACAAACTCGATGAAACGAAAAAGCGAGTCCATAGAGACACAAACACGTAAATGTATAGGATTCAACCGGCGAGAGAATGAGATAAAGGATGAAGAATGAAGGATAAAGGAGTTTCACTTTTGATATGCGTGCTTTGTACACACACTCTTTTTTTGTAATGTTTACATTAGTACTTACAACGAACAATACCCACAGGCATGAGCGCTGAATGGAATGCAGCGTAAGTAAGTATTATGATAACATCATTGAGCAAGAATCAAGATATTTGCTCGACGGATAGCATGTTTTAATTACTTTTGCGTATAATGATTTACTATTTCGTGTGGTAACGGAGTAAGCATACGATTTATCACCAGAATAAGAACCCAATTTATCATTCCCATTCTGGCCCATGGGTGTTGTAAAAGACGACTAAGGGATTAAAAATGCATATAATATCTATACCAGAGAAATTCTCGAAATAAATCCCTATACCAACACGTCTGACCAGCGTAGTTATAGTAGGTCAATTTCCCTCCCATTCTGGAGGAGGCCCGAGCCCAGCAGTGACACTTATGTGAGCTGTAATGATGATGACTGAATAACAAAATAAATTACCATCCCTTCTTGCGGGAGTCGTAAAAATTATTATCAAGTATAGTAAGTACACAAATTATATGTATAGAGCGGCAATAAAAAACTGGAAACAAAACATTAAGCCAACCTGTCTAGCAAATATAGGATACTTAATAAACATCCATCCTATTGCTGAGAAGACCGTGAACAAGCCGTAGTGTGTGAATAGCTGATATCGGAAAGCGATAGAATTAGCGATAAATTACTTGGATTTGATGATGTCGTGGTGAAGGTCACCAAATGACCTCTTTTGCCATGCTATTTGGCAAACACTATAACTGCAGATGGTTTCACAGCTTTGCTCGGCCGATAGGTGAGCGCTGAGAGCTCAACCCTTAAGGTTATGTGAGCCGTATGAAGGCTGAAGAATAAAATAATATAAGATTAGTGCCTTACCGATGATTGCTCAGAATCCGATAGTTGGGAGGTTGACGAGCCCATTTCTGTTGTTCAACTCTACAAGAAAATAAAAATAGACTGAGAATTTTTGGCGCAGAGGTGTCATCTACTGACAATTAGGACGAAATATTTAATATTATGTTGTAAAATTATAATAATAAAATATAGACTAAATCCACGGGCCACGTCGATATTTATGTATAGGTATAGGTAGGTACTACGTGGCACGCTTGCCTTGAAACAAGTGAAATTTAATACGACTACCCAATAGGTTGATTCTATTAAAGTTATAAATATTTTAAGCCTATTTCCATTGCAATATTCATAGCAAAATATACGAAAGTACTTACCAATTGCCGTGATAGAATATATTTATGGAATAACAGTACGTAGCTGCTGATATGTTAGTGCTGCACTACAATGCAATTGGTACAATACAAAGAATAAAATATTTATCTCTACATACAGTTTTATATGTATGTGTGTACATTGTGATTTAGAGATGGGCTCAAGGTAGACCGAAACCGAAAATATTTTGCATGTTTCGTATTAGACCAATATTTTATTAAGTACACAACTGGCTTAAGAAGCTCTTGCTAGATTGTTGTTGGTCTAGTAACGTGACATGTAATCGTTCTAGGGTGAAGTTGTTATTATAATTGAATATTAATTAATATTTATAAATGGTCTAAAAAATCAAAATAGGAGACAAATACTTATTCAAATAAACCGCTGCCAGTAGGTAACGTGCCCAGAATGCTGGCAGCATTGCCACGTTGGATGGCAATGCTTAACCTCTGTGCCAAGTAAAGCCCAGCATTCCGGTCACGTGTCGCTTCATTAAGGCGTTTACTTAAATCTTTAAATATATTATGGGCGCCAGGCCCCCACGGTCCCAAAGTTTCTACCCCAAAAGGCTCAAATATGTATACACTGTCTAGAGTACAGTATTTGCGCCTTTTGAGGTTCTCTGCTGAGAACTCTCTCTTCAGCCGCCGCTCCAGCCTCAATTTCAGTTCCGGGAAGATGTGACGGCGCTAGGGTATCAACACAAGTTGCATCCCATACCAAAGGTCGACCCATCTTCCACGGAATTAATGTCATACCATCGGGCCTCTTACCATCAGCGCGAACTAGGCCGCAAGGTTCTAAAACAGCGGCACAGTTCGCGCTAGTAAAAGCCCGACGGAGGATATCATTGAGACTGGCATGGCGAGGAATTCTACCTGCACTCTTTAAGCAGGAGAGGCCGTGGTGCCCGAGCCGGTCGACGACAAAACCACACCGCCAACGGTGCGGTGCACAACAAGATGCACCGAAGCGTAGACAAGCTGCAATACGGAAAGTAGAAGTGTCCATTAATGTTCCAATACGTAGTGAAGGGAGAGCCTGTAACCATAGACCCGATTCCCACTCACCAACAGCTAATAGACGGGCGCGATCCGCAGAGCTTGAGCACGTATTGAAAAGTTGCTTCCGTTGCTTCTTGGGTGAATATTTGCAAATGAACATATTAGACAATTTTAAAGAATGGAAAAATAGTACTTACAAAACTGTTCTTTAGATATTCAAAGCAAAGCTGATAGCATACACATACAAAAAATGCGTCAGAGCAAAAAATAAGCCTTTATATACGTCACAATTTGGATCTGAAATTATTGTGCAAACGGTAATGAGAAATTAAACAAATGGTAAAGAGAATTACTGTTTTGGAGCTAACAACTCATACCTATACCTATTTATTGAATAGGTAAGTATAGATAGAAACTAGAAATAGATAGAAAATAGTTGGTTTCAAACTAGCTTAAAAACCATGTAGCCAGAAAAGTGCTTTCTGCTTCTTTCTGTTTCAAACCATTGTTTGAAACCGTGTAACGCATGCTTGACAGTGACAGAAAAAAGCGCAGAAAGTGCTATTTTGCGCTTTTCTTGAATCTGAAATTTGTAGTGATTTAGTAATTTACACAGCAGTTTAAATATAGCATGTATTGAAACAATATTACATTTAAATAGAAAACATGCCTACTTACCATTCCAGCTTGCTCCTTACCATTCGGGTAAAATATGAACGGGAAAAATGGTAAATAGTAAAATGTTAAGTAGATATTTGGAAACATTTGTGTACGTTGCATTATTTATTAGACTTATGAGATTAAATACGTTATCAGACGAGAGATAATCTTATGGCAAATATTTAGATCATTAATTAAATTGTGAATTTATTATAGATATTTTTATATTATTCATTTATATATAGATATTTAGATCATTAATCTGAATAAATAACTCACCTTTAGAAGACACGAACGGTAAGGAGATTTTATTTTGACCTGGACGATTTTTTGTAGATTATTAATTTTTCGTTGGCGCCAAATCGCTCTTAAAGACGTGTAATCTGCTCAAGGTACTAGCAGACACTGAGGTCGTGGTGGGGAGTCGTCGTGAGGATTACATTTACCATTGGGTACAATTCTACTTCACTGTCAGTATTCGCGAACGGTAAGTAGTACGAAGGGTGGGACAATTTTTTTAATTGATATAAAATTAACTGAAACTGTTCTTTATATCATATATTTTATTTCAGTTTATACATTAACTATTATATTTACTAAATAATAAGAAAAAAGGTTATTCTTCGAAGGTTTCGTTTAATTTTTCTTATCATAATGGTTAAAAATTGGGAAAAGGGACACGAATGGTAATGAGGTTTTGGGCACTATTTTTTTTTATAAAATGGCTTATAGCTTATAAAACACAATAAATTGATCTGCAATATGTGGCCCACTTAATTAACTATGTATATAAAAAAAAATGATCAAAATCGATTAAGGTTTAATGTGTTATTCACAGCGAGACATCAAAAATGTACGTTTTCAAATATTCACCCTCTTAACGAGATAGTTTCAAACATGTCCCGTTGCATCCAGTCAAAAAAAATATCCCATTTTTACAAACAGGCCAATTGATTAATTATTTGTTATATTTACCTCTCTATTACATAAATATCTATTTCGACACACTTCCCTTCAGTTGCGTTTTTTAGGTCGGAAGTCCATCATTTTACAAATTTCTGCAGGTTTCTTTCTGACATAAAAAAGTGGTCACGTCACTCTAGGGTCAGATGCAAAAGGCAGTTCTCAACAAGGCACGTATTGTGAAGAGGTTCATTTCTCGATCTCTAACCTACTACTCCTACTACTACTCGCCTATGCACAATTTAAGCATTTTTAATTTGAATTACTTGTACGCATATTATTTTTTATAGGTCTATGAGTGTAGGGATATAACTTTTTTTAAAGCCAATACCCGGCACTAAGGAAATACTTCTTGTATTGCGGGGGAATTTACAAACATATAACTAATGGACACAAATTACATCCGGATTCAGAACAACCATTTGTGGAACAAACATTTTGTGGACCACACAATGTATTGTCCTGCGTGGGATTCGAACCAAACACTGGCACTGTAGATAGGTATCTTAACCATTACGCCATCTGTGCATAATGTTGATAAATATGAAAATTAACTAGGCATTTGTTAGTGGATTGCATAAGACTGTAGGAAGTGTAAATAGTAATTACTTAAAAATATCAATAATAGTGTTTTCCGTGTGGTAACGGAGTAAGAATACAGTTTACCAACCACCATCTAGCCAGTGGGTGTCGTAAAAGACGACTAAGAGATTAGAATATGCATATAACAACTATAGAAGGAAAGCTCGAAATAAAACCCTATACCAAGCCGTCTGACCAGCGTGGTGCAGGAGGCCAGCAGTGGGACGTATATGAGGTTGCTGCCAGTAACCAATATTTATCCAAATAAAGACCCAATCTCTGGTTTCAATTGTTTGCCCATCACTAAATTTATTAGAATATTCGGTAAAGTCCCATGTATAATTCCAGTGTTGCCAAAAGTAAATTTTAAAGCTGACGTTGGTAGAATTAGATAATTGCGAATATTGAATGAATTCCCCCGAATAATAGTTCAGTGTTGCCGATAGCGAATTACGAAGGCTATGTTATCATTTTGGGTAGTCGCGACTTTAATCTGATAAGGTGAAATATTATTTAGATATAATTTTAAATATATTGTGATGGTAATGCAGGAAATGATAATCTAAGCTCGGAATACTTCCCGTTCACATCTTTCGAGCTGCCTATTATTGATGACGTATTATTTAGACAGTATGCGCAAACTGACTAATGTAATTCGTCAATGAATTTTGACACATAAACCTATTTGTGAGCAAAAAATAATTTCCACAGACTTGGAACCACATCTTTCTTCTGTTTGTTTGAAATTGAACTCCTAAATGGCTGGACCGATTTTGATGAAATTTTTCGTATGTGCTCCAATGAATTCGAGAATCGTTTAGATTAATAATTGGACCCGGTAGGTGGCGCTGCTATCGATTTCATGGAGAATTTCTTTTATTTGAACAGAACAACGTCTTTTTGGTCAGCTCGTAAATTGTACAATTCTTTCCAATTGCCTTACTAAATAGAACAGTGTGGGTAAGTAAGTACGTGTAGAGTTTTATTTTAACGTCTTTATAGCAACGTATATAACGTTCTTAGAATAATAACGTATAGAAGGTAAGGCCGCGAACAAAAAAATGAAGCATTTAAATTGGAGCCTAATGGAGCTTACTACTACTTTTTTCCGTGTGGTGACGGAGTAAGAATACAATTCACCGCTCCCTATCTTGCCCGTGGACGTCGCTTAAGACGACTAAGCGATATAATATGCACATAACATCTGCGCAAGAGAAAGAAAGCTTGAAATGAAACCCTATACCAATACATCTGACCAGCGTGGTCTAGTAGGTTAATTTGCCTTCTATTGAGGTTTGAGCCCAACAGTGGGCGTGTATGAGCTGAAATATATTATAAGTATGTCGTTATAATAAACAAAAATTTTTTTTTGCAGTATACATACGTTGTATCTTATCACTGCTGCTATAAGAAGCTACGTTTTATTAGTATGAAGGTATCTATCTATACGAATATATAAAGCTGAAGAGTTTGTTTGTTTGAAAGCGATAATCTCAGGAACTACTGGTCCGATTAGAAAATTTCTTTCAGTGTAGATAGCCCATTTATCGAAGAAGGCCTATATATATCATCACGCTAACACCAAGAGGAGCGGATCACCAAAGAAGAATGTTTCAAAATCGGGTTCTTTTTTCCTTTTGAAAGTCTCCGCTGCGTAAACGGCAAAATTTTCGTAAAAACCATGTGTTAGAGAATCGTATTATTAAAAAATATTTTCACCTTCTACGTACGTAGTCTTAGTTTAAAGTTAGCGTTAACCCAAAGCATCTATACCACGCGGACGAAGTCGCGAACAGAAGCTAGTATAATATATACCTATGCATTTCAATAATGTTGGGTCTTACAAGATTTGCGTTGATTTATTGCATTTTATTTTTAAAGAAAGGCGTTATACATGTTTGACTACAAGAAACTAGAGGATCCTGACACCTTCATACGCCCGTGGCAACATTATATTGTCTTAATTCATATTCAGCTAACACAATGCTTAAGAGCGTTATCGGTAAACGGGCTGTGCGCAGTTTAGGTATTCTGCTACGTTCCGATATCGACGCACACTAATGCACTACACTCACGCGTAGAGTTAATAGAACAACCAGTCTTGGCACTTATAATCAATCTCTAGTATATTCTTACCTCTTTGTTATTAATACAGATTTAAAACATTGTAAAACTGGGATACGGTGATTAAAATCCACCACACATAATAGAAAGGCGGTGCATGACAGGTTATAGGGTTGCTCTGTGCGCCTTCTTTCGCCCCGAACATATTATTAGGAGTACGACTTCACCGTAGGCTACCCCAAAAAAAAATTGACTAAAAGAGTAGAAAAAGGGAATTATAATAGAGCAGCTGGCAAATTGCATCAGTTTTGTTTTAAATAAATTATTAACCTAAGTTCAAGATAGGACCGGGTTAAGAATACAATATACCGCCATAGCTTATTTGCCCTGAGAGTCGTAAAAACCAGTTGAGATATGGAAGTAAGCAGATCCGGGACATTAAATAAAGGGTGGCCGCACAACGGGTGACCGACAGAAATAGTGGGGCTGGGTCGAGAATACGTTCCAGAATCATCAACTTCGTGCCAGTCGGTATACCTAGTCCCTATTGTCCACTCTCTGGGGCTTCGATCACCGCCAATTCGGTCGACACCAGGGTGCCTACTCTTGAATCTCGATTCTAATCCTAAATCCAATCGCAGCTCGAATTAGAGCAATTTGGTACTGTTGAAAGCGACACTAGCGCACGATTGGAATCAAATTCGGTGGATTTTTTTAAACTGAATGAATTCGACTCTCGTCGATTAAGTCAAATATTCGCTATTCCCGACGTAATTTTGACGTAGTTTAAAATCGTTAATGTTGCACAATTCAAGAAAGCGTCTTTGTAGTGATGGAGTTCGGTAACGGTATTAATTTAAAGTAATAAAATACGCCACATTTGGTGAAAATAACAACGGCAAATGCGAAGAATTCATTCTCGATTTTGTTTAAGAGTACCAAGTATAAGTTTGGTGAGATTGGAATTAAATCGGATTCGAGATTAGAATTAATTTCACAGTATCCACCAGGTCCAGATAAAATATTTGCGCCTGTTGCTTGATGGCAATCGTCTTCTGCCTGCACAAGATGTCGGCGCGAAACGACGTCTGACCTACCCCAGCTCATAGCGAATCTAATACTTCTATTAGATTCATAATATTTGTATTGCCAGTTGATTTATGTGATACAATATCGATACATATTGGTGAATGGTCGTAATAATAAAACCAATGTTGCCAACAATGTATTTTCTAGGTAGTCATTAGTAAAAATAGGTAAATGTTAACACGGTTATCTCATACAATAACAGTAAACATTTATTTTTATCTTAAGTATGATAAAAGGAATATAAAAGTTAGATTACATAAAACAAAGAAAAAAACAATTGCTTACTCAAATTAATTAGCCGTGATAACATTCAAGTAGCTAAAACAAAAAAAAAGGTTAAACAAAGGGAGCCGTCACTCAGGACGCCTGGCAGATGCGAAACATCTAAATTATTTTGTACAAGTATATATGCATAAAAGAACAGATTACGACAGGAGCATAAAGTATTAATAAAATATTACGATTTTTTTTTATGAAAGTTGATGATTTTTATTCAATAACATTAATTTTCATTAGTATTCACTACAAGTGTGTGTTTAGGTTAATAATTTATTTTGAGCTCACTAGATGGCGTTGTACAAAATTCTAAAACAGGTTGTGGTTTCATTACACAAATGTACATATCAAAGCGTGGTGTTAACGCCACGCCAGCGATCAGGTTCATCCTCGCCTATAGATGCTTCACGTCAATATATAATTTTAAATACGAGTAGGCACAGGCAAGACTAATATAGCATGGTAACGAAACTAATCTTACGTTGCGAAAAAATCAATAAAACTTTTAGCCATACCCGGGATCCAACCTAGAAACCATGTGGTTTAACACAATGATGTGATAAAAATGGAAACAAAACTCGTAATTTAATTACCAAAGTTTATTTCTAAACTACATAGAAATTCTAAATCTTTTCAGTTTAAGTACAATCATTCATTATTACGAATTAAAGTAGGGTTCATGCATTAAATATATAAGCATTAACAACAGAATTTGCGATTGCAAAGAAATTTTGAAATAATTATTACTAGCGAAGAAATTAAAAAAAATATTACCAACAATTTTAAATTTAGTTATTTAAATAATGCTATTGACCGTTCGGGTAGTACCGAATGGAACAACAATCAGACATAAGACTTACGAAACGTGATAACTTTAGTATTTCATATATATCTGGCTTAAACTATGGCCCTTAATTTGACCGTTGTTACGCTTATTATAATTGCCGCAGTAGTATCCTAGTTCGTTGCACTTTTGGCACAGATTTTTTGAATGTTCTGGGGCTTTGCCGTCCCCGTGTCTAATGTCCGTCGTGCGTACTTCTCTCTGCAAATGGTTAAAGTTTATATTACTTTTATTGACATATAATTATAGAGGATGAAAAGACAGACAGAACAATCAAAGACCCAACTTCAGTGAGAAAGAAGAACTCTCTCTCAAAATATTTTAACTTGCCCTCGTTTCTCTACGTTTTAGTGAGATTTTTAAACTGAAAACAAATAAAAATAAAGCACAATCTAACGTGTTTTAGATATAACTCATATATTGTTATAAAAGGCCGCCCCATTCGATACTCTCTAGGCACCAGACGCGGCGCTTAGGCAGTAGGTATTATTGACAAAATTTTAGATCTTTGAAGAATGCACCATGCTAAGAATACCCGAAAGAATACATAGCAGCGCTCCTCTGAGTAAATTAAAATATCAATTGCGATTATCAACAAATACCGCTGTAGGTGGACTGGTGGATGGGTCATCCTTGAAGAATAGTTTTCTCAAAATTCGCTAAAGCGCACAAAATTAAGTTTTTACGAATATTATCATTTATATTTTTATAAATGTAACATGAATGTATTATACCGAAAATCTATCCAGAAGAAATATTTGACGATGTTTACTGTCATTTAGATAACTAAATGACAGTAAACATCGCATGAAAATTCGTTGTGTAGTTTAGACGATATACGCAAACATAGGGACAAACAACGGGAAGACATTTTGTTATATATGTATTTATTTCCTTACATTATATTATTATGTAGAGAAATAAATTACTTTACTTCCTATTTTGTTTTTAATTACATACTTGATTTTTTGGATACACTTTAGTAGAACAACGTTTGCAGATTTGGTAATTATGTCGCCAGGATAACGTGCTGCTCCAAAAGCGACCACATCGAGGACAGGTATATTCTCCATAACACGATCGACTTGTCTGCAATAAAATACGTAAATACTTATTTAGGTATAATAAAACTCAACTTTAGAAAGTTGAAAAAGGTGTTTAGTTACCTATATATCATTGTTTTCAAATTTGAAATTACTCTCTGGTATTGCGCCGCAGATAGCCGCAATAGCCTACAATTCCTTTATTAAAGATGATTTTACCATAGATATTAAGGTACCTATAACCGCGCTAGTAAACGAATCTGAAATGGCAGTTATGACTTGTAAGTCATTAGAACTTGTAACGGGATTGCCAGATAGGTTATATTGTGGCGACGGGATAAGAATACAAGAACTCCCTTGTTTGCCCATGGGAGTGTTAAGTAGGGGCTAAAGGCTTACTACAAGACCGGGTAGCAGCTCTCTCATGGGAAATGTCACTCACTGTGATCGGCAACCCGCTTGCTAAGCGGGGTCACAACGCCATTATTCCCTCATATGAAGGACATAGAACAAATGGCCCACGCCTCAGTCACCGCAGCTGCGCTATTCTAGGGCTTATTTTAGTGGCGGACATGGTAGCGTTGAAGGTACTGAGGATATGATCAACTGAATACTATTGCTTACTCGTATATGTCGTGTATACATTGACGAAACGATCAACTAGTTTTCATCCTGTAGTGTGGCTATACGGCTGAACATGGTAATTGCCAAAACTACTGTTTAAAATTATTTTTAGTTTTGACTAGTTCATTTATCGTGATTATATAACACTACGACAAAAAACAAGGTAGCATCATTGAAAAGTGTTGCAAAAAACGGGATGGTGTTCTAAAAGTCGGCTAAAGGATGTAATATGCAGCTAACATCATAGACAGACACATCATAGCAAGAATGGCAAAGCGCGAAATAAAACGTATCTAAACAGCGTGGTTAGTACAACAACTCCCTTTTCTTTTGTGGAGGTGATTCGAGGCTAGCAGTGGGACAAAAACCAAAAGAAGCGCAGTAAAAAATTGCTACTACTCAAGACGTCAATTTTCTGTGAGAATGTGGTACTTGTAGTACCTTGTCCTTGGTACCTACTACCTTGGACAGACCGGCCCACGACTGTAGACAGAGAAACGTGAACTGTGACTATGTTAATGTAAGTACTTACAAAAAAGCATCCAAGGTCAGGAGCACTGTTATGTAATACTGCAAGATTGACATCGACATTGACTATGCCCCTGTCATAATCGCGCCTTTCACGTTGACGTTCAAACTCAGTATCCTAGAAAATAAGGAGTTATTGTAAACATAATAGAGAGATCTTTACAATAGCTAATTAGAAATAAATGCAGCGAAAGTTGCACGTTTTAATCACGTTTTAAACATGTTTTAAACACGTACATACGTAAAAATGAAAAAAAAAATAGTTGAAAATCAAAAAGTACTTTAAATATTGTAATTATAATTATTATTTACCAGCTGACCCGGCGAACTTCGTACCGCCTTTTTTCCTAATTATTTTATTTTAGTATTTCAGTTTGGTTTTAGTATTATCCGTGCGGTGACGGTGTAACAATACAAGTCTTAAATGATCCCCCTAAGGTATATAATAATGCATATAATATCAAGATAAGGAAAACTCAAAAGAAAACCCTGTACCAACACGTCTTACCAGCGCGCAGCGTGGTATAGTAGATCGATATCCCTCCCATAGGAAAGGAGGCCCGAGCCCAAAAGTGAGACATGTATGTGTTGAGACGATGAAGATGATTTATCAGGCTCCTACAAATGGCGTAAAGTTGCCGAAGCTGGAGCGGTCTTGGAACTCGGCCTCAAACGTCTCAATATAATGGAATTATTGATAATCCAACTGAATTGAATTTACGGAAAATGTCATATTTCCTTAGTCCGCAACTTTACACTATTTGTGGGAGGCTGATAAATCATCATCATTTCTGCCCATTCACGTCCAACTGTTTGGGCTCGCACCTCCTACACTATGGGAGGGAAATCGACCTATTATACCACGCTGGTCAGACGTGTTAATATAGGGTTTTTTCGAGTTTTTTTTTCTCTTGTATAGATATTATATCCCTTAGTCGTCTTTTACGACACCTCCGTTTGTTGAATTGTATTCCAGCTATTTAATATACCGCCTTTTTTATCGATTCCAATACTTTTTTAATTTAGATCTATATGTAATTATGCCAAAAATGTCGAACCGACTGGACGAATATCAAATGTTTGACAGGTAAGAACAGTTTGTATGGGAAAATAAAATTGTTGTTTTTAGTATTTTACTCGCAAATTTTGCTATATTTTCTCACCGTATAAACCTTCCCTGGACTTCCACAAATAATTCAAGACCAAAATTAGCCAAATCGGTCCAGCCATTCTCAAGTTTTAGCAAGACTAACGAACAGCAATTCATTTATACATATATATATATATATATATATATATATATATATATATATATATATATATATATATATACTAACAACCCGCCCTCGCTTCGCTTCGGTTTCATTCGCCTCACCCGCGGCGTAGTGCCCGTTCCCGTGGGAATACCGGGATAAAATATAGTCTATGTTACTCCCTGATATTATAGCTTTCCATTGGTGAAAGAATTTTTGAAATAGGTTCGGTGATTTAAGCGTGAAAGCGTAACAAACAAACAAACAGCCTTACTTTCGTACTTATTAGTAAGGATAATATAGATACGATTTAAAACAACGGTTTCCAAGTTAAGTTAAAATGTAATCAAGTTCAATCAACTTCCCTTCTCTTATCTTCAACTCAACCCTCAATTTCCATGATCTGAAGTTTCTCAAGCGAATTAGTTCGGCTTTCATTCTATCAAGCAAGCCGGGTAATCCCCACGTTTTATGAGCATTCACCGCACGACCGCTTGTCAGTCAGGGGAATCCCAGCTAGTTACATCGAAGTTGCCAACTCTTTGGTAAAAAACATGCCATAAAATGAGTTTCTTAATTTTTTCTAACTAAAAATATGTGTTTTTAATTATGTTTTAAACGTGATATGTAATTTTGTATTGTTTTAAACAGTGTTTTAAACATATGTTTAAAACAAATGTTTTAAACATTGCCAACCCTGGTTTGGCCCGACTGTTAAAAACCTTGAGCAGCCTTCGTCTAAAGCATGGATGCACAGACCGCGGCCCGCGGTCGAATACTGGTGGCCCGCCGACAGCAAAAATAATACTCTCGTACATTCGAAAAATATTGAATTCTGTTCCAGATTATCAATTCTTTATTGTCTTTAATTACCTATACTTCTGGCGGCCCGCCATCAGTTCATAATTTACCCGAGTGGCCCCTAGTCTTAATAAGTCTGTGCATCCCTGATCTAAAGGAACCTAATTAACCTATCCATCGTTTTGCACAGCAGTCTTAATTTGTTGGCAATTAAAGCCGCCTAATCTGTAGCTGCGCTGGCGTAAGTACCAATGTTACCAGACTTACTCATCTGGAAGAGTGCCTTGGTGGTGTCGGTGGTGTCAAAAGAGACGGCGCAGTACCCATTTTCATTCGGGACACAGAAGTTTTAGATATGTTTGTTAAAGGATACGATACATCAATCCATTATTACATAAAGTGTCATTTAGACCGCGTTAAGTGGTAGCTTAAAATTAGGTGTCCCTGGTGGAAACGGGCATAAGCTTTCTAAGTGTGCACCTAATAACAACACAAGAGAAGGAGCCCCTCAAATAACATTGCACGCGGCACCTGCCGCACCTCCCTAGATTCGCCACCACTTCCAAGAGTGTTGTAAAGTCTTTCCTTTTTCAAAAGGCTGAAATCCAACAATGGAAAGTCACTAAAAAAAAGATCATATTTAGATACATAAGTAGGTATCTAATGTAAAATATATAAATAATTTTATCGAATATTACAGCTTTTGCGTGTGGTGACGGAGTAAGAATACAATTCACCACTCCGTATCTTGCCCGTTTTTTTTTTGTGGGTGGGCTGCGGTCGGCGCGCCTCCGCACCACTCTGTCCAGGGCGACAGAGGGGTTTAAGCACGCAACTCCCGCAACCCACCCGAAAACCACGTCGCCTTCGTCGTTGGGCCGACCACCGGAGCAGGGTTACTTGACATCAGTGGTCGGCCCGACGGAATACCCCCTATTGAGGTACCCTCTCATCGACCGACGTCCCCCCCTCGGGGAGGACGTCGGTCTTTCCTCACGCGGTCGACGTCTCGGCGGGTGACGGACTAAAATCCCCGGTCCGTATCTTGCCCGTGGATGTCGTAACAGATGACTAATATAATAAGCATATAACATCTGTGTAAGAGAAGAAAACTCGAAACACAACCCTATTCCAACACGTCTGACCAGAGTAGAATAGTAGATCAATTCCCCTCCCTTTATGCAGGAGGCCTGAGCCCAACAGTGGGACATTTATAGGCTGATATGATGATAGATAACTTCTATGCAAGAGAAAAACTTGTATTAAAAATCTGTACAAACACGTCTGGCTAGTGTGGTATAATAGGTCAATTTTGCCTCCCATTGTGGAGGAAGCTCGAGCTCAGTAGTGGGACATATTCATCTATCATATGCTGAGATGATTATGATTATTAATGGGTTTAATAAAGTAAGTAGGATTAACATTTTATGTTAATAGTACTTATGATATGTTGCCAGGTCGTCAGCCTTAATAGCCGGACAGACCAGCCAGATTGGCCGAACATTTAGGTAGAAAGGCCGGACACTCTATATTATTGAGGATTTTGTGTTTTAGTATTATTAGGTACGACAAAAAAATGTATGTAAAATTAAGCTTTTTGGATTATTATTAGGGACACGATATCAAAACGAAAGTATCGATACTGTACTCATGAGTAGTATCGAAGAGAAAGTATCGTACTCAATAAAGTATCGATACTCCAAAGTATCGAGTATTGAGTACTTTTCCTAGAATCTAAGTCGTGATGAGCTTTTTATAGGAAATTGTCCGTCTATGTGCGTTTTAAAATATGTCGAGCCACTTTTTAGAAGGTTTATTACGCTTTAACTAGATGGCGTTACCATAAGCATGAGTCGTAAGGTCAAGTTTAACATGGATACTTTCTACAATTTGTTCGATAGATACCTGCCTAAAAGTACTTAATGAGTAAAAGTATCGAGTACAAAAGTATCGGTATCGAAAGACTACTCGATACCTAAAAGGATCGATACTTTTTTCGTGTCCCTAATTATTATGACAACAGTCGACTCGCCTGCGCTCGGCCACGCTCGGCGCTAGCTCGTTTGCGAAATGTAAAAAGCCTAATAAAAGCCGGACACCAATTATTTTGACCGGACACGCAATCAAAAAGCCCATCTATGTCCGGCTTTATCCGGACGCCTGGCAACGCTACTCATGAGTACAGTATCGATACTTTCTATTCGATTCCGTGTCCCTACATTGACCTTATAGACGCCATACACGTTAGGTTATGCATGATGGTTTTGCCTGTGCATGCATAACCGACAGCAAGCCCTAGCGTGTATGGGATTAAAATGAACAGTTATCGATGCATGTACATACAACCGAGCGAATATGAAAATTGATATTTTATGTCGCTTGGTTATGCTCGCGCTCCAGCATAACCGAGCGTGTGTGGCGTCCGGCGAGCTTGCCTGAACAGTTTTCATACATTATAGTCTATCTAATCTAAGAAGTGCATTTTGACAGATCTCAAAGTAAGTTGTCTAGGTATATGAACTAAATAATCGCTATCGAAAACATCCGATTGTAGTAAGAAATCGATATTGATTCTTTTTAATTAATAATCGGTTTTTTTTTTCAAAACGAGATGAATAAATTAAATGTTAAATTAATACTAAACAAATTTAATTATTTTAGCATAAAATTTATTCATCATATTTAGTAGGATTGGGTTAAGTAAAAACAAAAACTGGATTCGAAAATAGTTATTTACAGCTACTTTGATTGTTTGCATATTATAAATATCGTGTAGTGTAATAAGCGCTTTAGATAAGACGAACTATAGTAAATAATTGTTGTAATCTGTTGGTGTAAATCTCAATTCATTTATCAAATTTACGTGGGAGAATTACTATCTTTTCAATAACCAGCGTTTAGACCATTCAGTGCCATCTCTTTTTCTTGTTCTGTTCTGCAGAACAAATGTTAAGCCAAATACAGCTATTACATCGGCGTCGTTCATTGTAGTTTGTTATTGGTGTCCTACACACACCGTCATGTACTACTACGTAGACGTAGCTCCACTAAGAGAGGTAGGCGTCCTACACAAGCCGTCACGTAGCTCAACTGAGAGTTAATAGCAAAACTGTGCATGCAAACCCTAACGTGTATGTGCAATATACACTTACCTGGAAAATGCACATAACGTCTACAATTGCGAGAGTCCGAAAGCTTGTTACATTTTCAAAAACCTACGTACAGTTGCCAATGGTATACTTCTTCTGTAAACGTATCGAGCACTGTGCGAATGCATAATTAGATACTGCATTTGTACATGGGGAGGTGCAGCAAAAACACATATGTTGAGAATTGAGCGTGCACAGCGCATGGTGCTCAAGGTACTTTTATATTTACCGTATAGACACCCTACATTTTCTGTGTATAATATGTCAGGCGTTCTATCAGTGAGAAAAATGTTTGTTTATGAAATGTTGCGCAGATACCACAAAAAAACTGTTCCTTACATTTGTTCATCACATAAACGTGTGGAACGATGCTCAATGCCTCGCGTTAAATCCACATTTGCACGAAGGCATTATAATTTTTTAGCTCCTCATATTTACAACAAATGTAACAAAGTACATAAAATACGCAAATTAAGTACCCACAAATTTAAATTGATTATAACTACTTGGCTAAAATCAATAGACTTTGACGCTGTAGAAAATCTCCTAAAAGTACCGTAGTATCGCAATTACATAGGTACACACACCCACATACACGCATACGCTTTTCACGCGCGCGCGCCTTCACGTTCACACACACAGACCCAAATACACGCGCCCACATCCATGTCCACATACACCTAACCTAACACATACATAAACATACAAACTTACTATTTTTTTTTTATTATATTTTTTTTTATTTTTATATTGTTTGGATTTTGTACTCATTTTTTAAACCGAAATTGATGTTATTAAGGTCATATGTATAAAAGGGAAAACACTAACACCTGCAACACAGTCCTTACTAGTGCAAGTGTTAGGGACTCCTATCAATGTAAATGTACTTTTTACGTCAATAAAGATTTATTATTTATTATTATTATTATGTATCTCCTTGTTCACGGGATCTTCCTAGGGAAGATACCCGGTCCTTTGAAAGGCTTACATGGGGATATAGATCCAACACGCAGAGGCCTTTGGAGAAATTTAATGTAAAAATGGGATGGGACGTCTACCGATGACACTCCACGTCTGCACATAACACACGTGGACTGCCAACGGTAGGTGTAAAACTATTGTGTGATGATGGTATCTAATAACTGTTTATGGGGTTGGAGGTTTGATGGACTGGCTAAACTAAAAACTATTGATTGAAAAACTGTCGTCTGCCTTCAATACCTTTATCGTCTTGAACTTTGGCAGACAGTGACTCGCCAACTCACTGAATGGGCCCCCCCCAAACGGTCGCCACAGACACACAGGCCATATGGGCAACAGGGGGGCAACATTGGTGCAAGTGGCTTGGGGTGTCAAGCGGTGCGGCGCCGGATTCACCATCGCAGTGGTTTCCCCGTAGTTATGCCCTTGAAAATGATACTTCCACCCCCGAGCATATAGCTCTGGCGATCCCTCTCTGACCAGCCATTTAAGGCAAGCCAGAGTTGAGAATCCTGTGGGCACTCTTCGGATTCCACTCCAGCCAGCCAATAAAGGCCAGCTGGATACGAGGCCCTGGCCGACTCTCTGGGGCACTCAGGACCGCAGTGTTGCCACTCACATTCAGCACGCCACAAGCTGCCCTGCGGTTTATTGGCTTTCCTATAAATCTTGTGATACATTATTTTTATATCAAAAGAATTTAGAGAGCCATATAATGTTCCTCCGAGGTTTGCGTTAGTCTCATGGTGAGATAACGACTGGCCCAGAGGTTTTATTAATATGAAATAATATATATTATTATTATTAATATGAAACTCGGTTATGCATGCACAGGCAAAACCATCATGCAAAACCTAACGTGTATGGCGTCCATTATACATATATATACGTATTCGGCTGGACTTAAGAAAATGGAAATATCCCCCAAACTAAACAAGAACAATATGACAATGTTATTGAAAAATAAAACAATAACACAGAAAACGCAAGCATAATGTAAAATTTAATCACCCACACGTTCAAGAAAATTACAGTTAATCAAATGAGACTCGTATTAAAAAATCTCACTCACTCACTAATGACTCCGTTTGTAGGAAACTTTTTAAATTCTCAATGTAAAAATTATAATGTAAAAGAATTTACGTCATCATCATCAAAAAGTTACCTACTTTTTATAAATGCCTTTTGAAGCATAAATAAATATTGTAGATAGATACTACAATTACTTACTACAATTCAATTTAAAAACCTGAAGAATTTTTGTCTGAAAGTTTTGCAGAGAAATAGATCACTCAATCTTGTCGAAAGCAATGTTGTTTTATCATTATTATATTTATTATCAACAACTATTGCAAAATTATCATCAAAAAATCCTTTTTACAGATTTCTGTGATTTAATTACAAGTCCTATGTGAAATCAAACGGACCACATCGCCTATTCTTTAACTTTTAATCACACAATTTGTAGGTACCTACTTGTCTGTAATATCCATAGTTAAATATGTGTACCTTTTCAAGAATTTAAGGTCTTCCACTTACCTCAGCAGAACAGCACCCTCCCATGTTGATAATAACAAAATGCACTATGTATGTACACTGACCTGACACCCTGACAGTAGTTATAGAATTGATTATTTACTGACAATTTTGATCCACTCACGTTACGTCCAATAAAATCACTGGAAGACAAGTGTAATACAATACTCTGTGGACTCTGTTTACAAATTCTTTAATTAGAGTACCTACAGAGGGCATTATCTTATATCTATGATGTGCTTAGGTAACAACTTTATTCCTTTAAATAATTTCATGATATATATTTTAGTACCATGCTTGTTTATTATTATTAATGCGACAGAAATGTGATAACGGAAACAGATATTATAAAGCAAATGTTAACGGGAAACAAATGTAAACGGATGCGGAAGCAGAAGTGAGTGTCAATATAATCGAAAACGATTTTTTGAATTGAAGTATTTTAGGGAAGGCTTTGAGATTCTGACCTGATACCTTTTGTGTGATAACAAGTTTGGGTGAAAAAAAGCTTAACGATTGTTATATCGCCTACTTGTATGTATGTACGTACGTGTATCTGTTATTCACTTTTATGTAACGCAAAGATAATAAGAGCTTAAGCGACTAAGACAGACAAAACAGACAGTCTTTCAGTTTCTGTCCCGTACTTACTCGAATTTGGCATAAATAAATAATTTTTTTTCTAATTATATGAAAGTTTCATTTCTATCGCGCGAGGAAAGACCAAGATCCTCGCCGAGGGGGGGACGTCGGTCGATGGGAGGGTACCCCACTAGAGGGTATTCTGTCGGGCCGACCACTGACGACAGTAACCCTGCTCCGGTGGTCGGTCCAACGACGAAGGCGACGTGGTGTTCGGGTGGGTTGCGGGTGTGCGTGCTAACGCCCCTCTGTCGCCCCGGACGGAGTGGTGCGAGGAGTGCGCCGACCGCGACCCACCCCAAAAAAAAAGTTTCATTTCTATCCCTGATATATTTTTAATGTAGTTTTTAACGAAAATAATATTCAGAATTAACTAGTGGTAGTTTTTATTTACTGAAAAGTAGTTGGGAAATATTTAGGTACATCTCACAGCCTAGATGACGTATTGTAAGTTCTAAAATTTATACAGAGTGTCCCGTAAGTAGTGGACCAACGGGATATGAGGGGTAGCGAGACTTATTATCTAACAAAAATACTCAAATTTATTGTCCTAGGTCTTGTAGTTATAAAGTTAGGATTTTTTTTATTAAATTTTATGAAAATGTCATCCATGTATGCTAAATATTAAATTTAAAAAAAACTGTTTATAATTTATTGTTATTTTTTGTTTAAAGTAGTTAAGAATACATAGGTCTTTCTAATGTAAACGATATTCAGCTGTAATTATTAATTATATTATCATTAAAACATACAACAAGTGCAAATTTTAAATTTAAAAATATTTTGCATTAAATTTGAACCAAGCTGGTGTAAAAAAAATTATTAGGGCCTATAGGGACTGTATTTTAAAAACATCTACATGGTAATACCAATTACATAAAGGTATAATACAGTAGTTTAAGGTATTTAAAAATGGTTAAATTAGCACAGGGCGCTAAATTCTAGCAATTTGCAGGTAGTCAACCCAACTCCAATCCATAAGTCGTGACTCATCCCGTCGATACCCACTCATTCCATCGATACCCATTAAGTCCATCATAGCACAGAAATATTAATATGTACTTAGAATGGCCCTTGGCCTGATTTTGTTTAATAACCAGTGTCGCCAAATTTCTGCCTGCGCTTAATGTTAGCACATACGTAAGGTCTATGCTTACAGCAATTTCACATGCTAATAAAACACACACATACACAAATCACGGATCTGCAGTTCATACACAACTCGCACTAAAAGGCGTATTACACTATACGATATTCAGGCGTTAGTTCCCTCATTTAAGGTGGTGTAATAACAGCGAGTTAGGGTCCCTATCAGGGCGACCGGAACGACTCTGTCTAGCTCCCTGACTCCCTTGCCTCCGGGCAGTGTAATAGCGTTCAGGGAGCTAGGAGTGAACGGACGTTTCGAGTGCGTGAGCCAGTTCTCCGTGTGGTGACGGAGTAAGAATACAATTCACCACCCCCCCTCTTGCCCGTTGGTGTCGTAAAAGACGACTATATAGGGGTATATGCATATAACATTAATACAAGAGAAGGCAAATTCGAAAGAAAACCCTATAACAACACGTCTGACCAACGTGGTATAGTAGCTCTATTTCCCTCCCATTATCACCGCTGTCGTGCAGTTAACAAAAAGAGACTTTAACCCAAGTCATTAGAAATTATAAAAAAAGCCGTACCTATTTATGGCAAAAAGAACATGAACATTACAAAAATAAAGATAACGAGGATTAAAGACTTCAAACTTTTATTGGCAATTATTATATATATAATCTATACCAATAAATAAAATTGGAGTGTCTGTTTGTAATGTCAAAATAATGGCTTTTTTCATGCTCACACGGTTATTTGCACTATATATCTGTCTGTTTGTTCCGGGTAATCTTCAAAACGGCTGGACCGATTTCAAAAATTCTTTCACCAATGGAAAGCTATAATATCAGGGAGTAACCTAGGCTATATTTTATCCCGGTATTCCCACGGGAACGGGAACTATGCAGGAAAGACGACTGAAACCGAAGCGAAGCGAGGGTGGGTTGCTAGTTTTTAATAAAAAGGCTACCATAACAATAAAATGTGACGTCACCCCACAACTAAGTTAGGGCCGAATGGATGTTAACCAGCATAGCAGTAGATCAATCTCCCTCCTATTTTAAAGAAGGCTCGAGCCCAATAGTGGTTCCAGCAGCAAGTCACATAGAAGAAAACTGATTTAATTTTTTCCTATGTCGTTCCTTTTACTCCGCCATGCACCTCGCTTTTCGTTCGTTACCTCATGCTACATCTACGACATTTAATACCGGGGTATTAACTGAAGTATCAATAACGAGCTAGTCGGTTTTTAAGTGTCTAGCTATTAGCCGCAGAAGGCTTCGATACCTTTATATTATGGGGGAGAGCCGAGTGTTCTTGACCCGGATAGGGCGAATCGTGCTCTCTCTTTAAATCAATTCTGCAGATCCATGGGACGAGCAAGATTAACAATTTTTCTCCTTAATTACCATGTTCTGTACAGTCCTAGAATAACAGTGATGAAATCCAGAAGGGCTTATAACTGCAAGGGGGCTCCCTTAAGCAGTTTGCTGTGAATTACGACTTCTAATACAAGTCGTGAGCAGTTAATTACAGTGCCTTATGTAGATGAGACAAACTGATTATATGTTGCCTGTAATGAAGAAAAGAAAACAGGACTAGAATCTACTCCTACAAACCTCTTTGGCAAACCTTTTTAGAGGTATCTACCTCTAAAAATAATTTATGAATAGGTATGGTTGTCAAGCGTAATAGTTACGTGAATGTCTATTTCTATAAAATTGTCAGTTAAATAAATCACAACAAGAAGTTTAGCGAAGTTTCGGTCAACGGCCAACAGAAGCTATTCATTAAAGTTGAAGACAAAAAGATATTTTTGTGTTCCTTATTCGACCAGGAGTGAAGATATCAAGCAGAAACTAGATCGATAAGAATGCTTCTGCATGCACTTTCGTTCTGTAGCTGTGATGAGCCAGAAGACAAATCAGATGTCGACAATAATGCTTTTCCAAGCACTGATCAGATATGGGGCATGTTAGGAACTATCTTGGCTACAATTGCGTGCTGGATTATTTACACTAAGGTATTCTTAAATCTATATTAGATAGTATTATGCGACTTTCCGGTCTAATGTAAAAAGCCTGTAATTCGTGATATCCTAGTTTGAATGAAAATGGATGTTATGGTTTTCTACAAATTGTCAGTAATAAACTCGAACTATGAAACTATCCGATAAGTATTGCCTCCAAGGTATGTCACCGAATCTTCTAAATAATTCTAATAAGGATTCCTGCCTAGAAATATACATACCTATATACCTACTTAGTGCCGATATAGATATGTCCGTTTTCCTAAATATAAAAATTATCAGTTCAGCTCATATGTGTCCCACTACTGGGTACGAGCCTCCTCCATACTAGGAGGCGCCGTGATAATATTACACTTTTTTTTTGTGGTCGTCGCGCTCCTCGCACCACTCCGTCCGGGGCGACAAAGGGGCGTAAGCACGCACACCTGCAACCCACCCGCGATGCACGTCGCCTTCGTCGTTGGGCTGACCACCGGAGCAGGGTTACTTGACGTCAGTGGTCGGCCCGACGGAATATTTGGGGTACCCTCCCATCGACCGACGTACCCCTCCCCCTCGGAGAGGACATCGGTCTTTCCTCACGCGGTCGGCCTCTCGGCGGGTGACGGACTAATTCCCCGGTCACGTCACCCGCGGCCCACGTGATGATATTACGCTGGCCGGACGAGTTCGTATAAGGTTTTATTTGGAGTTTGCCTTCTCTTGCAGATATTATATGCATATAATATGCCTTAGTCGTCTTTTACGACACCCACGGGCAAGATAGGAGGGTGATAGGGATGAATATAGAGGTTAGCAATATAGTTTAATAGTGGGAAGTTAGGAATATCTTTTGTTTTCATATACGATTAAATCCTTTAAGGTTTCTGTCTGGTGCAAGATAGGAAGAATGTGATCTAGATAATTAACCGCGCTTGCCTGTTTGGCGTTGGGTATTATTACAAGATTTTCTTTCTTTCCTTTAATTTCTTGACAACAAAAAAATAATAGTTTTTATATATAATTAATTTGAATTAATATTATATAACCTTTTGCACGCCCCACTGGGCTTCATCTCATTGTAACACCTACATAAACCATATTTTAGCAAATAAAGCGAAATGATTGAAAAAAGAAATGAATTGTTATGCGATTCTGCCCCTTAAGACACTCGCAAGAAAAGCTGTAATCGTAGTTCTTGACTACACGGATAGGACTAATGTCTGTTAAAAAAAAAGTGTGCGTACAAAATACGCATATCAGAAGTGAAAGACCTTGATCTCATTCTCTCGTCGGCTGAATCCTATACATTTATGTTTGTCTCTATGGACTCGCTTTTTCGTTTCATCGAGTTTGAAATCACAACGATTCTAAAGAAGTTTCATTTCAAACATCTCAAGTTATATTTTAGATTCTCGAGTTGTATATTTCTATGTGGTGAACGATTAAGAATACAATTAACCACCCCCTATTGTGCCCGTAGGTGTCATAAAAGTGAGTAAGGGATATAAATATGCACATTACATTTATGCAAGAGAAGGAAAATTCGAAATTAAATCCTATACCAAACCACCTGAACAGTGTATTGTCTGTCAATTTCCCTCCTATTATGGAGTAGGCTCGAATCCCATAATGGGACGTATATTATATGAATCAAGATGATGATCTTGATCCTTAAGTTCATTTTTTGATGAATTCTGTACATCAGCGAGATACATTAGATGTAATATTTTCTTGATCATTCTATATCTAATCTAATACATAAAGCAGTGGTTGATGAATTAAATTATTATGTAATTCTCTTTTATATCTAACATTAAGAGCTCGGTATACCAAGGGAGATCTTACTCAAAATTAAAACTAACATCAGTGCAAGACCGTCTGTTTAATAGTCCGCGAATAAAAAGAGACATTCTTCTTTAATATGTAATAAGTTTTTAATGATTTGATTACATTTGTTTTATTAGGTAAAAACGAACAGAAGAAACGAAGAATTACACTCACTTCAGAAATCAAGAATAGCACATGCTTGTCATATACAAAACAAATATTAAAATGGGAAATAAAACACAAAATTAATATTATCAAAATATATTGTATTTATTCTTTTATTTAAAACTAATATGGCTTTATTGAATAAAATATAAAATTTCGAAAAATAAAAATTTCATTTAGCTACCCATGCACCTTTGTAACATTGCAAGGTCTATTATAGACGAGGGACACTTGATGCTAAACATCTCACGCTTTAAATTATATTTTCCTTTTATAATACAGGCTCATAAGAAAGAGCGAAATTCATCAATCTGCTTAAAGAATGAAAATCATATTTTATACAACAAAATATGTTTCTGAAAATCATATTTTATCTAACAAAATATTGGTTTACCGTAAACTATATTTATACCTGTAACTAAAATTATAAAAAAGAAATTCTATATATCCAAACAGGATTGCCGTATAATAGTATAGTTTTTATTAATAACAATATTTTAAAAATATATTATTCTAACAACCCGGCTCGCTTCGGTTTTAATCGCCTTACCCGCGTAGTTCCCGTTCCCGTGGGAATACCATGATAAAGTATAGCCTATGTTACTCCGTGATAATATAGATTTCCATTGGTGAAAGAAATTTTCAAAATCGGTTCGGTGATTTAAGCATGAAAGCATAACAAACAAACTTCATTTTGCATTTATAATATTAGTAACGATATGCTTATTTTTGTGTCAGCCCTATTAGGACATGTTCAGAAACAATTTTTATGTAATAAAATGTATATAATTTTATAATTCACTTAATAAGACTAAAAGCATACCATGGTCCATCATCTAAAATAAGCCTAATAAAACTATCAAAAATATAAATGAACTACAACTTATAAACTAATATGTATTGTTAAGCAAGTACATAGTCTCCTTAGAATATTTCTTGCAATCTTGTAACAGATATTTATATTCATCTTGCACTTGACCCCTTTTGAGCAAATAGACCAATATATATTGGTATGGGAAGACTGGTACGTTATGACGAGCGAAGAACCGTAGCTTCACTCTTTCTATAATCTTCATGTCCACGAAGCAATAATCTGCTGTACAGCAACTGCCTGGCGTTCTGGAAATTACAAATGGCTTATTTCATGGCATCATAAATATTTATCTTTTGAAATATCCGACATCAAGGCATAAATCCTTGCATGTATCCCTTGAGACATTGCAAACATAAGAGTAAAAAAAAGAACATTCAGATTGGGAACAACTATATGTAACTAGCACAAATATTATCTTGTTCAGAACTCGAAGGTACGACAATCGGCATGGGCAATTTCTATTTACACCACAAACCTATATAGTCTGAATATAAAAATTAATGGCATTAAAACAAATAAAGGCGGGCGTAAAAGGAGTTTCATTTGGTTTGTTTTTTTTGGAGTTTCATTTGTACCTAAGAATGATTTGATTCACTGACTACTATAGCCGTGCCTAAGGATCAGAAGAAGTCATCAAAATACTAGATAAATGATAAGTTGAGCAGGTAAATCCACATTTGTGCTAGCTTTCACATGAATCTTATGGAGCTGCTCATTTATGTAGTTTTATATTGTGCTTGAAATTACTGTGAATTGACATACCGAGGATCATATGTTACTGGTTTTGCTTTAAGAGTTTTGAATATCATCTGATAATATTGTCTATACTTTTTCTTCATTATGAGCACTATTTGCTTGCCTTCAAAAGGGTATTTAGCACTCAATGCATCTAGTTCCAGATGCCAGTATACTGCAGCCTTAGCTACTTCTACACTTGTTGTATCTATTTCCAGTATTTTTGGGTTTTTCAACCATTCATAGAGGCTTTCCTGAAAAAAAAATATTATTCATTACTTTTTGAATTGGTTAACAGTGAATCTTGCTTAGGCATTTATAAGAAATCTAAAACAAAATTATGATGAACATGTCAAACCACACTCTACACTTATAGCTCTATTGTAAACTAGACTTACAGCTTTATTGTAAACTAGAGCTTTACACGCGGTTTTACTCGCGTCAGAATACAGTTAAGTTCTATTTATTATATGGCAAAAAAATGGTATTCTAAATATATATTCTAATACAAAACAAAGTTGAATTTTTTGGAAGGATTATAGGTATTTTGTTATGGTCAGAATACTGATAAAATACTCGACAAAGATTTTTTGGAAATAAAAATATGATGACATCAGTCATGTGATAATGAAAGATCCATCAAAATCGGTCCAGCAATTTCAGGGCTTATTTATAACACATGTGTGAAGGAAGGACGAAGCAGGCTAAGGAGATAATGCAATAAACCTTGTTACTTGACAAAAACTGCGTCTATGAAGGAACCTTTAGCATTACTTTGGCTAAGTACACTTATCAGTTGGGGTAAATTTGTCACAGTGATTGAGTTATTTTGTCCAGTAATTTCTGTCACAACTAAGTCAAACAAAAAAAAAATTGGTTAAGTACCATATGGAAGGCCAATAACGTATGAAAAATTAAGAGAATCCATTTTTATTCTAGATACAGTACATAAAAACCTCAGACTATTCAAGAGTAGCATTAGCCTACTGAATAATGTAAATGAGCATGTATACTCTATCTCACCACTCACCTGCAGGAACTTCTTGCATCTAAAACTGTCATAAATAAAACTAACATGCAACAACCACTTGCCAGTTGCTAAGGAGCACACCATCATGCCAGTAAAAGTATCATTTGGCAATACTGCAATAAAATGCGTCGCTAACATCTCCATCTTTGTATTTTCAGCGACAACACCGCCTAACTCGTTAATCATTGCAGCAATTCTGTCACGATTCTGTGGTAAAAAAAGCAATTTCATACAGATTATCATCACAACATAAATTTCAGGAGCGAGTCGACATTCTATTATTATCCCAATCATTTGGGGTCAATCAATATGTACTGCTCTTCTATCAGACATATTGCAAATATATTGTCTACAGTTTTATAAACAGCCGTCTTGGAAATCCTAGCAATTCAACAGAATAGAACCAAAGATCTTATATCCAGTGTTTACTTACATATATTATAGTTAATAATCGCAACCCGCCCTCGCTTCGCTTCGGTTTTAGTCCCCTTACTCGCGTAGTTCCCGTAGGAATACCGGGATAAAATATAGCCTAAATTACCCCTTATATAGAGAGCTACCTGGTACTGAAATATTATCAAAATCGGTCCAGCCGTTTTGAAGATTACCCAAAACAAACAGGCAGACAATTTTTTTTTTTAACCAGTTCTTAGGCATAAGTATCGTGCAAATAACCATATTTAACAGCATGAAAAAACCCATTATTTTGACTTTCCATACAGACACTTCAATTTTATTTATTTGTATAGATGTATAAGTGTACTATGTTTGCACAGATTACGCTATGATCAACCTGAGGGTTATCAATTACCGATGTGATTCGGATCAATTCTTACTTAGGATAATACTTTCACATAATCTACAAATGATTATTCTGTAGCTTTTTTTTTTTGTGGGTGGGCTGCGATCGGCTCGCCTCCGCACCACTCCGTCCGGGGCGACAGGGGGCTTAAGCACGCAACTCCCGCAACCCACCCGAAAACCACCTCGCCTTCGTCGTTGGGCCGACCACCGGAGCAGAGTTAACTTGTCGTCAGTGGTCGGCCCGACGGAATACCCCCTACGTGGGGTACCCTCCCATCGACCGACGTCCCCCCCTTGGGGAGGACGTCGGTCTCTCCTCACGCGGTCGGCCTCTCGGCGGGTGACGGACTAATACCCGGTCACGTCACCCGCTACATTATTCTGTAGCTGGATGGAATTACTATTTACATTAAAGACATTTTTATGAAGTTCCTTTCATTGTGTCTATAGCTGGGATATAATAATAAAAAAAATAAAAAATGGACTTATATTCTATCCATTCTTCTCTCAGCTATAGATATAGTTCTGAAGGCAAAAAGACATACAATTTATTTAATAGTTTAAAAATGGTGATTCTTGGATGCATAGCCTTCTATTAGTTAGTTCAAATAAAGAAATAACAAAAAACTAAAAAGAAAAAATATACAACCCAGATGTGTTAGATGACCAAAGTGATCAATTCCCCTCCCATTGTGCAGGTCAAAGCTCAGCAGTAGGTTGCATATGGGCTGAGAAGTTCAAGTGTTATCTCAATTGCTGTTATCTACTGTGGCCTATATTTAAAACTGCAATAATTAAATTGGGTGTGGACTTTGATCCCCTTAACGGTCAGAGGTTTTCAGGTTTTTATATGTAAATATCATCTATGCAAGACAAGAAAAACTCCAAATAAAACTATATACCAACCCGTCTGACCAGAATGGTATTATAGGTCAATAACCTTTCCATTGTGGAAAAGATCTGAGTAGATAGTTGAGTTGATGCTGAAGGCAATCCTTATGACAAATAATTCATGTTATGTGTAAACAGCATTAAGGGTTAATGAACTTACGCTAATATTCTCCGATAGCATGAATATCTTCTTGTCACAAGCGCATATTAAATTCTGCTTCAATTTCCAAGACTCCTCTGAAGTGCCACTCGGCGAATGATAATCGCTATCTGAAAATAAGGAACTTCCAAAATAAGTTTCAAGAGCTGCAAGTCAGATTAATCCCAGGTCCCAACCATCTGCAAGGTGTGTATACTAAGTCACATTAGCATTTATAATAATAGGTCTTTACCTATGTAATTGCCGTTCTGCAGTACTGGCCATTTCAAATCAAAATAATTTTTGTTTGGCTAAGAATTCTAATTTCAAATTAATTTTATTTTAAAACATGGAATTCATTTTCCAAAAGTAGTCATTTGTTTATTGATTAGTGTTACGTTTTCATCGCATTTCAATCTTTTTCGTCATCATGCATACGTTAAAATTCGAGTAATTATGGAATATGAGTATCGTCGTGGCAGCAATGCGGCACAAGCGGCACGCAACATCAACGACGTTTACGGAGCTAACACTACAAACCAACGCACCGCCTGTTATTGGTTTGCTAGCTTCCGTTCTGGAAATTTCGACCTGAAAAATGAACCTCGCGGTCGTCCGAAGACTTTGGTCGACAATGACGAATTAAAGGCAATTGTGGAAGCCGATGATACACAATCTACGGCTGAATTAGCAGCAGCTTTCGATGTTAGCGTCAAAACAATATTGGTCCATTTGCGTCAAATTGGCAAGGTAAGAAAGCTTGACAAATGGGTGCCCCATGAACTCAATGATCGCCAGCGCGAAGTATGCGTCGAGACATGCCTTGCATTGCTCAACAAACACACAAATGAAGGAATTTTGAAACGCATTGTTACTTGCGATGAAAAATGGAGTCTGTTTGATAACCGCAAGCGCTCAGCAAGTTTGTTGGATCCTGGTTCAGCACCTAAACAATGCCCTAAACGAAAACTTACCCCTAGAAAAGTGATGGTCACTATTTGGTGGTCTAGCGCCGGTGTGATTCATCACAGCTTCTTACCAAACGGGGTGAGCATTACTGTAGATGTGTACTGTGAAGAACTGAACACAATGATGGAGAAGCTGGCACATCTCCAACCAGCATTGGTCAATCGCTCGTCTCCGCTGCTCCTGCACGACCTCATACTACACAGCAGACGGTCTCCAAGTTGCAAGAACTGGGGTTGGAAGCTCTCCGTCATCCGCCATACTCACCAGACCTTGCGCCTATAGACTACTTCTTTTTCCAGAATTTGGATAACTTTTTGGCGGGAAAGAAATTCAATACCCGAGAGGCAGTACAAAATGCCTTTGAAGAATTTGTTGCCTCCCGTCCAGCTGATTTCTTTAAGAAGGGCATCAATAAACTGCCGCTGCATTGGCAAAGATGCATTGATTGCATGGGTGATTACTTCGATTAATACAAATAAAAAATACATGAAAAAAATTGTTTAATTTTTTTCATACATAACGGCAATATCATAGGTAAAGACCTAATATTAGCTAGAAAGTTTTTGGTGTGTACTATTCTAGTGACAATAAATATTTTCTTTGAGATTTTATCTGCTAATTAGTCTTCTTTTTATAATTATAATATTTATTTGACTATACATATTTTATAAGCACTTATGGGTAGGGCATATGGTTAATCAAAAGTACTCCTTAGCAGTAGCATCCTTCCTTAATATCTAGACTTCAGGTATCAGATATGTCACTTCAAGGGGTTTATGGTAGGTAATCTCCAGCCTAGTAATGCATCATCAGATTGTAGCCCGTCAGCTTCTCTTGTTGTAACATCGGATATTTCTAATATTAGCATTGTTGTAGCAGAATTAGTAAAAATACTGAAGGCCTTAGACCCTAACAAGTCCGCTGGTCCTGACGAGGTACCTCCTATTTTTTTAGTCCATTGTGCTGATAATATTTCTTTACCCATGGCAATACTATTCACTAAGTCCTTATCCGAATGCAGAGTGCCATTTATATGGAAGTCCGCCTTCATAACACCGGTGCACAAAAAAGGGATAAAAACAGAAGTCATTAACTATAGACCAATTTCCAAATTATGTACAATAAGTAAAGTATTTGAAAGAATAGTATATGATCAATTATATGCAGCCTTAAAGAGTAACTTCAGTAGTAAGCAGCATGGTTTTCTAAAAGGGCGTTCAACTGCGTCAAATCTGATACTCCTAAATGACTATGTTTCAGAGTGCATGAGCACAGGCAAACAAGTCGATGTTATTTATACAGACTATAGTAAATGCTTCGATAGAATCGATCATAATACACTTACAATTAAACTAGAGCAAATGGGCATTAGAGGCGACTTACTACGGTGGCTCTCTTCGTACATATCAAATCGTAACCAGGCTGTAGTTATTAATAACTATATTTCCAGTTGGGTCGAAGTACCTAGTGGCTTGCCACAAGGCTCGCTCCTCGGCCCATTGCTGTTTCTCATATTTGTAAATGACATCGACAAATGTTTTCACTCCTCTGAATTATTATGTTTCGCTGACGATATGAAGATTTTCTCGCCTATTTCTTCTCCCGCTGAAGCACTAGCACTCCAACTAGATTTACAAAGATTGGATGACTACTGTTCTTTAAATAAATTAGATTTAAATCCTTCAAAGTGTTCTATCATTACATTCAGCCGAAAACCTCATGTCATTAAAGTGGATTACTTTTTGAAAGGACAGAAGATTCAGAGGTGTGACAACATACGTGACCTCGGTGTCACGCATGACTCCAAATTGCTCTTTGACAGACATTTTGATAATATTGTGTCAAAAGCATCTCAATCATTGGGATTTATAATGCGTATGTCGAACTCTTTTAATGATGCAAAAACATTTAAGATTTTGTACTGCACATTTGTGCGTGGCATATTAGAGTACGCCAGTCAAGTATGGAGTCCGCGTTACGAAATATATACTTCGCGACTTGAAAATATACAGCGTAAATTTATTAAATACCTGTGCTATCGTTTAAAAATTGACTATAAAGCCGAGGATTATCTAAGATTGTGTGCTAGATTCCACATCTTACCTTTAGCCACAAGACGAGATATAGCTGATGTCACGTACTTATTAAAAATAATCAATGGATCTGTTGACTGTCCTACACTATTATCAAAAATAAGTTTTAATATACCAATTAGAGCTTCGAGACATCATACCCCCTGCCATCTCCCATTAGTATCTACTAATTACCGACAGAATGCGTTTTTGTGGCGAGCGAGCAATACACTGAATAATCAATATAAAAAACATAAATTCGATATATTCAACGCTAATACGGATGCGATAAAACGGACACTCAGTCTCGATTTTTTCACAACACATCAATAGGCTAATTTAATGTTCTCCGTTGTATTGTTTTATGTGAAGCATAGTAGTGAAGACCTGTTATTGGCTTTATGTATCTTAAATATGTTTTTCTAGATTTTTATTACTTTTAAGCTGTTGGTCTCCCGATAAATAAATAAATAAATAAATAAATAAGTAATATTGATCATCATCCATCTTTCCATGTGGTGACAGAAGAATACAATTCACCATCCCTTACCTGTTTAACGTAGAAGGCGACTAAGTTACATAGTTTGCATATAACTTCTATGCAACAGAATATAAATTTGAAATAAAATTGTATACCAACAATTACAATCAGGGTGGTTTAGTAGGTTAATTTCCCTCCTATTGTGGAGGCTAGGGCACAACAGTGGGTCTTACATGAACCGAGATGATTATAATCACATCAGATGCCAGTTCATTTTGGTGATGGTTTTTAGAAGAGTTTTGTATCATGGGGCAAATAGTCTTACTTTTTAACTGTGTTGACCTGCTTGTGGGCAAATTAAAATATCAATTGTGAGACTGCTAAGCGATTATGCCATCTTCAGCAATGAGAGGGGCCTGTATGCCAAACAGAGGAAATAGGATGTTATTTTTAAATTACCTGAGGTCATATCTGGCAAAGAGGCTTCAACTTTAGTTGACACTTGTAGTTTACTTTTTATAGGACTGTAAGCATTTGCATTCTTCTTAAGCCTGAAGCTTTGAATGTATTTTTGAATTGGCAAGTAATTTGAGGTCTTCTCTTTGCCACTCTCAATGAGTTTACGGAAACTCACTTTTTTAGGAGTGCTCTGTCTGCTAAACGTTCTGTGGATACAAATACATCTGCACTGACTTTTATAGAATAGCAGTAATAAAAATATATACTTTGTTATAATACAATCTAGAGAGTAGTCCAATTTAGTCTTTCATAATAAAACATAATCTGACCATATCCCACTTAAGCTGTTAGAATTTACAAAATGATGGTGTGGGGTCCCATAACCTGTTATATTACTACTCTCTACCAATTATGGTTTTTGGTAGCACAAAATATCAGTAAAATTGAATTCCACACGAGGAAGTTATAACCAAATACGAGAATAGTTAAGGTCAACAATTATGATTTACATGCTATGGTAGCAAGATTTAGAAGAAAAAAAAGAAGAAAAATTAATTAAAAATAATAGACAATAATAGCAAGAGTTTCTTGCTGGATCTTCTCAGTAGCGGTCGCGTTCCGATCCGGTGATAGTTTATTTTTTTTGGATAATTTAATTTTGTAAACTTGACAATATGTAAATGCCTTCTCAGGGTTTATGCATAATAAATGATTTGAATTTAGAAGGGTCATATTATTTACTTGTTGCATGTATTATTTATGTTCAATAAAATAATTTTAAGCAGGTACTTAAAAATTTTACTCATTATATTGCCATAATGATTTATTTGTACCCAAATTAAACACATTTAGCATTAATAGGGCTGAATAATAAAAAGTTTAGTAAAATAAATACAATTGAAATAGAAAAGTTATTATAAATAAACTAGGGCCTATCTATGTCACAAGAGCCTACCTAGGCTTAGTTTTTAAAAATTTGTAGAAGAACAAGAAAATATTATGAAATGTAAAGTATCGATATGACTATGCATGTGTGACTACTGGTGTCCACATTTGCACATGTGTTCATGTATGTGTGTATGAGATAGTGAAAGAGTAATTATGAAGATAATTAAAAACTACATATTATTTATAATACACAAGAGCAATAAAGCATTTTTATTTACCCATTAGTTGAAGCAAGAAGTAATGTTAATATTAATTTTCCTTGTACTCTTAGCTAGAGATCCCAGACATGCCAATATACAAATTGTAACTCACTCATTCCCCAATTTAGAAAGGAATTTTTTTAATGGACTCGATGTAGGTGTCGGTATTTGTTTTTCTTCAATATTTTTATTACAGTCAATTTCCTGATAAATATCCTCAATAGACCAACCTATTTGTCGCCTTACTGCTTTAGGGCGCCTGGTCTTCTCTAACGAGGGTACAAAGTCTACACAATCCTCACCAGGATCAACAAACCCAGCAGTATAGTGAACTACTCTTTCCTTAGTAACAACTTTAAAGTGTTGTACTTTAACATGTTCCAAATATGCCAATTTGTTAGTAAACATATCATGGCAAACTGGACAAACATAATGATGGAGTTTAACATTGGTTATACATTTGTTGAGGTGTATAACATAATCATCATAATGATTATATTTCTCATCACAGAGCAAACAAGTTACTTCTACACGGTCCGGAATCTCGGGTAAAGGTTGATTAGCCTTTAAAAGGAAAGCCTGTGTGGCTCTTACAGGATGCATTAGATCCGATGCCACAAGAGTTTCATTGCTACTTGATAGTTGGAATTGATTTTGTTCAATTGTACAAGTTGTTTTACAAGTATGGGTGCCCAATTTGCTATAAGACTCATTACAGCCTCCACATTTTATAGAATCAACATCACTATCTGTCTCATCACTAGTTTCTTGAATATTATTACTATCTAAATTATCCTTGAAAAAGTTCTCACTATCGTCACCCTCGGCAGAGACATATTCTTCCAAAGTACTGTCACAGGCATCATGCATATGGAATTCCTTGTTGAAGAGATCATTATAGTCACTTACTGAAGACTCATCCAGGCTGGCATCTGATAAGGAAAGAATCTATGTATCTCATACATTCAAGGGAAACTTTTCAATATATGCTATAAGCATATATTGAAAAGTTTCCCTTGAACGTTTAAGATTAGTTTAGACCCAATAGAAAAGACTTCTACATCCAATCACATAAATTATCAAATATGAGTATAGAAATCGAAAATATATCAGTTAAGATTCTAATTATATTTTTTTTATACATACCAGGGCATCTTCTTAACAAACTATCAATTCTTTCACACTGTTGTTTAAACAAGTAAGCTGTACTTAAATTCTCAATACACGACGTGCAAACACGGTCAGAAAGGCCATCACCTTCGTATATCTAAAATATAATCGTTTAAATGTACATATAACATAAAGAATCACTGCATTTAGTTGTTAATTTTCATACTTACACGAATACTTGTAAAAGACATAACCATCTCCGATAATTTTATAGTGTCATCTTGCTCGAATATTGAACAGAATTCACCAAGTTTTAAACACAATCTACACTTTTGAATACGGCAATTCATTTTCAATCACAGTTCTCATGGCACTAAATATGTTCAAAGGTTCTGACAATATTTACATTGTAGTTATCACCTAAACGGTATCAAAATAGAAGTATAGAAGTACCTTGTACATGTTTACAAATAACAAGCAATTTTGTAACTCCCATTCCTCCTATTGCCGGTGCAACTAATATCAGGTTTTTCAAAACAAGTATGTAAGTACCTAATGCGGCCTACATTTAGAAACCGTCATTTTCAAATTTTCTTCGGCACGTTTATAAAAATCGTATCTATTTATTATATATAGTAGGGGTTACCAGATGTAGAAATTTTTTTTCCTATATGAACAGCAAACATTTAATACATTTACTATCAAATTATATAGTCATTCACCCCACGCTTCACATGTGATCTGCCTATAATAATCAAAATGCACACTATGCTTTATACAGCAGATACCGCAGTTCACCGCACTCGTTTATTTCATCAAACGATATTTTTTTGAAAATTTGTATACTTCCTCAATATTATCCCTTTTTTTATTGTTGTTGGTGGCAAAAGAAAAAACAGCACACCTGATGGTAAGTGATCCTATTGCTTATAGACCTTGAACCATGGATCCGAGAATCACATTGCCTAGGGGCCCTGATAGGGTTAATCCGGCCCTGATTATGTAGTATGTACTACCTGTAGGTAGGGATGTGCGATATTTATCGATATCATTGAAATATCGACATTAACCGCCGAAATATTGATATTTCAATATCGATAATTATAACTTTGAAATATCGCCATATCGATATTATGAACACGATATCGCTTTTGCAATGAAATGAAAAAAAAAATATTAATAAAATAATTTTGATAAAAAGTGTGATGCCCAGGCATCCGGACAAATTTCCTAAAAAAAAAGCTCATCAAAATTTGTCCGGAGGATTTTATTTCGTCGTAAGTCCCGTAGTATCTTAATACATCCAGACTTATGTCCTAAAAAAAAAGCTCATCAAAATTTGTCCGGAGAATTATTACTTTCGATCGAAATATCGATATTTTGTGGCCGATAATATCGACTTATCGATATTTGGCTATCGATATTTTACTAACATCGCTCATCCTTACCTATAGGTTGTATACACTCGTCTCGTAATTTATGCCAGCATAGTTTTCGCACATTTTAAGCTATACAGGAATTACAAACATTTCAGAATAAGTTTATTCACTGACGTAACAGGTGTGCAACAGGTGTGCTCCCAGCACACCTGTTGAAGCCGACATTAATGATGCTAATTAATCGCAATGTCGGCCTCACACTGCCGACCATCAGTCAGTTTATAAAGCAATCTTCCAGGAGCAACTTTTAGCCTACCAGGATTCAAGTGATTTATTCCAAGCCACTGAAATGTGCCGCTATCCAACGTCTGCAACACATTTTCATACCCTCGTGGGGTGGCCTCTCCTCTCGACGTCCTCCCGCCCGGACGTCGATCCCCTTTGCGCGGTCAGCCTCTTTGGGGATGAAGGACTAATCTCCGGTACGTCACCCCAGGCCTTGGCTAGGATGGCATCAGGCGCAAGTACTCGTACCTGCGACACTCGAGGCGCCGGCGGCCGACTGCGTCGTAATGGAGGTGTTGCTCCCGCGCGTACTCCACCGCCTTCTTCCGCGAGATGACTGCCTCGCAGAAGGCAGCAACCGCGTCCCAGTTTCTGACTCTGCCAAGCATCTCCCTAAAGATGGTCGGCAGCGTCAGGTCGGCACCGATGATTGCAACGAGTTCAAGGCGCTGCTTGGCCCACGTGACACACACCTCGAGTGTGTGCTGCGCCGTGTCCTCGTCGCAATCGCAGAACCCATCCCATAGGGTTTACTTAGACGAGGACGCTTAAACTTTTCTTCTTCTTTTAGTTCTGGATTACGTGGTCTTTTGTCTCATTTGTCTTTTACGCTCGTCCATATTAAATAACGAACGTCACTGCCCTGTATAATCAATTATATATAATAAATCAAACTGGTTGTTTGGTGATCCTTACTTTCTTGTCGATGTTATAAAAACGGCTAAAGTTACCTCTCATAGGGAGAATGGACAACACAGTACTTTTTTGGAAATTTCTAATACCTACAACTCTGTTTTTTGCATTAGCAAATGGCTTTCTCCTTTTGTAGTACAGGGATGCCGGGTTTCATCTCAGAAAGAGATAAAATAAGCCATAAACTAGTATGAAACTTCATTTTAATTTTTTGTCATCTCTCAGTCTCATAAAAATCTCGCCTTTGCTCGCTGTGTCTGCGCTGTAAGTTATTCAAGGTTAAAGGTAAAAAAGTAGGTTTTCACGATTATCTTGACTTTTATGGTTCCAATGATGTTAACGTTTATTACGAAAATCGTAAAGCATAAAATTTGTAACAAATTTTGTTTTCAAACATTTTTCATGTGTCCAACCGTTTATTAGGTAAAGGGCAACCAGCTCGCAGCGTTCGGTTACACCTACTGTCGTGCAATGTCAACCATTAATTTCAGTGAATAATATCATGTATAAAGTTATTAAATCATTTCAATATCATTAATAACAAATAATTTCTATTATTTATTAGTTAATACAGTTAATTTAATAAAATTTTGCATATATTTTATAGATTCATTTATAAGTACTTACTTTGTGTAATTAAAAATTCATACTTTATGCTTTATATTCAACCGTGAGGTCGAACTTGAGCACTTTGGGCTCACTGATCTTTATCTCAAAAACGGTTGGGCAAATGAAACATTTTTGAAAACAAAATTTGTCGTTAATTTTATGCACCATACTTTTTATATTAAAGTTTAATATCATTGGACCTATAGAAACCGAAATTATCACGAAAACATGATTTTGTAACCTTGAATAATTTACAGAGTAGACGCGAAATTTTATGAGACTTTTGAGATAACTTTCAAATCACCAAAATATAGGTAAATATGAGTTTACAACATATTATTTCTCATTCCAATGTGAAAACACTAATTTGCCTGTACTATATATCTAAGGGAGAGAAGGTAAACTCGAAATTTATTTATTTTATTTATTTATTTATTCATATTATTACATCAAGTGCTTAAATTCTATTAAAAGGTGTAGCCAAAAACCAGTTTAGGTTTATCTGTACACCTAGGAAACGTCGACAATATTTACAAGAATACTTATACATAACGGCGTCAAGCAGTGAGCTGCTTTTTTCTTGTTTGTTCTGACAAGGAGTGTTAGCCTCAGATGGCTGTTACACCCTTACGCGGACTAGTGGTGAGCGCTGAGGGCTCTCAACCCAAAAAATTTAAGCAACGTGGCCCAAGGGCACCCCCTGTGGGGTACGAACCTCGGCTCGGGGCGTTGCTGAGGGCAATGTTGGAGGTCCCACTTTAGATTTATTTATTTTTGCGCGGCACGGTTTCGCACCTCGACGGCGAGGACGGAACCGTGGTCTTTTCTTTGTTGCGGCTTCGCGGGCCGTGTATGCTGTATTCTGAGCTATCGTGATCTCGTCGTCGGGCTCGTCGAGAGCAAGTCTCGGTCGAGTGACCTTCGAGATGCGGGACGGGATATAGTTGGTCGCAGCGACCACTAAGGGGTTGGGGTGTGTTGTGGCAGAATCAAAATATCTACGGGCACACTGTTTCATATATTGCCTGATGGTCGGCAAGTGCAAGTCGATGTGGAGATCGGCATTGCGTATGAACCACGGTGCGCCCGTAGCCTTACGCATGAACCTATTCTGAAGTGTTTGTAGCCTATGGATCCTGTGTGGCCTAACGTGAGCGAATACTACACTGGCATACAACATGATGGGGCGTATGCAGGCAGTGTAAAGACGGATTTTGCATTTGAGCGACAGCTTACTCTTTGGGTTGAGTAAGTTGTGTAAACGACCCATAACGAACGCTGCACGCGAGCGCACAGTGGTTATGTGTCGAGCGAAGCTGAGACGATTGTCAAGGGTGACGCCTAGGTACTTGGCATTTGACGCCCAGGGGATGGGCTTGTCAAAAATGCGGACTGGAGTGAAGCTATCGGGGGGGTGCAGGTCGGCACGTCTCCTGTGAAACATGACCGCCTGACTCTTTTCTGGGTTAATGTCTATTCTCCATTTCCGGAACCATTTGCCAAGGGCAGTAGCTGCAGTTTGGAGATTACGAGTGACGGCGTCCGGGTTAAGCCCGGATACGAATATAGCTGTGTCGTCAGCGTAGAGGGCTGACTGCACGAGCTTAGACTTGGGGATGTCGCTAGTATATAGCGAGAATAGAAGGGGTGAGAGGACTGAACCTTGCGGTACGCCAGCTCTGATCGGGTGCGGGGAAGAGAGTGTCCCTTCTACTCTGTAGCGGAAGCTACGATTTGTTAGAAAGTCTCGTATGATAATTACGAGGTAGTGGGGAATTCCTAGTTGGAATAACTTAAAGATAAGGCCATTATGCCATACCTTGTCGAAGGCTTTGGCTACATCGAAGAAGAGTATCCCCGTAAAAAGGTTGCGTTGCAGTTTTACGTTGATGCTTTCCACGATACGATGGACTTGATGGACACACGAGTGTTTGGGTCTAAAGCCAAACTGCTCGTGTGGTATGAGGTGGTTTTCCTCGGCGAAGATTCTTAGTCTTTGGTGGATTACGCGCTCGTACATTTTGCTAAGACCGTTAAGAAGACTTATCGGCCTGTAACTACTGGGTTCGGATCGGTTCTTGCCGGGTTTGTGGATTCCTATTACCACGGCTTCTTTCCACTGAGCGGGAAAGATTTTGTTATTGAGCGCTGCGTTGAAAATGCAGGTCAGAAGGACCAGTAGGGACGTGGGAAAAAGTTTAATAACTCTATTGGTTATGCCGTCCGAACCGGGGGCTTTCCTAGGGCGTAGTCCCTTGACGATCGAAACTACTTCATCTATGGTGACTGCTGGGATAGGCTGACTTGGGGCGTCATCCCTACCTAATTCTGTATCTAGCGGCGGTTGTGGGAGAGAGGCTCGCCACACCACTTCCCTATCGACGTGGGCGTGCTGTTCGGCATCGGGGTATGTGGTACTTGGCGTACATTGTTGCTCTAGGCTGTCGGCCAGGCATTCGGATTTCTCCTCGTCCTCAAAGGCGGGGGGGAGGTTGGGTCTCTTTAGGGGAGGCATAGTGGAAACTATGTCTTTCTTAAGGGATCGGGCGAGCAAGCAGTGAGCCCGCACATCTTCATATATATACCCTCAAGTTATTACATATTAATATTAATGTGACACAGATACAGCTGTTTCCTTTTCTATTGATTAAATATATGTTGATTAGTGAGTGTTATTTCTTCAATGTAATGTTTTTTTTTAATTTGTGAGTTAAGTTTTTTGGTAGATATAACTGTTTTTTTAAATCCGGTGGTAATGATATCTGATGTTTACACGAGCACTACACATTGTAAATAAAACTACTTTTACGGATTATATCGCGTTTGTATTTGATTTATGATTGCCCGACGTTTCGAACACTTTGCTGCATTCATGGTCACGGGCGGACTAGGGTGTCTCACATCCAACAAGTAATCGTTATTACAGACATTTATAATTATCTACCCGATACAGAAAATTAGTTATCAGTATCGGGTAGATAATTATAAATGTCTCCGGTGGTAATTTATTAATTAGTACCGGTATGATGTGACTAAGACACATTTGACCAAAAAAGTTTTAAATGTGGGTATTATTAGTTTTGTAAAAGTATTACGTAGTGTCATATTAGGTTTAGTGTTGTATTTCTTAACACAGTCATTAAAATAATTTTCATAAAGTAGTGCTAGTTTTACTTTTTCATGTATTGGAATGAGTTTACAATGAGAGAAAAGTTGCGCATAGTCTGACTGATATTGTTTTTTTATCTTTAGCGGTAGAGTTTGCTTTAATATTTGGATTCGAATGTGATATATTAGATTAAGGTGAGTTTTATAAGTGCGACCGTAGCTACTAAGGCCATAAGATTTTACCGATTCACCTAGAACTTTGTAGAGTAGAAGTCGGATGTCATAGGGTATTTTGTTTCTGACAAGCGTGAGTTTAGCAAGGATAGCGCGCAATTTGTCACATACATAATTTATATGACTTGACCATTTCATGCGGCTGTCTATGTTATCATAAGTACATATGTTCAGATACCACGTCTATAAATTTACAATTACATTGTGATACGTTATTTAGATGGAGACAACTCTGATCATGAGCGATGAGCCTAAGTTGCTGCGGTTTTCTGCTCTGACTAGTGCTTATGTATATCATTTTTGTTTTGCTGGCGTTGAGTACTAGTCTCGCATCATGTGACCATTTGTTTAGTAACGTGAAGTCTGTTTGTAAACGTTTTAGAGCTAAGGATATATTGTTATCGGCAGCTATTAGACATGTGTCATCCGCGAATTGGTACATATCACTATTTTTTATTACATTTGCCAATTCGTTGACATAGGTAATATAGTGCAGTGGTCCAAGAACCGAGCCTTGTGCTGTACCTTCTGTGACCTGTACCATACCACTATAAGCATCACACACCTTAATGCAGTATGATCTACTATTAAGATAGTTTTGACACCATGTTAGGAGTGGACATCTAATGCCACATGCTTCCAGCTTTTCTAGTAATAGGTCATGTCTGTGTCAAAAACAGTGGCGTAGCGTGTGTCACTGTCGCCTGGGGCGGAGTTATAATTTGCCGCCCTTTTGACATCATAAAAATAATAATTGTTGGTGTTGGTAAGAAAAAACGTAACGAAATGAAAGAATTGAGTGAAAAATATTTATTTCAAAACTATGTAAGTACATGTGTAAGTAACATGACTGTGCTAAAACTTTAATAATTTACACTATTATATTTTTTTTTTCGGGTGGATTGCGGTCGGCGCGCTCCTCGCACCACTCCGTCCGGGGTGACAGAGGGGCGTAAGCACGCATACCCGCAACCCACCCACGTGCACGTCGCCTTCGTTGTTGGCCGACCACAATAATTTACACTATAAAATTAATGTTTAATAAAGTCTAAACAGTCTAAAACTCTACTTTTCGCGACTTACGCGCAGCGAAATCATTTATTCGGTCCTTGGACCCACCCTGTGTAACATCGGGTACGACTGGGCGTTGGAGGGGGAGCCTCCCGCCCGGGTTGGGCGTGATTTGGCGGGCTCGTCACAGCCCGCGGTGGGACGCTAGAGGAGGCGGCAAGCCTGGCGACTCTAGGCACCAAAGAGATCGTCAGGCGGATCGGGGCGTTGGGGTTGAGGGTAGCCCTGGACAAGATGGAGGCCATCCTGTTCCAAAGGCCCCGCATGGGCCCTCCCATCGACGTCTCGATCACCGCCAATTCGGTTGATATCAGCATCCGGGCGCATATGAAGTATTTGGGCCTGGTGTTCGACGGGCATTGGTGGTTCCGAGAGCATTTCCGCAGGCTTGCTCTACGGCTCATCGGCGCGACGTCTGCCCTATCGTGGCATATGCCGAACGTGGGCGGACCGAGCACTACGTGTCGACGGCTGTACGCGAGGGTCATCTGGTCGATGGCCCTGTATGGCGCACCGGTGTGGGCGGGGTAGCTGATCGTCCGACTCAGGGCTCTACTGTGGCGACCACAAAGGGCCATGGCGGCCAGGGCCATACGTGGATACCGCACGGTGTCGATGGAGGCAGCGTGCCTGTTGGCCGGGACTCCCCCGTGGGACCTGGAGGCGGCAATGCTCGCCGGTTTGTATCGGCGGGTGTCGGGGGTGCGAGTGGAGGGTGGTGTGATCTCTTTGAGGGAGCTCAGCGCCTGGCGCGTCGACACCCGCTGGGACGTCATTACCCGTTGGGCAGTCCGGCTGGAGAGGCTTCGGTTCGGTGTGCGGACCATGGAGGCCTTCTAGCCGGTGTTGATGCAGTGGTTAAAACGGCGGCACGGGGTGCTCTCCTTCCGACTGGTGCAGGTTTTGACGGGGCAGGGATGCATCGCCAAATACCTGTACAAGGTCGTTAGGAGGGAGAGTACACTGTCCTGCCACCACTGCGATTGCGACGAGGACACGGCGCAGCATACGCTCGAGGTTTGTGAGTTTGTGTTCGGTGCTGGGTGAACTGAGACGCGGTCTCAGCCTTTGCGAGGCAGTAGTCTCGCGGAAGGGGGCGGCGGACTGCGTGCGCGAGGAGCGTCTCCTCGACAACGCGAACCGCCGCTGGTGACTGGGGCGGCGTAGGTGCGACTACCTGCGCCTCATGTCGCCCCAGTCGAGGCCGCGGGTGACTGGACCGGGGATTTAGTCCGTTACGGTCATGGGTTACGGGTGCGCATGCTTATGCCCCTATGGCGCCCTGGACGGAGTGGTGCGAGGAGTGCGCCGACCGTAACTCACCGAAAATAAAAAAATGTCCGCACAAAATATTTTTCTTCCAATTTTGCCGCCCTTCTAATAGTGGCGCCCGGGGCGGTACGCCCCTCCGCCCCCCCCCCCTCGCTACGCCACTGGTCAAAAGCCCTGTTATAATCCACAAATACTAGTAAGCCATGTTTTTTATTGTTAAGGTGATCATAAATAGCATCAGTAAAAGATGAAAGTAATTGTGTAGTACTTTTTCGAGGTTGAAAGCCAAATTGTTTTGTACTAATGATGTTATTCACTATAAAATTCATATATTTGTTTCGAGATGTGCTTTTCTACAATTTTATTAATAGTGAAAAGTATTGTTATTGGTCTATTGTTTGCGTATACCTGTCGACTCCCTTTTTTAGGAATAAGTCTTATTAATCCTGTTTTTAGCTCATTGGGGTATTTTCCAGCCGCTAAAATGGCATTGACGAATTTGGTCATTACAGGGGCAATATTTTTACAAATTTTCTGTATGTCGGTTGCTCTAATTTTATCAATTCCTGGTGCTTTTTGTGGGTTTAATGACGTGATAATTTTTTCTATAGCTGCTGTTGTAGCTTTTTTGAGTCTCAAAGTAACATTAGCACTTTTAAAAACATGCACATCCTCTGTCAGTAGCTTTTTTCTGCACTGGGGTAAAATATTTTTGACACCATTATTAAATACTTCTGCAAAATTCTCCGCGATGACCGAGTTACTTATATTATTTTTACCAAATGCATTAGTAATGATATTATCTATAGAAGATTTGGTTCGTCCTATAATTTTATTTATTATTTCCCACAGTTTTTTGTTATCTTTTATATTGTTGTATATTTCATTTCTTATTTGGTTATTTTTTCCTCTGTATATTAATTTATTTGCATAATTCCTAGCCTTGTTGTATAAACTTTTTAGTATTATATTACTGCTATTATCTAACCATAGTTTGAATAATTTGTCTCTATGATTGCAAGCATATATATTTTTTTATTTATCCAGTTATTAGTATTCCGTTTAGAGTTAATGTTTATTTTAATTTTGATTTCAGATCGTGTATAGCAATTATTTATGGAAATAAAAGCCTATAATACCTAGCTAACCAAGGTGGTATTATAGGACAATTTGCCTCCTAGCTCGAGCTCAGCATTGTGACCATAGGGTAATACTATATATTGGAAAATTGTGACGTATATAATGATGACGATTATGATATTATTTTAAATTAATTTGTTGACATTTTATTTGAGGCAGTAAAAGTACATAAAGTACTGAATATGATTTGACGGTGTGCTGTGTGTTTTCAAGATTTGCCAAAATTCTGAGAAAACTTTCTATTGATTACCCAGCTACAAATTAAAGGCAATGACTTGCTTATTGACGGATAATTAATGTAATTGATTTCATGATAAATAAGAAATTTGTAACCATGGCTTAACATTACTTAAAAATATATTCTTAAGAGAGTTTCGACTAGAATGAGAAAATATCGCATAGCATTTTATGTAATATACTGCAGAAATGCTAAACCGTAATAAGTTTTTTTTTTATTGCAAACGGTGGCAAACGAGCAAACAGTACACCTGATGGTAAGTGTTGCTGCCGCTCATGGACCTTTACAAGGCCGCTGCCTACCACGAAGAAAGTGAAGGGAGTGTGAATGCGTGCATTGAGGCTCGGTGATACCAAGGGCACCACCAAAACCCTCCACACGCAAACACCCTCAGAAAGTTGGGCTTCCGGATCTCTCGCTCACCGAACGAAGCGCAGTAACAAATCGCTACTACTCAGACGTCAATTTTCTGCGAGAGTGTGGTACTGCCCCGGACGGACCGGCCCGCGGCTGTAGACAGATAACTGTCGACAGTGTGGTCCTACCACTCTCTCTCTCTAAGTATGATATAATAGTGCTTTGCATAATTATGTTTTCGTATACCAACAAAATTGCCAGAAGATACTAATAACTGTATGGCCCTTGTACTGTTGAAGTTCACTATTTGATCTTGATTGGAGATATGAAGGACAATGATAATTAATTATGATAACTTGCGATACCTACCATATAGGGTATTTGTAACCATAATCAGTGTTTGTAACCTATGTTTGTAACCATGCCATAAAATTCTTTAAAAAATTTTGGCCAATAATTTGATTGGTACTAAATAGGAGTTTCGGCGCGAATTTGGAAATGTCATGTTAAGCTCTTGTATTATATTCATTTTTTTAGTGTTTTATAGTGTTATATTGAATAATTTTGCTGATATTTTATGTAATATAATATAATGAAGGTGCTGAAATGTGGTGAATGTGATATAAGAGTGGTTTACGTGTATTTCCATATTCAACCGGAATTCCCAGAGAAATCATCTAATTAGGTTTTCAGCGCCTAATTAATGATAACAACTTAACTTACTGACGGACCATGACAATAAATAAGTTATACAATATGAAGAAGTAAATAATATGTAAAGAAATAAGCTACGTAAGACAAGGCAGTATAGTCGAAAGGACTTTAGCCTGCCCGTAAGGGCGATCGACCAAACAAAAAAAAAAATTGGTACTAAATATGCATTTATAATTATTAATAAATAAAAGTATTTATATTTACAAGGTAAAATATTTCGTTCGTAATATTTTTTAAATATTGCTTCCCGTGTAATACATGGATACATCAATTGCTTAATGTACAAAAGAAAAGTATTTTAAAATGCAACCTGAACTACATGTCGATCCAAATATTTACACTCGTTCGTTCCCTCGTTTTGATCGTCCAAAAATTATTGGATATATAGGTCTAGAAAACCTAAAATATGCCAGAAGCATAAGTAATGAAAGAGTGCATTACGATTTAAACTTACATATAGATAAGGCAATACATCGACCGGCAGACTTGGACGTGAAAATTACAGAACTTTTGAAATTTTTATTAGAACACGAAAGAAGATTAAACTATACTTTAGAAACTAGTTTAGATCGAGCAAAATTTTTCTGCTATCGAGGACTTTTAACTTGTATAGCTTGTACTCCATACGAGAACAGAGAACCATGGAAAATTGTAGCACTGTTATATAAAGGTAATATTTACTTGTGTGCAAGAGATACAGAAGAGAAAGTCCATCGAAAATTAAATATGTCTGATAAAGAGAAACAATTTACATCATGGGGTTATAAATTTGAACAATATATTTTATCAGGTAAAGATAAATTAATCTTTAAATTTATCATCCTCATAGGTCAGATACATCCCACTGCTGAGCTCGAGCCTCCACCACAATCGGAGGACAATTCGCCTATTATAACTCACTGGTTGGATGGGTTGGTATAGGATTTAATTTTGAGTTTTCCTTCTCCTGCACAAATGTGATATGCACATTATATTTCTTGGTCGTCCCACAGGAGCCAAAATAGGGCTTATGCAAGGCAAGATAGGCCATACCTTGGCTTATGGATATCTCACTTTTCCCTTTCTTGCCTGTGAGTGTCGCAAAAGACGATTAAGGGATTATAATATGCATACCACAGCTATGCAAGAGAGGGAAAACTTGAAATAAAACCCTCTACCAACCTATGTGACCAGCATGGTATAGTGAATCAATTTCCCTCCTTGGAGGTTTAAGCCCAACAGAATTTATATGAGCTTTGATGATGGTAATGAACATGATGAATTACTTAATCTTAATATATATAAATTACGTATCACGTTGTTTGTCCGCGAGGGACTCCTAAACTACTTAACCGATTTTAATCAAATTTGCACACCGTGTGCAGTTTGATCCAACTTGAAAGATAGTATAGCTTACATCTTAATTTATAGTCGCAATATTATTTTATTGCAAATTATTTATCTATTATTTGACATTCACAATTATCTGTTAACTCGAAACGATTTTAACAGATGGCGATATCTGTTAACTGGATTGAGTAATTAATTAATAGATGGCGCTGCTATGTCAAACCTACAAATGTGTCATATACGATTTTCACTTGCTTTTTTACTTAGATGCCATTTGTAAAAAAATATGACGACCTCCATGACAGATGTTCTCCTACAATTCTACTTAAATAGTTTAATAAAATGTAATATAACAAAAACACTAGCCACAGCAACGCGTGGCCGGGTCTGCTAGTTTTATATAAATGTTTTACTTTTGACCTCTAGATAAACCAGATTGTGAGCCAAATCCCAATGTTCCTGTAGATGAAAATGAAGAGTTTTCTTTAGTATTTCTGACTCATTTGAATCGTCACACAATAATCTATGGAGCTGAAATGGATGGTATTAGATGTGATAAAACTACAGTTCCCGAAGCACCAAAAGAAGAAAGTCCAAATGTACTCATTGATTATTTTTCAACAAAAGAATTTATTGAGTTGAAAACAAATAGGCATATAGAACACCCCAAACAAGAGACAAGTTTTAGGTTTGTTTTGAAAAAATACAATTTTTACAAATTATTTGAATTATCTTTTTATCCATCAGCCTATCGACTACCCCTGTAGTTTTGTTTGTTCTGGGTAATCTTCAAAGTGATTGGACCGATTTGGACAATATTTTACGAATACTTTATCTCAGTATTCCCACAGCAATGGGAACAATGCAGGTTGAAATCTGAGGAAATTGCTAGTTATATACAGGGTGTATCAGGTTATGGGGCAACTGGTCAAACGGGAGTTAGGCAATGGTGGTAGGACCCCATAAAAAAAATTTGAAGCAAAAATTACAATTCGTTAATGAATTAGAGACATGTAAAGTTTTCAATTTTATCATCGCTTTTTCGTGTAAATCTGATTGAAATGTATAAAGTCAGCGATACTTAATATGCAACACATTTGTACTTTGTTAAATGTTCATTAGAAATTGAATAAATCAATTATTACGTTCGCATAAACAAGACAAACTTCGCCTTAACACCAGCTGATTAAAATAAAACAATAAAACCTAAACTGTAATTTTTTATCGAAAATGAATTTCGTCTATGTTTAGGCTAATAAAGCCGGCGAAACAAGGTCAAAGGAGCCGCCCGACGACACTCGCTCGCTTAGGGCCTGTCCGCACTGCTATTTTTTCACCATGAAGTTTTTTTTTTATTCTCGCGTTTTATATTCCGCGATCGAAATTGCACTTAGTACGCACTGTGAATAAAATTTCGTACGATTTTTGATAGTTTAATTCGGTTCTCAGCTGAGACACAAGGTGGATATCGGTTGATATCAGCATCCGGGCCCATATGAGGTATTTGGGCCTGGTGCTCGACGGGCAATGGTGGTTCCGGGAGCATTTCCGCAGGCTCGCTCCACGACTCGTCGACGTGGCGTCCGCCCTATTGTGGCTTATGCCGAATGTGGGCGTACCGAGCGCTACGTGCCGACGGCTGTATGTGGGGGTCATCCGGTCGATGGCCCTGTACGGCGCACCGGTGTGGACGGGGTCCATGATCGTCCGACTCAGGGCTCTTCTGTGGCGACCACAGAGGGCCATGGCGGTCAGGGCCATACGCGGATACCGCACGGTGGCGACGGAGGCAGCGTGCCTGTTGACCGGGACTCCCCCGTAGGACCTGGAGGTGGAAATGCTCGCCGGTTTGTATCGGTGGGTGTCGGGGGTGCGAGCGGAGGGCGGTGTGGTCTCTTTAAGGAAGCTCACCTCCTGGCGCGCCGACGCCCGCCGAGACATTGCCCGTTGGGCAGTCCGGCTGGAGAGGCCTCGGTTCGGGGTGCGAATCGTGGAGGCCTTCAGGCCGGTGCTGATGCAGTGGTTGGAACGGCGGCACGGGGTGCTCTCCTTCCGACTCCGTTTGTTCCGGGTAATCTTCAAAACGGCTGAACCGATTTCAAAAATTCTTTCACCAATGGAAAGCTATAATATCAGGGCGTAAACTAGGCTATATTTTATCCTGGTATTCCCACGGGAACGGGCACTACGCAGGTAAAACGACTATAACCGAAGTGAAGCGACGGCGGGTTGCTAGTAATTTAAATAAATGTATTATCAACACTCATTTCCGCTGAGAAATATACTCCAAAGACATTTGTCTTGATCTACCAAGTTTATAATCTAAAACTTACTCTTTTCTAGAAATATAATTCACTAAAGTCGTCTTTTTTGCAATAGGCAGCAGCTTGGCTCCTTTATTGTTAAGATCAGGGAGCAGCAGATACTAGTCCCACATGCTTGTATACTGTCACTGAGAAATAATAATTATTTGTGAAAGAAGAGATTGTAGTCATGGAAGCTTGTGTAAGAGGGTAATTATCACAACTGCTTCTCTAGTAGACATAGTGTAATTCTGTCATTAAAATCTCTGTAAACATAATCAGATAAATATCTGCCTAACTTAGGTGAGACTAACCTTGAAAAAAGAAAATTTGGTACTTGGAAAAAAGATTTGTATAGATTTCTGTCAACAAAAAATGAGTTACCCTGGTGGTTTCTTTGGATATTGTCGAGGCATTTAATAAACTGCCATTCAACTGAATGAAGAAAGTACTCGAGCATCACAGGGTGCTTCTGCCTCATACCTGAGGTGGCTAGTAGCAAACTATTTGGAGGGGCGCAGCACCCTCTACATTGACCGGTTGTTCCGGTGTTTGGTCCATGTAGAGGATCATATGTCGTGTGGTATTCTGCCGGGGTCGGTTTTAGGGCCAACTCTGTGGAATATCCGCTACAACTGGCAGTTGCGAGCTAATGTCCCTCCTGGGCTGCTTATTTGTTACGCCGTCAAAACGCTCGTTACAGCCCGGGGTGGGGCGCTAGAAGAGGCGACATGCCTGGCAACTCTCGGCACCAAGGAGACTGTCGGGCGAGATCGAGGCGCTAGAGTTTGGGATGGCCCTAAATAAGACGTAGGCTCTGTTATTTCATGGGCCTCGCAACGGTCGATACTTCAATCACCGTCAGTTCGGTCCCCATCAGCATCTGGGCCCGGATGAAATAATGGGTGTGGTGCTGACAGTGGTTCCGGGAGTATTTTCGCCAACTTACGGCGGCTGTACGCGGGGGTGGTTCAATCCATGGCCTTCTACAACGCACCCGTGTGGGCGGAGTACCTGACCTGACCGCACGACTCGGAACTCTCTTGTGGGCCACCTCAGAGAGCCATGGTGCCATGGTACGCGGATGTGATATGCCGCGGATATATATATGAGCTGCCTCAGTCGGCACCGTGCCTTATTCCGCGACATTATTGCCCGTTTAGCAGTTGCGCTGACAAGGTCTCGGTTCAGTGTTCGGACCGTTGAAACCTTCTGGCCGGTAGCAATGCGGTAGGTTATGGGGCTACAAACCATATCCTACCACAAAAATAAGGTTTACAGTTGCGGTTCTTAACCATTTAAATATATGCTTGTTATTTAAGTTATGTAAAACTTAGGTAACATAATATCTGGTCTAATAATTACAGTTTTGCAACATTAGTTGGCTTTAACTAACCTACATGAACAATTATTATTGAAATCTGAAAAGACTTGTGCTTTACTTATACTTGTTTAAGACTTATGAGATTTGTCTTATGAGAATTAATTATTAAATCCATTTTATTTCAGACGTTTTAAATCAAAGAAATGGTGGTTACAGTCGTTTCTTGTTGGAATTGATACTATCTTATGTGGTTATAGAAATGATGATGGGATTGTAGAAGAATTAAGGATATGCGATGTTAAGGATTTGCCAAAAAAGGCGAAGGTAATTATGTCCTAAAATATACCTATGCATGTACTTTCTTTTAGTTATTAAAATATAGTGTTGGCCACTGCGGTCAAAGAATTAGTAACTGGTTAGTCCAATGGGGAATACAGTAGGTTATGTGCCCGCGCGCCATCCTCCCGTCACCCGGGACACATTGGCCGAGATGTATTCAGGCTATTTATCTGGGCTCATATACGTCCCACTGTTGGGCTTCAGTCTCTTCCATAATAGGAGGGAAATGGACCTACTATAGTAGGTCATAGATAGATAGATACATTGGTTGGTATAGGCTTTTCAAATTTTCCTTATAGTATATTTTCAATTAGTTGTCTTTTACGAAATCCATAGTGACTCAGTTGTTTTTTTTACGACCAACCAAGATAGTGGTTGGTGTATTGTATTTATACTCCATCACTAGCTGAGCCTATAGCCTCACGGTAAAAAAAGTTATTAAATTGTAATGTGTATTATATTTTGTTCCAGCGATTTTGGGATCCAAATGTCTGCTTCAATTTTCTGGATACCTTCTTAATTTATGTAAAAAGATGCTTGGCTAGAAAAGTAAAACAAAAACACGGAGACAGAGCGCTATACGATTTGCAAAAATTGCCATTAGTAGATATATTATTTGAATGGCAACCAGGCATGCCAGTTCACGTATCAGAGAATTATTCACACGACGATGATCCTATACTGTTCCAGTGGTTTTTGGATAACTACGGTAAAATAGAAAATAAATAGTGGATGACCTTGAAGATTTTTAGAATTTCTATAGGTACTTGAATATTTTATATTTTTATAACAATTTTATTTGGGTGAGAACCTGAAGCAGCGAATAAAATGCAGTTGCTACCGAATTGATCTTGACTTTAGAATAGAAATAGATTTATGCAAAAAATGTTGAACACAACACTAGAGTAAGATTTAAATCTAAGTCAATAAAATTTTTGGAACTAAGTACGGATTTTTTCAATGTTTTATTTATATACTACTAGCTTTTGCCCGCGGCTTCGCCCGCGTAAAAGTTGGCTTGCATATTTCTTTTTATTGTGTTATTGTGGTGACGAAGTAAGAATACAATTCACCACTCCCTCTCTTGCCCGTGGATGTCGTATAAGATGACTATGGGATATATACACATAACATCTATGCAAGAGAAGGAAAACTCGAAAAATGAAACCCTATACCAACATATCTGACCAGCATGTTATAGTAGGTAAAATTCCCTCCCATTATGGAGGAGGCCCGAGTCCAAGAGTGGGAAGTATGTGGGCTGCGATGATGATGATGATGATATTTCTTAATTTAAGAAATACTCTATCTGTGTGTCAATTTTCATCCAAATCTGGTCAACAGTTTACGCGTGGTCGAGTAAGAAAGGTCCAAATAACTTCACAATTTTTTATATTTGAATATTACTTCCACCTTTGTAATTCAAATTCACGTGGAAAGACGATGATAAATATGGCCATCCTTAGTCGCTGATCATACATTATCCATGATAGGTTTCCATTGGTGAAAAAGAATAATATTGATCAAACTCCCGTAGTTTCACCCACGTAGACCCCATTCCCATGCGAATGCCGAGATAAAAATTGCCTATGTTACTCGCTGATATTATAAGTCTACATAGGTGAAAAAAAATTGTACTAACAAAGCCCAAAAAATATCCAAGATAAAAATTGCCTATGTTACTCGCTGATAACGTAGCTTCCTATTGTTGAAAGAATTTTAAAAATTGGTCAACATCCACCGCTTTCTCTCGCAGAGTTCTCGTTCCGGGCAAACACCAGGATGAAAATAGCCTTTATTTGTTATTCGCTGATAATGTAGATTTTCATTCGTAAATTAATTTTTATATCCATTAAATATCCGCGATTTCACCCGCATTGTGCCCGGGCCCGTAGGAATATTGGGATAAAAAATAGCCTAAATATGTTCATCATCATTTCGTCTCATATACGTCCCACTGCTGGGCTCGTGCCTCCTCCATAGTAGGAGGGAAATTAACCTTACTTATACCATGCTGGTCAGGCAGGTTGGTATAGGGTTTTGTTTCGAGTTTTCCATCTCCACCCATCTCTTGCATAGATGTCATATGCGTAATATATCCCTGAGTCGTCTCTTACGACACCTACGGGTAAGAGAGGGGGTGGTGAATTGTATTCTTACTCCGTCACCACACGGCATAAAACCTAAATATGTTACTCGCTTAAAATTAGCTTTCCGTTAATGAAATAATTTTAAAATCGATTAAATTCTCACAATTGCTCCAGCCACACCGGGATAAAATATAGCCTTGGATAAAATATAGCCTAAGTTATTCCTTATGTAAGGCTTGGTAGACCTGGTGGTAAAGTATTATCAGTATCGGTTCAGCCGTTTTGAAGATTACCCGTATCGAATAGACAGACAAAAAAAAATTGAGCCTTTTTGAGCTTCTTGGGTTTCGTACCCAAAGGGTAAAAACGGGACCCTATTACTAAAACTTCGCTGTCTGTCTGTCCGTCTGTCTGTCACTAAGCTGTATCTCAAGGACCGCAATAGCTAGACAGTTGATTTTTTTACAAATTATGCATTTCTGTTGCTGCTATAACAATAAATATTAAAAACAAAATAAAATAAATATTTAAGGGGGCTCCTATACAACAAACGCAATTTTCCCCTTTTTATAGATAATGGTACAGAACCCTTCGTGCGTGACCCCGACTCGCACTTGGCCGGTATTTTAGACATAGGTATCGTGCAAATAATTGTGTGAGCATAAATAAAACCTATTATTTTGACAACAAATAGACGCTTCAAATTTGTTTATTTCTAGAGATAGAAAATTGGATTAATATCTTGATTTTAACTTACTGTCTGGTAGCGGCTAGGAATATTATAACACTTTCATTGTTTGTGGGTGTCGCAAAATACTACTAAGACAAAGATTTACATTGACCTGGACCAATTGGTGATGCCATCTAGCCAGCTATGTCGTCTGGCAGGCAGCTGGTCATAAAATGTTACTAAAAGAACCTTTGCAATATATCTACGATGGCAGAGGACCGAATACATATTGCGTCGATCCAAAGTAATCTTGATAAGTGAGCATTAAGAAAAAATAATGGGGTAACCCAAGAAAGCCGATCGTGTACTAAAATGATCGTTCCTAGGCTCAGTGATATCGGTTTTACGCTTTTCACCTCCTTAGGGGTAAAATTGCAAAAACTCTTTTTTAGTGAGCACTTTCCCCAAAAAAGAGAACTTTGTACAAAATTTCACGTTTCTTGTAGGGATGCGACTTGGGGGGAAAATAATCGATTTTTTGTTCTTAAAAATAAATCGATTATAAAATAATCGATTTTTCCCAACAGGATTATGATGACTTTTTTTTAGGAAATGTGAGCTTCACCTTCTAATATAGTATGAAATACTGCACGCAGTATTGTGATGACCTTCTTTTTTTAGGAAAATCGATTTTATTATAAAAATAATCGATTTTCTATTATTTTGATAATCGATTGTAAAAATCGATTATTACAAAAAAAATCGATTAATAATCGATTATTATAAAAATCGATTATTTTTTCACATCCCTAGTTTCTAGGCCTAATGATTTCGGATATACATTTTTCACCCCCTTAGAGATTGAATTTCAAAAACTAATTTCTTAGAGCTCATTTACAACAAAAGAAAGAGAATTGCACAATACATAGAAATACATAGTTTTACGTTCCTAGCCCCAATAGTTTCGGCTATACGATTTTCAACCCCTTAAGGGTGATTTTCCAAAAATCCTTCGCTAGAGCTCGTGTACCCTAAGAAATTCTACGGTGTAAAAAAGATTAAAAGAAATTACGTTTCTAGGCCCAGTGATTTCGGCTTTATGCTTTTTTGTCTTTTAGGGGTTGAATTTCATTCCCATATAAATGAAATTTCCAAAACGCTCGAACAAATATTTATGTAATGAATAAAACCAACAATGTAAAGCTGTCAAGAGGATTGCCAATAGAAGTGAACACTTAAAACTATGAAAAACAGTAGTTATTTTATGATATTCAAATTATTCGATCTTAAATTAAAACTGTTTACATTTATCTGGTTTTGATATCTATTGACATACATAGATATAATGACATTAACATAGCTACAGATATAGTTAGCTTTAACATGTCATGTGATCATGTCAATGACGACTTACATGATTTTACTCCCCATCCAAACATGTCTATAGAAGGTTTTACTTCAAAAAAATCTGATGATTTCAAGAAGGGAGTGGTGAGTAGTGTTCTTACTGTCACCACACGGAAATTTATAAATAGGGCACTTAATTTTGTCTCAGTTCTCGAATCATGTTTTGAATTGATGCAGTTGAAATTACTTCTTAACCGTGAGAAATAAAACTATACCTATTTCTACGGCATTTGTTTCTTTTTTTCTATTCTATCTTTTTTTCAGCATCCACCATCATGGGAAGGATCATTTAACATTTTACTTATTCGGACCCCATATTAATTGAAATATCGATCGTCATCTTGTTCTTATCCCAATAGGAGTGGTAGGACCACACTGTCGACAGTTATCTGTCTACAGCCGCGGGCCGGTCCGTCCGGGGCAGTACCATGCTCTCGCAGAAAATCGACGTCTGAGTAGTAGCAATTTGTTACTGCGCTTCGTTCGGTGAGCGAGAGAGCCGGAAGCCCACTTTCTGAGGGTGATTGCGTGTGGAGGGTTTTGGTGGTGTCCTTGGTATCACCGAGCCTCAATGCACGCATTCACACTCCCTTCGCTTTCTTCGCGGTAGGCAACGGCCTTGTAAAGGTCCATGAGCGGCAGCAACACTTACCATCTGGTGTACTGTTTGCTCGTTTGCCACCGTTTGCAATAAAAAAAAAAAATTACTTGGGGTCAATGCAATTTAATATTCTTTCATCGTAAATACTGCAAAGTTTTATGATCGGTCGTTGGCCTGATTTCATCTCGGCTTGGGAGTATAATGTTAACCATAGTGCATTAAATAGAGTTATAAGTATAGTTATAGCCCATGTTGCTGTAGAGCTCTTAGCCGTCTTTTACAACAACCACGTAAGGATTGGAAATATTCAGAGCCGTCACCACACGACAACTAATTTGAAAACTTTATTATGGTGGTTAATAAAACCAAAGACAATATTATTTTATACCATTTATTATCACTTCATAGCAAATGGTGTAAATCAACATCCATAACACTAATCAACAACATGGATATCTTCACTTATACTATTTATTCTTACAAATAACTACAATAAAAATATTTTAGAAAGTAAAAAACAATTATTAACAGAACAATGTAATATTAAAAAAAAAATGATTACGGTGTCATGTATTAATACGTGTATATTTTAATATTATTGTTGTATTTATTTACAAGAGTTAGGTGTATATTATCAATAAAATCTCACACTGTAATTGTAGTTTTTGTAAAAGTTTTATAATACATTTCGTATACAACACATAATGCGATAATATCCAGCAATAGCTTCCCTTAAGCATTATAAGTATGTAGACTAGTGTTATGCGCTTTAAATAAGCAGTTAAAATATGATAATGTTTATTGTGATGTCAAAGTAAAGAAAATGTCTTCTCCCGGTATCTGTGAAGTCGTCTTCATAAAGTAGCTACAAATCAGATAACATTACTGCAAAGCTAAAGAAGAAAATCTTGAAATCATAAACTAACACGTCCAGCCTATTGCCGAGGACGTGTATAATCTATAAAAAAAAGAATGCCGAATATAACGTTTCTTGCACCAAATCAACATATAATACTAATATTTTTCCGCCAGCAGAAATAATAAGTATTCGTTATATGAAATGGAAATTGTATTATAATTATTTTTTAAATAAAAAACCTAATTCGAAAAATAATATAAAAGATGAATGAATTTCCTAGTACTATCGCTGGTACCTACAGTCTATGAATAATTTTATTTCAGGCATTTTGTGCTTTATACGAAAGATTAAGAATTAACGATTAATCTTAAATAATAATAATGGAATTTAATGACGATACTACATGTGTACACATTTATTCTTAAAATGTATAATTACAAAATTTATTTATGAAATTATAACATTAAAATAATGAAATAATTAAAACATACAAAAAGTATAAACATTTTTTTTAGTCTTTGCCTTTAGTGACCGCGTAAATATCAAGCGCAAAATTAATACTAGATACCCATTTCTTATCGGGTCATATATCATAAAAAGCGTTATGTTAATAATATTAAAAATATCGACACCAACAATTTATACTACGCCAAGTCATAAAAGTGTACTTTAGAGTAGAGGTTTATATAGACAAAAACGTGATAACTTGTATATTAATTAAGATATTTATTTGCGTTATATGAGATTAGTAATTTTGTTATTTTTGTGTATTTCTTCACGATTCTTTTATGACATAAAAGAAACCACATTATATTTGGCATAAAAAACGATTTTTCTTAAAATTTGAGTTAGCGTAGTATAAATTGTTAGTGTCGATATATTCTTCAGACTCGTTCAAATAAAAGTTCAAATAAAGCAACTCCAATAACCTTCAACGTTATTGTGTCCCAAAAGGATATCAATTATGAATGTGGATTAAAAAAAATGGTCATAGATAAAAAGTACGCTCAATTATGAAAATAAATACGTTGTATGTAAAAATATGTCAAAATTAATATATCCATAAATGAAATTCAATAAAAAATAACTTTATGTATTCATATCACAAAATTAAAAAAGTATCATACATGTTTCCATTAGCACATCCTATTTCTTCAAATATATTCGGATAAACGATATTCTTATATTTAACACACATACTAATAACATGGATGTAATTAAAACTCACAATTGTGTCATTAACGTCATACGTATTCATATATACATACATTATGTGTATATATATTTTAATTGTATTATGACGGATTATTATATTTACATATAAACTACCTATATTATTTTAAGAAGCATATCTGTTTACGTACGGGCATTAAATGAAGTCCAATCCTCGATTGCTTACTTTTAGCAATTCAAAAACTATATAGAATTGTAAAAACAGAAAAATTCTGTATATACTTGCGCAATGATGTCTGCATCTAGGCTCTGATTAACTCCCGTCACCGAATATTCTACTCGAATTTCGCGCGACTTTATATTCAAGGTCAACTTGAATGTTAAAAGAAATCTCTCAAAATGTAACGAATACCATTCCACATCAATTTCACGAACACATTTTAACGTGATCGCGGTAAGAGTGAATAGTCAACGAATAACGGCCCTGTATTTTAATTTCCACTGAGGAAATCTAGATGCGTGTCATGAGTTTAAGCGGTGTTTTATTAAATATTTATTCTGTGTAAACATTTTAGCTGGCATTCACAATTCTTAATTTATAGTTTATTTATCTATACTTTATCACGCATGACCCGGTTTTAAATGTAGTAGATTATTATTTGTATATTCAAAGTTATATACATCAAGTGATAGGAAGTTAGGTTTAGAAACAGAACATACTAACAATTCCCAACAATATAAAATCGAAACAGGTTACTACGCAAAGAGTTTGATAATTATAATTAACCATTTCATAAAATAAACTGTCCAAAAATACAACTATTTATACAGACCGTAAATATTTATTAGTTTGTTGTCACTCAGTCCTCAATGTTCGAAGGTTTTTTATTTTTTTTTTTTAATGGAATTGAAATTATATTGTTTAGCCAGCTCCTAAGTGTAGCCCTCCTATCATGATGGCACTTAAAACGGGCTATTATAAATTGAATGCATATATAAAATTTCATATCTGTGTAGATTTTACGTTGAACAGTGTCCTGGTCAGCCAATTGTAGATGCTGTATAACATGGAACATATTTATGTAAGACATGAAAATAAATTTATAAGAAAACCACTTTTAACTTACCGATTTCAGAATTTGTTAGGACAGTCATTTTTACAGATTAATTTATGCCTTTTCCATAAAAACAATCGCGCCTACGTCTCATCAAAGTTGCTGGTATACAGAATGTAAAATAGCAAAGAAACCTATTTAATTGTGTCTATAGTTGTTAGTCGGCTATGACAACTTTACCCGGACTGCTGGGTGAGCGTTGAGGGCTCTCCCCAATCCGAGTATTAAAATATTTTTTAAACTAATTTTACGATACAAACAGTTTGCGTAAAACGTAACTTAGTCTTGTCGTATATATAAATCTATATGGGTTTAAACCCATTTAATTGGTTGCGGTAATAACATATTAGTTATCTACTACTATCCCGTACGAATATTATTTTGAAGAACAAATTATATGTTATGTTGATGACATCTGTTTACAAATTTGGAACAAAACGCAAATGGGGAATGGTATTAACATTTAATATATTTACAAATTCTATTAGCTTCTTAAAAACTTACGAGAGCCTTAACAAAATGTACAACTTAATAGTAATTAGGTACTAGACGATTTTGGTATGTTGTACCAAATTGGAATAACACTGATCTTGATCACTGAGGTTTTTCGTTGTGTACATATGCCTTTATCAACACGCAGCGATTTTGAAATCACTCACTGTGTTGAATATATTCTACAATCTTTAAACAGTCTTCGGTTTCACTTATATATACCTAGGTATATCCCTGTCGAATCAGTGTTTTGTACTAGCGTCATAACAAACCAACTACTAAGCTTTTCAAAGGACATTTTGAAACATTTAACGAGGCACAGCTTGACGAATGCAGATATAAAGTTTAATGTTTCCGCTCTCATATGTTAATGAACAATATACATAAAACACACAACATTCTCGCTAGGCCTTTTAACAGTATTTTTTCTACATACTGAACTTCAAATAATAATAAAAATTTAGAAGCCGGTCTATGGGTAATGTTTTCCTTTAGATTTTCATTTTAATTATTAATCACGTTTAAAATTTAAGGATACGAATTCAATAAATGTCACAATTAAATCTATGTACAACCATAATGTCACATTAATTATAAGGATAATATATTAATTAAAATTAATATTAAAAATGAAACTAAAGGCAATAGGCGGGAGATGGAATAAAACGTAAGCAGAATTTATAGTCTGTGGATGCATAATGAATTTATTATGCTTATGGTATAAAAAATCCTTATGATCCCAAACATATTCATTTAACTATTACTAAATTTTATTCCGTATTTTTTTTCCGAGACCGGCTTCCATATTGAAGATATAACACAACGAATAATTAATTTAGATTCGCCTTTTAAGCTCACGGCAACCATATTGGCAGGTCCAACACTTCAAATCCGCATTTTATGCAGTCAATGTAAATTTAGTATATCAGTAAAATTCCTATGTGATAATAAAATATATTAAATCTTTGTGCTAACTTACAATAAATTCATTTTTTTCATAAACTATATACTATTTTATCATTTTCTTATCAAAAAAACCAATTATAATTTAACTACTAAGCGCGCTTGGCGCGCTGCATTGGTCTGCTTAAACACTAAAAACTACATAGATTAACTATACCCATAAGATGTTTATGGTACTGGTTAGTTTATCATATCACTATTGTAATTCTCACTAATAAATATATAAAAAGGTTATCAAAATTTCGATGTTCCTTTGTGATTTACAATGAGCTCAGGTATTGTCACGAGGCACATAACAATTAATTAAAAACTTAATTGGAAAAAAGACGGTCGTATATGTATTGCTTTGTGAAATTATGATTTTTTTAAATGTTAATTTAATGAAGTTAAAAATTGTTATTTCTATATGAAATTATAAATAATATGATAGATATAAAATCAATTATGACTCATTACAGTAACTTAAATTAATTACATTTTATATTGTTAACATAATAGATATTAACTTATAGATTTCAATCATAACTGAAGTCGTTTATACTTTGTCATTTCGAATACATATATATGTAGTTCAAAGTTTATCAACGTTTAGTTTTCACACCACAATACACAGCTCAATATAAATTTATGATAGATACAATGTCTAACACGGTTTAGTTATACAATCACTACATATATCATGTAATAATGTCTGCTACTAATTTTAAAAATACAACATTTATTAAATATTAGCTACATATGTATGAGTCGCATAGAAACAAAAAACGGCAATTTGTCAAAAAATTAGATTGTAAATAAAACTACTAGTTATCATTATTACAGACTTGTTGGACGTGAGACATGTTAGTCCGCTCGTGACCATGAACGCTGCGAAGTGTTCGAAACGTCGGGCAATCAAAAATCAAATACAAACGCGATAAAATCCGTAGTTTTTTTTACATATTCGCGTAAACATCAGAAGTCATTATAAAAAATTAGATTTTCATTTGGGTCATGTCGTTATCAGTGCCTTTTTTTTTTGGGTATTTCAGGTCTAGTGTCTGAACACGTGAAAATCTAAGAAAGTTAGAACTCGACACTGGCACCAATATTTCACGTATGTAGCTTATTGCAACTACAAAAGAAGAAATTTAAAATATTTGTACATTTCTTCTTTGGTGTCAAACTCTTGTAATATTGTGTCAAAAGTCTCATTAAAATTGGATTGGATGGATTTCTTTGACTGGCAACACTCATTCAAAGTTCAGATCGCCGATTTTGATTCTACACAACTCATATAATACTAAATAAATCATATTTTGTAGTTCAAAATAACATTATACAATTTATTTAATTGTCTAATTGGCGATAACTGTGTGACACTCACAAGTGTCTTGTTTCACTGAGACATGAAATAATATAATGTACAATATATTGTACTATAATATTATTGAAATTTTACATCATCAATAAAATAATTAAAATTAAAAAAAATTAACCTGGCTTCAACCCTATTTATTTAATGATAGACATGTATTGAAACTACCATATGTCCTTTTAGCCTAATTGTGATGTATTTTAAGATATTGAATACTACTATTGTGAAAAAATATATTCTATTACATTACACACATGAAATGTATACATACGGTTGAGCCGAGATTATTTAAAATATTTCCATATTAGTATAAAAAATTATCGAATGTCTATCAAAAATCTTTATACAATGATCCAATTGCTATTATTATGGCGTCATAATAATAGCCAATCAATGGCATATCGCCAAAAAAAAAAATTCATTTAGGTTACTCTAATAATTGATGTCGATTAGATTTTATCAAGTTATCACAATATTATAAGTGCATTGTTTATTGACTTCAGTATTTGGGAGTGTGCGAACCAAATAAAAAAGGTATGCACAACTTTAGCACTTACCTTCATTGAAGGCATATAAAATACATTGTACTCTTTCGATAGCCAATTTATCGGTATCTGTACAAACGAAAACAAACTAAATAGTATATTACATATATACAAATGTACGAGACGGCTGACTAGAGATCGACATATGGAGGTCCGTCTATTTTGTCAAGGTCAGCCAGTAACGCGGGCGTTAATGGGTCAAGTATGTCTTCCCGTAATATGTCGTGGAGTGGAGACGTCAGTCCCTGATCACTATCTACTACAGTCTCGTGGATTTGTGATGAACCACACACTGAATTACCATTGATTAGAAAATCTCTATTACTGTAACTAAATACGCTTCTGTCCTCGGCAAATTGAGGTGTTGATGGCACTGATTTCGAAGATATGCCGTTCGATACGCTGGAGTAATTGTCAGCTGCAAATAGTTCTCTGGAACGTCGTGAATCTATTTCCAAGTTGGGAGCTGTTCGTTTAAACGGCAACGGTGTGCTTGGAACAGAACGTGATGTATAATTATTTATATATTTGTTCTTTTCCGCAGTAAACTCGGATAAATCGAACTCCATGCTATTAGCTCGTTTAAGAAAATCCTCCACATTGTCTGTGGCAGCGCTGTCGTTCGGGAACGTTTGATTGAATTGATTACTTCTTTCGAGTAAATCGTCACTAGTCGGTATAATGGATGTTAATTGCTCGTCGGCAAGTATCCGATCACGTAAGGTATTACAACCATTACTCAAAGTATCGTTTGAGTTCAATAAACTTTGCGTAGCACTATTTGTAAGTACATCATTGCTGCTGTCAATAGCATCGTAAATTTTATCAAGGGTTTCTCTATTAAGTCCAGCTTTGGATATATCGCAAGTGTCTGCGAGAGACCCAAAATCACAGAATTCGTTCGGAACAGGCGTAGGAGGCACGGATCCTACAGGAGTATTGTTATAGCTCAACAGTCCCATATTACCAATGCCCTGTTTTAAAGGTACCGATTGAGACCTAAATGTATCAGGAACGGCTCTGTAAATATGTGATTCTTGGAAAAACTGACTAACTTCACTAGATAAAGGGTCGGCAGATAACGGATGGTCGCCATTCACATGATCTCGAAACGGTGTATTGTGTAAGAAATTCAGAGCAATATTATTAGATCCGTTTGTCAGACCGGAAGAGCAAGGATATGGCATATGGTTCTTATACTGTGTTAGTATATTTGGTGAGGGCGGCGCTGAAATTGGTTGACAGTTGTACTTGCCTATACCACATATTAGCGTTTTAGATATAAACTTCTGATCATTAGGTATAGCAAACTTAGAATTTGGATCCATGCTATGGAGTGCTGGTGGATTTCGCCTTTTTCGCGCATTGGATACCTGTTTAGGTATAGGCCGGGGGCACAAACGTGATCGTGGTACTGGTGTATTTCTCGGACTGACGAAGGGACTAGCAGCCGTACTGTGTGATATGGGCGAAGTTTGCAATGAACCACCCATAATAACAACTTTATTCACTTTTGTTGGACTTTGACTCCTTTGTCCAAAACTTAGAGGTGATTTAGAATTAAAATTTCCAGGGGAATGACAGCCATCAGATATTGGGACAAAGTCATATTGCTGTGTTCTAGTTGTCGGACTCTGTGGCTCATGGTGTCCATGTCCATTGTAAAGCTGGGCCGCTCCAACATTCGGGACTGATTGGTTCGACGTTGTATCATTAGTGTAAGGCACAGATGTACCGTTTTCAGTAGGATTAGAACCGCTGTTTTTATTGTTTGGATGTATAGCTTGACCATTCATTTCTGTCTCTACCGTGACACTAAGTGCTTTAAAAGCACCTTCGCATATAGCAGGTTTTGTATAAGGTTGTTCAAGTGAATTTTGTTTGGACGGCTGAGACTCTTGGTTCATTTGTAAGCTTTGAGATCCGGACCCACTTTGGTTTTTAAGATTTTTTGCCAATAATTCTCTTAACTGCGATATTTTCTCATTTTTTCCTTGACTGTGATCGTCGTGTGGGTCCTGGCCTGCTTCTAAAAAAGCAGCGGCATTTTCTGTAGTGCTGCTAGCGTTCTCTGGCGCATCTGACTGGTTGGCGCGCTGGTGATGAAAGTACTGTAGCAATTCTTCTTCGTGCTCCTGACTGTTACCTTCATTTAAATAATCGTCCAAATCATGTTTACCAATATTACATATACTGATAACACGTTCTCTGTTAAGTATCTCAGAGTGCTTCTCCTCACATATCATACCAGTTCGAATATTAATCCCATCTAGGCCGCAACACGAATCGGGCGTTGCGGGTCGATCAGGCGTTTCGGCCCGATCTGGCGAGGGTCCACTTGTTCGGCCGCTCGGTTTTTTTAATTTGGTGCGTTCGGACTTAGACGTCGGAGCCTTCACCGACCGTGTGGGACTCGCCGCCTCCTGTTCCTCCCGGGCCAGCGCCGCGGCGGTGCTTTTGGACCGGCTTGTTAAGTTTTTTGGATCCTCTAAAAAAGCAACCTCAGGTCGGATGGGGGCGTCTGGCGGTGCGGGTGTGGAGGTGGTCGGTGCTTCGGGTGTCTGCGCATGGCGACTGGTAAGTTTGCCGCCCATAATTTCGGCAGCACGCATCTTCTTAGGCAGGTACTCGGTGCGCGGGAACTCTTCTCGCGTCTCCAGGTGAGCCGAGCGCTCGCTTTGATATGTCTCGAGGATTAGTTTTTTACCGGGGAGTGGAAGCCGAGGCGGAGGTGGTGGTGGAGGTTCAGGTGGACGTCTTCGTTGCCACTCACCTCGCTCTGTAGACAGATCGAGCGTGGAAGCGTCGCTGCTAAGGTTAATGGGTAAGTTGTGTGCAACATCGGCGGGACGAGTAAGATCCCGTGGAGCATATGACGGCTCGAATGCATAAGGGTCGGGCCTGTAGTCGTGCATAGGCATAGAGGGGTGTGAGGCGCTAGGCGGGTGAGCGCGGGGCGGGGCTCCATACGCTGGGTACGGTGGTCGCACTTCATACAATGGCATGTATGGCGTTTGGTACCCGTAACCCGGTTCAGGTATACTTTCACTCTCGTGTTTCATTGGTGGATGATGTGATACATATGAAGTCGAAGGTGGCGATTCGCTCGATACTTCTTGACTTTTAGTCTTTTTCGGTCGCGCAGCTCTGCCCTGCGTCTGCGAAATAAATAATAATATGTTATTAACGATGACATATTTTTTTTCTTGTCGGGACGGAGTAAGAATACAATTTACCGCTCCCTTTCTTGCCTGTGGCTTTCTTACACGCTTGGTATAGTAGGTCAATTTCTTTCTATTGTGAAGGAAGCTCGAGGCCAGCAATGGACGTTTATGAGGTGAAATGATTCTATTATTTAACAGAGCTAGCTTCAGAGTTAAAATTAATTATTCATTAAAAGAGAACTGAATTTTATGTTTTCCTCATTGGTTAACATGCACTGGCGCATGCTATTATCGATTAGACATGGATTAGACTTCAAGGTTGGGCAAAGTGTTACCAACCGGCAATAACCACCGGCATTACATCTCGTGTGGGATAATTGCAAAATTAAATGAGCGACAATAGGATATCCAACCTATTCATAGTAGTTCATTAGTTATTTATGAGTTTATAAATACTATAAAGTATATATAGCAGTTTATAAATGAATTGTTTGATATTAATTTCAGCATTCTTCGAATTTTATAATTTTTATGTTTTCTTTTATTTATACTTTAATTCTGGCGATAACTTTAATTCTTTGATATTCTATTTTTTGTTAATAATTGTAATTCACGTTATTTCATATTCCTCTCTAGTGGCACTATTTGTTTAATGTTCCCATATCTATATATGGGTAATGTAGTGGGCTACAATATTGTTGAAATAGCCCTAGGCCTGCATTTATTTGTAATATTTATATTGTAGCTTTCCGTGTAGTGATGGAGTAAGAATACAATTTACCACTCCCTTTCTTAGCCGTGGACGTCGTAAAATACGACTAAGGGATATAGTATGCATATAACATCTATGCAAGACTAGAGAGAGAATCTCGAAATAAAACCCTTTACCAACCCGTCTGACCAGCTTGGTATAGTAGGTCAAAATGCCTCCTATTACGCAAAAGGGCAGCGCCCAGCAGTGGGACGTATCAGCCGAAATGAATGAATATTGTAGCTGTTTATTGTCCCCATAGCAAATAAAATATAACACTTAACTGAAAACATATAACTCACCTGAATTTTTCGTTTAAGTTGATTGAGTAGCTGTCGACTTGCAGTTTCATCCGCAGGAGCTGGAAAAACATGGCACACATAATTAAAACTCTTCTGTATCGGATAAAGAATGAGGGTCAAAATTTTAGAAAACTTTTAGCCGATAGATATAAATCACCCCGTGATCATGAATGCTGAAATGTGTTCGAAACGTCGGGAAATCGGATACAAAAGGCGATAACATCCGTAAAATTTAGTAATAAATCTACACAATTAAAATGTTAAAAAACTTTTGAAGCTATTACATGACGAATATCTTGTTCCTTTCTTGCAAAATATAAGTGTGACGTTATCTTCAACGATATAGCTCTCCGTCAAGTAAATAAAATGTAATATTGTTAACGAGAATGGCGAAATGTCATGTGGTGCTTTTAAATTTTATCCATTACTAGCAGCGCCCTGCGGTTTCACCCGCAGTTCCTCTTCCCGTGGGAATATCGGGATAAATTATAACCTATGTGTTATTCTGATATGTGAGCTATAATATTGTGAAGTTTCCTCAAAATCCATTCAGTAGTTTTTCCGTGAAAGAGCAACAAACATCTTCACATCATCACATACAAACTTTCACGTTTACAATATTAGTAGGATTTTAGTGTTATATTGAATAATTTTGCTAGTATTTTATGTAATACTAGCTGACCGAACAAACGTTGTTCTGTTCAAATCTAAAAAAATAGTAAAAGGAATTCTCCTTGAAATAGATCACCAACGCCACCTACCGGTTTCACCGGGGTGGGTCGTACCAACTCAGAAACCTTTGTGGGCTCATCCAAAACACTTGGCTGAAGATCATCACATGATCAAATGCATAGGTTACGATTGTATAAAGGCCATACAGACAAACATTAATTTTTATACATTTTTTATGCATTATCCATAATGCATAAAAAATGCGGAGATGTATCAATCGATTTGGTTGTCAGCACCCAATTAATGACTAATATGAAGATACTAAAGACTTGAAAAAAATAACAATTTATGAAGGAAACTATAACTCGACACTGGCAACAATAGCTCATATTTGTAGCTTATTGCAAATACAAAAGAAGAAGAAGAACTAAGTGGGATAATAAATGTTTTGTTGTTTTCACAAATGGAATTAGTTTTCATTCAACTGCATGCATATGGGTGCTCATGACACTTGTCATGGGATGTCCCTACTTAGATCATTAGATTATCTATGCAATGATGAACTATTGGGATGACAACTTACCGTGTTGTTGGGTTAATGGTGGCGGTGACGCGCTGGCAGGCCCTGGTTGTGTTAGCTGCGTGCTCGCAGACATCAAGTGCCGTGATAACTCCGATATACTCGAGAACTTTACACCTAAACACCAAATACATAAATTATTCCTAAAAAAGAGAATATACCGAATTTTTAAAAGCATAAATTCTTTCTTTTAAAAATTGCCATGATAATCCTTATACCTGGTAGTAAAATATTATCAACATCGATTCAACCAAAGATTGGACGAAGATTTTGAAGATTGCCCGAAACAAACAGACAGCAAAAAATATTTAAACTGTATTTTAGGCATAGGTATCGCGTAAATAACCACGTAAGCATGAAAATAAAAATATTTATGACATTAAAATAGACACTTCAATTCTATTTATTTGTATAGAGTTGCACATACCTAATTTAGTTTCTGCCCAATCACATACTATCCGGTCTGTTTCTCTCGATGTAGTAGTACTTGTTTCCTGGAACAATTCAGTATCTCGTTAATTTATCACACTTAAGTAGGAATGCATCTCATGCGCAGTATTCCGAGTTCTATTTTAGCACAAGATAATTCTTTGCGCGATTTACAAAATATTGGTCCAAGGCTAGTTTAATTTGCAGCCGTTGATTTTTTTTAAAGAATTCTCCCTGCACCGAGGAATTAATCCTTTGATTGTTGGGGAGTTTACAAACATAATTTAACGGACACAAATTACACACAGGCTAAAAATTTGTGGATCGCACAAAGTATCGTCCTGTGTGGGAATCGAACTGAAAATTGGCACGGTAAGTCTGTATCTTAACTACTACACCATCTGTGCAGTCAAAGTTGATTGCATGCTTATAAAGTCTGCCACGATATAAGCCTTACTAGTATACGGTGACCTTTTTATTTTCCTTCAGAAAGCGTAAAATGAAACGAATGTCAATTGGAGTATGTATTCCTAAGTCGGCGGTTTCAATGGACAATTCTTTTTTACGGCGACCACATTTCAAGCACGAACTTTTGATGTTGGCATGTACCAAGTGATACTGTGTATTTCAACGTATTTTGGTCGTTAATAAGGCATTTTTGTGAATAAGAGTTAACAAAAATAGATAAATTAATTACGGATTGATTCACTGATCATACATCCGTAAACTGGATCGGCCAAAAAAATTAATTTTCGGACATATTCGGTCAATTTTATGTTTCATCATGAGAAAAAGATATTCTCCTTCTCATGTCTTGTGTTGACTGAATTACGATCAGCGTATTTTTTTGCCACGAAAATGTATGTTTATATGTTCGCAACCTATATGCTTGCATTTTCATTCGATTATGTGACATCGGTAGGGTGGAAATATAGAGTGTATAAGGTTATAGGGCAACTGTTCGAGTATGTTGTAGTTTACCGGTCATAGATCGTAATTAAAATGTATATTACACAAAAAACATAAAAGTTATAGTGATTTAAAAAATGTGTGTTAAACAGTCTATACCTTAAATGTTACGTATTACGAGTATGTAGGCATGTAGAGCATGATACATGTAGGCATGTAAAGCTTCGACAGTATGAATAGGTAGGATTTGCGCAAACGATTCTATGGTAGCGTAGGTAAAAACGCGACTCGGCGGCGGTCATCGGCCGATCAGCTGATTTAAAGCGAAGTTTGTTTTACTTATGCGAACGTAATCATTGATTTTCTTAATTTCTAATGAACATTTAACAAAGTAGGAATATGTTGCAGGTTAAGTATCACTGGCTTATACATTTCAATCAGATTTACATGAAAAAGCGATGACAAAATTGAAAACTTTACATGTCTCTAATTCATTAACGAATCCATATTTTTCCTTAAAAAAATTTTTGTGGGTTTCTACCACCATTGCCTATCTCCCGTTTCACCAGTTGCCCCATAACCTGATACATCTATACTAATATTATAAAGAGGTAAAATTTGTAAGTTTGTATGCAGGGGGTAATCTCTGGAACTCATAATCTAATTCTAATTTTATTTTAACTGGCAGAAAGCTACATTATTCCTGAGTGCTATAGGCTATAAATTGTTTCTATAACATGTATATTAACCGAGCTATCACAACTTTTGTCTGGCAAGTCGGAAAAAAATACCTCGTAAAACAGAATTATTTGCGTGCGCTGCCTAAACAGTTGCTTAAAATTAAAAAGAATGTATGGCTACCTGGTTCATCTTAATTATTTCTACAAAAAAGTCAGCGATACCATATCTCTATCTTTTATATTTTATCTTTTATACTTCTATTATTGCATTAAAAAATTTTTTTTTCGGCATTGTTACGTTTGGTTGATTATTTGAGCAACAAAATATTAATTCTTATGACAATAAATTATTTCAGTATCACAGGAACATCATACAGATAAGATTTGCCATTTACAGTATATCAATTGGTCATAAAGTTTCGGAGATAATATAAAATTACTAAAACGCAAAATGACCCTAGCATAACTTTCATTGTGCAGACGTTTTACCTATTTGCCCATAGATGGCGTTCTGCAATGACGTCATTTTTCTGAATCGCGGTGTTAAGACTTTCCGTGGATTGATGACCCTCTCGAATTATTATGCCCACGTTGTCGTTAGTTGGAGTTCTAAAAATTACATGTCAGTTGGTTATTGGTTTCGGTTGTTTCGTTCGCATGGTTGTTGTTGTTGATAGATACCTCATAATCGAAAATATCGTAATTTCGTTGTACGTTTGTTTTGTATGTTCGTAGTTTCGTACTTCGTTCTATCGTAATAATCGACACGAGTTATTCGATATTACGATTGTTTTGTTTTGTAAAGGCGGACGGTGTTCGAGTCGCTCTCCCTTTGTTCATAATTGTTTTCAAGTCTGTGCGTGGTTTGTTGAGAGCATGCCTAAAAGGAAATCTCAACTGTCTCGGCAGACATCACAGACAAGAGCCGATCGAGTACGCCGTACGGAAGAATCTGCCCCTGAAAATGAGCAACGCCTCTCGAGAAATAGAGAATATATTTCGCAAGCACGCGCTAGAGAATCTAGCTCCGAGCGCTCACAGCGCCTCGCAAGCCAAAATGTGAGGACGACGCGGGCCCGTGCTCGAGAAACTAGCGCTGAACGTGCGCACCGTCTATCTGAGTTAAGGCAGCATGTCTGTGAGACAAGGGATAGGGAGACTAGCACTGAGCGCTCGCAGCGCCTAGCAACAGAAAGACAGCGAGCAGCTACAGTCAGAGCGCGTAATCGGAATATAGCCCAAGGAAATAGATCAGCCTTCAATTACGATGCCAATATAGATTATGCTCAGCAAAACACTGTGAAAATAGGCGAAATGAATAAAACATGTCCTAAGTGTTTTGCAAATAAATGGAGCGATGAACCAAATGGTATGTGTTGTGCTGCAGGAAAAGTGGTTCTTCCTGATATCCAGGCACCACCACAACCAATAAAAGATCTATTACTGGGCAATCATCTATTATCTGCGCATTTTTTAAAAAACATACGAAAGTATAATACACTCTTCCAAATGACGTCATTCGGTGCTAAAGAAATTCGCGAAGGAAACTTTATGCCTACATTTAAAGTAGAAGGGCAAGTTTATCACTTAATTGGTAGTCTACTCCCTTCGCCAGGGCAAAGCCCGCAGTTTCTACAAATTTATTTCATTTCTGATGCCGACCAACTTTCGTTGCGGTCTAATATTGCTCCTAACCTAAATATCGATTTAATCAATGATTTACAGACGTCGTTAAATAGTCATAACATTTATATTCGCAGTTTCAAATACAATTTAGAACATAACTCTTCATCTGAAAACTTAAAATTAATCATTCACGCTGACCGCACTCCACAAAATCAACATCGTGGAAGATACAATTCACCTACAGCAAACGAAGTTGCAGTATTATTGGTGGACGAAGATAAGGGACCTAGAGATATAGTCCTTCATTGCAAAGATGGTCAACTGAAAAGAGTTTCTGAATTACACAGAGCTTACGATCCCTTACAATACCCTTTGATGTTTGTTAACGGTGAAGATGGTTATTATTTGACTATCCCTCTACAAAATTCAGCGCGAAATAAAACAGTTTCGTGTATGCAATTTTATATGTATAGATTGATGACCAGGGCCAACAGTTTTAATCCCCTTCATTATTATCGGGATTTGTTTAGTCAATACTGTGTTGACATGATGGCTAAAATGATAACAGAGAGACTAAGTTACATAAGTCGCAATCAACAACAACTGAGAGCTGATGACTATATCCATTTAAGAGACGCTATAAATCAGGATGCTAATGTCAACGCTGCAAATATTGGCCAACATGTCATCTTGCCTTCATCTTTCACCGGCTCTCCGCGTTACATGCATGAAAAAACCCAAGATGCAATGACGTATGTACGCAACTATGGAAGACCCGATTTATTTGTGACGTTCACTTGCAATCCGGAGTGGCCAGAAATTAAGAAAGAGCTATTTGCTGGCCAACGTTCTTTCGACCGTCATGACATTATTGCTAGGGTTTTTCATTTAAAGATGAAGAAAATGATCAAGTCGTTCACTAAAGACGAGGTATTCGGCAAAGTCAAATGCCATATGCTTAGTGTTGAATGGCAAAAACGCGGACTACCACACTGTCATATGCTGTTTTGGTTTGCACAAAAAATACAACCAGATGAAATAGACAGTATAATAGTTGCTGAACTACCAAACAAAGATGATGACCCAATATTATTCGATATTATCACCAAAAACATGATCCATGGACCTTGTGGGGAGCACAATTTATCATCACCGTGTATGAAGAACGGTATATGTTCAAAGAAATATCCTCGGCGATTCGTCACCGATACTCAGACAGGCGAGGATGGTTATCCTGTATATCGTCGTCGTAATGCTGAAAATGGTGGTCAAGTCGCAGTTGTAAACATCAGAGGGAGGCCGATTACAATAGATAACAGATGGATTGTACCATACTCTCCAATGTTGTGCAGGTCATTTAACGCCCACATTAACGTCGAATACTGCCATTCAGTTCAGGCTATAAAATATATATGTAAATATATAAATAAAGGTTCCGATCAAGCCACGTTCAGCGTTAGAAATCCGCATGATGAGGTGGAAAATTATTTAAATGGGCGATATATAAGTACATCGGAAGCCGTCTGGCGAATACTCGAATTTCCGATCCACGACCGACATCCCACGGTCGTGCATTTGGCCGTGCACTTAGAAAACGGGCAAAGGGTGTTTTTCACACCAGGAACTGCGCGACAAGTTGCCCAAAATCCGCGCAAAACCACTCTATTAGCGTTTTTTGAACTCTGCAATACCGACGAATTTGCAAAAACGCTGTTGTACCACGAAGTTCCACACTATTATACGTGGGCTAATAACAAATTTTCAAGACGAAGGCGCGGTCAAGACGTCGATGGGCATCCAGAAATAAAAAGAGATGAAGCTTTGGGAAGAGTGTACGGTGTACATCCGTCACAATCAGAATGCTTTTATCTAAGAATTTTATTGCACCACGTACGCGGTCCCACATCATTCAAAGATTTGAAAACTATAAATGGAGTGGTCAAGGAGACGTATCAAGCGGCTTGCCGGGACAGAGGTTTGCTGGAAAATGATGATCACTGGGAGAAGACATTAAGAGAAGCTTCGATGTCGGAATGTTCATTGAAACTTAGGGAGTTATTTGTGGTGATACTGCTATTTTGTCAGCCATCTGAACCGTTAAAACTATGGGATATCTTCAAGGACAATTTTTGTGAAGATATCAGACATAGAAATCGACAACAAAATCAGGACTTTACCATGCCTTTTAATGATGTTATGTACAATGAAGGTTTAATACAAATTGAAAACAAACTTTTAGCATTGAATGATAAAACATTGAGTGACTTTGGATTACCGTCTCCAGTTCGCCCTGTAAATGATGCAATAGATACAATGTTGGTACATCCGCACAACATCAGTGAATTAGCTACTTTTGTAAATGAAAATTTGCCTAAATTAGTCACAGACCAAAAACAGGCTTTTGATGAAATTATTGATAGCGTAACGAATAATAAAGGAAAAATTTTTTTTTTAGACGCCCCAGGAGGCACAGGGAAAACATTCCTCGCTAATTTAATATTAGCACATGTTAGGCAATCCGGAAAAATAGCTTTGGCAGTGGCTTCTTCTGGGATTGCGGCTACTTTATTGAGTGACGGTAAAACTGCTCACTCTACCTTCAAACTCCCATTGACAGTTTCATTGGAGCAACAGTCGGTATGTTCGATACGCAAAAATGGGCCCATTGGTCAATTGTTACAGAATACGTCGTTGATAATGTGGGACGAATGTACCATGAGTCATAGAGCTCATGTTGAAGCAGTGGATCGAACACTTAAGGACTTGAGAAACTCAGTCGCTGTCATGGGTGGTGTCACTTTTGTGTTTGCAGGTGACTTTCGTCAGACACTTCCCGTCGTCACAAGAGGTACACGTGCGGATATCATAAAGGCATGTCTAAAATCATCGCCCCTATGGAGTATAGTCCAAACTTTGAATTTACGTACGAACATGAGAGTCCACGTTATTGGAAATATGGATAACGATTTTCCACAACAGCTGCTCAAAATTGGAGAAGGGTCTTTTTCTTCTCGAACCTTGGACTCTAACTCTGCGGAAATCGTTATAAATGAGACTCTGGGTCGTATAGTTCACAGTCTACAGCATCTTATAGATGCAGTATATCCTGACCTCGAATATTTACTAGATAGAGACATTCATTGGCATTGTTCAAGGGCTATCGTCTCACCAAGGAACGATACAGTCAATGAAATCAATAATCTAATTTTACAAAAAGTTCCCGGCCATGGTAAAATCTACAAGTCAATTGATACAGTGTGTAATATCGAGGATGCAGTCCACTATCCGCAGGAATTTTTAAATTCCCTTAAACCATCTGGTCTGCCACCTCACGAACTGCTGTTGAAATCCGGGACACCTATCATGCTTTTAAGAAATTTAAGCCCACCTAACCTGTGCAATGGCACAAGGCTACTAATAAAAGATTTAAAAGACAACCTAATTGTGGCGACCATTCTCATCGGCCCAGGAGCTGGCCAGTTGGCGCACATCCCAAGAATTCCAATGATTCCGACGGACCTACCCATACCGTTTAAACGACTCCAGTTTCCAATAAAAACATCATTTGCCCTGACTATTAATAAGTCCCAGGGACAAACATTCTCTTTGGTTGGCATTGACCTACGAAAAGAATGTTTTTCCCATGGGCAATTATATGTTGGTCTATCAAGAGTGGGATCATCCGAAAGGCAGATTATTCTGTTACCGGAAAATAAAACAACCTCAAACATTGTATATAGAGAAGCTTTAAATTAAATAGATACCTAACTTAAACAAATAAATAAAATAAGTAAAAGGCAACTAAGGGTTAAGTTACCTTGAGCAGAAAATAGAACTTCGGTAATCTTTTAAGTTACTGATCTGATTCCAAAAAATATTTTACTAATAAAATTAAATACAGTAATATCAATCGAGTGTAATCTTATGTTAAAACAAGAAATTTTCCGCGGACGAAGTCGCGGGCAGAAGCTAGTCCTGTATAAAGAAGAAAGGCGTGCGTGTCATGGAGCACTCGGTTGGAACGAAGTTCCATTCGTAGTTATATTATCTATACTAATATTATAAAGAGGTAAAATTTGTAAGTTTGTATGCAGGGGGTAATCTCTGGAACTCATAATCTAATTCTAATTTTATTTTAACTGGCAGAAAGCTACATTATTCCTGAGTGCTATAGGCTATAAATTGTTTCTATAACATGTATATTAACCGAGCTATCACAACTTTTGTCTGGCAAGTCGGAAAAAAATACCTCGTAAAACAGAATTATTTGCGTGCGCTGCCTAAACAGTTGCTTAAAATTAAAAAGAATGTATGGCTACCTGGTTCATCTTAATTATTTCTACAAAAAAGTCAGCGATACCATATCTCTATCTTTTATATTTTATCTTTTATACTTCTATTATTGCATTAAAAAATTTTTTTTTCGGCATTGTTACGTTTGGTTGATTATTTGAGCAACAAAATATTAATTCTTATGACAATAAATTATTTCAGTATCACAAGAACATCATACAGATAAGATTTGCCATTTACAGTATATCAATTGGTCATACAGTTTCGGAGATAATATAAAATTACTAAAACGCAAAATGACCCTAGCATAACTTTCATTGTGCAGACGTTTTACCTATTTGCCCATAGATGGCGTTCTGCAATGACGTCATTTTTCTGAATCGCGGTGTTAAGACTTTCCGTGGATTGATGACCCTCTCGAATTATTATGCCCACGTTGTCGTTAGTTGGAGTTCTAAAAATTACATGTCAGTTGGTTATTGGTTTCGGTTGTTTCGTTCGCATGGTTGTTGTTGTTGATAGATACCTCATAATCGAAAATATCGTAATTTCGTTGTACGTTTGTTTTGTATGTTCGTAGTTTCGTACTTCGTTCTATCGTAATAATCGACACGAGTTATTCGATATTACGATTGTTTTGTTTTGTAAAGGCGGACGGTGTTCGAGTCGCTCTCCCTTTGTTCATAATTGTTTTCAAGTCTGTGCGTGGTTTGTTGAGAGCATGCCTAAAAGGAAATCTCAACTGTCTCGGCAGACATCACAGACAAGAGCCGCTCGAGTACGCCGTACGGAAGAATCTGCCCCTGAAAATGAGCAACGCCTCTCGAGAAATAGAGAATATATTTCGCAAGCACGCGCTAGAGAATCTAGCTCCGAGCGCTCACAGCGCCTCGCAAGCCAAAATGTGAGGACGACGCGGGCCCGTGCTCGAGAAACTAGCGCTGAACGTGCGCAATCATTTGCCCTGACTATTAATAAGTCCCAGGGACAAACATTCTCTTTGGTTGGCATTGACCTACGAAAAGAATGTTTTTCCCATGGGCAATTATATGTTGGTCTATCAAGAGTGGGATCATCCGAAAGGCAGATTATTCTGTTACCGGAAAATAAAACAACCTCAAACATTGTATATAGAGAAGCTTTAAATTAAATAGATACCTAACTTAAACAAATAAATAAAATAAGTAAAAGGCAACTAAGGGTTAAGTTACCTTGAGCAGAAAATAGAACTTCGGTAATCTTTTAAGTTACTGATCTGATTCCAAAAAATATTTTACTAATAAAATTAAATACAGTAATATCAATCGAGTGTAATCTTATGTTAAAACAAGAAATTTTCCGCGGACGAAGTCGCGGGCAGAAGCTAGTTATTGATAAATGTGTATTACATTATTGATTAACAAATAGAAATAAATGCATTATTAGCGTCAGCGAACAATTAAATGAAATGCAAAATTAACTAATCAATTGAAGGATTGGTAGAAAATTTATAATTATGTATTTTCGAGTTGTAAAAATAATGTGCAATAAAATATTGTACCTTATTCAATACATCCAATTCATTATAAAATTCATTAGAGCATTCTCCAGCGAACTTATTGGTTGCCTTGAAACAATCAGTGCGCACCTACGACTAGGCAATAGCATATGCGCTATAGATAACCGTCTACACTATAGGAATGGTCGAGACGGGCAAAACTTTTTCCGCTTAGCCTTCGGCAGCCAAGCCAGAACAATGTGATAAAGAACTTCATTAAAAAAAATCAACCTTACTTTACCTCCCTTACTTACCTTTGACGATTCACCTAAATCCGGTAACTGTGGCACTTCCAATTTGATTTTCTTTCTTAAGCCCGCATAGCAATATCTGAAAATGAAATATGTTATCTTTATAATTATCATTCCAACAGTATTGAAGTCATTTTATCTTTGCATTTATATTTTTGTTGGTACTTATAACGAGTTAACATAATGGATGGGCACCACCGTAATAACACACCACTCATAGGGTGTCGTAAAAGACAACTAAGAGCTTTAACGTTAATTTACCCCGGTATATGACCTAGGTTAACTTCATCTGATGCAGTCTGGTGGTGATGAAGTAAGAATGTAATTCATCACTCCCTATCTTGCCCGTGGATGTCGTCAGAGACGACTTAGAGATATAAAATGCAGATACCATTTATGCAACAGAAGGAAAACTTGACATAAAATCCTATGCCAATCCGTCTGATCCGCGTGGCTACTATAGTAGTTCATAGTGGTAGGTAGGACCACACTGTTGACAGAAAACTGTTTACAGTGGCGGGCCGGTCTGTCCGGGGTAGTACCACACACTCGCAGAAAATCAACGTCCGAGTAGTAGCAATTTGTTACTGTGCTTCGTTCGGTGAGCGAGAGAGCCGCAAGGCCACTTTCTGAGGGTGTTTGCGTGTGGTGGTTTTAGTGATGCCTTTAGTATCACCGAACCTCATTGCACGCATTCACACTCCCTTCACACAGGCCTTGCAAAAGACCATGAGCGGCAGCAACACTTACCATCTGTGTATTGTTTCCTCATTTGCCACCGTTAGCAATAAAAAAAAAGTTAATTGCCCTCTCATTGAGGAGGCAGGAGCCCAGCAATGGGCAGTGGGATGAGACGACGACGATACTATGAAAAAAAAAGGACATGTTAAGTCGACTCGAAGTAATTGTAATAAGAGCAGTATGATAATAACAAAGGGCTCTCTTAAGAGTAACTCAACAATTTATATACATTTGCTCCCATAACCTAAATTCTTTTATTTTGATCTCATTTAGATTCACGCCATTCTGAAGACTACGGCCGACTTTATTTCATGAATCAAATCAACACAATCTATATTTAAGGAAGAAGATCAAACTAATGCACTTTTCAACTTTACTATTTATCATCGAATGAAACATATAGGCGAGTAGTGAGTGCTATTAAGATAAAATCCGTAATATTTATTGAACTTAAATAATGACTTCTGACATTTAAGCGAGTATTACATATACTAAAAAAATATAACGCATTTTATCTTGTTTTAATAATTGTTTTTACTATCGGATACTTTTCAACTCATGGTCACGGAAGGCCGGAAATAAAACAAGACAGATGCCTATCATGTGATAAACACATAATTATAATAATAATATTACAATTATAACGCAATCATTTCCTTAAAAAATGTTTTATTTTATATGAATTTACATAAATAATTTGAAGATATTTTTATTAGTAATCGTGTATACGATTACCAGAAAAATTATACTTCATCATCATCGCAGCTCGTATACGTTCCACTGCCGGGCTCGAACCTTATCCATAATAGAAGGGCAATTGACCAACTATATCGCACTGGTCAGATGTATTGGCATAGGGATGTACTTCGAGTATCCTTTAGCATAGACGTTATATGGATATGATACGCATTCCGTAATCATTTTCGTCTTTCATGACAAGCACGGGTAAGAAAGGGGGCGGTGAATGGTATTCTTACTCCGTCACCACAGTCTGTTAATTAAAATGTAACAAAAGAGTGAATAATAAAGCTAATATAAATGTACGAGACTGCTATATCAACCACCCCGGTTTTTCACCAGTTTGGCTACACTCATATTGTATCAATTCTACTTCTAGACTGCAGGCCCTTTACAAAAATTGCTCCTAGGGTATTTCTTCCTTCTTTTACATGTATGATATTGTAACCGAGCCTGTAGTTTATTATATATATTATAACTAAGCTAAAATCTTCTTATTTAATTTAAAAACTAAATTAGGTACAAAATTCTATTTTGGCATTGAATTAAATCACTAAAAACTAATTACAACACATGTGCACTAATTTTAATTGTCTACCGGTAAGTATTTTGCCAGAAGCAAATTTAATTTTAGTGATTTTAATGCTGCGTGCACACCTGTTTTTTTTGTGGTAGGTACGATCTAAACTAACCCCGTCCAATCCATTTCGGGCGATGAAAGGCCGACGTGAGGCCTATAACCTATCGTATTTCATCCTCATCGTCATTGGGCCGATTATTGGTACAATTTCCTTGAGATCCTTGACGTGGCTGGCCCAACGAATTATCCTTTTAGGACGCCCCGGCAACAAAAACAGTGTTACCGACGCGTCGCCCTCTCTGCAAGTGGCAGATTAATTTCGGATGGCGGCGATGTTTAAAGACACCGCCAACAGCACCTCTCTGCCGGTCGGCCCTTGGGCGCAACAAGGCCGTGCTCGTTGAATGTCCCTTTCGGAAACCGAATTGGATGTTCGATAGATAGGGGCTGACTCCGCCTAAGTGCTGACAGATGCGGACAACCAGGATTCTCTTCAAAAGGTTTTTCACACCCTCCAGCAGCACGATGGACCTGTAGGCTGGGGCCGAGTCCAGAGGCCGTCGCGGCTTCCGCAGGAGCACCAGCTTCCCCGACTTCCAACACCCAGGGAACTTCCCAGACGCCAGACAAGCGTTGTACAGTTAGCTTTTTTTTTCTTTTATTGCCAACGGTGGCAAACGAGCAAACAGTACACCTGATGGTAAGTGTTGCTGCCGCTCATGGACCTTTACAAGGCCGCTGCCTACCGCGAAAAAGTGAAGGGAGTGTGAATGCGTGAATTGAGGCTCGGTGATACCAAGAGCACTACCAAAACCCCCCACACGCAAACACCCTCAGAAAGTTGGGCTTCCGGCTCTCTCGCTCACCGAACGAAACGCAGTAACTAATTGCTACTACTCAGACGTCGATTTTCTGCGAGAGTGTGGTACTACCCCAGACGGACCGGCCCGCGGCTGTAGACAGATAACTGTCGACAGTGTGGTCCTACCACTCCTAAATGTGGATGTGGTTCCACATGTTCAAAGACCAGGGCAATCCCCCATCGGGTACACCGCATTGAAATAAAGCCCCATACAAAGCCGTCTCAAAACCGTTTCATGTGAAAGTCGTCGTAATGGAATAAAATTAATATACTCTAATAAATAAGCTGTCTTTTCGCAATTTTTTAGTTTTTTTTTAGTTAGGTAATCATAATGTATATAAATAGGCATCAAAGCTAACTCATGTTTAATATCGTAATTTTGACACAATACGTTACTACAAATCAACGCCACATTACTCAGAAATTTTGCATATAGATGTACAAGTATTGTACATTTTTGGCATAATACATTCATAACGTTTCATAATTAATATTATAAATATTGGTTTAATAATATACAATTAACCAATATAGTTTAAGATGGTATATTTTTAGTGTTAATTGTTTTTAACGAGACTTACCCTTTACCGCTGCTTGCCGTTGTCGAGATATTTGTTGTTTTAAGATCTTTACATACATATGATACATTAGTAAATGCAAGGAGAAAAAAAAATTGCTCATACTTGCACTTTTTCATACACGGGGCCAAAATATATGGCGAGACAAAAAAAATATTTTGTTTATTTTTATAAAATTATTTTTTATCTATTAAGGTCGAATTGATTACGGTGCAATATTTTTTGTGGTTTTGATACAGTTTTGACCACTTGATAAAATATGATCACTTATTATCTATTAAGGTCAAATTGAGAACAGGTTGGTTATGGAAAGAGTGCAAATTATTAGTTGCCTAGCTTTTTGCACATATCACTATTTCATTGGCCTATAAAAGGAAGGCGAACCTTGAAACATACGGAGTTGTTGGTTAGACATTCAGTTGCCCTAAAAGCAGATTATACTTATTTTCAAATATTCACAGAAGTTGACTGATTTGAAAAATGGGTGAATTTGTTTGTAGCAAACGAGAGTTGTGCAATTTATTGATAAATGGGGATAATATAGAAGACTTGTATGTAACAAGAAAATTTCGTTTTGTCACCAGAAGATATGACTACTGTGGTCTCCTACATTCAAAGAAATTTGGTATCTAAATGTAACGAACGCTGGCGAAATGCATCTCAAATAAAAGAACGCTTTGAAAGTAAGAACGCCAACTGGTTAGATGGTCAATTTCGTGTTCCACTAGAGTGTCGAGTCACGGTTACTGACTCTAATACGTCTGGAAGTGGTGGTGGTGGCAGACCTTCAAAACCATACGAGGTATCTTCAGAAAAAACAAAGAAACGAATAAATATGGAATTGATACAAGAATACGAACTGGACCGTGTGCTCAATGCCTATGCTCAAGAGTTACGGTCTATGGGTGAGACGGAGGAGGCCACAATCGTTAATATTATACGAACTTCATCAGAAATGATAAAAAAGTTTCTTAAATACGTAACTGAGAACCCTGAAGACATTACACCTTTTACAAAGGAAGAAGCACTACGGACATTTATTGACTTAGACCTTAACAAAGAACAGTATGGGAAACTTCGACTTTGTTTGAAGGACAAAAACTGCTCAGTGTTTCCTGCTTATGCAACTTTACTCGAAGCGAAGAAGATGTGTTACCCACCAGATTCGAGCATAACCATTACTAATATAAGTGCAAAAGTGAATCTGCAAGACTTGTTGGATCATACTGTGGCATGTATATTACAAATTGGTACAGTTTACAAAAACGGTTTAAGAAAGTTGAAACTATTCTGTAAATGGGGCTGTGACGGGTCATCAGGGCAGAGTGAATACAAGCAAGTGTTGCCCGAAGAAAGCGATTTTATATCAGATGCAAACCTTTTTATTGCTTCACTTGTACCCATTAGACTCATAGATGAGACAACTAACACTGTTGTTTGGAAGAATGAAACCTACTCATGAGTTTGCCAAAGAAACTCCTGAAAAAACCCACGTCTGTTGTGGCTGATATCTTATCTTAATATATATAAATTACGTGTTACGTTGTTTGTCCGTGATGGACTCCTAAACTACTTAACCGATTTTAATCAAATTTGCACACTGTGTGCAGTTTGATCCAACTTGAAAGATAGGATAGCTTACATCTTAATTTATAGTCGCAATATTATTTTAATGCAAATTATTTGTCTATTAGGTATTTGACATTCATAATTATCTGTTAACTCCAAACGATTTTAACAGATGGCGATATCTGTTGACTAGATTGAGAAATAATTAATAGATGGCGCTGCTATGTCAAACCTACAAACGTGTCATATAAGCTACAATTCAATAGCATAACCACCACGTATTGTTGAGGCTAAAGTATAAATTAAATTTATTTTAAAACTGTCATGGAGGTCGTCATATTTTTTACAAATGGCATCTATGTAAAAAAGTATGGTGGTCCCCGTGACTGATGTTCTCCTACAGTTCCACTTAAATAATTTAATACAATGTAATATAACAAAAACATTAGCCACAGCAACGCGTGGCCGGGTCTGCTAGTCAACAATAAAAAAAAACTGTCTCCTTCCCTGATAAATAAAAATGGTGCGGTAATCGAAATTACTCATGACCTATTTTTAATCATGATTGATGGTAAAGTGGCACAAGTTTTAACTGACACTCGTTCGAGCGCTTCTTGTACAGTTTATGGTGCTACTTCTCAGCAAATGAATAACTTAGAGGCAGTTAGGACACGAGATGTGAACGAAAGTTCATTTCAATACGGACTGTCAACACTACATGCTTGGATTAGGAGTATGGAGATGATCTTACACATTTCCTATAACTTGTCTTTTGAAATTTGGTCAGCTACTACACCTGAAAATAAAAAATCAAAGACGAAAAGAAAAACTGGTGCAAAAGCGGTTTAGGGAAGAAATAGGACTGCATGTCGATAAACCTCGTCAAAGCACTGGAAGAAGTAATGACAAAAACACAGCTCGGACATGTTTTCAGAATTACTCGTGCTCTGCAGACATTACAGGTGTACTATAAACTATGTCATCTGGAATGGCTATTGATTCAAAAAAGTTCGGTGAATACGCAATTAGTACAGCCCAACTATACGTAAATAATTATAATTGGTATTATATACCTTCTTCCGTGCATAAAATATTTATTCACGGAGAAAAAATCAATGACTATTTTACCTATCGGTCAATTGTCCGAAGACGCGCAAGAATCCCGAAATAAGGAATACAAAACGTTTAGACTGCATCATTCTAGAAAGTGTTCAAGAGCGGCTGCAGACTAATGAAGATGTGTTCCATATCTTATTATTATTTTTTTTTATGCAAACAGTGGCAAACGAGCAAACAGCACACCTGATGGTAAGTGTTGCTGCCGCTCATGGACCTTTACAAGGCCGCTGCCTACCGCGAAGAAAGTGAAGGGAGTGTGAATGCATGCATTGAGGCTCGGTGATACCAAAACCCTCCACACGCAAACACCCTCAGAAAGTTGGGCTTCCGGCTCTCTCGCTCACCGAACGAAGCGCAGTAACAAATTGCTACTGCTCAGACGTCGATTTTCTGCGAGAGCGTGGTACTACCCCGGACGGACCGGCCCGCGGCTGTAGACAGATAACTGTCGACAGTGTGGTCCTACCACTATAAAGATCATATATCAGAAGTATACATTATTGTATGCTTCTGATCCATATATATCAAGCTTGAGAAATACCTCAGAAACAATATCGAAAGAACTTTTAGATGAAGCCAAGGCCCTTCTTGCTGTCAATGAAAATCTGTAGGAGCTTTCTGAATTGTGTATATGATTTTTTTTCTAGTTTGGTACTATGTTCTACCATTTTATGTAAATTAAACAAGCATATTTTGTATTTTTTTTTATATAATGCATGTATTTTTTAATTTAATTTTTTTTTTAATTAATTTATAAACAGAATTTTAAAAATCAAAGTTATTTCATTTAAACTTTAAACATTCAAGTATATATGTGCAAAATTACAGCTCATTTAGTTTTGAAACAACTGAGATACGGAGTTTTGAGACGAAACATACGCGATTTTCCTACTGTGCACCGTTCGGCCCAGAAGCGGTGGTCTTGGCACGTATTGGCACCACGCCGCCGCCCCCATCTCTGTCTCCGTGACGGGCAGAACACTTTCATTGGCCTCTGCATGGCAAAGCCATGACCGGGGGCGTCCACCCGCCCCACGCGCAGCCGCGTCCGTATCTAAGAAAGCGTGAACGAGCATAAACGATCTCCAATAACCACAAGTTAATACCACTATAACATGTGCTCATTGGCGATCCATCGTTAGGTGTAGCTTTATTTAAGCGTTTAGCATAGTGCAATCAAAGGAGCATCAATGAACGTTTATTAATAAGCCTCCACAGTTCGTCCATCTGTCTCTGTATGAGCGTTATATCTCAAGAATTGAAATAGGTAGGTAGATGATATTTTGTTTGTATATTATTGGCGCTGTAACAATAAATAATAAATATAAATTAAAAAAAAGAAGTATCCTTAATACCAAAAACATGTTTCTGGCTTTTTGTTTTTGTCTTCCACGAAAGTATGTAAAAATACGTAGGCAAGCAATTAAATCTTGTGCGGTGAATGAGTATGAGTGAATCCCATTGGTATTTAACCGGTTTAATATAGGAAAGTACCCACATTAACTATTTAGAAAAAGGAAGGAAGGAGTCTTCAAAAATACTAGATATCGGCATTTTATATAAGTATTTTACAGAGTGTCTCAGGTTATGGAACAACTGTTCGATTACGTTGTAGTTTAACAATCATGGAGCGCAATTAGAATGTTACAGTGATAATGATTTCTCATGTTTACGCGAATATTACACATCCTTATTATAAGTGCGAAAGTAAGTTTGTTTGTTACGCTTAAACCACCAAACCGATTTCAAAAATCCTTTCACCAATGGAAAGCCACCAGAGAGTAACATAGGCTGTATTTTACCCGGTATTCCCACGGAAACTACACGGGTAAGGCGATTGAAACTGAAGCGAAGATGGGTTGCTATTGTAAATAAAACTACGAGCGGACCGTCCGTCCGACCGTGACTATCAACACTGCAGTGTTCGAAATGTCGGGCAATCAAAAGTCAAATACAAATGCGATAAAATCCGTACAGTAGTTTTAGTTATAGTGATTACAAAAACATGTGTCTAAGGGTCTATGACTTTGACGTCGTAAGGAGAGGGTACCTCGCGGGAGTACACCGTGGGGCCGCAAGGAACTCTGTATCGGTAGTCGGCTCAACGACATGGCGACCTGCTACGGGTGGGTCATGGGGCGGACGGAGCCGGGCTGCGGGTATGTTGACCATGGCCCACCCCAAAAAAAATGCTTCTAATTCATTAATCGAAATTTGTACTTCATATTTTTATGGATTTGTACTACCAGTGCCTAACTCTTTATTTTTTGATCAGTTATTCCAAAACCTGGGACACTCTGTATATATAAAAAAAATAACGGCACGTGTATATAATTTATTACAATTAGTTTATTCTATATTTATTTTGCCGTATCATAGTTGTATACATCTGATACTGTCACGCAACTAAGAAGTATACAATAATATTAAATGGGGTCATCGACTTCACATACTTTATACGGCTCTGGTAAATAAACATTGTATAAAATATTGTATAACAATCAAATGGCCTTGAAATTAGGGAAAATAAATATAATGCAATAAATGTAGTATTGATATAAATAAATTTAGCGTACCACAATTTTATTGGCTCGCCGGCAAACTATTATGAAGCGGATAAGTTCTATTAGTTAATCATTCATCATCATCATTTCAGCTCATATACGTTCCACTGTTGGGCTCGAGCCTCCTCCATTGTAGGGGGGGCAATTGACCTACTATACCACGTCAATCAGACGTGTTGGTATAGGGTTTTATTTCATCTATATTCCATCTCCTGCATAATTATTACATGTATATTTTATCCCTTGATCGTGTTTTACGACACCCAAGGGAAAGAAGTGGTGAATTGTATTGTTTCTGCGTCACCACACGGAAAACTATTAGTTCATTGGTTTGTAATTGTTAGGTTTGGTGTGGTAGCTACGAATATTATCAACCCTTACATTGTTCGTTGGTGTGGTCATAAGAGCTTTACATCGACCTGTACCAAATTTTTGCTGTCTGGCAACTATACCATTCCCAAATAGGGTTGCCAAGCAACTTTTGTATATGTAACAGGTGGGCTGAAAAGTTCGTAGGCTGACACATAGATAGTGCTAGTAGTATCAAATCCATATGATTTTTAGTTAGCCCTAACCTTCAAAAGATGCGGATATAAATTTGACAGCTGTTTCACAATTAGTATCCGAGTTATAGCATTTTTAGTGAAAGAACTTTTGTTACCTTGAAAAAATGGATAAAAAGGAATTTCGTGTGTTATTGTAGCATTGCTTTTTGGCGAAAAAAAAATACTGTTGAAACCAAGGCTTGGCTTGATAAACATTATTCGGACTCAATACTAGGAAAATCAACTATAGAGAAGTGGTTTGCGAAATTTTAACGAGGCAAAATGAGCATCGGCGACCATGCACGCAGTGAACGCCCCAAAGAGGCTGTTACCGACGAAACCATCAAAAAAGTCCATAAAATATTTTTTGATAACCGTAAAGTGAAGTTGATTGAGATAGCTGAGACTCTAAAGATATCAAAGGAACGTGTTGGTCATATCGTGCATGAATATTTGAATATGCGAGAGCTCTGTTTAAAGTGGGTGCCGCACGAGCTCACAAACGACCAACAAAAACGAATCGGTGATTCTAAGGACTGTTTGGAGCTGTAAAATCGTAATAAATCAGAATTTTTGCGTTGATATGTGATGATGGATGAAACATGGCTTCATCATTACACACCGGAGTCCAATCGACAGTCAGCCAAATGGAATGCACGTGATGAACCGACTCCAAGGCGTGGAAAAACGCAAAAGGCTGGCAAGGTTCTGGCATCAGTATTCTGGGGTACTCATGGTATAATATTCATTGACTATCTTATAAAGGGAAAACCATAAATAGCAACTATTAAATAGCGTTATTGGAGCGTTTAAAAGACAAAATCGCGAAGAAGCGGCCTCATTTGAAGAAGAAGAAACTGCTGTTTCATCAAGACAATGCACTGTGTCACAAATCAATGAAATAGATGGCGAAATTGCAAAAATTGGGCTTCAAATTGCTTCCGCATCCACCGTACACTCCAGATCTGGCCCCCAGCCACTTTTTTATGTTCTCAGACTTCAAGAGGATGCTCGCTGGACGGCAATTTTGCTCAGATGAAGAGGTAATCGCCGAAACTAAAGCCTATTTTGGGGCTAAAGACAAATCGTATTACAAAAATGGTATCGAAAAGTTGTACGACCGCTATAATCATTGTGTCGCCCTTGAAGGGAACTATATTGAATAATAAAATCTAATTCTATAAAAAAAGATTTTTTTTCTATGCTAGCCTACAAACTTTTCAGAAAGAAGAGTACACAATATTGCGTCGACCCCGAGAAATCGGAAAAAAGCAGGATGATGGTTCCTATTTGATTTTGCATTATAAACCTCTTTTATAATGCTGCGTATTGCTTATGAGATCAACCAAATTCCTCTCAAATCGAACGATATCGGTTCAACCTGTCATTTAAAAAATATTCTACATGCGCTGGCTGCGCATAATACACCGTGGAATCTAATTGGCTGTTTTCCTGAAACGTATGTACTCAGTTAATCATTCTTAATATCCCACATAACTAAAAACATACTACATTTAGGAAAAAAGTCTGATAATTAGACATTCTTAAGTTTGTCTGACATGCAACGGTAATGTTCCCAACATGCCTACAACATAGTATTCGCCACCTCTCAAATCTCAATAATAGGTAAAACAAAATAATTTTAGGCATAACACCTCGGAGCTCGGTGTCACAGATTACTTTATTAAATTTTACGTGTATCATAATTGCTCTCACAAGAAAAATAAAGTTATGGAAGGCTCATGTTGCTTTTTCTTTAACTGTCCCCTTTGGACCCTTCCGAGAAGTTAAAGTTCAATGATTCTTGTCCGGCACTTCGCACCTCACCCGCTCGCGTTCCGCACCCCTTTCTTCTTCTGTGATGCGTCCAAGTCGCGCGACCTTGGTCTATGTTGTAGGTCAGTTAGCATGCTACCGTACTTACGGTCAATGCCCTTAACGACATGTTACAGTTATGCAAAAAATATATTTTAAGGAAACGTCCGGGATTGCAAATGATAAGAATTTATGTTTTTATTTCTCGAATAAATGCTATAGTATGGTTCTATACCATAACTGTGTACGTTTCGAGAAAATAGCCAATTAGATTCCACGGTGAATATGCAATGGCCATCGTATTAATGTTATTTTCAACTAAAAATGATCTATTTTTTAAATAAATCACTTGTGTGTCACTATAAATGCTGAAAATTAATAAAAACGCCTGCCATAATATAAAGTCAAAATTGAAACACGATAAAACAAAATACATCCTCTAATCACTTTATTCAAGGGACGTGTCCACCCTGGCCCTATTAACTTATTAACTGCTGTTAGAGGCTATTAGAGGGGTAACAAAAAATAATAATTGATTACATTAAACCTTTTATGGCGGAAATTCATTAATTTATTATAATTTTAAAATGAAGAGAAGGAAGGGCAACTCATCACTTTCCTACGATTAATGAATATACTGTCATACGTCAAAAGAAAGAATAAAATGTGGGATCAAGGAACAATCCCCAGGACAGTTCAAATGGGCATTTGAAGTCGAAACGGCCTGAGGTTATCTCATTCAAAGGCGATACATATGTCGAAACTATATTCGAAGTTCTGCGGCAATTATTTTTAAGGGACAACACCCCGCACTAAGAAAATAATGCTTGTATCGCGGGGGACTTTACAAACAAATAATTTAACGGACACAAATTACATCCAAACTTAGAACAATAATTTGTGGATGGACAAATTGTTGTCCTATGGGATTCGAACCCACGACACTGGAACGGTATGTTAATTAGTTAATTGCAAATAGGAGTAGAGCCAGGAGTACGTCCTATTCTACTTTGATTCTAACTAGAATTCCTTCCTTCTTTACGATGTGGTATATTGATTAACCGTGAAAAAGTGGCGAGTCTCCCTTCCCTTCATTCATAATAAAAAGTAATAATAAAAGATATAAAAATAATAAGGGATTGAGAGCACACATTTGTTGATATCGTTTAAAAAGATCCGATCCTCAATACATATGTTAGCACAGTTGTGCGCGTATATTTACACGTGCGATCTTCGCAAATGATCTCAATGAGCATCCGTGTAGAGGTATGTGGTATAAGCTTATATATGTATAATCACACGTGACTGCATAATATAATCAACATTTACACAAACGATTTCAACTCTGCGCGGGTGACGCTCTATCTTATCCGCTAGCTCTGTTAAAAGTACATATATAGGCAGCTACTATAGCTTTATTAATACTTTGATATTCATATGGCTTCATAAATATAGAGATTAACTTGTTGACAACTTAACAGTTAACAAAGAAACTATACATAAGGTGATATGTTTCGTTTTAAACGGGACACTCCCGTTTTGAGGTTGTCTGTCCCGTTGTCCGTACCGTATCAAAAATATCCCGTTTATGCAAACAGAGCTTACGTGTTCTTATTTTTTATTTAATTTCATATCTTATCTATTTCTGAAATTATCCCGTTCTGGCACAAAAAATAACGAGACAGACACTCAAAGGTCCCGTTTAAATGTGAAAAATATGGTCACATTAGCTATAGGTACATGATTATAAAATGCAGTACGAAGGATAATGATCTATATGTAATCTATAGATAGGTTACCGAAAACGTTCAATCAACTACTGCGATAGAGCGGTTGTGATAGATACAACGAACGCCATTGGTTCTTTAAAATGTATTTGAAAATTTAAGATTTGGCGTGCTTGGCATGTCCTTCTGTATTCAAAACCTAGCAGAGAATATTAATTCGAATTTTCGTATTTGTTATTTCAGAGAAATAGGTCGAAGAATAGTTTATTGCCAAGAGCCCCACACACGTTCAGATATTTACACACCAATCTCCCAGGGGACTCAAAAGCGTTCTAAATTATAGCACACTAACAACCCGCCTTCCCTTCGCTTCGGTTTCTTTCGCCTTGTCCGCGTAGTTCCCGTTCCTGTAGGAAAACCGGGGTAAAATATAGCCTGTGTTCCTCCCTGATATTATAACTTTCCATTGGTGCGAGAATTTTTAAATCGGTTTGGTGGTTTAAGCGTGAAAGCGTAACAAACAAACCTACTTTGGCATTTATAGTATTAGTAAGGATGTTATAGTTGAAATTCGGAATACACGTCTTTACTTAACTATATAATATGTGTATATTTAAAGGATATGCTGATCAATCTGAGCTTACAAATTGCATTTGAGTGGTGGATCGTGAAACCTTTACGAACTTTTCCTAATGCAATAAAGGGAAGTGTATAATAGATTCGCAGATTTTTAGTTTAGTCTTTGTACGTCCGATAAATTCTAAAAACATCGTTATGTCTTGACCACAATTTAAAGCAGAAACTTAAACAGAGTTGTTTTTACAACTCCTACCACTTAATAGTTTCATCGCAGTCAGATGAATAATTTGCAATTCAAGTCATTTTCAAATGAAGTTATCCTATTACAGGCTGTTTACACGGCTCCCTAAATTTTAATTGAAAATATGTATATAAACAGTCTGCCAGTAACAAGTTCTATTCTCATTGGGTCCATAGTTCTATCACTATATAGAATACCTAGAAAGAATAAGATGCTCACATTCGTTCTTTTACCGCGATTGGTATCGGAAACGAAGAAGGTACACAAAACAGGTAATAACATTATTGTAAGAGAATGAAAGATAAAAATAGTGCCTATGCCAACTCGTCTTGCTAGCGTGGTAGGTGTACATCCATTTATCAGTCAGCTAATCGATGTCTATTGGCATAAGACATTTAAAGATGCACATAAAGCTATAATCAACTTAACAGGCGAGTTGGAAGGTCGAAGTTGAAATTGTCCAGAGGAGCACTCCATTAAAATCCATTACAAACCGATTCCCACAGCAAAGTCAGTAGTGTTGACTTATTGTACTTTTAATCCTTCCCCAGGGCAGGTAAACATTATAAGGACATAGCGTAGACATAATGTAGACTTTTTTCTTCATTTGAGCCGTGCCCAACAGTGCGACATATATGAGCTTTAAAAGATGATTTTATTTACGTGCTCCTTTATTTTCCACATGTAGAAGATTCCTTACAAGTTATATGGCTTATAAGTTTTAGGCCGAGATTCACCGTACATTTTTTTATCTGATTACTAACAAGCAAATTTTTCGTGAGTAGCTTTATCTTGATGAGACGCCCACCAATATCTGTACGAAAACTCTCAATTGTGGTAGGTTTCGGAGGTAGGAGGAATAGAATATGTCCACTTGGTGGTTCTAAAAAATTTATTAGCAACGGGATGATTTTTGGTATATCTAAATTATCTGAAAAAATATTTCTCCTACAAAATCTGTGGTTACATCACAGAGTCCCCTGCTCCCAACATGTATCGATAACATCCCTGCCTAATACTAAGAGATGTGACTGGTGGAAAAATCACCTAGTGAAACTCCGCAAACGCTTTCGAAGGGCGCGCAGGAAGCATAATAAACTTAAAAAGTCACCTAACATAGGAAGGGCCTTTGATGAATCTCTATCTATACTGAAAGCTGCCAGGTCTCGCTACCGGATTGCAGTAGAAAAATCGAAAGACGCTTTGTTAAATAAGATTGTGGAAAGATTAGAAAGTGAAGGTCCATGGTCTCCACTATATCACGAGTTTAAAGCGAATCGATCAGTCGACTTAGCGTACATACAAAACATAAAAGTGAACGGTAAACACACTACGGGTATTGAGGAGACCACGGAAGTGTTATTAAATACGTTAATCCCAGACGATGACATCTCAGTCGACAGCGAACATCATAAACAAATACGTGCATGGGCCGCCGAGCCACCTCTCTCGCCTATGTCTGACCTTCCATCTCTTGTCGAGTTTATGAATACCGTTAGAACTCTTACCCTCAACAAGGCTGCTGGCGAAGATAAAATATCAAATAAAATGATCAAAGAAGCTAGTCGAGCATCGGGCGACTCAATGTTAATAATTTTTAATCGTTGCATAACTGAAGGCATTTTTCCTCGTATATGGCGTCGCGGTTATATACGTATAATTCCTAAAGGCGGTGATAAGCCACCAGACGACCCGAAGTCATATCGACCAATCACCTTACTGCCTTCATCAGGCAAGCTCTTAGAACGTCTCATTGTTCCTCGTTTATTGCCGGGTGGACCAACGTTCAATCATAAATAATTCGGCTTCACTCACGGAAAATCAACTATCGACGCGGCCGTTGCGGTAAGACGCGTCATTAGCGCATCCGTTTTTAAATACGTACTAGGTGTCTTCCTGGACATCTCAGGTGCTTTCGATAACGCCTGGTGGCCAATGCTACTTCTTAAATTAAAGGCTCGTGGTTGCTATAGAAATATCTACCAAATCATACAGTCGTACTTTTTAAATGGCTCGACTAAATTGAAACTTGGTCACCATGCTGTGTCGAAACCACTGACGATGGGCTGCCCTCAAGGTTCGGTATTAAGTCCATATCTATGGAATTTAGGTTTTGACGATTTTCTCGAGTTACCTCTACCGAAAAATTGTCTACTGATCGGCTATGCAGACGACGGACTTTTACTTATACAATCGAACACAAGGGATGGTTTAGAGAAATTAGCGGCAACATGCCTCAATGATATATTCGATTGAGGTACACGAAACCGGCTTGCCTTCGCACCACAAAAAACATATCATCTTTTATTAAAAGGACATTTACAATCGGCGCCGCGCATAAAATTCAATAATATGACTGTCAAAAAGAAAAAATCAGGTTGCTATCTCGGCCTAGTCTTAGAAAAAATTTTTCATTTATTGAGCATATTAAAACTGTAGGCGAAAAAGCGAAACGGAATTTCTACGCGCTTACTAGAATATCCACATCTACTTGGAGCCTTCGTTTTAATACACTTAAAACCATATACATGGCCACATATTTGGGGTGTATTTGTTACGCTGCACCTGTATGGGCCGATAGGGCCACCATAGGGGCGGCTCGCCTTAAATTACTACAGAGCCAACGATTGGCCCTAATATTCTTATGTAAAGCCTATAGAACGGTTAGTACCGAGGCCTTACCAGTACTCGCGGGTGTACTCCCGGTTGATTTGGAGATTCAGAGACGAGCGTCAATGTATTACACCACAAAGGTAACTATGAATACAGATTTCCTTCTACTGCGTGACCGAAATAAAATTGCTAGATTGTTTGCACCACAATCCATTGTCTATAAGCAACTTTTAACTGAATGGCAAGAAAGATGGGATTCATCATCGAAAGGTCGTCATCTTTATCTATTTTTTCCATGCATCCGGGAGCGCCTGGAGAAGGTGTGGCTGGAGTTTGACCACTTCGTGGCCCAATTTTTAACTGGCCATGGCAACTTTAAAAGTAAATTATTTTCTTTTAAACTCGTACCATCACCATTATGTCAATGTTCCACATCTGACCACGAGTATGAACAATCAGCACATCACATTCTCTGGGAGTGCGATCTCTGGCGAAACGAGCGTAACCTTATGTTAAACAGTTTGCAAGTCACCTGTGGGGTAGTATACTATACGGACCTTATAGCAACTCGAGAAAATTTCCGTGCGTTCATGCGTTTCTGCCATACCTACTGTAGCAATCAATCTTAACGCTCACATATAGGCCCCGTTAAGCTCTTCCGTATCCGTGGTGCCGTACTGCTGCGCTATCGTAGCTGTACACCTTTTTAGTTATTGGCTGACTAGTCATTTTGTTTTCCTGTCTCCCGCTTTGCCTAGGAGGGAAGTGGAATCTCTCTTTCCAACTCCTCCTCTTTAATCTTTTCTAATTAAATTTGTTGCGGGTCCCAAGACAATTAAAATCATATCCCGGGACTGCCTGAGGGTCAAACCTCGGTGTCATTTATGGAGACCATTTGTGGATCCTGGCTTACAGGAGTTACAATGGTGGGAATGTGTGGTGGGATTAGTCCCAAAAAAAAAATGTATCGATAACGAGGTCATCAAAAGTAATTACTAACAAGCTGATTTTTCTTTTTTTACTTATATAAATTAACAGTCATATTGTCTCATTACTAACTGTAGGACAAAGACGAAGATTATTTTTTTTTATGTAAATATACACATTTTAGTACCTGTTTATTAAAAACTAAAGTTATTTAAATTTTAAAAAAGATGTTTTCAATGTATTTTATGTTAGAAATAGGCATTTGAATAAATTACAATTCTTGTCGGACTAGTGAAACCTACCTTTTTTTTGTAGGACATTGTTTCATTCGGGTAGAGAACACACTAACCTACTATGTAATATCTTTGTCCTACAGTTAGTAATGAGACAAATGGTATTGTGGTATTAACAATTTCTGAGCGTAGGACCGGGATAACGTACCACCCAATTTGTAGGACAATATGACTGTTAATTTATATAAATATTAAATAAGTAAAAAAAGAAAAATCAGCTTGTTAGTAATTACTTTTGATGACCTCGTATCGATACATGTTGGGAGCAGGGGACTCTGTAATGTAACCACAGATTTTGTAGGACAAATATTTTTTTAGATAATTTAGATAATTATCTTGAGATATACCAAAAATCACCCCGTTAGTAATAAATTTTTCAGAACCCCCAAATGGACATATTCTATCCCTCCTACCTCCGAAACCTACCACAATTGAGAGTTTTCGTACAGATATTGTTGGGCGTCTCATCAAGATAAAGCTACTCACGAAAAATTAGTTTGTTAGTAATCAAATAAAAAAATGTACCGTGGGTCTCGTACTACATATTTGGGATTATACCGCGAAAAGTCAACGAATATTATAAACATTTAAAAAGAATTGATAAGTATTTTTAACGTAATATTGCGTAATCTGAAACGCAAGAGTGATATCGCTTTATCAGGAGATACGTGATTAAATAAATACAGCTTTTGGTGTCTTATTATTATTGTTGGAGTAATAATGTTAGCCTAGTACCCCTACTGATTAGGTAACTGACGCATCGATAGTGGTAATAAATAGTGGGTAATCAACGCTCATTGACTCAAAAAGAGAGAGAGGCGTGATTCATGCGCGTTCTTATTAATAGTCACATGTCTTTACCGCGAAGGAAGTATAGGCAACATAAGTACATGTAATGGATAGTAATAGGAAGGATTTTTCGTGTGGTGACGGAGTAAGAATACAATTCACCATACCGTATCTTACCCCGTAGGTGTTGTAAAAAACGACCAAGAGATATAATCTATACCAATAAATAAAATTGGAGTGTCTGTTTGTAATGTCAAAATAATAGGCTTTTTTCATGCTCACACGGTTAATTGCACGACACCTATGCCTAAAATAGCAATTATAAAGTTTTTGTCTGTCTGTCTGTTTGTGCCGGGTAATCTTCAAAACGGCTGGACCGATTTCAAAAATTCTTTCACCAATGGAAAACTATAATATCAGGGCGTAAACTAGGCTATATTTTATCCCTATATTCCCACGAGAACGGGAACTACGCGGGGAAAACGACTATAACCTATAACCGAAGCGAAGCGAGGGCGGGTTGCTAGTACGCAAACAAAATCTATGCAAAAGAAGAAAATTCCAAAGGTTCCTATACGAACCCGCCTAACCAGCTATGGTTATAGTAGGTTAATTTACCTCCTATTATGGAAGAGGCTTTAGTCGAACAGTGGAACATATATGATCTGAGATGATGAATGGGCAACCTTTCCGTGTGGTAAGGGATTCAAAATATAATGTGCTACCATTGATCACTACCAAGATCACTACACAAGAGTCATAAAAACCAACAAAAGATTCACTCGCATAGAAAAATTTTAACACCAATTGCCATTTAGGGAAGCCTTTGTCCAACGGCTATCATAAGTTGATGCATGTATGAAACAGGCATTTAGTATCATAAATGGGATACAATTAACTTATTAAAAAAACCCTTTCGGCCAACTCAGGATTGCAATTGCAGAGGTCACGAACGCTACGCGCTACCATGGGTAAAATAAGGTAGCCTATATTAATAGCATTTGGAAATGAAGAATAAGATCCATCAGTTTTCTATTGAATGACAAGACCGCACAACGAAATGTAGAAGAGAAAAAACTCTTATATTTTGCCGGTAAATTGTAAGTTTTGGTTTTGAAATATGCTTTTCGTTCGTGGATAATTATTATCCAAATCCACCTCGACTTTGCCTTTTGCCATCACCCGTATACAAAAAAGAGGGTTGATCAGTGTATTTTTCTTTCGTCAGGGAGAAGCTGCCACGAAAAAAGTGTGAAAAAAATTTGCATATCGTAGGAATTTCCCAATGCTGTCAGTAGGTATATTGATAATTTAAATTTTTGTAATGTTCAGATCTAGATAAACGGTCTTTAACAAATCGTGAGCAACGATTGCACGTGTATGGTCGAATAACATATCATTCTCATATACCCAGTTGTACCTATTACATATAAGCGAGTAGATGCATTGTAATATGTACATATAACAATATAAGTATACATATGTAATAAGGAAAGATACGATAATAATTGTTGACATTAATAATTATGCGAAGTTTCATAAATACTAGAATATATAAATACATAATGAACTAATGGAATCCATTATCTATACAGATCTGTATTACGTACTATTATGAAGCCAAAGAGTTTATTTGTATTAATGTTTTAATCTTAGAAACTACTACTTAAGAGCCCTGGAAATTATCAAATATTTTTGTCAAATTTTTCTCGAATTTTTTATAGTATACAGCTTGGCTAGACGATTCTGCAATTTGACAATCAAATTTGTCAAACATATTTGATCGTTTCCAGGGGCCTTTAGATTCTAATAGCATCTTATTATTTAAGATAGCTTATTTATCTAGATGGATCATATAAATATCGGAAACTCGAGAGTAATCAATAAAATACCTGGTATAATAAATCCGCAAGCAATAATTTATCTAATATTATACATAACGCTGCCACATATAGAAGCGGAATAGTGTTCTATGTATGTTAGCAAATCTAGCCAAAATATGGTAATAATTGGGCATTGTAATGATTCTGCACAGTCGCTGTCATCACAACAACTGTCGAGATAACAAAAATGGTGATTGATGTTTTATTGATTTTATGAATGTTGATACTATATTAATGCCACGTACACAAACAACAAAATAATAATATTAAATATTCATGCAAGTTAATCTGCTAACATAGCTTCCATTACCTCCATAGGTAAGTCTATAATTTCGAATGTAGAGGCTTATCTCTGAAATTGCTAAGATATACTAAAATCGCGTATTTGTCAGACTATAGGTGTCCACTGCTGAATATAAACCGTGCTATGCCGCCTACATTCAACGGTTACCTATTACTGTTACATTGTTGTCAGTCTATCCATGTCCGATCTATGGTTGCTACTCTAGGATGACCCATAGATCAACCATGGTTGCTAATACAAAAATGGTCTGTCTGCCTATTAACAATTTCCCGTGTTAATTAATAGACTATGATCTGTTCTACTCGTTCTTCTACGTATTTCTAGATTCCAGATTTAGAGAAATTCCGAGCATAGTCCTTCCCCTGCCCCTTTATAGAACACTAAGCTGCTTGCAGGTTACTTCTAAGCCTGACATTTAGTGAACACGGTTTAGTGCCATTTGTCAAGTCTGACAACACAAAAATACATCGTATGTTAATGAAAAAATAATTCTTTTTAATAAGTAAAGCTTAGAATAATAACGTATCTAATAGAAGGATAGTGTCGGTACTTAAGCGATCAAAAACATGAAGCCAAAAATACTAGATACGCGCAGGCGATTACACACGTACACATGCACACCACTACAAAAATTGTGAAATCAAATTTGATTTTTATTAACATAAATCGTCGAAATTCTTTAAAGAGTAATGTTAATACACTTTTTATGTTTTCCAAATGTGTTGTGACACCATTTAAATGCACAAACCGTCATAATTACCTATTTATTTTTTAAGATTTGCGTACGTACGTGCAGTACTGTGACCTTGTACATTGCGGAACGGTTCGGGTGTAAGCTCCATTAGGCTCCAATTTAAATGTTTCATTTTTTGTGCGCAGACTTCTATACGTTACCTTCTATACGTTATTATTCTAAGATGTAAAGTTAGATAGCTGAATTGATTATTCAAATTCATTAGAGCGACTAAGGGGCGTATGCAATTGTCAAGAGAACTCGAAATAAGACTATTGATATCCTAGCCCGAGTGGCCGCCGTCGTAGTAGTTTTAATAAAATAACCCTACTATTTTGGAAAAAAACTTATGCTGTGTATGACATATTTCATCATCTCGGCTCATATACGTCCCACTGCTGGACTCGGGTCTCCACCATAATAAGAGGGATATTGGCTTACAATACCACATTCTTCAGACGAGTTGGTATAGGGTTTTGATTCGAGTTTTCCTTCTCTTGCATAGACGTTATATACATATTATATTCCTCAATCGTCTTTTACGATACCCAGGGGCAAGATAAGAAGTGGTGCATTATATTCTTACTCCGTCACCACAAGGTTCTTTCTATATACCTCACCTGTGTAAGCTTGACATAGAATCCGCACTTGTCAATTCAGACAACCATTTTCATTGTAATAATTTTTAATAATGTCGAATTTTCCGTGTAGTGACGGAGTAAGAATACAATTCACCACTCCCATCTTGCCCGTGGATATCGTAAAAGACAATCAAGGGATATAATCTGCACATAACAGCTATGCAAGAGAAGGAAAACTTGAAATGAAACCCTCCCTATACCAACATGTCTACGCCCAGTTTGGTTTTCGGAGGGGGCATTCGACGATCGCGGCCCTGCTGCGCCTGAAGGCCGTGGTAGCGGAGGCCGTCACCGGCGGAGGAGTCCTGTTGGCGGTGTCCCTGGACATCGCCAACGCCTTCAACAGTCTGCCATTCAGCTGCATCAGGGAGGGGCTAAGGTACCACGGGGTGCCCGTGTACCTCAGGCGGCTGGTGGCAGACTACTTGTAGGGGCGCAGCGTCCTCTACGTTGACCGAGTAGGGGACGTTGTGCGAACGCCCATGACGTGCGGTGTCCCACAGGGGTCGGTTCTGGGTCCGACCCTGTGGAACATCGGCTACGACTGGGCGTTGAGAGGAAGCCTCCCACCCGGGCTGGGCGTAATTTGCTACGCCGACGATACACTCGTCACAGCCCGGGGTGGGACGCTAGAGGAGGCGGCACGCCTGGCAACTCTCGGCACCGAGGAGATTGTCAGGCGGATCGAAGGGCTGGGGTTGAGGGTAGCCCTAGAAAAGACGGAGGCCCTTTTGTTCCATGGCCTCCGTACCGCCGGGCCTCCCGCCGGCGCTTCGATCACCATGAATTCGGTCACCATCAGCATCCAGGCCCACATAAAGTACTTGGGCCTGGTGCTCGACGGGCATTTTTGGTTCCGGGAGCATCTCCATCGACTTGTTCCCCGGCTTGTCGGCGCGGCGTCCGCCCTGTCGCGGCTGATGCCGAATGTGGGCGGACCCAGTGCTGCGTGGCGACAGCTGTACGTGGGGGTGATCCGGTCGATGGCCCTGTACGGCGCACCGGTGTGGGCGGGGTCCCTGACCGTCCGTCTTAGGGCCCTCCTGTGGCGACCACAGAGGGTCATGGCGATCAGGGCCATACGGGGTTACCGCACGGTGGCGACGGAGGCAGCGTGCCTCCTGGCCGGAACCCCCCCGTGGGACCTGGAGGCGGAGATGCTCGCCGACATTTATCGGCGGGTGTCGGAGACGCGCGCCCGCGGCGGCATGGTCTCCATCAATGAGATCACCGCCTGGCGGGTCGACGCCCGCCGAGAAGTAATTGCCCGTTGGGCAGTCCGGCTGGAGAGTCCTCGGTACGGTGTCAGGACCGTCGAGGCCCTCCGGCCCGTGCTGATGGAGTGGTTGGAGCGGACGCACGGGGTGCTTTCCTTCCGACTGGTGCAGGTGCTGACGGGGCACGGTTGCTTCGGGAAGTACCTGCACAAGATTGTCAGGAGGGAGAGCACACCGTCCTGCCACCACTGCAGTTGCGACGAGGACACGGCGCAGCACACGCTCGAGGAGTGTGCTGCATGGGAGGAGGATCGCCGTGAACTCGTCGCAATTATCGGTGCCGACCTGGCGCTGCCGACCATCGCCAGGGAGATGCTCGTCAGCGTCAGGAACTGGGACGCAGTCGCCGCCTTCTGTGAGGCCGTAATCTCACGGAAGGAGGCGGCGGATCGTGTGCGAGTAGAGCCCCTATTCGGCGACACGTTCCGCCGCCGGCGACTCGGGCGGCGCAGGCGCGAGTATCTGCGCCTAATGCCGCCCTAGCCGAGGCCGCGGGTGATCGGACCGGGGAATTGTCCGTCACCCGCGGAGAGGCTGACCGCGCGACGGCGACCGACGTCCCAGTACGTCGAGAGGTGAGGATACCCGAAAGGGTATTCCGTCGGGCCGACCACTGACGACCAGTCACATCTGCTCCGGTGGTCGGCCCAACAACGAGGTGACGTGGGTACGGGTGGGTTATGGGCCCGCGCGCCGTCCTTTCATCGCCCCGGACGGATTGGATCGCGCGTGTGCTTAACATAGCCCACCCATAAAAAAAAAAAAAAAATACCAACATGTCTGACCAGCATGGTAGGTCAAATACCCTCCCATTATGGAGGAGGTCCGAAGCCAACAGTGGGACGCACACGGGCTGCGATGATGATGGTAATGAATGTCGAATGTTACTACAGGTTTGATCCCTGCACAGGACGATTTTTTTTTGCGACTGGGGCGGCGTTGGCGCGAATACCTGCGCCTCATGCCGCCCTAGCCGAGGCCGCGAGTGACGTGACCGGGGATTAATCCGTCGCTCGCCGAGAGGCCGACCGCGTGAGGAAAGACCGACGTCCCCCCTCGAGGGTACCCCACGTAGGGGGTATTCCGTCGGGCCGACTGATGAAAAGTAACCCTGCTCCGGTGGTCGGCCCAACGACGAAGGCGACGTGGTGTTCGGGTGGGTTGCGGGTGTTGCGTGTTATACGCCCCTCTGTCGCCTCGGACGGAGTGGTGCGAGGAGCGCGCCGACCGCAACCCACCCCAAAAAAAAAAACAGGACGATTTTTTGTACGATCCATAAACGATTGTACTGAGCCTGTTTGTTATTTGTGTCCATTAATTGTATGTTTGTCTTATAAAAATGAATGGAATATCTTTCAATGTGCCATTTCTTATCTAACCAGTTATCTATTAGTATGTACTTACTAATGCAATTACCAAATTGTTAAGTATTTCTAATCTTGATATTTATATTTAGATAAAATAACAGTAGGTACTGTTTTACAAACCAAAAAGTTCATTATGAAAAATCTACACAACAACTAGAACTAGAGTTTGCCCGTGGCTACGACCGTGTGGCTTCTTTATAACGCTCAGAAAGATATGTCATTCTAGCCCTTTTTTTGGGGTGGGTTACGGTCGGCGCGCTCCTCACACCACTCCGTCCGGGGCGACAAAGGGGCGTAAGCACGCACACCCGTAATCCACCTGTGAAACGTCGCCTTCGTCGTTGGACCGACCGGAGCAGGGTGACTTGTTGTCAGTGGTATGTCATTCTAGCCCTGGCAAACTTATTTGTGGAGGATAAAATGTAGGCTATAGGAATTTGCTGACGATGTAGATGACTATTCGAAATTATTTTTCTAAAATCAGGACAGTACTTTCAGAACAGTAGTTCAAGTTTGCCGGGACGGGTTTTTTTTTTATTGCCGATGGTGGCAAACGAGCAGGCAGCACACCTGATGGTAAGTGATACTGCCGCACATGGACCTTTGCAATACCAGGGCCACAGCCAGGCCGTTGCCTACCGTGAAGAAAATACTCTTCTTAAACCTCGTTTAAAGAAGGACATGTCATAGCGCTCGGGAAACACAGCAGCAGGTAGTTCATTCCAGAGCCTGCACGTACGTGGAAGAAATGATCGCTGGAAACGTACAGTTGAAGACTAACGTTTCCAGATGAAATGGGTGCCGCGATCCGAAACAAACATCCAGACAAGAGACATTTAAACTGGTTTTTAGGTATATATGTCGAGTAAATAACCGCGTGAGCATGAAAAGAAAAACGCATTCGTCTTCTCAGCTCATATAGATCCGTACGAGGCTCGAGCCTCCTCCACAACAGGAGGGAAATTAACCTACTATACCACGCGGGTCAGACATGTTGATATAGGGTTTAATTTCGTGCTTTCTTTTCTTACATAAATGTTATATGAATATTTAATCCCTTAGTCGTCTTTTACGACACCCACGGGCAAGAGAGGGAGTGGTGAATTGTAGTCTTGATTCACCACACAGAATCTCCGCATGCATAAGACTCGCGCAAACTTTCGACATTTATGAGTTCAAATTGTAAATATTTGCTAAAGATATACTATAGTTGACTGATTCGTACACGGTTAAATTAAAGGATTGATCGTTTAGCATCTATCCATGAGCCCATCGACGTTCACTATTGGAGATGTCTCCCTACACGATCTTTGTAAGGGTTTTAATAGCCACGTTTGGCAAGCGTGTTGGCGATAAAACTACTGCTTACTTCCCTGGTGCTTCCATAGCCAATTTTAAAGACTTCCATAGGAAAATAAAGGATTGTATCACACATTGTATTCACCACACGAAGCCCTAGTAGAAACACAACTGATCATCATATGGATAATTTAATATTATACGAACTAAATAGACCGTGGCTTCAGAGAACGTATTAGCTGCGATAGACCTTCGGACACCTATATATACGTATTGATAATTGTCCGTGTGGGGGCGAAATAAAGAGAAGTCACCACTTCTTACCCGTGGGTGTCGTAAAAGAAGACTCAAGGAAGTGATACGCATATAACATTTATGCTAGAGAAAAAAAAATCGGAATGAAACCCTACACCAATCGATCTAATCAGCGTGGTACAGTATGTCAATTACCGTCCCGCTGTGTCCTCCTCTCGTGGGCTCGATCCCAGTAGTGGGACATATATGCGCTGAGCTGAGATCATGATGATTAATGACTTGGTAGGAGGCTGCAGGTTTGGAGGATTCCGTGTGGTGACGAAGTAAGAATACAAGTTACCACTCCCTATCTTGTCCGTGGATGTCGTAAAAGACGACTAAGGGATATCATACGCATATAACAACTATGCAAGAGAAGGAAAACTCGAAATAAAATTATATACCAACGTGTTTGACCAGAATGTTATAGTAAGTTCAATTTCCCTCCTACTGTGGAGGAGGTTCGAGCTCAACAGTGGGACGTAATGTCTAATGAGATGAAATGAGGCTAGATGAGTGATAGGTAATAACCAGATGTATAAGCTTCTAACCTTTGACATTTGAATTAATCTGTAATTATCAAATATATAACCTTTAACTGGCCTATGATAGCGGAAACCAAGATAATCCGGTCGGACATTATCATTATTTCTGGATTATTATTCTATTCCGTAAGGGAACAGAGTAGGAATACAATTCACCACTGTCTATCTTGTCCGTGCCCATGTCGTAAAAAACGAAAATCCTAAATATGTCTCACGGTGGAGTATAAAATGAGCACTGAAGTCAAGGAACTCTGCACTGGTGGTCGGCCCAACGATGAAGGCGACGTGCTATATGGGTGGGTTACGGGTGTGCGTGCTTACGCCCCTCTGTCGCCCCGGACGGAGCCGGGCGAGGAGTGCGCAGACCGTAAAAACCGTAAAACCCAACCAAAAAAAAAATGGTGGAGTATATAATGCAAGAGAAAATAAATGTGATTAAATTAAAAGTTGTGAAGTGTATAAAAAAATATATGTACCCTCACGTGTAGAAACAACTACTGTTCGCGAGTAATAGCTGTTTGAATGCCAAAAAACCAAAATTAGAAGCGGTCACTTTCCCAACTGAGCTATCGTAACTCATGACGTTGACAACGAAATTTGAAATCATTTTCTTTTAAAATTTAATGTCATTGTATTGTTTTGCTAAAAACACGGACAAAACAACATTTCCTATAAATAAAACCTAGCTAGATCGATTTTTTGGACCCGAAACCTTTAGTATGCCAAGTTTCAACAAAATCGTTGGAGCCGTTGCCGAGATCCTGAATATATATATATATATACAAGAATTGCTCGTTTAAAGATATAACTTTTCGATGGTCGTTGGACATAATACGGCAGTATAGCTCCAAGCATTAACTATTAACTTTAACCTTGAATTACTTTAGTTGGATACAAAATGTGCATGCAAAACTTTACATACCTGGAGTTCCCTCGAGTACCAAGTCTTCGCGGCCGTACACTCGGGTATACTTGTTTCATCACTTTGCCAAAGTCCGCAGTTGACAGTGGCTTCATATTGCTGCTCATACAATGCGCACTGCGGAAACAAATGATTGTATTAATTGTATTTCTTGATGACACAGCATTATTATAGACGCGGGCTGGATGGTTTGGCACATACCTATTGCAAAATAAGACGAGACAGGCTTGCGAAAAAAAAATATCGCGATACCGTGAGAGTTGGTTAATCCAAGACTAAGCTCGTGTTTGATATCTCTTATATATAAATATATGTATGTATAAGGACTTTTGATATGAAATTTCACCCATAATACTGATGTAAAAATGATTTATCATTTACACATATAATGATAAGAAAATAAGTAAATATCTCAATATTTACACTTTAGTTTTAATCTCAGTTTAAAATTAAATATCTGGTTGACCGAGCTTCGCTCGGAATATTTTATCGAATTTATTTAGATATATATTAATAAAAAATAAATAATAAAAAATTACAAAAAGACAATAATAATAACACCGAGATTCGAACCAACGCTGTTTGAATTCTAAAATACCAAAATTAAAACCTGTCAACTTCCCATCTGAGCTATCGTAACTCATGACGTTGACAACGAAATTTGAATTCATATTCTTTTGAAATTTAATGTCATTGTTTATTTTGCTAAAAACACGGACAAAACAACATTTTCTATAAATAAAACCTAGCTAGATCGATTTTTTGGACCCGAAACCTCTAGTATGCCAAGTTTCAACAAAATCGTTGGAGCCGTTTCCGAGATCCTGAATATATATATATATATATATATACAAGAATTGCTCGTTTAAAGATATAAGATAATGTTTCTAGTGGCGTTTGATTCGTGTGATAACTTTAAGATTGTTTATGAAAGTGTCGACGTAAAAGTAATATGGCTCACTGTTTACTATGTCACAGTTATATTCGTAATAAATCTTGTACTAGCTACTTGAATTAATCGCAATGGTCTTCTAGTAATTTATAGCATGGAATTTACTATGTAACCGACGATCCGTGTTTGGGAATTATCTATCACAACCATGGAATATAAATCAATATTACACTGATATAACAGAAGAAATTTGTTTCTAGGATATTTTGCAATTGTAAATAATTTACAGATAAAACCATTTACGGATTTTATCCCGGTTGTATCTGATTTTTGATTGCCCGATGTTTCGGAGTCATCGTTATTACGGTTTGTTGGACGTGAGACATTAGTCCGCCCGTGACCATGAACCTGTAGTGTTCGAAATGTCGGGCAATCAAATATCAAATACAAATGCGATAAAACCCATAAAAATAGTTTTATTTATGTGTAATTCTTATGTAAACAACAGAACTTATTACCTAAATAATTTACTGATATTAGATACACTTTTGGTTGACCCACCGGAACTAGAAGTTGCTAAGAGCCAGAAGTGACTAAGAACCACATCCCCAGGTCAATGACAACCAACCACACTGACTGGATAAAGAAATGTGTGCAACACAGACGAACAAATGAAGTTAACAGAATAATAGGAATTTCAACCAATGTCAATTCGAGGTCCTGACACATTTTTTGGAATCTAAAGTGTATAAAAATATAGGATTTTTTTTTTCTTGTGGGTTGCGGTCGGCGCGCTTCTCGCACCACTCTGTCCGGGGCGACAGAGGGGCGTAAGCACGCACACCCGCAACCCACCCACGATGCACGTCGCCTTCGTTGTTGGGCCGACCACCGGAGCAGGGTTACTTGTCATCAGTGGTCGGCCCGACGGAATACCCCCTACTTGGGGTACCCTCCCATCGACCGACGTCTCCCCCTCGGGGAGATAAGAATATAGAATGTACTATACACTGTAAAACCGCACAGGTTGTTATGAAATAATAAAAATAATATAATAACTAAATAATAATTATGATTCAAACTTGCACGGTGCTGCAATCCTTTCAGCGGTGTCAAATCGATCATCGTTATATTGAAGTGCTGTATTGTTTGTATAGGAACGCCACAATGTTAGTCCGTATCTGAGATAAGAGTACGAAACCGATCAAATTCCAGACAGGCGTGAGATAGAGAGATGTCATCTCTCCGAAACAGTTCACCACTGCACTAAATGTCTTCAAGCTCCTAAATTGGAGCGGACTGTGCATGAATATCAACGTCGAATATATCATTCACCTTCAATTTGCAGACGATATCATCCTTATGGCAAAATCCATGGAGGACCTTGGCACCATGAATACACAACAATCTTAGCAGGGCATCCCAACTAGTAGGTGTACGAATGAACATGGACAAGACGAAAGTCATGCCAAATGCCCATCACTCTAGTACCGGTCCTAGTTTGCAATGCGATTCTCGAAGCTGTCGATCATTGTTTACTTTGGGCAAACAGTTCAGTTAGGTAGATCCAATTTCAAGAAAGACATCAGCCGACGAAACCAAGTCGGCTGGGAGGATTCGGGAAAACTTAAGAAGATCTTCTCATTCAACATTCTTCAGTATTTGAAAGCACAGGTCTATGACCAATATGTATTACCAGTGAGGTCTTACGGCACGGAATCGTGGTCGCTAAATGTAGGCCTCTTAACTACGCTCACAGTCGCTCAGCGTGCTATGGAGCAGGCTATGCTCGAGATTTTTTCGCGAGATAGAATCCGGAATACAAAAGCCCGTAGAAGAACGGGTTACCGCCAACACGAAGAATTAGCACGCTGAAGTGTTAATGGGCAGGCCACATCGTTCGACAAACCGACAACCACTGGGGAAGAAAGATTCTCGAGTTGAGACCACTTTATCGGATGGTGCAGTGTCGGGTGTCCCCCCACTAGGTGGACCTATGTCCTGCGACTAAAATCTTACTTGAAAAATAAGCCTTTGGTAATGAAAACTGTCTGCAACAATTCCAACTAGACTGGAAGAGTAGTTTATTGGAATATTCTATACATACATATGGGTTGAATACCAAAACCTCATCTTTAAGTTAATTAAACGACAAGTTTTTTTAGTATGGTAGAAATTATACATGACAGATCATTTGATGTGAACTTGACTTTGTCCCTGATATTGCTAAATTCCACGAAGATATCACTTTCCATTAGGTCTACTTATTTTTTTGACACCATATAAAAGAAAAAGAATTAACTCACATGTATTCATCATACACATCTTGTTTAGGTAATGATACATCTGGGTCAACTTCTAAGTGCGTCTGTATCCAAGTTACAGTCTGTTGAAGTTCAGCCCTGAAAAATTGTCACTAGTATCAAAATTACAATTCCACATAGCAACCAAATATGCACTTATTTGATTGAGTACCAAAAATCACTTCATACTAATGTTAACAATAGTTTTTTTTATTTGGAAATATTTTTAACATTATTATATAAGTGTGATGTGCTAGTGTATATTTGAAAGAGATGGTAAGTTACAAATCTATAGAGAGATAATGCTGTAGAGTAAAATAAGGTATAGTCGCCAAAATAGAAAAATTTAAGTGAAAATGTTTTAGACCTGTAGAAATTACAGAAGCAGAAATATTTATAAAGCAAATGGCTACTCCATTTAAAATTATGATTTATTTCCATTATAAAAGAATGATTCATCATCACAGTTCATATAAATCCTACTGCTGGGTTCGCACCTCCTCCACAATGAGATGGGTTGGTATAAAGTTTATTTCGAGTGTTCTTCCTCTTACATATGCACAATATACCCTGTAATCTTCTCTAATGATATCCATGGTCTAGATAGAGGTTGGTAAATTATACTGACAGCACAGATGGTGTAGTGGTTAAGATACCGACCTACCATGCCAGTATCGTGGGTTCGAATCCCATGTAAGACAATATTTTGAGCAATCCACAAATTGTTGTTCCGAGTCTGGATGTAATTTGTGTCCGTTAATTTTATATGTTTCTGAAGTCCCCCGCAATACAAGGATTATTCCCTTAGTGCAGGGCATTGTTTTTTTTTTATAAAAAGAAGAAAGAAGCACTATTACTCTATCACTACATAGAGAAAGACTATTAGGGGTATTTTAAGCTAACAGAGTGGTTATTAGCGGAAGGCTTATTGAAAGTTTTCAAAAGGCAATGATATGTGGGTTTGATTACATTGTAATAACAAAGGGAATCTTTGGAAATAAGAATCAAGTGCCATTCACTGTTCCATAAACAGCGGAGTAAATATCCAGCAAGGAATAAAATACTGAATAACTACTAATTGGATTATAAAATAAGGCTGTTTCCATTGGCAAGTAATAATGCATTGTATAATATAAAATTAACCTTTTTTGATATTATTTGCTATAATATTTAGTCATATTTTATTATAACTAAAATACTAGTGTGTTTTACAATAAACATAGTAATAATATAGTGTTACTAGTATAATAAATTTAATTTATGTAGTTTATCATCTTATTCGTACGTGAACAGATGGAAAATATTTTTTGTTTATTAAATAAAGGACTAATGGGGCAGAAAGTTTCATCATCATTTCAGCTCATGTATGTACCACTGTTGGGCTCGAGCCTCCTCCACCATAGGAAGAAAATTGACCTTACTATACCATGCTGGTCAGGCAAGTTGGTATAGGGTTTTATTTCGAGTTTTCCTTCTTGTGCATAGATGTTATATGCATATTATATCTCATAGTCGTCTTTTACAACATCCATGGGCAAGATAGGGAGTAGTGATTTGTATTCTTATTCCGTCACCATATGGAAAAAGTTTCAAAGAGCAATCAATTAAAATTTAACTATAAGTAGAGAAACAATAACATGTTAAATAGCAATACAGGAATAAAAATTATTACCGTGACCCGAGTGGGTTCATGGGTTGTTTGAGAGGATCATGCTGAGGCACTCCAGTAGGTAGCCTTAAATATAAGAGTAGTCTTTCAGCCCCACTCAATGCCTCCACAGCTTCCAAAAGCTGTACTACCCTCTGTCGGCCTTCTTGACTGTAAATAAGAATACTATGATTGATTCTGATTTTAAATTAGCTAAGTGAAATCTGAATATCTTCTGTATCAAACATTTCTAAAACAATAGTGACCATGGTGAAAAAGCTGTAACCGGTCTCAAATTAAATTTATGATGTTTGCCAACTTAAATAATAGCTTTAAATACATAAAATTATACAACATTTTGGTAAAAGAAATATATTTATTGATGAATTAAATAAGTGAGTTTAGCAAGGTAATGAATTGTATGAACATATTTAGTGGAATACTTCATTTTTATAGAAAGAAAGGTACCAAATGTGTACACATTAGACTTAACAGCTGTCTTACTGATAACAAGGGCTCACTATCACTTTCGTGATATCGTCACTGATAAAACTAGTGGGTGTGAAGGCGCTAATGTCGGCGCAGCTGGTATAGTCTAGTTTAGCATTATTGGCGTTACCTGAGAGTATTCTCGACGATTTGTTGCATAGAAGCAATTTTGCTAGAGTCCATTTTAGACCCACTGCTAGCCCGTGCGGGCTCGCCGCCAGGGGCCGTAGCGCTCGACGATCCTGTAGCGATGCTCGGAACAGAGACACTTTCTTTACTATAAGACGCAGTTTGCCTATGTTTTGGATGATTGACATTTTCCCGATGAAGTTTCGCGTCATCCACTAGTTCTCTTTTAGATTTAACATTTTTCGCACTATCATCAGAGGCCCAAGGTTGAAATGGACTCGTACTATCCATTCTAACCCCAGCAGGTTATAAAAGCAATGTTATTCGATTTCATATTTAATTTTTTTCTAATCTGAATTATAAAATGCGTAACAAAACTCCATTTTCTTGACATTTGATCAGCTGTGAGGTGAGGTGGAGTGAAGAGGGGATTAATAATGTTAACAGATTAAAAATATTAGTTGTAAATTTGTAAGAATGTACGTAATGTGGAAGTGAATCTATAGATGGCAGCATTTATAGATATATCATTCGAAGAATGCCGAATTTGGCTGGCATGACAAAATGGCATTTTGCTCTATCAATTGCAATTGGCTGTATCGGGTAGATAATTATAAATTTTCTGCAGTAACGATGACTTGTTGGACGTGAGACATCTTAGTCCACCCGTGACCATGAACGCTGCAAAGTGTTCGAAACGTCGGGTAATCAAAAATCAAATACAAACGCGATAAAATCCGTAAAGTAGTTTTATTTAAAATGTTTAATACTCGCGTAAACAATTAAACATGAGAAAATATTATGTAATTCATTTAGTTTAAAAAAAATCTACTGAATTTGATCCCAATCGTGCGCTAATGTCGCTTTCAAGGGTACCAAATTTGCTCAAATTCGAACTGCGATTGGATTTAGGATTGGAATCAAGATTCAAGACTACCAAGAGCAAGAGACTGTAACTAACCTTGAGGAAATTCTGAGGTTCCTCCAGTAAGGAAGACTGGAGGTAATACGTCATGAATGACGTGAGGCTTTTGAAGAATTCGTTGTTATGTTGTCATTTTAGCAATTTGGTTCCCTTTGCTAGATCAAATTAAAAAAAAGTAAGCCGTCGCTCAGGACGCCTGGCAGATGTGAAACATCGAAACTATTTTGTACGAGTAGAGACACGGTATCGAATATAAAGTATCGATACTGAACTCATGAGTAGTATCAAAAGATAAGTAACGTACTGATTAAAGTATCTAGTACTCTTACTTACTTTATCTTTAGGTATCGAGTACTTTTCTTTCAATACCGATACATTGCATTCGATACTTTTAGTCAATAAGTACTTTTTAGCAGGTATCGTATCGAATAAATTATTCATTTTAAAATTGACTTTACTGCTTATATTTATGGTAAGTTATTTAGTACAAAAGTAATTAAACTTCCAAAATGTAGCTTGAAATACTTTCATCCGTTCACAGACGTTGCACGATAGGTGCAATTTATAAACCAGAAATAGCGGCATCTATCGAGCTATGCAGCATCGAGCATGAAGTGCGCGATTTAGGTAACATAAATAGTGGCATCTATCGAGCTAACGACCAACTCTCAGACCAATATATTGAATATTTAATAAAGAAACCTTTAATCCTGTAATGATAATAAGACAAGCTATTTAAATTATTTTAGCGTTATTGGTCCTTGCAATTTTACAAATTGCAAAGTTTACAAATTTTAAATGAAATCTGACTGTTTTAAGTGAGTCAAAATCCAATTCCTAAGAAATCGGTGACATACAAGGAAATAAATATATAAAAATACAGCTGAAACTAATAAAAGCCTATAAAATACCCATTTTTCGTAGCTGAAAGTAAACTAAATCCCATACCTACTGATATATTTATATTATGAAGTTATTATACATTAATTTATAAAACAAGTAAATATGCATAAAAGAATAGATTACGTCAGGAACTAGTATGGCATAAAGTATTAATAAAACATGGCGATTTTTTCCAGTAAAAGATAATTTTTATTCAATAAACATTTATTTTCATTATAAGTAACAATTTACTTTGGGTTCACTAGATAGCATTGTACAAAATTTTAAATCGTATCATGGTTTCGTTACAAATTTAGATATGTATATGCAGATATTTATTTTACAGTAAATAAAGCGGAGACCGCAAGGCGTAGCGTCAAATCGCCACGCGACGATCGTGGTCACCCTCGCCTATAGATGTTTCACATCAAAAAATGTAAACAAAAGATCACCTTTTCATCTTTTACTATTGTTAAGATTATTTTATAACGGGACTTTGCTTGGCGCGTCATTATTATAAAATATTATTTTAATTTTTAATTAATATCTTTACAAAATGACAGGAAGTAGACGACGTTTGAAGGTAATGAAAAAACCTGCTTACAAGAACTCATTATTAAGTACAAACTTAATTCTACTGTTACAGTAGTTCTGTTTAGTTAATATGAATGCTAAAAAAGCCGCAATGAAATTTTAAGCTCCAATATTATGAAATAAGAGTGGTAATAAAAAATGTCCAACAATGTTTTTTGTAAATCGAAACCTTTTACAAATTCACTTTTGTCGTATAACTCCATTGGATTGTCTGCATCACGCAAATATCGTCGAGATAAATAACTGTATGGATTATTATAAAGATATTCAGTAAACTCTTCGAATGACATTATTGAAAAATGTATATTATAAGCTCGTAAGTATATATAAAAATCTCCTTAAGGTATCCTCAAGGTACCTCAAGAGACACCTTACGTTTTACAGTTGTTTCCTCGACTCAACCTTACCTTATTGGAGGAAACCTTTAAACGTGAGGACAAAAATGACAACTGTGAATACGAAACGTCCTCAATGAGGGTGAGTCGAGTCGAGGAAGTTTGGAGCTAACGACTTAGAATACGGGGGTAAGTGTGCCTACTCTGGAAATCAATTCTAATTTCAAATCCAATTCAATTCCAATCTCACCAAACTTATATTTGGTACTCTTGAACAAAATCGAGAATGAATTCTTCGCGTTTGCCGTGGTTATTTTCACTAAATGTGTCGTATTTTCTTACTTTAAATTAATAACGTTATTGAACTCGATCACTACAAAGACGCTTTCTTGAAATTGTGCAACATTAACGATTTTAAACTACGTCAAAATTACGTCGAGAGTAGCAAATATTTGATTTAATCGATGAGAGTCAAATTCATTTAGTTCAAAATGTTCCACCGAATTTGATTCCAATCGTGCGCTAGTGTCGCTTTCAAGAGTACCAAATTTGCTCAAATTCGAGCTGCGATTGGATTTAGGATCGGAATAGAGTTTCAAGAGTAGTATGGAGTGTAGAGGTAAGGAGAACCATCTCATATGGGAGGAAGCTTGAAAAAGTGTCCCACTTTGAGCACTAAATAACAGTTCAAAAATCCTCCAGAATGGCGCTAGCATAGGCACAGGGTAGGTAGGTATGATATGAATTGAGCAGTTGTTAACTGATTGAAGTATGCTGAGTGAAGCCTTATTGTTAAACCTATGCCCTGCATATGCACTTCCTCCTAGACCTAACTTTAGCTCCCACAATATTACATTAGAAGAGAATATTGTGTTACATGAAATGGAAACCTGCATTAAGATGAGAGATACGGCTCCTGGATCTGATAATATATCATTTTCAATGATAAAAAACCTACCGGAAGTCAGTAAGAGAATTCTACTCTCACTATATAATATATCCTTATCATCCGGCTTCACGCCTATACAATGGCGAGACATTTATGTGATACCGATCCAGAAACATGGTCGCGATCCCACACTTATTTCATCTTTACGCCCCATTAGTTTGATGTCTTGTATATGCAAAATCTTTCATTCAATTTTAAACCGTAGAATAGAATGGTATTGTGAAAATAAAGGAGTTTTTTCCAGTGAAACTATTGGTTTCAGAAAAACAAAATCTACTCTGGACAGCTTGACAAGTTTAGTGACTAGGATCCAAACAGGTTTCACAAGGGATCAGGTAACTTTAGCTTGTTTCCTTGACATTGATAATGCGTACAATAATATTAATATAAATGTATTATTGACGATATTAGATCAAATTGGTGTTGGTTCAAAAATATGTAATTATCTATGGAATTTTCTTAGCTTAAAGTATTTAAAAATTAAACAAGAACGAACTTTTATTGTACGAACTACTAGTCAAGGTCTATCACAAGGTGATCCGTTGTCCCCATTATTGTTTAATGTCGCCACGTATAATATCTGTAAATCAATCCATAGTGTCTTTATCTCCCAGTATGCAGATGACTTCGTGTTGTACACGCCCAATAAACATCTAGAAGATGCACGTTGTTCCCTCCAAGGTTCATTAGACATCTTAGTGACGTCATTACAAAATTTAGGGTTAAATATTTCTTCCCAAAAAAGCAAAATATGTATATTTAAAAAAGGTATCAATAGATATAATAGCCTTATTAACATAGATGGTGCACCGCTGCAAGAAGTAGCCAGCGTTAAATATTTAGGAATGTGGTTGGATAGTTCTTTGAGATGGACTAAACACATTCATGAATTAGATCAGAAAGCCCACAAATACCTGAATATTTTAAAAGTATTGGCAGGCCCGAGCTGGGGTGTGCATCCTAAGCATTTGAGACGGCTATATATTTCTGTTATTAGGAGTCGAATGGATTATGGCTGTTTTTTATACAATAATTCTAGTAAATCAAATTTATACAAGTTAGACAAAATACAAAATGCGGCTATGCGTACAATTGGTGGCTTCATAAAAAGTACTCCTATCCACGTGATGGAGAGTGAACTATGTGTGTCACCCTTACAAATTAGACGACATTTCCTTGCAAGTAAATTTTATTTAAAAGCAAGGTCATTATCCGATAACAATACTATTGACGTCCTAGAGGAACTAACATTGCTTATTTCACGTAGATATTGGAGACGTAAAAACATTCCAATTCTGATTACAACGCATTCAAAATTTAAAGATATAGTTGTAGACTCTCGCCCGCGTTTAGGTATGTATTCATTAGATCATTGGATAAACTGGTATGACTTAAGCAATATAGTACAACAAAATATTGAATTTATTACTTTAGCGAAACGAAACTATAACACAACATTACTGCACGAAAATTGTTCCATATATCTTAAAAATAAATATTCAGACCATTATAAAATATTTACTGATGGGTCCAAAGAAAATATATCATGTTCGGGTGCAGCATTTTTCAATCCACAACTTGGTCAAAGCGCAAAATTCCAAATTTCTGGCAATATATCTATAACAAATATTGAATTAATCGCCATCTCGGAAGCCATCGCCTACCTCAAATCCATAGACTTCGATAAATTTGTTATTTTTACGGACTCAAAAAGTGGACTCTTCAACAAGTGGCTCGGTGTACTTCTTATTTAAGAAGCACTCCGATAGCTTATGACATTATGAAAACACTTTTAGTGATGACATCAGCCTCAAAAAAAATTATTCTCCAATGGATTCCATCACACATTGGGCTCGCAGGGAATGAAGAAGCTGACTTTTTAGCAAAACAAGCCTGTAGCGAGGGTATCCATATAAATGCAATACCATTCTTCACAGATTGTTTACACTTAGCGCGAATACTTTGTCATAACTTGTGGAAGGTGCATTTTGATGAGCGATCTGTGGAGAAAGGTATCTGGTACAAAACGTTGCAAAGTGAACCTTGGAGGAATACGTGGTTTGACAGTTACAAATTGAATAGAAGGACACTTGTTACAGCCTTTAGACTCCGTTCCGGGCACATACCTCTTAATAAATTTGCTTACATGATGAAAAAGGTGCCATCTCCTCTCTGTGCTGAGTGTGATATTTTAGAAGACGCGTTACATGTGATGGTTGAGTGTGTCCGTAACGAGGATATAAGGAAGGAAAACACATCTGTTGCTGAGGAGTTGAGGCAACTTGGAGGTTGTAATATAATTTTAGCTTATCCTCTCAGTGAATCTGCTATTATTTTGTATAAAATAGTTGATAAAGGCATGCAACGTCGCTAGTCTATATATTATATTGTTACTTTAGTTTAGTTACTTTAGTCCGTATTCTTTGTTAGTGTTAAGTAATACTGTGTTAAGTGATGGTCTAACGGAGCGGCGTAGTCCATTCAGACTAAAGCTCCATAAATAGAGAAAAAAAAAAAAAAAAAAAAGTATGCTGAGTTAAGTTAGTGACAGTTGTGACAGTGTCAATATCAATTCTTTTTATATTTTTCATTAATTATTAACATGAATTTTTAGCAGGAGCTATTTTGCCAATGTCAATATTAAATGTGAAATAATTTTGACACGAATTCAAAATAAATTTATTACATTAGAAATTATTGGTTATTAAGCTAAACAGAGTGCAACCTGGATATCCAACAATATATCCAACGTTGTTTTTGCTTGGAATGGTAGAACATTAGAAAATAGCATTGGCCATACATTTGTTTTAAGTGCTCATTAAAATAGAGTTTGTAGTACGATGCTTACACTGGCAATAAATTTGAAGAAGAAAAGAAGAAAATTCTTCTTTTCTTCTTACACTGGCAATAAATTTGTACTAAAATGTGGGTAACAATTTAATAAATTTATAACTATTTTCTGTATCGGGTAGATAATTGTAAATGTCTGTAATAACGATTACTTGTTGGACGTGAGACACCTTAGTCCGCCCGTGACCATGAATGCTGCAAAGTGTTCGAAACGTCGGGCAATCATAAATCAAATACAAACGCGATATAATCCGTAAAAGTAGTTTTATTTACATATGTAAAGCTTTCTTATTTTCACAACAGCACTTGATGTTACATAAAATGATACCAAATGATTTATAACACTTTACAACATTAAGGTGTTGATTACAACATAAGACCTCCCATATGGTTTCAAAATGGCTGTTTGGGCTTTAATCCCTTTGCCTATCCGTATAGCTATAGACAAAAAAAAGCATATGTTAGTCTGTGATCTGTTGACTAGGGATGGACTTGGAGGGGAAAAATCGTTGTTTTTTCTTTAAAATAAATCGATTTGCAAAAAATCGATTAATCATTTTTAATTATTCGATTTTTAAAAATCGATTTTCTTCTCCCCACATGATTATGGCGACCTTTTTTTTGTTTTAAGAAATCTACGGTCGGCGCACCCGTTGCCCGGCTCCGTCCGGGGCGACAGAGGGGCGTAAGTAATACCCATAACCCACCTGTGACACGTCGCCTTCGACGTTGGGCTGATTATTGATGCAGGATGACTCGTCGTCAGTGGTCGGCCCGATGGAATACCTCTGAGGAGTATCCTCTCCTCGATCGACGTCCCCCTCTCGGGAGGACGTCGGTCTTGCCTGGCACGATCGGCGTGTGACGGTCTAACTCCCCGGTCCAGTCACCCACGGCCTCAGCTAGGGAAACCTCATAATCTGCCGTATTTCCTGCCTTAGCCATTGGGCGAGCCACCGGTACTGGGTCTTGGCATCAATGGCTCACCCGGCAGCTGGTTTTAGGGGCACTGGATTTTTACCAAAAGGTCAGTTTCGTTGTTCTTGATTGGTAAATGGTGTCGTTGCTTACAATTCAGACAATGAAGGACAAAATGAAATCACGGTTTTATTTTGTTACGAATATTTTGAGAATTTAGTCTATTCGATTAATTATATTATTCTAATATTTTTACCGATTATTTGGATATTCGTGAATTGGAAGTGGTAAAGTACTACTGTATAGAACCTGATGACATGACATTGTAACATCGTCAATAACAATTACTGTTTTACGTGTTGCTTCTATTTCAAATTGGTTATACGAGTTTCAACATTAGATTATTGTACAAGAAAGTCACCCGCAACGTTAATTATATAAATAACTTAATAGTTCTTTAAAATTTAAGATTTATTGTTTGCAATTATGTGCATATGTTTGAATAAAAAATGCGAAACGTCAAAATGCACTTCTTAGATTAAATGAACTATAGTAATTTGTAGAGATGAAACGGATATCCGGTAACTATCCGGTATCCGGCTCTCTTTTCACTATCCGGCCGGATGCCGGATAGTAATTCAGTATCCGGCCGGATTTCAGATAGTAAAATGAAAAAAAGCTCATTGTTTTACATAAGGCAAATCATACCACAATATAGTCGTGGGTCGTAACGTCTTTTGGGCGTAATCGGTTATACGTAGTTTCGTAGACATGAGTAAGTAGTTTCAAAAACGCTTATTTTTGTAACTAGTTACTTCTGTATACAGTCAGTGTTGATTGGTTTTGGGTTTGTAATATGTTATGATTACAAAAATGTTACAGGTTATATGGGTATTACAATATTAGTTTTACTTTTGTTTTTGTATTATGATTACGAATATGTAACAGTTTATAAGTATTGTAATACGTATATATACAAGCATTGCGCTTGTAATTTGAGTACCTACATAATTTTATCAATTGAAGTTCCCTTCATACTCCACAAAAAATCAACCTAATCTTATACTTTATCAAATTATTTATTTTCACTACTGAATTGTCTATTGATGTACACTTAATATTTATTTACACTACTTAATTTTTATTAACAATCATCATCATCATCATCGCAGCCCACACTCGTCTCAATGTTGAGCTCGGGCCTCCTCCATAATGGAAGGGAATTTGACCTACTATACCATGTGGGTCAGACATGTTGGTATAAGGTTTCATTTCGAGTTTTCCTTCTCTTGCACAGATGTTATGTGCATATTATATCCCATAGTCGTCTTGTTCGACATCCACGGGCAAGATAGGGAGTGGTGAGTGTATTCTTACTTCGTCACCACACGGAAAAAATCAAAACAATATCTAAATGTAATAAATTTATAAAATTAAAAGAAACGCAAAAAGTCTAGGAACACAGTTCACAAACCCGAGATAAATAACTTTCGTCACATCAGTCTTCCTTTGCACTTGTTAACTGAACTGCCTAAAATTCTATTTATAAATAGAAACACGGTCAAGGTCGCAATATCTTCAAAATAAATAATAGTACCATAATGAACTTAAGCTCTTTCCAATTGCATATAAATTTGCATGGACATTTGAAATCAAAAAAAGACCCAACGATTACTATATTGTCGTCTCTTTTTATCTTGCGTGTAAGCCATACTTATCATACCATACTTATCGTTGTGCGAGTCGTCTAACGTATTTTGTGTAATCTATAATCGTTTTAATAATAATCTGTTGAAAGAAACGCTTACGCGTGCGTGTGTGAGTGTCAACTGCGTACGTAAAATAATCGTTATATTTGTGTCTACGAAACTACGTACACGATTATCAGCCACGTAACTAATTACTGAAACAGATTACGTTAAATAACGCTCACGTCTACCACAATAGGTTATGGACAACTTTTATTTTTATTCAACACTCAAAATTGACAAGTGGCAAATTGTGGTGAATGAATGAATAATAAGTTTGCCGCATTAGTTAGTAGCAGGCGACTCCGCTTGGCTTTGTATACCTGACCCGCTTCTGAAAATAGCCTTTCGCTGTAAACGCTACCGCCAGGTGCTGAAAGATAAATTCTAGCAAACCTTGACAACTGCGGGTGCTGATTTAAATTAACTGACCATCAAATGTATGGTATGGTAATGGTTGTCATTGCGATTAATCCGAGATGCTTATAAGTCAGTTGCGCGCACAGCGCGTATTTCGTAAATAAATGAAAATGGCTTCAAATCGAGTGAAATGTTCCAAATGTAATATCGTAATAAACGAAGTTTTAGCTTCCGTGAATAATAAACTTGACGTTATGGACGAAGAAAGTATTACTCGCATATGTGCCAGTGCTTTCTCTAAAACAGATATACTGGATGCTAAAAATCTATTGTTTGAATCTACACCAGCGGTGAGAAAACAGAAAAAAACTAGGAAGAGAGATGGAAAGACGCTTCGAAATATAGATGACATCATTTGTCTCCTAAAAGAAACTGATCCTGAGACAATACCTATTTTCGTCGCTCGAGAGCTAGAAAAACTACCTCCAATTCTCTTCGACCATGTCGATGTAACAAAATTATTGAAGGATCTCTTATTAATGCAGCAAGATATCAGTGGCATAAAGGAACAGTTTGTCACAACCAAACAACTGGACACATTAAAGCAGGATATAGAAATATTGAAGAAAAATTCACTCCTTCACACTGAGGGGTGTCACATAAACACACGACCTGGGGCGTGTCTGATTGATAGCTGTGAAAACCTTTGTGACTCGGGAAATCGTCTCGGGGATATAAGTGGAAGGAGTCACAATCCTATATTATCATCTCCGGAAACATTATATCGAGAAATTGTGCCAAATACTAAGCCAATGCCAAATACTTTAAATGAGGGTACCACAACATTAACATCGGCAAATATTCAACCGTTACTGTTGGACGTTAATCAAGTTCAAATTGACAACCCGAGTTCACACGACAATAAACCATATTGTGAACATGAAACAGATAAAAATTCTCGTGCATATAAATATATTGTTCCGTCGATAAGTCACTCGACGAGTGAAAGGATGAGTCACCAACCACAGCTGATCGCGCGCTCGACTACACGTGAGGCGAGACATCCTAGTCAGTCGATAAGCGAAGCGACGATGGTGGGTAAACGTGCAACGATGGCAGATATAGTTAAAACAGGCGAATGGAAAAGTGATAAAAGGGATGATGACCTGATCACAATTCACAGGCGAAGGCATAGAAATCGTTTCGCTACTAAGAGAGGAAAAGTTTTGGTGGACACAAACGTGAACTTTAAGGCCGCTGAAATAAAAATTCCTATTTACATTTATAACGTTGCGAAGGATGTGTCAGTGAGTGACATCACTAATTATATTTGCAGCAAATTAAACATAAATGTTGTTGTGGAAAAGATAAACATGAAAGTGCAAAAAGAATACAATTCTTATAAAATATTTGTACCCAAAGATAATATGGATATATTCTTGCAAGATGATTTTTGGCCTGTGGGGATAGCATACCGCCGATTCGTTGAATTTGGTCACAAAAAGCATCCTGTGTGTGATCTACCGACTAGTGAGAATATTATATCTAGCCCACCATGACAACCACAAAAATTGTCACCTTTAATTGTAAGAATGTTGTCAGATCAATAGATTGTATGCGACGTCTATGTCGAGACGCGGACCTAATAGCGTTGCAAGAGACATGGTTACTGCCACACGACTTAGCTTTTTTGGGCACTATAGACGAAGATTTCGCGTATACGGGCAGCTCGGCAGTGGATACCTCCGTCGGTGTGTTGCGAGGGCGACCAGATGGAGAAGTGGCGCTTCTCTGGCGAAAGAGTGCGTTTTCAAGTGTGTCAGTGATTAAATGTGATAGTGTGCGTCTTGCAGCAATTAAGGTAACGCTTAGAGACTGCGTGTTCTTGGTTTTCTCTGTATACATGCCCACGGATTATAGTGAAAATTTACTAGAATTTACCGAGTGCTAAAGCGAGATTAATGCAGTGATTGAGAACCATAACATTAGTTCAGTTTTTGTAGTCAGTGACTTTAACGCACACCCGGGCGAATTATTTGCGAACGAGTTGTTTGAGTTCTGTGCGGATCAATTATGGTCCTGTGTAGATACGAACATTCTACCCGCGGATATACACATATATAAGCGACGCCCACGGTTCACACTGTCTAGTGACCGCCGCCGCGTTGCCCGCCGTTCTCGACGTATCGGTATTGTATGACTCATATTGGTCGGACCATTTACCTATTATGTTAGAATGTAAGTTGAATTGTATTAAAGTTCGTACTATGAAAAAGCCTAGGAAATATGTAAATAGAGTTATATGGGGTGAGCGGGATAATGTACAAATTATTAAATATCATGATTATTGTCATTCGCTATTTAAACAAATTAACTTTCATGTAGAATTTAATCAATGCTGCGACGGAGTGTGTTGTAATTCTAGTCATTTGTTACTATTAGATGAAATGTATAATAATATTGAGGATATACTTACAAAAGCGTCTGTGTATAGTTATAATGATAAATATTTCAAAAATCGTAGGCATGTGACCGGTTGGAACAAGTACGTTCGCTTCGCATACGGGAGGGCTCGCTTTTACTATAAATTTTGGCTACAGTGCGGTAAACCTACCTTTGGAACAGTATTCAAAAATATGTGTGAATCGAGAAAAAATTTTAAATCTAAATTAAAATGGTGCCAATCCCATCAAAATCTAATAAAAATGGTTATACTAGCCAAACACCATTCCAATAAAGATTTCGGTAAATTCTGGAAATCTACCAATAAACTAGGTTACAAGCCGAGCCTGCCCGCGAGTGTGGCGGGTGTGCATAACCATGGTCATATTGCTGATTTATTTCGCAAGCACTCTACAGTGCAATCACCTCTAACACGTAAGTCGCCGTTGCCTGGGTTCGATCCTGAGACCGTATGCCACGAGCAACTCGTAACATTTTCCGTGGAACAGGTTACGGATATTATTAATAGCATGGTGAGAGGGAAGTCTCCTGGGCACGATGGTCTCAGTATCGAGCACTTGCAGTACGCTGGTAATCATTTACCACGAATATTATATATGTTTTTCAATTTGTGCTTAAGACATTCTTATATACATAAAAAAGTAATGCGTACTATCGTTGTACCGGTTATTAAAAATAAGTCTGCTGACTCGTCTGCACTATCGAACTATAGGCCTATTTCTTTAGCAACTGTAATAGCTAAAGTACTGGACAGTCTGCTTGCGCGCATACTCGATAAGCATCTATTCATTCATGACGCGCAGTTTGGTTTTCGACCCGGTCTTTCCACAGACAGCGCCATATTTTGCCTTAAGCAGACTGTGCAGTATTACACGCTTAGGAAAACTCCAGTGTACGCCTGTTATCTAGATCTGTCAAAAGCGTTTGATCTGGTGTCATACGATATTATGTGGGATAAACTACGACGGAATACATGTGTACCCTACGAGGTGACATCATTATTTAAACATTGGTACGATAATCAATTAAATCGAGTTAAGTGGGCTGATACATATTCGGCAGAGTATAGGTTGGAGTGCGGGGTGAGGCAGGGGGGCTTAACCTCGCCAGCACTCTCTAACCTGTACATGAACGGTCTGATTGAGAAGCTCAGCAGTACCGGCGTTGGGTGTCACATTGGTGGTATATGTACTAATAATATAAGCTATGCTGATGACATGGTGCTGCTGAGCCCATCAATCAGGGCCCTGAGAAGGTTAGTCAGCATATGCGAATCCTATGCTGAGGCTCACGGGCTCAAGTATAACGCATCTAAGAGCGAGCTTATGATATTTAAAGCGGGCCGTAAATGTTATGCCACTGCACCACCTGTCAAGCTATGTGGTACACTCCTAAATAGAGTTAGTAAATTTAAGTACTTGGGTCACTGGGTGTCGGAGGATTTAAAGGATAACGTAGATATGGAGCGGGAACGCAGGTCGCTGGCTGTTCGATGTGGAATGTTGGCCCGCAGGTTTGCACACTGTTCTATTCCGGTAAAGGTCACACTTTTCAAAGCCTACTGCCAAGGTTTTTATACGTGCAGCTTGTGGGTGAACTTTACCCAGAAGGCATACAGTGACCTGCGTATCCAATACAACAACACGTTCCGGGTGTTACTGGGGCTGTCGCGTTTTTGTAGCGCGTCCGGCATGTTTGCTGAAGCAAATGTCGACAGCTTTTCCGCCATTATGCGTAAGAGGAGCGCCACCGTATACGCGCCAGCCCCAATAACATAATAAAGTGTTTAACTGATTGGTGGGAAGCTCCAGTCTTGAGGCGTTGTATACGACTGCATGCAGTTAAATAAACGCCGTTGGGATTGGGTGGTCCATCACTCTTAATTTTGTCTTATTTTGCGAAGGAAATTATTATTGTTTAATTTATTAAAGTCTAGCATTATAGTTAATTGACTGCACAGATGGTGTAGTGGTTAAGATAGCGACCTACAGTGCCAGTGTCGGGGGTTCGTATCCCACGCAGGATAGCACTTTGTGCGATCCACAAATTGTTGTTCTGAGTCTGGATGTAATTTGTGTTCGTTAATTATATGTTTGTAAAGTCCCCCACTATACAAGGATTATTTCCTTAGTGCAGGGTGTTGTCTTTAAGTAATTAAGTAAATAATTAAATTTAATACAATGTAATTCATTTATTTTGATGTGATTTAATGTGTTTTGTTATGATTTAATTTAATGATTTAATATGTCACTAACACTAGTTTTTAAGTTATTTAATGGTACTAACAAAATATGGAATTTAAAAATTCTGAAATAAATGATTATTATTATTATAAGAAAAAGTCAATCTCGTTAGCAATTGGATTTTGTTTTTCTTGATCTTGATCTTGAATCACTAATATTATCCTTCGCCATTTCATTGAAACAGTCCCAAAAAGTGTCATGAGCTTCACATGTGAAGTTAGATGCAGTTTCATTTTCTTTCATTCGTTTAGCAGGTGTTGAAGCTAGCGTTGATCTGTTACTGTCAGAAGAAGATTCGTCGTAAGAGTTTTTTATATATTCTATCATGATTTTTGTCGGGCTTTTTCAGTTTCAAGAACCTCTAAGTAGTCTGACTTGAACCTTGGGTCTAAAAAGGTAGCAATTAGGTAGTTTGGATTGTCTCCTAAGGATTTAAAACAACTTTCCCATTCAGCCTTCAAAGCTCTCATACGAGCTAAGGCCGGTGTTCTTTGTGCAGTCTCGTTTTTGTCTAAAAACTTTTTTAATGCATAAACATGTGGAATCTTTCTTCACATGGTTTTAAAAGATTTATGAACTGCTCCATCAGACTCCATTGTTGTATCGTCAAATTAGTGAGTGTGTCATGTTCAACGGCATAAGGAGTAATAGCTCCTTTTTGTTTTAACAAGCGTTCTGCCATATAGAACGTAGAGTTCCACCTTGTGGTAATGTCTTGCACTAACTGATGCTGCGATAAATTGAACTCCTCTTGGATTGCAAGGATTTTTTCTTGTGCTAAACCTGAATGGTTGAAATGAGTTACTAGACGTCTTCCAGTAACAATCATGTCTAATACTTCAGCCTGGACCTTCATTGACTCATGTTGAAAGGGCCGAATATCCGGTGGCCGGATATCCGGCGCTCTGGCTTCGCAGCTTGCCGAATATTCGGTATCCGGTATCCGGCCAAACCACTATCCGTTTCATTCCTAGTAATTTGTATTCTCTTTGAATCATCATTATCAATTCCGCGACCAAGACGATCGAAAATTTCCGGACAAAACCGTAATGGTTCTTCCAGAGACTATATTTTCGGAAATTTATGGCGGTACGATGTTCACCGGGTCACCTAGTATGTAATAGAAAACTTTGAATTTAAACAAAAAAGCTAATACTAAAATAATCGATGAATTTTAATATAAAATAAACTGATTCCTTTTAGATCGATTTTTATGATTTATTATTTATTATAAAAAAATCGTTTTTTTTCTCGCAACAGAATTATGATGACTTTTTTCTTCGTAGAAAATGTGATCTTTATTTTCTAATATTGTGTGAAACACTACACACAGTATCGTGACGGCCTTTTTTTTGGAAATCTGTCAGTGAAATAATCGATAAATTTTAATATAAAAAAAACATTTTTTATTATTTTGAAAATCGATTATTATAAAAATCGATTTTTACATCCCTATCTGCTGATCTGTAATTTTTTGTGGGATAATGGATTGATGGTATCTCAAAATTGGCGCCTGGTGTATTAGTAAATAAATATTCGTTTCTGTTATTTGGTTGTACGTCAGCAACGCTTGTAATTTAAAGAAGCGTATTACGTCATTTGTAAAATTTGGGTATATAAGATACATTAACCGATAGGCAAGCATAATGGGAGGTAGCCGCTGCTCATATAAAAATTGTACTTCAAGAAGAATTCCAAAAGCAAAGCCAGAGGATGCCATCTGCATGTTTCGTTATCCTGTCTTGGATAAAGCTCGTTGTTACCAGTGGCTTCTGAATGCACAGAAACTTAGTTTTTTATCTTTATTAAATAACTCGCAATTGAGGAATAGATTTGTATGTCAATATCATTTTAGAGATGACGACTTTAACATCAACAGAAAAAACAGCCTAAAATTTAACGCAGTACCGACTTTGGATGGACCTTATTGTAATCCAACACAAGCGTTTGATAATGAAAATAATTATGAATATTATAGTAGCAAGGTAAGCAATTGTTATTAATTCATTATTCAAAGTCTTATAAGTTATTCAAATGATAGAAAATAAGGATGAAACCACGTTCCTCAGTCAAGGTACCTACAGTGTTATCTACACTGTCATTAGAGACAATTAAGCAACATAGACACGCCAAAACTATCGTTATGTAGGTTTATGCCCATTAGTAAAGTGTATTTGGAATAATGGATTGTAAAGAATGAGGAAATTTGCTGTTGGTAGCGGCTTCGAATACTACCAACCCTTGCTTTGCTCGTGGGTGTCGTAAAAGACGACTAAGAGCCCTAGATTGACCTGGACCAACTCCATCTGGTACCATTTGGGTCAACGATTACATTCCCAAGGAGGGTTGACGTCAGGCAGGCGGCCGGTCATAAAAGTCATTGCCGAAACTTTTTGCAATATGTCAAAACAGATGACATATTGCGTCGACCCCCAAGTAATTGGGATAAGAGCAAGATGATGATGATGAAAGAATGAGGAAATTAGGACTATTTCATTTACTGTTGTAGTATTCATGAAAAATGCTTGAACTGTTAGATTTTCATATTATTTGTAATTATTTTTCATTTAGTCTTTCAATTAATGAATACTAGGCTAGATCAGGTTCAGATCGAAAAGCATCATCATTTCAGCTCATATACATCCCACTGTTGGGCCGAGTCTCTTCCACAATAGGAGGGAAATTGACCTTATACTGCTCAAACAGTTTGATATAGGGTTTTATATGCATAATATATCTCTTAGTTACCTTTTATGACCTCCATGGGCAAGACTCGACAACTCCCTCAACCACATGGAAAGGTATAGCTATGGTGAAAACCAGACAGATGTGACGTGGGTACAGGTGAGCTTTTATCGCCCCGGATGTACTGGACCGCGCGTGCGCTTACCATAGCCCACTCATAAACAAAAAAATGGTGAAAACCATAGCTTTGTCGAAAACCATAGCTATGTTTATTTAAATAAAGAATATGTTAAATTTTGACAACAGTCATCTCTAGTATTTTATTTGGTACAACCAATTAATATGACTGCACAGATGATGAAGAAAATTACCTACTGAGCGAACTGTACCAGGTTTGATTCCTATGCAGGACTTTGTGTAATCTAGATTTTTTCGTAATTGGGATCTAATTTGTGTCTGTTAATTGTATGTTTGTAAAATTCCCTGTAATATAATTAAAAAAATGAATTTTATTTTTGAAAGAAAATAATAATTTTACCAGTGAATATAAGCGCATTGTTCTGTCAGAAATAAAAATGGATTTGTGGAATGAAAGAAAGTTGGTTTTAATATTCATGATAGCTGGGAATGGTACCTATCTTTCTCAGTTCAGCAGCACTTATTTGTTAGAATATATAGATTAGAATACTATATAGATATACATAGGATAAAATATCCCTGACTGACATGGATCACCTCTCAATGTTCATTGTGGATTATAGCTCCTTATATTTTTTTAAATATCTTTCTTTCAGGAACCTATGTTTGATGAAAATGAAATTGAAATTGAGGAACACGATGTGCTTGATAATCCTACTATTAAAAGAATTTTTCCGGATTTATCAATTATAAAGGAAGAAATATCTCAGTATGAACAAGGTATTTACTTTTAATATCAAATACAGTGCTACATTTTACGTTAGTGTTAAGCATGGCAATGTTTTAAGTAGCTTTGCTTACAATATGACTTATTATAGTTCCACACGAGTAACCATGTGAAGTGAGCCGAGTTCAGAAATTAAAATCTTTTCATGACTAAAGTAGGCAATGAAATATCACTTTGTACGATACTGTACTTAATTACTGTAAAAATTCTTTTTATTTTGTTTCTGTTTTATAAACCTTTTATTACTATTTTATCCAACCAAACTGTTTCAACATTTATTGTAAAGGACAAATTGATTACGTTGCTTATTTTAATGATTTCTGATGTTTACACAAGTATTACATATTTTAAATAAAACTACGGATTTTATCGCGTTTGTATTTTATTATTGATTGTCCGACGTTTCGAACGTTGCAAAGTGTTTGAAATGTCGGACAATCAAAACTCAAATACAAACGCGATAAAATCCGTAAAGTAGTTGCTTACATATATATTTTTTTACTGTAATGGCGATGCTGCGGGGCGGCGATGATAAGGTATCGTAGTGCCACCCTTGTTGGACATGATAGTTTTTTATATTAGAGATGGTGATCATTACCTCTCTCATCATTTCTCTCTTTACCCTCCGTATTCTATATCATCGCCAAACTGTAGACGTCGACAGTGTGCAATCGTCCATTATGAAGACGCATAGGTTTATTAAGGTAGCAAAATTAAATAAAGTAAATGTGAAAATTTGTTGCTAGTTTGTTAGCTAAATGTTGATTTTGTCATCCCATACAATCTCCAAAAATCGGGATTATTCCTACCATGCACTGGAGCTTCACAAAGTTTTTGGTTGATCTGAATTTAATAGTAATTATTTAAATAAATAGGTATACAGGTGTATCAGGTTATGAGGCAACTGTTCGAGTATGTTGTAGTTTATCGTTCATAGATCGTAATTAGAATGTATATTACACAAAAAACAATATAACTTAAAAGTTATAGTGATTTCAAAAATGTGTGTCTAAGAGTCTATGCCTTAAATGTTACCTATTATGTAGGCATGTACAGACAGGATACATGTAGGTATGTAGTGTGGTAGCTTCGACAGTATAAAAAGGTATGAATTGCGCAAACGATTTACGTAGGTACAAAGGCGCCTCGTCAACGGTCTTTGGCCGATCAGCTGATTTAAAGCGAAGTTTGTCTCGGTTATGCGAACGTAATCATTGATTTATTCAATTTCTAAGGAACATTTAACAAAGTACGAATATGTTGCAGATTAAGTATCACTGACTTTATACATTTCAATCAGATTTATACGAAAAAGCGATGATAATATTGAAAATTTTACATGTCTCTAATTCATTAACGAATCGATATTTTTATTTAAATTTTTTCCATGGCTCCATCAAAGGTGGGCATTAACTCGTTAATCCTTTGATCGTTTTAACGAAGTTAACAATCTGGTTAACGGATTAACATTTAAGTTAACTTAAAAAAATGTTAACATCGTGTTGTAGAGGAGTTCCCTCCGCGCAAGTTCCACCAGCTACTTCCGTGACATAACTACCACACGGACGGCGGTGGCCACGTCCCAGTTCCTGACGCCGTTGAGCATAGCCCTAGCGATCAAATCTGCATTGATTACGACGAATTCAAGGCACTGCTCTGTCCAGGAGGCACACACCTTGTGTGTACTGTGGCGTATCCTCGTCGCAAATGCAATGGTGGCAGGACGGTGTGCTCTCCTTCCTCACGACCGTGTGCAGGTATTTGGCGAAGTTACTATGCCCCGTTAATACCTGCTTTAGTCGGAAGGAAAGCACCTCGTGCCGCCGACCTAATCACTTCATCAGCACCGGCCGTAAAGTCTCGACGATACGAACATCGTACCGAAGCCTCTCCACCCGGACTGCCCAATGGAAAATGACGTCACAGCGGACGTCGTCTCACCGGTCGACCATCTGGCTAAACAAGACTAAGTTGGTCTCCGCCCCACTCCGCGAAAAAGGCAACATATCCCGAGCCTTCTTCAATTGCTGTGAATTCTTCTATTATAGATTATGATAGTAGCAGAAGTGACATGTTCTCACCTCCACCTGGTTATTACGTCAGAAAGTGTCGTAAAGTATTGGTGAATCTTTTGGTGTCGCGGCTACCGGCAGTATCGCGTAGTAAGCTAGTGTGGACAGATGCATACATAATGCAACCTAATTCCACTACATGCTGTAGAATTTATCTATTTCTCTCAGCATAAAAGCAGTATAAGTTTTAAATAGTTAACTTTAACTTGCGTTAAATTTTCGTTAGCTTTAACGATTATCGAAGTTAACATTTTAATTAACGAAGTTAACTTTTGGATTAACTGTGCCCACCTGTGGGCTCCATACTACCATCGCGTAACTCCCATTTGACCAGTTGCCCCATAACCTGATACAGCCTGTATAATAGACATAGGCGTTACCGGCTATTTCTGGCCACGGCTACTAACCGTTTATTTGGTGTCTATACTGATAACCGTTGCTGAATATCGGTATAATTCTATTAATGCACGGTTTAACCGTTATGACTTTTCATAGGTCAAACTATAGTGAACACTTTTCGTAGCATACGTTTGCAACGAGAAACAAAATACTTGGCGTTTACAGTTTGATTTACCAGAGTTTGTGACAGTTAAATCTTACGCAGGACAGACACTTTCCGGGGGTCCGGTTTTATACCTTCTGTTGATACCACGTGGCCAAGAAACAGGAGCTCGCGTAGGCGTGATAAAATATCGATTAAATTTTTATTATGGGCATCTAAATTTCGCTCAATGCAGACTAAATCATCAGCATATGTCAGCACTTTATCATAAGTCAGCCCCGACATTGCTATCGTTATGGCGCGACTGAAGGAACTGGGACTCGTCTTAAGACCCATCGGCATTCTAGTCATTTGATATTGTCCTGACGGTGTAGTGAAAGCTGTATGTATACTTTCGACTAGCGGAATTTAATGGAAACTGGAAAAAAGCTTGGTTTAGGTCTAAATGTAAGAAGTACATAGCCCCTGATAATGAATCTAGAACATCTGTGATACTGGGTAATGGAAATTTATCGCCAATAATGAAAAGAAAAGAAAGAAAGAAAATACTTTTATTACCACCGTCTCGACACACAACAACAAAGCAGCAATATTAAACACAGTTAATACTTATCTAAAATCCGTTGGCAATTGCATGTGTCGTGACCGTGTCAACGAGGCGTACACTCAGCATAATGCTGCGTTATGAGGACACAACACAGCGCTGGTTTTCAGTGTCAACCTCAAGTGACTTACGGGGTACAATTATATAACAACTTTACTTAACTAATGTATGAAGGCAAAATGTTAATAATAATAAAAAGTGAATAGTAGTAGTCGTATACAATATCAAATAAAATTATAGTAATTATAGTAATATAAGTTAATTGTTATGTATATAATATATATATATATATATAAAATTTTGCACAGATATTCATTATAGAGGTCTTTTCCTCTTTATTTAAATGGTTCAAATTCAATAGAGAAAACATTTCACGTACTCACTTCGGGCTAATTATATCCTGTCCAAAAGAACAAATTGAATAATTGCTTAAATAATCCGATTCCGGTTTATAATAACTGAGGTTGACTTCAGTCTCTCGTGTATTTAATATTTGTATCGGCATTTTGCCATTTGATATACTCGCAATACCGCCGCATAAGAAAAACACCTTCACATAATTCTCTTGGGAAAATCACACAGTCATCTCCCATTTCCGTATTTATATAATATATTTTTTCACTTCTTGGTGGTATGTTCAAATAACTGTTATTCCCTAACTTGCCCATACTTAAGAGTAAAGAAACGTCCCTATTTCCGTCCCCTAAAGTTATATAATTGGTTTCGAAATCTATCTTACAATTAAACTTTCGTAAAAAATCTATACCTAATATTCCGGCTGTTGGAGTCGGGAGTTGTTTTATAACATGGAATTTATGTTTGAATTCCAAACCCTTTACGGACAAAGTTATGTAAACATAGCCTACGGTTTGTAATTTGCCCCCAATGCCATTTATGTAAATTCGATTGCCATTAATGGGTATGTTTAGATTTGACAGCGTGTCATATTTTATTATGCTCAACGATGCCCCGGTGTCGAGTAACCATCTATACTTGGTGTTACCTACCGCGAGCTCGATTAAATTACTAAACTCACAATTACAAATACTATTCGCCACGAAAAAACTCGTATGAAGTGGCGTCGGTGTCAGTTTATGGAACAGTTGAATTCTGCATGATGTCATTCGACTCGTCAGTAGCACCAGAAAGATTAGAATTTAAGAAATTAATTCTGTGATTATTGGCCTGAAATTTACCGCGACGATTATAGTTATTACCTCTCATAAAAGTCCGCGTATTTTGTGGATGTTCCCTTGGCGAATAAGAATTGCGCGCTGCACGTGAGAAGTTGTTGTGTGACGGGTTATGTTGCTGCGCATACCCGAATCGCTCTGCGCGATGACCTTTAGATCTACCACGGGGATTGCTGTACGTACTTGCATGATTTTGATTCCCGAAGTAAACAAACTCCTCCTTATTCTGGCGGCTACAAGAAACCTCTTCATCTTTTGCACCCCTGATGGCATCCTTTAACGCTATATAATTACGCGCTGTTAAAATAGTTCTTATTTCGCGATTTCTCAACCCACTGACGAAACTTTTGACGGCAATTTTTTCATTTAATGGACGTAATATTTTAAAAGTATTTTGATCGCCATCGGCTTGCGAAATAGTCAAATCTACGAATAATTGTTCTATTTTACTGCCATAATCGTCTAATGAAGTACCGTTTTGTTTTATTTGAATTAGCTCAGTATGAATCGCCGTATCTGATTTCTTTGTCAATAAATGGTTTCGTATGTCACTTAAGAGTTCATCGCACGAGTCATATGATTGTAAAAGTCTCAACTTAGCATTTTGTGTTAAACGTGTTTTCAATACAAATTTTATTAACATACTCTTACCTTGGTCATCCAACGCGGTACTGTATAACTCGATTGCATCTATCAGGCTCCGGGTGACGTTCTCATCACCCGTCATCATAGGGAGCATAGATACAGCTGTTTTAAAATTAAATTTTTCCATGGTGGCGCTTGTTGAACTTAAATCTATCTTAGAACTAGATTGGGGACTGTAATCTCTAGAACAGATCGTTTCAATTTGCAGATATAGATCCTTTATTTAAATCATAGTACGATTGTACCTCACATAATGCCAGCCCTTTAATGTGTTTCTCTTCAATTTGTTTTTCTACGAGATCCGAACATACGTAGAATTCTTGCCGTTTGCCGTAATTCATAGGCTTCTTCTAATTTTTTCTGTAAAGTTTCCTTAGTTCTCTTAGAATATCCTAACTTAACTAAACTGTCTTTAAGTTGCTTAAGGCTTTCGTATATGATTTTTAGGTCACTAGCCATTACACATTTTAAGTAATCAGTAGCAATATACTTCTCAGCATCTCGCCTCTGTCTCCTCTCGATGAGCTCCGCACAACGGCGAATCCAGGGGGGGGGTCATGGGGGTCATGACCCACCCCTGAGCTGGTTTCAGGACTTAGGTGAACTACTAATTGAACGTAATGATTTTATTTATATATGTATTTTGTCACCTTACAGATTTTATGTAAGTACATACCTTCAATATTTAATTAATTCAATCATACAAAGTTATAATATAACTAGCAATCTGCCCTCGCTTCGCTTCGGTTTTAGTCATTTTACCCGCGTGGTTCCCGTTCCCGTGGGAATACCGGGATAAAATATAGCCTAGTTTACGCCCTGATATTATAGCTTCCCATTGGTGAAAGAATTTTTGAAATCGGTCCAGCCGTTTTGAAGATTACCCGGAACAGACAGACAGACAAAAATTTTTTAATCGCTATTTTAGGCTTAGGTGTCGTGCAAATAACCGTGTGAGCATGATAAAAGTCTATTATTTTGACATTACAAACAGACACTCCAATTTTATTTATTGGTATAGATGGCTACACTACCTGTCAGTGTAGCGACAGCAGAAAGGTCTTTCTCTACGTTGCGCAGAATTAAATCGTGGCTAAGATCTTCAATGGTTGAAGATCGCCTAGCCGGACTGACACTTCTCCACGTTCATAAAAACTTACCCATTGACGTAAATGACGTAATAACGCGTTTCGGGAGAAGACGTAAAAGAAAAATTGATTTTGTTATTTAAATATATGTATTTTGTCTGTTTCTATTTTGTTTGTTGGAAACCCTTGTCGTACCACCCCTTCACTTTTGCGGAGTTTTGTGTCATACCCCTGGACATACTTCTAGCTGTTATGACAAATCATTCACCACGGTTATGGAATATAAATAGGCTGTCTCATTCCTTGCGTGATAGTGCTTCTCTGGATGTCTTCAAGAGAAGATGGCAATATATATGTGTATATGTACAAGTTATCATGTGTTAAGTTTTCAAGTGTACAATAAAGAATAAATATTTTTAAGTACAGTACTTACGTACATTAATAAAATGCTTACTTTTTACTTGTATCTATTGTTATCAAAATTAAATTATAAGTTCTTGACTTGACCACGACTATGTGACCCCCTCCTGGCGCCAAAGCTGGATCCGCCCTTGGCTCCGCAGCGTGGGCGATGATCCCGATGTCCTGTACTCGAACGTCTAATGGAGCGCCTTAAGTTTTGGACCGTTGACTCTTCTCTAATCCACTCCATATGACATCTTTTATGTCTTGCAAGCTAGATATAGTAGTCCAATACTCAGGATAGTGCAGATAGTGATAAGCACAACACTTATGGCTGAGATATGATACTTTAGTTCTTGAACAGTGGCTGTGTTAAAACCCAGTGCATTTTGGGTTATAAAATGTCCTCTTTTTCAACCGTTGATCGACACATATTTTCCTTATTTTTCTTTATCTATTATATATCTATATCTTTATTTTTATTTATCTATTTTACTAGTCCGCTTAGTATACGCGACGCCTCAACGAATCCGAGCCAAGTCGCCGTACATGGCAGGGTCGCCATATAAGGTTGGGCGTTTGGGATGATAGATTGAAACAGCTCACTTGATGAATAAACATTTAATACTACTCTAACTTGATCTGATACATTCTTATATACTAATTACACACACATATATAATGTAGAATACACTACAGTAATAGAAATAAGAGAATTTTCCGTTTATACGCTGTTTATTACGCTTTCACGCTAAAACCACCGAACCGATTTCAAAAATTCTTTCACCTATGGAAAGCTATAATAACAGGGAGTGACTTAAGCTATATTTTATCCCGGTATTCGCACGGGAACGAGAACTACGCGGGTAAGCCGACTGAAAACGAAGCGAAGCGAGGGCGGGTTGCTAGTAACAGTATAAACTGTAAAATAGTTTAATTTACATGTGTATGTCTATATATAAATAAATATCCTATACAGAAAGAAAGTAGGTAAAGAAACAATATAGATCATATTGTGGCCCTTAAAAGAGTCGTTTGTATTTATTCCAAAAAAAAGATGTATCAATCTTCATCGGTGTCTTCTGCCAAATTTATTCTAAGCGGTGCGTGATGTCTAATAAGATCTTTTTGTAGGTCCCTATTTTGAAGTTCCTCGGCATTTCCTGCCTCACACATTTGGCCAAGTCTTCTTGTATGACATTATCTATGGCTCGGTGAGGTGATTTTCAACATCAGCTATCTTGAATGTATTATTATTTTTTGCAAATTCTCCCTTTACTTGCGCCCAATTGAATTCTATTGGGTTATATTGACGGTAATATGGAGGCAGCCGTATTACTTCGTAGCCTCGTTCATTAGACCTTTTGCGGGTTACTTACTTTTATTTACTTTTTTGATTAACCCCTTTCTTTAAAAAACTCCATTCTGACACAAACAATATCTGTTCTTTCTATTAATTTTTTATTTACTTTTTTGATTAACTCCCTCTCCTTTCTTTAAAAACTCCATTCTGCCACAAACAATATCTGTTCTTTCTATTAATTTTTTATTTACTTTTTTGATTAACTGCCTCTCCTTTCTTTAAAAACTCCATTCTGCCACAAACAATATCTGTTCTTTCTATTAATTTTTTATTTACTTTTTTCATTAACTCCCTCTCCTTTCTTTAAAAACTCCATTCTGCCACAAACAATATCTGTTCTTTCTATTAATTTTTTATTTACTTTTTTGATTAACTTCCTCTCCTTTCTTTAAAAACTCCATTCTGCCACAAACAATATCTGTTCTTTCTATTAATTTTTTATTTACTTTTTTAATTAACTCCCTCTCCTTTCTTTAAAAACTCCATTCTGCCACAAACAATATCTGTTCTTTCTATTAATTTTTTATTTACTTTTTTGATTAATTCCCTCTCCTTTCTTTAAAAACTCCATTCTGCCACAAACAATATCTGTTCTTTCTATTAATTTTTTATTTACTTTTTTGATTAACTGCCTCTCCTTTCTTTAAAAACTCCATTCTGCCACAAACAATATCTGTTCTTTCTATTAATTTTTTATTTACTTTTTTCATTAACTCCCTCTCCTTTCTTTAAAAACTCCATTCTGCCACAAACAATATCTGTTCTTTCTATTAATTTTTTATTTACTTTTTTGATTAACTCCCTCTCCTTTCTTTAAAAACTCCATTCTGCCACAAACAATATCTGTTCTTTCTATTAATTTTGTATTTACTTTTTTGATTAACTGCCTCTCCTTTCTTTAAAAACTCCATTCTGCCACAAACAATATCTGTTCTTTCTATTAATTTTTTATTTACTTTTTTCATTAACTCCCTCTCCTTTCTTTAAAAACTCCATTCTGCCACAAACAATATCTGTTCTTTCTATTAATTTTTTATTTACTTTTTTGATTAACTTCCTCTCCTTTCTTTAAAAACTCCATTCTGCCACAAACAATATCTGTTCTTTCTATTAATTTTTTATTTACTTTTTTGATTAACTTCCTCTCCTTTCTTTAAAAACTCCATTCTGCCACAAACAATATCGGTTCTTTCTATAAATTTTTTATTTACTTTTTTGATTAACTCCCTCTCCTTTCTTTAAAAACTCCATTCTGCCACAAACAATATCTGTTCTTTCTATTAATTCTTAATATTTACGTTTTTCGGTATTTTTCTTATAGTTATATGGTAGGACCACACTGTCGACAGTTATCTGTCTACAGCCGTGGGCCGGTCCGTCCGGGGTAGTACCACACTCTCGCAGAAAATCGACGTCTGAGTAGTAGCAATTTGTTACTGCGCTTCGTTCGGTGAGCGAGAGAGCCGACAGCCCAACTTTCTGAGGGTGTTTGTGTGTGGAGGGTTTTGGTGGTGCCCTTGGTATCACCGAGCCTTAATGCACGCATTCACACTCCCTTCACTTTCTTCGCGGTAGGCAGCGACCCTGTAAAGGTTCATGAGCGGCAGCAACACTTACCACCAGGTGTACTGTTTGTTCGTTTGCCACCGTTTGCAATAAAAAAAGAAAGTTGCAGCACCCAATCTCCTTAAGAGAGTTTTTCACATTTAAAATCGGATAATTATCTTCAATATTTTTCTATTTTCTTCACGGATGGGTACTCTTCTCTTTCATAAAATTAGGCCACAGTGTCCTTAAACACACTTTTATCAAAATCGTCAATGTTAGTGATAGTTTCTGGTTTCTTAAAATTTGCTCTTTGATACTTCAGTCTTTATTCGGTCCACTGTCACTCTGTTTACACCACAAATATATGCTGTCTTTTGTCGTGGTTTTTTGAAATTAAGAAAAGTCATTTTATTAAAATGAATAATGTTTAAATATTTTTATATTTAATAATCTCTTCCGGATATCACTGCTGCCAATCAGGTTTCGTCGGTTGTTTTCAAGTCGAGCGTATTTATATATCAATCGTGGTCGCGGGATCAACTGCTAACATGTCGGCCAATCGGTTATTTGATTGCATTCGATTTCGGTCGTGCACTGATGACACGCCGGTCAATCGGTTATGTGATGGTATTCGATCTAGGTCATGCACTATTGACACGCTGGGCAATCGGTTATCTGATTGTATTCGATCTCTGTCGTGCACTGATGACACTTCGGGCAATCGGTTATTTGATTGTATTCAATCTCGGTCATGCACTGTTAAAACGCGGGTCAATCGGTTATTTGCTTGTATTCGATCTCGGGACGTCATTGCCCATTGAATAGTCCAGCTAGAAAGGCCTCAGTTTCGAACCATCGAAGTCTTCCAGCTGGTGCTGATGGAGTGATTGGGACGGCCGTACGGGTTCTCTCCTTCCGACCGGTGCAGGTTTTGCCGAAGCTACCATGCAGAATGAAGTACCTGCACAAGATCGCGAGGAGAGAAAGGACATCTTTCACCACTGCGATTATAACGAAGATACGACGCCGCACATGCCGTGAATTCGTCGCAATCATCGATGCCGACCTGACGTTACCGGCCATCGCTAGAACGATGTTCGACAGCGTCAAGAACTGGGACGCGGTCGCTGCATTCTGCGAGGCAGTTGTCTCGCAATAGGAGGCGGCGAAGTGGATCCGGGAGGAATTACTATATCATGCAACGCTCTGCCGCCGGCGCGTTGGGCGACGCAGGTGCTAGTACCTGCGTCTGATGCGGCCCTAGCCGAGGTCGCGGGTGGATGGACAGAGGAATAGTCACGCTACCTGCAAAGAGCCCGGCTGAGCGAGGGTGACGCCCCGGCAATATTACCTTGTTACCGGGGCGTCGAAGAGGACGGTACCCGAAAGGCTAATCCGCCAGGCCGGCCACAAATGTCAAGGAATCGGTACTCGCTGGTTGGCTCAATGGCGATGAGGAGGGAATACGGTGGGTTATGGGGCCGCACGACGCCCACCCGTAGCCCCAGACTGGTTGGGCGGGGTGTATCCAGACCATAACCTATCGTCCTATCAAAAAAAAAACTATACTTCACGACGATCATGTTTTTTGCGAAATTATTGGTATAGGTGATCTTTCGTCTAAACGACGGATATATTTGCAATAAGAAATTGTCAGCGAAATGGCCAGCCAGGTTTTGATTCGAAGTACCTGTTGTCTAGTATATTTATTAATTTAATTGGGTCTTCTGGTGAATACCAGTGACAAGCTATGGCAACAATACATGAAAGCTATTATGAGCTTCATGAACTTAACATGTAAGTCATGTACAGTATATATGCTTTCAAAAGTTTGAGATAGGTCTTACGAGGCATGCCTTTTAAGTTTTGTCGTTTGAAGAAAAAAATACAACTAGAATCTATAAGATTATAGTACTTTTTATTGTTTTTCAAAGTATTCACCACGTAGCTTAATACACTTTTCCATTCGCTCAAACCAGTTATTATAACGTTTATTCCACTCTAAAGTGGGGTCTTTAAAATGGCTGACTTGAAAGAGTCGACTGCTTCTTCACCAGACTGGAACCTTTGACCACGAAGACTTCTTAATTTTAGGAAATGTAATGAAATCGTTAGGGCTTAGGTCAGGACTGTATGGAGGATGGTCAAGAATTTCTACTTTTTCCTGCTTCAAATACTCAATCGTTTGACGAGCGTTGTGTGAGCTTGCGTTGTAGTGGTGCAGGATGATGCGTCGCTTTGAGTTAGATTTTCGAAGTTCGGCGATGACTTGTGGTAAACAAACTGTGGTATACCACTCTGCGTTAACCGTTCTACGATCTTCAAGTGCAATAGTTACAACATGGCCGGTTTTTCCAACGAACGTGGCCACCATCTTCTTTGAAGTGCTTCGAGAACGAACAAATTTAGTCGGCTTTGGCTCGTCTTGAAAGACCCAGATTGTAGATTTTTGTTTGGAATCAGGATCGTAGGCATAGATCCAAGATTCGTCACCACTGATGATGTCGTAGACGTGATTTGACTCTCTTCGGTTGAACCTTTGCAGAGTTTTCTTACACCATCTGATGCGGGCCGCCTTGTGATCGTCGGAAAGCAGGTACGGTATCCAACGGCAAACTAGCTTTCTCACACCAAGCGCTTCATGCAAGATCTTCTGAGTGGTTGTCCCTGAGATGCCTAATAGAGAGATCTCTCAATACGTCACATGATGATTTTCGAGAATTAGTTGTCTCACAGCAATGATGTTATCTTCAGTGAAGGCGGATTTTGGGCGTCCTTTGCGAGATTTGTCACTAACACTAGTATGTCCACGCTGGAATTCTAAATACCAGCGTTCGACATGCCGCAGATATGGGGTTTCTTCACTAAACACAGATGTTAGCTCTTTAAAACACTGAAGCCGTGTGAGGCCTCTTCTAAAGTTGTAGAAAATTATTGCACGAACATTTTCCTTAGAAAGATTCATTTTCGTACGTAACCTGACAGATTCCAATCGACGCTGTGACTAAACAAGCATTAATCATATCATCAATCATAGCATTAATCCTAATATTTTCAACTGTTTTGAGATTCAAAATTTAAACGCATTCGAATATCGAACAGTTCCAAATTCAAAATTGCCGGGAAATATGGAAACGACAGAACTTAAAAGGCATGCCTAGTAAACATTTCTTTGTCTTAAAATGGTTGAAATTGTATTTTTAGTATGTGGTTGTGGTTTGTAGAGTATCTCTTTAATTTCTAAATTACTTTCTTTCGATTTTTCATGAATTCTTTCAATGCGTTGTTAAATGCTGTTGAACTTGTCCTCATTCTTTTGTATAGGCTTTGTTCGTGTTGTACATTTGTATTCGAAAATGTTGACTTTTCCAAATCTTTGTAAATTGCCCTTTAACATTACATACTTCTTAATCGTTTTAAATTAAATAATTTTTCCACCATGCCATTAACAAATACAAAATAAATATGCATTTGAGTCTGTTTTGTTTCGTATAATATACAGGTGTATCAGGTTATGGGGCAACTGTTCGAGTATGTTATAGCTTAACGTTCATAGATCGTAATTAGAATGTATATTACACAAAAAACAATATAACATAAAAGTTATAGTGATTACAAAATATGTGTCTAAGAGTCTATGCCTTAAATGTTATATATATATTATATAACATTTATGTTATATATATATATAAAAGACAGTCGTGTTAGTTACTACGTTTATAACTCAAGAACGGCTGTACAGATTTGGCTGAAAATTGGTGTGGAGGTAGCTTAGAACCAGGAGACGGACATAGGATACTTTTTATTCCGTTCTTCTTCTTAATGGCAATTAGCTACTTTATATCCCGTTCGATCGGGTTCCCGTGTGACGTGACATAAAATGTCAAATAAATTTTTTTTTTTGTTTCTGTTTGTCCATTCGGACAGACAAAGGGATCAAAGCCCATACAGCCGATTGTGATATAATTTTCTTCATATTATGACAGCGCTGTCATAATCACAGCGCATTCTTCTGCATGATTTTCTGCCCCACTCCACATATTTTTCTTAACCCAATATTCACACGCCTTACAGTATTTTGATTTCACTACACAATCAACGATTTTTCCACAGTTATAGCCAATAAGAGTCGTTATCCCATACAAAGACGTAAATCCACGTTTTCCCCACGAGCCATCGCCTGATACTACAATTCCATTTTCTCCATTTGCAATAGATACGGTTTTCTCTTCTTCCGCAGCTCTCACCATACTGTTCTTGCAAACTAGATTGGTTGCAGAGCTCATTTTTTTGACAACCTTATCGTAGAACGAGTGAAAGGTAGACCGAGGTAATTCCATGAATGCACAGAATTTTCTTATTCCGTGCCAACCAACTCCAAGCAATCGCATGGCAATTATGATTCTACGGTTGATTTCATAGCCTTTCTCAACAAGTGGACAACTCGGTATCTCAGTCTTTTCACAATTCTCACAGGACACTACTAGTTTGAACCCCAAACCACGCTTATTGCTTTCAGTAAATTTCACTTCCGATTGGCATATCTTACAAACGACAGCGTTCTGTAATAAAATTAATAAAAATAGCTGAAAATACTGCGATAAAGTTAATTATACGATATCCAAACGCTGGATTCACTCCAATATCATATAAATCTTCCGATTGCTTTAGTTTTTTTGCCGATGTACTGGCATTCAAGTCGTCTGGTGCTTCTAGCTCATGGCGATTCAATGGTCTTCTTCGAGATATTTTTGGTCTCTTTCTATTGTAAAACGACGTTTTTATTCCTTTCTTTGCACTGTACACCACTTTATCACTCATTGTAAAAACTCAATAATTATACAGGGAAAAAGAAATGAAAGTTCACAGAAATATCGAGGAAAACATATGTTCTCAAATGCTTGGCTGCGCCCAACTAACTGAAAGAGATGTTCGACAAGTCTAAACTCATCTAGACTAAAGTCTAACTTTTTATTAGCTGCAGTAAAATGACGTTTTGTGGGTTGCCGGTTTTTGAAGAAAAATAAATAGGGATGTAGCTAAATGAGTGAATCATAAATGAATAATCAGTTTGGTTTTTTTTTTGAGATTTAATATTAAGTTGTAATGTATTTTTTTAACCTATTATTATTACTATACTAGAGGATTGATCTTTTTTAGTGGAAGTATAGGGAGGTACATTCAAAATGAAACAAAAACGTCATAATAATGTTATTTAATTAATCTTTTTTGAAATCACTGTCGCTGTCGCTTTCGGTCACACTAATAACAAATCTATCTGTCACTTCATCTATAATATGATCGAGGTGGCACATTTTATCTTCCTCTTTAATAGTGTGAGACACACAGTCACTCCACTTAGCCGGTGTCACTTTCTTGATTCCTTCTTGGAATAAAGTTTTCACTTCTTGCATTTTATACGTCTTATTATTGTTTGCGACGTGACTCTTTACCTGCGCCCTTACCAACTCAATGGGGTTCAATTCACAGTGATAAGGGGGCAGTCTTAAAAGTGTGATACCTTTTTGTGCAGCCATCTCGTCTACGGCATATTTCTCAGTATGATTTTGTTGTTTCACAATATCTATGAGAGTGGCCTTGACCATATTTGGTTCAAACGCAATATTTTTAGTAGTCAGCCACTCTTGAATTCGTGCTTTCGTCCACGACATCTTCGGGATTGTTTCGATCTTCCGAGAGTGATAGGGCGCATTGTCCATTACGACTACTGCATTCGGCTTGAGTTTAGGTAGAATACTGCCGAACCAATCCTCGAAACACTCCGCGTTCATTTCATCATGGTAGTCTTCTGTACCTTTCTTTGCTTCAAACATAAGAAGTCCGTCGACCAGGAAGCCTTCTTCTCCGCCTATGTGACTAATTATGAGTCGTTTGCTCTTTCCTATGGGATTTTTTAATCCCGTAGTCAGGACGTCTAAAAATGCCTGTCGAGAAGATTTAATACTTCCGTCAATCCAGGTTTTTTTTTGTAGTATGACCTGAAAAGAACAAAAAAGAATCCTAAGTTTCGACATCAAAACAAAAAGGGAACAAATAGAAGAAACTAAGAGTTGACACGTACCAGCGTTGACCCAGGTCTCGTCTTGATAATATATGTATTTTCCCTCCCTACGATATTGTTTAATTAAACGCAGGTAGCGCTGGCGCCATGATATGATATCTTGTCTATCAATAAGCACACTCTTGCGTGATCGAGTAGCGAATTCGAAATTAAGATGCTTCATAATTTTTCTCAAGGTCTCTTTCGAGGAGTTGGGCAATCCTGGGTCATCATTTACAACTTGCAGCACCTAAAAATGATTAAAGTTATTACCTAATTGGTTAAGATTACACATGGGATGGGAGAAAACATACATAACGTATAATAAAAAGATGAGTGACGACATGTGTAAACTAACTTTTGCGATGGTGGATATTTCATTTCTATGAAAGAACTGATGTACAATTCGTCTAACAGCAGTGAATGTGAAATTATCAAGTTTATCTTTAAATGTAAGTTTTGGGCCCGTTTTTTCGGGAGGTTTTGGTGATTCGCTGTCGTTCTCCTTGTGCTTCTTTAAAACGGAATAAACTGTGCGGACGGATATTCCCAAGACTTCAGCCACCTTGTTAACGTATTCACTTGTTTTTGGAACTTCAATGTTTGATTCTGAAGATTTCACTTCAAACACATATTTGTAAACGTTTTGGACCCAAAGTTTTTCAGTTGCACTTAGAGCTACACGTGGCCTTTTTTTCTTATGAGATAAAAATGTGTCTCCATCTTGCGATGTGCTCGGCAGAGCATCCATGTCTTCAATATATCAAACAAAAAAAAACTAACACGATTAACGAAAACAGGTAATGAAAAACGAACACAACGTAACATAAGTTTAACAATAATGATAACAAAAACAACGCGCAGTGGGCAAATCAAAGTTATTCATGCACTCAAAACAGAAGTATGAAGCCGAATGAGCGAATGACAACCGAAACAAAATAGCGGTCAAGCGTCATCGTAGCACCGTAACCAAAAACCAGTACTACCAACTTGAGAGAGCGTTTTCTTGAGTGTTACCTTGTATATGTCTAAAAGGATGGACGTTTATACAGCCTTTTATTTACATTAATATTAAATAGAATTTAGTATGATCATTATGAGTCAGCTATGGAACGATTAGATATTCTGTAAACTTTTGTGAACTGAATCACATCCCTATTGAGATTAGGCTGTCAACATTATTTTACGGAATGACATTTAGAAACGTCATTTTACTGCAGCTAATAAAAAGTTAGACTTTAGTCAGGAAATAAATATTTTCAATAACATCTGCCGTATACCTGCTCTACTCCCCTAACGTACCTTCCCCCTAGCGCTCACAAAAGGAGCTCGCTACGGACCAGACGGCCTTGTACTAAAATTTGAAAACCGAGTACCTGAAGGTTTTTCCCGGCCATAATCTTCTGGGACATCATTTTTGAGGTCCTAAGGGACCATTTGGAAATTTAAAAAAAAACGATTTTTCGAAAATTCTAGGGTGGCCTAAGGCCCTAACACACAGCTGTTGTACTACCGCCCGCGCGGATCATTCATGTTACACCTTAGAAAAAGTTTTGTCAATTCGTAAAATTGTACGATAACCTACGTCTTTTTCAGAAATACCACTACGTATTCAGTAAGTGCGGAGTCCAATTTTTCCTTAATACTTTCTACGCACTTAGGACCGTCAGAAACAATTATTTAAAGTTTTACTAAGAGACTTGGTATCTACTAGTCTGCTAGTAGGTCATTATTTCAATAAAGTAAATTGGTTAAGATGTATTTAGATAAAATGGAATTAGCTATTTACACTATTTACAAATAATTGCGAACAAAGTAAGAATAGGTATACAAGAATATCGTTCTATTGATATTTAAATAACTGTTCAAATTCATCGCAGCCCACATAAGTCCCACTGCTGGGCTCGGGCCTCCTCTACAATAGGAGGTAATTTGACCCACTATACCATGCTGGTCAGATATATTGGTATAGGGATTCATTTCGAGTTTTTCTTCTCTTGCACAGATGTTATGTGCATATTATATCCCATAGCCGTCTTTTATGACATCCACGGGCAAGATAGGGAGTCGTGAATAGGGAATATGCACGAAACTCCAAAATGAACAAATTATTTTTATTTGTAATCTTTATTGCTTAAAAACGTACCTATACAATTATTTTTTAATTTTATAATTATTTAATAATTAAATTTAATTATCAAAAAGTGCCTTTTTTGAGATTCGCGCGCAAAATTTCTGAAACGCACCGCATTGGTTGTAGTACTATGATGTTACGTTTTGAACACGTGACACCCGAGTCTTCTAGTTAGGGCTGTCTATATTAAAAAAAATAGTTTTTCGATATATCGATATTTTTAAATATATCAATATCGGAGTTCGATATAACAAAAAAAATATCGATATTTCGATATTTTCCCCATGACCACTCTTTAACTTCGTTCATTGCGGGGTTGCCGTGCCGAGCTTTTTTTTATCAAATTCTAGAAGTGATAACTGATCATCAGTTTCATGCCAGCGCTTCTACAGTAGATTAAGTTTACGGTGACTTTGTAGAATAAATACTTTAGAAGAAAAGATAAAACACCAAATTTATTCAAATAAATATCGATCCTCGATACGTACCTACTTTTTATTATCGTCCAAAAAAAGTGCAGTATTAAGTATCGATATTTTTAAATAATAATATCTATATTTTGACATATCGATATTTTATCAACAGCCCTCCTTGAAACTTGGATAGGAGAACCTTGTGATATCAAGTTGCTGTTTGTGTTTCTAGTGATTATTTTTAGGGATGTGAAAAAATAATCGATCTTTATAAAAATCGATTAATAATTGATTTTTACAATCGATTATCAAAATAATAATAGTCGATTATTAATCGATTTTTTATTATTCGAAATTCGATCAAAATTCATCATACTATGTTAGAAATAAAGCTCACATTTCCTAAAAAAATCGATTATTTTATAATCGATTTTTTTTAATTAATCGATTATTTTATAATCGTTTTTTTAAATAATCGATTATTTTATCATCGATTTATTTTAAAGAACAAAAAATCGATTATTTTAAAATCGTTTTTTTTAATTAATCGATTATTTTACAATCGATTTTTTTTTAATTAATCGATTATTTTATAATCGATTTATTTTAAAGAACAAAAAATGGATAATTACAAAATCGATTTTTCCCTCTAAGCTAATCCCTAATTATTTTGTATTGTTACAAAGTTATTTCATAATAAGTTATTAGTTTTCTGTGTTCAAGTATTAATCTTGTGAATAAGTCTTATTACAATGACTGAAACCGGTTTCGTCAAAGTAATACCTACTTTTAGATAATCTTCCTAAAATAGACGTGTATATGATGACAACATATTTCGCGTCTAATTCAGATTGAATGTCTGTTAAACTCGGAGGAATAAAAGCTGCAAGGTAAATAAGATATAATATATTTAATAATCGTAATAATAATAAAAAAATCGATACTTTTATCGATATATCGATATTTTTCCGATATAGCGAACCCCGATATTGATACATTGTAAAATAACGATATGTCGAAAAACGATATTTATAAAAACATCAACAGCCCTAGTTGGCAGCCCTAGCCACTTGTACGAGTGTCGAGTACTCTGACGTCACAGAATACGCGCGCCGAAGTAGTCGCGTTTACATCGCCCATAAATAATGGCGATTTTTAAAAAATATTTTTATCGTAATGGTTTATATTTTGGATGTGTTATATTTATTTCTAGTAATGTAATAACTAGTAGAAACGTTTAAAAAAGTAAAAAATATGCATATTCCCTATTGTATTCTTACTCCGTCACCACACGGAAATTACTTGTTCAAATTACTCACCTTTTTTGTCTATGCATAAACGGGCATGTTTTTGGAGGTTACGTCTTAATTTATTTAGTATCACTTTGTCACTTCCTATCACACTGAAAGCTGCAATAATTTGTTCTTTTAATTGATCTCTATTGCTAACCTCTTCGCTATAAACAAGTCTTTTTATTAGCAACCATAAAAAAAATCTAACGATGCTAAGTCTACGCTGCGAGGTTGGCCACCTCTCTCAAATCTTATTTGATGATGGGAATACTCTCTGATCAAATGGGGATGGTTCCCAGTCCACCAGTGTTCATTATGGATATTAATGTTTCGGATGTTCAATTAACCATCGAAACAGAGACATACGTGGTCTTGGGTTTGCCCCGTATAACGCCTGAGAATGCTCAGGCGTTATACTTATCAATACTCAATATTCTAGTATTGATAAGCTCTATTAGACATTTTGTAACACACACACACACACACACAAACACACAACGATGTCGCGAAATAGGCAGTTACTTGTAACGAAATTGTAAGTTCATGCACTTGACCTCTCCCTTGCGAATCGAGCATCACAAAGGGATTAGCGTACGGATTAGGTACGCTTTATAAAAGCCGTCCACGTGGACTTCATAGCTATGATTGGCTATTGGCTAACGAAATTCCGCACGATTCCTTTTGTTTAAAATGTAAACATGATAAACAGGCTGTTACAAAATATTAACTTTAATTTATTTTATTATTTTTTTATAACTACCACTATTGAACATTTAAATATGTTAGATATGTTTCTTAGGTCGGATACTTTTATGTTTTTTTTTTGTAAGACGATAAGAATGTCACCGTGTATATTCGCAAATTTAGAAAATATATTTACGAAAAAAAATATGGCTGTACGAAGTTCGCTGGGTCAGCTAGTTTCTGGTAAACATTTAACAAAGTACGAATATGTCGCAGATTAAGTATCATTGACTTTATACATTTCAATCAGATTTACACGAAAAATCGATGACAAAATTGAAAACTTTACATGTCTCTAATTCATTAACGAAACAATATTTTATCCTTAAAATTTTTTTTTCATGGGTGCCTACCACCATTGCCTACCACCCGTTTGCCCCATAACCTGATACACCTGTATATATGATGACACAATTCTGACATGTACTAATTTTAAAATGATTTTGAAGACGTATATTTAATAGGGTATATAAACAAGAAGTATTGCGATATTACATTGAAAAATCCAGTGACGCAGAGGGCATAATGCTTGATTAATTACTTATAAGGCGGCTTAATTGAGCTTAGTAATATCTATAGACAATTAAATTACTAAGATTTTAACTTTCAGGATTAATGCGTAGTGCAGAAGATGCAACTCAAGAAGTTATAGTTAGTAAAGTTGTAGAAGCTGAGCCAAGTGTACAGCAGCATGTGGCCTCAATAGCGACTCCACATGTGGAAGCTAAATTTCAAGAAACTATCCAAACAGCATCCCCAAGAGTAACGGCCGATATGCAGCCTCAGGAATTTATAAAACAGGCGCCTATAGATACCAAATTAGCAACTCATTTAAGATTTAAAACATTTCTTGACTCCCTTGCAGATGATTTTTCGGATATCGATAATAATAGCGATAGCCGGTCTAGTACAATTACTCAATCTTTTACGGATAATACCTTTTCAAAAGGTCGCAACTTGACTAATATTAAGATAGAAAATAGAGACTATAAATGCATACGAAATAACGTATTTATATTAGGTTCAAAACCTATTGTTAAAGATTCTAAATTAACAGTTAACAAAATAAAGGAGGTTAAAATACTGTTGGAAGATGTAAGCTCTTATTTAAATATGTCAAATCAGTATTGTAAGCAGTGTCTTATTCTATTTCCAGACGTCGATGCATTCAAAAGCCACACAAGCAAAATACATTTATCTAAACAAAATAATCGTATAAGTAAAAATAAAAATGCAGTTAAATTAAAATTAAAGAATAAAATTAAATGTAATTTTTGTAAGATACCTTGTAGATTCTCCTCAATAGGTAATCTAAATAAACATATTAGAAGTTTTCACAAAAATATTAATTTGAACAGTGTTCATGAGTCGAAAAGGCTGCCTCGGCGAACAGCCAGGAATAAGAAAAGTAAAACATTAAAATGTGATATCGATGTTGAGTCAACTAAAAATCATCGTTGTTTCCACTGTACTAAAGTGTTTGAAACTAGTAGCTTGCTGATTGAACACCTTTATGAGGTTATCACTCCAAATTACAGTGGTTCTGATAATTCAGTAGAGGGTAAACAAATAGAAAAATCAAATGTGGTTGATGAAAGTACAAATAATGATAGTGTAATTGTTTGTCAAAAAGTTACATGTAGTACTTGTTCTATTAGTTTCTTAACCCAAAGAGATTTAGATCAGCATACTAAAGCAACCCATGTGATTAAAAAATCTTCACCTAATAATAAATATACTTATAATAAAAGGAAAGTCTCTAAACGATCTAATTCTGTGGGTAAAGAAGTATCATTAATTGAAGAAGAAGAAGAAAGCAGTGATATACATAATACAGCAAACAGTGAATGTAGCGAAAACAAGAAAAGTAAAATGAATACGTATAATTTAAGGACCGATGATAATATGGATGATTTCCATTATACTACCGATGATAACGAACATGAAACTAGTCTTGCAAATTCTAATACTAAAGTAGAGGGAAAACTTATTTATCAATGTTTTGTATGTTCCCAATATATAACATATTTTAAGTGGTTCTCCGTTCATATGTTAAATCATAATATTAAAATAAGTTCTGAAATGGCGAAATCAGTATTCAATCCTCAGTGCAAGTTTTGCAATTTCAAAAATTCCAATATAGAATGCTATAACAAACATATTTCTAATGATCATTCTGAAATAAAGATAAAGAAAGTTCAACTAGATGATAAAGCATTTCAATCTGCGTTATTTAAGTGCTTGAAGTGTAATATCTTCTTTTTGTCTGCAAATGCAGCAAGGAGTCATTCTGAACACAAAGCTATATTTGTTGATTGGAAATGCACACATTGTGAAAGAACGTTTAAAGTTAAAGATAAACCACTACATTTAAAACAACACTTAATATCTGAAAATATCATCGCATATGCCCTTTCCGAGTCTGCTCTAGGTCGACTTTTATATAAATGTTTGAAATGTGCTGTTCATTTTAGTGAACGTGAATATTTTCTGCATTCTGCGACGTGTGTCCTGAATGCCCCTAATTCCGCATATTGTAATCCATGTGACATTTTAATTAATAAAAGTGACATGGCTTTACACAAACATTATCATAAAAACAAAAAAAGGGGGCCCTGTGATTTTACTTTCATTGAATCGGATTATGTCGTAAATGATGTGATGAAAAATACAAATGAAAAAGTAAATATGTACGCTCAATCTAAATTCGCACTTACATTTTGTCATACTTGTAATTGCTTTGTAGGCAATTTAGGAAGAAAACGTAAAGCTCATATTGAAGGACGTTGTGATGTTATTTGTCACAGGATGTGTATGCAGTGTGGTCTTATATTTACAAATAAAGGGTACCTTTCTCATAAAATGTTACACGAAAAAGTGAAAGATTTGACTTTGCAAACTTTTTACTTTTACGATATTAAAACTAAGAAGCAGATGCGTCCTCCTTTACCTAAATACCCCAGCTGTAGCATATGTCATATACATTTCTTAAATAAAAAGACCATCAAAGAACATGAATGCCATCTTCAAAAATTTACAACATGTGACATTTGTAACATTAAACTCACAGAAACAGCATTTAGGTTACATAGGAATTTTCATAATTATAAATTATCTGCGTGTAATAAAAAGTTAGTAATTAGATATAAACATGTAAATGCCTTAACTAATAGTGCTGTTAGTAATATATCCGAATCCGACGAGAGTAGCGCGGCGAAGGATGACGCTTTTAATATTTCAAAAAAGGTCACTATGGAACAATGTAACCTTCAATATACTTGTTTTTGTTGTCGCATCACAGTAGATAATTATGATAAAGTTATCCAACATTGCCACGATCATTATGGCTATAACGTCATTCATAATAATGATCAGAAATACAGTAAGTCCAATGACGAGAAAGTTGATCAATCTATTCTGTTTGATCCATTCTATTTTCGCTTTGATAATGACGTTTGGATAAAACACATTTTTGGACATTTAACACAGAAGCAAATTAATGAAATTGTTGATAATTCAATATACAAATCTGAATGTAGACTCAAAATGGATCTCGTCCAAACAGGTCCATCTAGTTTGTCTCTTTATAAGTGTGATGTTTGTCGATCTTATGTTGACCCTAGTACGTTGTATTTACACGCAAGCAGTACATGCAATTTGAATAAGAAACATCCTTGTTCACATTGTGGATTATGTTTTTATTCGCAAAGTTATCGTACCGTCCATGAAAAAATCCATACGCGTACAGGTATTAATTTAGCGTCATATAAGATAATTTTGTTTAATAAAACAGAACATCAACATTTTGCTAAAATTATGTTTAATTCATGCAATAAATTTATTTTGTATATATGTAGAAACTGCGAAGTTGTTGTTGACAAAGTGCAGCGCGCCAATCATCAATGCTGTAATGCAGCTGTAAGCAAATGCTCATACTGTGGATTACTAATTTACGAGCAAGAGTATAATTCTCATGTAGATAAACATGAAAAAATTACAGATTTTAATACTGATAATATAATTGCAGTAAAGTTTGGTAAATTAGAAGTCCAAAAAGATGACACTTCGAAAATATCTTTTAAGGGTACTGTTTATGATTTAAGTTTCTATAAATGTGGAAATTGTGGATTATATTTAACGACTAAAAAGGAGATGCTGGAACATGTTTGTGTTACTAAATCAAGTATGTCAGGTTGTCCAAAATGTCACCTATGCTTTCTGAATGAAAACTTAGATGCGCATATGCAATTGCATGAGACACTTATTGAATTAGATTCTGGTGACTTTAACTGCAACATAATCGATTTCAATTTATCAACATTAGAAAGAAGTGTTACGCCTACGGATGCCCAGAATAAATGTAAAGAAATCAAACATAGCATTTCAAAAACGCCTGAAAATAATAGTATAGATGAGGATGTTGTCAAGGACGATCCGAATACATTTATTACACAAACACTTTACAAATGTAAATGCGGATTACATTTCTTGGAAGAAAGTAATTCAATACGACACTCCAAATGTTGTTATCCTAAAGGTAAAATTTCAAGACAAAATTGTTTTAGGTGTAGTTTGTTGTTTACGCCGGGTGAATTGTTCAATCATTTATTGAAACATCATAGTGATAAAAAACTTCAGTACAAATATGATATAATATCTATAAACTAAAGAAAGAAACGTAATTATACACGGATCTGCCGTTAACATCTAATAAGTATCATTAGAATTAATTACTGTAAAGCCTAACATAGTAAATTCAAAAAGACTTATGGATTGTTTAAATTGCCTAGGTGTTGTAAATAAAACTACTTTTACGGATTATATCGCGTTTGTATTTGATTTATGATTGCCCGACGTTTCGAACACTTTGCAGCATTCATGCTCACGGGCGTACTAAGGTGTCTCACATCCAACAAGTAATCGTTATTACAGACATTTATGCAATCATAAATCAAATACAAACGCGATATAATCCGTAAAAGTAGTTTTATTTACAACTAGCAACCCGCCCTCGCTTCGCTTCGGTTATAGGTTATAGTCGTTTTACCCGCGTAGTTCCCGTGGGAATACCGGGATAAAATATAGCCTAGTTTACGCCCTGATATTATAGCTTTCCATTGGTGAAAGAATTTTTGAAATCGGTCCAGCCGTTTTGAAGATTACCCGGAACAAACAGACAGACAGACAAAAATTTTTTAATTGCTATTTTAGGCATAGGTGTCGTGCAAATAACCGTGTGAGCAAGAAAAAAGCCTATTATTTTGACATTACAAACAGACACTCCAATTTTATTTATTGGTGATGTGTAGTGCTCGCGTAAACATCAGATATCATTGCCTAGGTGTATTATATTCAAATTAAAAAAGAATGAGTATTTTTCATGCTATACCTAATATTTTTTATAACATTTGATTGGGGAAATATGATTTTGTTTCTTGAGATGTTTGTGTGATCATTATTGTATGCATCCAAATTTGGTAATTTATTTTAAATAGGACGTCATGTGCCACGCGACTTTCTTTAGTTCTTTCTAATTACAACTGAATGAACGAACTCATTCACTTTGTTTATTAAATCTCATTCATTCCAAGTTCGATAGTACATATCAAAATTATTTCCGGTACAATACTGGAATGTGGTCGTCAGCAGAGTTACATAACCTTCTCTTTTGTACAAAAATGAATTCAAAAGGTTTAATTTGTACGAGTTATTTCCTTTAAATGTATTTAGCCACTGTAGTTATATTTGGTGGTGGGAAATATTTTATTTTAATTAATTGCCTGATTTCCATCGGTAGAACAGGCCCCAGCATACTTCATACTCATCTACATTTTGGGGTAGGTTATGGTCACTGACGCTGCCGGCTATCGTTCAGGCGATGCAATGGTCGATAGCGGTTGGAACTGGAACGTGGTCAACTCGTGAGTTCTATTCCCTCGCAGGGCAATTCATTGAGCGATCTACAGTTCGTTGTTCTGAGTCTGGGAGTAATTTGTGTCTGTTAATTATATGTTTGTAAATTCCCACGCAATACAAGGATTATTTCCTTAGTGTAGGATGTCGTCATTAAAAAAAAAACATGTCCAAACAGCAAATCCAAGTGATATAAATACCATACGTATCCTCTCCAGTCATTAAGTACTTCTAACCGCGGCTGTAATATCAGACCCTATCGCTACAATAAGCAAAGCTATAGGCGAATATAATATTAAATTATTATTTTATGTTTTAGTTCTTGCATTTAACTACCATGTTTTTACTTTGTGATATTGTAAGTACGTTGATTAGATTTATACTTTGTTATTAATTATGTACATACATATTAAAAGCTGTGAAAATGTAATGAAATTATGTAGAACATTTAGGCGGAGGGCAAATACTTACTGATAATATTATGCTTTTAAAAACTGCCTCTGGCTTCATTCGCTTCAGTTAAGCTGCGTTCCTTTATTTAGACTCTTTTTCGGCATATCATCGACTCAAATGTTTGACGGAAATATGCTGGATTATATTGGATGTAAACTTCCCTACTCAAATTTCAATCGTTCAATATTATCATCATAACAGCTCATGTAAGTCCCGCTGTTGGGCTCGAGCCTCCTCCGCAATAGGAGAGAAATTGACCTACTGCACCGCGCTGGTCAAATGAGTTGGTAGGACTTTGTTACGAGTCTTCTTTTACGACACCCACGCGCAAGTTACTTCGTCACCACACGAAGGAATTTTTCAATACGTCTGGCTTTAAACGTGTCGCCCTTTATAAAATCAGCTATCCTCCAGCGGACGTCTCGTTAAGAACACGCAAAGAATTTAAAACAGTTTTTTAGTGCCATTGTCATATGCATTTAAAAAAACAATACTGTTATTTTGACATAGCAAGCGGTACAGTTGACCGATATTTATTTGTACAGATAAAAATTGGTTATAGTAACTACTGTTGTAAATGTAACTTATAGTTATTTTATTCTAATTTATAGTCTCTTCCAAGTATGTATTTGTCAATTCAAATTGCCGTAAATATTGTTGTACTATGTTGTTTATTTTAATCAGTTGTAAAGTGTTTGCATGGATGGACTCGTGTATAAACAGTTATGAACAGCAGAGCCCTTTATTTGAGATAAAAAATATACTTATTTTTGATATTATTGGTATATTTCATTTAATTGCCCCCCTCTGACCCTGATGTAGACGTAGAAACGTGAAATTCGGACCAAAATAATTATTTAAAATTTACGTTGGGTTAAAAGCAATTCCATAGGTACCTAAATGTGCACTATTTATTGAATGCTCCAATGAATGATGGGATAGCATTACCTACCTTCAAATGGAAATTTACAATATTAACATAGTCTGGAATTAACAATAGACTGCCCGGTTTGGCCCTTATTAAGTTGAAATAAAAAAAGCGTGTGTACAAAGTACGCATGACAGAAGTGAAACTTCTTTACCCTTTATATCATTCCCTCGCCGCCTGAATCCTATACATTTACGTATTTGTGTCTCTATGGACTCGCTTTTTCGATTCATTGAGTTTGAAATCACAACGACACTAAAGAAGTTTCACTTCAAAAATGTTTTGAGTGTTAATCGGGTTGAGAGCCCTCAGCGCTCACCCACAGTCAGCAATCTGCAGCTAGCAGTTATAGTCACACAAAAAAAAAATTTCGGACGTTCATCGTCAAGATGCCGAGTGGACAACATAAGCCTAGGAACTGTGTATGACTCGTTGAGTGTATTGTATTACGTACCATTGTGTGAATATCTTCAGTAGTAAATTAAGTGTGACCGTGATACGCTAGTTTCTATTGCTCGCGGCGTGCGCAGTGCCCGCACTCTATGCATTCTGGAGAAGACGCTCTCACTACTCTGCCGCCTTTCCCCGACATGTATATATGTTTTCCCGTGTGGTGACGGAGTACGAATACAATTCACCTCCCCCTCACCCCATCGTGGCTGTTGTAAAAGACAACTGTAGGAAATATGCAGATAACTCTTACCCGTGGATGTCGTAAAAGACGACTAAGGCATATGACATGCAGACAAAAGCATTGGAAGGAAAACTCGACATAAAACCCTATACTAACCCGTCTGACCAGCATAGTAACTCAATTTTCTTTCCGTTGTGGAGGTCGAGCTTCTTTCAGAACGGCAGATCAGTAGAGTGGGAAGGAAAAAAAAAACAGCTCATCAGAATATGCTCTGTGGAAAAATACTTATTACTACTAGCACTATCGACTGAAAGTGTCCGTTCACTGTTATATATCTTGAGATGTGACTTTGGATCAGGCCCGCCGTAAGCGGGCGTGCAAGGCGTGCACCGCACGCGGGCGGTACATCTAGAGGGGCGGCAAATCGAGCGACTCAACACGTAATTCATGTCATAATATTCATCCTACCATAAATATAATAACGTCCTTGTGGTTGGGGGGCGTCATATCGAGCGACCCATCACGTAATTCATGTCGTAATATTCACCCTACCATAAGTATAATAAATTTCACCGCATGGAAAAAACCGGCCGATGGGCGTTAACACCGCCATTAATTGGCATCCTTTAAATCTAAGATGAAATACCAAACGTTTGTCTGTCAGCAGGTTGAACCATACGCCCCCGCTGGGTGTCACCCCAAGTATCACCCCATTGAAAAGCAGCACTGAAAGCTAGGGCAATTCCCTTTGAGCATAGGTATAGTGGGTAAGTTAGGTACCTACCTGTACTTGGGTACATGTAGACATTCGAAGAACATTATGGTGGATAAACAATAACAATGGCATATTGAATTGCATTTATTTTGTTAATAGTTCTTTTGATAATTATTGAGTGAATTCCAGACACTTCTTTCTATCCTATGTTATAAATTAAGTTAAAAGTAGTATTAAGGTATAGATTAATTGTAAATCATCTAGAAGTAAGATTAGGATTAACACTAGTGTATGGATTATCGTATTAGGTTTTCAACCTGTAAATAGATAGTCCTATTATATTAAATAAATAAATATTTTATTAATAGTTCTTTTGATAATTATTTTGTTAATAGTTTCAGAATAATTGTTGATATTTAAACTTGTGTGATTATACTTCAAACTTCCGTCAGCGTAACACAGAACGCGCTGCGCGGAACCGAGCGTCAGAACCACAAGCACTAGTGGCTGCTGTCGTTCCTCCCAACGACGAAGGCGGCAGGCGTCACACGGCGGACGCAGCTCCCGCGTTTCTACGGCGGGCTGAGGGTCGCATGGATCGGGACCTATTGGTGGAGACAGCCATCGTTCACTCATGGCTATCATCAACGCCTTAGGCAGACGAGGTGGACGCCGAGGCTAGCCGTATTCGCTGTGCGTTAAAGCAAACTTGTGTTGCGGCCATGGCCTCCTCCATGCGATGTCTCCCTTTGAGCAGGGTAGTCCCCTGGTGTTCCGGAGAGTTGGCAGATCTCCAGGCCGCGTGCGTACGCGCCCGGAGATACTACAGGTTATACCCGCAGCCGGCAGCACCATCGCAACGCAGAGCGGGAGGGCCAGCTGTACGAAGGTTATCGCAGTGCGCGGTTGGCCGTCTGTCTCGCTAAAGACGTCAGTCGGCAGGAAATGCTGGACAGTCTCGAGGGTGACCCCTTTTTTCAGGGGATGGGCCATAGCCAGCGCACCCGCCGCCCGGCTCCGTCCGAGGCAACAGAGGGGCGGCACGCAGCCCCGTGACCCATTCGTGAAACGTCGCATTCGCCGTTGGACCCACCACCGGTGCATAGTAACTTGCCTTCGGTGATCGGCCCGAGGGAATACCCCGGTCGTAGGGTACCCTCTCCTCTCGATGTTCCCTCTCGGGGACGTCGGTCACTGCCGCGCGATCAGCCTCTCTGGTCCTCCCCGGTCCAGTCACCCGCAGCCTCGGCTAGTCACCCGCGGCCTACGGCAACTAGCCGAGGTTGCGGGTGTATCTACTCATGCCTGCGCCGCCCGAGTCTCCGGCGACGGATTGCGTCGTCGTGGAGGCGTTCCTCCCGCGCGCGTCTTTCCACGAAACGACTGCCTCGCAGAAGGCGGCGACCGTTCCCAGTTCCTGACGCTGCCGAGCATTTCCCTAGCGATGGTCGGCAGCGTCAGGTTGGTACCGATGATTGCGACGAGATCACGACGCTGCTCAGTCCACGCAGCACATATCTTGAGTGTGTGCTGCGCCGTGTCCTCGTCGCAATAGCAGTGGTGGCAGGCCGGGGTACTCTCCTTCCTTACGACCGTGTGTAGGTATTTGCCGTGGCAACCGTGCGCCGTCAAGACCTGCACCAGTCGGAAGGCAAGCACCCCGTGCGTCCGCTCCAACCACTATCAGCACCAGCCGGAAGGCCTCGAAGGTCCTGACCAGTGGCGGCTGTATCTTAAGTGCGCTCGTGCGCTGAACCACCAAATCAAAATATTTAAAAACTACAAAATTTAACTTCATATTTATTTTTAAATTACCATTAATATTTATTCTTTGAACATAAAAAAACATATAACAAATAAAATTTCAAATTATGACGAAACAATATAAGCGCTTTACTAAACTATTAAAACTTATATTCCTTGTAAAAAAAATCTCGTGCGCTGAGGCGAGCGCACGGGGACTGCCCATACAACTTGTATTAGAAATGAGTTAAAACGCCTGGCGCGTCAGACAAAAGATAGTTCATAGAAATATGCTGAAAAATGAGTCTGTTTCCGTACGGCGCACGGGCAAACCGAACATTGCCAAGAGAACTCGACTTACGACGAAATTAGCTGATGATGTCTCGTTAAGTACAGTAAGTAGATATAGTTTCGATGTATCTGTGACGAGTTAAATATGGTTTGTTTACATTGTTTTTTTTTATTTTGGTCTTAGTTCTATTTTATACTGCGTATACAGTGGGTGAAAATGAGCATAAATATTATATATTTTTAAAATAAAGTTGATATAAATTGGCGGGACCGCCAAGGGCCTTTTTATAAATATTTTTTGAAGTGTGAAAAACAAACAAAATACCTATTTTTCTTCGCAAGTACACCTACAAAATGTAATGCGTTCGAAATAATTTAAAAAAAAAGTTACCTAATTTGTTGTTCCATTGCAATTTCTGATCTTAATACTTAGTGAGGAAGTAAAGTGAACCACCACTTTGATGACCGACCAGCCGCCACTGGTCCTGACACCGTACCAAAGCCTCTCCAGCGACCAGGATCCATACATGGCCCGTGGAACAAGAGGACCTTCGTCTTGTCCAGGGCCACCCTCAACTCCATTATACGAATCCCTGTTATACGAACGCCCATAACGTGTGGTGTCCCACAGGGGGTTGGTCCTCGGTCACACACCGTGGAACATCGGCTAAGGCTGAACGTTGAGAGGGAGCTTCCTATCCAGGCTGGGTGTAATCTGTTACGCCCGACGACACGATCGTCATAGCCCGGGGTGGGACGCTAGAAGAAGTGACAAGTCTAACAACTCTTAGCACTAAGGAGATTGTCAGGCGAATCGAGGCGCTGTAGTTGAGGATGGCTTTGGACAAGACCCTCTTGTACCACGAGCCATGTATGGATCCTCCAATCGGCGTCTTGACCACTGTCAATTCCGTCGACATCAGCATCCGGGCCCACATGAAATACTTGGGTCTGGTGCTCGACGGGCATTGGTGGTTCCGGGATCATTTCCGTGGACTTGCTTCACGGTTGTTTCGCGCGGCGACCAGGGCGGTCGCTCTCTCTTGGCTGATGCCGAACGTGAGCGAACCCAGCGCTGCGTATTGACTGCTGTACGCGGGGTTCTTCTGGTCGGTGGCCCTATACGGCTCACCAGTGTGAGTGAGGTCCCTGACCGTCCGTCTTATGGCTACCCTGTGGCGTCCACAGAGTGCCATGGTGGTCAGGTCTATTTGCGGATACCGCATGGTTGCGACGGGGGCAGCGTGCCTGTTGGCCGGGACTCCTCCGTGGGACCTGGAAGCGCAGATGCTTGCCGAGTTATAGTGACGGGTGTCGAAGACGCAAGTCGGTGGCGGCATGGTCTCGATCAAGGAGTGCTGTTGGTGGGATGGTACCCGACAGGGTAACCCGCCGAGCCGGCCACGGATATCAAGGTATCGTTACCACTGGGGTCAGCCCACTGGCGACGGGGAGGGCGTAGGTTATGGGGTCGCATGACGCTCATCCATTGCACCGGACGGATTGGGCGGGATGTGCCCAGACTATTCGACCGCCTACCGAAAAAAGGGGCGGCATAATCGGTATTGCACGCGGGCGGCGAAACAGCTAGCGGCGGGCCTGCTTTGGATGTGACTCAGATACCCTAAAAAAAGCTCATCAAATTCAATATCTTGTATTAGGCTGTATGAATAGTCTTTTGATACTTCGTACTAGTATCGAATGGAAAGGATTCGATAACGATACCAGTAAGTATTGATACTTTTCAATCAATACTGATTGAGTACCGATAGTTAGCGGCCGATACGATACCGAGTAAAAGTATCTATATACCTAGGTGGCATTGATTCATCCCTAACTGACGGACAGTGATTATATGAAAAAGTTAAAGATATGAAGAAACTGATAATTTATGATCAAATATGTGACACGAAACTAGAAAGCAAGCTTGTATTATTGTGATAGCTAATACAATAGAAAAGAAAGAATGAAATACAAAAGCATCGGAATAGAAAGACAAACTACTCGTTAACACAAAGTATCGATTCTCTTTTCGTGCCCCTAGATAGTGGAGGTGAAAGTAGGAATAAAACGATATATCGATACTGTATCGGTCTTTAAGTATCGGTACTCAATCAGTATCAAATGAAAAGTATCGCTACTTACTGGTCAATACCAGTATCGAATCGTTTTTAAAGTATCGAGTACTTTTTGTAGAGCCTATTAAATACGAGATATGTTCCTGGCGGGATTGTGATAAGCTTTTTTTTGGAAAATCTAAGAGAAAGTGATATCTTATAATATAGGGATGAATCCATACTCTGCATTCGATACTGAGCACTAGTATTTAATGGGCAATAATTAGATTTATTCTGGTATCGAATCGTGTTTGAAGTATCGAGTACATTTCCTGACGGGATTGTGATGACCTTTCTTTCTTGTAAGTAATCTAAGAGGAAGTCAAGATAATCTGGGTGGCATGAAATTGAAGATAAGTTACCATTTACTAATTAGTTAAAAAAAGCTCATCACGTTAAGGCCAGCAATAAAACCGAGCTCTCCACCACAATACCATTACAATACCTGGCAATCGATATCATTCTTTATATTCGATATCGAGACCATGGTTTTCATTCGATACTAGTACTCAGTACCGAATGTAAGTGTAATTGAAACTAGTACTAGTATCGAATAAAAAGTATCGATACTATATGAGTACTCATTAGTATCGATTCATCTCTATCTCTATCTAGGTGAAATTGTCAATCTTCAACAAAGTATGAAAGTACCTATTATAATCAACTTCAACATTTGCCCTGAAATTTTCAAAATACATTTGTTTATGGATTATATTATAGTAAAAATTATAAAATGGTGTATCAATATGATTATCGTAGTTGAAGAAAGTAGTGGCACGAATTAATTAATCTACATTAGTAAAATGTATTTTCACGAACGTTTTTGCCAGTGGCTTGGGCATTTAAAATTGTCGCGGGTGATATTATTAGTGACTTTTATATTATTTGTTGTACCTCTATTTGCACATTACTATTTATCCAAGGTAAAAACCGATATAATATTGAATACAACAAATAACGTGTATCTTATTATTCGTGTCCAACCTTTGTATAGTTCTGAATATTAATAACAGAATAGCAAACATATTTTCACTTCTCTGTTATTTCGGTTCTTATAAAATAAAGTTGGGAATGAGTCTCCCTAATAATAAGAGGGAAATTGGCCTAATATACCATGATGGCCAGAAAGGCTCCTTGGATTTTTTTCCCTTCTATTGAAATGAGTGTGTTTGCATCTGTTTATTAGTAGACTTTTTCAATACTGGCAGGAAATTATTATTGTTAACAATTAACATTAGATTTACACTACTATTTTAACTCTACTTCTGTAAAACTCATGAAGTCTGTGTATTATCATATTTTGGCGTTTATTCATAAAACCATTTGCCTAATGGTCACCATAAGTATTTAGAACTTAATTCAGTGATTTAAATTAATTATCTTGGACACTTTTTCTTTAATCTTTTAATATAATTCATCTATACCAATAAATAAAATTGTGGTGTCTGATTGTAATGTTAAAATATTAGGCCTTTTTCATGCTCACGCTGTTATTTGCACTATACATATGCCTAAAATACACTTTATATTTTTTTTGTCCATCTGTCTGTCTGTTTGTTCCAAATAATCTTCAAAACGGCTGGACCGATTGCAAAAATTCTTTCACCAATGGAAAGCTATAATATCAGGGAGTAAACTAGGCCATATTTTATCCCAGTATTCCCACGGGAACGGGAACAACGGGGATAAGGTGACAGAAACCGAAGTGAAGCGAGGGTGGGTTGCTAGTATGACATAAAATTACTATGTGGAGATAGCTATGAATACTATTAACACATATATTACTTATGGGTGTTGTAAAACACAAAAAAGCAAAGAACGACCTTAGCCAATTCCATTTGATGATGTCTGTTCAAAAATTATATTCCCAAGGAGGGTTGGATTGCGACACAAAAGTTTTAACAAAACCTTTGCACTATGTATAATGGAAGAAGAGTACATATTGCGTTTCATCCAATTAATTGGGAAAAGAGCAAGTTAATAATGATGACATGACATAAAATGTCACCTATTTGGTGTGATATAATAATTTTAATAAACATTGTAATTATTGCAGTATGATGAGTCCGGTTCATTAGCGAGTAATCCCATGAGACATCCTCTGGAAGCACTTGGCGATATTTCAACAATGAATGCTGCTGACCTCAAATTGAGGATTGAAGAAATGCTTAGAATAAAGGTGTGCATAAAAAATAATTCTTTTAAATACCTTGTTAATGTATTAATAGATTATTTCCTATGAACAGTAAACTGCTATGACTTGGTTTGTTCATTTTTAAAAGCTTTTATTTAACTTGCCCTGTTAGTATGGGACTAATCTTGCGAGTTAAATTAGAACCACTTCCTGTCATTAGATTAGGTTGAAATTTGGTTTACTTACGTAACTTCGGTGACAATGCAATAATATGGTACCATGAAGCTGGTCTTAAGATGGCATCGGAAGGTGACCATAGGAACTCCTAAACTGAACAAGATAAAACTGTCGAGTTTGAACTCATTTGAATAGTCTTGACAAGCACTTTTTCTTTGTTTTAAAGCATTGAAATAAAAGCTTGGTTTTAAAAAATAAAAATAATATTTTTATTTGTGTTAATAATGTATACTGGTTGATGAATTTAGGAAAAGTAGCAATATAAAGTAAGATTTATTTTACTTCACTATTTTGTTTATACATTACTTCTTTACTCTTAGGAAAATTTTACAATAATAATTGCCAAACAAAGGCTTGTAAATTAAGTAATTTATTTTTTGTTAGATCTAGAGACAATTTTTTGTTAATTTCATCCTATTCATCATAGGAAAAGCTCCCTATGTATGCTACTGTGGTAGGAATTGGAATTGAAAATGCAATTAATGTATTCAAATTTGTAAGATGATCATCAGTCATCTAATGAATTTCATAAAATTATTTCATTTTTTTATGCAAAATAAAATAAATTTATGTAAATTATTGATCACATAAAGTGTAGAGTAGTAGTAGTAGACTGATAATTTATAATCAACTGTGGGTGGCAATTAGTTATAGCCTAGTGGTAACAATAATACTGGCTAAATTTAGTTATTAAATTTCATCCATATTCTGACACAGACAAATTTGAACTTCATCTAAGAAACCTCTTTATCAAGTAAGTATTGTTAATATGTCCACTACAGTTAAATTCTATTCATAGAAAGTAAGGGTTCTTTTGTTTTTAATCTAGGAAAATTAGTAGAAGTAGATTTTGATGTGCTCTGAGGGAATCTTAAATGCAGTTGTGAAGGACGATGATGTGTTGATAGATATATAAATATTGTCATATAACTATTTCGTTTATTTGTTTCTATATTTTAGGCGTCAGTCTCTACTGAGTTGCGGGAGTTAGAGGCTAAACGCGGTAGGCTTCAACGTGAAGCTGCAGCCGCCAGTGCTAAGGCTGACAGCGCCAAAGCGGAACATTCACGTGCTGCAGCCGAGCTTCAACGCCTACGAGTATCGGCTGACCAAGCGCGCCTCGCACAGTTAGAAGCTATTCGACGAAACTCACCTGAACTCGCTCCTCCTACGCAAATCCTATCTTCTCGACCGCCTCCGATATTGTCGCCAGTTGATCCATCTTCTGAAGTCCACTGCCGTATGTTTTCATGCTTTGATCATTCTCGTTGTTCCCTAACATCCGGTTTCCCAGTCTACCTGTACGATCCCGATGCCTTCGCGCCGCTAGCTGGTGCTGAAGTGGATGGATTCCTTAAAACTACGTTGCACCAAACATTAGGCTACAACACTCATGTTACTCGGAACCCGAACGAGGCGTGTGTCTACCTTGTCATTGTGGGCGAAGCTTTTGCTTTTGATAAAACTCTCTCGTAAGTCGAAGTAATTATAATATATTTAATGGAATAAAAGTGTGTAGAATATCTATATAGAATGTAGATTTAGATCCATAATTAAATAGACTAACTATTGAGCCACTGTCGAACATAGATACATGCACACACATAACATTTGTGTAAGAGAAAGAAAAGTTGAACAGTGTGTTTTAGTAGGTTAATTTCTCTTCTACTGTGAATGGGCTCGAATCCACCAGTGGGGCGTTTCCAAACTGAGACGAGAACACCTCTATCTGTTTCTTGATACCCACGGAACAGTAAAGGATGGCAACACATTCTATTTTTAACTTGTCTCCCCATGGGGAACACTTATTATGACTTTGACATGATAAAAATCCTATAGCAACACGTCTGACCAGCCTATGCCAGTTTCCCACTCATTTGGAGGAGGCTCAAGCCCAGCAGTGGAATGTGTATGAGTTCAGATGAAAGAAATGAATGAAAGATCCATCAGCCTGTTGACATTCACTGTTAGGTTACCACTTACCACTTGCATGCAATGGTTCCCTGCTACTTTTAAGATGTCAGTCCACCTAGTGGGAGTAAGAAAGACCACCCTTGTATATTTTCAGGACAACAGCAGATTCCTACAAGCTATTGTTAAACGAGACTGCTATCAAAAGTTTACCATACTGGGGAGGTGATGGTCGTAACCATGTTTTATTAAACATGGCCCGTCGTGACTTGACCGTGGGTTCTGGCGATGCGTTTAGAGGAGCTTCGATAGGACGGGCAATGGTCGCACAATCTACGTTCACACATGAACAGTTCCGGCCTGGATTCGATATAATAACACCGCCAGCACTTGGGCCACCTGGGGGTGATGTTTGGGCAGATTGTGCTCCAATAGCTCCAGCACGAAGAAAATACTTATTAAGGTAAATTTGGTTTTATTGTACGATTATTATTTGATTATGGTGACAATCAGGTGATGAAGTGAGAATATAATCTATCATCACTCTTATTTGCCACGGGTGATGGAAGAAAACGATTAAGAAACTCAAGTAGATACTAGTGAAAGAAAAATAGAAATGTAATCCTAAAACTGTCGAACAAGCGTGGTATAACCGTATGCTTGTTCTTTCTACATTGGTATTGTGTAGTGTAAGTGTTCCTTCAAAAATATGCCTTCTATTACATTAATAGTCTTTTAGTTGTCTTTTTGAAGAATTCTTAATTTGTATTTTTACTCCGTCACAACACATATGATGAATATGATTCCTAGGTACGAATTCATGAGCTACATATAGTTTTCAGGGCTCTCAACCGCCGCCGAAAGGAATAGATAAGGATCATGATAAGTCCTTGATCGATGCATTGGAGAAGATGGTTAGCCTGGCACCAAGTAGTGATTCATTTCTGCTGCAATTTGAATGCGATCCACCTGTGGAAAAACATGCTGTATTGCCCATAGGTGATTGGGCACTATGCGGTATAGATAGATCTCGTCGGGCGGTGCTCAGAGACTCGACATTTGCTCTAGTGCTCGCTCCAGCTGACCGCAATTACGTTACTACAGCGCTGCTTCAAGCGAGAATATACGAAGCGTTAAGATCTGGAGCGATTCCTGTATTGCTTGGTGGTGATCGGATTCGGTTGCCGTATGATGAGGTAAGATAAGCATGGATATATGAGTTACTCGTAAAATGCTTAGTCCGTGATGGATTTCGTTGTTAATTGACGGATTGAGGTTGACTATGAGAGTCGTGCAAACGGGTTAAGGCATCACCAAAAAAATGAGGAGCAGCGTTCTCTCTGCAAGCCTGTAACATCTACTACGATTACGAAAGCATCTACCAAGTGTGCAAATTATGACATTATCACCTTGGCAAAACAATAATACTATCCATCACTGTCTTTCTTACCTGTAGGTGGTTGTACGACTAAAAGACACAAGTAAATAATGTCACTATAAGAGAAGAAAACTATAGTATTTTATTTGGAGTTTTCTACCAATCCGCCCGAACAAGCGTGGTGTAGCAGGTCAATTTCTTTCTCACTGTGGAGGAGGATTGAATTCAGAAGTGGGATGTAAACGAAATGTAGGCTGATGATCATTAGACTTAGTCATAGGTCATAGTAGGGTTGTTGATAAAATATCTATATATCGATATTATTATTTAAAAATATCGATACTTATCATCGATATTTTTTGGACGATATATCGATAGTTTGATACTAAAAAGTAAATATCAAGGGTCGATATTTGTTTCAATAAATTTTTCGTTTTATCGTTTTTTTGTAAAGTATGTATTCAAAATCACCGTAAACTTAATCTACTGTATAAATGGCGGCATGGAATTAATGATAAGTAAGGTCGTCATGGTAACCATACAAAGAAGGTAGGTAGGTAGGTAGGTATGGTTGACTGGTAGAAAATGCCTCTGGCATTAAGTCCGCTATTTTACTTGTTGCAGCAGTTTAATAAAAAAAAAACAGCGTATCTGCAAAGTACGCATGTCAGAAGTGAAACTTATCATCATCTCATCCCTCATCCTTCATCGTTCATCCTTTAATCCGTGAATTATAGACGGATTTAAAAATAATATAAAATCTTATATATATAAATCTCCTATCACGATGTTTGTCCGCGATGGATTCCTAAACTACTTAACCGATTTTAAATTAAATTGGTACACCGTGAGCAGTCTGGTCCAACTTGAGAAATAGGATAGCTTAGATCTTTAATTATAGTCGCAATTTTATTACAAATTATTTGTCTATAATTAATTGACAGTCACAATTATCTGTTAACTCCAAGAGATTCTAACAGATGGTGATATCTGTTGACTGGATATAAGTAATTAAAGTAATTTGTGTGTGCTCAATGAGATTCGAGAATGGCTTAGATTCACAATTCGACGCGGTAGGTGGCGCTTTATTTGAACAGAACTCCAGATTTTATCTCCAGATTTTATATGTCTGTTGGGTCAGCTAGTAGTATATATATTTCTGTCTCATTCTTTGCCGGCTTCATCCTACACATTTTTGTATTTGTGTCTCCTACCTGTCGTATTTTCCGTTGCATCCGGTTTGAAATCACAACGATTGTAAAGTTTCACTTCAAAAAAAAAAAAATAAAACAATGCTAAAAAGTGGTCGTGCGGAAAATTCGATATATCGAACTCCGATATTGATATAATTAAATATATCGAAAAAACTATATTTTCAAAAATATCAACAGCCCTATTTTTAGTAAGTTACTAAGTTAATATATATATAATGCATGGAGGGATTTTATTATGAAGTTTATTGGTAATTTTTAGAACTGTAGCAAACCGTATGTATTCGGTACTAAGTAACGGGTGCGGCATTTAGTACGAAGTAACGAAACGTTACTCACGAATCCATTTCGTTACTCGCATGTTTCGTATTATGGGTACCTACACTGTTTTAGTTCACAAAAGTAACGTTGATGCCTATAACGTTTGCTGATCGTATATATTATGCATTCGCGCGCTTATTCTGTATATTTAAAGATGTACGTTACAAAGAACTATGTTTGATAAGTAATATATAATCTGGCAACTAGTCTTTAAATTTTTACTGTTTGTTGAATGTATTGCGTTTGTAAACAAAGTTTAAGATTAGAAATAACATAAACTCATTGTCAACATTTTTAAAATAATAAATCCATTGCAAAATTTGTAGATTCTGTTAATAGTTCATTTGTAGTTTTACATGTTACCTATTCAATGAATCTAAATTTAGAATAACTTTAACACAAATCGGGTTCAACATACGGTAAAGTGAAAAATGCACCTTACGCAGCTTGGTATACAAATGTATTCTACAAATAACGAATGTTGCTATGCCGTGACGTTATACTGTAAGGGTACGGAATACGACTCGATTCGGTGTCCTAAGATACACGTATCAAAAGTAACGAGTAACGTAACGATACGAAAGTAACGAGTACTCATTCTTCTAGTAACGAATACATACGGGTACGCTTTCTTTCATTACTTTTACACCATTAGTAATTTTGATACGGTTTAACCTCCTGTAATGTAAGGAAGTTATACAAAAATTGCGCTCGGTCTCCCTGACGGCAGCCGGGCGCGGGATTAAGTTAAACTTGTGGGTGTCAGCACAAGTGCTCTCACTTTACGATCACTGCGCACTATGCTCCCCAAGACAAGGAAGTTGGATTATTTATAACTACACTATGTATCTAAACGAAGACAAGAATATTGATTGCGCGATCTATTTCGATTTTCACGCCATCTAGTTGGAAATGTGGTAACTTTAATCTTTTCTCTCTATGCTAAACCATCTAACCACCGAGGTATATTAGTTCAATTCTCACATCTGAAAGAAGCTCATGACCAATAACGCAACGTATATGGACATTAAAATTAAATAACCGTTTGGCATTGCATTTGTCTACTCTGTCACTAACACAGGCTGTGTTACACAGCACATTAAGATGTGAAGCCTCCAAAAGATCTTTAATTTATATTCGTAACGGACCGCTTGTCTGTTTTGTCATTATAGTTGTAGAAATATACTTCAGTCCGGTAAAATAGCTGAACCGCGTTATTAATTTTAATACATGATGGTTTTATTACAGCGCAGGCAAGGTTTATATATGATTTAACAAGTTATAAGACGAAATATACTTTTTCTTTTAAAGCTATAATACCTGCATGTTTGAGTCCATAGACAATTGCAAGCTTTTTAATATCTTAAAATGTACAAAGACATGGACATCCGTAAATACGATGATATATTAGATACCAATAAATAAAATTGGAGTGTCTGTTTGTAATGTCAAAATAATAGACTTTTTTCATGCTCACACGGTTATTTGCACGACACCTATGCCTAAAATAGCAATTAAAAAATTTTTGTCTGTCTGTCTGTTTGTTCCGGGTAATCTTCAAAACGGCTGAACCGATTTCAAAAATTCTTTCACTAATGGAAAGCTGTAATATCAGGGCGTAAACTAGGCTATATTTTATCCCGGTATTCCCACGGGAACGGAAACTACGCGGGTAAAACGACTATAACCTATAACCGAAGCGAAGCGAGGGCGGGTTGCTAGTTAGACAATATATATGGAGACGCAAAACCATAGGGTTTTATAGATCAACCCGTCCGACTAGCGCGGAATAGTAGCGCTATGACATGTCCTTCTTTGAAGGAGGTTTAAGAAGAGTATTTTCTTCACGGTAGGCAACGGCCTGGCTGTGCCTCTGGTATTACAAAGGTCCATGTGCGGCAGTATCTCTTACTAACAGGTGTGCTGCCTGCTCATTTGCCACCAAGGCAATAAAAAAAATAGTAGGTACATCAATTTCCATCACATTTTGATTGAACCCAGAAGTGGGATGTACAAGAGCTTGCTTATTGTAATAAAGCGGGTTGTTTGTTTTTGTATTAAAGTCGCAATGGCGAGTATTATTTGTTCTACAAGTTTGCTCTTCATAATGTTTATATTTTCTTCTTCAATTCGTATTCGTCTTTTTTACGCAGGAGTCTCCTCCACTTTAGGATGTATTAATTTTCGTGTAGTTTTACTTCTCTTGGTTAGTATCTGATTACGGTCATTAGTTGTGTTTGACAATTATGGAAGGAGTGGCGAATTGTGTTTTTACTGTGTCTAACATACGTTTTATTATGTACTAGCAAACCGCCCTCGCTTCGGTTTTAGTTGCCGCGTAGTTCCCGTTCCCGTGGGAATACTGGGATAAAATATAGCCTATAAAGATACTCTCGAGCTTTCCATTGTTGAAAGAATTTTTGCAATCGGTTCGGTGGTTCAAGCGTTAAAGCGTAACAGATAAACAAACAAGCTTACTTTCGCATTTATAATATTAGTAAGGATATTCATTCATTTTCATCATTTCGTCTCATATACGTCACACTGCTTGGCTCGAGCCTCCTCCGTAATAAGAGGGCCGATTGGGTACTATACTACGCTGGTGAGATGGATCGGTATAGGGTTTTATTTATAGATCTCCTCTTGCATAGACGTTATATGTATGTTAAATCCCTTAGTCGTCTTTTACAACATCCACGGGTAAGAAAGGGAGTAGTGAATTGTATTCTTACTCCATCACCAAACAGACAAATTATGTATATTAATATGTACTAATTTAGTAGTAATTTATACTAGCATCATAAATGCAAACTTAAGATTTTAATCGCGCTAGAACAACTGAACGTTTGTGCATGATATTTGTCACAGAAATAGGCAGATAAAATCATAATCATGAGTTTCACCCCAGCCAAATTCAGTTTCCATAAGATGATTCCCTTTGATTGACAAATCTACATTCACATGAACGAAGCATCAGCATAAGCTAGTAATATACGAATTATATTCAGTTATTGTTTTTATAGGTGCTAGATTGGCGCCGGGCGGTGTTATCGCTACCGCGTGCAAGGGTACCCGAACTGCATTTTCTATTACGCGCATTAGGTGATGCAGACCTACTTGCACTCAGGCGTCAAGGTCGTGTACTTTGGGAACGATACCTAAGCTCAGTACAAGCCACTGTGGATTCATTAATAGCAACATTACGGACACGATTGCACATACCTCCTCGCCCAGCCGTGCCTACGTCAGCTGTTCCCGCCTTCAACGACTCCTTCGCCCCACCACGCTTAGAACCACCAGCAGTAGATGCCGAACCAGAAGAAACCTTAGGCCCTTTAGAAGCTCCATACTCAAGTCCTGCATATCGGCGGAATTATTCAGTGGCTTTATTACATGGATATGAATTATGGAATGAATGGGGGGAGCCGTTTGCTCTCTTCCCGCAACTGCCTTGGGATCCGGTTGTGACGTCAGAGGCGAGATTTTTGGGATCCGCGGCTGGTTTCCGGCCAGTTGGAGCGGGCGTAGGTGGATCTGGTAGGGAATTCAGTGAGGCACTTGGGGGTGACCGTCCCCGAGAACAGTTTACTATAGTAATACTGACATATGAAAGGGAAGCGGTGTTGGCTGCGGCACTAGCAAGGCTTCGCGGCTTACCCTATCTAAATAAAGTAAGTTTTTATCCCTGATACCTCTTATTATAGTTTTCTACGGTTACCTATAGATTTTCCGTGTGGTGACGGAGTAAGAATACAATTTACCACTCCCTGTGTTGACCGTGAATGTCGTAAAAGACGACTATGGGATATAATATGCATATAACATCTATGCAAGAGAAGAAAAACTCGAAATATAGCCCTATATCAATCTGTCTGACTAGCATGGTATAGTAAAGCCAGTTTCCTATTATGGAGGAGGCTCTAGCCTAACAGTGGGACGTATTTGAGCTGAAATGCTGATTATATATATCCTTTTGTCGTCTTTTACGACACCCACGGCCTACAGAGGGGGTGATGAATTGTATTCTTACACCGTCACCTATGGACTTTTATTTAACACGACTAAAATATGAATTTTAATTCCAGGTGGTAGTTGTATGGAATGGTCCATCGTCTCCAAGTGCAATGACGTCATGGCCAGAAAGCGGGGCACCAATAGCCGTGGTGCGAGCGACTCGCAACTCCCTCAATAACCGCTTCCTTCCCTATCATCTTATAGATACGGAAGCTGTATTATGTGTGGATGACGATGCGCATCTCAGACATGACGAGATTGTATTCGCTTTTAGGTAAAGTTATTTCTTGGAGTTGTATTGTTTTAGTTACCTCGTGAGTGGGAAAATGTTTACGTTTCGAATTATGACTGGTTACATTTTTTAATTTTTATTTACACCCTGCACTAAGGAAATAATCCCTAATGTATTGCGGGAGAATTTACAAACATACAATTAACGTACGATTAATTATCGGACTACGCAGTGTAGGACGCCCACTAGGTGGACCGACGACCTGGTCAAAGTTGCTGGGCGTCATTGGACGCAGGCGGCACAGAATCGCACATTGTGGCGTAACATGAGGGAGGCCTACGTCCAGCAGTGGACGGCGCTAGGCTGAAATGATGATGATGTTGAATTAATGTACACAAATGACATCCACACTAGGAACAACAATTTGTGGATCGCACAGTGTTATCCTGCGTGTGATTCGAACCAGCGACACTGGCACGGTAGGTCGGTACCTTAATAACTACGCCATCCATGTGTGGTCTCCTTTGCCCATGGGTGTCGTAATAGACGATATAATATGCAGATAACGTCGATACCAGAGGAAAAAAATCTTGAAGTGAAACCCCATGCCAATACATCTGACCAGCGTTGTATAGTAGGTTGAATTCGCTCCCATAGGAGGAGGTATGAGCTCAATAGCTAATGCTCAAATGCTGATGGCATTGGGTTGTTATGTTACAATAATCATAGTTTGTTACGCGAAGAATGTTTTAAATTTGTCAACATGTAAATTTCATGTGGTAAGAGACAGTTAAGGGATTATAATAGATATGTAGATAATATCTATGCAAAAGAAGACAAACTCAAAATAAAACCCTATACCAACACGTCTGATCAGCGTAGGTCAATTTCCCACCCATCATGGAGGAACCTAGAGTGATATAATCTAACTTATAAGTAAAACCAAATTAATAGTTTTCTTTTCTAATATTATTCATATCGGATACATAATACAGGAATTTGTTTTGTTACTGCAGAGTCTGGCGAGAACATCGTGATCGTATTGTTGGATTCCCCGGCCGGTATCACGCGTGGGATCTCAACTTCAACAACGGCTTCCTTTATAACTCCAACTACAGGTTTGTACTTATAGTAAAACTATTTTTACGGATTTTATTTTTGTTTGCCCGAAGTATCGAACTCTTTACAGGGCTCATGGTACGAGCGGAGTAAGATGTCTCACGTTTAACAAGTCATCGTTATTACAGAAAATTAGTTTTATTTACAACTAGCAACCTGACCTCGCTTCGCTTCAGTTTCAGTTGTCTTACCCGCATGTTTCCCGTGGGAATACCGGGATAAAATATTTGGCTTTTGTTACTCCCTGATATTATAGCTTTCCATTGGTGAAAGAATTTTTGAAATCGGCCCAGTAGTTTCGGAGCCCATTCAATACAAACAAACAAATCTTTACTGTTTATAATATTAGTATAGATAATAAAATACTTTTATTAGTATTTTACTTTTGTTATAAAATAATAAAAAACCTTTTATTAACAAAGCCTTTAATATAGTAATGTTTGTTAAATTTTGATCATCATCATCATTCATCATCATTATTATCATTTCATCTCATATACGTCCCACTGTTGGGCTCAAGCCTCCTCCACAATAGGAGAGAACTTGACTTTACCATGTTGGTCAGACAGGTTGGTATAGGCTTCTATTTCGAGTTTTCCTTCTTTCATAGATGTTATATGCGTATTATATCCCCTAGTCGTCTTTTTCGACATCCACGGGCAAGATGGACGGAACTTATACATATATTAATATTACATTAAATTTTGACAGTTGTGAGTTATCGATGGTGCTAACTGGCGCGGCATTCGTGCATCGCTACTACTTATGGGCGTACTGGCGTACCCTACCAGCCGCTATAAGGGACTACGTGGACGAGTTTATGAACTGCGAGGACATCGCTATGAATTTCTTAGTGTCTCACATCACAAGGAAACCACCAGTGAAGGTATAGTTCTCCATTTTATTTCCATCAGCTCGACCACTGTTAGGGTTGCTACCTTTTTTGTGTTAATAATGTACATTGGTTAATGAAGTTAGAAGAAGAAGTAAATTGTGTCAAAATAAAGTACGATGACTACTTCACAATTTTGGTCAAAAACACAATTTTAGCAACTTTTATCGCATAATTATCACAAATAAACATCATTTAAATGAAACTAAATAAGTTATTTATTTGTATTGTATATCACATGCAAATCTCTCCCTATACATGCCTGCCGTGGCAGGAATCGCCATTGAATATACAGGGTGTCCCAAAAGGTTACGTAGCTGGGAAGGAGGGTGATAGGGTTGGTCACAAGGGTCACCAGAAAAATAAAAATAAAATTCCCCTCTGGGTATTTAAAAAAATAAATGGCATTTTTTAAAAAACTAAAAATTTTACACCTTGTGGGGCTATTTTGCTAACTGTACCTACAAATATTGCTTTATTAAAAAAAAAAAAGCTGTTATGTAATCGTCAATAACCCTTTATTAAATTGAAATAAAAAAAACAATACACATCTAACCAAGATTTTAAAGAAAATTAAGTTCTTGTCCAGTCAAGGACTTAGTAATTTCGATTTCACTCAACTTCCTCCAAGTGTACTGAAAAAAAAAAGTACTATGCAGCTCCGGCGAGTAACTTAAAAAAATAGGTAATTTTATTGCAATTCCAAAATAGTATAACACTTATTTGAATAATTAATACTAGGACATTTAAAAATAATTTTCGGCAACAATACCCCTACAAAACAAAACATATCAATAAAACAATAGTCTCAAATTCGTACGCAAATACATTTTTAAATGTCTATTCTGTTCCTTTGATTTTACTGCCCGTTATAATTCTCAAGATTGGAGTACAGACATACCTCAAACACTCAAGTACAGTCTAGGCTAGATCAACAGATCTACGCGAAAGTTGTAAAAATATGGGGTTTGATCTGGCCTAGACTATACAAAAGCAAATGTTGGTTGAAATAAATGGCTTACTTATCCATCTTAAAGCGCATAAAATTAATTCCTTTAACAGGCAGGTACCCCTATCGTACCGTTAGTCATGCGCGAGAACAATGAAACCAAACAAAACAAGTTTGGTGAGTGAGAGAGACAGGTAGATACACTAAGGAAGAGAAAAGTAGGTGTGCTATCTCTTGGTTAGTCAAATACATAGTCCGTCAGTACATTAAGTGCTCTCGTTTATTGCGCATCCTTTGTATTCGTTTGTGTTCATTTTGTACTAACAACTTTGCTTCGCTTTCTGGACTTGATTATTTCTTTGTGATTTGGACATTGTTTGTGATTTCTTCCAACGACCCGGCTTTCTCAAGGACTAAAGTGTGTGATACAGTGCCACCATGCCACCCACGTACACTCCACAAGAATATGCGAACATGCATCTCATTTACGGCGAATGTAGATGTAATGCCGGTGCTGCAGCAAGACTCTATCGAGAAAGATATCCGAACGCCGTACGTCACCCGGATAGCCGTGTTTTCGTCAATGTTGTGATTATTGTCTGAGGGTCGATTTCCACATCAAGCGGTTAATGAAGGCAGACCTCGGTTCGATGTCGAAGATGAAGTGCTTCAAGCCGTCGCAGACGACCCGAGTACTTCAGTTCGGGCAATTGAATCAAGTACAGGTGTACCAAAAAGTACTGCTCATCGCATATTACAAGCTGAGAAGTTCCACCCGTACCACGTGCAACGCGTACAGGGTCTGTTACCACGCGATCATCCTGCGAGACTTGCATTTTGTCGTAGGATGTTGCGCATGCATAGGGAGGACCCTCAATTTTTCAATAAAATATTGTGGTCCGACGAGTCTACTTTTAAAAAGGACGGATACATAAACCTACACAATTTACACGAGTGGCACGTAGAAAATCCCCACCTACTTAGAGAAGATCGGTCCCAATATCGTTTTAAAGTGAACATGTGGACTGGAACACGTTGAGGCACTGACTGGCGAGGCGTACTTACACTTCTTACAAAACGAATTACCAAATTTATTGGAAGATGTGCCGCTGGAAACAGTAAGGAATATGTGGTTCCAGCATGATGGGTGCCCAGCACATTATGCACGTCCTGTAAGGGATTTCCTAGACGAAGAATACCCTGGTAGGTGGATGGGAAGGGCCGGTGCTATAGCGTGGCCAGCTCGTTCACCGGATTTAAACCCGTTAGACTTCTTTTACTGGGGTGCTATAAAAGAAAAAGTTTATGGAAAACCCATCGGGGACTTGGCTGACTTGAGGGCGAGGGTCACAGAGACCGCGGAATCAATTAACAATAGAAGATTTGCTCGCCATATCTCCCGCTCATTTTTAAAACGATGTAGGGCGTGTATTTATGTTGGTGGTAGACATTTCGAGCATTTTATTTAAATAAATAATTACAATTTTGTTTTATTTTCGAGTTTCATTTAAAACCGAACTGTAATGTACAGTCTAAGACACTGTATGCTGTGACCGTTATGAAACTAATTTAACCAATCTTTTTTTGTATGGAAATAGGAATAATTTTTTTCTTTGTTATCACAGCTTACCTAGTCTTAGACTGTACAGGGTAATAGATGTCTATGGCCTATACTGAAATGATGATGAATATTACCAAAATTATTTTGGGGATGAGCTGAAACTATTATTAAATAAGCCACTTTTAGGGTAGGGACCAGCTGGATAAGGCAATCAAATCAATCAACCTTTGCTTTTGTACAGACGAGACAAGATGAAGCTTGATCCTTTACAACTTTTGCGTACTTGAGTAAATGCAGTAAAGGTTATTTTCCCTATCATATGGTAAAGCTTGATCTAGCCTAGACTGTACTTGAGTGTTTGAGGTATGTCTGTACTCCAATCTTGAGAATTATAACGGGCAGTAAAATCAAAGGAACAGAATAGACATTTAAAAATGTATTTGCGTACGAATTTGAGACTATTGTTTTATTGATATGTTTTGTTTTGTAGGGGTATTGTTGCCGAAAATTATTTTTAAATGTCCTAGTATTAATTATTCAAATAGGTGTTATACTATTTTGGAATTGCAATAAAATTACCTATTTTTTTAAGTTACTCGCCGGAGCTGCATAGTACTTTTTTTTTTCAGTACACTTGGAGGAAGTTGTGTGAAATCGTAATTACTAAGTCCTTGACTGGACAAGAACTTAATTTTCTTTAAAATCTTGGTTAGATATGTATTGTTTTTTTTATTTCAATTTGATAAAGGGTTATTGACGATTACATAACAGCTTTTTTTTTTTAATAAAGCAATATTTGTAGGTACAGTTAGCAAAATAGCCCCACAAGGTGTAAAATTTTTAGTTTTTTAAAAAATGCCATTTATTTTTTTAAATACCCAGAGGGGAATTTTATTTTTATTTTTCTAGTGACCCTTGTGACCACCCCTATCACCCCCCTTCCCAGCTACGTAACCTTTTGGGACACCCTGTATAATTAAATTATACAAATTTGAAAAAATGTCTATGATCCTTCATCTCGAAAAATCAGTTCATGCGAAATAAAGTATTTTCGCGTACTTTATTGCTTACATAAAGTATAAAGTACAATTAATGGAAATAACATACAATATTTTATAATAAAGTGCGGGTGGCAACCCTAACCACTGTTGGGTTGCCATACCAATGGATGCTGTTATAACCACCACGCTTGACAGGACTGGCGATCGCAGTTAATATTATAAGTTTCCCAGGAAAATGTTGCTGCCGATTCTCCTGGTAATTCTCAGCGGGTATTTTCCCTCAGTCGGATTCTCACATGAAATTGACGGGGATATATTGTATTCTTAAACCACGTGGAAAAATAGAAGTATGCTTCTCGTCTTTCATATCTTAATATATAGTATGAAAGGAAGAAAACTCAGTAATGCGTAGCAGTAGAAGGTATTTAGCATAAAGCATAAGTTCCCCTAATATGTCTACCAGTTTTGGTTGATGAAATAGGTTTACTCAAATCGTAATTAATGTGAAAATGGGTTTGTTTGTTACACTTTTACCCTAAATGACTACACTGATGGTATAATGGTTAAGATCGACCTACCGTGCGAGTGTCACGGGTTCGAATTCCACGTAGGATAACAATTTTCCCGACTCACAAATTGTTGTGCCGAGTCTGGATATAATTTGTGTCCGTCAATAATAGGTTTCTAAAGTCCCCCGCAATTCAAGGAGTATTTGCTCAGTGCAGAGTGTTGTCTTGAAAATAACGATCACCATACTAATAAGTAGTTTGTTACTCAGCATTTCTACTTGATAAAATTCTATATTTATTATTATAGGTAACATCACGGTGGACCTTCCGATGTCCTGGCTGTCCTGTGACATTATCAGCGGACGAGACACATTTCCACGAGAGACACAAGTGTATACAGTTCTTTTCACAAGTGAGTATACCTGCTGTGAATCAATTAGTCTTTATTACACTCAATATTTCTGTGTTATTAATTTTGAATAAAATCCCAATTACGTCTTTGCCTACACGGGTATCGAGACCTTTTTAAATCTCAGACCTTTTTAGTACAGAATTGAAATAAATATATAGGTACCGGGTTTGTCACGGGCGTTTGGAATTTTCGATGGCAACTTTATAATACGACAATTTATTAATTTAGTGTTTTTGAGTAATACAAATAACTCACTCGAGAATTATTAATTTTGAATATTTTATAATATGATAATTTATTATAAAATATAACGAGAAATCCTGAAATTAGTGTAACACTCCTATAGATATCTGTAAACATAATATAACGTAAGGTATCTCTGTGTGGTGACAGTGTAAGAATACAATTCACCCCCCCCCCCTCTTCCCCGTGGGTGTCGTAAAAGACGACTAAGAGATCTTTAGCATATAACGACAATGCAAGGGAAGGAATACTCGAAATAAGACCCTATACTAACCCGCCTGACCAGCGTGGTAAGTCAATTTCGCTCCTAATATGGATGAGGCTCGAGCCCAGTAGTGGAATGTATGTGAGCCATGATGATGACGGTAAAAGTAAAATACGTTTTAAATCATGTATTTATTTCAGGTAATGGGATATACGCCTCTTTTGTCGACACAGTATCGCGCTGACTCTGTGTTGTTTAAAACACGGATACCACACGACAAACAGAAGTGTTTCAAATTCATTTAACACAATACACAATTTAATTGTTGCCACTTGATGTAATATGGATTTGGCTATATAAAATATTTTTGTTTGTTGTTGTTGTAAATCGTTTTGGTATTAGAATAATTATTTAATTTTGAAACGGCAGCTGACTAAAAATCTTCGAAATATTGTATTGTTTTTGAGCAAAACATAAAAATATGTAGACGTCTCAGAAGATAATAGACTATACTTTTCTTATTGATCAGACTTATCTAGAAAGGTGAAGTTAAAAAACTTCATGGACTTTTGTTACGAAAACAATTTGTGTTTGTTAGGTTGTCTGTAAATTAGTCAAAGCGTAATTAGCATAATGATAAGCTAAAAGCTAGCTAAAACTAGATAAAATATTACTGGTAGTAAAATGTAATTAATATTATTAAAATGTAAATATGTATGGTGCGTAAATCATGAGACTAAATGTAATTGTTATTGTGTAATACGAAAAATATGATTTTCTACAACAAACGGCAATCATTTCAATCATCCAATACTATGTTAGAGTATTAAAATCATATTGCGCCAAAGAATACCCATTTGATTGTAGGAAGAATTGCCTTGCATGGAAAATAAACCTAGGCTAATCGTTACAAGAGGTCGTTGCTAGGACTAAAACACTATGTGCATCAAAAATAATATTACATTTTTATTTTGTGAAATTTTCTTTAAGGGAAGTTGCCATCTCTTCAGTGATCATTCGTAGACCTTACCTATAGTTTTCACGTACTGCAACATATACTTTTAAATATTTCTTTTTGAAAAAAAAAGGTAAGAATATGTCGTCTATTAAGTCTTAGCGCCCGTCAATCTTACCGTGACCATGAATGCTGAGGGTTTGAAATGTCGTGAAATTAAAAATAAAAATCGACCCATATATGGATACAACTACTACATGACGAAAATCTAATGTCTCACCTCGCCCCTGTGACCAAGCATAGTATTTTTGAAGACCCCTCCCCGTACATGGGTCACGTAATTAGTGTACTATCCCTAATTTCGTTATCATTTGCGTATTGCAAATTGGATCACAGAATATTTTTCTTTTTAATTTTCTAAATCCGTGTGGTCACCACATGAGTAAAAATACTATTCACCATCCCCTCTTTTGCACGTGGATGTCGCAAAAGACGACTAAGACATATAATATGTATATAATATCTATGCAAGAGAAGGAATACTGGAAACAAAACCCCATACCAACACGCCTAACCAGCGTGGTATAGTAGGTCAATTTCGCTCCCACAGTGGAGGAGGCGCGAGCCTAACAGTGGGACGTGTATGGGCTGAGATGATAAAGGTTCTATATAACTATATCCGTATTAAAAGGGTAATTTTATTCAGTGTAATTTATTTACTGTAATATATTAATATTCAAATACAGTGGACCCCCGGTAATCCGATAAAGATTTTGTCCGGCTGTGTCAGATTATCGAATTTGTCGGATTATAGGGTACTGCCTAAGAACCCCTTATGAACGTACGTTAGGCCGTATTGCTATTACATGTAGTCAAATTCAAACTAAACAATCAGAATCAAAACAAAAGCACAATAGTAGTGCCGCGTACAAGTTGTAATCTGTTCAATCATAACTTACATTAGCAAAAGTTGACGAAAAAATATTCAATAATACTAGACATGTCGGATTACAAGGGGTGCCGGATTAAACAGGGGCCGGATTACCGCGGGTTCATTGTACACATATTCCAATATTTATAACAATATTTGTATAATACCTAAGTAAGTATATAAATAAAACTTTCCGTATAGTGACTGCGTAAGAATACAATTCACCACCCCCATATATTGCTCGCGGGTGTCATAAATATTAGTGTTTTGTAAGGGATGTAATATATATGTAGATACGCAAATAAAAACTTTACATAAAATCTTATACCAGTCTGACCAGCGTGGTGTAGTAGGTCAATTTTCCCAATTATGGATGAGGCTCGAACTCAGCAGTGGGCATTTCAAATGCATATTTAGTTAAATGATCGTTGTGAAAAATGTAGATAGATAGCTGAAATTAGTTCATAATAAAAAGTAGGATAGTGTTAAGGAAAACTGTCGAATTCTCATAGTTCTTTATCTTATAATATAAAAATGTTTCTCACTTAATTTTTAAAAGATGTTTGTTTTCATCAACAGCACTTAAATTTGAGGTAACACCAAATGCAAAATTTCATTGTTCTATGATGAACGATAAGACACAAATAAATTTATCATATAGATTAGGGATTACTAAACTAAAATTTTGGTGTTGTTGCTAAAAACAACAACCTGTTAATTTAAAACCTGTTTCTACGTATTAAGTGACGAATTACTTCAACTAAATGTAAAGTATAAAGTTTACGAAAAGATTTTTTTATTCTATATAATAATATTTGGTTGGAATAATTGGAAATAGAAAAAGAGAGTTTACATTATATTAGTTTTTTAAGAAATAAAAAGAGAGAGGGAGAGGAGAAATTGGAATCTATAAATCGTCATCGACATAGTCACGTGACGTGCTAATGCAAACACTATATCTTTTTTTTCCACGCTGTGGAAATGCATTTACGCACTACTAAGCTAGTTACAGACGGGGGAGTGTGTGTAGGACAAAAGTGACCGAAATACCCACTAAAACCACAGCGGCCCCTTTAGTGCTTTTACGGGGCGCTAGAGAGATCCTCAGATGACTTTCTATCCTCGATACAACAACAGAAGCACTATATCTGTAGATATGTCAATATCACTATATAGGCAATAGACGTCAAAACGAGATAAATGTAAAAAGCTTTAATCTAACTTCGAGATAAAAAATTTGAATATCCAAAAATAACTGTTTTTTCATAGTTTAAGTGTTCACTTCTGTCGGCAGTCTTCATGACTGCTTCTTTTTTTTTGTTTAGTATCTGTATACTACTAGGCCAATCCATTCTCCGGTAGGCGTGGCTTGAAATTTCGTTTCTAAGTATAATAACCACTAGTGTTATTTAGTGAAGGTGATTTTCAATGAATTTTCATTGAAAATGTACTTAAGGTTTACTTAACATTTTAGTTAACTGAATTGTCACTTTACAGAAATAAGGAATCAGTTTAGAGCAAATAAACACTTGGCTCCGCGCGACACTTTTAATCAATGTATAAATTTTTACTCAAATGTACAGAGATGTCGTGCTGGGCTGTGTTAAAAATGTATTTACTTATAGCAAATACGGGCCCTGATATTGTAATTTTTACTTCAGAAAATGATATAGGTGTCTATTGCTAATTCTTTTTAGCGATAATTATTTTCTTACTTTGCTCTCAAATACTAGTTTCACTGCCAGTGAAGATCGCGCTTTTGCGTTTATAATCCTAAATTAAACGTAATACGTAATAAGATCAATTGCTACTAGCATTATGTTTTCAATTTATTGTGAAAAATATGTTTAAGATCATGTTTACAGTTTAGTTATATTTAATTAATAGTTTTTTTATGTGTATAAATATGTTTACAATCATTCAAAATAATTAAATAAAAATATATAGGTAGTTTATACAAATTTTGTATCGTGCTTTTTTAAATAATCCATTATAAAAGCTGATAATAAATCGTGATTTACAATCGGTGGGCTTACCCTTGAAATCAATTCTAATTTCGAATCCGATTCAATTCCAATCTCACCAAACTTATATTTGGTACTCTTAAACAAAATCGAGAATGAATTCTTCGCGTTTGCCGTTGTTATATTCATCACATGTGTCGTATTTTATTACTTTAAATTAATAATGTTACCGAACTCGACCACCACAAAGACGCTTTCCTGAAATTGTGCAACATTAACGATTTTAAATTACGTCAAAATCACGTCGTGAGTAGCAACTATTTAGTCGACGAGAGTCGAATTCATTTAGTTTAAAAATATTCCACCGATATTGATTCCAATCGTGCGCTAGTGTCGCTTTCAAGAGTTTGGTACTCTCTTTTTTTTGCTCAAATTCAAGCTGCGATTGGATTTAGGATTGGAATCGAGATTCAAGAGTAGGCACACTGATCATAATAGAGATACTTTGTATCACTACTTGCACACATAATTATGAACATTTATTTATTTCGCCAAAGAACTATTAACTCGTTATATGCATGCAATGTATATATAGAATTTGTTAAGTAGAATCTAAGGGCAATATCGTATTGGATATTTTTTAGGATCGGTGAGTACACGTTTGCATCGATACTGCACTTGTTTCTGGGAACTTGTTGTATTATAATAAGTAACTATGACATAAATCTTATGTTTACTTTTTTTTTTCGCGTTTTAACTTGCGTTTACGAGGGGTGATCCAAAAGTAATGATAATCAATAATAAACACAATGAATAAAATAAAAAAATATATTTATTTCTCAACATAGTCTCCTAGCAAGTCTATACATTTAGTCCATCTCTTTTCTAAACCTAAAATTCCCTTACAAAAAAAATCTTTATCTTGACTCTCAAAAAAGTCCTCAACCGCGGCCATCACGTCGCTATCATCATCAAATTTCTTGCCTCGGAGGTGTTCCTTGAGTCGTGGAAAGAGATAGAAGTCACTGGGGGCTAGATCTGGTGAATAGGGGGGGTGTTCCACCAACTCAAAGCCCGCTTCCTGAATGCCAGCCATGGCAATTGCAGCTTTGTGAACAGGTGCGTTGTCTTGATGGAACAACACTCCAGCCCGCAGTTTGCCTCGCCTTTTCTCCTTAATAGCCTCCCGCAATCTTCTTATTTGTTCTGCATAGTAGGAGCCTGTAATAGTGGCCCCCTTTTCCAAGTAGTCCACCATGATTATTCCTTCAGCGTCCCAAAAAACAGACGCCATAACCTTCCCTGCTGAGCTTGACACTTTGAATTTCTTCGGCGTCGGTTCATCGGATCGTTTCCATGTCATCGATTGTTGTTTTGTTTCAGGATCAAAATGGTGGATCCAGGTCTCGTCCATGGTCACAAAACGTGACAAAAAATTGTCCTTGTCTGCCTGGAACTTTTCGAGATTTGCTCTTGACATGTCGACTCGTTTCTTCTTTTGCTCGTCGTTTAACATTTTCGGTACCCAACGCGCGGAGACCTTTCTCATATGCAATTCGTTCGCAAGGATTCTTTGAATGCTGCCATATGAGATCCCTGTGACCTCAGCTACATGCCTGATAGTCACTCTTCGATCTTCCAATACAACTTCTTCAACTTTTTTCACATTTTCTTCAGTGAGGGACGTCGATGGGCGTCCTTCGCGGTGTTCGTCTTCCGTCGATGTTCTTCCCAGCTTAAACTCCTTAGCCCAGCGTGCAACTGTGGAATATGGAGGAGAAGAGTCCCCTAATGTTTCCACCAAGTCGCTGTGTATGTCTTTGGTAGACATTTTTTTCAAGCAGAGGTATTTAATGACAGCTCTGATTTCGTGTTTTTCCATTTTGATGTTCACTCCTTGACAGTCCGTATTCAAATGAATGTAGCTCCCGGGAATTGTGGCCTATTTATATGATTTTTTTTTCCTGAACTAGTGGGTAACTGAGCAAGTGACTGAAATTTTTTTGTATTTTTGTGTGCACTAGAAATAACTGATTATCATTACTTTTGGATCACCCCTCGTAGATAGTGTCTACCCTTTTACTTAGGTACACCTTAGTCCTCCCGGCGACGAGTATTCCAAACATCGGAATAATATAGGCAATATTATATAGCGATGAAATCCGTTACTGGTTTTTTTTTTTTGTGAAATAATCATGTAAAACGGTATCTTTTTGATTGAATGATGGGATGTATTGTATAATCGATAATTAAAGAAATATGTATTGTATACATATTTCTTTAATTATCGATTAGCCAGCCAGTTTGGTGACTCTATCATCACATTTATTTATTAATATATATTTTTTACACAATAGTGTTTTTATTGCGACAACGACCCTAATCCCTAACGCAGTCCAGAATCTGCCTCGGCATAGTGAATCGAATACACTTGCGTTTTGAGATCAACAAAAATCTTCACATTTTGCCCTACATCACGTAATAAAAGGCAGAAGCGATTGAGGCATCTTGATATTATCATAATTTATGTGACTATAAAAAAGCAACTACTGTGGCAACGGTTACGAATACTATCAACCCCTACATTGCTCATGGGTGTCGTAAAAGACTACTAAAAGTTGCGGCCGGTCATAAAACTATTGCCAAAACTTTTGCAATATGTAACATGAAAGAACAAAAAGAAATCATTACGTACTCTATTTTGAGACAAACATATTCTGAATGGTAAGTAATTCCAGAGTAAGCTGATTATAATGATACCAGGAGAGGCCCCCAGGCATTGTAGTTTTTAGGTCTTCTAATTTTTCTAACGACGAGTACTTAGCAGTACGTAGATAGGATAATCTACCAGCAACTTGCTTTGCGGTACGAACTTGTAAACTAAGCTTTTTTTTTATGGGTGGGCTATGGTAAGCGCACGCGCGGTCCAGTCCTTCCGGGGCGATGAAAGGACGGCGCGCGAGCCCATAACCCACCTGTACCCACGTCATCTCGTTGTTGGGCCAACCACCGGAGCAGAGGTGATTTGTCATCAGTGGTCGGCCCGACGGAATACCCTTTCGGGTACCCTCACCTCTCCACGTCCTGGGACGTCGGTCTCCGTCGCGCGGTCAGCCTCTCTGCGGGTGACTGACAGTTCCCCGGTCCGATCACCCGCGGCCTCGGCTAGGGCGGCATTAGGTGCAGATACTCGCGCCTGCGCCGCCCGAGTCGCCGGCGGCGGAACGTGTCGCCGAATAGGAGCTCTACTCGCACACGATCCGCCGCCTTCTTCCGTGAGATTACGGCCTCACAGAAGGCGGCGACCGCGTCCCAGTTCCTGACGCTGTCGAGCATCTCTCTGGCGATGGTCGGCAGCGTCAGGTCGGCACCGATAATCGCGACGAGTTCACGGCGCTCTCCCTCCCACGCGGCACACACTTCGAGCGTGTGCTCGTCGCAACTGCAGTGGTGGCAGGACGGTGTGCGCCTTCCTGACAATCTTGTGCAGGTACGTCGCGAAGCAACCGTGCCCCGTCAGCACCTGCACCAGTCGGAAGGAAAGCATCCCGTGCGACCGCTCTAACCACTCCATCAGCACCGGCCGGAAGTCCTCGATGGTCTTGACACCGTACCGAGGACTCTCCAGCCGGACTGCCCAACGGGCAATGACTTCTCGGCGGGCGTCGACCCGCCAGGCGGTAATTTCCCGCAACGAGACCATACCGCCGCGGACACGCGTCTCCGACACCCGCTGATAGATGCCGGCGAACATCTCCGCCTCCAGGTCCCACTGGGGAGTTCCGGCCAGGAGGCACGCTGCCTCCGTCGCCACTGTGCGGTAAACGCGTATGGCCCTGATCGCCATGACCCTCTGTGGTCGCCACAAGAGGGCCCTCAGACGGACGGTCAGGGACCCCGCCCACACCGGTGCGCCGTACAGGACCATATACTGTAAGCTGTGATGAATATTTGCGTCAAAGTATTGGTAACCGCCCGATAGAGGCGTTGCTCCTAATCACATACAAATTGGTCTCGATAACTATAAGAATACTTTGGCGCAAATATAAGTGCTAAGCCCACTGGTCAACGTGCAAGTACCGTATTATGAAGTATGTGTTAGAAGCAGTTCTCGAAAATGATCGTGCCACATTGTACTGGGACAGGTCTATCATCTCTGATGGGACTGTTATAGCCAGCAAGTTTGACATCATGCTGATAGATCGACTAAAGCGCCGTACAATGATAGTCGACGGTATCGTCCCACATTAACTCTGGTCTTGCTACTTTAAATACTATAAAGAGATTACGTGTTTGTGTTAGTAGTAGTAGAATGGTGAATTGTATATTATTTCCAATAAGGAAATGTCCAACAACGGTTTGATATGCAAAATATATTTATTTACAAGCAACCGGTTCGTGTTATGATTGTAAATATATTGCTATTAATAGATTACCTTGTATTCTAATTGCTAACAATGGTAGCAATACCTGCCACTTCTCACCGCGACCGCAATTAACTTGTAAATATATATGTACGTTCGCTACTTATATTACTCTGTTTCAAGTAATTACATCAACGATCCGAGCTAACCACAAACACCTGACGGTTTTAAGTTACATATCTACTTGAAGTTCACGGCTCGCAATCCTGATAGGAATTTTCTCTTGTAGCTTAGTTAATCTTAAGGAGGCATGTGTTCTACAGTACATTTAAATAGATCAAGTCTGACGGATGTATAGAGAACTCGGTTAGGTAAGAGTCTTTATTACAACGATACATACGTGCTAGTACATAATAGACAGATAATCCTTACTAATATTATAAAGTAAAGCGAAAGTAAGTTTGTTTGTTTATATGTTTGTTTGTTACGCTTTCACGCTTAATCCATCGAGCTGATTTCAAAAATTCTTTCACTAATGGAAAGCTATAATATCAGGAAGTAACATAGGCGATATTTTATGCCGGTATTCCTACGGGAACAGGAACTACGCGGGTAAGGCGACTGAAACCGAAGCGAAGCGAGGGCGGGTTGCTAGTATACAATATAGATAACAGACGATATATATTATATAAAAGATATATATAATATTAAAGATATATATTATATAGAAGAAGAAGAATGCAATTAACATTGGACGTTTTTACCCTGCTGCTACCTACAACAACTCGTCTGACCAGCGTGGTTTAGTAGGTTAATATCCCTCGTATTTTGAAGGAGGCTTGAGCCCAACTGTGGGACATGTGAGCCGAGATGATGACCCTGCTGCTATATTTATATACGCGTCCAGTGCAGAAAATCCTTTTATATAGTTCTATCATATCGAATTGTGTTTTAACATGACCTAACATCGCTACCTGATTCTATTTTTCACACTTCCATGGTATAATGCGTGTTACCATTACGACTTTACGGGATTATGATTTTACGTGCGCTGAAATCGTTTCCCGGAGTGTCCAAAGTATAATTATAAATCTGCCATCAGTATATAAGCTTGGCCTGTGTTATGTAATGCGATGTAGGTTGTATATAATCAATCGTTGAAAGGTGCTTACACAGAAAAATTAATAAGTATTAATATTTCTGTGGGTGCTTGCAATTCCGATGAATTTAGTGTTAAGGTAGGTCTGCATTAAAGATAGGAGATCCGCCGCCGGCGACTGGGGCGGCGCAGGCGCAACTATCTGCGCCTCATGCCGCCCTAGCCGAGGCCGCGGGTGACGTGACCGGGGATTAGTCCGTCACCCGCCGAGAGGCCGACCGCGTGAGGAAAGACCGACGTCCTCCCCGAGGGGGGGACGTCGGTCGATGGGAGGGTACCCCAACAGGGGGTATTCCGTCGGGCCGACCATTGACGACAAGTTAACGCTGCTCCAGTGGTCGGCCCAACGACGAAGGCGACGTGGTTTTCGGGTGGGTCGCGGGAGTTGCGTGCTTAAGCCCCTCTGTCGCCCCGGACGGAGTGGTGCGGAGGCGCGCCGACCGCGGCCCACACACAGAAAAAAAAAAGGTCTGCATTAAAGATCGGCGTTAAGTCCTGCTGAAGATGGGTGCCTTAAAATCAGAGGTACCTATAACAAGAGCCATTCTGGTGTATACTTTTCGATGATGATATTGTTCGTGTCAGAGTGAATAGACTGGAACTCCAAAACATGCTGGTAACGTAGGGTTGTAAAGTGGAAAATGTTTTGTTCATAATCACCAAATGAAAAACTGAATTCATGCTTTGTGATTTTGGTGGTCTCTCCAATTTTAAACCCATAATTATCCTTAAAAATGTCTCCGTGTGATGACGGCGTAAGAATACAATTCACTACCCCCTCTCTTCCCCGTGGTTGTCAAAAACGACTAAGGGTATGGCATATAACATCTTAACTCGAAATAAAACCCTATACTAGGCCTAACATAACCCTATAATAGTAGGTCAATCTCCTTCCCATTGTAGAAGAGGCTTGAGGCGAACAGTGGGACGTATATGACCAGTGATGATGATGATCCCTAAACCGAGTACATATATTTTTTTTTATTACCAGCGGTGGCAAAACGAGCTAGCAGCACACCTGATGGTAAGTGACGCTGTCGCCCATGGACCTTTGCAATACCAGGGGCACAGCCAGGCCGTTTCCTACCGTGAAGAAAATACTCTTCTTAAAGCTCGTTTAAAGAAGGACATGTCATAGCGCTCGGGAAACACAGCAGCAGGTAGTTCATTCCAGAGCTTGCACGTACGTGGGAGAAATGATCGCTGGCAACGTACAGATGAAGACTATAACGTTTCCAGGTGAAATGGATGAACCCTACTACGATGTTGAGTGGTACGTTGGTAGAATGGTGACGGTGGTACCAAGTCAAACAGTTCCTCGGAGCACTCCCCGTGAAAGAGTCGGTGGAGTTCACAGAGTGACCCTAAGTCTCTCCGCTGCTCCAGCGACTCCAATCTGTCCGTAAGATTGAAATCCCCAACGATTCGAATAGCCCGTCTTTGCAGGGTATCAAGTAGGTCTAGCTGATATTTGGGCGCACTTGCCCACAGATGTGAGCAGTACTCCACATGAGGACGGACTTGTGCTTTATATAGCACAAGACGCTGTCTCGGTGTGAAGTACCGCCTGGCTCTGTTCAGGACGCCCAACTTTTTGTTTGCCAATTTGGCTTTGTCCTCGAAATGACTCTCAAACTGGACTTTGCTCGATATTTACTCTCAGAAATTGGGCGAGTTACTCCTTAGAATTGAGGCGCCATGACAAACGGGTCCTTCTTTGCAGTGAACGCGCAAACTTGTGTCTTTGTGGGATTGAACTGGACTAAGTTCCGTTCACGCCATTCAGAGGACCGCCCCAGAGAGCGCTCGAATTCAGACGCGAGTTGAACCCTTCTTTCCTGAGTACTCCGAGGGATATTCCGTTGCTCGGTGTACCTCTCGTCACCCGTGCTGTCATCCGCATAGCAACGCATATTCTCGATAGAGAGCATGTCATTGATATGCATGATAAACAACGTCGGGGAGAGCACCAAGCCTTGTGGTACATCAGCATTAATGGTCATGTTATCGGAACAGGAGCAGCATGGTATCGGATATCTGATGAATGGATGGTATCCATCCATCCATCAGCCTACAGACGTCCACTGCTGGACATAGGCCTCCCCACGACAATGCCACTTGGAACGGTCCTGCGCCACTTGCATCCAACGGTTCCCTGCGACTTTGAGATTGTCGTCAGTCCACCTAGTGGGGGGTCGTCCTACGCTGCGCCGTCCGATTCGTGGTCGCCATATCTATACCAGCATGCTCGAATTTTCGATATCTCGGTTTGCTTATCCCAAGCAATGGCGAACCTATCTATAAAACCTTAACAAGGCCTACTATATTCTATGGTATCCTGTAGTTTGGAGTTAAATTATAGAACTCGCGTCATCGCTGGGTGAACAAAAAGCGCGTCCGTGAGTATTTTTTTGTAGATCACAGCTTGACAGACTCTGACATCTTTGAGAGCACATGATTGATTGATTGATGACAACATTTCAGCTCATGTAACCTTTCTCTAGAGGTGAACTGACCTACTGGTCAGACGGATTGATGTAGATAGATTTTATTTCAAGTTTACCTTCTCTTATATGATACTAGCTAACCCAACAGACGTTGTTCTGTGCAAATAAAATAAAAGGAATTCTTGAAATTGACAGCAGTGCTACCTACCGCGTCTAAATGTGAATCTAAACCATTCTCGAATCCCCTTGAACACACACAAAAATTTTATCAACATCGGTCCAGCCCTTTACCTCCTAAAGGGCTGGACCGATGTTGATAAAATTTTTCATTGTTCAGTTTAGTGACATACGTACACTAGAAATTTATATATAAAGATGTTGCTTAATAAAATACTAAATAAAATAAATCATGTTTATTTTTCATCAAAACAAAGTTTTACATTCAGAATATAATTTTACATTCGTCCAAAAGATACATAAAAGTTTCATTCAATATCTCATTTTGGTGCCTTATATTTTTGAACACTTCGGTTTGAAATTTATTAGATACTTATTTAATTATAAAGTTATATAAAGCAACTTACACATTTGAATATGATTCTACCTTTGCCTTAATAAAGGACGTAAAATAATTATATTAAAATGTGCATATCTTTTGCAATACGTATATTTAAATATGTGTTTTATTTTCTTAAAACTATCTTAAATAAAAAGAGTCTTACTGAGATTAATTTTATCAATGTTTTACGAATTCGCAAGACTCCATATTAATTATTTAAAAAAATATTAATTATAATTACTTATTTAATAATTATGTAGAATCTTATATCAAACGGTATAAAAGTGTTCATTATTTTCAACTATAAAGATATTTCGAACATCGAAAAATATTATATAGTTTTATGGGGCGGATATCGGATGAATTTACAACTGATATTAATTATGATTGAATAAATAATTTGCAATTATATTTACATTTTATTATCATAATTGATAAAATGAGTCGATTATCTTTAGACCTTTCCGGTCCGTAGATATCCTTGACAAGTCGGTAACTATGATTCAGTATCATTGTACCTAGGTATGTGGCGAAACCAAAGAGAATATATTATAGAAGCATAACTAACATTAGAAACTATTAGAATATTCGTAGTCACTCTGCAATATACTCGTCGTAAGAGTAATGAGAATGGTTTTATGATTATTTATAAATTTCGATTCATATAAAATGTATTTCTGAACTTTAAAAAGTATTTCGTTGTTAGATATTTTTTATTACTTTTTCAGTTATTTGGAGTTATAGGGTGTTGTGTGGTGGGAACGCTCCCAATCGGGAGTGATGCGACGTACCGGCTACTGCCACCGCCGCGTGGTGGCGCTTTCAGGCCATATCGTCAGCCTTACCGTCCAACCTCTTCAGCTGAAAATGGAGATAGGAATTTATTAAAATATGTGCCGCCAGCTATTTTTTTTTTATAAAACACAAGTCCCTGCAAAGACAAAAATTCTACAAATACAATGTGAATGATTGATGGTTTTCTTTGTTTAATTTACCACTTTTCTGTTTGCCAAAATAATTTAAGTGTAGACATGTTTTATAACATACACATACATAATGTTACATACAACATATACATAATGTTTTAAGTAACGTAAGTAAATAAAAAATGGAAAATTAGTAATAAAGATTCGTGTCCATACGTTTAGACGTAGCTAATAAACTGAAATCTAACTTTTCGAAGCGGCTAAATTAGTCTCGAATCTAGTCCTTAACACTCACTTATATTAATAATAATTTATTTAATATACCTAAAGGCAAAGTTTATATGTACCTATAATAAAAGCGCCGACTAAACGGCGTTAAAAGATAATCCAACCCTGAGCCATGGCTAAAGCAGACAGGGAGAAGAAGAATAGACTTCTCGCTTAACAATATTTTCAAATAGATAACTGAATATCTCGTAATGATGCCTTTTATAAGCTATGTTACTTACGCTCTGTTCAACTGTCCACGCAGTGGTGGTTAGGCGTCCAGTACGCTTGGAATAGAACATTATATTGTAATAATTATATTGCATGTATTATGCTGGGCAATAACAGATTCAAAATACCATTAGATAACTTTCCTTTGCCGCGGTTATATTAAAATCAACTGCAAGAGATTAAAAGTCCGTAATAAAACTTTATCCGTCACTGCGGTATCACTAAATTTGTCCTATTTGATGCGTATGGGCTTAGAAGAAGAGACATGTTTAGCCATTATCTAGTAGCAGTTCTCGAGTTTGATAAAGTTAAAAAATATAAACTTGCATGGCTTATTTTACTTCTATAGAAATGTTTTGCCAAAAATTATGGTGCTATGGGTAAGTAGGAAAATGTTCTGTTTATTTTCTGATAAAGTCCACTCATTCATTGACGATATTATAGACAGAGGTGCTTATTATTAATATTAAAATGTTCAGAATCTGAACTTTGAAATTGAAATAGTCATAATTTAAATCTTATATTTCCAGAGATTATCAAAACAAACAAAAAACTTACACTATTAAAATAGAAGATGGTAACAATTAATAGCGAAGTTTTAGATATTTGTTACAGATGGCGTGACGATTATTACGTGTACAACAGGCTATGGAGCCGCACGCTGTCATTTTGTTACCCCAAAGAGTTTGGGGTTGACATACACATAGCTTTATAAAAAAAGGCTAATGAATCTAAATTGTGACAGTGATTATAATTACCTCTTTCTCATCCCCGGCGACAGTGCGGTACCTGGGTGGCGTGATTGTCTCTACGGGTGGTGCAGAGAAGCCGTGAACGTACAGAAGAGCAGCGGCTATTCCGCCAGCGATGGGTCCCGCCCAGTATATCTAAATGTGTAACAAGTTTCATTTTAGTACATATTAAGTAGAATCCGTGTGGTGACGGAGTAAGAATACAATTCACTACTCCCTATCTTGCCCGTGGATGTCGTAAAAGACGTCTAAGTGATATAATATGCGGGAATGAGAACGTGAACTATATGTAAGGTAAACTCGAGATGAAACCCTATGCCATCACGTCTGATCAGCGTGGTATAAGTAAGTAGATCAATTTCGTGGAATAAGTAAGTAGATCAATTTCTCCCCTATTGTGGCGCCGATCTTGAGCCTAAAAGTGGAATATATATGAGCTATGATGATGATGATGAAACATTTACTTGCCTAATACGCTATTCGCAGTATAACGCATACTATATGCTATCAAGTGTCAACCTTTAGGGAAAGGAAGGAAGAAGGACGTTAAGGGAAACGTAGATCTCGTAAGAGGCGGCGAAAAAGCATAAGCAAACAAGAGAAGAATAATTTCAAATGAAACTCCTGGGACCAATAGAAGCGGATCATCAATGATAAATGTTTCAAAAACGGGGCAAATTTATTCCTTGTGACTTGTGAGAGCTTTCCTTGCAAGGGCTGCGATATAACCGTCTGCGATCTCTTTAGTCATCTGTTGTGTGATGCAGACGAAGTTGCACGGGACTGGGTGTATTGTATACATCAATTATGTCTACGTTAAAGTTTAATTATAGGCTCTTCGCTTAATATTTTTAACTTATGTTATATATTTTCAATAATTAGGACTGTTTTCATGATATACTTACCCAGTGGTCACTCCAATCGTTAGCGACTAGTGCTGAGCCAAAAGATCTTGCGGGGTTCATGGAAGAGCCAGTGTAGTCAACGGCGAGTAAATGACCCAACGTTACAGTAAGACCGATGGCCAGCGGAGCGGTAGACTTATGATCAGGTTTGTTGCCATCGCACACCTATGAGAAAAAAGTAAAAATAGTAAAGTAATACATTTTGTGCGGTTAAAACGATACTTTAGGACGATACTCTGAAGAATACTTGGGAATGTCTCCATATGGGATAGGAAGTATAATATATTTTTTTATTGGTAAGAATTGATGGATTGTATGCAGATTTGGATTGCAAGATATGGCAAATTCGAAATAAAACGAATGTAATGTATTTATTATCACCTATTAAGGTTATTTTCCCTCCAATTAAGCAAGATGTTCGAGGACTTTGAGATTCTAATCAAATAAGTAGGTACCCAAGTTCCGTTTGATGTCAATCCTTTTTGAAATCATTACTTCTGTTAGGCAGTCACGGTATCATATCGTCATCATCATCTCAGTTTAAATACATTCTACTGCTGGGTTCGAGCCTTGGCATATTAGAAGTGAAATTTACCTACTGTACCACGCTGGGCAGACAGGTTGGTTAGTTGGTTAAGTTGGTTATAGATGTTATATGCAGATTATATCTTTTAGTCATCTCTTACGATTCTCACGGGCAAGATGAATTGTGTTCTTATTCTGTCACCACACGGAGAGAGTATTATACCGTAATTTCTTTTTTATTAAGTTTTACATATTAGCATTAGAAACTGTATAAATTCATACTCTTCTAAAATGTGATAGGTATATGTATTATGAATAGCAATTTGCAAATTTGCATGTGGTTAAATAGAAACAAATCTAATTGAGAATGCTGCACTTTGAGTTGCCAAAATATATTGCTACTGACCGCTAGATGGCATTCATTTATAGTTACAAGTTTCTAAGATGTTAAAGCGATTGTTACGTGGTGTTTATTTATAAATATAGCAATGTTATCATTTGTTATCATGTTTATACTGATATAGTCTGGACTATAATTAAATTCAAAGAAAAGTCAAGCACTTAACATGATATGGATATTTATAGTAGAGGTGCAGGGAAAGGCCTTTTTCCCTTTTTAATGCTGTTAGTGGCAAACGAGTGAACAGCATACCTGATGGTAAGTGATCAGCGATTTAGTCGCTGATGGACCTTTGCTAGGCCGCTGTCTATCGTGAAGACAGGGAAGGGAGTGTGAATGCGTGTAATGAGGTTCGATGATACTAAAGGCTACTAAAGGCTTCACCAAAACCCACCACACGCAAATCAGAACATTGAGCTACTGGCTTCCTTGTTAATCAAACGAAGTCTAGTAACAAGTCACTACTAGTCAGATGTCGATTTGCTGTGAGAGTGTGGTACTACTCCGGACGGACCGGCCCGCGGCTGTAGACAGACGAATGTCGACAGTGTGATGACATATATAGCAGTGGCGTAACTATACTTTTCGAGGCCCGTGGCAAATTCATCGGACTCCGCAAATATATAAGGAAGCTGAACCAACAATAATAGTATTTATGCTGGGAGTTGGGATTCTCCTCTGATCAGGGGCCCCTTCCGACTGGGGGCCCGTAGCATTTTGCCGACTTGCCACCCTGTCGTTACGCCACTGACATCTAGGTATATACATTTAAGTATGAGTTGTCAGTTCCAGGACCGACGCTTATCATGAGATGCTATACTGCGTGTTTGCCTACATGACTATCAGTCGTGCAGACAGACGTGTGGTAAGGGACATATTTTCTCGACAGCCTATGCAACACGCGGTGAAATAGAGAAGAAGCGAGTGAGACATCCTTGTCTTACTCCATTACCACAAAGGTAGTAGCAATACTGTTTTAAATCTATATTTAATAGTTACTGTTCCTATAAATGTAAATAATTCCTTTTCATATTTGCATAGGTATGAGTAGGTCACCAGGTCCGCTCAGACAATTAAGAAGTATATTTTTTATAATCTGCGGGTTAGTAGGTAAGTACAGAACGGTTTGTGAAGCGGCAACAGAACAGAAATGAATCAGATTCGCTGAAGCGTGAAATAAAACATTCGTTTTCCTTTCTTTTTTTGTCAGTGAAGTGTCATTCATAGTCTGAGGTAGCGTCTGACATAGAATAATTTTAAAATAACTGGCAGTGATAAGATTAATTATATGATTTTATAAGATAGTTATCAAAATGTAGCAATAAGCCAATCAATAAAAAATAATAATTTAAAGATAGCTAAAGAAATAAATTATAAGGTCTTAAAGGTACTCAATTCACACAAAAAAGAAAATGAGTGCGTGTAAAGTTTACTTGCGGTTGAAGTAAAACTTCTTTTATTATTCAGTTGGTAATAATATTTGATATATTTACATACATATATAAACATAAATAATGATGATTGTATTGATCTTAATATTATAATAAAGTATTAGATAAACTACAATTAACTAACTCAATTATTAATTTTATTTCTATAATGAACTAGATCCCACAAGCGTCATTCCAATACGAGTTTAACTACTAGGGCAGCCATCACTTTCCTTACGTACATTGGAAGCAAGGCACTCGTCAGTGCGACAAAGGACTGTCATATCACTTAATCAAGCCTGTTGTGCGTCATTTTTCGTTTAAGTTTTAGTCCCGTGGAGTTAGTGAGTCCGTTTTCATTATTTGTGGTTGCTGATTCGACCTTCTAATTGTATTCTTATTTCGTGTGGGGACGGAGTAAGAATACAATTCACCACTCCCTCTTACTCGTGGATGTCGTAAAAGACGACTAAAGGATATAACATTTATGCAAGAAAATTCAAATGAAAACCCTATACCAACATGTCTGACCAGCATCGTATTATAGTAGGTCAATTTCTTTCCTATTGGGCAGGGCTCAAGTCCAGTAGTGGGACTTTTACAAGCTGAGATGACTACGACGATGCAATTTATCCATAAGAGTATGTTGACTATGGTCATTAAGTGATCTGGCCTCTAACAACGTATTAACTTGTATCGCCAGGTTTTGCTTGGCTTTTAACACCCACAAGATTTTCCGGTTGGTAGCATTTGTGCTTACAACCAAACTATACTATTAAATAGTAAAACATTAACGTAGCTCATATAACAATACTTACTTATATGTAACTTGTTTATCTATGTATTGTCTTAATTTGTCAATGTCATGACGACAGGCGTAACGTATTTTTCTAATAAAGTATCTATTATTTACGTTCATTCTAAAGATAGAACATAATGGAGTTCCCACTGTTTATAAATATTCATTAAAACAATAAATATCGAAGAAAGATTTCAATCTTGTTAGTAAAAAAAATAAAATGACCAAAAAAAACAAGGTAGTTCCGCGTGGTGACTGAGTAAGAATACAATTTACTACCCCCTATCTTGTCCGTGAGTGCCGTAAAAGATAACTAAGGAATAAAATGTGCATATAATATCTGCAAGAAGGAAAACTTCAAATTAAATTAATTATTATTAATTGATTAGCGTGGCATAGAAGGTCAATCATCCTCCTATTGTGGAGGAGGCTTGAGCCTAGCTGTGGGACGTATATAAGCCAATATGATGAATGAATGAATTACTAAGCACCCTAGACATTTCACGTTATGTAGTCTTGTATACTTAATGTTATATTACGCTTAATTAATTACGACTGTATGTAGATAAGGGTAAATTTTTAGGTGAGAAAATGTAAAAATTATGGGATCAATATAGCTACAGTAATACGGACTTACGCGATAGGTGGGACCGAGTGATAATCGCGTAAGTCGAATTCGCGTAAGTCGGGATTTAATTATGCTTATATTAAATGTACAAAAAAATTGGTTATATGAAACTAGTTCAAAGAAGAAAATAATTTTAAAGAATATGGTCAAAATATTATATAAAAAATTATTCAAATTTTATGAATAAAAAAGTAAATCTAAGTAAGGCTCGACCGAGAATCTCGGTCTCGGTCTCGGCATTCTCGGCTACAAATCCAACCGTGAAATTTGTCTCGGTTCTCGGCTAATTATAGCCGAGATTTTCGGTCATGACCGAGATTGGAACTTTGTTTGAATCGCCATTCAAATTTTACTGCGCGTGGCCACGCGCCGCAGTACGAAGTCGATTGGTGAGTGCGTGAGAGAGCTGAATTGTGATTGGTTGAAGTCCTGGCTGGCGAACTGCAGCCGGCCGTCTTCGGTCCGTTCGAGCAGTATTTGTAATGTTCGAGCAGTATTTGTAACTGAAAGCGAAGTTAACTCAGCCAAGCTTCATATTATCGAGGCTCTCACTCTCAATGAAAATGTAGGATTCTCGTGAGACGACATGGGCATCTTCAACTAACTCGTCAAACATGGCTGCTACAAATCAATCCAACTTATGGGCAGCTCATAATTCGATAGAGTTGGAAGACGAGTCAATGCCCTATGACGAATACAGTTCAAGCTCTGTGATAGAAATAGCGCTAGAAAGCTTCCTTAGAGAGCCAAGACTGCAAAGAAATGCTAATATTTATGAATATTGGTGTTCGTCACCTTCTGAGGTGCTTAAGCCTGCAGCAAATAAGTTTTAATCTGCGCCGCCTACTAGCGTAGCAAGTGAACAACTGTTTAGCAAAGCTGGACAATTGTATGACTAGAGGCGACATTCTTTGAAGGGCGAAAATGCTGAAAAATTACTTTTTAAGTGTTATAATATAATGTTATTTAACTTTGATTATTAAAACAGTTACTTTTATTAAACAATTAGTAGTGTATTAAAAAGTTTACAGTATTAAAATTTATTTTTTCACGCTTTGTCTATTCTCGGTCTCGGCTGAGATATTATTTTATTCTCGGTCTCGGTCTCGGCCGAGAACGAAAAACCCATCTCGGTCGAGCCTTAAATCTAAGGCTTGAGCGCCTCTTTGAATTCGCGTAAAACGGGGTAGCGTAAGTCGGGGTATTACTGTATATAGGAATTGTTATGCGGTGACGGCTACGAATAGTACCAACTTGATCATGGATGTCGTAAAAGACGACTAAGAACTTAACATAGATTTGAGCTAACTGCTGATGCCGTCTGGTCAACAATTCATTCCCAAGCAAGGTTGGCATCAGGCAAGTGGCTCTGTCGCCCCGGACGGAGTGGTGCGAGGAATGCACCGACCTCAACCCACCCCAAAAAAAATCTAATTGGTAAAAGAGCAGGACGATGATGATAAGAATAAGAAAGAAGAAGAAGTGCAATCCCTTGTAAAGACCAACGCAATTTTAATATCTCACTTAAGTAAATGTTCTAAAAATTTTATCAAATAAAAATAATTTAAAATAAAAAATGGAAGATAGGTATAAAATGATATACCCTGAATAATTAAACTTTCCTTCATCTCGGCTAATATATGACCCACTTTTGGATCCAAACCTGCACCACGCTGGACCACCACGATTGGAGGGCAATTGACCTACCACGAAGGTCATACGGGTTGGTACAAGGTTTTAATTGCCATTTTTACTTCTCTTGCAGAAATTGCACTGTATTCTTTCTTCATCCCCACACGAAAAACTTCCATAAATAACTATTTCTATGTTAAGAAATCATAGCGTAGTACATGCATAACTTCACGCCTGTTTCCCAGAGGGGTAGGCAGAGACTACGGATTGACACAAGCCACGATTCTGACGTACTTGCATTGCTTCACTCACACTCATCAAAGTCTTCATGCATTCTCTACGGTTATGTGTACTCTTAACATCATCTTTCACTAGCACATCTCCAATTTGATCCAGAAACGTGCGACGTGATCTTTCTCTTGCAACCGCCCTACTCACACTTGCTTTGTAATATACAAAGCAAGTGTGAGTAGGGCGGTGCTTCGTCATTCTCTCTTCACTCATTCTTTCTACATGTTCAAACCACCTCAATATACCTTTTTTAATATTTGTCACTACTTCTTCGTTCACTCCACGATGCTCACATTATTCCTAATTTTATCTTTCAGCTTTACACCACATATAATAAGTAGAGCTCTCATCTCTACAGAATTTATTCTACTTTGATATATGTCACAGAGAACGGCGTAATGTTATAACATTAAATATAACATATTTTGTATTTATATTGATGACGACTTATCTGCCATCATCAATATAAAAAAATGTCGACTATGATGACGAATGATCCAAAAATATAGGTATATACCATACAAGTTATGGCATGAACAGATGTGGGCATTATACATAGAAGGTGCCTGTGGGTAGTTTATATTATATCAAATGAAATATATAAAACGAACACGTCACTAATGTTTTAATATTCTGATGACGTGATGTTACTGTTCAAATAATATGTAAGTTGTAGATTATCTATTACTGTTTTGCGTATTATCTATGGTCCGTTTGTGACTTTTTTTTTTTTGAGGAGGATGACATGTCGTCAGTGGTCGGCCCGAAGGAATACCCCTTGAGAAGTACCCTCTCCTCGACAGACGTCCCCCCCCCTCGGGGAGGACAGCAATCTTTCTTCGCGCATATTGTGACGTTAACATCTCTTTCTTTATTTTTCTTCTCTGTGGATGTCGACTAAAAGAATTGATCCTTGAATTTATGCGTTGCCTTCTGCATAATATAAAGTGGCAGGCTTGTTATTGAATATCCAACTAAATAATTTTCACTTGCCGCTAAACGATGTGCCTAACTTGAATTTAGTTGTCATAATGAGATGTAACCTAAGAGGCATTCCTGTTTACGGTCAGGTTGAATATTATATTATTAATTAATTATTATTTACAATAGTGAGTTTAATTTTTTTTCTGTAGGTTGGCACTCCTCGGACTAAATCTCGCCTGAGACGTCCGGGACAACAGTAGTTCAACACAGGGGCGGCATACCTCTTGGAGTGTTAGTGGGACTCTCCCGCGATTATTTCTCCCATCTTATATCTACTAGATTTAACAGCCAAAATGGCACTATATTACATGTAGTTACAGGCAGATAGAAGGCAAACATTGGGCTTTTTTAAGTACTTCAGAAGTTTCGTGAGATAGTAAATTTTCTTGTCACGCAATTTCCGGCATTTGTCAGTGGTATAACGATGGCTTGTCAGTTGCAGTGAAGCATCTTTTTAAATATAACGTATTTTTTTGAGAGAAATATAAAAATAATACTTCAGAACAGGTGAAATATATAAAGAATATATACCAATATTTTAGCTTGTTCATTTAAATCCATTAATCTTTAGTGGTCAAATAACAATACAATCGTGCATAAGAATACAAAGTCTAACAATTCTTAATTACCCGCGCGTGTCGTACATTGCTGTAAGATAACGAAAATTCGAAATAAAACCCAAGCGTTGCAGGCAGCGAGTAGGTTTTGACATATGGAGTATGTGGTTAAAATACCGACCTACCGTGTCTAGTGACACGGGATTGATTCTCACACAGAACAATACTTTCCACAATTTATTATCTTGAGTCTGGGTACAAATTGAGTCCGTTAATTGTATATTTGTAAGGTCCACCACAATACAAGTATTATTGCCATAGTACAGGTTGTTGTATTTAAAAAAAATAACTTGTAGAGAAGGATTGTGTAGTATAGGCAGACCTAATAGACCCAAAGAAAAATCTCGTAAAGTACTATATTTATGATTTAAAAATCTAGGCCGTTTAAGATTCTGTTTTTAAAATAAACACTGACAATATGGTTGCACAAAAAGATGTTATTCATTGAAAAATCGTCGAGAATTGCTCATTACTGATCAAAGTCTGGAACAGTGCCCGATAACAAATAGGCTCGCGATCTGTCACGTGGAACGAATAGTAAAATATGCTTATGTCTACATGTTTGTCTTTTCATATCTTCAGCAAAGAAATAACACTACAAAAAAAAAAATAAAACAAAAAACACGTTACATTTCGATTAGGTACTTATGCTGTAAATACATATTATTTTCTGAAAAATTATGATAAATATTATGAAATATAATGAAATTTCCTACGTTCTTTCTCGATGTGAATGAAATAAAAATGGTCTCTAAACGGTTACGTTGCTTATCGATTATGTATTTGTAGAATGTTACAACTTTTACTAATATATTTCGCGAATAATATACTGCGTATCGTCACGCGATGTTTTGGCTACGTTTATTAGGATTTTTCAAATTCTTTGCGTAGCCTTTAAATACATTCTTTTTAATTGGTTAGTTGTTTTGCTTTAATAAACTCAACTAACAGCTGAAGATTATTATATGAAAATGAATGGCAAATATTTTAAAATAGCAGGCATTTATGTATGGCCTATGTAAGAATTTTGTTAAAATATTTAGTTACTACTAAATTTACTCTCTTATATTCCCAACGTACAGCATTGAATGTACATGATTGATACTTTCGATGCCCGATTCGGTGACGGTGTCATTACCTTAACCTTATTATTTAATTCTTAAAAGAAAATACTCCCCAAATAGGTAAACTCGCTTAAGTTTGATTGAATCTATTTATAATACCTAATTATTAGTTTATTATTTAATTTAGTTTATTATTTATCCGTTTGGTGACGGAGTAAGAATACAATTCACCATCCCCTCTCTCGCCCGTGGGTGTCGTAAAAGACGACTAAGGGATATAATATGCATATACCATCTATGCAAGAGAAGGAAAACTCGATATTAAACCTTATACCAACACGTCTAACCAGCGTGGTATAGTAGGTCAATTGCCCTCCTCGAGCTCAACAGTGGCACGTATATGAGCTGTGATGGAATTATTAGTTGATTTTATAAGTTTTTATCACAAAAAAAATGTCGTGAAAATAAACTTTCCGTGTGGTGACGGAGTAAGAATAGAATTCACCACTCCCTTTCTTGCACGTGGGTGTCTTAAAAGACAACAAAGGGATACATGACATATTATGCAGATAACATTTATATGAGAGAAGCAAACTTGATATAAAACCCTATGTCAGCACGTTTGACCAGCGCGGTATAGTTGATCAATTTGCCTCCTATCGTGAAGGAGGCCTCAGCCCATCAGCGGGACTTTGACTTTGGCTATTGGCTGAAATGATGATGATGACGAAAAATATAGAAAATGAGCATCGTAGTTTTATTTTTATTACAAGTTTAATTATTTATTGTGTCCGCACTCATTATAATATTTAATTATGAACAACAATATGGTAACATTGAAGCTGAGTAAGAATAACGAACTGAATGTACGACGTGGTAGTAGAATTAATTATATATAATTATACTACAACTCTATGAGGACATGCTGACATTGAATTATGTTGAGTCTTACGTCAGTTATATGTAATAAATGCATGTTCTATGTAATATCAGTGTAATTTGTAAGGATTGTAACTTATTTTTTGCAGCAAATATTACGTTCAATAAGAGGTGAAAATCGATTTTCTTATAGTCGTAGTTGTGATAAAATCTATATTCATCATTTTGAAAATTGACTTATTGATATAAACTGCACAGATGGCGTAGTGGTTAAGATAGCGACTTACAGCGCCAGTGTCGGGGGTTCGAATCCCACGCGGGACAACACTTTGTGCGATCCACAAATTGTTGTTCTGAGTCTGGATGTAATTTGTGTCCGTTAATTATATGTTTGTAAAGTCCCCCGCAATACAAGGATTATTTCCTTAGTGCAGGGTGTTGTCTTAAAATAAATAAAAAAAAAAAACATATAGAAATGGATCTATCACGTATCCGTATACCATGCTGGTGAGACGTGTTGTTATAGAGTTTCATCTCGAGTTAAGCTTCTCTAGCACAGATGTTGTGTCCATATTATATCGCTTAGTCCTCTTTTACGACGCCCACGGACAAGGTGGTGAATTTTATTCTTACTCAATCACCACATGTTATTATTATTATAACATATATAATATTTGATTAAAAATTATGTATGAATATATAAATAATCCATGTTTTCACACTTTAGTTAGACTATCTCCGTGAGGGAAGTATTATTTTAATGTAACGTAGACGTAGACGTAGTAGACGCGGTTAAAGAAGTTTTACTTCTAAAACAGTTTCAGCATAATTTGGTTATGATACGTAATTCAAATAAAAAAGCCAAACCCATAATTGGGACAGAATTTGAGCGCATATTTTGATGTGAAATATTTATAGGTAAAGGTAAACCTGATCGTTAGCGTGGCGTAAACAGGCCACGGCGACGCAACACCGTGCTATCTGACGGAGTACGCAAGGGTAAACCTGAGCGTTGGCGTGGCGTAAACAGGCCGGCGACGTAACGCCACGCTATGTGATGGAAATGTACTATAGGTAGTCTATACGTAGTAGTGTGTGAGTGAGACAGAACGATGCGATGTTGTGCGTAAGCGACTGTGCGGTGAATTAATTACGATTGTTGTGTAATATTTTAAATAATAATATATAACTATAAATCGTAATATTTTGTTTATATATTATGCCATATTAGTTCCTGTCGTAATCTGTTCTTTTATGCATATATACTTGTACAAAATAATTTTAATCTTTCACAACTGCCAGGCGTCCTGAGCGACGGTTCACTTCTTTTTTATTATCGCCGGTATTATACCACCTACCTAATACCCTACTCTAGAATATAAAAAGTCGAGGTGGAATGATGAATGTAGTTCTATAAATGTTTTGTGCGCCACTATCTAGAAAATTCGAACATGTAAAGAGCAATTCATACTTCGATGATAATGCAAAACAGATAGCATGAAATGAAGTAATTTAAAGTGCTTTCTCAAGTAGTTAGAAGTTAGTAATTTTAAATTAATGTTTAACTTTGTGTTCAGTTTAATTCTCTTTGTCTTTGACTACAAAAGCTTTATAAATATTTTATTACAAAAAGGCAAAACGCTTCCGTTAATAATGCTGTGTCACGAACATGTTGTTAGTGAGATCCGTTCAAGAAATGACTAGATCATTGTATCATGGTGTTGAGCACCTTTCATTCTTATGTACATTCGTGACCATAAAATTATGCATATGAATAATTTATATCTCTATTATTCTCCATTATAAAGCTGAAGAGTTTTTTTCTTGGAGTGTGCTAATCTCGTAAACGTTGTTTTAAAAAAATTAAACAGTTTTCTTTACAAAGCCCGTTTTTGGAGCAATTTTTATACAATCTCTGTGTGGTGACGTAGTAAGAATACAATTCTTAGAGAAGAATTACTTATAGAAAGGGGCGACCCCTTTCTTGCCCGTGGATGTCGTAAAAGACGTTAAACTTTAAGCTGATACATCCCAGACAATAATATTGCCTCATATTTATATTTTTTTTTGCTAGCTGTGTCATAAATAAGTATTATTAAGTATTAGAAGAATAAGTAAACATTTATTCTGTTCTCGTTAAATCTAAAAAAAACGCAAACTTGTTTATCAAGAAAAGAGCTTCTTACATAAAATAATTTAATAATAACAAGGAACAAAAAACCTATTGGCTCAGCTCGTGCTACTCTTTAAAGAAATTCTCATATTCTCAAAACTTAACTAATGTGTGTATGTACATGTGTGTATGCGCTATTTTTATATTTATTATATACATACACACATAAAATCACGCCTCTTTCTCATAGGGGTAGGCAGAGACTACTTCCTTCTACTTGCTACGATCTTGACATACCACTTTCGCCTCCTCCACATTCATCAATCTCCTCATAAATGTTCTTCGGTTCAGGGTACTTCTAACCTGGCCTTTCTTAAGAACGCCCCCGATTTGATAGTGGAACGTTCGCTTGGTCTTCCCCTTCCAACACTTCCGTTCACATTCGCCCTATAAATTCTCCTGGTTAGTCTTCTTTCATTCACTCTCTCTACATGGCCGAACTAACTTAGCATACCTTTCTCAATCCTTGTCACTTCATCTAAGTAGATGTAGCGACCACATTTTTGGCGTTGTGGTATGACCAGATTCATACCACAACGTTGCCTAATCACTCTGTTCTTAATTCTATCACTCAATTTCACACCAATCATGCTCCTCAGAGCTCTCGCATCCGCAGCATTTATTCTACTGTCGTGCTTCTTCCACCACTTCCATACATTAGGGTTGGTACAAGCACTCCCTATGCACAGCCAGGCGAGCCTTCTTAGACAGGCGTCGGCTGCCCATAAATGTGCGCAAAGTACCATTCACCTTTATCCCTTACACACTCTTCTTTCAATATTACTTTCACATTTACCATCCCTCGCAAATGTAGATCCCAGATATAGAAACTCTTGCACTTGTTCTAGTATTGCCTCTTCTATATATATATCTTGCATGAATTATGTATTATGTATTACGATAACAATTTAATATAAGTGCATATTACTCACCCCACAAACGACAAAGATCAGTACGAAGCCAAGGAAGAACTCGATGCCAAATCCTTGTAGTTGTGTGACGTCAGTGCCCAATCCAGTGGTGCCGAGGCTTCCAGCTGCGCGTTCGGGAGTTAGGGCTTTTAGTAAACCTGAACCAGCTGCTGCACCCGCGCATTGGGCTATTATATAGAGGATTGCTCTCACTATCTTGACACGACCGACGGATGCTAAGCCAAGTGTTACTGCTGGGTTGATGTGACCACCAGATATGTGCCCTATTGCCTGTTAATAAGAATAAATTTAGCGGTTAATTTAGTACATATTAAGATAATCTAACTTATAAATATGTAAGATAGCGAATAACAAAATAATATTTTTTTTTGCCTATGAATATAAAAATCCGAAATGTGTTGTTTCTTTTATACAGAATGTCCCGAAATTCAACGTCCAACGGAAAGTGGGTGGTAGATGACTTTATGACAGACATGATAATATGAGTATATCAAAAAAAAAGAGTGACATGGATTTTTTTTTATTTTTTTCATAGCTGTCCGTTGGACGTTGAATTTCGGGACAACCTGTATATCGTCTAAACATGATTGTCAATCATATTTTTTAGAAGATTTAGCATTACTTCCCTATAATGCACGACTTATTTAGTTTGTTTGATTCTTTTGAAGGTCATCATCGTCATCATCTTCGCAGCCCACATGCGTCCCACTATTGGGCTCGGACCTCCTTCACAATGGGAGGGAGGCTGACCTACTATACCATGCTGGTCAGACATGTTGGTATAAGGTTTCATTTCGAGTTTTTCTTCTCTTACACAGATGTTATGTGCATATTATATCCCTTAGTCGTCGTTTACGACATCCACGGGCAAGATAGGGAATGGTGAATTGTATTCTTACTCCGTCACCACACGGAAAACTACCACACTTTTGAAGGTAATTAATTTTATTTTATGGAAGTTAAAAATAAAAAATAATTTTCATTATTTCACGTTTAGAATTCAGGTTTGGTCGGCCCATATATGTATGTAAGTGACGGAGTCCGTGTTGTGACAGAGTAAGAATACAATTCATCACCCCTCTCTTGCATGCAGATAACATCGAAGGATAACTCGAAATGAAACCTTATGCCAACACGTCTAGCATGAGACTATACCACAGGTAAGTTTCCTTCCCATAGTGGAGGATGCTGGAGCCCAACAGTGGGACGTACATATATGGGCTGAAATGATGATGATCATGTAAGATTCATCATGTATAAAACTTTCAGTTTGAGCTGTTGTATTTTGTCGGTTATGACAATTAATATTTATCTATTTTTGTTTCATATATATTTAATTTTTACATAGGTTAATATTCTCTACATTTAGTTATTATCCATATAAACAAAATCAAGTTTATAATATGAAAAAGTGTTTACCGATACAGCTGCGTAAACAGAAAGACCGAATGCCAGAGCGATGAGCACTATGTTGGGCGCCGCAGTTGAGCCCTGAGCAATGTTGATGCAGGCTCCGCAGCCGAAGAGATTCAATAGCAGGTTACCTGGACAAACAATTTATTAATTTAAAAAAAAAAAAAAAAAAATTAAAGTTCAATGCTGTTCACTCCGAACTCCATCCAGATAATTGTAAAGTGTTTTCAATAGTTGTAGTCAATATTTGAGATAAACAGTAATTAAATAAAAAGACTATGTGTCACTGTTACTTTTCCTTTGGGTATCGTATTCGACGCCAGAAGAAAGTAAGCAGACGATATCACTTTAATAGAAGAACACTCGAAATATGTGGTATATTATTCACCAATTTCCTATCTCACTGTTTCCACTATAGGAAACTAGTGCGCATTAGAATAGGCTAAAGAAAAAATATATCAGTACTCATCCAATAAAAATAATATTTTTTTTTACTACAGGCAGTGTATATGAAAGGATCTGCCGTGTGGTGACGGAATAAGATTCTAAGTCAGCAACCCCTATCTTGCCCGTGGATGTCGTAAAAGACGACTAAGAGATATAATAAGCATACCTATAACATCTATGCAAGAAAGGGCAAACTCGAAAAAAAATCCTTTACCAACCTGCCTGACCAGCATGGTATAGTAAGATCAATCTCCCTCCTATTGTTCGAGGAGGTTCGAGTCCAGCATTGGGACATATAGGAGCTGTGATGATGATAATGATATGTAAGGATCCATATCGTAAAAGACGGCAGCAAACATTATTGTAGTGAAGCGAGCCTCAAGTGAACGGCTAAAAATCGATGCTTGCGATGTGAATATATGTTAATTTAGCAAATTACAACTAATCAGTGTGCTAGTAAAGATATTTTTTTTTTGCTATGGTTTATTCACACCGCACCCAAACAGTCCGCTCCGGGGCGAAGCAGAGACGGCGGGCGCGTAGCTTCGTAACTTGTATTCTACATCTCTGCGGCCGTGATGGATCACCATTGGTACAAAGTTATTATCTTCGATGTTGTGCCCGGCGTAACCGATTTGGAAGGATACACAATCATGTGGCAATTATTAACACTCCCTTTTTTAACAAATTATGGTATAAAACAGCATTCTGTAGTAGCTTATAGCAGGCCACTTAGAAAGTATCGCGATAAAAAGTTTTTATGTGTGGAGACTGATCAGTTATATCTATTTCCAAAATATAATTACATATTTATAAGTAAAAATGTGTAGGTACGTTCCAATTTCAAAATTTCCCTCCATATTTTTTGCGGGCTAATTCATATTAGAGTGTCTCATTGAAAAATGGATCTACACCGGGAACATTGTCGCTCTATGATTTTTCGCGATTTCAAGTGTTGCTTCGAAAACTGGTTCCGACGCATGAAACTTTGTATAGAGGCTAGTGGAGAGAACTTTGAAAATATTTAATAAAAAATATTACCTATGGAATCCTTTTTTATTTTCGCAAAATCCTCTAGTGAATATAGGTACATCCAGCAGACACTAAGACTTTATTAGGCATTAAGTATGCTTTTCGTAATATGTCTAAAGCGAATTGAATATGTTACGCTAGTCGATGTAATTCAGGAGTTATGCCACTAAACTGATATTACAAGCGGATGTAATTATTAGACCATTTCAAGTCGATAGTTTATACATGTATCGTATAATACCGTGGGTGTATAGTTATTGTTTCGTGATTAATGATAATAACATATAAATATAGAAGCAAAGAAATGCAATAAAGCTTTACGTTTGATGCCGTAAATGTGATGTGTTTATAAAAATTACGTCTGAGCAAAAAATAAGATTTTACATTGTAATAAATAAAAATAACTTCTCTATACATTTAATTTATTAGTGCAGGTAATCTTAGTATACTCAAATGCTTATATAAATATCACGCGGTTGGAATGTAAAACAAATATTTGCAACGGTTAATTAAAGCAAGAATGTTTTTATGAAAATGCGTAATTTTTGGAGTGTAAATCTCGCATCTTGGTAATCTTGAAAATAATACCAGGAATATCAACGCTAAAGCGGAAAAATGTGAAAAATGTGCTGCATTCGTTCCATTCCATTTATTCCCCTAAATAAATGATTTTCAATTTATTAACATTATCGCTCTACTATTATGTCGTGGTTTGATGATGGGGATAGGCCTCAACAATAAGGGAAAATTCTATAATTGCCTTTCTTAGTAGGCGGGTTGGCGTTCGTAGTTGGTGATATACATTGCTTAAGAGTGTTGAACTGCTGAGAGAGTGGGGATTAGTCCGCTACCGGCAGAGAGCCCAACTGAATGATGGCAAACCCGGTAATACTATTGTTGTTACTGGGAATTGCCGGGTATATATAAGGGAATCGGTACCAGTGCCTAATGGTGGTGGGGAGGAGATACGGTGAGTTATGTGGTTCCTCACCGCCCTTTTGTCGCCCCAGACAGATTATGTTAGGTGTATCCGGACCATAGCCTATCACAAAAAAGGGGAGTACCTACTGCTGATCTTGTAACGGACGGTGACGGAGTAAGAATACAATTTACCACTCATTATCTTGTCCGGAGATGTCGTAAAAAAATGATTTAGGTACAATATATAGGCAACATCTATGCAAGAGAATTAAAACCTGAAAAAATTCCTATACCAATATGTATGACCAGCATGGTATAGTAGATCCATGTGGGGAATATGGGGCTATAGAGGAGGAGGCTCGAGCCTTGATAATGATGATGAGCGCTGCTCTATCTTTTGGTGATCTCTCAGTCCTTGTTCACTACTCTTACTGGAAACTAGTAGACGGGACGGTAGTAAAGTAGTAATGGTAGAAAACATATATTTTTTTTAAATTCTTAATTCATTACTACATGGGAAAATTACTGTTACCTTGATCAAAATATTACATAGTTGATTGGGTTACAGACTGATTTGTGACCGATTGTTAATATTTAGTTATTTTATTATTAAAGTATGACATCATTCATAAGTAAATAGCAATTACCTATTGTGTTAACATTGAGGATTCTGATGTCACTTAATTAGGGCTGTTAGATACCTCCATTTAAAGACTTTAACGTCAATACTTGGAATGTGTATATTTTTCTTCATATTAAAATGAAATATGTCTACATTGCAGGTATTGACGTAGGAATAAAATGAACATAATTACATACCTGTCAAATTGTTAATATTACGTTTCATATATATATATATACATCTAAAAGTCGTAATAGAGGACTAAGGGATATATTAGGCAGATAATGCAGGGATGAAAAACTCAACATAAAACCCTTTGACAACGCGTCTTAACAGCGTGGTATAGTAGGTCAATTTCCCTCACATTATGGAAGAAGCTCGAGCCCAACAGTGGAACTTATGTGAGCTGAGATGATGATACATCCATTAATATGCGATATATTTTTTATATGCGTTGCGTGTGTGTGGTGATGGAAAAATAATATAATTCAGCGATATTTATTAAGATAGGCAGTCTTACTCGTGGGTGTCGTAAAAGATAGTTGAGGGATACAATATGTATGTAACATCTATGCAAGAGAAGGAAAACTCAAAGTAAACACTATACTAATCTGTCGAGTCTGTGGGCTAATTTCCCTTCAGTAACGGAGTAGAGGAGTAGACTCGAGCCCTATAGTGGGACATACATGAGCCAAGATGATTCGGATAAACCTTATTTTATTAAGAATTTTTTACATTGTTTAATCTAAACGCAGAAGATAAATTATGTATAATGAGCTGAAGAAAATACAAAATAGGTTCAATGGTATACAGACATTTTATAGAATACTAGCAACCCACCCTCGCTTTAGTTTTAGTAGTCTCTATACCTCTCTAGATCTGAAGAGTATACGAAGACTATCTATCTGACCAGGGTGTTATGGTAGGTAAATTTATCCCCCATTCTGGAAGAGGCGTTAGCCCAGCAGTGGAAAATATATGTCTGTGTGTATATCTGTGACGATGAAGAGATTTTTTTATATAATTACCAATGAATTCTGCCAGCAGTGCTCGGCCTATGCTACCGGCTCCTCCTGTCAGCTCGTTAACACCAAGTTTCGCGGCAAATTCTCCCATGTTTCTGTAAATAAAGTATATTATAAGTTATACATAGCACTATTATATAAAAGAGATTACCGGAATATTCATAACATTGAACCTGACTGCGACTAGAAATATATTAGTAGTTTTCTTCTAAATTCAAGATGTACAATGAGCCTTCGCCCATTCTGCCTTCTCCCTTCTCTCAGATAGAGAGGGGAAGAAAAGAACGGTGATCAATATCTAAATGCCGAATGACACTGTCGTGATCAACTTGCTTTTATCCCAATGACTTGAGGTCGACACAATGTGTAGTCTTATTTCATAGTGTAGGTACATTGCAGAAGTTATTTGGTTAGTTTTATGACTGGCCGCTTGCCAGACGTCAACTCTCCTTGGGAATGCAATTGTTGACCAGACAACATCAGATGGATTTGGTCCAGAGCTATGTGAAGCTCTTAGTGGTTTTCAGGGTTCCATACCCAGAGGGTAAAAACGGGACCCTATTACTAAAACTTCGCTGTCTGTCCGTCCTTCTGTCTGTCACCAGGCGGTATCTCAAGAACTGCGATAGCTAGACAGTTGAAATTTTTACAAATTATGTATTTCTCCTTTTTTTTTTGGAGTTTATGGCTCGGTTACTAGGACCTTTAAGCCAAGACTTGCTACTTGAAATCTTCATTGTATTTCGCAGCGCAGTATTCAAAGTTTAGCAAACGTATTCTTTATAAAGTTATATATTGGATGAAAGCATTCTTTGTTTTTAAGTAAATCACACAAGCGGCGGGAGGGTATATTTATCTGTGTATCAATTATTTCACTTGCGAGAACCAAACGTTGCAATGAAATGTATTTCTCTTGCCGCTATAACAACAAAGACTAAAAAATAAAATAAATATTTAAGGGGAGCTCCCATACAACAAACGCGATTTTTTTGCCCTTTTTATAGATAATGGAACGGAACCCTTCGTGCGCGATCCGACTCACACTTAGCCGGTTTTTTAATGACACTCATGAGCAATATAAGAGTTGGTAGTTTTCGTAGCAGCCACCACACAGTATGAAATATGGAAATACTGTTTTATTAAAACGGTCGAAAGGAACAAAATAGTTGCAATTAATCAGTTCATGTTTATTTTTAAGTATAAGAATGAAAATGTAATCTTTAGCGGTAAAGTGTAATAATTTAATTTCCCCTTTATTTTGAACGTAGAATCACACAAAAATATATCTTGTAAAAGAATATAAATCGCGATACTTATATATATGCTTTAAAATTTTACGTAATACTAGACTGTGCTATAAGTATAACTTTGATTTTATTTATTGCAGTGTTTTGTTTGGCGGTAGAGTGATTTTAATATTCTAAAAATATCTACGACATGTAACTCGATCCGAAAAAATGAGCATCGTAATTGTTTTTGAATTCACTTACATTGTTAATCCTTCATCTGCGGTTCTCACAATTAAAAGACACCTTCACCTTGGTAAGTAGCATTTAACAGTTTTCATAATATATTAACTATTAGCCAAATACTGTAGACATAGATATAATTCACAACAATTCACTATTTTTAAATGAATAGCCGCCAAAAACTAAAATTATACATTAATTTTGGTAAGAGTTTTGAAAATGTAGTAAAATTCCACATGATATGGCCACCACGTGCATAAAGTGCGACGGTTATATTTTTTCCCATTCGTGAGACTTAAATCTGAAATAATTCTCTCTGGTAACAGAGAATACAATTTACAACCTTTTTCTTAGCCGTAAGTCGCAAAGATCGGCTATGGGATACATAATGCAGATAACGTTTTTACGAGAGATGGCAAACTCGACATAAACCCCCCCATAAAACCCGTCTGCCCAGCGTGCAGCGTGGTATAATAGGTCAATTGGCTTCTCATTGTGGAGGAGGCTAGAACACAGAAGTGAGATGTATATGAGCTGAAATGATGATGATAATCAAAATAGCTTTTTAGGCTTAATTCTAATTCAATAGAGAAATAGCTTGATAGTTGATCATCATCATCGCAGCCCACATACGGTCTCAGGTCTCCTCCACAATGGGAGGGAATTTAACCTACTATGCCATGCTGGTCAGACATGTTGGTATAGGGTTTGATTTCGAGTTTTTCTTCTCTTGCACAGGTCTTATGTGCATATTATATCCCTTAGTCGTCTTTTATGACATCCACGGGCAAGATAGGGAGTGGTGAATTGTATTCTTAATCCATCACCACACGAATTCCTTGGTAGTTATTTTAATTTAAATATAGGACAATAATGTATTTATCTGATATGCTTTACTATTCGTGAATTTTCATTGTTACCATTAATTATAGCTCTTAGCAATGGAGGGGTCATCATTAAGCTATGCCTGACAGTTGAGTAGTGGGAAATCACACCGGACGTAAATTATGTTAATATAGGGTGTATGCTCTATGGTTCGCTCGCTCTACTGTGACCGTGTATAACCTCTGAATAGAATAATTAGCAGGAAATTGGGAAAGTGGTTCCGGACTCTAAATAAAACTCTGCCCACTTTTATCGGACAATTTTTGTTAATTACTGTGTTGCAATTATTTTATTTTATAATCGTTTCGATGCTGTTCCCTACCAAAGCTATTTTCGAAAATAGTTATTGCTAACATCTGTGCAAGAGAAGGAAAACTCGAAATAAAGCCCTATTCCAACACGTCTGACCAGCGTGAAATAGTAGGTTAATTCCCCTTCCATTATGAAGGAGGCCTGAGCCCAACAGTGAGACATAAACAGGCTGAGATGATGATGATCGTCTATTATGCTTATTAAGTTTATCTTCCCAAGATCGTATGATATGGCTTTGAAATGGTATATACCTAGTCCTTGATGATGACTAATATTTGAAAACGGCGCACTAAGACTTGATCAAAACGTAAACATAAAATCAATGCATTCAATAGATTTTGAGAAATTAAAATTATTAATTTGGTATACTAAATGTGTAGATATTCGCATCGATAATTATGAAATGCGCATATATTGCCGTATTAGGCTTGAGCCTCCTCCACTATAGAAAGAAAATTGAACTACTTTTTTCTTTGGGGGTGGGTTACGCTCGGTGCACTCCTCGCACCACTTCGTCCGGGGCGACAGAGGGGCGTAAGCATGCACACCCGTAACCCACCCGTGACACGTCGCCTTCGTCGTTGGGCCGACCACCGGAGCAGGGTGACTAGTCATCAGTGGTCGACCTGACGAAATACCTGAGGAGTACCCTCTCCTCGACTGACATCCCCCCTTCGGGGAGGACGTCGGGCTTTCGGGCTCACGCGGTCGGCCTCTCGGCGGGTGACGGACTAATTCCCCGGTCCAGTCACCCACAATTTGACCTACTATACCATGCTGGTCAGACGGGTTGATATAGGGTTTTATTTCGAAGTTTCCTTCTATTTTATATGTTATATGCATATTATAATTCTTAGTAATCTTATACAACATCCACGGGCAAGATAGGTGTGGTGAATTGTATTCTTATTCCGTGATCATACAGAAATAACGCGGTATAAGTAGATATAACAGAATTAACGCGATAAAAAAATAACACGAGTTAACAATTGATTAACGACTATGGATAATATTCTACTTATCATTACAGGCTAAAATTAGGGATAGTACCAACCATATGCTACAGTTATACCGAAATTTCATCAAGAAACGTTACGTATGTCGAACAGACAAAGCCGTTGTACGTACACTAACCTTTCTGATCTAGGATTAAATAGAATCTTTTACTTCGTTTCGAGGTTTCTTCCTCTTACATTGGTAAAATTACCTTACAGTTTTTGTAAGGGACCGTGACTCTTTATAATGGAAACCTTTTAATCAATTTTTAAGTATTATCATCATCATCATTATTTCGGCTCATGTACGTCCCACTGCTGGGCCCGGGCCTCCTCTATGATAGGAAGTAAATTGATCTTATATACCATGTTGGTCAGACAGGTTGGTATATGGTTTTATTTCGAGTTTCTCATCTTTTGCATAGATGTCATATGCATCATATATTCCTAAGTCGTCTCTTATAACACCCACGGGCAAGAGGGGGCTGGTGAATTGTATTCTTACTCCGTCATCAAACAGATAAGTTTTAGGTATACCGGGCATTTACTCTTTATCATTTGCGTGCCCTAATCCCACGCTAGGCAGGGTCGGCACCTCTTCTTGTCAGCTGTCATATCTGCATTCACTGCGTTTATACGCGTATTCTCAATCACATAATCCATCCAACTCTTTTTTTGTCTCCCAAGATTCTTACGCCCATCTATAATTCTCCTTGTCACATGCCTTTCATCCCTCCTCATCACATTCGGTCATTTATTACTGAAATTTATTTATTGACAAATAAGAAACAATTTCAAATACCTATCATGTTTTATAGACTGGTAAATCTAGTAATAGTATTTCAATCACCAGGTCGATTTAATTTGGAGAACTGCTTTAAGCAGGATATCCATAAAAGTCTATGTTACAACATCAATGATACTAAAATGGAATCTGTATTAGGCTATGGTCCGACCACATCCAGTTCAACCATCTATGGCCATGAAAAAATGGCGTAGAACCCATTAATTTCCGTTTTTCTCCCCTCCGCCTTTTTAGCAGGTCGTCGCAATAGACTTTTTACTCAGATGAACTATTTTCGAGATACCGTTCTCACGCCCTCGTTGACATCTCGACAAGGTGTGAGAAATACATATAGATGTTTTACGGACGTATTTAATTAAATGAATATGTTTGTATGTATAGTTATTTCCGAATTATTTTATATCACCTTAAAGACCTTAACCCTTAACAGTAATCCATAATATAATTTCTTCTAGACTTAAGAGCAAGGTCTAAGTCGTTTACCATGACCGGTACCACTCAATAATTATTTGCCATAAAAGTGTCCAGAACAAGGCTCTTAAAGGGCAATAAGCCTTTTATTTATTGCATTAACGATTTCACGTAATATTGACACTTTCCTTGTTTAACCTTTGACCTCAACTTTGAAGAACAAATTTTTATGATACTAGTTGTTTACGCAGCTTTGGTCATCCGAGCATATATACTTATTATATATACTTATTAAAGAGATATTTATGTTTTTGGGATAGGTTAAAAAGATATTAATCCAGTAGTATGAACAAGTACGTCCCACTATTGGGCTCAAGCTTCCTCTCCAATAGGAGGGAAATTGACCTACTATGCCACGGTAGTCAGACGTGTTGACATAGGGTTTTATTTCGAGTTATACTTCTTTTGCACAGATTTTGTATGGATATTTGTATCTTTTAGTCGTCTTTTACAACAACCACGAGCAAGACAGGGGGTGTTAAATTGTATTTTTACTCCATCACTACACGGATAAGCCTTAATGAGATCCAATTTGAAATATTAAGATACGACTTATTTCAGTATGTTCTATTTAAATATAAATATGCTTAAGAACTGATGCAGCAATTATTATGTATAATTATAAATATAAATAATTGACGTAACAAGTTATTAGACATGATGTTAAAATTATTACAAATTATAGTTTAATAACTATCATTGGCTATTGACGTAGCCAATATTTAATAAGCGATGTTGCAAATTAGCTGTATGGTGACGGATTAAAAATAAAGTGTTTTCCTAGCTTTCCTTTTTCAGAGGTGTTGAAAGGGCGGGGGTACTCGAAATAAAATTTAATGCTGACCCATTTAGTCAGTGTGTAGTAGTTGAATACTTTTTATTGGAAGCAATCTTTATAACCAACAGTATAAGGTAAGTAGATTTGTAAAATTTTATGTGTGGCGGAGTAACAATACAATTCATCACCTCTATGTGGGGTGTCCCTTTAGCTCGTTTCGCTAGAAATCTTTTTCGCTCGTAAAATACTAATATTATTAATGCGAAAGTAACTTTGTTTCGCTGTCACGCCTAAACCACTAAAACCGATTTAAAGAATTCTTTCACCAGTGTAAAACTATATTGTCAGAGAGAACGATTGGCTATATTTGATCCCCAAACTCCCTCAGGATTAGGCGCTATGTAGGTGAAACAACGGGCAATTGCTAATATTTTTATACCTAACCCAGACTGTCAAAATCAAAAGCGCAGTAATTTAGGCAGAGTTTAATTAAATGTTTTTGATGTTAAGATCAATATTTAGGTAACAACTAAGATGTAAGAAATTACCTTGTTGTAATTGTCGAAACTACAATGTGTATTATTTGAGTATTACCTAAAATTTGTAGGTCGGTGAAATTGCTTTAATAGATACTTCAATAATATTTTTAATATTTGTTACAATGTTAATATTTGTTAACAGTTGTTGTTTAATATTTGTTAACAGTGTATATTTAATAAAAAAAAACCCCCGCATTCAATATGAACTTTGTTGTCATCTATCGATATTTTAATGAACAAAGATTGTGTTTACGCTAACGCATAGTCAGGCAAATGCGTGCAGGTGTTGATAATGACTTACCATCATGTCATGCATTCATTACTATGGTAATCTATGACACCATTGTTCATTAAACTATGTTTAGTTGTTGTTATTTATACTATCAATAAAAGCATTGTTTGTGATTTGTCATGACTCAAAAATCCATCGAAAAACTATCAACTCAGGTCAATTTTATTTAGTGCTCTAGTTAGCGGGTATTTCTTGGCAGATAGAGATGGCTGATCATAAAGATTGCTTTCAAAATACGCGTAGCGAAAAAGACATTCTGGTGCGTAGTAAATATATCTCAATATTTTGTACCGGCCGTTTATTATAATGTAGAAAAATGATTGGATGTCAAATTTGATACGCATATACAATTCCAGTTAGTTATTTAATAATTTATAAGTAAATTAAATCAAACCCTACAAACGGGTAGAAATTATTTAGAAATAATTGATAGATATAGAGGTTAAATGGTTTTTAGAAGAGAGCATCTTGCCTTTATCCCAATATAACGTAGAGTTGGTTTAGTAGGTCTGCTTATGAGAATCACAAAATCAGGACATTAAGCAAGAAATTATACTATATTTTGACGTGACAACGTCTTATAATTCGATGGAGCCGGCTGCACACACGAAAAAACATGACGTATGCGGCGTTACCTCGCTCTGAGGCGTTCCATTTAAGGCTTGATCCATGCCAAATATCTAACAAACAAATAAAATTAAAATTTTCTTTTGAAAAATGAAACCATTCCATCAGTATTTTCTTATGATGTTGTCACATTCAACTATCGTCTATCTAACGACTATCTAAATTCAAATATCGTCAGTAAACCGACTTTACAGACAACCGATTTTTTTTTATGACTAAGCATACTGTTTTGAATGGGGTAGTATTATTTTCAGACTCTTGGTCCCGTTGTCGCCCAACCGTACAAAAATGGAATAAATAAATAGAAACGTTTGCTTGTTTTTTTTTCTAGGTTACTGTATAATTTTACCTAATCTTGCAAAACTTTTCTCGTAATCTGGGTTATTTTAGCTATTATTTTCAAATTTTATCTATTTCTGCTAGTGTACAGTAGTAACAAAAGTAGAGGACAATTATTCATGTGTCTCGTTTTGACGTAAATAAATATGGTCACTAAAGCATACACCTAATTCAATGTCACGCAAATGCTTGACAATTACAAGATTGCCTGTAATAGGTGTAAAATACTCAGCTATTGAACAGGATGCGTATGGTTTAAGTAGCTAGGACGGATCTGCTAAGGTTTACTTAGCATGCCCGTGTAAGGAGACGGAAGTGTCTATATATTGGGGTGATCACTTATTTTATGTATTGTAATAGCAATAATTAAGTTTCGGCACATTCTAAATATGCATTCTAGTTATTTTGAATGCGAATTTGTCTTGCCGCAATGACGGGGTGCATAGAAATGAAAATGGATTTACGTTACGTGGTTTGAATGTAGATGGTTTTTAAATTTTTAATAGCATATTATGTTACAATGAGAAAGGCATTCGAGTATTACATCATCATCATGAGAGTTCATATACGTCCCACTGTTCTCGAGACTCGAGCCTCCTCCACAATGTTAGGGAAATTGATCTACCATGCTAGTCAGATGTGTTAGTAAAGGGTTGATTGCGAGTTTTCTTTCTCTTGCGTAGATGTTATACGCATATTATATTCCTTAGACGTCGTTCAAGTATTAGATACTAGCAACCCGCCCTCGCTTCGCTTCGGTTTTAGTCGTTTTATCCGCGGAGATCCCGTTCCCGTGGGAATATCGGGATAAAATATAGCCTGCCTGATATTATAGCTTTGCATTGATGAAACAATTTTTGTTCCTATAGACCCTCCAAAATCTCATCCATCCGACGTCCTCGTCACGTCCTCGACGAAGAGGACGACAATATCACACTCGCTCAACAAAGAGCCTACACGGCCCGCGAGGCCTTAACAAATAAATATCCGCGGTTCCGTCCTCGCCGTCGAGGTGCGAAACCGCGCCGCGCAAAAGTCACGACTAAAAACTTGGGCACGCCCACTTTGCCTTCAGCGACGCCCCAAGCCGAGGTCCGTTCTTGGGCGTCTCTTGGGCGATGTCGCTTAGCATACTTTTCTCCGGGTTGAGAGCCCTCAGCGCTCACCTATAGTCCGCGTCAAGCTGTCAAGGCCATCTGCGGCCAACAGCTGTACACACACAAAATTTTTTGAAATCGGTATGGTAGTTTAAGTGTGAAAGCGTGACAAACAAACTTACCTTCGCATTTATAAAGCGTGTAAAAATTAGTAAGGGTGAGTACATATTAAACAATTGAAGTGTTAGGTTAACAAACCACAAATATCAATAGCTTAGTTAGTTGGATATAAAATAAATAAAATTATACTATTTTTACGGCTTTTATCAAGTTATCAAGTATTTGATTTTTGATTGTCCGACGTTTTTAACACCTTTTTCGGGCAGCGTTAGCTGAGATGATTATGAAAGACTCGAATATAAATCAAAAACATTAGAATATTCAAACATTATAAAATTTTGAATCGATTTGTATGAATCTCGGAAATAATGTTATTATTGCAATATTTATATCTTTATTAGGAGATAAAATTAAATTCCATTTTAAGATTTAGAATACTTAAAAGCTTAAAATAATAACGTATAGAAGGTAAAGTTCACGCACAAAAAGTGAGGCATTTCAATTGGAGCCTAATGGAGCTTATGCCGGAACCGTTCCGTAATATACAAGTCATTGTACTGCACGTACGTACGCAACTCTTAAAAAATAAATTGATAATTATGACGGTTTGTGCATTCAAATGGTGTCACAACACATTTGAAAAACTTAAAAAGGTTTTTAACATTACTTTTAAAAGTATGCCGACGATTTATGTTAATAAAAACAAAATTTGATTTCATAATTTGTATAGTGGTTTGCGTGCGTATGTATGTAATCGTCTGCGCGCCATTCGTATTTTTAGATTCAAATTTTGAAAGTTCGAAGTATTGACACTATCCTTCTATACGTTATTATTCTAAGACTTAAAAGATAGAAATTTGGGATAAAAAAGAGTAGTTGCCAAGACGCCAGGTCTAGGGATCCTGAGTTCACACTAACAGAACAGGTTAGATTTCTCTTAATCATGCGAGTATTCAATAATAATGTCCAGTTTTATGTGAACGAAAAACAATATCGTGATGTTTAACTCGTCAATATTAGCTTAGGCCACAGATGACATATTAGTACTACTTACACTATAATGACCATATAAATTATTAACCATCAAATATAATAAACCTAATAGTTCGACAACTGAAACCCTGAAAAATGCTTTGACGTCAGAATATTGATATAACATTACTAACGAAGATTTATGTGTTTCCGTTGATTCTAGATAATGGATAATTTTGAAAGTAAAATGAGCCGCCTAGAATGTTCATCGACTAAAAATGGTCATTAAGCTATCCGAAGATATCAAAACAATATAATTATATCGATGTGTCGTGTTTTACTGACACTTTGAATACATTACTTTTAGTTTCAAGGTTGAATCTACTTTCTGCAGCTTTCAATCAATGTTCTTCAAGTAAAATTAAACGTACCAATTTTTGTTTGTCACGAAAGGTTATATCGGTAAACATAGTTTAATATTATAACTTTTATGTTTTGGACTTATTGATCTCAAAAGTTGGGTTACTACAATTTTTGCAATATATATATATATATATATATACTATGAATATTTAGCAAACTAATAGATATGTGGTGATGGAGTCACAATATAATAGTCCAATTACCCGTTACCTTCCCTTAGGTATCGTTAGAATCAATTAAGGGATGTAAGCAGATATTAACGTTGTAAAAGAAGGAAAACTTGTAGTAAAATTACGTACAAAGTCATCTAGGACGCGTCGTACTAACTTTTATAATACTATACAATTACTATAATTTAATTTATTATAAGGCTGAAATGAAGAATAAAATGGCTCAAATGAAGAATAGAATGACTAAAATAAATACAAATAAGGTTCAATTAAAATTAGTAAACAAATGTTCTATAGAAACGAAAAGTAATTCACGTATTTATAACAATAGAACGCTCCACGCTGAATGTAATAATATCATTATCAGTCATAAAAAAGGAAAACACACGATAGCCACTGGAAAAGACTACTGAAAACTCATTGAGGTCATGGTAAGCAAACAGAATATGATTATGCGCGGTATACATTTAGGGCGATAAAGTATATCTTTGTCAACCTGATTATTTATTTATTAAGCAAATGTTTTATATGATATGTAGCGTTATAATAATCATTACACTCTTATCCCAATTACTTGGCGTTGACGCAATACGTACATATTACGGGGTCTTCGGTAAGTACCTGCATAAAATTGGAAGAGAAAGGGCCCCAGGATACCATGAATGTGGTGCAGCGATCGATGATTCGCGCCACACATTGGAAGTTTGCCCCGCCTGGGGCTCCAGCGCCACATCCTATCGATGGAATTCGAAATAGACCTATCGTTGTCGACCGTCGTTTCATAGATGCTCGACAGCGACAGGTGCTGGTCGTCGATAGCCTCATTTTGTGAGGCCGTCATTACAAGGAAGGAGGCTGCGGAGCGAGAACGCGAGGTGCTTGCGTCTGCTCACTCGCTCCACCGACGGCGACCAGGGAAGAGGAGGCGCCAATATGCGCAACTCCTTCCACCGCCTTGAATAACTATAGGACGTGGCCAGACGACCATGCGTTGGGGTGTCGGGGATTGATTGTCATCAGACGATCTCTCCGGCGCCCCGTAAAAGCGCGGAAGGGGCCGCTGTGTTTTTAGTGCGTATTCCGGTCACGCGATGGCCGGTGAGCCCACACACTCCTGCGTCTGGCATCGGCGAGGGAGAGTGCGTAAATGCATTTCCACAGCGGGAACAAAAAATAGCATCACATGGAGTTGGCCCAGGTCAATGTAGATCTTTTAGTCGTCTTTTACGACATCCACGGGCAAGATAGGGACTAGTGAATGTATCTTTACTTCGTCACTACACGGAATAACCAACCGACAGTCACATTAAAACTATATACAAATTATTACCACCACATCTCGCTGTCGCTGTAGTTGCTGCGGATTTCTTACTGCTTTTTATATAGACTCTATGGAATGACAATCTTTATTACAGAAAATTAATAAAGAAAGAAATAAAGAAAACAAGATTTATTGGACACTATAGTTACATGCTTGACATTCAAAAAATGATATAAAAAACGAAAAAATCGTAAAATAAAATAATCGTAGTATATAACAATTGAAATTCCAAGTATTAGTGTCCAAAAGGCAACAGCTCAGCATATGCTACATAAACGTGCAGCGCTGATTTTCAGCTGCAACCTAAGGGATATAATGCGCATATAATATTTATGCAGGGCAAGGCTCTAAATAAAACTAACCTGTCTGACCAGCATGATATAGTAAGATTAAAATCCCTCCTATTGTGGAGGAGGTTTGAGCGCAATAGTGGGACGTATATGAGCTGCAATGATGATGATGATTGTTACACGAAGATTAAAATAAAAAGGCGATAATGGCGCATATATACCTACCATGTTAAACTAAAAACATGCCAGTCATTTGAATGGTTTAATCATTGATATAAGTAATGATAACACATGATAACCGATTTGTAAAGATTTAAGTCCACTTGGAGGAAGTGCAGATAAAAATAATATTCACATAGTTGAAGCGACCCACGTCATCCTCTATTATCCTATTTATAAGTCGTAGGATGTAATAGATATGAAATAGGCCGGCCTATTTTCAAGACATGACTGACGAGGTCTAATTTTTGAATGGCTGTTCATGCATATATGAAGTAATCTGTAAATATAGACCACGATAGTAAATAAATTTTATTTTCCTTAAAAGTGGTATTTATTTCCGAATAGACACAGTGTGAAAACATACTTATAACTTTATTCATGTGGTAGGACCTCATTGTCGACAGTCGGCTGTCTACAGCCGCGGGCTCTTCCCTTCGGGATAGTGCCACACTCTTGCAGAAAAAAGAGTAGTAGCAATGTCTTACAGCACTTCGTTTGGTGAGCGAGAGAGGCGGATGCCCAACTTTCTGAAGGTGTTGTGGGTGGGTGTTTGTGATGCCTTTTAGTATCACTGAACCTTATTGCACGCATTCACATTCCCTTTACTTACACCGACTATATAATATGCATATAACATTTATGCAAGAGATGGAAAACTCGAAAGAAAACCTCATGCCAACCTTTTTGACCAGCCTGGTATAGTAGGTCTATATTCTTTCCATAGTCGAGGCGGCCTGAGTCCAACTGTGGGACATATATGAGCTTAAACGATCATCATCATCATCTTGCTCTTATCCCAATTACTTGGGGTCGACGCAATATGTCATCTGTTTTGACATATTGCAAAAAGTTTCGGCAATGACTTTTATGACCGGCCGCCTGCCTGACGTCAACCCTCCTTGGGAATGTAATCGTTGACCCAAATGGTACTAGATGGAGTTGGTCCGGGTCAATCTAGGGATCTTAGTCGTCTTTTACGACACCCACGAGCAAAGCAAGGGTTGGTAGTATTTGAAGCCGCTACCACACAGTAAACGATGATAAATAGATTATGATGATCGATATAAACATGATTAAATTATTGCATAATTGATATTTATTCCATAAACACAGTACCTATTATTACTGTTTTAATCGTGAATAATTTTATGAAGTTTAGTAGGAACGCGTAATACTTTAATATATATATATATATATATTATCTTAACAATGTTATTATATCAACCTAGTTATTGCTAAAACTGATATGTTTTGATTGTTATCAATCAATATTGAGGACACTCTTTAATATTTAGATCCAACGATAAAATTAAATTCAAGGAAGCTCTAAAGCTGTAATACTAGCGGTCCGTCCCCGCTTCGCTACCGTTCCAGCTGCTTTGCCCTGCATTTTAAATCAGTAATATCTCCTAAGATATGGGCACGGGTTCGAGTCTCGGACTGGGCAAAATTTCATAGGGTTATTCTGAGAGGAAAAATAACCTAAGTAACTCCTTATATAGTAATCTAGTAGTAAAATATTATCAAAATCGGTTCAGCCATTTTGAAGATTACCCAGAACAAACAGACAGACAGCCAAATATACTTAAAATCGTGTAAATAAACGTGTGAGCATGAAAAATCTTATTATTTTGATATTATAAACAGACACTTGGAGTTTATTTATTTGTATAGATTTAGAGCTTACTGGTATAATTTGTACTTAATAACAATTTATGTTTTACTCAGAATTTGTATAACTTTCTATATAGTAATAAGTAATTAACTTAAATCATTGGATGAGTCCGAAGTAGACTTAAATTTTTAATTACACGTTCAATTTGAAAAACAACCAGACGACCGATAAGACCCTGTTGGTTACCATAAATTATTATACCGACTGACACTAATGGCTTCCAACAAAATTAGTTGGTCTGGGCTAAAAACTCTATCGTTAATTACGTGTTAAAATCCCGGTGCTTAAAATAAAAATATACCATCCTCATCATCTCGGCTCGTAGTCCCATAGCTGGGCTCGAGCCTCCTGCGCAATAGGAGGCAAATTGATTGGTCAGACAGGTTGGTATAGGATTTTATTTCGAGTTTTCCTTCCCTTGCATATGCATATTATATCCCTCACTCATCTTTCACGGCAACCATAGGCAAAACGGGGAGGGTGAATTGATTGTATACTTATTCCGTCACCACACGGATATATGTACTATAATAGTATAAAAAAACACAGCCTTCTCAACGAATAATCAGCAAATAAATCAACTAATTATTTAGTCAATAGACATCTGATTGAAATTTCAATCAGCTACCTGATATTACACAGTTAAGTAATGAAGTATTCGCGTTACTTGTGGTTTATGCATTCATACCGTGTACTGAATTCTATTAGCTTTTAAATTCATTGTTATTCTTATCACGGATGCTTAAGAATGTAGACACTTTACAAGATACTTATACTGTATTTGACTATCAAGTCCTTTAATGAAACTATATAATATGTGATATTTAAATAAGATAAGTTAATCTATTCATGCATCCATCAGCCCATCGGTGATTATATTGAATATATTGCGCCGCCACGAGGTGATAAACCCATAAGCGTTACGGTGGTAATTGTTATTATAAGTTTTCCAGGAAATTTTGCTGCTGTTGTTTTGGTGATCCCCGAAGTGTTCAAAAATTTAACTTAAATGCAATTCATAAAATCATTTCCTTCGCTTTAGTTTCGCCACAGTCAAGTATTGAGCCTGCTACAGCACGGCATCAGACGATTTGGTATTCGAGATTGCCTGCTCTTATCGAAAGCGAAGGGCAGTAATATATTATGATCTTGCTACTTTACTACACCAAGATCGATTATAATATGCTATTATAAAAACTTATTCGTAAGCGAAAATTGATTATCACAGGCAAGACTCATTTGAGAATCGTTTTTCGTTTGCAAATAAGTTTCTTTAATAAAATGTTAAATACAAAATTTCAGTAATTTATAATCAAATATTAACCATATTTATAAACATCATTATTATTTTGCTTTTATCCCAATTTCTTGGAGCCGAAGCAATGTACACTTTTCATCTATTGTACATATTGCAAAAGGTTTCTGACAATCTGGGGTACCCTCTCATTAACCGACGTCACCCCCCTCGGGGAGGACGTCGGTCTTTCCTCACACGGGTGGCCTCTCGGCGGGTGACGGACTAATTTCCCGGTCACGTCACCCGTGGCCTCGGCTAGGGCAGCATGAGGCACAGGTAGCGCGCCTACGCCGCTCCAGTAGCCAGCGGCGGGCCGCTTCGTCGAGATTGCGTTCCTCGCGCGCGCGACCCGCCGCTTCCTTCCGCGAGACTACTGCCTCGCAGAAGGCTGCATGAGTGATGGCTTGCCTGTCGTCAACCCTCCTTGTTAATATAATTGTTGACCAGACGGTATCAGAAGTTGGCCGTCTTTTACGACGCTCATGAGCAATATAAGGGTCGGTAGTATTCGTACCACCACACAGTAATAATATTATTACTAATATCTTATTACTAATATTTTATTTTATTATTTCCGCGTGTACAAGAGAAGGAAAATTCGAAATGAAACCCTATACCAACATGTCTGACGAGCATGATAGGTCAAATTCCTTCCCATTGTGGAGGAGGCCCGAGCCCAACAGTGGGACGTATGTGGGCTGCGATGATGATGATTTTCGTGTGATGACGGATTAAGAATACAATTCACCTGTCTTGGAGTAAGAATACAATTCACCACCCTATCTTACCCGTGGATTTTTTTTTTTTTTTTTTTTATTGCTAACGGTGGCACACGAGCAAACAGTACACCTGATGGTAAGTGTTGCTGCCGCTCATGGACCTTTACAAGGCCGTTGCCTACCGCGAAGAAAGTGAAGGGAGTGTGAATGCGTGCATCGAGGCTCGGTTATACCAAGGGCACCACCAAAACCCTCCACACGCAAACACCCTCAGATAGTCAGGCTGCCGGCTCTCTCGCTCACCGAACGAAGCGCAGTAACAAATCGCTACTACTCAGACGTCGATTTTCTGCGAGAGTGTGGTACTGCCCCGGACGAACCGGCCCGTGGCTGTAGACAGATAACTGTCGACAGTGTGGTCCTACCACTCTTAGAGATGTCGTAAAAGATGACTAAGGGATATAATGCGCATATAACACCTATGCAAGATAAAGAAAACTCGAAATAAAACCCTATACCAACCTGTCTGACCAGCATAGTATACTAAGGTCAATTTCCCTCCTATTGTGGAGGAGGCTCGAGCCCAACATTGAGCCGATGATGAAGGTTATTTTAAGTTTGCAGGTGCAAGAATACAAAAGTTTTTTTAAGAAATATTTCAATCAGGTTTTTAAGTCTTAGAGATAAAAAACATATGTGATTGTAATAAGTCCCCAAGAGTGCAGTGAGATGGAATGTGATGAATATCGCAACGAGTTTTTGACAACCACTTCAAGCAAAAACAGTTAATAACGGATGGGCGTTAAATATACATATGTAGTCTCTTTCCTCGACCAGGGCCAATAACCTCGCATGCAGTACACAAATCCCCATTTGAGTGACCAAGTGAATACACATTAAAATTTATTATGACAGAGGTAACAATATAAATGCTTTGTAGAATATCGATATACCTCTCAAATTGTACGGTATTCATTCCTTAGAAAAAGAAAATGGTTTTAAGTCGGTTTATTTTGACCATAGTTTTATGTGATAATGTTTTAAGAAAACATTGGTGAAAAATTGCATATTTTATGAATTGAATTATCATTATCCTACTAATATTATAAACGCGAAAGTTTGTGAATATGTATGTGAGTATGTTTGTTGCTCTTTCAAGCAAAACTACTGAATGGATTTTGATGAAATTTCACAATAATATAGCTTACATATCAGAATAATACATGGGCTATAATTTAACCCAATATTCTCACGGGAAGGGAAACTATCAGGGGAAAAACACAGGACGCTGCTAGTTTTATATAATACAAAGGAGTTAATTGAAAATTACAATTTTTTCGATTAATTGACATTTATTAGCACTCGTTAATTCAAATATTTTTTTATAAGAAATAATGCCACAAGCTTAGACCGATCGTGCTTCTCTATCGCTTATGCCGCGCTCTCACTTGCACGCTCGGTTCAAGCGGCACGTGATAATAAGTCATGCTATTCGTGTGTTTAGCCGGAGTTCACCAATTTATGAGACGATCATTATCATCATCATTTCGGCTCATATACGTTACTGTTGGGCTCGAGCCTCCTCCGTAATGGGAGGGATATTGACATAGTGTACCACGCTGATCAGACGGGTTGGTATAGGGGTTTTTATCGAGTTTTCCTGCATAGACGGTATATTCCTATTATATCCCTTAGTCGTCTTTTACAACATCCACGGGTAAGAAAGGGAATGGTGAATTGTATTCTTACTCCGTCACCACACGGAAAGACGTTATCAGATCAAAATTGTATTCTGTCGATAATTGTTAAATTAGAAAGGATATTGCAATAAATACTATAAAACAAATAAAGACTCAAAGGACTACTTATATAATTCGTGTTGTGTCGATCTAAGAAATAAATATGTTACATATTTTACATGGGAACTGTAACAGCTATTTAAGGCATTAAGCACAATGGACATTAATACCCATTTTTTACCGACAATGGTCTGGAAACACCTGGCCTGTAGCATCCGGGACGGAAGGACATCGTGCGACCTTATAACCTGACGTTATACCTCTGCAACACAACTTGGGTCGACCACTGATTAACGATTTCTTGACATCAGTTGTACTTTTGCACCCTCTTGGGTAATTTATAATACCAACTGTGATCGATCATTTGATAAGCGTGACGATTATAGCATTATTCTTCCTTCAGGGGCCTGTGGTGAAGGTCAATAGGATGATTTTATGGATCGATTATTTATGTACAGGAGAAATGTAGTCAGTTAGTTGTTCGATCGTTTTATCTGTGGATAGAGGCAGATGACAACTCTACTGAGACTGTTATGTAACAGACCTACATCAAGTTATAATATGAACAAAAAAATAGGTGAAGCTGTTGAAATTTATTAGATATCCGTATGGCATACAACTAATTGACCCCAATAGACGCTATTCTATTCAAAGCTATAAAAAATAAAAGGAACTCTCTTTAAAATTGATCGCAAAGGCTACGGATCCAATTATATTCTAAACCATTCCCGAATCCAGGTGGATTCGGATGAACACGCACACAAAAATTCATAAAAATCGTGCTAACCGTTTAGTTTAGTCACATACACACGACAGAGAATTAAAAATAAAAAGATAAAAAACTTTTGACATTGCAATCTATTTTTGTTTCACAAAGGCACTCTAGTCATTGTATATGTTTTAAGGACATATTATTACCACTCACTGTAAACATTTACATCATGTAAGGATGTTGCCAACCAGCGCACGTGGCACTTTAGCCAAACAATTCAAGTATTCGATTTATGTTAAAAACTACACCGGTACGAAGGGAATCCTGACAGCGAATGTAAGTCGTTTTCAATGATTTATTGCACTTAAACATACACAAGTAAAAACTTTTTAGCAGTTGGGGCAAACCCATTCTTTTAGAATACTGAGAATTTTAATGAAACATATACGCTCATTAATATTAAATATACATATTTATACCATATACATTTAAAATTCTGAAAAAACCACAAATGTATAAATTCGATTTGCGTATCTCAATGTCATATCAATGCGGTCTTGGTTTCGAATCTAGTTGAACAGAGAGTGTTATAAGGGAATGTTTTTCGCGGCTAGGGTTGCATTTTTCCTGGAGGCGGAGATGCTCGCCGGACTATATCGGCGGATGACGGGGGTGCGAGCGGAAGGCGGTGCGGTCTCGTTAAGGGATCTCACCGCCTGACGCGTCGACGCCCGCCGAGACGTCATCGCCCGTTGGGCAGTCCGGCTGGAGAGGCCTCGGTTCGGGGTGCGAACCGTGGAGGCCTTCCGGCCGGTGCTGATGCAGTGGTTGGAAAGGCGGCACGGGGTGCACTCCTTCCGACTGTTGCAGGTTTTGACGGGGCATGGGTGCTTCGCCAAATACCTGCACAAGGTCGTTAGGAGGGAGAGTACACCGTCCTGCCCCCACTGCGATTGCGACGAGGACACGGCGCGCCATACGCTCGAGGCCTGCGGGGCTTGGGCAGTGCAGCGCTGTGAACTCGTCGCAATCATCGGTACGGACCTGACGCTGCCGGCTATCGCTAGGGCGATGGTTGACAGCGTCGGGAATTGGGACGCGGTCGCAGCCTTCTGCGAGACGGTGATCTTGCGGAAGGAGGCGGCGGATCGCCTGCGCGAGGAGCGCAGCCTCGATGGGGAGGTCCGCCGCCGGCGACTGGGGCGGCGTAGGCGCAACTATCTGCGCCTCATGCCGCCCTAGCCGAGGCCGCGGGTGACGTGACCGGGTATTAGTCCGTCACCCGCCGAGAGGCCGACCGCGTGAGGGGGTATTCCGTCGGGCCGACCACTGACGACAAGTTAACGCTGTTCCAGTGGTCGGCCCAACGACGAAGGCGACGTGGTTTTTGGGTGGGTCGCGGGAGTTGCGTGCTTAAGCCCCTCTGTCGCTCCGAACGGAGTGGTGCGGAGGCGCGCCGACCGCGACCCACCCACAAAAAAAAAAGGGTTGCATTTTCTTTTTTTTTGGAATAAAATTTTAAGACGCATTAGATTCACTCATTTTGACAGAAGGTAAAGAAAATGAAAAACGGCGGGCAACAACATTTTTACTAATAGTGCCTTTTTTGAAATGTAACCTTTTTAATGGTATAAAAATCATCCAGATACAATTAGTACAGCCAAAGAGATTTAATACAAGTTAATACAAACTTTATACGATAAAACTTACCCTCATCATCATCATCATTTCAGCCTACAGCCGTCCACTGCTGGACGTAGGCCTCCCTCATGTTGCGCCACAATGTGCGGTCCTGTGCCGCCTGCATCCAACGACGCCCAGCAACTTTCACTAGGTCATCGGTCCACCTAGTGCGGGGGCGTCCTACACTGCGTCGTCCGATACGTGGTCGCCACTCTAGAACCTTTCTTCCGTAGCGGTTGTCGGTTCGTCGAGCGATGTGGCCTGCCCATTGCCACTTCAGCGTGCTAATTCTTCGTGCTATGTTGGTTACACCCGTTCTTCTGCGGATTTCTGTATTCCGGATTCTATCTCGCAGAGAAATCCCGGGCATAGCCCGCTCCATAGCACGCTGAGCGACTTTGAGCCTTGATATAAGGCCTACATATAGGGACCACGTTTCCGTGCCGTAAGTCATCACTGGTAACACACACTGGTCGTAGACCTGTATTTTCAGACACTGAGGTATGTTGGACGAGAAGATCCTCTTAAGTTTCCCGAACGCTGCCCAACCGAGTTGGATTCGTCGGTTGATCTCTTTCTCGAAATTGGATCTACCTAACTGGACTGTTTGTCCTAGGTAAACATAGTGATCGACAACTTCGAGAATCGCATTGCCAACTAGGACCGGTACAGGAATGACATGGGCATTTGACATGACTTTCGTCTTATCCATGTTCATTCGTAAACCCACTAGTTGGGATACCCTGCTGAGATCATTGAGCATTGTGCCAAGGTCCTCCATGGATTCTGCCATAACGACTATATCGTCCGCAAATCGAAGGTGAGTGATGTATTTGCCGTTAATGTTGATGCCGAGTCTAGTCCAGTCTAAGAGCTTGAAGACATCTTCCAGTTTCGGAGAGATGACATCTCCCTGTCTCACGCCTTTCTGCAACTGGATCGGTTTCGTACTCCTATCCCGGACACGGACTGACATTGTGGCGTTCCTATACAAACACTTCAGCACTTCGATATAGCGATAGTCGATTTGGCACCGCTGAAGGGACTGCAGCACCGCCCAAGTTTCGACTGAATCAAAGGCTTTCTCATAGTCCACAAACGCTAAGCACAGGGGCTGATTATACTCCTCGGTCTTTTGTATAATCTGCCGAAGCGTGAGGATATGGTCTATGGTGCTATTATAGCCTTTTCGGAAGCCGGCTTGTTCGGGCAGCTGGAAGTCATCGAGCTTGCGCGAGAGTCGATTGGTAATGACCCTCGAGAACAACTTATAAACATGGCTCAGAAGTGAGATGGGTCTGTAGTTCTTTAGAAGAGCTTTGTCACCCTTCTTGAAGAATAGCACCACCACACTCCTGGTCCACGACTCTGGAACGTCGCCCCCGAGGATAACGGAATTAAATAGCTTCTGAAGGGCTATTAAGACTGGCTTGCCACTCGCCTTCAGAAGCTCTGCCATAATTTCGTCATCTCCCGGTGCCTTACCGTTACGTAGTTGTTTGAGAGCCATTCTGATCTCGTACAAGCTGATGTCCGGGATTTCTTCGGTATAGTGCCGAGTTAGCTTGGATCTGGGATCTTGGACCAAGCCGACAACAGGATTTCGGGATGATTTGTATAACTGTCCATAGAACCTTTCGACCTCTCCCAAGATCTCAACACTTACCCTACGTATTATTAATTTGCTACCCCGATCTATTATTCATTAGAATCAATTCAAATTGAATAATATCAAATTTTTATCTTGAACAACAGTTATTTTTACTATAAAATATCTTGTTACTCGTTAAGGATAATAGCATGCCTGATAAATTATCTCACGTAATCAGATTTGATATAAAATTTTTGATATTGAGATGATCTGTCCGATAGGCGATAGCTATAATGCCGATATTTTTGAAACCTTACGTCATGTAGCGCCTTTATCAATATGTTATCACTATGAAATTTGTTTGAAGAAAAAGTTATTTTTAATCCTTTTGACGCCATTGCGCCATTACAATTTTATTTATTATCATGATAGCGTCACTATATTTTTAAAAGATAAAGAACAGATTTAAGTGCGAATCTCAGTCGCTGATTGATGAAGGATTCTATAGCATCGTACAATATGTAATAACGGTAAAAATCACGTTTTAAAATCATTCGGCTTTTATTATATCTTGTTATAGGGGCAATATAAATACATACCTATAACTGTTACATAGATACCTACATTCCGCTAATAGTCAGATGGTGGATCTTGATCACGCGGGCTAATAGACGGTCAGCAAAGGCTTGGCTAATCGAGTACCCTTTGATTACGGCACCCTAAAGTAATTTCTAAGCATTTTTTTTTAGGTTATATGGTCTATTTATAGAGGCATCGTAACATGTTATTAATTCTTTGTTTTTAAACTGATTTTATTACTATAATTAATTAGTTAAGCTTATAGAATATCAACTAGATTTATTCAATGGAAATTGACAGTGACAATATTTTCCCAAAGGAGGACAAAGTGTTGGCATAACCTTCATAATGCCTTAACAGTATCAATTGCAGAGGCCTTTACCCGCATGCAATCATTGCAAGTACTGTTTAATTATTCAATACATGGTTTATGGTGATGAGGAAAACAACAAATGGTAAAAAGTTATGTGTACATCGTATACGAGGTATCACAAAGGAAATAGTCGTTACATTTAATGATTAATGAGAAAAGGCATGTTATAATTACAATTGCAGCAGCAAATCATTTGAATTATCTAGAAACATACGTTTCCATTATGAATCATTTTAATTATCAATATTTAAATTAATCTGTTCTAAAGGAAGTTAGATTATAATATCGATAAAATCTTGGAATTAAATTAAAAAAACCGTGTCAGTTGCGACCACATGTCATCTTGTTTCGAAGAATGCTAACTTGTTACAACCGTGTCAGGAAATAATTCCGCTAAGTAGTTTTCGGAGAAATATCATTTCCTGTAATGAAAAAAATTGGGTTCGACAATGACACCGAATCTCGTGGGAACAGTGCGTAGGCGTCAGATAAATCTAAGAGATGATCTTAAGTAATAAAGGTTGTTTAACTGCCTTGTGGGCCATATATCAGTATGATTGCTGGAAATACTAATGACTAATTTCCGTGTGATGGCGGAATAAGAATAAAATTCACCACACCTTATCTTGCCCGTGGATGTCGTAATAGACGACAGGGATATAATGTGCATATAACATTTATGCAAAAGAAGGAATCTTCGAAATAAAACCCTATATCAACGTGTCTGACCAGAATGGTATTGTAGGTCAATTTCCCTCCAATTGGGGAGGAGACTCAAACCCAGCAGTAAGACATGTACGAGTTGAGACGAACGATTACAGTGTGTCAAAGTAAAAACATTTTTAACAGTAGTAGTGTTAGAACGAGTTCATTATGCCTGTGGTAAAAGGTTCTCCTCTATTATATTTAAAAAGTTATACAAAAAATATGTGTGATGCATATGTACACTGCCAAATTCCGGAGAACGCGTGAAGCTAGAAAAAGTAATAATAATAATAATCATCAGTCTTCCGAAGTCGTCGACTGATGGCCACCTACTGTTTGGTTGTGTTATAATCGCCACGCTTTGTATTAGTAGGCAGGTTGGCGGTATAAGTTTTTCAGAAGAGCGCTTAACTTATTCGATTTTTGAGCACTCCACGGGAAATTAAGGAATTTTAACACGTTGCAAACTTAACCGTCTCGATACGAGTAATTATGATATTGTCTAAAATAATATTTTTTATAGGCAAATTTATTTTTCGGTAGAACAGCCGCGGACGTATCTATTCGCCATTGGCATAATTAAATGAATGATGATGTGTGCTGCTTGAAATAGTTGTAGTCTAAAAGAATATATCTACCAATTACATAAGTTTAATTAAAAATATGAGAACATGGAGGAATCTTTTATGTATAGTAGTTTTTTTTTGCTTATTTGCAGATGTTTTAAAATCAGCGGTAAAAATAACTGTAATTTAATATAATAACGATTACAATTTATCTCACCGGTTATAACGAATGTCGTAAATATACCAATGTTAATTGGGTTGAGTAAAAAAAGAATGAAAATGAGAAAAATTGATAAGTGAAATTTATGGATCAACGAGTTTTGTGTGGCATGAATTAAAAAATATCCTAAAACCATCTAATGTAGAATTCAATCATGCCGATGTGTGTGTGTGTGTGTGTGTGTGTCGTAAAAGACGACTAATGAATATATCTTGGAAATAAAATCTATGCAAGAGAAGGCAAACTCGACATAAAACCCTTTGCTAACACGTCTAAGTAGCATGGTTGGTCAATTTCTCTCTCACTATGGAGGAGGCGTGAGACCAACAGTGGGAAAATGATAATTGACAAATTGCTATATTCTTCTCTCCTTAAACTATCACAGCTTAATATTATAGTTAATTAAAATTAAACATGGATAATACCTACAGCAAATAAATGGCAGTCTCTCAAATTAAAATAATCATTTATATACATATACAGATATGGAAGCACTTTTACATGTTGCGATATTCCCCGTAGAATCCAATGACGTAAGTAAACTTTTTCAAATTAACAACAGTTTAAAATATGATTAATTAAATATCCATTAGCAAAATGCGAGACGACACACCTAGTTATCGAGTTCGTACATAGTAAAGGATCGCCATAAATGGCAATGAAGTAATCGTCGGCTTCCACAGGGGAAGCGAGGCGCGCCCACTGTCGTGACTACTGCCAACTGTGCTGTGGCCATTTTAATATTCCAAGAAGCTTGTGCAATTTATTGTCTTGCTGTTATAATTTGTGATTGTCTATGGTATGTCTTTGCTGCTATGGTATAACATTAACATTGTCGTTTTAGTCGTTTGCGAACCTAGAGGTCGGGCTGCAAAGGAAACAAATGTGTACCTCATTAAATAAATAGAGATGAATTTGTGGTATGATGCTAGGTGTAATTCGAATAAAAGTATTGATGTCTTTTTTTAAAGACAACATCTTGTTAAGGAAATAATTCTTGTATTGCGGTGGATTTACAAACATAATAATTTAACGGACATAAATAGCACATTTTTCGTGTGGTGACGGAGGAAGAATACAATTCACTAACCATTCTCTTGCCCGATGGGTGTCATAAAAGACGACTAAGTGATTAAGTAAGCATGTAACATCTATGCAAGACAAGGAAAACTTGAAAAGAAATCCTATACCAATACGTCTGACCAGCGTGGTAAAGTAGGTCAATTTCCCTTCTATTGTGGAGGAGGCTCGAGCCCAACAATGGGACATCTATGAGCCAAAATGATGAATGATAAAATTACACTAGCATGGTAGGTCGGTATTTTAACCTCTATGCCATCTGTGCAGTCACAATAATGGTTAATTAGGCGTTTATTTAATTTATAGGTAACGTCTCCATTAAACTATTGCCGACCACTGCTATATTGATACATTGCTCCCAAAAGGTTATAATAGCATAATCGCTTCAATTGGCATACGTATTGGCGATTAGGTACAGTTGGTTTTTATAATTTTCCTGAGGTCTATTTGCCCATTATGTTAAGAGTCCCAGAGAAAATAAGGATTTTATTCTTAAATTGATATTGTATTCTTAAAGTTGGTTGTGGGTTCGTTAACACTACTAAGTGAATAGTAATATTGCTAAAGGACATTAAGAATTTCTAAGTGTGATGCTTAGGTGATCCCTGAAACTTGAAGAACTGGTACGTTTAAGATCGTACTTCCATCTATCATCAGACTACGCTGTTAATTATAATATATAATTACTGCGGTTAATTTCCATGTGATGACGGAGTAAGAATATAATTCACCATTGCCTACCTTGTCCGTAGATGTCGTAAAAGACGACTAAGGGATATAATACGCATGTAACATTAATGCAAGAGAAGGAAAGTTGAAATAAAACACTATACCAACCTGCCTGACCAGCATGGTATAGTAATGTCAAATTTCTTCCCATTTTGGAGGAGGCTCGAGCCGAGCAATGGAACGTATATGAGTCGAGATGATGATGATCACTACGTTTAATGGTCTTTTAGTATGTACAAGTTAATTTATTACTCAGCTATAACCAAAACTACACAAAATTAATAATACATATGTATTTTTGGAGCTCATAAAAAGCACAAAAATATAAACTAAGGTATTTTCCTTATCCATAAAATATAGGTCATAACCGAGCTTTGACCTCTTACATATCCTTTTATTAAATGTAAAGGACAAATTCCAGTTGCCGTTTCGCTTCCGGGTCATATTTTGAGGATCTGACACTGGTTGGTACGAGTCGGCTTACACCTCCCTAGCACAGCTATTAATGTCTCCAATAGTCCTTTTGTTACAATTCATGTTTACTTAAATATGTCAAAACGTTTAAAATGATTAAATTAACAGTTTTGAAGAAGGTAATCTCGTATATAATTAATTGACAAATCTACTCTTATAGACTGGGGTAGTAATCTAGAGTTTAAGGCTAAAAATCAAAGAGGTAAAGGTTTTTATTTTGATGTTCCTTCTCTTGAAATTATTTTATTTTTACTCCGTCTCTCAGATTAGATTTTGATATTTGATTTCAAGATCCGGCAGAGGACTTAGTGGGTAGTGATTAGAGTAAGGGCGATGCAAATACTTAGAGACTTATAAGTGTTTTTTTCTGTTATGCTGCTGTAGTAGCTCTAAAGTATGTATGACAAATATTTTTTTATATTTCATCATTATCATTCAGCCTATCTCCGTCTACTGCTGGACGTAGGCCTCCCTCATGTTTCGCCAAAAAGTGCGGTCCTGTGCCGCCTGCATCCAAGGACGCCCAGCAACTTTAACTAGGTCGTCGGTCCACCTAGTGGAGGGCATCCTAGATTGCGTCGGTAGCAACTCGGCTGTCGATTCGCCGTGTCTTTTGCCATGTCAGCGTGCTAATTCTTCGTGCTATATCGGTTACATCCGTTCTTTTATATATTTACTCAACAATTATTCGGACTGGCTTCATTGTATAACTGCATCCGTGTATTATCATTTAAAAACATTTTCCTCAAGATAAAACTGAAATATGTAGTTCGTATAAATATTTTGCTAAACGTAACGGAACTGATAGTTTATTTGTACAGTGCAATATGTTCAAGCCTAAACTATAAACTGCATAACTATTTCACGTGTTAGTTTTGAAATCATAAAATTAATTCGCTAGCACTGAGAGAATCATTGAGATTGATTTCATAAATTATCCAAATTAATATAAATGATGCCAGACCTACAGGTTTTTCTCCAATGCGAATAAGTGATTGGGTCAGAAGCACAGAATATAGTTAAAGACCCTGCACTAAAAAAAATGATCCTTGTGTTGCTGAGGACCTTACAAATATATAATTCACGGACACAACTTACATCTAAACTCAGAACAACGATTTGTGGATCGCACAAAATGTGGTCCTGCTTGGGATTCCAACCCACGACATTGGCACGGTAGGTCGATATCTTAATCACTACGCCAGCTATGCAGTCAATCATAGTTTGAACTGAATGTTAAGAACGATCATTCGTCTAGTGTCACCCCTACTTAAAAGTTTATTTAATAGTTAATCAGAAGGCACTATTAGTTCATTTAGGTCGTTTCCGAGCTAAGAACCGGCTTTCATCGCCTTTTCATCATCTTCATCATCTCAGCTCCTACACGTCTCACTGCTGGGCTAGAACCTTCTCCACAATAGAAGGGAAATTGACTTACTATACCATGCTGGTCAGGCATTTAGTATAGGGTTTCGAGTTTTCCTTTTCGGGGATAGAGTTTACCCAAATGTATAAAAATTACTCGTCATTTACGACATCCGCGGGCAAGATAGGGAGTGATGAATTGTATTCTTAAGCCGTCTTTTAGATAGTCGCTGACGAATGTCACTGCAAGGCTTGAAATATATTAAAGTTAGTATTTAAAATGCCAATCTATTTCTTAGGTAAATTGAGTACATTATAAGTGACTTGATACTTCACGCTTGGTTCGCGGCCTTGTTTATTAGGACCTACTTATGCTGTACAATTGTTTCGTAGTAAGTAATCTATGTCTGCATCTTATCAAGTGTATAATATTTTGAATTTGTAATTGTGATTTAAAATCATTGATTGTAAATATTGCAATAATGAAAGATGATTTGCTATCTCCTAATTATTTTTTAATCATTATCACAGCTCATTAACGTCCCACTGCTAGGCTCGAGCCTCCTTCACAATGGGAGGGAAATTGACCTCTACTAAACCAGTCAGGCGGGGTGATATAGAGTTATATTTCGAGTTTTTCTGCTTTTGCACAGTTGTTATATGCATATTATATCCCTTAGTTGTATTGCACGACACCTACTGGTAAGATAGGCTATGGCGAATTGTATTCTTACTCCGTCACCACATGGAGCAATTATTCTTGCGGGTGACGTGACCGGGGATTAGTCCGTCACCCGCCGAGAGGCCGACCGCGTGAGGAAAGACCGACGTCCTCCCCGAAGGGGGACGTCGGTCGATGGGAGGGTACCCCAATAGGGGGTATTCCGTCGGGCCGACCACTGATGTCTAGTAACCCTGCTGCGGCGGTCGGCCCAACGACGAAGGCGACGTGGTTTTCGGGTGGGTTGCGGGAGTTGCGTGCTTAAGCCCCTCTGTCGCCCCGGACGGAGTGGTGCGGAGGCGCGCCGACCGCAGTCCACCCACAAAAAGAAAAAATGGAGCAATTATTCTCAGACTCCAGGTATAAAGGATTCTGGATATTCTTTTTTTCAGCATATTTATTTTAGGCACTCTTTAAGCACACAAAAAGCACTTGAAACTTTATGCTACACGTATTTATATTAAAATTAATTGAAGTCTAATTTATTTATATTCATTGAATTTCATTGAACTACTGTAAAAATAGTATCAACAGGAAAATATTACATAACATCCTACGAAGAAAATAATTTTTGTGTGGTGTTCCTTCGCCTGTTAAGCAAGCCGTAAATAATTTCAATAATTAAGATCTATGTGCTGAAGAATTAGGAATACAATGTTCCATTCTTGCCTTATGTTTGTAAAAGACGACTAAGGGCCGCAAGCAGATAACACTGCTAGAGAAGGAAAACTGGAACAAAATCCTATACCATCTAGCCTGACTAGCGTGGTATACAATATCTATTCAAAGTATGAAGGAAGCTTGAACCCAGCGATAGGACATACATGAGTTGAATGATGATTATAAACAAAATATAGTCACACTGCAGCCAGTTTGAAAATTACACGTGCACATTTAATCACGAACCTACAATGATCTAGACATTTGTATATACCTACATATATTGCGTAATCTTTGTCATCTTATTCATACAATTCATTGTCACGCGAGATTTCATGATCATTTATACCTTATTATTGTCGTAATTGTAAATAAGTTTGCGGTTATGTTTTATTTTGAATTTTCTAGAACTTGTAAATTGCTTACATGTAATAATTATCCCGGTAAAAACATAAACGTAATAAATGCAGCCAAGCTCAATATTATGATAAGATATGATAGTTGTCGACGTGACCTACAATAAACTTGAGATATAAATGGGTGCCAAGTTCTGTAGAATATCCTGAAATTTATTTATTAGAAGAAAGTATAATATTCTTAGGTAAATTTAAAATACAATTCTTGTTTTTCATCTACTACAAAAGTGTTTGCTCTTTATAAATATGAATTTTTAAATTGCAGTTGTCAAATTGTTTTAATAAAATTATTTTTATTAAATTAATGTAGAATACAAATCAATCAATAAAATATTACACAAAATCTCTAATAATCTCTAAAACAATTTAGGTACCCATAATTTTAAGTATTAAGAGATATTACTTTACTGTTTTAATTTGCCGCAACTACGATATATGTCATCATCTCAGCCTCTATACGTCCCACTGTTGGGCTCAGGCCTCCTCCATAATGGGGCATTTGACCTACTATACCATGCTGGTCAGACATGTAGGTATAGGATTTCATTTCAAGTTTTCCTTCTCTTGCACAGATGTTATGTGCATTGTGCATATTATATCCCTTAGTAGTCTTTTACGACATCCACGGGTAAGACAGGGAGTGGTGAATTGTATTCTTACTCCGTCACCGCACGGAAAACGATATATGTAGTTAAACTAAATTTTATAGACGGAAAATAATACAATAGACATAATATGTAATTTATACCTACTTATACATATATCTTATTTTAAATTGTACTAAAATAGACTCGTAGATTTAGCTTTTTAAATATTTTTAACGAGTACTATTTAACCTATACCATAAAATTATTATCCCTACACATTTGGAACTTTATTTCTTAGTAAGAACAGGTTCTATCATCTCTTGACTATCCATTCCCGAGGTCATTCCATTCAACCAAATGTAAATATTATTAATCATCTGTAACTAAAAAGAATGTTGTCAAACTACTTCCCGATGTTGCATTGGGATGTTTTAACCAATGTCCAATAAGGAAGTAACTCGGGAATATAGTTTCAAATACTTTTAATTACTACATTAGTAGTTTTAGTAGCAATTGCGACCATGAATAGGTTCGAAGCATCGGTCGGATTAGGTGTGTTACTGTTAAGATTTTCAAAGGCTTTTAGAGTTTCGAACTGTGTGCAGAATACAGTCATAATTTTGGGGAGTTTATGGTCATTGTAAACGCCGTCTATTCTGACCGGGACAACGCAAGGGCGCTGCGCAGGTCATTCGGCTGACCACTGGTTCCGAGTTCTTTGTTGTTGCTGACCAGTCCTACGGGATACACTTTTACCATCTTTAGTATACAGACATAGGTACCTTATTGTTATTAACACATTTAGTGCCGAGCACACGGCGCCGTGTATAGTGGGCGGGGCCGACTACACGGCGCCGTGTATTTCGCCCGCTACTTTTCTATGAGTCCGTACGGCTTCGGCTCTTGTGGCAAGCATACGTTAGTGTCGCGGTTATACGGGCAATACATCGATCTTGATAAAACTATAGTTGGATTTTTGTTTGCATGAGTGTTGTTGTTTTTACGAACGATTATCATATACGTGTTTACCCGCCAAAATGAACACTAAACCTGGTCCTTCTAAACGTCGTAGTTCTTCGACTACTTCAAGAGTTAGTGCCAAAAAACATCGGAGCCAGGAAAGTTCTGGTGATATCAGTGATTGTTCGAGTGAAGAAGCAGTTTTTTCGCAGTGCCAGGACAGTGAATCGTCAGATGGCGAGGGAACTGATGACAGTAGTGACTGCAGTATATTCGACGTTGGCCGTCGGCAACAACCACCAGCACATCGAGAGCTTCCTCAAGCATTACAGGTTCTATCGTGCCCAGAAGATGATAGAACAATATCACCATCCATTATTGAAGGGAATACAAGTTTATTTGACATACCAGATACTTGTATATACGACGTCCAGGCTACACCATCCGTTTCTCTTCTGCGGTCTGATGCTCTTACACCTGAGTTATTTACAAGTGACGTTAACGTTATTACATCGCCTATACCACCCTCACCAACACCAAGCGGTATTGCAAATACTTCGCCAACGATGACTACAACAACTAACGTCAACGATATACCTTCCCAGCAAGGAGCAACATCCGTTTGGAGTAGCGATCGTTCTACTATGAGAATAATTGATTTTAAGAAATCACAAGAGTTATTAGTACCAGTTCCAAGTGACCCTTTTGAAGCCTTTCGGTTATTTCTGAACGACAATATTCTTGATTTGATTGTTCAGGAAATTAATTTTCAATTCAATTTAAATGCTGTAAGAGTACTGCATGGGCCTAATGTTTCTAGACAATCCAGAATAAACTCTTGGAAAGCTCTAACACGGGATGAACTCATAACATTCCTAGGATTACTTTTACACACTGGAACAATTCGTCTCAATAGGCTCAACGATTATTGGAAAAAACATTGGCTTTTTAGCATACCATGTTTTGGGCAATTTATGTCGCGCAATCGTTTTATGTTGATTCTACGCCGTCTACATTTTTCTTCAGAACCGACAGCCGAAGATCGATTAGCAAAGATAAGACCTATCATTAATCATTTTAATCAAAAAATGCAAGAAATTTACTACCCCGGCAAACAACTCTCGCTTGACGAATCAATGGTATTATGGCGTAGTCGGCTTATATTCCGACAGTATATAAAAAATAAGCGACACAAGTTTGGAATTAAATTATATGTCCTTGCAGAACCCGAAGGCACCGCTTTAAAATTTCATATATACACAGGAGCAGGTGACTCAACTTCAGGAGTAGGGCACACCGAAAAAATTGTTTTTAAATTATTGGAAGAAAAATTAGATTCAGGCCATAGCGTTTACATGGACAATTATTATAATTCTTACGGGCTTGCTGTAAAATTATTAAATCGTGATACCTATTGCACAGGTACCCTAGGCAAAAATAGAAAAGGGAACCCTACTGACCTCGCAACAGTTACACTCCGAAAAGGCGAAAATAAATCTTTATTTTTAAATGGAGTTCATATCGGGAAGTGGAAAGACAAACGATACGTTTTATATTTGTCTACAGAACATGACGATGAGATGATAGAGGTAACCAGCAAGAGAGGTGAAGTAACTGTTAAGCCCTCTGCGATAGTCCATTATAATAATTATATGTCTGGAGTGGATTTACAGGATCAAATGCAATCCTATTATCCATGCGAAAGAAAAACCATGCGCTGGTACAAAAAGATATTTATCCATACCATACAAATGGGCTTAATCAATTCTTTTAATTTATATAATAAGTTTAGTGTCTCTAAGAAAATTAATTTATACGACTTTCGGCTGTTTATTTTAGAAAAGATGTTGCCAAATCCGAATTTAGAGAAAAGCCTTCAAAAAAGGACTGTAAGCAGTGAGCATAATTTAACTAAAATTGAAAGCGTTAAAATTCGAGAAAAAAAAGAAGGTAGCCGAACAAGAATCGTCAAAGAAATTGTTAGGAAGGAATGCAAGGGTTGCAGGGCAAAGCAAAAAAGAGTTGCAACTGTTTATGAATGTAAGAGTTGCGATAGATCTCCCGGTTACTGCACTGTGTGTTTTCGTATTTCCAATTGTCATTGATTCTATTCTATTCTCTATTTTTCATTTTGATTGATTTTTTATTCTTTTTCACTGTCTAAACATTGATTAAAGTTACTGTTATTTTTAAAATTTAAGGTGTATTGTTTCTTAATTATTTTTTACTGTCTTAACATTGATTAAAGATACTGTTTTTTTTAAATTTAAGGTGTATTATTTTTTAATTATTTTTCACTGTCTAAACATTGATTAAACATACTGCTCTTTTAAATTAAAGGTGTATTATTTTCTAATCATTTTCTACTGTCTAAACATTGATTAAACTTACTGTTTATTTTTATTATTTTTCACTGTCTAACCATTGATTAAAGTTTTTTTTTATTAAAGATGTATTGTTTTTTTCCCTAAACACAAAGTAAATACTTTTTAATCGATCTTAAACCCAAACTTAACAATTACACGGCGCCGTGTAATTGGCCTCACACTGTATTGGTGGCCAACTACACGGCGCCGTGTTTTGTTTTTTTTTTTTTAAAACTAGCCTATTTCCGATGTATAATTATATTGTAGTTCAATTAAAGTAAATATATAACCATTTCAACAAAAAAAAAAATAGGACGTTTTAGTGACATCACTTGAAATCGAGTCGGCATTGAATGTGTTAACCATGCGAGTTTTACCCCTTTCTTCGTTATGAGGTAAAACTAAAATAGAATAATATTCAAAGAAACAACTTACATGACACCTGAATATATTTAACGTCTAATAATTGATAGGTACAAAGCACACATTGCTAACACGCCGTAAGGCTGAGTCAATTATGTATGGAAATACCTATGGAATATATCTATATACGTCTTTTATCACGCTCAGATAATAATGATGGTGGCGGCACGAACATAATTGTTTCACGAGAATTTAAGAGGTAAACGACGGTGTTGAGCTTAGTAAGTTGCAATGACGTGGTAATTTCTTAAGAAATATATAAAACTTTTTTGGTGTATCACGTCCTCATAGGCCAATGATCGTCGGAGAATGACGGCCTCCTAAGTTCAATATCCATTAACTTTTTTTTTTTGTTATTCGGATGCGGTCTGATTGTTACAAAAGCTGCCTACGTACAAGAGCTTACAATTATTTTTTTGTTTTTGTATTTTCAAATACTAGTTAAACAGGTTTCAAAGATACATTCTTCGATGAAGTTATAAGTAAAATAAATTATGTACCTTTGTATGTTCTAAAATTGAGGCAATTAAATGTAATACCAATTTTGTTATCTAAAAATGATTTAAATCATTTTCCAAATATTCAAAGAAGCTTTACATAACTCGCCATAATCTTGTTCATATCTTTTATGAAAGAATGAGAAGATGATATATAATATATATAGTAATAAGTAAAAAAAAAGATAATGAAAATTTGGAATGAGTTGTCAAAAAGTGTAGTTTCAAATCTCAAGTGTGATAATTTTTTCTCAATCTTATAATTCGTATGTAAAGTATATTATTACTCACGACGTACCTACGTATTTGTAGTTTCTGTTACTATATGCTGTACTTTAGGCTTAGCACGAATATTTGCGTCAAAGTATTTCTAACGTTATCGAGACCAAATTTTGTGGATTTCGAGCACAACTGTCCCCCACAACTGTCCACTATTGAGTATCTACACGGCGATTTCTTAGTACGCGATAAACACGAAATTTCACTTCCATAGAAGCTACTCGTAAATACATCACGAAGAGATAAAATAGTTAAAGGAATGTAGAATCAAATTGAACACGTTTGCTGTAACTACAAACTCTAAATAATTTGCTCTTTTTAACATTGAAAATAAATGGCGTTTGTGAGCATTAAAGCTAGTAGCAATTTGAAGAGTGAGTCAATGTACACACTGTATCGGACATTGCAAATATGTGTGAAGCTGGTTATCTTAAGATGTCGCCATGTAAATAATTGTTTTCAGTATCTTGAATACGTTATCGCTGAATGTTTGATTAGCTTAGCTCTTTATAAGTAAAGGCTTCAGAATGTTTTCTTTTTAGACATTTCAATATCATAACTAACTTTTAGGTTAAACTTAATCTAAATATTGATACTTTTTTGAGGTGAAGTGAAAATACATCCATTTCGTAACTGCGGCTGTCGAGCATGATGAGTAAGGGGTTAAAGTAGTAAACAGTGTATTTAATACACTATGCTAGTGACAATATATAAATGTTGGGCTCGGGCCCCCACCATAATGGGAGGGAAATTCCACGCTGGTTGCACGTGTTGGAATAGAGTTTTGTTTTGAGTTTACCTTCTCTTGCAAATATGTTATATCTATGCTTATTTTATCCCTTAGTCGTCTTTTACAAGAGCCATGGGCAAAATAGGTAGGGAGGAGGAAGATATATATATATATATACCTATATATTTTACGCGTGGTGACGGAGTAAGAATACAATTCACCCTTTCTTGTCCGTAGGTGTCGTAAAAGACGACAAAGGGATTACAATATGCAGATAACATTTATGCAAGTGAAAGCAAATCCTATGCCAACCCGCCTGAACAGCGTGGTATAGTAGGTCAATACCTCTCTGATTGCCGAGGACGCTCGAGTTCAGTAGTAACACGTATATGAGCTGTTATAATGATGATATGCTGTCTAGTCAACGATAACATTCCCTTTTGCAATATGTTCGATGGAGGAGAAGTACACATTGAATCGACTCCATATAATAGGTATAAGAGTAAAATGAAGATGATGATGTTAGTGATGATATAATCTGCTATATTCATCATCATCATTTCGGCTCATATACGTCCCATTGCTGGGCTCGAGCCTCCTCCATAATAGGACGGATATTGACTTAACTATACCATGCTGATCAGACTGGTTGGTATAGCGTTTGGTTTCAAGTTTTCCTTCTCTCTAATAATAATCTAATTTACTATATTGGGATGCGCTACTTCAATTTGGATCGTGTTCGTAAAATATAATAAAATGCGCCTTTCTCTTTGCGTAGGATGTGGGTATCTTAAAAGTCATTTAAGGGTCATTGATCCAACATGTTAATCTGCGCAGTTCCCTTGAGGTCGAGTTTAGAGTCCTTATGCAGGTAGTAACTCACACTGTATTATGCATTTGGTTCGATGTGATAATCCAAATATCCCATTTATAGAATTCATTATTAGGTAAAATGTTGTCAAAAACTAGCTTTTTTTAGACAGAAACCTATTTACATTTGCCTCAAACCCTAGTTCAGAACAGATAAACAGTTTTCTAATCGGGTTAGTCGGGTTAGTCGGGTTAGTCGGCTTAGTGTCTAATATAAGTAAATATTTCTAAAAATGCTTTGTTACTGAGAATGGTTTGTTTAAAACTTAGTATACTATATGTATAGTAAGTATACTTTTTTACTACTCCTAACTTCTTAGATACAAAAATGTCGTGATAGACTATTTAGCAGACACGCTGTTATTTACACAATATATTTAACCGAATATGTCATATTTATTTTTAGTTACATAATATTGTTAGCGTATCAAACGTAGCAAATTTATTTTTTTAATAAACATACATTTAATTAGCTCACGTAATTCGGATGTTAAGTTACAAATGTATTACGTAGTTGTAACCAGTAAGTTAGTCAAAAAAAGTCGGCGTGATTCATATCCCGTTAATTACATTGTATGATTCAAAATTTTTTGTTCCCCTGCCTCTCGGTAAACTGGTTCCGTTTCCAATGTCAAGGTTCCAACATTCAACATAGGAGTAACTGAACCGCGACGACAAGGCGGCAACAAAATGATTTCGATTGAATAAAACTTATGAAAAAGTGTCTCAATGGTAGCTGAGATCGTTTGAAGCGGTAAGCTTGATATATCAGGTCCCGGGGACTAATTTAGCTATACATAATATATGTAGTTCGCGAAGCATGTTTTCTTTCCTAAGTACATATGAAAAAAGAACAGTGTAGTAGAGTACTTAATAAGATGTGTCTATAATACACGGTCGGTCGGCATCTTACCGGGATGTACCTACTTATATCTACCTACCTACACTACCTGCCTACTTCCTACTTGTACCTGCCTACTTATACTACCAAACTACTACGTAGTACCTACTTATACCCTACCTACTACTTAGTACCTATTTATATCTACCTATACCATTTACCTATTTACTTAGATATTCGAATCGCAATAACATAGGCCACCATGGTTACGTGTGATAAATATGTACATATGTTATTGAAAATCATAAGCGACTATCAGCTTCCAATATTGAAAAATTTTACAAATACGCTTCAGACCTTCTTAGACTTGTAGTTAAGGTTGCTCCCTTTATTTTATTATAAAGTATTGTTCCATATTTCAGATAATTATACTCTATAATTAATGCGAAAAATACACATAGATTTGCACTACGTTAACATTTAATTTTTTTCTGTGGTAAATAACAAAGAACATGGCGAAGGTATCCTTACTAAATCTGATAAAAATAATTGATTTTAACTTTAAGTTAAATACTGACCGCAAAGTTGCTGCTCAGCAATGATAATTCAGTTTGGCACATTGTATTTTTTGTCTACTTTATGTACATAAAAAAGTAGACAACATCACGTGAAATATTTAATAATACAAACTAGTGTATCAATCAAAATCTCTTTAAGCCTGAGACATAGTCCAAAATATATGCTTGTTCGAGTTTAGAAAGAAGAATAAATAAAAATATTAAAACGGCCAGAGATAATTGTGACGGCAAAAACATAATGATAGCTACTAAAAAGAAATAAGACAAAAAACAAACTAACACTTGATACAAAAACTACACTGAAACAACGAATTAAAATTAGTTTTTTGTATGTAGATGTAATGAGTAAAAAGGTACTATACACACGACTTCTCTTTAAAATCCTGACAGCATTGTTTAGGCTTTCGTATGTTCGAAAATATTTCCCTGTGGTGTCGGAGTAAGAATACAATTCACCACCCCCCCCTCTCTCGCCCGTGGGTGTAATAAAAGACTGCTAAAGGGTATAATATTCAAATAACATCGATGTACGAGAAGGAACACTTGAAATAAAACTATATACCAACACATCTGATCAGCGTGGTATAGTATGTGTGGATACACTTCGCCTGAATCATCTGGGGTGATGAAGGGTCGACTCGCGGCCACATAACTCGCTATGTTACTTCCCACCACCATTTGGCACGATCAACTGTACCAATTTGTGACTCTGGTGGCCCGCCCAGTGGGGTACCCTTACGGGTATCATTTCCCCAAAATTTTTTGTTGCCAGGACATCGGCTTTTCCTCTGCAGGTGACGAACTAATACCTGATTTTTTTTTATTGCAAACGGTGGCAAACGAGCATACAGTACACCTGATGGTAAGTGTTGTTGTCGTACCATCACCATTATGTCAATGTTCCACATCTGACCACGAGTATGAACAATCAGCACATCACATTCTCTGGGAGTGCGATCTCTGGCGAAACGAGCGTAACCTTATGTTAAACAGTTTGCAAGTCACTTGTGGGGTAGTATACTATACGAACCTTGTAGCAACTCGAGAAAATTTCCGTGCGTTCATGCGTTTCTGCCATACCTACTGTAGCAATCAATCTTAACGCTCACATATAGGCCCCGTTAAGCTCTTCCGTATCCGTGGTGCCGTACTACTGCGCTATCGTAGCTGTACACCTTTTTACTTATTGGCTGACTAGTTATTTTGTTTTCCTGTCTCCCGCTTTGCCTAGGAGGGAAGTGGAATCTCTCTTTCCAACTCCTCCTCTTTAATCTTTTCTAATTAAATTTGTTGCGGGTCCCAAGACAATTAAAATCATATCCCGGGACTGCCTGAGGGTCAAACCTCGGTGTCATTTATGGAGACCATTATGGATCCTGGCTTACAGGAGTTACAATGGTGGGAATGTGTGGTGGGATTAGTCCCAAATAAAAAAAAAAAGTGTTGTTGCCGCTCATGGACCTTTGCAAGACCGCTGCCTACCGCGAAGAAAGAGAATGGAGTGTGCAATGAGGTTCGGTGATACTAAAGGCACCACTAAAATCGCAAACACCCTTAGAAAGTTGGGCTTCCAATTCTCTCGTTCACTGAACGAAGCGCAGTAACAAATTGCTACGACTTGGACGTAGATTTTCTGCGAGAGTGGGGTACTACCCCGACGGACCAACCCGTGGCTGTAGACAAACAACTGTTAACAGTGTGGTCCTGTCACAGGTCTAGATGATTCGATTACCTGTGGCTAGGGCGGTATCAGAAGAAGAGGCGAATTATGTACAATACACCTATATTTTATTAATGTCCACACTTTAAGTTTCACGTAACAGAAACGCTCTAGACTTCATGCAACTAATGATGATATTGTGATGAAAAACCGTAATATCGCACGGTCCAGAAGCTTAGTAGCCATACATTTATATTATTAGACCAAAAGGAAGTTTCTCAAATAATAGGTATGTTTAGTTTTATAAATTAATTTCCGATCAAGCGAGGTTGTTATTATAAATTGGAGGCTATTGTTAAACATAAATACATTTTGCGAGGCATTGCGTGATCGCTAATTATCTGAACAAAATGACCATTATTTTTTTCAACGATGACGGAATAATTCCTCGTAATTCATTTAAAGTCTGATTTTCTTATCTCCATTCTTTTAAGGATAAACCATATAAAGAGATTGTTATCTAATTATTTGATTGCATGTATTTGCAATGTGACAAGATTGTACCTACCATATTTATTACGGACAAACCGATTATAAATATATCTATCAGAGATTAAGGCCTATCTAGTGATTCATGATTGTCAAAACATGTCTTCTTCTTCTATGTATACCGCTTATATACAGGGCTGGCCACGGTCGACAAGGAACTCGGTACCAATGGTTGGCCCCATTGCGCCAGACATGTTGGTATAGGGGTTTTATTTCAAATCCGCCATCAGCACTGATGCTACATGTATATAAACTATGGAAAAAAAGGAATACTTGAAAGCAAATTTTCGCATTCAGCCCACTGATTTACTTGTGGATGTTATGTTATGTGGAAATGACCTAGGATAGTGTTTATTGAACGTACTTATTGAATTTTATGACAACACTAGTATTTGGGTTGGTAGTATTCTCGGCTGCGATAAGGCGTTTTAGTTCATGTATATAAAATTAAATTGATTGAATGAATTATATCTGTGTAATCACCAAATTAATCAATTATTATTATATATATAAAGTAATCGTCTTAGATTTGGAAATTCTTAATAGCGAACAAAGTTTTGGTGATGTTTAGTATGTGGCAATAAGTTTGATCCATTCCTGTGCGGTTAAGAATACAATATGCAACCACCGCCTTCCCGTGAGAGTCGTAAATATAGATTTAGGGATAATTAGGAGAATAGGCAGCAGCATTCTACAGGAAAATTTGAAATAAAGGGTGATTGCTGTCCCTCCTACGCGTGGCAATTCAATTCGAGAAGACCAATGTTTAGTAGTGAATATAGATAGGTTGATAGTCTGTCCCGGGACGTCGGTCGCCGTCGCGCGGTATGCCTCTCTGCGGGTGACGGACTAAATTCCCCGGTCCAGTCACCCGCGGCCTCAGCTAGGGCGGCATCAGGCGCAAGTACTCGCGCCTGCGCTGCCCGAGTCACCGGCGGCGGAACGTGTCGCCGAAGAGGAGTTCCTCTCGCGCACGATCCGCCGCCTCCTTCTGTGAGATTACGGCCTCACAGAAGGCGACGACCGCGTCCCAGTTCCTGACGCTGTCGAGCATCTCCCTAGCGATGGTCGGCAGCGTCAGGTCGGCACCGATGATCGCAACGAGTTCATGGCACACACCCCGCCCACGTGGCACACACCTCGAGCGTGTGCTGCACCGTGTCCTCGTCGCAATCGCAGTGGTGGCAGGACGGTGTGCTTTCCCTCCTGACAATCTTGTGCAGGTACTTGGCAAAGCAACTGTGCCCCGTCAGCACCTGCACCAGTCGGAAGGAAAGCACCCCGTGCGTTCACTCCAACCACTCCATCAGCACCGGCCGGAAGGCCTCGACGGTCCGGACACCGTACCGAGGCCTCTCCAGCCGGACTGCACAACGGGCAATGACGTCTCGGCGGGCGTCGACCCGCCAGGCGGTGATCTCCTTGATTGAGACCAAGCCGCCGCGGGCGCGCGTCTCCGACACCTGCCGGTAGCCTCCGACGAGTATCTCCGCCTCCAGGGAGTTCCAGCCAGGAGGCACGCTGCCTCCGTCGCCATCGTGCGGTAACCGCGTATGGCCCTGATCGCCATGACTCTCTGTGGTAGCCACAAGAGGACCCTCAGACGGACGGTCAGGGACCCCGCCCACACCGTTGCGCTGTACAGGGCCATCGACCGGATTTACCCCCGCGTACAGCCGTCGGCACGTAGCGCTGGGTCCGCCCACATTCGGCACCAGCCACGAAAGGGCGGACGCTGTGCCAAGAAGCCGGGGAGCAAGTCGACTGAAATGCTCCCAGAACCACAAATGCCCGTCGAGCACCAGGCCCAAGTACGTCATGTGGGCCTATATGTGGATGATGATGGTAACCGAATTCACGGTGATTGAAGCGTCGGCGGGAGGCCCGGCGGTACGGAGGCCATGGAACAAGAGGGCTTCCGTCCACGCTGGTTAGATGTGTTGCTATAAGGTTTTATTTCGAGTTTGCCCTCTATTGCATAGATTTTATAAGCGTTAGTTGTCTTATACGATATCTACGGTCAAGAGAGGAGGTGATGAATTCGATTCTTACTCCGTCACTACACGGAAAACTCTTCACTCGTTAAAATAAACAAAATTATCACCTTAATTTAAAGTACCTAATATATCTTTAAGAGTGACGATTCTGTGTGGTAGCGGCTAAGAGCCCTACCAACCTTTACATTGCTCGTGGGTGTCGTAAAAGACGACTAAGAGCTTTACATCAACCTTGGCCAACTTCGCCTGATGCCGTCTGGTCAACAATTACATTACCAAGTATGGTTGACGTCAGGCAGGCTGCTAGTCATCCCGTTGGGCTGGCTACGGAGGACAAGGAACTCGATACCGGTGGTCAGCCCAATGGCCAAGGAGAGGAGATACGGTGGGTTAAGGGGCCGCGCGACGCCCATTCGTTACCCTGGACGGAGCGGACGGCGTGCGCGCTGACCATAGACCACCAGCCCACCCCAAAAAAAGAGGCTGCCGGTCATGAAAGTATTTCCAATAAGTTTTGAAATATGTACGATGGAGAAGTATTACATATTGTGTTGACCCCAAATAATTAGGATAATAGAATGATAATGATAATCTTTAAAAGTGTGTGATTTTAGCTTTTGATGTCTTTATTCTAATTTTTATTTCAATTTCTCATCGAATTATTTCTTATACTTGAACTCTTAGGGCGCCTTCAAATTTGCCGCAAAGTGCCGCGCGGTGGCAGCGCGTCTGCAGCGCTGCGGCCGCGCTACTTTGTAAATGCGCGGTTGCAGTGCTACACCCGCGCTGCAACCGCGCATCAATTCATCGATCGACTAGTACTAGCACACGTATTTTTTTGTACAAGTAGAGAGATTCTTCGTCAGCGTCCATCGTGAAACTATGTATTACACTACGATTCTCAAACCTAGCGACAGCAGCGCGGCTGCAGCGCTGCAGACGCGCTGCAGCCGCGCGGCACTTTGCGGCAAATTTGAAGGCGCCCTTATACATTGACTTAAGTATTGGAATTATTTTGTTCGAAAAGCTAACAGGCCTTAGATTAAAATTGAGAGATTAGGTTTCGAATCATTAGTATACATCAATCTCAGCAGACATATACTAGAATATCACTGCACATATCTCTAAGCATCAATAAAAATAAACTGCTTTACACTATAAGTGACGTCTGTATAATGCCTGAAAAGTATTTATTACTGTTATATCATGATGGACGAGGCGGCAAAGCGATTGAAACAGGCTTGGTACCTACAATAAATATTATAATCTTTACAAGCTGCAAGATAAACGGTATGCGCTAATATTTGTACGTGATGGATAATAAATGTCCGTTGTGTTGAATGTGAATTTATTAGTATCAAGTTTTGATGGACGCTGTCCCCTTTCGGTAAATATGTCAGGCGTGTAGCTAGCTAGTAAGAAGTAGTAGTCGGTTTCCCTATGCTGATAGAGTTAGAGTTAGAGAGAGTGGGGACGGAGTAAAAATACAATTCACTACCCCTTTCTTGCCCGTGGGTGTCGTAAAAGACGACTAAGGGATAACAACATATATGCAATTAACATGTATACAACATATATGCAAGAGAAGAAAAACTCGAAATGAATCCCTGTACTAATCCGTTTAACCAACGTAGTACTGTAGGTCAATTTCCCTCCTATTGTGAAGGAGGCTCGAGCTCTGCAGTGGGAAGTAGAAGATGACGATGATGATACCTAGTAAAACTCTACCAGAAATACCAAAGGATTCAAACTTGTACCGAAGGTAAATAAAATTAGAATACTGACCGAGAATGGCTTTGATATTAAGTACGGCAAGTAAAAATTTTCTCGGGATGCTTAGTAAATTAATTAAAAACAACGCTCTACAAAGGTCTTGCAAATTACTATTAAAAGTTATTATTATAGAGCCACATAGAACGCATTGCTACTACGAGTATAACTGTCCTTGTACCTGACACGCAAAGACAGACAGTGAGTTATGCAACCGATGAGCAACGAGTTTTCCGATCGTAAGTACTGATAGTATTAAATTCAGGATCACGAAAATGAGTACGATTTCTTTGAATAGCGGTTTTTTGGAAGCTGCTTCACATTCTCAGCCTAGAAAAACCTAGTTTTACTATTGACTATGATCTTCCTCCTTATTTGGAATACATTTGGCCTACTAATGTATATTAATCATATTGGTTGGCTTAATGTTTCATTTTGAAATTTCTGCTCTAGTACGCTCGGGTTTTCGGTACTCGAAAGACACCGGGTATACGCGTGTCACTTCTCAAAAAAAAAATGTCGATGGTGACCTAATAAATGAGAATGAAATATACATGCGTAAAAAAATCTCGTATTTTTCTCAGTACATACAGACATGTATTTATGTTTTAATAGGATTTATGTTGTCTGTGTGATGCTGACATAAGAATGCAATTATGTTCTTATTCCACCAACACTTTTCTTGTCTGTGGATGTCGTTAAATTCAACTGAAGGATATATAATACAGGATAACACAGGACAAATCGAAATAAAACCCTATACCAACCTCTTCAAGTCAATTCCTCTTCAATTGTAGTGGAGACTGAGGCTCAGCAGTGGGACATATCTATATGAACTGAGATGAAGATTTTTAATTGATGGATTTTCTAATTTCTATCTTAAATGTAAGATCTTTCTACTCAGTTAAGTATTTTACCAAGGGCATAATATTACAATGCAGGGAGAAGTTTTGTTTCGTTTAAAAAAGCCTAGTTATTAATGTGGATAGCCTTACATCTTTTTTTTTGGGCGGGCTATAAACCATACTCCACCGCATTCCCCCTTTGCTATTGGGCAGATGATTGGTACCGACTCTTTGGCGTCCGTCGTCAGCCTATAAATACCTTTACACTTACAATAAACGCTAACCTTTAGGTACTAGCAATATGGTTACCTAAGGTATTACTTACGTAGTTTTTCACGTATAATTTAAATAGGTGGTTATTTACGTAATCCGAACAGTTCTTTTTTAAAATAATAACAAAGCGCTGTAGAAATAGGTAATTGTCATTATTATTATGTATGTATACAAACGATAGATGCGTGATACCTCATTCGACACAGTGATGGTCGTTCACAAAATCGTTCGGTTAGCACGCACTTCGTCACAGCTGTCACATCTTGTTATAGGCCTATATTATCTAGTACCGAAGCTTTACTTACGTAGAATACTCATTTACATCTGCAAATACCTGTACTATCATACTATTCAAGATATTTTTTTTTATTTCAGTGTGATAATGGAGTAAGAGGTTCACCTGCACCTCGGCTAGGGGATACAATAGATATAACGTCTATGCAAGAGAAGGAAAACTCGAAATAAAAGCGTTACCAACCAGCGTGCTGTAGTAGATCAATTGTGGAGGAGGCTCGAGCCCAGCAGTGGGACGCATATGATTTGAGAAGATGATGATGAAATGAATTCAAGATATGCCTTTCCTACCTAATAATATTATAAAAAGGTATGGGTTATTTGAGATTCGTTTATCCAAAGTTTGAATAACAGGCATAACTGTCAGAAAGGCTATTGTCATAACAAATGATGTCATAACAGATTCCTATGATATTGTTATTGAGGTGTTATCTAGGAATAGAATAGAATTCAAATAATAAATTAAAAATAATCTTAGAATCAATTATTTGTTATATAATATTTAAATTAAGTGGAAATATTAAGGATAAAGAACGTAAAAGTTGTGAATATAAAATATCAATAAAAAAAGATATGTCGTATTTTTTTCACGTGACTTAGTTGTTAACCGTAAAAGGCTGTGACCACTTTAACTGGACCACTGGATGAATGCAGAGAGCTCTCAACCCGATAAATGTTGTAATAAAACCATCTACATTACTATAGTTAGCGACGAGCTAGATTTAATTTACTCTCATGCCCGTGGAAACACTGTAACTTAAAGAATTAACAAACATACGTACACACTCATAAACTTTTGTATTTATAATATTAGCGTATACCTATGTTTGTAGGTTTCAAGTGTGCCATGGTCAATCGTCATCCATGTCACCAGGATGATTCTAATATGGTCATCATTATAAACAGATGTTTGTCCTGATTTTATTGTTTGTTTATTCATGTGACATTAAAATGTCAAAGCTTGGCTCTCGAAACTGTTTGACATGTTCTCAAAGGATGGCGTATTGATATAAAGTTTACGTTACTAAGTGTTGATAGGTATAGATAAATACATCTCTCGTTTTATTCAAAACTTATTAGAAAATATAGTACAACTGTATCTCAGCTCATCTCATCATCATCTCAGCCCATACACGTCCCACTGTTGGGCTCGGGCCTCCTTCATTAAAGGGAAGGCAATCGACCTTACTATACCATGCAGATAAGGACCACGTATTGGTATAGCTAAAACTCGAAACAAAGAGTTTTCCTTCTATTGCATAGAAATTAAATGCATATTATAACCCTTAGTCGTCTTTTACGACACCCACGGTCAAGAGTGGGGGTGATAAATAGTATTTTTACGTCACTATTTCTCGTTTATATAGCTGTTTTTTTTTAATTTTCATATTATGTAACGAGTCAAATGGTGGTTTTTAAGGACTCGTACTAAGAGACTTTTCATCTCAACTTACACACGTCCCACAGCTGGACATGAGCCTCGTCCATAATTGGAAAAAATAAACCTACTGTACAACGTTGATCAGACATGTTAATATGTGGTTTTATTTTGAGTTTTTCTACTCTTCCATAGATGTTATATTATGCCTATCATATCCTTAAGTCGTCTTTTACGACGTCCATGGGCAAGGCTGGTGGTGAATTGTATTTTTCATCATCTTATTATCATCATATCAGGTCGTATATGTCCCACTGTTGGGCTCAGGTCTCCTTCACAATACTAGGGTTTTACCCTATGCAAAGGGTAAAACCCTAGTCAAGTTTTCCTTCTCTTACATAGATGTTATCAGCATAACTTATCCCTTAGTCGTCTTTTACGACACCCAAGAGAGTGGTGAACTGTATTCTTACATTTTTTTTATGCATCGCACAAAGAACTGTTTTACGTGGGGATCGGGCGCGTGGCACTTGGCAAATCACTACTCAAATCAGTGCACATGTCCTTCCTTTGCTCCAAAGTGAAGTGTTCTATTTAAACTACATTTCTATTACTCAAGATAGGTAATTTCCTCTTTATTCAATATCTTACAACAACTTGACTGATATATAAATATGTTATATTATCTAATCGCAAAATCAAATGGTGAACGGAAATATGTAACGGAAATTGACATGATTATTTATTCTTTGTTATTTAGTTGCACGAGTACGACTATTTATTTTATTAATTGATATATAATTCATCCTGTAGGTTTTAACGTTTTCAAACAAATAAAAAACTTTAAATAAATAACAAATCATATAAAGTCAGTTTCACTAAGAATCTCAAACAATTAAAATGCAACTTTTCTATGTGATGGCGGAATAAGAATACAATTCACAATTAATTAGCAAAGGTGTTGTTAATTACGATTAGTTAAGCAGGCTTCCTTTGCTCGATAGCAAAGGAAGCCTGCTTTACCGATGTAAGGGCTATTAGGGGCTATCGTACTGTGTCCTGGACTGCGACGACACTGCTGGCAGGCGACCCACCTTGGCCGCTGGTGGCAGAGGCGCTGGCGGATGTATACCGGTTCCGCGTCACAACACGAGTCAACGGCGAGCAGGTCTCCGTAGGGGGACTGGGCAGAGCTCGGGAAGTGGCTCGAAGGGGAGTCATCCAGCGATGGAGAGTAGATCTAGAGTCCCCCGTAGCAGGGCGGGGGACTGTGGAGGCGGTTGCGCCGCATTTCCACCGCTGGCTCAGAGGAAGTCACGGCAGCCTTACATTTACGATGGTGCAGGTGCTTACCGAACATGGGGTCTTCGGTAAGTACCTGCACAAAATTGGAAGAGAAGAGGCCCCAGGATGTCCTGTCAACGGAAATAACAGACCTGTCGTTGCCGACCATCATGTCCAAGATGCTCGGCAGCGACAGCTGTTGGTCGTTGATGGCCTCATTCTGTGAGGCTGTCATGAAAAGGAAGGAGGCCGCGGAGCGGGCACGCGAAGCGCTTGCTTCCGTTGACTCGCTCCGCTGCCCGGCGACGACCAGGGAGGAGGAGACGCCACTATGCGCTCCTCCTTCCACCGCCCTGAATGATGACAGAACGTTGCCAGACGGCCAAGCGTTGGGTTGTCAGGGATAGAATGTTATCAGACTATCTCTCCGGCACCGCTCGCGCGTCGTCCTTTCGTCGCCGAGGACGGAATGGACGGCGTGTGCGCTTACCATAGCCCACCCATAAAAAAAAAGAAAAATATGGGTAGAGTCGGTCAGTTTAAACATTATCTACTAGCATGACTGACAAAGGCTCTGACGTTACACTTGGAAGTAACCTTACTTTATTATTTACAATTATCTAATTAATTTTAAAATTCTTAGAAATAATTTCAGACATTTTAAAGAAGGTAAAACCCGCAAGTATTGTAGTTAGTTACACGTTTTTGCTAGATATCATTATACATGACGATATATATAAAAAACTAAGAAACAATCATATATTTTGGGCAAATCCCATTAATGTCGCAATATTATAAGGTTTCTGCTTCTGGATATAGTTTTGGAGTCAAAATGTGAAAAATCAAAATTTTAAAACGTGAAACCTAATTATTGTAATTTATTCTGATGTTCATTGCTTACATGGTGAGCCACCAGATTTAATTTAAATTAAGTAGATTCAGGTATTTGTATCTGTTTAGAAGACAAACAGTAATACAATGAAATAAAAATAACTCAAGTCATATTATCAAAGACAATAGATATAATGTCAATTAACAATAGTTTTACAAAACAATATATAAGGAATTTCAAACTTTAGAGACGAGTTAATTATTTTTTGTGTAAATATAATTTTGAAAATACGTAAGATATGTCAACAGCTAGTGGCTTCCTGCTCAGGCCATGTTTAATCATTTAGCAAGTTTCGGTCACACTATCTGGCAGCGGTAACTACGATAACTCGGTGTTTGTATTGTATATTTTATTGTCAAATACTTTACGATTTCATGTCTCAATGTCAATCAAACTTGTTTATTGTATACAAGAAATTTGCCACTACCATTGTTGTGAGATACACAGATAGCCTAGTGCTAAAAGACTTGGATTCGACAATGTACGAACCACAAATGTTTTTTTGGAGTTTGGGTGTAATATATTTGTTTATGACGTTTTCTGCGATACTATATTTATTTCTTAATGTAGAGCGTGTGTAGTCGGATTACCTAGAGAATAGGCAGCAGTACTCGCCTAGGAAGCTTAAATAATTAGTGAGATCATCGACCACTCTGTAAAACGTGGTCATTTTAGCATTCATGGTGATAAGCGCTATAATTTTATCAATTTTGGAAAGGCCTATGTTCAAGGCCAGTACCTGATTTTAGCGCTGTGATTTTATCAACTCTGGAGAGACCCATATTCAGTAGTGGACATTGATAAGCGAATGAAGAGACAGATTCATAAAATTCAACCATATATTGATACGTAGCAGATGTTAGCTAGCTAATAGATAACTAAAGCCGTAATAAACGAATATCATTGAAGTTCCTTAAAAGACATAATTATGAGCCACGCTTTATTAATCGAGTCATCGTCATCCCAGCATATATAAGTCCCACTGCTGGGCTCGGGCATCCTCTATTATGGGAGGGAAATTCACCAACTCTACCATGCTGGTCAGAAATGATTCTATAGGGTTTTATTTTGAGTATACCTTCCCTCGCACAGATGTTATATGCTTATTGTATTCCTTAGTCGTCTTTTACGACATTCACGGAGAGAGAGCGTGGTGAATTGTATTCTTACTCCGTCAACACAAGGTTAATCCAGGATGCTAGTAGAAAACCATAACGAGGACGACCTAGCCATGTATACACGATGTCAATTAATCTATTTTTTTATTAGATTTAGTTTATCGTTCTCCATAACACGTGCAACGATCAGATTTTAGTAGAGTCGCATAGCTAGATTTTTATAGATTTTTATATACCTTCATATCGTTGTGTAACTTTAGTTCTAGCTGATAATGAGGTAGACTACTTGTGATCTATCGGCAGCTAAATTCCAAAATCGTATTGTTGAGAATTTTACCGCGTGGAAAATCAGTAAGAGTATTTACTCGACCCGGAATTCAACCTATAGATGTACGATCTATATTTGCATATTTATGCTACTAAACTAAAGAGGTAGTCTATACTAATATCTATTACTGAGATTTCCACTAATACCTACTCAAAAAACTAGGATATTTTCATTTAAAATATAATCGTGTATTAAAAGTAACCTTGTAATTATTACAGTGTAGTAGTAATCGATGCGTACAGTAAACCAAACAACAAAGGGGCATACCATAACGCCCTTATCTTATCTTATCCAAATTATCAATTGTGAAAAACTCTGAATAAAAGTTCTGTTTATAGACTTCCAACAACGCATTGTTGGCTGTTTCGTTTTCGTTAGTCTAATTAATATCTACTTAATATGCATTTATATAAACGGTATGATTTATAGTCATCCGTGTGGTTACGGAGTAAAAATATCATTAATAACCCACTCTCTGACTCGTGGTATCGTAAAAGACGACCAAGGGATACCCGTAAATAACATCGATGCAAGAAAAGGAAAACTCAATACAAAACCCTATACGTCTGACCAGCGTGGAATAGTAGGTCAATTTTCCAATTTTTGAACTTTAATAAAACAGTCCATGTAATATTTTACGGATTCTATTATATGCAATTATGTGTTTACGATGGCTTAAATAATATCGCGACTTCGTTTAAAAATATTTTCATAGAACGAGAAAAGTATATACTGAATAAATTTCGGAATTATCTGCCTAAAGTACGCTACTTCCACGAAATTCATCTCATTTTCAGCATTCATGATCAGAATGTTTTTTCTCGAATCAGTGTTATTTTTTACTTGAACTTACAGTGTCCAATAATTAAGACATAGTTTTATTTCTCAAGTTCACATAAACAATGAAATTTTTGTACACAAAAAACATTTTGACCAAATTGTTTCGGCGTCAACTGTTTACACTTTATTGAATAAGGTTTTCGATTTAACAGCTATATAAAGCGTATCCACTTTTATGTTAAGATTATATGATTATTAAGTTAATATTCTAATTCTGTTATAAAGACCTTACCTTTTTTATACGAGTTTAGTCTTGGTTGGAATGAAAATTAATTATTAGAAATAAAACAAACATAATTGAAAATTCTTTTTGACGTACATGAAATAAAATATTATATTACTAAATGTTTAATTTAGTATAAAAATCTAGGTTTCTTTAACTAAAAATCTAAATCTTAAAAAACCTTACCTAGTTTTCAGTAGCTCCTTTAGTTGCTTTCGCAGTTATAGTAAAAGTGGTAAGATATCCACCAACCACTACACTATTTTTTTTTTTAAAGTTGTGAGTTAATTCAACTAGTATTTTTTCAATATTTATAATCGTATTTTTAACGATATATTTTATTAGATCGTATGCCACAACCAACTGGCTCGCGTTTTTGATACCGTTTGAATATTTTGAACAAGCCGCCTAGAAGAAAGGGCGGCAAAGTATTGTAGCGACACCTATTTATAAAAAAAGCATATTTTTATAACAGCGCCATCTATTGTCAAGTAGATTGAAGATTTAATAACTGTATGTTTGGATTGCAATATAACTTGAGGGTTATCGGTGCAAAAAAATATTAGACAACTATTGTAATAATTTATTGTAAATGAATATTTTTAATTGTGAAGGTCTATTCATTAATCATCCTATCGACATCCACGGTTGAAATAGCGCCATAATTATAACAGCATTATAGCGATCGAAATGATCGCCATCGACGATTGCAGTTGGTTTCAAGTTTTGCAATACTGTTGCCCACCCCTTGACACTTTCATATTCGATTCGGACTAGGAGTGAGGCGTATATATCGAAACAGTTAAACACAATAGGTTTTGAAATATAACAGCATGGAACTGTTGTCTATAAATCGGCGAAGCTGTTCTGTTCCACAACAGCCCAACCGATCTGGATATAACTCGGAACATGCTTTTCTCTATTCTAGTAGTAATATTAGACAAACACATAGGTACCTACATTATAATCAAAGCATTTATTTTTAATCGTAATATTTTCTTGCAACGAATATTAAATCTTGTCACAAATAAATGATTTTAATTTCGTATTGGTACACGTATCTGAACGTCTATCTCTGACGTCACTACCTAACCTACCTGTGGTTCACATCATAGCCGTTTGTTTAATTTCGTAAAATAGTTGAGTTTTCTTATTTTTTTCCTTGCAAATAAAGGAAAATATTTGTAGATTTCATTGTGTATATGTAGTTGTAAATAGTTAAGTTAGATGTGTTACTGATAATAATTTTGTTAATAATTTGCACGTTTAATCCAATACCATCTAAACAAAAACTAAACGAAATTATTCGAAAAACTGTTTTTAATGCCATCTATTTGCTAAGCACTGAATATTGCCTCGATTCCTATATTTTAATTCTACTTAACTTTTTTAATTTCTAATAAAGAAGTAGTGCCACTAATATTTTAAATTATTCACATCCACTTATTTATAATAATTAAAAGCACAAAAAAAAGTTTAATTAGAAATAATAGTTATTAATAAAATAAAAAACAATAATTTCTGCAAAGCTAATAAGGGTATATTTATATCAGTTAATGTTTGTCATAAATCTTTAAATAGCTCTCCTGCATAATTTACTTATTTATGATATTGGCGGTATTGGAATAAAGGTGCGAATTGTGAAATTGTTCATTGTCGTCAAATAGAAAAAGCAGTGTTGTGAACCATTTTACGGGGATCGGTAATTTCCAAGGGGTTTGTAATATATGTAAATTAAAAATTTAGGCTTTTGGCCAAAATCATCACCTAACGAAATAATATATGTGGGTATTGGCACCTAACAAAATATTGTGTACGTATCGTGCGAGTTTTAAGGACACACAGTAAGCATTGTGTACGCTAAACTATAGGTTTTATAATATCATTTATAATTTGTGAAATGAAACGGATTGGAATGAATGTGCCCTTGACTTCTGTAGTTAAAAAATATAAATGTGGATATAAATATTTAATAACAGCTGTTATCACAGGATCCTTTAGAGGTAATAATACACAAATAAACATAAAATAATTATTTTATACTCATGTTTGTCTTTATATTATGATAATATTAAAAAATTAGCTGTAACAAAGCGGAACTTTTTCAATTTAGTATCCTACGTTAATAATTTGTGGCGCTCTTTTTAAAAATTTTCCACTTGATACTATAGCGCCATTTTAATTTGCTCCCTTTCAACGGACACTTTTTAATACACTGCGATGGTTCTGCTTACTTCTACCCTCCTTAGTGGAAAGGGCGTAGTTAAATTAATAAAGAACAACGTATTAAAAATGAATGGTTGGTGTTTTTTTATGATTAAGTATATGGCAATACGTTTACTGGGTATAAATATATATGCATAAATCAGTCCTAAGCATGTAAAGCATGAAGGATGGTTTTCATTTTAGGAACAAACACTGAAACCACTTCTAAACATTATTCCTAAGGAACAGTTATTTCTCCTTTTTTTCTCGTATTACAACACAACAGGCTGTTATTTTGGAACAGTTTTCTGAAACTGTTATTTCGTTAAAAGTGAAGCAGGTTTCACAATTTAGCTGTTGTAGACCACCCCTAATTTGGACATAAAAGTTAAGACTGGTATTCTTAACCGTCACTACACGAGTACGGATAACATCAAGAACAAATAACTTACACCTTTGGCCCCGTATCGTTTTAAGTGTCTATAAAATTGGCCTACTATCAATATTTAGGTATATTTATGTAGTTAACATATGCCTGCTTCCATCAACGTCCCTTAAATTCTGCGCGAGGACATACTCAATATACATGTATAACATTAATAAACATTAGAGACCGATGTCTCTTTATTTTTTGTGTTAGAACGGTACACTTACTGAAATAGGTGAAACTATGGATTTAAAACCTAATAAAACAAACAAGAACATGTTCTTATCAGCATAACAAATGCTCATTTGTGCTATTTGGATTGATTTTATTATTTATAGTGCTTTAGAGGTTTCCTAATAATTAGCGGTCATTTGTAAAAAGGATCATTAGCCTCATAAGCTTCATTTCAGCACTAGGACTGTTGATAATATATCGATATTATTATTTAAAATACCGATAATTATCAACGATATATCGATATTAAAAAGTAAGTATCGAACATCGATATTTATATGGATAAATTTGGTGTTTTATCTTTTTTTGTAAAATATGCATTCTGCAAAATCACCGTAAATTTGATCTACTGTAAAATGGTGGCATGAAATTGACGATAAGTTAACATCTACATCTAGAATTCTCTACAAAAAAAAGCTAATCACGGAAACATTGCGAACGCGAAGCTAAAAAGTGGTCATGCGCAAAAATATCGATATTTTTTTTGATATTGATATATTTAGAAATATTGAAAAAACGATATTTTTAAAAATATCAACAGCCCTATTCAGCACACCCAGCACTTTAATAGCTCTCCTGAAGCAAGATGATTCACAGAATTGTATACTGAAGTCGAAAACCACTGTAAGAATTCACGTATGTTATTTAAATAAATAATAAAAGTCAGAGACTTAGAATATTATTTTTATTTTCTTATTATTCAAATGTTGATATTGAACTTTTAATTCAATACTATTTCGGTCATATTTCATACACAAAACTCGCTATAAACTAAGACATTAACATAATGAATCATTTAAATCAAACAATGAATGTAACACCAGTGGGATTGATTTAAAACATTAAATGTACCTACGATACTTAAATATATTACAGGCTTCAAAATATTTCTATCAGAAATTACAAAATGTGTGATTACAAATTATATATAAAATACATTTCAGTGTTTGTAATATAAATATAATAAGACAATACACCATTGGTTATTTTATTAACAACCGTTATAATAAAATATGTAGAATTACACATAGATCACTGCTTTCAACTGATAAATGTGGGCAGTAAGTAACGACGTTAAAGTCGATAAATTAGATTTGTCTTTGAGATGATAATAATTTATTTCAAACTGCCATAAATGCATAGGAGGCAAAGGATATTTAAAGTGTGTTGCATTATTCACAAAATAAAAATTCATGCAGTTCAATATTTCAATGAGAATTCCACCGGTGAAATGAGACTGTACTTATGTTGCTATACATCCTCCTCAATATCACATCGCGTAGGTACTGCCTTCTTCTTAGGAGATTCTTGTTGGACTGTATCTGTAATAAAATAACAATCATTTAAAATAAAAATATTGCAGTTGTAAAATAAAAATGTAAACTAATTCTGAATTTCTGTAAATCTCAAAAAATTAATGATTCTGAATATAAAGTGGTAATTCAGAATGCCTAAAAATATTGAAGTATAATTTTGACATTCAGAATTACTTTACATTCAGTCAATGAGTAAAATAAATATGTTGTTCGCACCCAAAAGAATAAGTAGACCTAAGAATAATAACGTATAGAAGGATAGTGTTGGTACTTCGAACGATCGAAATATGAATCTAAAAATACTACATGCGCGCAGACGATTACACACGTACACACGCACACCACTATACATATTACGAAATCAAATTTTGTTTTTATTAACATAAATCGTCGAGATACTTTTAAAAGTAACGTTAAAAACCTTTTTATGTATTTAAAATGTGTTGTGACACCATTTGAATGCACAAACCGTCATAAATACCTATTTATTTTTAAGAGTTGCGTACGTACGTGCAGTACAGTGACCTTGTACATTACGGAACGGTTCTGGCGTAAGCTCCATTAGGGTCCAATTGAATTGCTTCACTTTTTGTGCGCAAACTTACCTTCTATACGTTATTATTCTAAGAAGTAGACATATGATCGTCATATTTTTACTCATATAATTTATTTATTTTTAGGATTACCAACGAAAAATACACAAACAATGTAGTAAAAAAAAATCACATGAATCATGTTTTGTGCTCTTTCAGTTACAGGTAACCACAACTAATTAAATGTTACTTAAACTTTTTAAAACAAAATATCTATTTTTCTACTTATTTAAAAAGGAAAACAAAAATAGATAAGAAACAATACACAACTGGCAAAATATATATACATACACAGATACACATATATACATACATAATATATATATATATATATATACGCACACACAGACAATAAATATATATACTTACACATAGACATACACACACACACACACACACACACATATACATCACTTGTACATATAATATTCATTGATTCTGATCTTAAAATGACGTAAACTATCACCACAAATGTCTAAATCCAAAGAAGTGGAAAGGTCATTGTACAATTTGCACATTCTGTTTAGAGGCGTGTTCAGGCCTATATTAGTTTTAAATGAACGTAAACTGAACAGTTTGCAGACTCTCGAGCGAGGACGTTTACTTGGTGCACAGATATTGATTCTAGACAGTAATTCAGAACTATCAATCATATCATTAAATAATTTATAGATAAACAAAAGATCAAGTAACTTGCGTCTGTCACTAAAGGAAATTAGTTTATAATGTTCAAGGTGAGCATTATACGAGTTAAGTGTGATGTGTTTTCATATTATATGCTAGATGATTAAGAAATTTCCGTGTGGTGACGGAGTAAGAATACAATTCACCACCCCCTATCTTACCCGTGGGTGATCGTACGAGACGACCAAGGGATATAAAACGCATATAATATCTATGCGAGAGAAGGAAAACTTGAAATAAAACCCTATATCAACACGTCTGACCAGCGTGGTATAGTAGGTCAATTACCCTTCCATTATGGAGGAGGCCCGAGCCCAACAGTGGGACATATATGGGCTGAGATGATGATGAGATGATGATTAAGAAATCTTCGTTGAATACGTTCTATTCTGTTTTTGTGAACATCATAAAAAGGTGACCAAACTTGCGAGCAATATTCTAATCCACTACGAACTAAGCTGCTGAATAAAATAATCTTTATTTTGGAATATCTTAAATTCTTTGTTTCTTACAATGTAGCCACTTATTTTAGAAGCTTTTAATATTATTTTATTTAGATGTGGATTAAATGTTAGTTTACTGTCAATTGATACTCCCAAATCATCTACACATTCTACTTGACCAAGTGTATGATTTTCTATGTTATACGATGTTTTTAATCTAGTTTTCTTTCTACTAAATGAATTACTAATTTTTGTGAATAAAACTTTTACCTGCATATCCGCTCGTATACATTCCACTATTGGGCTCGAGCCTTCTTCATAATAGGAGGGAAATTGATCTACTATACCACGCCGATCAGACGTGTTGGTATAAGGTTGTATTACGAGTTTTTCTTCTCTTGCCTCAATATTATATCCCCCAGTTGCATTTTAAGACACCCAAGGTAAGATGGTGGTGAATTGTATTCTTATTCTGTCATTGCATGGAGAATTCTTTTTTTACCTTGGTTCTCAACAGTTAATATTCAGTAATTTCATTAGTGAACATTTTATTGAATACTAGTGTTTGTAATTATACACGAATAACACTAACCATCTCCGACTAGAGTTTTGATGGCGGCAGGGTCTGAGGTCGGTATCTTTATGCCTTGTTTTAGTACCATTGTGCCATCCTGTAATAGATGCATGAGATATGTTAATATAATTCTTAAAATATAGGATCACGGATATGTTTTAATGCAGACTTGATTTTAATAATACTTTGATAATAGTTGTTTCCACAGGGGGCAATTAATTACTGCATTAAAAGTATCTTATGTGTACTTCAGGCAATACAAAATGTACATGCGAAATTTAATTTCGAGTTTTCTTTTTACATACATTTCTTTAATCGATTTTTACGATACTCATAGGCAAAGGAAAGGGTGGTGAGCATTGTATTTGTCACTGACTATGTAAGATATGCCTGTTAAATGTGCATGTTATAATTACATTTTTATTTATTATCTTATAATGTTACTTGAACATGAAATTGGTAAAGGCCACCACCTAATTAAATCTTTATGTCGCGAGGGGCTTTAGTAACGTATTAACACCAGACAAAATGCAATAATTTATGGATCATATAAAGACCCAAGGGCATCAATCACTCAGTATGACAGGTTGGTACTTGAGACTACCAGTGCTATGGTTGCAGCAATTATACATTGATATGAAAAAAATTACCTTCATTTGGACGAGCCCCCTTTTAGCCATAGCTTCAACTTCTGCTTTTGTGACCACAATCTTTTGCACATTCACCATTTTCTTGCCGATCTGCATTTTACATAGTTCACCAGTACCCATAGCTAGCAGGAAAAAAAATATAAATCATACTCAAGTATCATGGAGCTTAGACTATATGTCTATGGTATTAGTTATTAAACTATATTTTTCTTGTGTATTTTCTCCCAGCTGTTATAATCATATTATCAACATCAATCATATTATCAACATTAAACACTGACCTTTCATATAGTATTGAAAATCAACTTCTTACTATGCTCAACACACCACCTTCGAAATCTCACGTTTAAAAATACGGGGGCTTTGCCTGCGTAAAATGTTTGGGATAGCATTGCATGTTTATAATATTTTTAACATTAGCTGAGCCAGCACTTTCGTTGTTCCATACTTAATATTATTATTTTGTATGAGCAGCCAGCCAAATAAGTTTCATTTCATTGCTGTATACAAGTACTAACCAAATTACATTGCTTGTGGCTGTCGTAAAAAACGACTTAATATCGACGTGTGCCAACTCCATCTGATTTGTCCTGTTAACCACGACATTTCCAAAGAAGCATTTGTCAAACAATGTGTATGGTGCAAATAGAGCCTATATTCCAACAACCCCAAGTAATTGGAATAAGAGCTGGATGGTGACACGGCTACTTTATAAGTTCTATACTTACGCCTTGCATTCCTAGGTAAAGGTATTGGTGTTATTCCTGGAGGTAAGGATTTGACAGGAATCTGAAAAGAATTTAAAAACCATTAATTCAAGATATTATAGTTTCAAACATCGGGCTGTCGACGTGTATTATTGAACCAATCCACCACATCATTCAGTCTAACGCCGTTCATTGCTGGACATGAGCATCTCATGTTTCGTCACAAAGGGTGGTCCTGTGCTGCCTGCATCCAACGACACTCCTCCATTTCCATATTTCGCATTTTATCTTATAGAGAAATCCCGAGCATAGCCCGCTCCATTGCACGCTACGCGACTTTTAGGGATCACGTTTCCGTGCCGTAAGTCGTCACTAGTAAGACCTGTGCTTTCATTTATCATTTTTTTTATAACAATTACCACCTTGGGTGGGAACTCAAGTTGTGTGAACCAATATTATAATCGCCATTATCATGAGATAGGCGATAGCAGTTGGTGTTGTAAATATCCTAGGAGTGCTATTGCCCATATTCATGATTCCTTAACAGGTTTTTGCGACTTCCAAGGGAAAGTAAGGGGATTACCGCCCCACATACAGACTGCGTTCTGTGAACCTAATAGTGCAGGTGATAGCGTTGGTCTTGGAAACAGAAGAGTTGTAGGTTTGATCTCCATGGAAGACAGTGGGCTTAGCACGAATATTTGCGTCAAAGTATTAGTAAAGTTATCTAGACCAATTTATATGGATTTGAAGCAGTGCCCTTATCGTCGTTCTTTGCGCGATCCGCTAATGATACTCCGAGTCTAGGTGTTATTGGAGCCTTACTTTGTTTATGTATATCAATTTCTTCGTCACATAAATATAGATTGCTCAGTGCAGGGTGTTGTCTACACTATAACAAAAACATTTGCTTTGTCACTTAGTGGTTTGTTACGATAAAAGCATAGCGTGGAAACGTAACACATAATTAAGGTATATACAAACTTTTTTCAAAGTATGTCCAGTCGGCGAGACTAATACACCAGGATTGGGTTCTGCTTCAGGCGCTGTTTTAATTTCCTGTAAATAATATGGATTTATGTTAAGATAATGCTAATAATAACTCGTAAATTGGCCATGTTGCTATTGCAAACATTCTCATTAGTTGTCCATATGACAATGAATGCAAGCTATTACTCAAATAATTATTTGATTCCGTTAATTGGTATAACCGTAAAACCAGTATTTGCCATCAACAAAATCCTAATAAAATAGCTTCCATTTCAATGACGAACATCATACAGTTAGTATGCAATAAAGAAAACGCTCCACAAAGCCGAAATTAACTGATTGCTTCATTCCAATGAGCCATGTGCAATATCATTTGGTTAAGGTATGTCAGGGGATTTTTGTAACATATTATATTGTATAGGGGAACAATCCTTGGAGTATAATCTCAATGTTTTTTATAAATCTTACCGAGTTTAAATTGTTGTTGGGAGTAGATTTCTCCTCAGCTGGCTCACTGACAGTTTCTGTTTCTTCAGGCTTTTTATTGCTTTCATTTTGTTTATTGTTCTCTTCAGGCTTAGCTTCTCCTTCACTGTCTTCCTTCTTTATTTTGGCAGGGCTGGAATAAACAGTTTATGTATTTTTTTCTTTTTTAAAAGCCTACAATTTCCACTAAGAAATTAATTCATGTGTTGCAATGGACTTTAAAACCATGTCTATTTGACTACGTACACGTACTACGTACTGCACGAACGTAGGCAACTCTTAAAAAATAAATAGGTAATTATGACGGTTGGTGCATTCAAATAGTGTCACAACACATTTGAAAAACTTAAAAAGGTTTTTAACATTACTTTTAAAATTATTTCGACGATTTATGTTAATAAAAACAAAATTTGATTTCATAATTTGTATAGTGGTGTGCGTGTGTACGTGTGTAATCGTCTGCGCGTCATTAGTATTTTTAGATTCAAATTTTTAAAGTTCAAAGTACTGACACTATCCTTCTATACGTTATTATTCTAAGGACCACACATTATTATGTAATATGCTGGGCGGGCTATGGGTTAAGGAATATTGTGGGACAGTAAAACTTGTAGCAGATTAGAAGTCTGTTCTAGTAGGACAAATACTGACGTAGCAGTGGCATCTTTCCGTGGGCGGCCGCGCTTCCGAGGTGTGGGGGTAGGAGTGCTGCTTACAGCAGCTACAGGGCTAGGCTTCGGCGATGGCTTTACACTAGCTCTTCGTAATTTTGTCTTGCTCTGAAAATTTTAATACATCTTTATTAACTAGTATAGGTATAGTAAATAAAAATTATTCTGCAAGAAAAAATAAGGGAATGTAAGTTAATGGCATTAATGGTGTTATAGTAATCCATAGTTTTATACCTCTATATTTTTTTCTGTCTCCTTATATTCTTCATCAACCTCATCTGAATCATCTTCTTCTTCTGAATCTTGCGTCCTAGTCATAAAAAATAATATGAATTCATTAGAAATCCGTTAAATCTCTCACTATTGGGTATAAGCCTGTCTTAATAATAATTGGGGGAATGACTTGCTAGAATGGTCATAAGAATTGATTGCTTCTTCTTTTCTGGCTAGCTGTGTTATTATTTCTTGCGACACATGGAAATACGCGGTGAAATATTCAACTTGAATGTAAAATAAATTTAATATTTGTTACTATTATTTTCACAATAACTCTGTTATATCAGTAACAATTAATGAAATAAAGTGTGGGTTTCCCAATTCATTGGAATCTATTTTTTTATGTATGTTCACACATTATTCGAAGACGCTTGAATGGATTAAGAAAATTATTTTTTTGTTCGACAGGGTATACTTTGCAGATACCATGATCATTAGGTCGAGATCGGATGATGAGATTTGTCATTAAAAAGGAAAAAAAAATACGTAAAAAGAAAATCGCCTTCAAAAAACACCGAAGAACTAAAAAGCAAAAAAATTACCTTTAGAAGTTGGTGTCTCCTATAAACCACTACCTAATTTATACGAATTTCTATCTAAGGCAACAACTTCAAAAGGTATTTTTTTTATTTTATTTATTTATCTAAGAGAACACCCTGCACTAAGGAAATAATCCTTGTATTGCGGGGGAATTTACAAACATATAATTAACGGACACAAATTACATCCAGACTCAGAACAACAATTTGTGGATCGCACAAAGTGTTGTCCCGCGTGGGATTTGAACCCCCGACACTGGCGCTGTAGGTCGCTATCTTAACCACTACGCCATCTGTGCAGTCATTATTATTTTTGCATTTTAGTTTTTATACTTTTGCAGACTGTTTTTGGTTACATATTTTTTTCTTTCTTTTCAGTCCATGGACGTATCACTGCTGAAAACGGGCACACCTCCAGAAAAGAAAAATTAATTTGGTATACACCATACTGGTCAGACGTGTTGGCATAGGGTTTCATTGAAGTGTCTCCTTTTACAGTGCTGTTATTACATTGAACCAATACGTACCTTCCTCTGGATATGAATACAATATTTTGCCACTCATTTCTTTCTCGCGTAACTTATAGCACCAGCTGCGATCACCAAACCACATGCCAAGCGCGGCGATTATGTCACTATACCTTTGAGAATGTCGATAGCCTTATGAACGGATAAAATAATGTATTACATACCTGTCACGTATCATTTTAGCATAGTCCTTAATCTTCGACGGTCTTGTGGAGCGTCGAATCCCTTCTTCTGGAGTAGTTTTCTCATTACTAACTTTTTTAACCTGAACGACTTTAGTCTGAAAAATAATGATCATTTATTTATTTAAGACGAATGGACTTATACGCGCCTATTAAGCTGATAGTTTTGCTTTTGATCACTATGTAGTGCCAGGTTAAGATACAATGTTTCTTTGTCCTGAGAGACATTAAACCGCCTGAGGGTGATGCCTTATGAGACTATGAGAATAAACAGTAGTATTCATCTGGGTAATTAACTAATTGTCATTAACAATCCGTACGTCATAATATGTGATATATTAGCTAAAGGAGGCCTATGTCCAAAACAGTGGACTTTGATAAGATGACGGATGGTTTCTAAGATAATCATAAATAATTACTGTGACTTCCGTGTGGCGACAGAGTAAGAATACAATTCAACACTCCCTATCTTGTCCGTGAATGTCGTAAAAGACGACTATGGGATATAATACGCACATAACATCTGTGCAAGAGAAGGAAAACTCCTAATGAAACCCTATACTAACATGTCTGACCAGTATGGTACAGTAAGTCAAATTTCCTCCCATTGTGGAGGAGGCTTGAGCCCAACAGTGGGACGTATGTGTGCTGCGATGCTGATAATGCTTAAGAATAACTATCCCGAAACATGATTATCAAATTATCTGTCTATTTACTAGGTAGATTTATAGAGTAGGTACTTCACAGGGTGACGCTCTCTCCAATATTACTCACTTTGGCTGCTTCTTTGACTTCCTTTTCTTTCTCTTCTTTTATATTACCATTGTTTCCTTTTGCGTCTTTTACTTCTTTGGGTTCTTTATTCTCTTTGGTTACTGTACGCTTTTCAGGTTGTTTCTTTTCTAAAGATGGAGATTTAGTTGATACTGGAATTTTCTTTTCTTCAACAGCTGCACTTCTGATGGTGTGAAAATTACAGATTTAAGCAACCGCAACCATTCTCTTTATTCGATTGACACTAGTGCTATTGTTGGCTTTTTAAGTTTGAACATATTTAGAGATCTAAATAATCTCGATTATTTTTTTATTAGGGCGAATGTAAACGAAAGTTGGAAGGCGGAAACCAAGGCGGACGTTCCACATCGAAATCAGGGACGTCCTTAAGAACATTCAAGTAATAAGTACCCTAAACGAAGAAGATGCACTAGGAGATTTATGAATGAGTGGAGGAGGCGAAAGTGGTATGTCAAGATCGTAGCAAGTGGAGGGCAGTAGTCTCTGCCTACCCCCATGGGCAAGAGTCGTAAATATATGTATGTATATATTTTTTTTATAAAATATCTGTGGAACATTTATAAATTTTAACAATTGAATATTTATTTATTAAGAAAACATACAGGTAAAATAAAAACAAATGCACGTAACATTAGCTAAACAGTTTTCACTTATGTATAACACAATGTGAAGACAAATAAAAAAAAATCATAACTGTGGCAAAACTATAGAAACTAAATATCTATGTTGTATTACTAAAGATTCTAATATTCCTTGCGATTTTATTATAATACAGATAAAAATTCTGTGTGGTGACGGAGTAAGAATACAATTCACCACTCCCTTGCTCGTGGATGTCGTAAAACACGATTAAGGGATATAATATGCATATAATATTTATGCAAGAGAAAGAAATAAAATCCTATACCAACACATCTGACCAGCATGATATAGATCTATTAAGATCAATGTCCCTCCTATTGGTGAGTAGGCTCGAGCCCAGCAGTGGGACTTTAAGAGCTGAGATGATGAAATAATGTTACCTTATCTTGGGTGTAGATGTGTGTAGCTGCGGTCGTCTGTTTCGTAAAGTCTCCATTGGCTTTGTCGGAGTCCGTACTACTTCACTGCGAGTGTTAGTCTAAAAGCAATAATATTGTTTATGAATGCCTGTACAGATAGCCGAGTGGTCTAAGTGCTGACCTCCCGCGTCAAGAGTTTGACACCCACCATGCAGAACAATTCTTCATGCAATCCAACTATGATTTTACTGAGTGGTGCTACACCATTTGAAAAATTAAATGCCAAAATTCACTTTTAAAAATATTTACCCTTTTTAGCTCTTGTAGTTCCTTTTCTAACAAACGTAATGATTTATCATTAGCACCTGTATTGTTAGTGGCAACTGTGCTTTCTGTTTTATTTTTCTTTTCGATAATAGGTTCTGATGTAGGTTGTACTTTACGTTTGATTTCTTCTGCTTTTCTCAATATACGATTATCCTGTATAATATATGTAAATTAGTTTATTAAATTCAAGGACTGGTATCATTTTTGACAGGTTTAATTTTCTATTCAAACCTTGTCTGAGCTGTTTGGAGCAAACACTGGTAGACATGAACCACCTCCACAATAAAAGGCGTAACTCTAGTTCAGTTTTATAACACTAATCTCTAATACTTTCTAAAATTTTACTATATGCGACTGCAGACCATTAGGCATAGGGTTCTTGAGAGGAAAAATAGCCTAAGTTACTCCATATAGACAGGTGCCCGGTAGTAAAATATTAAAATCGGTCCAGGCGTTTGAAAGATTAACCATAATAAATAGACAGCCAAAAAAATTTTAAAAACCGTTTTTAGGTATACGTATTTTGTAAATAATAGCGCGAGTATGAAAAAATCGTGTTATTTCGACATTACAAACAGACACTTCAAGTTTATTTAATTTCATAGATGTATAGATTAGTCAGACGAATTTACGTAGGTTTTTTATTTTCCGTTTGGTAGATCATTTAGCCGTCTTTTATGACACCCGCGGGAAAGGATGGAGATACTTTCTGGGATTAATATTTACTTACTGATTAATTATGAAATATACGCCATAATATTAGATATACGTACTTCATTATCGTTTTTGTTTGCCGTCTTAATTGTTGCCGGTATATGTTTAGTAACAGCTGTATCGCTTGAGTTCTCTGTTGCAGATTTGTTCGCCAGTGGTTTCGCAGGCTCTTTTTTTAGAGTTACTATTGGGTCCTCAGTTGGTAGTTCTGCATAGATTTCTGGTTCACTCTCTGAAAATGTAACATTTAGAGAATGATATGGAATATAGATGACCAGCAGATTTTTCTACCTAGCGTCGTGCATATGTGCCTGTGTTTGAAGTTTTCACTTCTACCGCATGGAAATGATGACACATGTGTTTTATTTTGGAGTGGCCAGTACTAAGTGGCAAGTATATTTTTTAATATTCCAAGTCTGACAAAGATGTAAGGGTGTAAGAAACTATATATTACATACGCGAGCCTATGGATATTTGGTGACCACAGATTCTATTATGCTGTAAATAATGCCTAATAATACCTTATTTAAGAATCGCAATCCAAACATTAGAGGCCCTCGATAAACGTTTATGTCTCTAGAGCAATAAACTAGTATTTATAGAAATGTTGAAATCACTATAACTTTTATGTTATGTTGATTTTTGTGTAATATACATTTTAATTACGATCTATGACCGTTAAACTACAACATACTCGAACAGTTGCCCCATAACCTGATACATCCTGTATGTATGTAGAAAAATTCTTACCCTCTGAATTGGTATTATCATTCTTTTCTTCGACATCATCTTGTAAATTAGGTAACTGCAAATTAAATAAATATATTAATTCTACAAGCAATAAGAAATGACAAATGACTAGTTTATTATAGAATCGTGCCAGGTCCACAGATTCATCCAAACGTACGCGGTATATTCTGTTCAATTAGTTATTACACCAAATAAAATATAGTTTAAAAATATCAAAAGTGATAAAAAGACTATTTTCTTGACTTGCGCATATTGATATTATTTAATAAGTGCAATAAGATTAAAATATGGACATTGATAGTTAGAGCCATTGCCCGATTCCAGCAAGGCTTAGCGAGCACTACTTTAACGCTTCGCGTAAATATGTGCCTGTAGTACGTGTGTAAAATTAAGTTATAAGCATTTCTGATGTTTACGCGATTACACATTGTAAATAAAACTATTTTTACGGATTTTATCGCGTATGTACTTCATTTTTTGAATGCCCGACAGGTCACGCGATAAAATAGGATTCCTGATGTTTATACGAAATATGGAATTACATATAAAAATACACTATTTTAACGCATTTTATCGTTTCTATTTGATTTTTCCTTACCCGACTTTCATGGTCACAGAAGGTTAATCTTCCCGAAAAATAGTTTTCTTGCCTAAAATAATGTTTTTATAATTCACTTAGATTTTTAGATACATAATAGTATAAAATACTTACCAAAAAACCATCAGTTTTCTTTATTTCAACTACCATATGGCCATCCTCTTCCTTGACTGAAAAGAAGTGATAACATTATAACACAGTAAATATTAAATATTTTGGTTTTAAAAAGGCTATATAGACTCACCATTAATTCCAGTGTCGTCTTCATCGTCATCTGCATCCATTTCCATGGAAGACTCGTCTTGAGCCAATTCCTGAAATAATAAGTTGACTTAAAATATTTTTCACACGTCGGGATGGCCATGACACAATCTATGGAATAGTATGACGAATATCGTAAATAAAAACCAGTTATTTTTGGTTCAATTTGGCGTTCAGATTCCATTAGTACATAGTATGTAACTCGTTTCGGTCAAAGTAAATGACTACACGATTGATGTAGTGATTTTAGTAGCAAACTTCTATTTCCAGTGTCGTTCTTTGACTGCCTATTAATAACAATTTGTTGTCTGAACCCCAAATTATTCTTCTGTGATTTTGCGTATTCCCAAAGATACAAAGACTTACTCCACATTTTAGAGCGCAGTCTTTAAAAATATAACCAATATGGAGCACGTAAAAAATCGCACTCCGTACGTTTAACATCGTGCTCTTATCTCTTATTTGAGATTTTATTTTATGAAATTTGTTTTTTTTTGTGACTGCAGATGTTAAAAACATATGATAACTGACACAAAATATTATTTGCTCTGAAGGAGAATATTGCTTTTAATACGAAAGTTTAGTAGCGCCATTGTGCAGCCTTCAATTATTTTCTAAAAATTTATTCTTCTATCCACTAATTATTATAAATGTGGAAATTTGTGTAAATGTTGAGACGTTCGGATATTTGTAACTCGATCAAGCGTGAACAATTAAACAGATTTAGGTGAACATTGGTTCATAGCAATTACATGCCATACCATTTTCTGGATTAAAGCCTAGGATATTTATAGCCCGGTAATAGATTCTCTCGGGATAATAGTTCTTTAACTTTATTTTAACAAAACTTTAGTAATTCTAATTTTCATCAAATAAATGACACTGCTTTAACTATAGAACACATTATAATCCCGGAGATGGCATTTTCGATTTAGATCGATACTGATTTAGGGATAAAATTTCATCTTGGTAAAGCGAAGCGAATCCTTTTTCGTGGACGAAGGTACGCGTTAAGGTTCATTATCACAATTTCAGCTCATATAGGTCCCACTGTTGGGCTCGAGCCTCTTTCACAATAGGACATTTGACCTACTATACCACGCTGGTCAGACGTGTTGATATAGGGTTTCATTTAAGTTTTTCTTCTATTGCATAGACGTTATATGCATCTTTAATTCCTTAATCATCTTATATAACACTATGGGGAGGGAGTGGGAAAGTGTATTCTTTTTAACACGCTTTTATTAGTTTCACCTGTATGTATGTAATGGAATCTTTGAACGTCATTTTGCCCCACTTTGAACAAACAGATTTTATTTAAACTTTGCACACTTGTCGAAGGCCCATGACAAGGCAATAATTCGATTAAAATAGCCAAATCACCGGCTTAGATTTGCCAGGATTTAGAAATTTTTAATCGTATCCTTTGCATAAGAGCAAGAGAGACAGCTAGTGTGCGAACTACGCATGCGTGAAATTCAAAAATAGTAACTACTTGACTTATAAAACGTGTTTTTTAGTTTTATTAAACTATCATCATCATCATTTTAGCTCATATACGTCCCACTGTTGGACTCGAGCCTCCTCCGTAATAGGAGGGCAATTAATCTTACTACAACCATGCTGGTCAGGTAGGGTGTTATTTCGTCACCACACGGAATATACGGGTAGAGGCTAGTTTTATATAGATCATTTTAATACATTTTTTTTTCAAAACATACCTCATCATTTTGTAATTCGTCATCGTGAGCGTTAAGCATGTGATTATCTAATTTTTCTTTAGACGTGAACACCAACTCGCATAGATCGCACATAAACTCCATACCTGTGTGACAATAAAAAGGATCTTTTAATATTATTTTTTACCTTCGAAAACCTAAGAAAAGCACCACGAATATTAATAGTGGAGCATTATAGAATGGCATAGGTATTCCCATAGTTTTAATGGGTATTTCGTAAGATTTTATCACTAATATAAATGAATTGTTGCCAATTTAAGATTTCGTTGTACCGTTTTGCTGAATCCATCTTAGAACTGAAGACTAATTAATATAGAACATGAAAAACAAATAATTATTTACATCTCACGAACATTTGTAAAAGATCTTAAAATCATATTTAATAGTAAACTGTAAATTCATGGTTTTAATACTCGATTACAAAATTAAAGCAGCGCTGGGTTTTACAGAAAAATTAACCATAATTCATGTAATGTTCTTATGTGCTGACCTCTAATTTTATGGTCGTCCAACGTCTATCAGGGCAGAGTGGGGTCTTTAAATATAAATGTATAAGTGAAAAGAATCCTTCTTTATGGTATGACAAATTCTACGAAGTATTTATTCGTAGAAGTATGCTTCATTTCTCCTACGATTGTAGATTCTATTTCTCTCTCAATGTAGAGTGGGTTCGAACTCAGCAGTGGAAAGTATATGATGATATATTATATAGAAAATGTAAGTAAACTTTGCCTAAGGTCGTAAAGAAGCAACACTAAAAAGCAAGCAATGTACAAAACTTACAATACAAAGGATATAAAAACATAAATATAACAAAATGCAACTTGAAAAGGTCAGCATGCAATATTCGTATTACTAAATATAGCTTTTATATTACATCCCAAATGAAAGATAAATATACAAGGAAAATATGTGTATGCCGCAAGGCACACACGGTAGAAGTGAAACTTTTGAAAAGTCATTGATTAAAAATACTTATTGAAAAGTATTGAAAAATAAACGGTCGCTTCATGTATATTTATAAATACATTAAAAATATGATGTTTATGTGAGTATTACACATTATAAAACAAATTTTATGAATTTTTTCGCGTTTGTTTTTGATTGACCGACGTTTTGAACAATTTTCAGCCTTAGTGGTCAGGTACGGGCTGTAGGCCGTCAAATACAAATGCAATAAAATCCATAAAAATAGTTTTATTTAAAAATAAATATTGAACTCTATTTTTACAATCACCAAAGATTTTGTTTTTACCTATTTCTAGATTTCAGATGTAGTGCAGCATCTACAGTCACGAGAAGACTAAGGTATTGAATTTGTTATCCTTATTAAAAGTTTTTTATTGTGAGGTAAAAAGTGCTAATTTAAGAGTATAATTATGAAGTCTATCATTTTATAAGATACGAAGAAAATGAACTATTTAAATATTGTAAAGTAATGAATGTATTTAATAAAATAAAATTTAGCATTCACTGAAATCAGTAAACCAGAATTATTGGATTAAAAAATTAGACTAAATTACCTGAGATTAATTTAATATAAAAAAAGTACACTGCCCAAAACGAGTAATTGTTATGGAGAAAGAGTAGAAAAACATTTGATACCATTATTTTTAAATGAGCTTCGCGACATCTTACAACAAATGAATAAAACAAATTGTAAACTATTCAAAAACAAACTTAAATATTTTATGTAACCAGTAGCATTGAGTAGTATGATGAGTAATAAATAACATATGTATGTAAAATGTATATAACGACTTACCGTAACCCAGACAAATCCCTCGCGATTTACGTGGTACGGATCACGTTTTTTTTTTTTTTTTTTTTTTTTTTTTGTGTGTGTACAGCTGTTGGCCGCAGATGGCCTTGACAGCTTGACGCGGACTATATGTACGGATCACGTCATTGTATAACGTATTTAATGAGAATTTTGGAAATAAATGAAGAATAATAATAATAATTTACTGCCAGTAGAAAAGAATCAAAGTAATGATAGCAAAAACAAAATTAAAACACTATAAAATACCTATGTAAAAATTGTCTATTCCATGTAGGATACATGGAATAGACAATATCTTTAAGCAATATTTTTAAGGCAACTTATGGCATTGTTACCTTTATGCCAAGTTTTTATTTATAAATTATCACTTGATTTAAAGTCATTGTACAACTGGAATTCATCTTCAATATTGTCATGGCCACACTGTTAATGATACTATGAACAGTTCCCAGAAGATATTCTGAGAATATTGGTGAAAACCCAAAACAAAAAAAAAACCATCTAAAACATTATATCATATTAACGCCGCCCCAGCACTGCCTCCGCATATCCTAACATAAATTTCTACAATGTTATCTTTATATATTTCCTGTGTACGTGTGTATGTCACTGAACTCCTCCTAAACGGCTGGACCGATGTTGATGAATTTTTTTGTGTGTTCAAGGGGATTCTAGAATGGTTTACATTCACAATTGGATCTGGCAGGTGGCGCTGTTGTCGATTTCAAGGAGAATTCCTTTTATCCTATTTGAACAGAACAACGTCTGTTGGGTTAGCTAGTTAAATATAATATGTTAAAACCTTAGAATAATAACGTATAGAAGGTAAGTTCGCGCACAAAAAGTGAAGCATTTCAATTGGAGCCTAATGGAGCTTACGCCGGAACCGTTCCGTAATGTACAAGGTCACTGTACTGCACGTGCTCTTAAAAAATAATCCGACGATTCAGGTTAATAAAAACAAAATTTAATTTCATAATTTGTATAGTGGTGTACGTGTGTAATCGCTTGCACGCATGTAGTATTGTTTGCCTCATATTTTTGATGGCTTACGTATGGACACTATCCTTCTATACGTTATTATTCTAAGGTTAAAACACTAAGACATTAAATATAATACAAGACCACCACCCCGTTTTATGTTCCCGCCAACACGCATTATAAATATCTTTGACACTCTAATGATAGACTAAAAGGGTCTTAATTAAAAAGTAAACGGAAACTTTCATTTGGAACATTGAACATACCGTTAACATGTGACTTGATATGTGCAGTAACAGCATCGACGTCATCAAACTTCTCCTGGCAGAGTGGACAGATGAGATTCTGTGTGGCGTGTATAGCGGAATGGTATATAAGCTCGTCCTGCGTCGCGAACGTATCCTCACACTGTTCGCAACGATAGTCAGACTCGCCAAATGGCCCGCGACAACTACGATTTATCTCTCGATGTTTTAAGCGTAAATGTCTGCAAAATGTAACAATTGTATTATTGGAAGTCTTTGTGTAAACAAACTTTCTTCTATAACCTTTTGTGGGAAGCATATTTTGTACTAGCTTCTCCCCGCGACTTCGTCTGCGTGGAATAGTTATTTAGGGCTAACGCTAACTTTAACCCGCGACTTTGTTTACGTAGAAGGTGAAAATATTATTCAACAACACGATTATGTCAAACATGATTTTTGCAAAACTTTAACCGTTTACGCAATGGACGCTCTCAAAAGAAACATTCTTAATTGTTGCGTCGCTCCTATTGGTCTTAGCGTGATGACATACAGACTATAGCATTCGTCGATAAATGTGCTATCTAACACTTACAAAAATTATTCAAATCGGTCCAGTAGTTTCTGAGATTAGCGCGTTCAAGCAAACAAACTCTTCAGCTTTATATATTAGTATAAAAGTAAAGAAAAGTATAGATTATACATTCCTATTGTAACCCTAGAAGGACTCTGAATGACCTCCATAAATGACACCGAGGTTCGACCCTCTGATATAAATTTTTAACCCGTAAAAAGATAAAATAATAAAAGGTGATTAGTACTTGTAAACTATTGTGCGATGATGGTATCTAATAACTGTTTATGGGGTTGGAGGTTTGATGGACTGGCTAAACTAAAAACTATTGATTGAAAAACTGTTGTCTGCCTTCAATACCTTTATCGTCTTCAACTTTGGCAGACGGTGACTCCCCAACTCACTGAATGGGCCCCCACCAAACGGTCGCCACAGACATACAGGCCATACGAGCAACATTGGTGCAAGTGACTTGGGGTGTCGAGCAGTGCGGCGCCGGTTTCACCATCACATTTATAATATTATTAAGGATGCAATAATATGATTACCTAGTGTAATGGTGGGACTTCATAAAGCTCTTATCGCAATGTTTGCACGGGTACGAACGGTCTCCAGCATGCGTCCGAACGTGCCTTGTTAACTTCGACACTGATGAAAAACCTATAAAATTTAATAATAATTTCAATAAACTAAATAAAGTTCATCCATTCAAATATTTACACTAACATAATATTAATAAATAATATTCATACGTTTTATGATCGTTTTCACCATATGACCTTTAATGTTTAGGTAACATTTAATGCAATATAATATTAATGTTATTTATATCGCCTTAGGTTTATAAAATATTTGATAAAATCAACTAACAAAAAAAAAAAACCAAAATACTACATGTCATTTGCCTTAGGCGTTATCTAAAATTTAGAAGCCGTTAGTGAAAATGGATATCAATTTTATCCTATTTGAGGTAACTATACGAATTTTCACAGACAATTTGAACCCGGCTGACATATCAAACAAAGTTATATGCCGTTAAAAATAAGACATACTAATACATAATATAATATTATAAAAATACGCATGTTCATAGCTTATTGTAAACGAAAAATGTATCGAGATTGTTTTCGTGGACTCACGCGCTGGGCAGTACAAACAAGCGAATGAATCTTCTTTGTCGTGTACATTGGCTTTGTGTCTCTGCAATGTTGATTTGTCGTTGAATCTGTAAATGTCGTCAAAATATTACTATGTTAATATTAATTATCAGTTAATTAATTATCGTTATATAAAAAAAGTGCGTGTACTTATGTACGCACGTAAGAAGTTATACTTCTTTGGCGTAACAATATAAAAATCATTCTAAAAATTTTATCCTTCGCGCTATTCTACGTTTGTAGAAAAAACGACACTAATAATAGAAGAAAAAAAATGTTTTTAGTGAGTTTTATTATGACGGTGGCGGTTTGCGCGCGCATCGTAAAAAATTTTGACCAGTTGATTTCAGGGTGTCGGTTTTTCATAATTTTCCCCTAACGCATCAAAAATGTATAACTTCAAAAACCACAGTTTCACTAAAACTGATTTAACAATTATAGTTTATAAATTATCAAAAAATGTAATATAAATAAATCCAAGTGTAGTAATCTCGAAGCATGAATACAACGGCCATGGTGATCCTTCCGTTTTCGAGAATATCGTAAAAATCAATTATGTCATACATCAAGAAATGGGAAAATACAAAATGAAACTTTTTGCTAACAGCGTGATGTCATCTAAGCTAATTTGCCAACTTCTGGAAGGTCTTGCTCAGCGATGTGAGGTTTATGGGCTGTAAAAAACGATTAAAACGTGCATACAGCAGGCAATGTAAAATTAGTAACTTGGTTCTTTGCAACACAATTTCTTTCTCGTTACCCGCTTATAAGTACAAAATGTGAGACTAGTCAAGATTGACATTTTCTCGTGTTTTACATGTTACGGTAGCGCAAATTATATCTATAGGTTAATCTGTAATCTGTAGGTTATTAGGTGTTGTTAAATTTTAAATATACAATATTAATATATAAATATATCGTTATTATCACCACCTTTTATCACACATATCACAGACGAATAGCTTTTTCCTTAGCTTGTGTTTCTCGTTATGTGCTTCTAATTCTTCTTGAGATAAGAATGTCGCTGGGCAAGAGTTACACGGCAACTGAGACAAATTTGCGTGCATTATCTGTAAAAGAGTACAGATTGTAATCGCAGTTATAAGGATAAAAAATAAATTACTTTTACGCGGGACCGTGTATAAAACCATAATGGGAGTAAAGTTTTCTGAATTTGGAACGTCATATTGGAGTCGAGAGCATTTGATGCCTTTGGGGAACCCAGCAGGTTAACTTTTAGGGTACCTACCTATAAGCGACATTCCAAGGCACAAGAATGTCGCAGCTATGCGGTTAGCTTATAATCATTATCCTACTTTTATCACGGAGTGTCATGTTTAATTTCGTTAATACAACTCTGAATGTCCTCAAAAAACTTAATAACTACAGAAGACAGATACGTTTTATTTTGGACTCTGAATTTTTTCGATAATTATTAAAATTAACATTTTGAAATGATTTTTGCTATTCATTGAGAGATGGCGCTGTGCATTCGCACTGAATCGTACGATGATACATTTCATAAATCGTTTTATTTTCCAACTTTTGAACATTATGCTTTTAAACCTGGTTGAGCCTTCCGCTCGCCCATTGACCGCGTTAAGCTGTCAAGGTCATCTGCGACCAACAGCTACACACAACAAAAAAAAAACATTATGCTTTCATGTCCATTCTTATGTTGTCTACGTTTACAGTATAATAATGATCAATTCCCTGAAAAACTGGAAAGAATTCGTCAACTTCCCACTTAACTAAAATTTCTAGAATTAAATTCTCTAAAAAATGCTCAATTTTAGTCCTCAAAGCGCGATCATTTTCGGGTGGGTGTTTTAATACTAGTGTTGGGTAGGACCTGACATGAATGAGAGTTTGTAAGAGTAGCCTCTTTTTGTACTACTGAGTCAGTACATTGTACTACAAATGAAGCGATGCCAAAATATAATCACAACATTCCATCCCATTTGAAACTCTATTCTTATAACATTTAAAGGTCAATATTGTTGTTCACGACGTTCACGCTTCAGCAATAAACTTAGTAGCGCCATATCATTCTGGCACATATAAATCAGGTGAAAGAGTAGACGCAGTACTGAAGTGAAGCATACGACTATGAGGGCTCAACGCGTTCTCCCACACTGACTCTAGAGTTGTGAAGCATGTTCCGTACTCCCTCTCGCTTGCGACTAATGCGGCTACCGCGACAGATAATTTGAAGTAGTACATTTTGAAATGCCGAGTCACTTACATTTTGACGTCATATACGGGTTAAATGTACTGCCTCTTTTATGTCCTACTCAAAACTATTTAATACCCCGGCAAGTATAGGCGTGAGATTATGAAAAATATTGTTGTAAAAGACAAGTAATGAATATAAACAACAAACTAACAAGTGTGACATTCCACTATTGGTCAGAAGAAGGTAACACATAAGTTCAGAAAAAGAAAGTAAAAATATATTATGCTTTACCTTTTCATGTCTCTTTAGTAGAATATGGCGTTTAAATTTCTTATCACAAGCCACACACTGAAATATCAATTCTTCAGAAGAATGCCGTAGCTGATGTGTTGCCAAATCATAATTGTTAAAAAATTTACTGCAAATTAACAAAGTTACTAATAATACAACTTAATAATAATCATGATTGAATTATGCCAAAATACATGCAGTAGCAGAACTAGGCACCCATTCATCATATTATCGACGTCCACTGTTCGACATAGAAGCAAAGGAAGGATGATGTAATAATCGCCACGCTTGGCAGGTGGATTGGCGGTCGCAGTGGTGTTAAGACCTCCAAGATAGTGCATCCCACAGTCGATTTTTACGACTCCCAGAAAAAAGGAAGGCGGCATTACTATTGTATTCTAAAACAATCACCACAACTACTACTACATATTTAGGATGTATGTAGTGCAAAATAACGCGCGACATTCTCCAGATACACATCTGTGGAAGTGACTATCAATCAATAATTCAGTTATTTTACAGGAGAATCTCTAATTGAAAGTAGAATACACTGTAAGGAATTTGGTAAATTTGTGAATGACTTGAATGGAGCTCAAAACTTTCGGGCACGATTTCACTAATAGCTAGAAGAACGTCCCAAAACAATTTCATTACGTGTCGCTAAGTTTGTTCGGAAGTGAGAGTTGGTGAACTGTATTCTTAATTCATTACATGGAATACTGATATACATTGAGTCTGCGTTGTGTGTCTATAACCTAAAGTAATCCTAAGATGAGACTGCAAAGATTTTTAAATAGTAATGAAAATATTAATTTTGATTTTACTAGATATTCGACAGTTATAGAAGTGGGCACGTAACTAGACCCAAGATGGTGCTGATTAAGCATTTCTGGAGCTTGTATGCGTACTTATCCATAAAACTAATTGAGATGAAGCTTATTCTGAGTAATGATGATAATAATGAAAATTTAGATCAAACTTTGAATATTCATCACAAGATGGCCGATTACGTTAAGCCTATGTCTGTACAAAAATGCGTATTAGTTTATATCTGCGTGGATACATTTCATATGATATGGATTGTAGAACATTATTTACTGCATAAGCAGTTATAATATAAGTATATGGCGCTTAATATATTATTTTATATACGTTATCTATACCAATAAATAAAATTGAAGGGTTTGTTTGTAATGTCAAAATAATAGGCTTTTTTCATGCTCACACGGTAATTTGCACTATACATATGCCTAAAAATCACTTTATATTTTTTTGTCTGTCTGTCTGTTTGTTCCGGGTAATCTTCAAAACGGCTGGACCGATTTAAAAAATTCTTTCAATAGTGGAAAGCTATAATATCAGGGAGTAAACTAGACTATATTTTATCCCGGTATTCCCACGGGAACTACGGGGGATAAAGCGACAAACACCGAAGCGAAGCGAGGGCGGGTTACTAGTTACAAAATAAAATTAATATCTTACGCATCACATTGATTGCATTGTACATTTCTCTGCCGATGTTTTTGCTTCTTGTGCAACTCAAGCAACTGTTGTAGCGGATATGTACAGTCGCACTCATCACATGGCCAACATCCTCGCCGTTGCTTTTCTGAGTGCTGTGACTCTTGTTTAATGGTTATCACTGCGTGATCTTGTTCCCACAACTCCACTGTATGTTTTGTATTCACATCATCCGCAAACTGTGTAGGACTACCATCATCCTCCAAATCTGTACGATAAGTACTCCAAAGACTTATTATAACCAAGCACTGTTCAGGCTATAGTATCCAATACCAATAAGTATCCAATACCAATAAGTATAATTGCCATACAACTTGATATATGTATAAGTAATACTTTAAAACATGTACTTATGATATTTCATTGCAACAAAGTATATACTTATTAAATTGTATTAGAATTTTGTGCATGCTTCTGTAAATAAATAATGTTTAAAACAGCCAGCCAATTTGCCAAAATACTCCATTCGACTAGGGTTAATGATGTACATAAAAATGCCATTTCAATGTTATTAGATGAAGCTTTGTCAATTGGCCTTGTTTAATGCTAATAGACAAAATGAATGCTTATAAAGTAATTATAACTTTCACAAGAAACAGTTGTTGTTTATAATTATGAAGGAGTTTTATTTTTTTGCAGAGGGTTATACCTCAAGGTTGGTCTTATTATAATTTACCCAACATCCTTGACTTTAATAAAATAGCGAAGTTCAAAATCATAATAAATAAATGTTTTAGGTATTAGGTTTACATTGACAGAAAAGGAAACATTGGATATTTTAAGTATGTTTTTTAGTAATTGTTAATCATTAATGCCATAAACGAATGGAGTATGGTGTAGCTACATAAAACTATAGATATATTCTTACCTGTAAATTATCAATATTACAATGCAATTGGATCACTGTTGATAAAAAAAAATTAACAACGCAAATAAATAATGCAAAATAATCCTCATACCTGTTCGTAAAATAAAATAAAATTACCTTCATGCATACGCAAAAAAATAACTATAATAAGCTATGAACACACGCAAATCCAATAGACAACATTAGACCCCCACACATCACTTATAAATATATGTAATCAACTGGCATATTTCAATTGTTACCTTTGCTTGATTTGACTTTTCGCTTGCTTTGTTTGTCAGTTGTTACGACTTTCACGCGAGCACTTTTTGAGCCCTCATCAGATTCATCTGCGATCTGCAAAAAATAAAAAAAATGTATAGTGGAAACTAGTAGCAGTACAAAGGAAGTAGCAGACAGGTGTCTAGTTCTGTTTCTCTAGAACAGGGGTTCCCAAATTTTTTTTGGTCAGGGACCACTTAAGAATAATACAATTCTTGTTAGCAGGGACCACTATGTAAGTATAATAAAAATAAACTTATAATCAAACTGAAACTTTAAAAACTCAATAGGAAATTACATAAAAAAAAAAAAAATTTAAGATAAACTTATTTTGCATTAATGTCATTTTTGAGCTTGCATTTTTTGCACGAGTCCGGCTATCTTAGGCCTAATATTGTTACTCAAAGTTACACGCAAATCATCACATTCTAAAAGTATGTGATGGTTTGCGATTCCTCGCCTTGTTTTTAATTACCAACGAAGCAGAAAATCCTTGTTCACATATTTATTACACAACGTATTTACGTTGTGTAATAAATAACCATTTGCAGACCATATTTTCGCTTCTGCGGACCACTGGTGGTCCATGGTTATTTTCTCTATTTGCTCTAAAAAATAGAGAAAATAATTAACATAGAATATCTAGATATATAATAATTATTTGTAAATGCTACAAAGAATTATATGGAAATCCAATCTAGCATGGCAGGTCACTACTTCAAACATTATGTTAGGTGCCCAGTCAACTATCCTATCTATACTGTATAGTTGTCACAAAATAAGAGGCCCGTTTTGACACCTGGTCTTACCGATGTATTTAGTGATGAACCATACGAGTACTGACTCGATTCTCACGATAAATCGAATCAAGTTTATATGAGTATATAATCGATTTGAATATGTAAAGTGCATTGGATTAAAGTTCTGGTTTGAAAATTTTACTTAAACTGTGATATTGTAGATACTTTGAAATGATACAATGCTACAAATGGTAATTTATCTATCACTTAATATTTTTGTTACAATAACATTCACTCAATCACAAAAATATCGAGAAAAAGTGAATCTTCAGTCAATCATTTTCTTAAGACGATGAGCCAAAATTGTCAGTTGAGCTATTGTCACCCATATATATATATATTATTTCATTTTCATATTATCAATATTGATGTCTCGAATTTTCAGTAAAAATCACTACAAAAATATATCTTGATCGATTTATTTTTCCTTAACCGATTATTAATAGTCTGTGGACAATATGAAAAAAATCGTTATGCTACAGCACTTAGCCCAGTGGGCGGTACCCGTCAATGAAAAATACAATTACCTTCAAAACATTTCGATCGGTAAAAAATAGAAAACTTCTTGGGCGTGAACTGTCAAAACGGGCCTTTTATTTTGTGACAACTATAGTAATAGTTTTTACTAGTGGTGGTCGTTGAATAAACGAACAGTTTTTTTCGACTGTTTCTTTGCCGTGAACTAATAAACTAGTTTATAGTTGACTGATAAACATGTTTATGTATGAACGGCTTTGCGAATCGGTCGTCGCATCAACGAATGACACCAACGCGACGACGACTTGTGAGTATTCGAAAGCGCCCGAATCGGCCCGAACTTAGACGACGCAATGCACGCGCGCTCGTACGGCTCGCTACGCTCTTTACCCGCCCCAGCAAACCTCACCGCCCGTAGGCGCGAGTCGAGTCGAAATCATAACGCATAGATAGATTAATTGCAATTCATTGAACTCTGCTATCATGTGATGGGACTATCATTACATATTGAAGCGTCATTGTATATTGTACAATGAAACTGTTGTCTAATAAAATTCTTGAAGTTTTGTTGTCCTTTACGAATGGACGATCAACGTACAACATAATATAAACTAAACTTCTCGTCTTGTCTAAGCGTCTACAACGTAAACTAGTCGAAGATTAGACTGTTTTTTCAACTAATTTATCATCGACGATAAACGGTCTCGTTGCGTCAACTGTAAAATCGTCGACGACCCAATACTAGTTTTTACTAAGTCTCTTATGCAAATCTATTGCATGTACACTACTAGGAGATACTAAAATATGCATATAAAATCATGAGAAGGAAAACTCAACATAACTAACTACTGATCATTCACCGTAACTGCCATCCGTTTGTGGAATGATCTGCCGCAAGAAATAAGGCATGCTGATTCACTGGCAATTTTTAAAAAAATGGTAAAGACACACTATCTGGGACTGTAAAACTTACATTGCTAGTTACTGATTACTTACATTCTATATATCATTCTATATATCATTTTCTATATTATTGAATTATGTATTTAGTATATTTTATTATAAATATTAAAGTAAGTCTATTTAATTGTATTTACATATATGTGTATGTACATATGTATTTATGTTTAAATTATTTATTAATCTATAATTCATCATATGTTTCACTATTTTATTGGCTACACCAACAACTACCTTTTTTTTGCTACGCTAATTCCATCCAAAGGTTGCCTGGAAGAAATTGCTTATAGCGATAAAGCCGCCCATTGTACTGTGTCTACTATATATAGCTCTTTTGTATTAATTTCTGGTGTATAATAAAATAAATAAATACTGATTAGTATACTATGTCAATTTACTACCTGTTGTGGAGGATGCTTGAGCTCAACAGTGAGATCTATATGATGATTATGTTGCTTGCCTTCATTGACTCAAGCAAGCAATAATTACCAGTTTTAGCAGTTACAGGTTAATTTCTTTAATATCAAACCTTAGCATTATTATCTAATGCCAAAATCTTTGATTATATAAAAGGAAGGAAGGAAAGTTGTAACTCGATATACAGAATTTTTTTTTTTTTTTTAAGACCCCACCTCGCATTAACGAAGTAATCCTTTCATTACGGGGGACTTTACAAACATATAACTAATGGACACAAATTACATCCAGACTCAGAACAACAATTTGTGGATTGTACAAAGCATTGTCCCACTTGGGATTCGAACCCCTGACACTGGCACTGTAAGTCGCTATCGTAAGCACTACGCCATCTGTGCAGTCAAAAATCTAATAGATTGCATATGAGTAATTGTTCCACAGAGTTAAACGACAGAAGTAGTTGCTTTAACAATAATTATAATGTTCATGCAAATATTAAATCTATACCAATAAATAATATTGGTGTCTGTTTGTAATGTCAAAGTAATAGGCTCTTTCATGCTCACATGGTTATTTGCACTATACTTATGCCTAAAATACACTTTATATTTTTTTGTCTGTCTGTCTGTTTGTCTGGGTAATCTTCAAAACGGCTGGACCGATTTCAAAAATTCTTTCACCAATGGAAAGCTATAATATCAGGGCGTAAACTAGGCTATATTATATCCCGGTATTACCACGGGAACTACGCAGGAAAGACGACTGAGACCGAAGCAAAGTAAGGGCGGGTTGCTAGTTTGAAATAAAACTGTTTATTATCTTTAATCTGGTTTTCGAGGCAATTCACATGACAATGGAAAAATATATTGGGCATATTTGTAGTTTTAGTGGATATGAAGATGTTTATTTATTTATGTATAATTTCTAAAATATTTCATATCAGCATGAAAAAAGCTGATTATTATGACATTATAAACAAACACTTAAATTTTATTTATTTGTATAGATTAGACACAAATTATATGTACATTTAGAACAATAATTTTTAGAATACTGTGTCATATTTGCTTACCTTGACATTGTAAACATTTTCATCATCTTCATCACTGTCAGATTCATGTGCTGTGACTTGAATAGTGGCTCCACCTTCAACAACAGTTTTCATTACAGCCCGTTCAGGGGCAGATTTTGTTGCTGACCAATACAACTAAAATAAGAATTTTTAATTATCAGTTGACATTTTTTTAAAAGCACAACATCCTATTTTAAAGAATACATCCTCGTACTCCAGAGACTTTGTAAATATAGAATAACGGAGACTAATTACAACCAAACTGCTAATAATTATTTAGATATCACACAAAAAATTGTCTACTTAATATAGACTAGACTAGGTTACTATTCAGAAACACTGCTATATGTGCAGTCAATTAAATGATCAGTTTTTTTGTTAATTTTATTTGATACAGAAGTATATAGACTTAAATAATTTTCTTGATTTGACCTATAATGATGTAATTAGTTATCATTGAAAGAAGAGTAAAAACTCAAAACTTCATCATCATCATCTCAGCCCATACACATCTTACTGTTGGGCTCGGGCCTCCTCCATTATGGCAGGGTAATTGACCTACTATACCCACTGATCAGACATGTTGGTTGGGTTTTGTTTTAAGTTTTCTTTCTCTGACATAGATATTATATCCTTTAGTCGTCTTTTACGACACCCACAGGCAAAAGGGGGTGGTGAATCGCGTTCTTACTCTATCAGCACACAGAAAAAACCTTAGAATAATAACGTATAGAAGGATAGTGGCAGTACTTCGAACGTTCGAAACTTGAATCTAAAAATACTAATGACGCGCAGACGATTACACACGTACACATGCACACCACTATACAAATTATGAAATCAAATTTTGTTTTTATTAACATAAATTGTCGAAGTACTTTTAAAAGTAATGTTAAAAACCTTTTTAAGTTTTTCAAATGTGTTATGACACCATTTGAATGCACAAACCGTCATAATTACCTATTTATTTTTTAAGAGTTGCGTACGTACGTGCAGTACAATGACTTGTACATTACGGAACGGTTACGGCGTAAGCTCCATTAGGCTCCAATTGAAATGCTTCACTTTTTGTGCGTAAACTTACCTTCTATACGTTATTATTCTAAGGAAAAAACTTATATCAAATCCAACTATTATTCATCTACTATTATAAAAGAGGCTAATGCTCAATGTGGCATGTACATGGGCTGTAAAGTAGAATCCAAACAAAGGTTTGAAAAATAAATACAACATATACTGTATTAATTAAATTCTAGTAATACAAATATTTCTATGATGGAGAAAATTTGCTCTCAATTGTTTTGTTGTGTGTGTAGCTGTAGTTAACTTTTACAGCGTTGCCCGGGCTATGTGTAAGTGCTGAGTGCTCTCAACCTGAAATATTTATCTAATGAATACAGATAGAAATTATAACAAATTTAATAATGCTTACTTTTTTAAGTGATGCTGGCCAGGATACGGAATTTAAATCAGTGCCAGACTGAATGAATTCCAATACATTTTCATCAGCTTGTCTGCATAACTGCTTGAATTCATAACTGATGTCCATAAAAAATTTGCAGCGATTACAGATAAAAGCAGGCATTCTATCTGAAGGGAATACCTGATAATAATAATGAAATCTTAATTACTATAACTTAAAATATAATATTAGCAAAGATAGATTTAGCTTCATCACCAGGTGGCGCTAGTTCAAAAATATTAGTTACGGCGAAAACGATGTTATAAACCGTAATAATCGTATTGTTTTGACGGAATATACATCTTAAAATTTAATTCAAATAACTATGCATTTTATTACGTATCTGTTGAAATTTTGGACAACGCTACATCGCTGTAAACAATCATTTAGATTATGCAGTTTATTCGGCGCCATTACGCCTTCAGATACGTCGGCAAAAACACAGTGAAGCAAAATGATTTGAATTGTTTTAACTATAAAAAATATCAGCTAGGTACCGATGATATGAAACTTAAGTTTTATTTACCTCTATAGAGACGCAGGACAATATTTTTAATGTCAGAGGAACCGAATTTTTTGGCGCCCGTCTTCTGTCATATAAACTTGTAAGAGTTTCATCTTGTGTTAAACAAAAACGACAAAGTTTTAAAGTATTCAGTGTTTCTTTTCTTGTCTCCATTTTAAATGAGATTGTTAGCGAAATAACACTAAAATTGTCAGATATTTTCACTCCATAACCTCTTTTTGTTTCTACAACTCAACGATATAATAATATTAATAATGACTACACTAGCGCCACGAACTATATTAATGACGCGAACAGACGCTAGTACAGCGCCCCTATTGGCGAGAAGATTAAGTATTTGATTCTGCCATCACATACTAGATAGCACACTTTATAAGAAGTATGGTTTAATTTATCTACACACACAACAAAAAAAAATAATTATGGATTTAAGTGTGTGTATGAGGCTTGCAGTTATAGATTCCTGTTAGATGAATTTTAGTACTTGTAAATAATTTAGATACAATAATTGTAATTCAGTATAATAAATACAGTATAATCTTAGAATAATAACGTATAGAAGGTAAGTTCGCGCAAAAAATGAAGCATTTCAATTGGAGCCTAATGGAGCTTACGCCGGAACCGTTCCGTAATGTACAAGTTCACTGTACTGCACGTACGTACGCAACTATTAATTAATAAATAGGCAATTGTGACGGTTTGTACATTCAAATGGTGTCACAACACATTTGAATAACTTAAAAAGATTTTTAACATTACTTTTAAAATTATGTCGACGATTTATGTTAATAAATACAAAGGACAATGGGCAAAAATGTATGGCGCTTGTCCCATCGGCGGCCACATCTGTCCTATATATTTTTTAGTCGACAATTATGTATATATTAAGACTGCAAAAAATTATTTCGGCAACTTGTTTAGATAAAAAGTTATAAAGCGTTGATCATATAAAAAAATCGAATTAATTAAACCGAAAGTACGTAAATGATAAAACGTAATGCATGTCTAAGTATAAGATAATGATGGATTAAATAAAACTAAAGGTTAATTGGTTATTAAATACATCGATTTATTGACAGACACATATACAATGCTCGTATATAATGCTAGTATTCCTTTAAAAAAAGAAAATGATGGGATTCAATTGTCGTCTACAATAATATCGTTTAAAAAATGAGCTGGTAAACGGATATCTTCCTCTTGGTTTCTCGCCCACCCTAAATACCACACTACACACATAATGTGGGCACAGCAACCAAGAGTGCGCTTACCGCTTAGACAACTGCAATAGTAGTTTTCTATGGCTTCTCTGCCGCTTTTCTCTCTATCTACTATAATGTACGAATAATATATTTTTGACCTAGTATGTCTAGATTGTATTCGACATCTTAGCAGCCAAACATTTGTTGCTGTGATGCCGCACCTGCCTAGGCCTGTAACATCGGGGTCCCTATACGTTTCTATATTATAGAGACCTTGTCGCACATGCTCCGCATAATAGCTGCGGGCTAGCTTCACTTGGTATGTACCAAGTGCAAAAATGGTTAAATCGTCCTCAGTCAGCAAAGGAAAATCACTTATGTTAGGTTGGTTTCCTGTAATGCTATCGAAACTAGCCCGTCTACGATTAAGGTTGTTGGCTAGGACATAATCTGCTAGGTTATTTGGTTGGTTCACTCTTTGGTTTATAACTTCTATAAATGTTTCAGCGTGAACGTTATCTGACAATGGTTCTCTGCAAGCATTCAATAATGCAGCACCTATTCTAAAATCTGTCATCATATGAGGCAAAGCACGATTGAAAAAGTCTTGTCGGAATAGTTTAAAATCGCGTTTGAACCAACCATTTATAACTTCAACAACCCAGCGGCACATAGTAACCAACCTAGACTTATTCGCTTGTTCTGTCGTCAATTGATCTTCGTCTCGATTTTTTGTTTTCGGTAAGTGAGCTTCATAACCATAGGCATGTAAGTCGTCGATTACGTCGCGAAACCCACGGTCTAAGATGAACACATCTCCATGTTCAAAAAACCAATGGAAAGGATTTCCTTCGTCGTCAATCATATTTTTCATTATTTGTGCATCTGATTCTATGGCTGAATATGGCCCAAAGGCATCTAAAATGTGGCCATCGCAGCACACTATTAAAAATGGTTTCAACAAATTCGTGTATTTGTGTAGACTATATGATCGCTTTTGGAATAAATAGTTTGCGGACTTTTGTATATATATATAAGTGGCGTCTGCTATCACAATTGCCTTTCTGTTTAAGGCATTTGCATTTCCAAAAATTGCATTTGGAACTTGTAGGTTTCGGTTAGCTACATCAATTCTATTGAGATGATCATAACCAAGATGCCGGGGAACGAAGTCCAGTAAAAGAGAGTCTCTGGCGAACGTTAAATGTCGTTCTAGGGTTCTACGGCTCATATTAAAAAGCGTCGCCAGCCTTTCATTTGCTTCACCGCTTCGCAGTTTCATTAAGTAGCATGCCAAAGATGTTTTCGGGCGTGTTGATACGTTCGACAATGAAGGAGTTTGTTCCAAAATATTCATAAATTGGTCTCGACTAACGCCTAATCGGATGTATACTTCATTTGGGTCCATGTCATCTATATTATCAAAATCTAGTATAGATCCTCGAAGCACCGCGATTTTCATGAGGCTCATGATATGCACAAAATGTGTGGTATTGAAGTCGTGGAGCAAGTTAGGGCTGTCAATTATTTGATCCCAATCATTGGATACCAAATGATGATCGCAAACTCTTGCACTATTTGGAATATAAAAATTAAAATGAATCAAGAATGTCACTTTAATGTTATCCGGAATCCTTCGGAGATCCGTTCGTCTGCAGTTTTCATACATACAACGCGTTGCTGTATTAGGGAGTCTTGAATATTCTTCAATATGTAATACACATTCGTGTGGACGGTCTTCTCTTGGCTGCGCAGCTCTTTCTGCCCGTTGCCAGCATGGTCGACAAATGTACTCCTGACCATTGTATTGTATCTGAAAATGAGAGTATTACAATTAGTTAAAACGCTTAGTTATTTTCATTGAACGCTGTTCAAACAAAGCGAAATATAAAGAAAAATATTTTACTCGATTGCCTAAGCAGTATTAATTATCTCGCTTACTCATACGTAAATACCGATACTTCTATCCCGTTCTCGCCCCGTGGATCAAACGGAACGACAACGTCTCCGCGTCGGTAACAGTTTACTTACTACTTACAGCGAAATGTAATCTCAATGCGCGAGAGTTAAAACACTGTGACCACCTCAAGTTAAACAGTACTATATTGTTGACGTGACAACTAAGAAATAATGATTTCGTTTGATGTACTTACCTGATGTTCAGAGGTAAGAGCTTCAAAGATATATTGGCCTACAGCGGGATGTTCTTCAAACCGAGCACGGGTTATTTCGTATCTTCTTCTGTTTATCACGGATCGATTACATAAAATACACACTTGGCGATTATCTGCCATTGTTATAGGAATCTGCTTAAAAAAAGTCCAAAAAACGAGCACAAGTCACCAAGATAGATATTAACAAGTCCGATATGCAAGCCAGAGTCAAAAGAAATTGTCAAACAATAATAATCGCACAGTACTCAACGAAACAAATGTCAACGATGGACTGCGCTGTGCGCTCGAGCATAACGGTAATCGCCGAGTCGCCGATTGCGAGCGGCGCTCGTCGCTGATTGGTTGACGCATGAAACATGGCGAGACCGATTTTAACAAAGGTTCTTAGACCTCTAATAGAAAAAGTATTGAATATTAGGATACATAAATAATAATGAAAAAAAAAATAGTATTTTAATAATAGTATTTTAACTATATTTTTTTTCCCAAACGGTATTTCATAGTACTCCTTGAACAATATTTGTTGTCAAAGATCTCCCCTTTCAAATGACACTAGTTTCATTGATGGCCGCTCATGGGCCGCAATGCCCATTGTCCTTTGATTTCATAATTTTTATAGTGGTGTGCGTGTGTACGTGTGAATTGGCCGCGCGCTTGTAGTATTGTTTGCTTCATATTTTTGATGGCTTACTTATGGACACTATCCGTTATTATTCTAAGAGTATAATATAAATCTTTACTAATTGTAAGTTTTACTAAGTTATTTGCGACTGTCCACCGTAAGATATGTAGAAGTAGGATTTCAATAATTGCTATAAACCCATTTTACTCTCCAGCTAGCAATTCGGGAGATGACAGTATGAAAATAGCTACCATTATTTATCCTCGACGTCTATCTATACGTCCCGGTATCAGTCAAAAACTTTCTTTTAAGGGAGAAAAATTGAGCTCCTATACCCAATTATCCAGAATCGTTGCAATGGCATTTTGTTTAAGGTTTGCATAACTTTTGCTTGTATTTTTTTTTCTCTAACAAACTGCGATTTCTCATGCTGATCACCATGCAGTATAGTTATTTGAGATCGTTACGTGGTATTTGCGTCCATACATTGTATGTTTGAAAAACGCCTCGCACTAATAAATAGAAAAATGAATCTAAATAACATTATGAGTTACGTATTTATTTAAGGGAAGGTATGTTAAAAAAAAATGTCAACGAAAGTTAGATGAAAATGTTTGTTTCAGCGCCATCTAGTGATAAATCGAATAAATCGCTTTGAAGAGAAAAGCGAACATTAGTTTTTAGCACAGAAACAGACTCAATACCAATATGGAACAATTATGGTTCAGTCAGAAGATTGTCAGTAACGTGGCTCTACCACTACGAACATCAAGTTTAATGCAGAAACTCATCGTTCAAAATACCTAACGGATTAAAGAACGCGGTAATTTACGATCATGATCATGAACAGGTACTAGTAGCGAGTAACGACGAACACATGACACGCTTAGCTTAATACATATGTAGCTGTAATGGTACAGTTTGTCCTTAATTTGTAGGGTTCATCCTTTTCATTTACGTTGCTTTCATTGCCGACAATTTTGGAAATATGCTTACTTATGGTATACAAGGCCCTAATCACTGCGCTTGGCCAATGAGTTGGTGTTCGGAATTGGTGTTATAAGTATCCTATGAGACTGCCGCTGCCCACTCTCCTGACTCCTCCCAGTTGTTTATTGATGATATTACAAAAGTAATTGATTTCCTAGCCCGTCACCAGAAGAAAGAAGAAGAAAACCGACTTAAAAAAACGTGAGCCGTCGCTCAGGACACCTAGCAGATGTGAAACATCGAAACTACTTTGTACAAGTACAAATTACGACAGGAACTAATAGGGCATTAGGTACGTAAAAATAAACTATTACGTTTTTTTTCCAAATAAATATAATTTTTATTCAATAAACATTTATTTTAATTAAATACAAGAATTGAAAATTCAAAAATATTCTAAATCGCGACAACTCTATTCCTTTAATTAGTGACGTGTGAGTGATAATATAATAATTATATTCAATGCTTCTGACGGTATTAATGTGACAATTGGTCGGAACTATAAGTACCTATCTACTTACTACCATAATTTTTTTTTTCATTCAGTTTTACATGCAGCTTTAGATGTTTCACATCAACAAATACCATCTAAATTTCGATTCCTGCTAAATAATGAGTGACAGTTCCTATTAAATAATGAATGTTATCAACTCAAAAACACCCCGTGGTTAATAGTAATAATTATTTATTTATTTTAGCTAGTAGTAATAAATTTATAATAATTTCCAGTCTTAACCAGTTATATGTGCTTTACTTTAGGTCTGTTTTGTCTATTGATATTAGAACAATGCTTATTTTCCTGTGGTGTACATATGTTATGAGTACGAGGGCGGACTTAAATTTAAAAAAAAAAACCGTTGGGTTCTTGTCGCACGAAAAAAGAAGAGAGACGGAAAGAAATATTGCCTGGCTAGCTATAAATATGTATATTATATGGCTTGGCTATTATTACATTATTAATTATATCCGTATACATATTTGATGTTCAACGTACAGAATAATGTAAGAAATAATAAAATAATAACGGGACCGATAATAACTGATAAATACCTATTAGAGTATTTATTGCTGCATCATATCTATTAATTATTATATTATGATTATTCTGTTATCAGACATGCGTGGGTGAGTACCTAGAAGGGTTGCAACAGTGACCATATCTCGCGTCCGGAAAGTGGTTGTGTTAAATACTTATCAAATTTACTCTTAATTAAATTTATATTTTTGCTATGATTTTTATTTAAAAAATATTTAGTTAGGCAATTATAATGACTTCTGCTCAAAGGACTGCCAATAATGCTGTGCTTCGAAGTAATACAGGATTCTCGTAAGTATAAATATCTTATTTTATTTTCTATTATTTGCAACAAAAATTATATAATTGTAGGAATTACATTCAATGAAAATTGGTTGGCAAAATGAGGCATTTAAAGGAGGGGGTTACCAAAAAGAACTAAAATAAAAAAGTAAAAATATAACAGTAATGAAAATATATTTTAAAGAATATATAACATTAAAAATATTTTAGAAAAATAAAGATTTAGGTATAGGAATAAATCTTACTCATGATAAAAAACGTGTAAAAAATAAGATCACTGACGTCAAGTGACTACGTCTTGTTGTTTCGAATCAAGATAAATATAGATATATAAATTAAAACAAATAAGAACGTGAAGCTTCTTTTTTGTATTATATTGGTAAAGTAAGCACAGCATTAAAGAAAGCTATAGGTAGTTGCTTTCTGAACTTTGTCGTATTATTTTTTTAAAAATAAAACCTAATACCGAATCTACAAATAACCTCGTTGGCTTCTTAATCCACAATTGTAAAGTCCAAATAATCTTTAAGAGAGAATACGATAGTATTCTGTGATACCAACAAGTTTTATGATTTTCGCAAAAGAGTTGATAACAGTTTTCCATCGATACAATATTTTCTGCTATTATAACCACATTTTTAAGCATATTGATGACCAATATTGAATATTAGCTATACGAAGTTCTTCTCTAAGCCATAGATATTAGCTTCAAAATCATTAAATAGACTTCTTAGACATACAGCTTTCTTCATGACATTTATCTATAATTTTAAACAGTATGAGTATACTTTGTCTATTTTCTTATTTACACATCTACGTAAAGCTGAATATACTATACATTCAGCTTCTACGTACCTATACGCATAAATAAACTTTGAATGCGTACTTTATTTCTTCTTAGCTGGCGATCTAGTTTCCTTCTAAATGTTGCAAATGATATTTTGAGGAGGACCGCTCCTGTACTGGATTCCTTGCCATCAACAAAGAATAGACAACGACAGACTACTACACCCCCTGAATCTGCAGTTGGCCCGTCAAATAATAATAATAATAATGTAAGTTATATTTGTGCACTGGCTAAATGTATTATTTTAAATATATTTATTATTATAAATCTGGAATATGGGAATCCGTAGAAGAACGGGTGTAACGGACATTGTCCGCAGAATTAGTACGTTAAAATGGTAATGGGCAAGCCACATAACTCGTCAAACTAACAATCATTGGGAAAGAAAGGTTGAGTGGCGACCACGAATTGAACGACGTACCGTCGCAGGGAACCGTTGGATGCAAATGGCACAGGACCGTTCCGACTAGCATTCTCGTGGGAGGCCTATGTCCAAAAGTGAAGGTCTACGGGCTGATGGATGGCTAAGATATATTACTTACTAGCAATCCGCCCTCGCTTCGCTTCGGTTATAGGTTATAGTCGTTTTACCCGCGTAGTTCCCGTTCCCGTGGGAATACCGGGATAAAATATAGCCTAGTTTACGCGCTGATATTATAGCTTTCCATTGGTGAAAGAATTTTTGAAATCGGTCCAGCCGTTTTGAAGATTACCCGGAACAAACAGACAGACAGACAGACAAAAATTTTTTAATTGCTATTTTAGGCATAGGTGTCGTGCAAATAACCGTGTGAGCATGAATAAAGTCTATTATTTTGACATTACAAACAGACACTCCAATTTTATTTATTGGTATAGATATGGAAGTTATGTGTATACATTCTTCTATAGTCTTGGTCGTCTTTATACCTCCACAATACCAATCTATAAAAATATCTCTATATACATAAATGGTCGACAATAGGTGGCCCGCGCTCCGTTTGCGGACCGCGAAAGGTCGAACCTTGGACCATCATATATTGTAATGTATTGTATACTAAGTATAAATTCTTCAAATTTGCTGTTCTTCTTGAGAACCAATATTTAAAAAAAAACAGGTGTTCCAATGTCGTGTGTGATATCCAATTTTGTACAAGATTCTATTCCAATGTTGTGCATAAAGCCTCCCCCCATAGAAGCATTATTGGTCTTCTATAGGTACTCAGATCGATCTACCTGGCTGTCAACATTATCATCATCATCAAGACTCATGTGCGTCCCACTATTGAGCTCGAATCTCCTCCATAACGGGCGAAAAATTGACCTATTGTAAACCCTGTACTAATCCCTCGTGCCTTACGAGGCATCGGTACAGGGTTTTATTCCGAGTTTTCCTTCTTTTGCGTAGATGTTGTATGCATATTATAATCCCTTGATCGTCTTTTACAACATCCTCGGGCAAGAGAGGGGGTGGTGAATTGTATTCTTACTCCATCACCACACGGAAAATCTTATTTTCATATCATTAATTAAATTTAATATCTTTCGACTTCATAACAAAGAATTTCCTAACAGATAAATATTTGTATTATCAATAGATTATGTTTTAAGTTTGTGTGTACCTATTATCTTGTGCAGGTAAGAAGAACATCAGATACGAAATCGATTAAAAACAAGTGTACAAGAAATACGGTTGTGAACATCGTACTAGTTGAAGCGAAGGGTCTACCTGATGTACCCAATGATGGACTATCTCATGGGATTCATTGTAAATTTAAGTAAGGAAAAAGTTATTCTTAAAACAACATTAGGTTTTTTCGTTTGCAGAGAAATTTAGAAAAATCGCATAGATATTAGAAAGAGCGAAAGTATGTAATTGTTTATGCTGTTTGTTATCTTTTCGCGCTATAACGGCTGGATCAATATTGATAAAATTTGGAATGGACGGATGAATTTTGTGTTTTTTTGAAAAAGACAACACCCTGCACTCAGGAAATAATCCTCGTATTGCGGTGGACTTTACAGACATATAACTAACGGACACAAATTACATCCAGATTCAGAACAACAATTCGTGGATCGCACAAAGTGTTGTCCCGCGTGGTATTCGAGCCCCCGATACTGGCACTGTAGGTCGCTATCTTAACCGCTACGCCATCTGTGCAGTTGACGCTTTTTATCCTGGTAACGTGTTCCCTTGGCATAATAATTCAACTTTTATTACTTAATCCAGCAAAAGCCAATGAACGGATTTAGATAAAATTTGATCCTGGGCAAATTACATTTTACTCCAGTGAATGCGCGGACAGAAAGTAGTAAATAATTCATAGATTCAAATACCATCCAGACTCAGAACCACCGACCTTTTATGAATCTCACAAAGAACTGTCCTGCGTGGGGTTGGAACCGACGACTCACGTAGTAATTTCTTTGTAATAACATCAAGTGTAGCGTGGAATAATAAATAATAATATGTATGGCCCGTCTTAATTAAATTCGTAATTATAGGTTAGGTTCGCAAATACATAGATCGAAAGCCGTGGCAAGTATAAGACATCCACAATGGCGGGAACGATTCAAATTGAACAGCAATAGTGATGAACTCCTTCATATATCACTATGGGACAAAGGAAAACAGAAAAACTTTATGGGCAGGTATGAGAAACTCCTTTTATGATATCTTTTTTTTATAAGTTGAGATGTGTAGCGTGCCTACAATATGTAAATTACCAACTTCCACATGACCCTTGAACAATAAAGGGCACCTGAAAAGTGTTATTTAGTTCATGCGTATATTTTTTTTGGTGTGCATCTACAAATACTACTAACCCTTACATTTCTGCCGTGGGTGATCGGACGCCGCGGGTGATTGGATGCCGCGGGTGATCGGACCGGGGAATTGTCCATCACCCGCAGTGTGGCTAACCGCGCGACGGCGACCGACGTCCCAGGATGTCGAGAGGTGAGGGTACCCGAAAGGGTATTCCGTCGGGCCGACCACTGACGACAAGTCACATCTGCTCCGGTGGTCGGCCCAACAACGAGGTGACGTGGGTGCGGGTGGGTTATGGGCCCGCGCGCCGTCCTTTCATCGCTCCGGACGGACTGGACCGCGCGTGCGCTTGCCATAGCCCACCCATAAAAAAAAAAAAAACCCTTACATTTCTAGTGGGTGTCGTAAAAGATAACTAATATCTTTACAACGACCTAGGCCAAGTCCATCAGATGTCGTCTCGTCAACAATTACATTCCCAAGTACCTAAGGTAAACGTCAGACAAGCAACTGGATAAATTTAAATTTCAAATTCCAATCATTTATTATGCATAAACCCCGAGAGGGTACTTACATATTGTCAAGTTTACAAAATTAAATTAAATTATCTAAAAAAAAAATAAACTACCACCGGATCGGAACACGACCGTTACTGAGAAGATCCGGCAAGAAACTCAGCGGGCTTGTCTATTATTTTTAATTACTTTTTTCTTATCTATACCAATAAATAAAACTGGAGTGTCTGTTTGTTATGTCAATATAATAGGCTTTTTTTCATGCTCACACGGTTATTTGCACTATACACATGCCTAAAAATCACTTTATATTTTTTTGTCTGTCTGTTTGTTCAGGGTAATCTTCAAAACGGCTGTACCGATTTAAAAAAATCTTTCACCAATGGAAAGCTATAATATCGGGGAGTAAATTAGGCTATATTTTATCCCGGTATTCCCACGGAAACGCGGGTAAAACGACTATAACCTATAACCGAAGCGAAGCGAGGGCGGGTTGCTAGTATTTAATATAATTCAAACGATTATGGCTGGGCCAGAGCCGACAAGCGGCACCCGATCACGAGTTAACTACTAGAGCAGCCATCACTCCCCTCAACCACTATATAAAACTGTTGCTAAAACTTTTGCAATACTATGAAAGAAAAGTACATATTCACTGGACTCCAAGTAATGGGGATAAGAACTAGATCATGTTGATGCATATATTTTTCCGTTTAGATTTGCTTAAATACCAAGCATAAACACCTTTCACATTTTCATAAGCACCAAGTAACTAATTATTGTATCGTAAGGGAAGTTTACAAACATATGTATAACTAGCAACCCGCCCTCGCTTCGCTTCGGTTTTAGTCGTTTTACCCGCGTAGTTCCCGTTACACTGGATTAAGTGAATTGCACAACGTATTGCAATTATGTTTTTTTAAACTACTGAACTGTGGGTTTCGGACGACAAGTGCACTGTCCCAAATCCATACTTATATGTCTCGACTAGCAACCCGCCCTCGCTTCGCTTCGGTTATAGGTTATAATTGTTTTACCCACGTAGTTCCCGTTCCCGTGGGAATACCGGGATAAAATATAGCCTAGTTTACGCCCTAATATTATAGCTTTCCATTGGTGAAAGAATTTTTAAAATCGGTCCAGCCGTTTTGAAGATTACCCGCAACAAACGGACAGACAGACAGACAGACAGACAGACAGACAGACAAAAATTTTTTAATTGCTATTTTAGGCATAGGTGTCGTGCAAATAACCATGTGAGCATGAAAAAAGCCTATTATTTTGACATTACAAACAGACACTCCAATTTTATTTATTGGTATAGATAACGTTACGAATACTTTGACGCAAATATTTGTGCTAAGCCCACTGCAATGGCTTACTGTAGGACAGCTACATAAGACCTATATAATTATAAACAAAGGAGTACAATGTAATTAGTAACCAAATTAATAAGAAACGTGTACATTGATTATTCAAGTGTTGACCCAATAAACTGTCTATGTGGAATCATTAAGTTTATTGAAGACTAGCAACTCGCCCTCGCATCGCTTCAGTTTCAGTCGTCTTTCCTGCGTAGTTCCCGTTCCCGTGGGAATACCGGGATAAAATATAGTCTAGTTTACTCCCTGATATTATAGCTTTCTATTGGTGAAAGAATTTTTGAAATCAGTCCAGCCGTTTTGAAGATTACCCGGAACAAACAGACAGACAGACAGACAAAAATTTTTTAATTGCTATTTTAGGCATAGGTGTCGTGCAAATAACCGTGTGAGCATGAAAAAAGCCTATTATTTTGACATTACAAACAGACACTCCAATTTTATTTATTGGTATAGATATTAATGTTTTATCGGGTTCATTGTTTTGTTTGAATGGTTCATGGTTTTGTTTTGAATGTATTTTTATACCTTATAATCATCACTTTGATAATTTTCTGTGAGTATTAATTAATTATCTCATCTCTCAGCCCATACACGTCCCACTATTGGGCTCGAGCCCCCTCCACTATGGGAGGGAAAATGACCTACTATACCACCCTGGGCAGACGTGTTGGTATAGGGTTTTGTTTCGAGATTTACTTCTCTTGCATTATTATATGCATATTAAATCCTTTAGTAGTCTTTTACGACACCTACAGGCAAGAGGGGAGGTTCCGTCGCCACACGGATAATAAATAATAAATTATGAAATAATGATAAACGATTCCTAGTGTGAGATATATTGGATTAATGCCTTCATTCCTCGTAGCTGTCGCACGCGATACCTTAGCAACTAAGCCAGTTAATATCTTATCAGTAAAGAGATCAACCAAAAGTAAGAGATCCTTGTGGTGACAGAGTAAGAATACAATCCATCACCACCTTCTCTTGCCGTGGATGTCGTAAAAGACGACCAAGGCATTAGATATGCATATAACATCTATGCAAGAGAAGAAAGACTTGAAACTAAACCTTATAACAACCCATGAACAGCGTGATAGGAGTAGTAGGTAGCGTGTAGGAGGCTCGACTCAAATAGTGGGACATACCTATATGAGCTGAAATGACGATGAAAAGAGATCAACAGTTTGAAATAATAAATATAATAGTTCAAAAAACTGAAACTGATTATCCTAGTAAGGATAACGGGTCAAACTGTTTAAAATATTGAATTGTCATCGGTCCTTAATAAGTATGCCAAATTTCGAGTTAATCCGACGTTTTGAAGGGGGTCAAAATCATGTTCAAAGATTCCGTTACATACCAACATACTAACATAGATACGTCTGAAGCTAATAAAAGCGTATTAAAAACCTGTTTACTTATCCATCTGACCAAGTAAATTAGGCTAATTATCTAGAAATGTATGTGATGTTATTGTATTAAAATTAAGGATAAAAAACAAGTATAATTATTTTAAGCTAAGTTGCTAAGCTTAGTTGTTTTTAGTTGTGTTTTAGAACTGTCGACCCTGGAGAAAGAGCGCACACATGATATCTGGCTAGAGCTGGACGAAGGCTATGGATCCATACATATATCCGTTACAATATGCACAATAAGAAACACCGACTTAGAAAACAATTCCGATTCCAACGCTGAAGATCTACGATGTAAATATGTACGTATTAATTTTTACGTCTCTATTCCTCACTTTTTCGCAATTATTGAAGCATGTGTCATCATCATCGTCATAATCGTTATTATTATGATATGAGGTATGCTCATATACGTCCCACTGCTGCGCTCAAGCGTCCTCCACAATATGGGGCAATTTAAATTAGCCTACTATACCACGCCGGTCAGACGTGTTGGTACAGGATTTTATGTTGAGTTTTTCTACTCTATATAATCCCTTTCCCGTTCGGGAAACTTAAGAGGATCTTCTCGTCCAACATACCTCAGTGTCTGAAAACACAGGTCTTTGACCAGTGTGTGTTACCAGTGATGACTTACGGCACGGAAACGTGGTCCTTAAATGTAGGCCTCATATCAAGGCTCAAAGTCGCTCAGCGTGCTATGGAGCGGGCTATGCTCGGGATTTCTCTGCGAGATAGAATCCGGAATACGGAAATCCGCAGAAGAACGGGTGTAACCGACATAGCACGAAGAATTAGCACGCTGAAGTGGCAATGGGCAGGCCACATCGCTCGACGAACCGACAACCGCTGGGGAAGAAAGGTTCTCGAGTGGCGACCACGTATCGGACGACGCAGTGTAGGACGCCCCCCCACTAGGTGGACCGATGACCTAGTGAAAGTAGCTGGGCGTCGTTAGATGCAGGCGGCACAGGACCGCTCATTGTGGCGCAACATGAGGGAGGCCTACGTCCAGCAGTGGACGGCGATAGGCTGAAATGATGATGATGATGATGATAATCCCTTAGTCGTCTTTTACGACACCCATGGACAAGAAAGGGGGTGGTGAATTGTATTCTTACTTCGAAACCGCATGAATAATTGAACCACGTGTAATAGAAGAGTACTTATTTCCACTCACCAAATATAATAGGTACTGGGATAACTATTCTTATGTAGTTGAATGAGGTCATATATCACTGAACACTGAATTCGATCTTCGATTTTCGAAGATTAAGATCCATATGTTAATGTATATATGGTGGACCGGCTTTAAAAGTAATTGTTTTTATTACAAATGGCAGTGATAGTATACAAGGATGTAGTTAATAGTATTTAATACAGTAAAACCCGTTTAAGACAATTTCGCAGGGATCTGACCAAAAACGCGTCCTAGGCGGGAAAGGGAAAAACGTGCCATTATTATTTATTATATTCTATTATTATTTTGAATACCTACGTATTGAATTTAACATTTAAAAATTACCTAAATAAAATGTTGATTATTTTCTTTATTTAATATACTTACTACTAGATACATTTTTAAATATTAAAAAATAAAAATATTTAATAATATAAAAAAATGTTGTTTATTATTATTACGTTACTTAAAGTAATCACTTATTTTAGTTTGACAAAAAGATTTTGGGGCATTAGCAATTACAAGATTTTCAACGTAATTTAATTTTCGCAGTTCGTCTTCGCTTGATTCAAAGAAGTTACATAGCGTCTTAAATCATTAACTGCTGATAATGCCTGGGCGTGTGACAAAATCGGAGTTGACTTAGCTTCTTCTTGGTCATTATCACTTAGGGTCGCTCGATAGTCGTCACTTCGTCAGTCGCTGGCCGCTGCCGCAAGGCGTAATATGTGTATTTGCATGGCACGTGTTGGCGTATTAAACGGGATGACGATCGTATTAAGCGTTAAGTAATGTATGAAAACATGTCTCAAGTTGCTGGGACTGACGCAAAATGGCGTATTATGCGGGAAATCGTATTAAACGTGATCGTATTAAACGGCTTCTACTGTATTTGCCGTAACAGTAATGATTCCAGCTCTTCAACTTATCCGATATAGCTAGTTGCAAGTCAAATGTTTTTAAGCACACATACATCTCATTGTTGGGCGTGATCTTCCTGCAAGTGAGAGACTTACACCATGTCTAAGTTATGAAACCGTTCTAGATGGACAGTTCGGCATGTGCTTTTATTTCGAGTTTCCTACTTATGTTTAAAGATATCATATTTAGAAGAAGCGTGGTCGGTTGTATATCAATACATTTTACTTTCGATAATTTAAAAACCTACTATATGGACGCGATGGAAGGAAATGCAGATTTGGTGAATAAATATATGTATATTATTTTAATAATTTATACGAGTACACACAGAGACGCACACACTAACTCCCATGCACAGACACCCACAGACACACACAGACACACATAACGTTGCCAGGCGTCCGTATAAAGCCGGACATAGGTAGGCTTTTTAGTTGCGTGTCCGGCCAAAATAATCGGTGTCTCTCTTGTCCGACTTTTATTAGGCTTTTTACATTTCGCAAACGACCTAGCGCTAAGCGTGGCCGAGCGCAGGCGAGTCGACTGTTGTCATAATAATCCAAAAAGCTTAATTTTACATACATTTTTTTGTCGTACCTAATACTAAAACATTAAATCCTCAATAATGTAGGGTGTCCGGCCTTTCTACCCAAATGTCCGGGTAAATTGGCTGGTTTGTCCGGGTATTAGGTTTGACGACCTGGCAACCCTACACACATATATTGTGTGACTATAGTTGTTAGTTGTAGGTGGCCATGGCTATGACAATTATACCCGGACTGTTGGGTGAGCGATGTGGGCTTTTAATCCTATGGAATTTAACGCAGTATTTTTATTTTTTTTTGTGTGCGACTTAGCTGTTAGCCGTAGATGGCTGTGACAACTTTACCTGGACTGGTGGGTGAGCGCTGAGGGCTCTCCACCCGTAATATTTAAAAAAAAAAACAAAATGTTATTTGGTATTGTTTATGATACAAAATTATTGTAACATTAAACTTATTGGTTACTGCCATCTACCAACGAATAGCGTGATCCTTTTATGTCAAACTGTCAATTATTAAAGAGGTAATGAGCTCTAAAATATTTGTATCTATCTATCCATCAGCCCGTATATGTTCACTATTGGAAATAGGCCTGCTCACGAGTTACTTAGAACGGTTCTGTACCACCTGCATCCAATGGTTTCACTAGTGGGGGGTCGTCCTACGATGTATATTTGTATACTTATAGTAAACTAGCGCTCTGCTCTCATTTCGTTTTGGTTTCCGTCACTTTGACTTCGCATTTTAAACATGCAATATCCCATAAGATATTATGGTACACGATTGTCCATGTGGTCTCGTATTCGATGCTCGGACCGGGCAGAATAGCGTTTTTCTGAAAGGAATAGCCTAAGTTACTCTTTACATAAGGAGTAGGAAACTTAGGCTATTCCTATAACGGAACAACTAGACAGATGGAGAAAGCATTTTTAAATTAGTTTTTAGCATAGGTTTCGTGCAAATAACCGCGTGAGCACGATAAAAACCTATTATTTTGACTACAAACAGACACTTCAATTTTATTTATTTGTGTAGATTATTTCTCTAAGTAATTTTTTCATTGGTTTGAAATATTTTCCATAATACCACATCAATGCACCATTCGATACACCATTGTTAAGTGTATCTCAATGACAAAAAATAACTAAATGTTGAAAAAATGCGTTTTAATTAAGAATTGATTCTCTAGAACGTATGTTTAAAAACGTACTTAAGTGTTAATATATTATGTAACTAGCAACCCGCCCTCGCTTCGCTTCGGTTTCAGTCGTCTTTCCTGAATAGTTCCTGTTCCCGTGGGAATACCGGGATAAAATATAGCCTAGTTTACGCCCTGATATTATAGCTTTCCATTGGTGAAAGAATTTTTGAAATTGGTCCAACCGTTTTGAAGATTACCCGGAACAAACAGACAGACAGACAATTTTTTTTTTTAATCTGTATTTTAGGCATAGGTGTCGTGCAAATAACCGTGTGAGCATGAAAAAAGCCTATTATTTTGACATTACAAACAGACACTCCAATTTTATTTATTGGTATAGATAAACCTTAATTCGTACCGGGGTTTGTATGTTTATAAATTCTTACATTATTTACCCGCATTAGTTACCTATAAATATTTAATAATTTTCATATAAAAAGCTATAAAATCAAACTGAAGTAAAAAAAAAAGAAACTTCATGTAATTGGAACGGGTTATGCTGTTACATACCCTTTACGTTATAGTTTCGAAATTTGATTTTAAAAACCTTTTCAGATTATCTATAGTCCAATTAATATCGTAAGGGTTGATTATCTATATTTATCTCCAATAAAAACCACAAGGGTTGAGAGTATGTAGCTAAAATATATTATTTTTTATTTACCGCGAAAATTGGCTGAACAGACTAAAAATATAACATGAAAAACAAGCCGGAAAAACAACATTTACACGTGATATTAGGAAGTTTGTTTTTGTTTTGTTGTTTACATAGATCATCAGATAAAGCTTGACCCAGGACTTTGGTCAATGGAATATTATAGTGCAGTGCTATTTCTAATTTATATTGAAGCATAACTTTATACCATATTTATTTGTAAGGCGGAAAATAAAAATAGAACAATATTCTTGAAGTAATATGATAGTTTCTGATGTTTACGCGAGTATTATACATTTTAAATAAAACTACTTGGGGGGCGGGGCCGGAGCACCTCCACGTGGTGCTCCCTGGAAACGTCCATTTGGACGTCACGCGTCCATTTGAACGGCCAAGATCCCGGCAGGAGGGGGTCTCCGCGTGTGGCTCTGGTGGCAGAAGCGCACGGCGGATCTGACCCGGGGCCAATGGGGCGGATGTGCCTCATGGCACTCCGTCGCCAGGGACGGTTGCGTCACGGCCCGGGGGCGTGACGGGTCGGTCGCTCGCGAGCGGCCAGACCCGGAAGGCCCAAACCGTAACCCTGAGTGTGACTGCGGCTGAAGCTCAGGGCCGGGGGTTTTCGGACCGCGGGGAAGAAAACCCCTATAAAAAATTACCCCTAATCCTAAGTTTGGCCACTCGGCGAGGGGATGAATGGTTGGTGGGTTAAAAAGCGCGCGAGCGTCCAGCCGTTAGAGTGGTAGTCAAGGCGAGACTTAAAAACGACCAAACCATGACAGGAGTTGAAACACGCGTAACTACTCCCGAGGGTCCCGGCCACGCCGGGGAATCCCTCACTGTGCCGGTGTCTGAGCGCGAGGGGCGCACAAACACCGGCACAGTCAGTCTCCAGTCGTATGGGAGGGAGACAACGACTGTCCTTGTTGCCGAGAGCCTGGCAAAACATCAGGAGGCTCCGAAGGGTGTAATAAAAAAGAGGAAGAGGAGGAAACTGATCGCCACCACCGTACATTCCAACAAGGTGCGTGCGCGGAGGGAGGCAGCGAAGAAGGAGGCGGCGCGGCAGGCGCAACTAGCTGCCGCCGCGGCCGTGAGCGACGAGGGCGGTGTGACCGCAGCCACTGCAGAGCCGTCGCAGAAAATGGACGCCGGTACTGCCCGGCTGTCAGGCGGAGAAGAGAGCGACGAGGGCGGATCAGCCGCAGGACCGTCGCGGGACGAGGGCGGGAAAGCCGCAGAGCCGTCCCCAAAGAGGCGCGGAGGAAGGAACAGCTCGACGGGGCTGTCGAGCGACGAGGGCGGCACCGCCGCAGAGCCGTCGCAGGACGAGGGCGGCGGTGCTGCAGGGCCATCCAAAGCAATGCGCAGAATAGATAGCTCGACGGGGCTGTCTGACAAATCCGGAAGCGACATCGCTTATGTGCTGTCGACCGACGAGGGCGGCAATGCCGCAGGTCCGTCGGGAGAGGAGACCGACACGGCCTTGGAGATGTCGGCGGACGAGGGCGGTAATACCACAGAGCCGTCCGCTGACGAAAACACCATCCAACGATTGCAGGTCGACCGGAGGAGGGACAAGGGCGGTGGATGCGCGGGTCCGTCCGAAGTTGGTAGGAGTAGGGAAGGCAGGCCGTCAGTTGAGGAGAATCTAGTTAGGCCGTCGTCCAGGATAGGTAGGAGGGAGCAGCAGAAAGGTAGGGGGGCTGCCGAGGAGGCTCTAACGGCAGCCCCAAGTGTGAAGGAGAGGGAGGAGGCCCTCCCCCCGAGCGTCCGGAAGCGCCCCCTGCAAAAGGGTGGCGGCGCGAGCTCCGACTCGGACGGGAGTTTCATCATGCCTCCTCCCAAGGTCTCGACCACGCGCCGTGGGCGCAGGGGTAGAGGGTCAGCGGTGGCGGCGAGGCCGGGGACCCCAGGTCCAGCCGGCCAGAGCAGCGAGGTTGCGGCCCTGCAGGCCGCGAATGCCCGCCTCAGTAAGGAGGTTTCTGGCCTGCGGGAGCGCAACCGGAAGCTCGAGTCGGAGCTGTCGGTGGTGCGGAAGGAGAACCGCGGGTTGGCCAAAGACGTGGCTGACCTGCGGTCTCAATTCGCACTTTTAGTGCCAGCCGCACCGCCGACGCCGGCCTCGCCGCCGAAACGGGCTGCGCCGGAGAGGGCGGGCCCGTCGACTGCGCCCGTGGCGCCGCCTGCGCCTGTGGTGCCTGCCGCGGCGGTTGCGCCCACCGCGCTGGCCGTGGGCGCCGCCAAGAAGCGCGGCGGGCCCCGAAAGGAGGCAGAGCCGCTGCCCGTGGTGCACGGCGTGCCGGAGGGGTCGATGCGCGTCATCTTTGCTAAGCTTGAGCTTATGCTGGATGCGCGCATCAAGGCCTTGGTGGATCGCCTTCCGCCCGAGCCACCCCTCTGGCCGCCGCTCGTCACGGATAGAGCGAGGCGGCCACAAGCGTTGGCTCCCACCCCGCTGCCCTGTCAGGGTGGCCGCGTGGTGAGCTACGCTGCGGCCGCCGCTGGGCCCAAGGGGGCCAAGAAGGCCGGCATGGTGCCGGCTCCCGCCAAGGCCGGCCCGCAGCCGGCGCCAGCGGCTGCACCGCAGGCGCCGGCCAGCGCACCCGCGACCGCTCCTGCTGCGCTCAGCGCTGCTGCCAGGCTCGAACAGGGCTGGCAGGTGGCTGAGCGGAGCAGGAAGGCACGCGGCCAGAAGCGGAGAGCGGCGGCCAAGAGTGCCGCCGTGGCCGCCGCTCCCCAGGCGGGAGCCGGCAGAAAGGGGAAAAGGTCGCGCAGGGGCCTCAAGTCGCCGAAGACGGCCGCGGTGGTCATCACCGTGCTGCCTGAGGCGGCTGAGAGGGGCCTCAACTATGAGGCCGTCCTAAAACGCGCCCGGCGGGAGCTGGACGTCTCCGACATCGGAGGCGTCGAGGCTAGGACCCGCAAGGCCAGGACAGGGGCTCGAATTCTCGAGTTCCCTGGGGCCGAGGGCGCGAAGACGGCCGATAGTGTGGCTTCGAAGCTGCGGGGGCTGTTCGGGCCAGAGGATGGTGTCCGAATCGCCAGGCCTGTCAAGTGCGCAGAGATGCGCCTGACGGGCTTGGACGATTCCGTGACGGTGGAGGACGTCCGGGAGGCCATTATGGCGCGTACCGGATGTGCCTCGGACACCGTCCGGATTGGCACCATCCGGCCTTGTCCGGGCGGCGTCGGTGCTGCCTGGGTGTAGTGTCCGGTGGAGTCGGTCAAGCAATTGGCCGACTCAGGCAGGCTCCTCGTGGGCTGGAGCTCGGCGCGGGTAACCGTGCTAGAGCCCCGGCCCGCGAGGTGTTATAAATGCATGGCGGTCGGGCATACCCGACCGACATGCAAAAACTGCTTTGACTGCAGCGGGCTATGTTTCCGTTGCGGTCAAACCGGACACCAGGCGGCATCGTGCTCTGCGGTGCCCCACTGCCCCGCGTGTGCGGCAGGCAATAGGCCTGCCAAACATTGCATGGGCTCTGGGGACTGCAGACCCCCGGCATCGGCCCCAAAGGGGCGGGGCGGCCCATCGACCGGACCAACCCCCGCTCCGAGCGCGACCCGATCGCCCGTTAGCGCGGAGGAGGTGACGATGGATACGGACCGTTAATGGACCCCGTATCCATCCGTCTCCTCCAAGCCAATCTCAACCACTCCACCGGTGCGCAGGACGTTTTCCTGCAAGCCATGGCGGAGTGGTTGATAGGAGTAGCCGTAGCCGCGGAGCCGTACGCGGTGCCCGACCGGCCAAATTGGCTGGGCAGCACCGACGGTACCGTGGCAATCGTTGCCTCCACGTCGTGGCCTTCATCGCCTCTGATCCTTAGGGACAGGGGCGTCGGATACGTCGCGGCGGACTGGGGAGAGATTACGCTCCTCGGAGTATATCTCTCCCCTGCCTGGAGAGCGGCTGATTTCGGGGTCTCCCTTACCATCTTGGGAGCCTCGTTACGGCGATTGGCACCGCGTCAGGTGATCGTATTGGGGGACTTCAACGCCAAGTCCGTGGCGTGGGGGTCCTCCCGTACGGACGACCGAGGACGGGCGGTCGAGGATTGGGCGGCGGCACTGGGCCTCTGTTTGCTGAACAGAGGCTCGGTGCATACGTGCGTGCGACCTCAGGGCAGGTCGATAGTGGACCTTTCGTTCGCTAGCCTTGAGGTCGCTGCACGCGTGGGGAGCTGGTGCGTCGAGGAGGAGGTTGAAACCTTGTCGGACCACCGGTATATCCGGATGGAGGTCTCCCTGACAATCCCGGCGCCCGGCAGGGGTCACGGGGGGGTGGTAGGGCGTCCTGCGTTCCCGCGATGGGCTGTGGGTCGCCTAGACCGGGACCTGCTGGCGGAGGCAGCCATCGTTCACTCGTGGCTGTTCTCTGCCAACCAGTTGGACGGGGTGGACGCCGAGGCTGGCCGCATCCGCAGTGCGTTGACGCAGATCTGCGATGCGGCCATGCCCCGGGTACGGCGTCTGCCCCCGAGGAGGGCTGTCCACTGGTGGTCCCGGGAGCTGGCGGATCTCCGGGCCGCGTATATTCGCGCCCGGAGGGCCTACACCCGCAGCCGGCGGCGCAATCGCAGCGCGGAACTGGAGGGCCAGCTTTACGAGGGCTACCGCAATGCGCGGTCTGCCTTCAGGCTGGCCGTCCGTTCCGCCAAGGACGCCAGTCGGCGAGAGATGCTGGAGAGTCTCGACCGTGACCCCTGGGGTCGCCCCTATGGTGCGGCGCTGAGTAAGCTCCGCGCACGGGGCCCGCCCCTCACCGAGACTCTCCAGCCCAGCCTCCTCACCCGAGTCGTCGAGGACCTGTTCCCACGACGGGCGGAACACACGCCCCCGGTCATGGCGCCGCCAGACAATGACCGGGAGGGCGATGGTGGCAGTGTTCCGCTCATCACGGAACCGGAGATGGGGGCGGCGGTGGCGCGCATGCGCGGTAAATCCACCGCCCCCGGGCCCGACGGTATTCCAAACCGTGTGTTGGCCCTGGTCCTCGACCATCTGGGTCCCCGCCTCAGGGAGCTGTTCGACGCGTGTTTAGCGTCCGGGCGGTTCCCTGGGTGCTGGAAGGAGGGGAGACTGGTTCTCCTGCCGAAGCCGGGACGGCCTCCGGAGTCACCATCGGCCTACAGGCCTATCGTGCTGCTCGATGATATGGGCAAGCTACTGGAGAGGATAGTAGCTGCCCGCATCGAGCGGCACCTCCTCGGCACGGGGCCCGATCTGTCGGACGCCCAGTTTGGGTTTAGGAGAGGTCGTTCGACGATCGAGGCCCTGTTGCGCCTGAGGGCCGTGGCGACTGAGGCCGTCACCGGCGGGGGAGTGCTGTTGGTGGTGTCCCTAGACATCGCCAACGCATTCAATAGTCTGCCATTCAGCTGCGTCAGGGAGGCGCTCCGTTACCACGGAGTGCCAGCTTACCTGAGGCGGCTGGTGGCAGACTATTTAGAGGGGCGCAGCGTCCTCTACGCCAACCGAGTAGGGGACGTTGTGCGAACGCCCATGACGTGCGGTGTTCCACAGGGGTCGGTCCTCGGACCCACCCTGTGGAACATCGGGTACGACTGGGCGTTGCGGGGGAGCCTCCCACCCGGGCTGGGCGTGATTTGTTACGCCGACGACACGCTCGTCACAGCCCGCGGTGGGACGCTACAAGAGGCGGTAAGCCTGGCGACCTCAGGCACCGAAGAGGTCGTCAGGCGGATCGAGGCGCTGGGGTTGAGGGTGGCCCTGGACAAGACGGAGGCCCTCTTGTTCCATGGGCCCCGTATGGACCCTCCCATCGGCGTCTCGATCATCGTCAATTCGGTTGGGATCAGCATCCAGGCCCATATGAAGTACTTGGGCCTGGTGCTCGACGGGCGATGGTGGTTTCGGGAGCATTTCCGCAGGCTCGTCCCGCGGCTCGTCGGCGTGGCGTCCGCCCTACAATGGCTGATGCCGAATGTGGGCGGACCGAGCGCGGCATGTCGGCAGCTGTACGCGGGGGTCATCCGGTCGATGGCCCTGTACGGCGCACCGTTGTGGGCGGGATCCATGACCGCCCGACTTAGGGCCCTTCTGTGGCGTCCACAGAAGGTCATGGCGGTCAGGATCATCCGCGGGTACATACCGCACGGTGGCGACGGAGGCGGCGTGCCTATTGGCCGGGACTCCCCCGTGGGACCTGGAGGCGGAAATGCTCGCCGACTTGTATCGGCGGGTGTCGGGGGTGCGCGGGGGGGGGGGGGCGGTGTTGTTTCCTTGAAGGAGCTCACCGCCTGGCGCGTCGACGCCCGCCGGGACGTCATCGCCCGTTGGGCACACCGGCTGGAGAGGCCTCGATACGGTGTTTGGACCGTGGAGGCCTTCCGGCCGGTGCTGATGCAGTGGTTAGAAAGGCGGCACGGGGTGCTCTCCTTCCGACTCGTACAGGTCTTGACGGGGCATGGATGCTTCGGCAAGTACCTGTACAGGGTCGCTAGGAGGGAGAGAACTCCGTCCTGCCACCACTGCGATTGCGACGAGGACACGGCGCAGCACACGCTCGAGGTCTGTGCCGCTTGGGCAGAGCCGCGTCGTGATCTCGTCGCAATCATCGGTGCAGACCTGACGCTGCCGACCATCGCTAGGGAGATGCTCGGCAGCATCAGGAATTGGGACGCGGTCGCAGCCTTCTGCGAGGCAGTTATCTCGCAGAAGGAGGCGGCGGGTCGCGAGCGCGAGGAGCACAGCCTCGATGATGCGACCCGCCGCCGGTGACTGGGGTGGCGCAGGAGGGAGTACCTGCGTGCAATGCCGCCCTAGCCGAGGCCGCGGGTGACGTGACCGGGGATTAGTCCGTCACCCGCCGAGAGGCCGACCGCGTGAGGAAAGACCGACGTCCTCCCCGAGGGGGGGACGTCGGTCGATGGGAGGGTACCCCGGGTAGGGGGTATTCCGTCGGGCCGACCACTGATGACAAGTAACCCTGCTCCAGTGGTCGGCCCAACGACGAAGGCGACGTGGTGTTCGGGTGGGTTGCGGGAGTTGCGTGCTTAAGCCCCTCTGTCGCCCCGGATGGAGTGGTGCGGAGGCGCGCTGACCGCAGCCCACCCAAAAAAAAAAAAAAAAAATATAAAACTACTTTACTGATTTTATCGCGTTTGTATTTGATTTTTGATTACCCGACGTTTCGAACACTTTACAGCGTTCATGGTCACGGGTGGACTAAGATGTCTTACGTCCAACAAGTCATCGTTACTGCAGAAAATTTATAATTATCTATAATTTATAATTATTATGTATCGGGTAGATAATTATAAGTTTTCTTTTCTTTTTTTCTATTATTAGTATTGTCTACAAACGTAGGATAACGCGAAGGATAATATTTTACAAGCTTTTATTTAGTTTCACCTGTCCCGTTGTCTGTAATAAAATGTTGCAAGTTAAATTTAATCCACTTTCTCGTTTCTGATTGAGCTGAAATTTTGCATGCATGTATAAATCGGATGACAATGCAATATTATTGTGACATAGAGATGATCTGATGAGGCACATGGCTGCTGGCCATAGGAACTCCGTAATTAAACGAGGCAATCTCATCGAGTTTGAGCTCATTTGATTCGTTTTGACGAGTACTTTGATACTATATGGTAACCAGGGTCTGATAATGGATCTAGATTTTCTTATCTTTTAAGTTCATTTTATTAACCCCTCAGGCGCCAAACATCGCGGCGCTCTCGAGTGCCCCGCGCGCTTGGGTATATTAAGTTCAGTGAATTTTATGATTTTACGTAAACTATTATTGTTGCTATATGACAAGTAAATATGAAATAAAATATATATTGATAGCTTTGATTGGTTGATATAAATAAACGTACTAAAAGTAATTGCTAATTATAAAGTATTTTTGGGTCAACGTGTGTCCCAAAAGCGCTTTGAGCGCATTTTTTTTTTTGGGTCTAATGGTGTCCCAAAAGCGCTCGAGGGGTTAACAAATAATAAAAGTTTGTTTTTGTTTTTAAAGGTTTTTATTCTTTATATTATTTAGAAAGACTTTTATCTTGTTACGCCAAAGAGGTATAATTTCTTACGTGTGTACCACATACACTTTTTTATACTCTATTTCAAATTAAATATAATGATATAAAGCAACTAATATAAGTGTACTCTTTTTAGGCTTTTTACAGTGTACCAACAGATTTAGAAGTAGTTGGACAATTGCATGTAAAAGTTATAGGTGCTAAGGGTCTGTACGGCAGGCCAAATCCTTATTGCACTTTGGAACTGGACAATGAGAAGATACAGACACCCAACGTCAGTTATACTCCAGAACCTATGTGGAACAAGAGTTATATATTGTAAGTATGCCTTAAAAACATAGTTCATTAAAACTACCAGGGATTTTATAATAATCATCATCATCTCAGCTCATATACGTCCCACAGGTGGCCTCCATACTCCTCCAAATTAAAGGGAAATTTACCTAATTCATCACACTAGTCAAGATTGGTTAGTATACGGTTATATTTTGAGTTTTCTTTATCTTGCATAGATGTTAGCTGCTTATTATATTCCTTAGTCGTTTTCTTCAACACACAAAGGTTGTTGGAGGATAGTATTCTTACTTCGTCATCACGTGAAGTATATCAATATTATGTAGTCATGATTATCTATATCTATACTAATATATAAAGCTGAAGAGTTTTTTTGTTTGAACACGCTAATCTAAGGAACGATTGGTCCGATTTAAAAAAATATTTTAGTGTTAGATTGCCTATTTATCGAGGAGGGCTATAGGCTATTATCACGCGAAGAAGGAAGACGTAATCGTCTAAATTTTCGCAAAAATCATGTGTGACAGAATCGTATTATTTAAAAATATTTTCACCTTCTACGTAAACAAAGTCTTATGTTAGCTTAGCCCAAAGTGTCTATATTACGCGGACGAAGTCGCTAACAGAAGCTAGTCTAATATAAAAAAATATAATAATTCTGAAGACGTTTCTTAATCGTTCAAAACGTATTGCGTTTATTTTAAATGTACGTGAACTTATATTAACAATAAAATTGTAGTAGAGATAGGCGAATAATATTATTATCAGACAGATAACAAATAGGATATGTTTTTTTTCTATTATATCCTATTCCTTATCACGTGATGTTTATGAGTATCGGCCTAATTTTTTGCGTTTTACATTTTCAGCAACATCTTTGATGTATCGTCGGTTCTGGAGGTGAAAGTGCATGACAGTTCCTTACAGTCATTACTCAACGACTTCTTAGGTAGAGTCTCAATACCTTTACTCAGGATAAACGATGGCGAAGCACGTTGGTACGCACTTAAAGATAATAGTAAACGAAGAAACGCTAAAGGGAATTATCCAAGAATCAGATTGGAAATGTCTTTATATTGGCATCCAGTAAGTAATTATTGTATTGTAGAGTTCATAATTTAATTAAAAGATCTGAATTATTTGATTTACTAGGCTATTTATAAAAACTGGCAAACCGTTGCAATAGATACAGGTTCAACTAATCATTTTTCGCTCGCAAATATTTTCTTTATAAATGACTTGGCATGTGAAATTCTAATTCTTAATAATTTAGATTATTAGATTGTTTCATTAATACAATTCTAGCAAAAAGTTTTTTTTTTTGAAGACAACACCCAGCAGTTACGAAATAATTCTAGAATTGCAGGCAACTTTACAAACATATAATTTAACGGACGCAATTATACCTAGGTGTTGCATACACCTAGGTATAATTAAATATTAGGTAGTTCGTCCAAAGTATTGTCATAGAAATCGAACCCACGACACTGGTACGGAAGATCGGTATCTTAAACACATCGCCATTTGTGTAGTCGAAGTTAAAGTATTAAATCGGATTAATGTGTAAATATTTTCTGATAGAGGGCGTGTGCAACGTTGCCTGTGAAGTGTACGTTTGAGTATAAATTTGCTTATCATACGTAGGATCTGTTCCAATTTACTAATTAGGCCAGTGTGGATAGGTACCCACTAGGAATGTTATAGAGCTCCATAACCGTAACCCAAATATAAAATCAAAAATATCTGGTTGACCGAGCTTTGCTCGGAATATTTTTGTCGAATTTATTTAGATATATATTAATAAAAAATAAAAAATTAAAATTATATAAAATATTACAAAAAGAGAATAATAATAGCACCGAGATTCGAACCGACGCTGTTTGAATGCCACAAAACCCAAAATTAAAACCGGCCGTCTCCCCAACTGAGCTATCATCAACTCATGACGTTGACAACGAAATTTGAATTCATATTCTTTTAAAATTTAATGTCATTATATTGTTTTACTAAAAACAGGGACAAAACAACATTTTCTATAAATAAAACCTATCTAGCTAAGATCGATTTTTTGGACCCAAAACCTCTAGTATGCCAAGTTTCAACTAAATCGTTGGAGCCGTTTCCGAGATGCTGAATATATATATATATATATATGTATATGTATATATATATATATATATATATATATATATATATATATATATATATATATATATATATATATAGGTATATATATATATATATATATATATATATATATATATATATGTATAAAGGAAAAAAGTTTTTCGAAACACTTTGGTATAGATGCAGGATAAATTTTCTGCATCTGGTTTGTGCCTAAAAATGGAAGAATTTTTCATTAGGTGTTCGTAATTATATTTTAATCCAAGATATCTATGATAAGAAGTATCAACATATTTGCGTCTAACTTGAAAAATGTATTTCTAACGAGGACATATTATGTTTTGAAACTTTATAATCTGTAGGAAAATTCCTTGAATTGATAATTTGTAATACAAATATGTACGTTATCTTTTAGGTGACCGCCTCATTAAAACTATTCCGACCTAAGCAGGTCAAGTACATAGCTAAGCAGCCAAAGTTCGACGTAGCACTCGTCTATAAGAATATGAGATTCATCAGAGATACCTTTGATTTCCTCTACAGGATAAACGAGAGTTTTAAGTAAGCTCTTCTTTTATATACATAAAAAAATGTTTGTGTGTTTGTTATAAGATATATTATCATCACCATCATCATTATCGCAGATCATATACGTCCCACTGCTGGGCTTGAGCCTCCACATTAGGAGGGAAATTGACCTACTATATACCACGCTTGTCAAACGTGTTGGGTCTTATTTCGAATTTTCCTTCTCTTACATTCATGTTATCTGCGTATTATAATCCCCTTAGGCGTGTTATACGCCACCCACAGGCAAGAAAAGGGATAGTGAATTATATTCTTACTCTGTCACCACGTGACAGATATTAAAACATTTAAGCGTAATTTTGTAAGTAATCAAGAAGGGTTTATTTTCACATTTTATAGTTTAACTATAACTTAATCTTTACGGGTTGTAGTTTAACCGCAACTTACACTACCTTTCGGGTTGTTAGTAGAGCTACATAGGATCTATTAATCTAGTATGTCTCCGCTTGCCGCCTTTGGAGTGAACTACATTATCATCGATTATTGTTCATTGGAAAACCCACCCGCTAGAAAAAATAGTATCACAGTTGTGATATCATAGTAACAACAAACAGTATTAATGTTAATGATATCTGATATTTACGCGAGTATTAAATATTTGAAATAAAACATTATTAAGAAAATTTATGTAGTTTGTATGTTTTGTTTTTTAGTATGTTTAGTTTGTATTTTTAACTAGCAACCCGCCCTCGCTTCGCTTCGGTTATAGGTTATAGTCGTTTTACCCGCGTAGTGCCCGTTCCCGTGGGAATACCGGGATAAAATATAGCATAGTTTACGCCCTGATATTATAGCTTTCCATTGGTGAAAGAATTTTTGAAATCGGTCCAGCCGTTTTGAAGATTACCCGGAACAAACAGATAGACAGACAGACGGACAAAAATTTTTCAATTGCTATTTTAGGCATAGGTGTCGTGCAGATAACTATATAGTAGATAGTTTAGAGTTCATTCCATTTTCAGTATTTCATTCAGTCCTTCCGTGAACATTAACAAGTCGGTAAGTTCAAAATTAAATACAAACGTGACAAAATCCGTAAAAATTGTTTTATTTACAATACAATACTTGCGTAATTATCAGAAATCGTTAATTACGAACACGATAAAATTCGTAAAATTGCAAGCATTGTAAATTGCACTTGCTCAATTTTTACTATAACTCAAGCTACTTAATTTCTAATCTAAATAGTTTATCGGTTAATAAATAATTCTATCATTATGATAACAACATTCATCACGTTAGTATTTTGATAATAATGATAGATCACGGATGTGGATTTGATAAAACATGTGGTAATAAGATAATAACATTTGATTGTGCAATATCTGTAAAGCATCTTGCATTGAATTTCTTGTTACTATTTACACAGTATTAGATAATATGACGTACTATTCTGTATTCACGTAGGTGCTTTAATAGACACCTGCGCCTGATGCCGCCATTCGCAAAGACTGACTGTGGGAGGGCGACGTCCAGGCAACACAGCAATGTTGCCGATCGAAGGGGATGGTATCTGAAAGGGTAATCCGCTGAGCCGGCCACGGATGTCAAAGAATCGGTACCAGTGGTCGATCCGATAGCGATGGGGAGGGAATACGGTAGGTTATGGGGCCACGTGTCGCTCACCCGTCGACCCGGACGTATTGAGCGAGGTGTGTTCAGACCATAGCTTACCACAAGAAAGGTATTTTAACCGTCGATAAGGAAACTGCAACAGAGTGAGAGATGTAAAATCTCCTAACGTTCTAATTCTGTTAAGTCAATATTGTTTTCACCTTAGAGGAATTTAAAGTTTGGAGTTGGTTGGTTCGGTTTGTAAGGAATGAAGTAGGTACGTTTGTATTGAATATGCATAGGAGTAAGAACGCAATTCACCAACCCCCTCTTTTACCTGTGGGTGTCGTAAAAGACGACTACAGGGATGGAATATGCATCTAACATCTGTGCAAGAGAAGGAAAACTCAAAATAAAACATACTAACACGTCTAACAAGAGTTTTATAGTGGGTTAATTTCCTTCCTATTGTGGAGGAGCCTCGAGCCCAACGGTGGGACGTACTCGTATATGAGCTGAAATATTGAATGACGACGCGATGTTATGTGTATCGACAATAATATTATCTATTTGTAAGATTTTATGATAACTAATTACAGTAAATATGTTTACTGAAGTTTATCGTCTTAAGTATAACATAATTCGATAAAACCAACATTGTTTTTAAGTTTAAAAATAGAGGTTATTTGTAAACAACACCTTCTGGGATTAAATAGATAAATTATTTACTTAATCAATCTTTCTTACAACGGATCCCTTGTGAGGTGATAATCATAATAAATGATCATCATCATCATTTCAGCTCATATACGACCCACTGTTAGGCTCGAGCCTCCTCCATAATAGGAGGGAAATTAACTTACTATACCGCATTGGTCAGACGTGTTAATATAGGGTTTTATTTCGAATTTTCTATTCTTGCATAGATGTTATATGCATATTATAATCCCGTAGTCGTCTTTTAAGACATCCACGGGCAAGAGGGGGTGTGATGAATTGTATTCTTACTCCGTCACCACACGGAATATGACACATGATCACATAATGAAAAATCTAACAGACATTATGACCAACAGTTTTTTTAATTTCACAACTCATCCATAAATTATTTTTGAAATCATTTGTAGAGATTTACTTTGTCTGATAACGATGAAACATATAAACATTTCAAAATCTGCTACCAGTTTCTTTAGATAATATCAGTTAAAATTAATTTTATGATCTCATTTTTAGATTTCTTATCATGACCATTATTTTTTTTTCAATTCTTCCTATTACGGTTTAAATAATTAACAATTTCTTTTTATTTTATTTTTTCGGTCACAAAACTGGATAACAATACACAAAAAAAACTTACATATACTAATTGATAAAGTGACATTCGTTAGATTGTATCCTACTCGATGTATCACATCATGCGTAGGGCGGTAGCGTTACTACCAAAAAAGAACTATAAATAATAATATCTTATTTACAGGCGTTTATTCGAATGGGACGATCGAGAGCTCAACTATTTAGCTGTGTCCATGTGGCTTATTTTCTGGTTCTATTTTGAGGCTTGGATGATACCATTATTTATCGTTGGAGTGTTTCCATTAACCTATTTCTACGATAAACGACAAAGTAAGTCAATTAATCGTAAATCAATATTAGTATTTACTAAATCAATATACTAAAATCACAATACTTTGTTAAATTAGTGACTTAAATATGTTACTGCTTTGTTTAGAATTCTGTATGAACCGGCTTAGGATTAGGGAGCGGAAAATATTGCCTTTTTCTTCGCTAAGTTGTCAATACGCCACAATGATTTAGAATCGAGCCCGAAAGACAGTAATACTGTGAGACTTATAGAGTGAATTATCTTTATTAATTAATACTTTTTATTTAGAATGTCACGGGCTCGATTTTAATGCAGGACATTTCTTTGTGTGATCCATAAACAGTTCTAAATTTGTGTAATTTGTGTCCCCATATTATAGGTTATTAAAAATCGACTAAGTGCGAGTCGGACTCGCACACCAAGGGTTCCGTACCATTAAGCAAAAAAGGGCAAAAAAATCTCGTTTTTTGTATGGGAGCTCACCTTAAATATTTATTTTATTTTGATTATAGTATTTGTTGTTATAGCGGCAACAGAAATACATAATTTGTGAAAATTTCAAATGTCTAGCTATCGCGGATTGGTGACACAGACGGACGGACAGACAGCGAAGTCTTAGTAATAGAGTCCCGTTTTTACCCTTTGGGCACGGAACCCTAAAAATTAATTGAAGCATTACAGTCAAAGTATGTTTGTACAGTTTTCAGCGATATATAATTCTTAATGCAGGTCATTCTTTAAAATAAACAAAATTGGATGTCTATAACGTTATTATCAGTGAATTATTATTATTTTATACAATACAGTGAAGGAGTTAATTGAAAATTCCATTGTTTTGTAAATTATCTTGTATTTTACTTAAATACAGATTAATTAGAAGTAACAATATCATAATCCGAACGCTTAGGCCGATTGTGCTTGTCTATCGCTTATTGCGCGTTCTCTTTTACACGCTCGGTTCAAACGGAACGTGACAATGAGTCATGCTTTTTTGTGCGTGCAGCCGGCGTGCCTCGATTTATAAGACGTTATCACGTCAAAAACATTAAGTCACTATTGAAGTGAAATTATTTTTAGGCTCTAATTATTCAAGGTCTAATAATTTAGAAGAACCTCTTGAAACAGTTACTACGGACGAGTTGCACAATGGAGAGACAATAACAGAGAAGATTGTTGGATTACCTGAAATGACACTCACCATTACTAAATGTATAGAATATAAAGTGTCTGTGGCCGAAAGACTATATAAGTAAGTAGAAAATAAAATATTAATCCCTTTATCATCAGCAGCAGCTCATATACGTCCTATTGCTGGGTTTTCTCCTTCATATTGCGAGGAGAATTTGCCTATTATACCACGCTGGTGAGACGAGTTGGTATTTTTCTTTATTATTATTTTATTGTTATAGTTTTATTTCAAGTTTTCTTTCTCGTATATATAGAATAGAATAGGTTTATCAATAAACCAAAATCGATAGACCAATAGATATATCCATAGATGTTATCTGCAATAACCCCTTAGACGTCTTTTACGACATCCACGAGCAAGAGAGGGCGTGGTGAGTTGCATTCTTACTCGGTCACCACACAGAAAAAAAAATCTTTCATCATTTATCATTTCGGCTCATATACGTCCCATTGCTGAGCTCGAACCTCCTCCATAATAGGAGGAAAATTGACCCACTATACAATGCTGGTCAGACAGGTTGGTATAGGATTTTGTTTCGAGTTTTCCATCTCTTGCATAGATGTCATATGCGTAATATAGTTGTCTTTTACGATACCCATGGGCATGAGAGGGGTGAGTGGTATTTTTACTCTGTCATCACACAGAAGTAAAAAAAAAAACCTTGCAAGAGATAAATTATTCGACTAAAGGATATTATATACAGATAACATCTACGCAATAGAAGGAAAATTTGACATCAAATCCTAAATCAACAACCTTGATGCTTGGTACGTTAATTTCCCTCCCATTATGGTAGAGGACCGAGCTCAACAGTGGGACTAACGGGGGCTGAGAGTTGATAATGAAGGTATTCTGACAGTTTCATGTATTTATCCTCGAAATAGCCTTTCGCAGAAGAATAAACTCATATTTTACTTAATTAGTCCCCCGTAATATGGATTCATCTAGACTTTCTTGTAGAGAATTTTCTCGAAAATCTACTTCAGAACATTTGAGTATTAAACCCATGATCACAAATATTATAATTTTATCACTGGAATGAGTAAACACGAATACCTTAGTAAGTCAATTCCTATTCCATTGTTTAGGAGAATCATGCTCCTCTTCCTAAGAGTGGTAACCATATAGGCTAAAAACTAGAACAATTAGCCCATTAGGTTTTGATCTTAGTCCTTAGAACTTAGTCCTATAGTAGTCTATAGGACTAAGGACCCCACACTTTTTTGACATATATGAGACTTGTAGGCAAAGAGAGTGGTAGTGATATGTCCTTATATCCGTCAAGAACGTGGACATCGTATAAACCGATTAAGGGATGAAAATAGGTAATAATTGTTTAAGGGGAAAAATGAAAATAAACTAACCAAACCATTAGGACAATGTGAAGTAGTAGTCTAAACTGCTGCCGTCTGGAGGAAGTTAGTGTTTAACAGTGGAACATATTATATTTGTAGAAGGAAGAAGATATCTTTAGCCACATCAAAAGAAATAATTAGACCTGAAAATATGTTGTTTTATTCACTTATGTTAATCTTGTTTCTTGCAGTTTGGCCGCCTTCAAAGTGCCATTTCTAAGCTATTTAACGATAGTGCTTCTTATAGCTGGAGCTGGCGTCATTTATTTTATACCTTTTAAATTCCTGATGATGATATTTGGTAAGTTAATTGATTTAAAAAAAAAAAGAGTGTGTGTACTAAGCGCGCATATTAGACGTGAAACTCCTTTACCCTTTATCCTTCATCCGCCATCCTTCATCCTTTATCCTTTATCTCATTCTCTCGTCGGCTGAATCATATACATTTACGTGTTTGTGTCTCTATGGACTCGCTTTTTCGTTTCATCAAGTTTGAAATCGATTCTAAAGAAGTTTCACTTCAAAAACACAAAGCAGCCATAAGGACTGCCGCCAGAAGTGAAAACTTAAAACTATAAACAAACAGTTGTTACTTTTGGACACTAATATTAATTGTTTTATCCTAAATAAAATATATAAATTAAAACTTTATACATTTATCTAGTTTTCACGTTTGTTTTGATTATTCCCTCTTTCAGGTTTATACAAATTCTTGAGAAAATGGATCCACCCAAATCGAGTACTGAATAATGATTTATTAGATTTCATCTCTAGGTTACCAGATAATAAAATATTGGTAAGTGTGTTTTTTGTGTATGGTGACGGGCTAAGAATACATTTACAACCTAAAAACCCTATGCCAACACATCTGACCAGCGTGGTATGTTGAGTCAATTTTATCCTTTGAAGTAGGCTTGAGTCCAGTAGTGGAATATGTAAGGATTATCCCCTCATCACCCTTCTACTCGTGGGTATTGTAAAAGTCGACTAAAGAATAATGTTTTATGAATTTTCTTATATTTTTTTTAGATTACTATTATTAGTTTATGTTTTTACCATATCACAGATGCATTTTAATTATTTTTAAATTGAACGAAAATTTTAAAATGTCATTTAGCAGCTCAGCTTCACAAACAGAGATTACTTATACAATAATTGTTGTTATTCTTTTGAACACCTGTATCTTTGTTTTAGCTCAAAAAAGGAATCTCATTTCGACGTTACTTTTACAATTGTCTTATTATATTAACTATAATTACTTATTTATGTCTATATTAAATCTTGCAGAAAGACTGGAAAGAATTCAGTGTACCTGAACCTCAGCAAAAAACGAATTGTACCAATTCCAAAATGGCACGAAGAGCAAGTGAATTTAAAGAAAATTAATGATATTAAAAGATACAATGTAGATATTTTAATTTGATATGAAAGATATTTAATGTATAAATATATATGTATATATATAGTTTTACATAGTCTGATTTTATAAGATATTATTAGTAGTTTAAGTTATAAGTAATAGATTCTATTATGCAAAGATGTAGCAAAGTTGTGAATAAAAATCCTACCTGTAAGCATTTTTAGTTTATTTTTCAATCACAAGTATGATGATAATAATAGTTATAAATAAAAAAAAGAATCCTGAACGAATTATGCTTTGTGTTACTATTTAATTTCAATTCTGATATAGAAGTCCTAGTTGCAAATAATAATGTACTTTTAAATGTTTTAATAAATATATTTTTAGTAATTGTATCTATTTTCGTCTGATAATAATATTGAAATTTATAAAAAAAACAAAGTTTTATGGTAAATCTTCGGGATCCAATTCAAATAAAATGCGAACGCAGAGCTCTTATATGATGAGAGCTCTTCGTAGTGAGTGTGGTGTAAGGCTGTAAGATAAAATTAGGAATAGGATAAGAGCCTGAAGAATTTTATCGAGATGATGATTTGATCGAATGATTCGAGACGTAGTGACAAAGATCAAAAAGGTATGATGCGGTGGTTTGCACACGTAGACAGAATGAATGAAGGGAACTTGATGAAGCAAATGTAAGTGGGACAGTTATAAAAGGAAGACCACGCCGTACGTTTTTGTATTAAATTGGAGATGCGCTGACGAAAGGTCATGTTAAACGTATGCGTAACCGTGGAGCATTCCTGAATACTGTGATGAGTGTGAGTTAAGAAATGTTGATTGGTCAGGATTGTGGCTTGTGGCAATCCTTAGTTTCCGCCTACCCCTCTGGCAAACAGGCGTGAGGTTATGTATGTATATACATAAAACACAGATGGCGTAGTGGTTAAGATGACTGCACAGATGGCGTAGTGGTTAAGATAGCGACTGACAATGCCAATGTCGGGGGTTCGAATCCCACGCGGGACAACACTTTGTGTGATCCACAACTTGTGGTTCTGAGTCTGGATGTAATTTGTGTCCGTTAATTATATGTTTGTAAAGTTCCCAGCAATACAAGGATTATTTCCTTGGTGCATGGTGTTGTCTTAAAATTATTAAAACACAATTTTTTTATTACTGATGACATTAGACAGCGTTTTAATCGTGCTCCTAATATTACTGATATCCACATAACTACTCTGAACTATAAAAATCCAGTAAAAAAAAACAGTTATTTAAGAAATATATAATTTTAATTTTATACTTATATCCAACATCACATTTCAACTTAATCTTAATACATATTCTATTTTGCGTAATGCATTCATTTGTACTTATAATATTAAACTATTTGCATATATGGCGAAGACAATTATCAATTTTATGATCTTGTCTGTCATTAAATTGATAGAATGAAATGTAATGAACAGTTTAAGTACATTTTACACATAATATTTCGAAAGCATATACAATGCTTGTACTTATCACTAGATTAATACATTAAATACTTATTTTAAAAATGTAAATTAAATTGAGCAATATAATTAATAATTCCAATAAAGGCCACGTAATTAATAATTGCAATTAAGTCTTTAGATAAACATAGGCGAGCAAATTACATCACAGAAAGGACTTAACAACATTATACTCCTGTCAACCCAATAACCAACACAATAAGTTACACTTAAATATAATAAAATGATTTACATCAATCATACGAGATTCGATAAGATTTCTTTCTTTTGATTTATTGACAACGGAGAATTTAGTTGTTATGAATTCAATTAACAAAACATAAATAAATCAATGAGACTTCTGCAATCCCTATTTATTTATTCTACTTTTCCATTTGAATACAATGGATAATAATATATCTATAATCATAGATAATAATCTTACTGATATAATCCTATTCTCATAGCCTTATTATTAGAAACCCAATTTATTCCGTAGATTATTATTACGATAAAAAAGTAAGTATTTATCGCTAAATTTTTAAAACTTCATAGAAGATTTATTTTACCGAATTCATTTCGTGGATTTTTGCATTTACTCGCTGCACGTGCTCAGCTCTCAGAAATTATAAACTACACCAACTTAAGTGCTGCTTATAATCAGATGGAACGTTATTTACAGTACTTTTCCGTTAGGCGGGCGCAATGACGACATTTTGAAAAGTAGATTTTTGGTTCCTTTGTTATATACTATTTGTATGTTTTCGACTTTTATTCCGCTGATTATTTTATTCGTTTCGCTGGCGTTAATTCGCAATTGGCGACATTTGCGTCCAGTTAGCGGCAAAGTACCTTATCAAGTCCCTATTAAAATTAAAAAAAAAGGTTCCGTTAACGGTTATATTTTTTCTCACCTCTATAACTAGACATGCCGATTTCATAAAGATTAGGAAAAGTGCACGGTAATGATTTACTTACATAATTATTGTAATCATTAAATATATGATATTGCCTACGCAGATGAATTTTATCGTAGGATATCTCGCAAACAGAAGCGTTGTGAGTACATTTATACCTATTTGTTTATATCACATTCTCAGCCTAAAAGGGCAAAACTACTATACAAATTTACTATGGTACTCTAAGTAGCCTTGTTTCTATATCATAATAAATCATCGTCTCTTAGTAGAACCTGATCTGCTGAATGATGGCTCAGGAATTCTAAGCTCTCGCCATTGTTTCTGAAAATTTATAATGAATCAGATATTTTTGATAATTAAAACATATCGAACATAAAATTAAAATTCAAGTAAGAAAGACGACAAATACTTAAGGGGTAAATAAATATTTACAATCTAATAAATTTACAAGTAATTAAGTTTAAAATATACCGTTTAGTTTACAAATTTAACTTTTTCAATCATCATCATCTCCGCTCATATATGTTCTACTGCTGGGCTCTAGCCTCCTCCACATTGGAAGGGAAATTGACCTACTATAACACACTGGTCAGACGGGTTGGTTTTACTTCGATTTTTTCCCCTTACATAGATGTTATATGAATATTATATCCCTCAATCTTCTTTTACAATATTTGTACAATTGTTTCATTTTACGTTACAAATACATCAATATCATTTCAATTCATTTACGTCCCACTGTTGGGCTCGAGTCCTCCTCCACAATGGGAGGGAAATTGACCTACTGACCACGCTGGTCAGATTCCACGCTGGTCAGATGTGTTGATATAGGGTTTTATATCGAGATTGCCTTTTCTTGCATAGTTATATGCATATTAAAATTAGTCATCATTTAAGACATCTACGGGTAAGAAAGGGGGTGGTGAATTGTATTTTTACTTCGTCACCACACGAAATAGAATATTTCATATTTTATTTGCTTATTGGAAGTACTATAGTTAAGATTGACTACACAGATTGCGTATTGAGGTTAAACCCACTGTCACGTAATACCCCTGTTAAGCTAATTGTCAAACGTTTGTTTCGAGGACAATTTTAACTGATTAAGAGTATGATTGTGAACGGATGGACTTTCTATCAATCATGACAACGATTTTTATTCCTAGTATACAGCGTTTTCGCTTCAATAAGCTATATTTAGGTACTTACCAACATCGTGTCGTCCGGTACTCGTGATATAAAATCCAGTATATCGTTATTAGGAACTCTGTCAGGATTCAAAAACTTTCGCATAAATTTATATAAACCTGAAAAAAAAAGAATTATTTATTTCGCGTTCATTAGACTTGGATGATAACAAATCCTGTCGGATGACCGACTGAAGGAATGATATGTAAACTTCATGGGCGGGATATTTTTATAATAACTAACGGAAGACTTCAATCGAGTACTATGTACCACCAGCCTAATAAATAATGATATGAAATTAACCGTTTCATGTTTCGTTGTGATACAACTTTTAATTCGAAGCGTGTTTTGCCATCATCACCATCATCATCATCATCAGCGCAGCCTACATACGTCCCACTGTTGGGCTCGGGCCTCCTCCACAATAGGAGGGCAATTGACCTGCTATACCATGCTGGTCAGACATGTTGGTATAGGGTTTCATTTCGAGATTTCCTTCTCTTGCACAGACCAGTACATATTATATCCCTTAGTTGTCTTGTACGACGTCCACAGGCAAGATAGGGAGTGGTGAATTGTATTCTTACTCCATCACCACACGGAAAATCATCACCATACGACCCACTATTGGGCTCGAGCCTCCTCCATAATATGAGGAAAATTGACCTTTATTTCGAGTTTTCCTTCTCTTGCATAGTTGTTATATACACAAGATATCCCTTAGTCGTCTTTTACGACACCTAAGGGCAAGAAAGGCGATGGTGAATTGTATTCTTACTCTGTTACCACACGGATATGTTTGTACCACACGGTAATGTTTTATCATATAGGATAGCATTACTACTAAGTACTATTATCCTAGGTGGAATGTTATCCTAGTAAGTACGAACATTGCTATAACTGCCACCAGATAGAAAGTTGATAAGTACGTTTTTGAGGTTGAAACCTTCTATAGGCAGGTTTGAATCGGGACTAAATTCACATAATCATCGCTAACGATATATCTGTAGCTATGTCTTCTTCTCCTTCTTTTTTAATGGCAATAAGCTACAATAATATGAGCTATTGGTGCCCGTGTCGAGTTATTATATTGATTATTCACGTCTTTAGTCTTCGTCTTTTAGTCAGTCGATAGCAATGATTTGGAGCTGACAGCCAGATCATGCTTCCTCTGGGAATTTTGACAGAATGTGAAAATGCAATTCGCTATTATAACATATTCATTACATTTCAGTATCTGCATTATATCACATGAAATATCAGTAAAATTATTCAATATAATACTGTAAAACACTAAATTAATGAACAAAATTGAAAAGCGCTACATGATATTTTGACATTCTCGTCAAAAGACCCTGTAGCTATGTCAATCTCACTATCTGTGTTGATAAATGTCAAAACCAGATAAATGTAAAAAGTATTAATTTGCAAGTTTTAATTTAAGATCAAATAATTCAGTTGAATATTCAAAACTGACAACTGTTTGTTCATAGTTTTAAATTTTCACTTCTGTCGGCAATCCTCATGACTGCGTTGCCTTCTTTTTATAATAATTACTAACAATTGGTTATATAAACAGACCAATACATATAATTTGTCCTGTTACTAAATTGTTCAAAGTTTTCAGTGGAGATACTTTTATAGTTAAAATTTTATAATGTCCTCTTTATAGCATTACAATCACTGCATTAATAATCAACTGCATGGGATATATTAGCACATAGATCAACTGTGTAATCAGGTATCTATATCAGGTACTTACTGCCTATCCCCTCACTTTCATTTGGCACGGTTGTTTCAATCCGTAATTTAATTGAACTCGAAAAGACAATCAAAGTTCCGACTTCAAATTGAGATTAGGCATTGATAATTTAATAGATACATTCTTCAGTTTTGTGCTGACTCCAAATATTGAGTCATAATTAGAATTAACGTTAACAATTCAGGAGCATTGGCAAAAATGTGTCGTAACAAGCAAGGTCCGGGCTTGCTTGTTACAACACATTTTTATACTTTATTTCGAGATTTACATCTTTTATATACGTAATATCCCCAGTCTTATCAAGCTATTAGTGGTAATAGATTTTACACTGTATACATACCTAATGCCATAAAAATATAATTTATAGGTATTATGTAGAGCGCAAACGTAGCTGCCACTAATACAGTCATCACCAGGAGACTTAAATACGGCACCTCGAATTTGAATAAACTAAAACAAGCAGTAATAATAATTATTAATTCAATATTAGTCTTCAAAAATTAACAGTCATTTGCATCATAAATTCGGCTCATATACGTCCCACTGTTGGGCTCGAGCCTCTTTCACAATGGGAGGGAAATTGATCTACTATACAACGCTGGTCAGATGTGTTAGTATAGAGTGTTGGTTCGAGTTTGCCTTCTCTTGCATAGATATTATAGGCATAATATATACCTCTGTCTTTTTTTACGACACCCGCGGGTGGGAGAGTTAGTGGTGAATTGTATTCTTACTCCGTCACCACACGGAGAACTGCCCCGACTGCGTAACTTACTTTAATTATTCCCAACATTACACTCATCCTTATCATCATCATCACAGCTCAAATACGTCCCACTGCTGGGTTCGAGCCCCTCCAAAATGGGAGAGAAATCGACTTACTTATACGCTGGTCAGTGTTGATATAGGATTTCTAAATTTTGCATAGATGTTATATGCATATTAAGCTATTGTATAGCTTTTATTGCGGGCTTGGCGCGGCGACCGAATCAAGAAATTCCGTAACGAAAATAAAACCTACCCTACCATGTGGCAAGCTACATGGTACGCGGGTGGCGGCAGCTCGGTCGAGCGTACAGTCGTCAAGACGTCGACATTCTGCATTCGTCCGTCTCGGTGCGCACACGTGCTTTGCGTAGCTTACGTCAAAAAGTGTTTTCGTGCGTTTTCTAACGGTCCCAACGATCTTCAGCGAACGACAGTAGTAATCCAAACCGCCTTTATTGTTATACATATAGTACATTTGTTTTCTTATCGGTCACCACGCTCAAAAAGTGTAACTTGAATTAATATCAAAGAAAAAAAAAATACTGCATAAATAAAAAATAAATATAATTGCATAAGTTGATAAAAAATGCTATGCAATAGCTTTACCGCGGCAGTCCCCGAGTGCCACACGTTTTTTTTATATCCCTCAGTCGTCTGTTACGATACGCACGGGCAAGAATAGAGATGACGAGTTGTTCTTACTCTGTCACCACACGGAGAACATCTCACTCAATCCCACTTAATCACGTCACTGAAAATAACTAGTAACTGTTATACAAAAATACAGAAAATACTTACTTTTTGATCCTTTGAAGTAATGATACAATATAATCAATACCATCCTTAATAGTAAATGTAAGATCTTGTAGTTCGTACAGCCTCATTTTTATCGTTTTATCATCCTGAAATAGAGATTCAGATATATATTATCGTTTTAGGATTTACTTACACAGGTACAAAAGTAAAAAAGGACTATTCTTCTTCTTCTTCTTTTTTGTCTTAGCAATCAGCTACAAATACGAGCCATTTTTGCCAGTGTCGAGTTATAATTATCTTTTCAAGTTCTCGGTTTCTTCATGTCAGTAATTGTCTGTCAGTAAGTCAAAGTGTCGCCCTCAACAGTGTAATGGCCACTGTTAAGGGTATCTTCTGAGAATTTTGGTGGAAATACAAAGGTATGTATAGCAGTTTTATATCATATTCACTACACCTCAGCAGTTCTGTCGCTATATATTACATAAAATGCCATCAAGATTATTTAACATAACACATTAAAACACTTAAGATATTGAATATAATACAAGAACACCACATGAAACTTCAGATTCCCGCCAAAAACTCAAAAGGACTATTTGTATTCTACATATGTAAACTTGTGCCGAAATATCAACTAGAAATTAAATGCAAAGGTAAATTTCACATATTATGGGATGTCAGGATTCAATCGTGACTTGGATTTAAATTCCGCTCTAAAGGTCTGCTAGTCATACCCCAATCTATCAGATCATCATGTTTGAGTTCGACTGTATAACTTTTTATCCTTCTGCATAATAGTCAGTAGTAGTATGCAGGAAAAACCAATTACACTTAACTCACGTGCTGTCTTCTGTTGTTATGAAAGCAAAAGAAAATTACAGACAGGACACGCCGGTGTTGAAATTATTTATTTAATAAGTCCAAAACTCGCCATTTAACAACATATTGTCACTTAACATCCTAAAGTATATTACCAACCACTAGTTTTGCAGACCAAAAGCATATATTGCACTATCCCTCTAGCTCGGGCCGACCACTGAGGACAAAGAACTCGGCACTGGTGGTTGGCCCAACGACGAAGGCGACGGGTGGGCGAACGCGACGGGAGGGCCCGCGCACCGTCCTTTCGTCGCCTCGGACGGATTGGAATGCGTGTGCGCTTACCATAGCCCACCCATAAAAATAATATATTGAATATATATTGAAATGACACTATTTGTAGTGCTACAGTTTATTATATAAAACACATCTTACCTTCGTCGATTCAAGATCTTCTTCGGACTCTTCTTCTAGTTGGCTAACAGGAATCAGAGTTGTATTACCTGTCAAATAAAGGTAATTTAGTTATATCATAATGTACTTTGCATTGAGAGTGTAAAGCTATTATGTACTAATAATTGTCTTTTAGAAGTTAGGGGTACTAATTTAACTTCATGTCAGCTCATAAATGTGGGCGGACCCAGTGCTACGTGCCGGCAGCTGTACGTGGGGGTGATCCGGTCGATGGCCCTGTATGGCGCACCGGTGTGGGCGGGGTCCCTGACCGTCCATCTTAGGGCCCTCTTGTGGCGACCACAGAGGGTCATGGCGATCAGGGCCGTACGAGGTTACCGCACGGTGGCGACGGAGGCAGCGTGCCTCCTGGCCGGCACTCCCCCGTGGGACCTGGAGACGGTGATGCTCGCCGACATTTATCGGCGGGTGTTGGAGACGCGCGCCAGCGGCGGCATGGTCTCCATCAAAGAGATCACCGCTTGGCGGGTCGACGCATGCCGAGAAGTCATTGCCCGTTGGGCAGTCCGGCTGGAGTCTTCGGTATGGTGTCAGGACCGTCGAGGCCCTCCGGCCGGTGCTGATGGAGTGGTTGGAGCGGACGCACGGGGTGCTTTCCTTCCGACTGGTGCAGGTGCTGACGGGGCATGGTTGCTTCGGGAAGTACCTGCACAAGATTGTCAGGAGGGAGAGCACACCGTCCTGCCACTACTGCAGTTGCGACGAGGACACGGTGCAGCACACGCTCGAGGAGTATGCTGCATGGGAGGGGGATCGCCGTGAACTCGTCGCAATTATCGGTGCCAACCTGGCGCTGCCGACCATCACCAGGGAGATGCTTGTCAGCGTCAGGAACTGGAACGCGGTCGTCGCCTTCTGTGAGGCCGTTATCTCACGGAAGGAGGCGGCGGATCGTGTGCGAGTAGAGCTTCTATTCGGCGACACGTTCCGCCGCCGGCGACTCGGGCGGCGCAGGCGCTAGTATCTGCGCCTAATGCCGCCCTAGCTGAGGCCGCGGGTGATCGGACCGGGGAATTGTCCATCACCCGCAGAGAGGCTGACCGCGCGACGGCGATAGGATTTCATTTCGAGTTTTCCTTCTCTGACGTAGATGTTATATGCCTAATTAATCCCTTAGGCATCTTTTACGACACCCACGGGTAAGAAAGGGTGGTGAATTGTATTCTTACTCCGTCACCACACGGAAATTGTGTCACAACTAATCACTTATTGTTGAAATATTATTATTAACGTTCATTATCTAGAGATTAAAGCGTGATATAGAATTTAGTCCTATGATTTATTGATCGGATAAGGTTTCGTTATAAAACTAATTGCAGTTAAAATGAAAAAACAAAATTGGAGAGTTGTAGTTATTTAATGTATGATATTTGCATCTCATTAATCCACCAGCCTAATTACTGTTGGGCATTGGTCTCTCCAATAAGGGTTACTGCATTAATCGCTCGCTTGGTAAGCAAGTTGGCGATTGCAGTTAGTTTTATAAGATTTCTAAGAGACTATAGTTGATCCTTAAGCTGAATTTACAATTTCCATTAGAAAGTTACGAGTCTTCAACACATGGGCGATTTTACCAAATCTTAGGCATAGACAAATAGATATTATATCAAAACACAGTAAACTTTATTCATTTTTTTAATAATTTGTATAAGAACAATATTGATAATCAGCAACTTCCCAAGAGAAGGTTCGTAGGACGTGCCCGTAGGCCGTTCCTTTAATATTTTGAAATGATAATAGAAATATTTTACTTACTACGAGTAAACCAATAATATACAAAAGGCAAGACAATAAGTAAAGGTGTCATCCACATTCGGAAGAAAAACCAAAATATCAACCAGCCGCCCAACGCTATTCCAGATTTCTCCCGGCTCTCCCACTCGAATACGTACCTGAAAAGTATATAAATTTACGTTAGATGTACCTATATATATCTTACTGTAGAGTAAATATACTGTATAATAAAAGTATATAGAATATTATTCCTTAAACAATTGTAAAAATATGACTAGCAGAAAGTTTTTTTGAAATAAAAGTATGGCCAACTTTTCAGAAAACAAATAATGCTTCGTTAAATAAAACTATTTCTACGTATTTTGTCGCTTTTGAAATTGATTGAATTGTATTTTTTAAATTATTATTTATCTTGATTTTTAACGTAGCGACACGCAAAAAGATCCGGCCGGCCTTTGTCGGCTATTACTGATTAATAAATGAAAATATTCGGTCCTATATTACTATATCAAATCAACTAGCCCCCTCTCTCTATTTAATTTAACGGACTTAGAATTATTTTCTATAATTATTTTGGTTTATAATTGTAGATATTGTATAAAGATAAAAATAATTCTAATAATCTATTCTCTAAAGTTAAAAGTTGATAATTAGATAACGTAGAGAACAACATGCATTAATTATTTTGTTATAAACTGTTGTTGTTTTCTTTGAATAATTACGATTATATTGATAACTAGCAATCCGCCCTCGCTTCGCTTCGGTTTTAGTCGTTTTACCCACGTAGTTCCCGTTCCCGTGGGAATACCGGGATAAAATATAGCCTAGTTTACGCCCTGATATTATAGCTTTCCATTGGTGAAAGAATTTTTGAAATCGGTCCAGCCATTTTGGAGGTTACCCGGAACAAACAGACAGACAGACAACAATTTTTTAATTGCTATTTTAGGCATAGGTGTCGTGCAAATAACCGTGTGAGCATGAAAAAAGCCTATTATTTTGACATTACAAACAGACACTCCAATTTTATTTATTGGTATAGATTATTCCCTTGCAGATTGCAGTTGCAACATTCTTTTTAAATAAATGATGATATTTCCTGTACCTACTTCATTAATATTCACCGAGTGTAGCATCGAGAAGGGCACTGTTGCTGTACTTGACTTTTCTGCGTAATGTCCGAGCTCCGCAACGTATTTATAACCGCTTGTCTTATAAATAAAAATCAACTTTTGGACACCACCATCTTTCACAAATTAATAGGATTAGGTTATTATTGTTTTGCCGTCGTGTTGTCTGATCAGTTTAATGAGATCATACGAGGCAAGGAGAACTTGACATATAACCCTATACTTCTTTCCAGCGCAGTAGTAGTATAGTAGGTCATGAATGAGTCATTGTGGACTTGGTTTGAAAATAAAGGTTTATAACCACTTTGTGTTGCCAGCGATGACATACGGCACTTAAACGTGGTCTCTAAATGTCAGCCTTATAAAAAGACTCAAAGTCGCTTAACGTGCCACGGAGGGGGCTATGCTCGGTATTTCTTTACGTGATAAAATCCGGAATACGGAAATCTGTAGAAGAACGGGTGTAACCGACATATCTCGCAGAATTAGAACGTTAAAATGGCAATGGGCAGGCCATATCACTCATCCAACAACATTGGGGAAGAAAAAGACGTAATGGCGGCATGCAGCGCCATAACCCGTATTCCCTATCCGTCGCCACTGGGCCACCCATTGGTCCCGAATCCTTTTCATCCGTGGCCAGCCCGGCGGGATAACCTTTCCCTGACGATACCCTCACGCAGTAGCAATATTGTCTCTGCGATCTAATTAAATAATTCAAGTAACATAAAGCAAAATAACTCACTGGGCCTAAAATAATGTAAAATCAAGTTAAAACAATTTCAACGACCTCATTGACAGACAATAGCTTGTTTATTGCTTAACTGTGCCGGATACATGACTTCGCAATTTGTAGTTCTAGATCTAAGGTTATTGTACTCGTAAACAGATAGTAACTCATTAATTAAACGTGACACTAATACTTCTCAACTTTTTACTTTTATCCATCTATCAGCCTGTCAAGGACTACTATTGATCATAGGCCTACGAACGATTTCAAGTGACATCATTAAAACACGAGCGAACTAACTCGAGAGTACACGGTGGCAATGCTAAATGAGGCCCTTTTTTTGGGATGGGTTGCGGTCGGCGCTCTCCTCGGACCACTCCGTCCGGGGCGACAGAGGGGCGTAAGCACGCACACCCGTAACCCACCCGCGATACGTTGCCTTCGTCATTGGGCCGACCACCGCAGCAGGGTGCCTTGACATCAGTGGTCGGCCCGACGAAATATCCCCTTGAGGGGTACCCTCCCATCGACCAACGTGCCCCCTAGGGGAGGACATTGGTCTTTCCTGTCTCGGTCGGCCTCTCGGCGTGTGACGAGCTAATTCCCCGGTCCAGTCACCCGCAGCCTTGGCTAGGGCGGCATCACGCGCAGGTAATCGCGCCTGCGCCGCCCCAGTTGCCGGCGGCGGATGCTAAATGAGGCCCTACCGTACCGTCCAGCTCTGCGTAAAAGTGTAGAAAAAGGTGGGTTGTGGATGGGATGACAACAACAATAAGGTTTTGATGTTGTCATAAAGATATTATTACCTCATGTTTAAAAGAATTATTACTAATGCAATAATACCACGATAATGTTTATACATTAAACAGGAGTCTTAACACTCCAAAATGCCTTTAACTAGGATCTGAATAATCCGTGTGGTGACGGAGTAAAAATACAATTCACCACTCTCTATCTTGCCCGTGGATACCGTAAAAGACGACTAAGGGATATAATAAGCATATACCATATGTGCAAGAGAAGGAAAGTTCGAAACAAAACCGGAATAGTCCAACACGTCTGACCAGTGTGGAATGGTAGGTCAATTCCCTTCCCGTTACGGAGGAGGCCTAAATCCAACAGTGGGACATATAAAGGCTGAGATGATGATGATGATATTTTGACTGTGTTGAGAAATAGTTTACAGACGTTAAGGATCTTGATGGATTTCAAATGCCATATCTCGCTATTTGCGGCCCTTCTTTTTTTTTGCGACAGGCCTCTGGCTCGGTCGGGAGCGACGGAGAGGGTTGCGGGCGAGCCCATAACGCCCCGAGTGAATACTTTTCTCTATTTGAAGCCCTCCTAGGCTGTTTAGACAGCCACTGCTTAACCTGCCACTTTAGTCACCTCATGATTTAATTGTAAGGTTGAAATAATACTGTTATTAAATGATAGGCTGCTTAGTTTAAAGGATTCTTTGTGAAGAGAAATAAATATCTATTATTATTATGCATCACCCAGTTTCACGGCTATCTTCCATATTGTTAAAAAGGGAAGATACCCGGTCCTTTGAAAGGCTTACATAGGGATATGGATCCAACACGCAGAGGCTTTTGGAGAAATTTTATCTAAAATGGGATGGGACGGCTACCGATGACACTCCATGTCTGCACATAACACACGTGGACTGCCAACGGTAGGTTTATTATTATTAATAGTAATCTTTGGAATTGATCCTTATTGAAGTACATGCAAGTGAATGCATTAAGCGCAACTAAAAAGTAACTATGATTAAAAAGAATTGATTAAAAAATATACAGTTCGTTTAAGGCTGTTGTGTACATATGAATGTATGTATGGACGAAAGAATTGATAGACGGAAATCGTAAATTGTAATAGTAAGTAATAGCACACAATCATCAAAGAGGTTTTTTCAATCATGTGTAGGGATCCTTTTTATAGTGAAGTTATACTTTTTAATACTACATAATTTAATTTCAAGCTATTGACAGCAAAAAATATTGCTCTTGGAATTTGATCCATAAATGTGCGAACTATTTTTGCGATTTTTATCGCAATTTTATTTAATTTTTAATTTCTGATAATTACTATAAATGTAATGTTTTTGATGGTTTTCCGATAGTTTTTGGTAATTATTTCTCAGTAATATAACTAATTCTGTTGCGGGTAGATAAAAATCTCTGTAATAACGACGACTTGTTGGACGTGAGACACCTTAGTCCGCCCTTGACCATTAACGCTGAAAACTGTTCGAAACGTCGGGAAATTAAAAATCAAATACAAACCCGACAAAATTCATATCATCATCATCTCGGCCCATATACGTCCCACTTCTGGGCTCGACCATCCTTCACAATAGGAGGGAAATTGACCCTAATGTACTATACTGGTCAGACAGGTTGATATAGGATTTTGTTTCAAGTTTTCCTTCTCTTGCATAGTTATATGTTTATTATATCCTTTAGTTGTCTTTTACGACATCCACAGGTAAGATACGGAGTGGTCAATTGTATTCCTATTCCGTCATCGCACGGAGAAAAAAAAAACCGTATAAGTAGTTTTATTTATTATGTAATACTCGTGTAAACAATACAAATCATTACATAAAAATGAATCATCATCATCATCTTGCTCTTATCCCAATTACTTGAGATCGACGCAATCTGTCATCTTCTTCCATACGGTCCTATCAGACGTCATCTCCCAGATTATCCATATCATGCCTCACGCAGTCCATCCATCTTTTCCTCAGGCTTCATTTACCCCGCCGAGGCTGTGGGTGACGTGACCGGGGAATTAGTCCGTCACCCGGTGAGAGGCCGACCGCGTGAGGAAAGACCGACGTCCTCTCCGAGGGAGTACCCCAAATAGTCCGAATATTCCGTCGGGCCGACCACTGGACGTCAAGTCACCCTGCTCCGGTGGTCGGCCCAACGACGAAAGCGACGTGCATCGTGGGTGGGTTGCGGGTGTGCGTGCTTACGCCCCTCTGTCGCCCCGGACGGAGTGGTGCGAGGAGCGCGCTGACCGCAACCTACCCCAAAAAAAAGGCTTCATTTACCCCTAAAGGCATCAACATTCATACCCGAAACTTTTCTCACGACATTACTTTCACCCGCCTCATTCGTATCACACCACACATCCATCTCAATATAAAAATTAATATGATGTCTAAAATAAAAAAAAAAATGTACTCACTTTAAATGCTCATTTCCATACTGGATAGCAGTAAAAATTTTTTTTATAAACACCAAATTGCCATATATGAGTGGTATACTAAACGTTCTCGGTGTTCTCTCTGTGTACTTCGTTTCTTTTGGACTTAGTAAACGGAATGATGCTTTGATCTGAAAACACGTTTGTTCTTAAAATATCTATCTTCCTTATTATCTCTTCTCTTCTCCTCCTATATATGTCTCACTGTTAGGCAAGAGTTTTTCATAGTGAAAAAGAAATTGTGCACTGTAATTAGGATGGTTTGGTAGACGGATAAATGTTTTTTTTTAAAGACAACACTGCCCTAAGGAAATAGTCCTTGTGTTGCAGGGGACTTTACAAACATTATTAACGGACACAAATTACACCCAGTTGGTTTTAAGATTTCGTTTTTTTGCTATAATATAATCTGCTCACATTCCCTATTTGGCTTTTATGAAATACGCACTAGGATGAGGCGATGACACATTCTACTTTTAACTACGTCATTTCTATATTTAAAACTAGCAAATTTTTGCGGTTTCAATCGCGTAGTTCCAATTCTCGTGAGAATACCGGGATGAAATAGCTTAATATACACCTTTCACAGCTCCTACAGACAGCTTCCTAGTTGTAAAATATTAACAAAATCGGTCCAGCTGTTTTGAACATTACCCGGAACAAACAGACGTCTGTCTGTTTGATACAAAAAATATTTAAACTGGGTTTTAGGGTATAGGTGTCGTGTAGATAACCGTGCAAGTGTGAAAAAAAAAACGCATTACTTTAATACTGTCTTTCAATTTTATTTATTTGTATAGATAGCTCTAGTGTTGTCTGTTACATTTTTAGCATGAGCAAACAACTGAACTGCATGAACAAATTACTTATCGTCTGCAGTATTGATAATTAGAGTTACATAAATACATAACGACATAAAAAATGCATATAACATACATCAAGAGATGGAAAACAAGAAATAAAACCCTATATCAATACCTTTGACCAGCGTGGTATAATAGGTCAATTTCTCTCTCATTGTGAAGGAGGCTCCAGCCCAGCACTGAGACGTATATAAGCTGAAATGATGATAATGATTTTTATAAATAAAAAAATCTATATTCACCGGATTCCATGCGATGGACATCTGTAGTTGAATTTTCGGCAAATTCCCTTTAGTTATAGGATTCTTTGATTTATTGTCTAATTCATACCATGTCTTTTCATTATTAACAATTGTTAACAGAGGTATAGATATTTTGCCTATTGTCTCGTCTTTCAAACTATTGATTATGGATTGATCCTTCACCGTTATTAGTAAAGTTGATGTGACGTCGTTGACGGTACTAGAAATAAAAAAAAAAATGCGTGAGTACTATGTACGCATGTCAGAAGTGAAACTTCTTTGATTCCATGTGTTTTTTATCAGTATTATATTACAGTAAAAAAAATAAATAAAAAAAATCTCTCGATCTTTCTCACTCGTTTGCTCCCTACTCTCGCCCCATGGCTGTGCTTCGTGCTATGTTCGCCCTTTCTCACTCTCTCTCAATCGCTCTCTCGCTCTTCTCCGACAAAAACGCTGCACATCTTCGTGATGCTAAATTGCGTTTCATCCGTAAAAAATTTACCCTCATGCGCGCAAAGAAGTTTCACTTCAATAATTATATTGTCTGTGCTTGAAATTAACGATAAGTTCTAGACAAAATATTTACTTACAAGGTATAACTTTTATGCCATATAGGATCAGATGTTCCAGGTACAACGTGAGTTTGTACCCTGGAGTTATCTAGCTCAAGTACGCAATAAGCATCTGCTTTCCCGCCAAGGCTAAGAGTTGATAGATCTTGTGCTCCGTAGACAGTTACTGAGAGCTCTCCCACCTGACCCCAGTCGTTGTCGAGTCGATACCAGGACTGTAACAAAAATTTTAAATCGTTTTGATATTTGAATGGTTAAGTATGCTATTGAAATCGTTAGACAAAAACGATTTTCTATCATTTTTTTTAAAGTCTAACGTAATGATTACTAACGTTTATGCGAGCTTTACACATTGTAAATAAAACTACTCTACTAAATCCGTAAGGATTTTATCGCGTGACACTTTGCAGCGTTCCAATACACCCGTGACCATGAACGCTGCAAAGTGTTCGAAATGTCGGGCAATCAAAAATCAAATACAAACGCGATAAAATCCGTAGTTTTATTTACAAAACCTAACGTCTTGGATGCAAGTGGACATTCTATTAATGACCACTAATCATACCCCTTTTCGTGTGGTGACGAAATAAGAATACAATTCACCACTCCCATATCTTGCCCGTGGAAGTCGTAAAAGACGACTACGGGATATAATATGCACATAACATCTGTGCAAGAGAAGGAAAACTCGAAATGAAATCCTATACCAACATGTCTGACCAGCATGGTATAAGTAGGTCAAATTCCCTCCCATTGTGGAGGAGGCCCGAGCCCAATAGTGGGAAGTGTGTGGGCTGCGACGATGATGATAATGATGAATCATACCCAGATTCAGAACAGTCATTAGTAGATCACATAAAGTATGCTGTTTGTGGTGGATCAAAACTACTACATACGGCACGTGAGATCGATATTTAGACCGCTGCCAGTTCTACCATCCTACCATCTGTGCAATTGCGGTGCAGGGTTGTTTCTGTATTTTCTGCCGATTTTTACAATATTTGTGGTAATTCTTAAAAGCAAGTTTGAAGTTTAGAACTGTGTACAGCTCATACATGTCCCACTGCTAGACTCGAGCCTGCTGTGTAATAGGAGGGTACTTACTATACCACGCTGGTCAGACGGGTTGGTATAGGCTTTTATGACGAGTTTTCTTTCTCTTACACTGATTTTAAATGCATATCGTATACTCAGTCGTTTTTAAAGAGAAATTTCTTTGCGCGCTATAATTTTTACGGATGAAACGCAATTTAGTGACACGAATATGTGGGACGTTTTTGTCCAAGAAGAGGGAGACAGCGATTGAGACCGATTGAGAGAAAGTGAGAAAGAGCAAACATAGCACGAAGCACATACCCATGAAGCGAGAGCAAGGAGCAAACGAGTGAGAAAGATCGAGAGAGTAAGAGAGCAATTTTTATTTTTTTATTCATTTTTTTTATAATTGGAAAAACATGTGGCACCAAAAAAGTTTCACTTGTGACATGCGCGTACTAAGTACACACGCTCTTTTATTTTATGACACAGGCAAGAGAATAAGTGGTGAATTATATTCTTACTCCGTCATCACACGGAAACTACGCCTGGTTATTGATAATCTAACTAAGCCTAGTATAGGCTAGCCGCATATTATGCGTAACTACGATTTGTTTGGACGAAATACGGTTGTATTTACATCGTCGTTATTTTGAAGCGGAAATGCTCGCAGGATTGTATCGGCCGGTGACGGGGGTGCGAGCGGAGGGTGGTGTGGTCTCGTTGAGGGAGCTCACCGCCTGGCGCGTCGACGCCCGCCGAGACGTCATTGCCCGTTGAGCAGTCCGGCTGGGGAGGCCTCGGTTCGGGGTGCGAACCGTAGAGGCCTTCCAGCCGGTGCTGATACAGTGGTTGGAAAGACGGCACGGTGTGCTCTCCTTCCGACTAGTGCAGGTGTTGACGGGGCATGGGTGCTTCGCCAAATACCTGTACAAGGTCGTAAGGAGGGAGAGTACACCGTCCTGCCACTACTGCGATTGCGACGAGGACACGGCGCAGCTTACGCTCGAGGCCTACGCCGCTTGGGCAGCGCAGCGCCGTGAACTTGTCACAATCATCGGTGCCGACCTGACGCTGCCGACTATCGCCAGGGCGATGGTCGGCAGCATCGGGAAGTGGGACACAGTCGCAGCCTTCTGCGAGGCAGTGATCTCGCAGAAGGAGGCGGCGGATCGCCTGCGCGAGGAGCGCAGCCTCGATGAGGCGATCCACCACCGGCGACTGGGGCGGCGTAGCCGCGAGTACTTGCGCCTCATGCCGCCCTAGCCGAGGCCGCGGGTGACGTGACCGTGGAATTAGTCCGTCACCCGCTGAGAGGCCAACCGCGTGAGGAAAGACCGACGTCCTCCCCGAGGGGTGTTTACGCCCCTCTGTCGCCCCAGACGGAGTGGTGCGCGGAGCGCGCCGACCGCAACCCACCCCAAAAAAAAATTCGTCGTTATTTTAAGTCTTGCTTAATTAATAACTCACACAATAATATTTATAACTTTTTGAAATAAATCGCTATAGACTATTTTCTGAGATTGGGACGAGGCTAATTACCTACTCAGCTTTATATTTTCTTAGCTGATTATTTTCCCGAGAGTAAATTATACTCTGCATGGGTGAGACGTGTAAACACACTGAAAGTTTGTCTGAAATCACATAGTGAGAGCCCATTAACATTTTATTTTTGCCTAACCCAAATGGATAGTCACGTTAGCTTCAATTATTGAGGTTTTTAATAATACATTTTATTAGGATTTTTTTATAAGCTGTTCTTATTCTTATTCATAATTATTAAAATAATAGGTACATATATAATCACATCAAGCATTTTGTTTACGTAGGATTGCTTCCCCTTTTTTTACTCATAATTAATATTGTCAAAATAGGAACAAAAAATGTACAAGATAAAGTGATTAGAAAAAACAGTTACGCGAGATTTAAAAAAAAAATGATAGATGTTAGTCATTTTTAGGGCATATGTTAGCTATATAAATATACATTATACCTTATAATAAAACTGAACAACATTTATGTAATTTATGAGGAAGGCACTAATAAATTACATGATTATTATTCCGTTTTGGTCACTGAACGAGGTGAAACACAAAAAATTTAAAGGCTTTATGAATTATAACTGAATTATCAAACATAATTTTATTTTAAAAACCAGCAACCGAATCAGATTCTAGCACGTGTGACATATTTATTGAGAAGTTAAATTATTATTAATTTTTTTAACTGACAGGTTGGATTAGTAATATTTTTAATATCTTAAATGTATATGTAAATAACAGATAATATGATATATTTATCTTTTTTGGGGTCGGCGCGCTCCTCGCACCACTCCGTCCGGTGCGACAGAGGGGCGTAAGCACGCAACACCCGCAACCCACCCGAAAACCACGTCGCCTTCGTTGTTGGGCCGACCACCGGAGCAGGGTTACTTGTCATCAGTGGTCGGATAATATGATATATGAGATTACTTCGTATTTCATTGATCACAATAATGATAAAATTTCATTCTAATCAAAGTCATATTTTTTTGTCAATTTGTTACTACTTCACAAATTTATAGAACAGGTTTTAAAGAAATTCTACGAGTTATGATTTTCCAATATGTTACAAAATTTTTAGCTGGTTCTCTAAATTAGTTTAATAAAATGCTCAAGAATTTTAAGTAAAAGATGTAAAGATTCCCATAAGGTAACTAAATTCTAAAGGAAATTTTTTAACCAGTTAATGTATGTCGCGTTTTACTTGGTAACACTCACATTTTTGATCTTCATGGATTGTTATAATTTAATTCAAAATTATGTAAATCGGGGTGACTATATTTAAACTAAAAATCTATGCTGTTTTTAGAGTTGAAAAGTTACGAGTCTTGTAAAGTTACAAGACGTTAACTAGCTTATAATCTTATAAGGACCAGGGCATCTGATAAAATGAAATTAGTTTTAAAAAGTATCCTATTAGAGTTTTTCTTATCCGTGTGTAATCGTAAAGGACGACTGAGAGATATAATATGCATACCTCTGTGTAAGAGAAGGAAAACTTTATATAAAACCCTATACTAACCCGTCTGACAGGCGTGGTATAGTAGACCAATATGTCTCCTATTATGGAGGAGAATTGAGCCCAGTAATGAAACGTATATGAGCCGAGATGATAAAATGATGAGTCATGCTAGTCACCTAAGATAAAAATGTAAAATAGTTATAAATACTAAAAAAAGTACTAAAAATGTATATATAGTATGTATTAATATTTGTTGAATATTTGAATATAAATGACGAATATATCGCTATTTGTAATAATCACATGAATATTAACTGTTCTTATCGGTTATTAGAAAAATTATTAGTGACACGGTTGATATTATTGTAAATTTAACTATAAAATTGTATGATTCTGTGGATACAATAAATGCTTACTATTGTTTTTATTAATTAAGCTTTTTATCATTTTCGTCGCTGTTGCTTTTAACGTTTATTAATATAAAATTATAATGCTGAACTTTTTTTTTATTTTTTTTTGTGGGTGGGCCGCGGTCGGCGTGCCTCCGCACCATCTGTCCGGGGCGACAGAGGGGCTTAAGCACGCAACTCCCGCGACCCACTCGAAAACCACGTCGCCTTCGTCGTTGGGCCGACCACTGGAGCAGCTTTAACTTGGCGTCAGTGGTCGGCCCGACGGAATACCCCTAACTGGGGTACCCTCCCATCGACCGACGTCCCCCCCTCGGGGAGGACGTCGGTCTTTCCTCACGCGGTCGGCCTCTCGGCGGGTGACGGACTAATCCCCGGTCACGTCACCCGCGGTTTCGGCTAGGGCGGCATGAGGCGCAGATAGTTGCGCCTACGCCGCCCCAGTCGCCGGCGGCGGATCTCCCCATCGAGGCTGCGCTCCTCGCGCAGGTGATCCGCCGCCTCCTTCCGCGAGATCACCGTCCGCAGAAGGCTGCGACCGCGTCCCATTTCCCAACGCTGTCGACCATCGCCCTAGTGATAGCCGGCAGCGTCAGGTCCCACCCCGTGCCGCCTTTCCAACCACTGCATCAGCACCGGCCGGAAGGCCTCCACGGTTCGCACCCCGAACCGAGGCCTCTCCAGCCGGACTGCCCAACGGGCAATGACGTCTCGGCGGGCGTCGACGCGCCAGGCGGTGAGCTCCCTTAACGAGATCTCACCGCCCTCCGCTCGCACCCCCGTCACCCGCCGATACAATCCGGCGAGCATCTCCGCCTCCAGGTCCCACGGGGGAGTCCCGGCCAATAGGCACGCTGTCTCCGTCGCCACCGTGCGGTATCCGCGGATGGCCCTGACCGCCATAACCCTCTGTGGTCGCCACAGAAGGGCCCTATGTCGGACGGTCAAGGACCCCGCCCACACTGGTGCGCCGTACAGGGCCATCGACCGGATGACCCCCGTGTACAGCCGTCGGCACGTAGTGCTCGGTCCGCCCACGGCATTAGCCACGATAGGGCGGACGCCGCGCCGACGAGCCGCGGAGCGAGCCTGCGGAAATGCTCCCGGAAAATAAAACTACTTTACGGATTTTATCGCGTTTGTATTTGATTTTTGATTACTTCTAAAATTATTATTTCTAAAGAGAAAATTCATAATTATATATAATATAATTAAAAATTTTCTGCAGTAACGATGACTTGTTGGATGTGAGACATCTTAGTCTGCCCGTGACCATGAACGCTGCAAGGTATTCGAAACGTCGGGTAATCAAAAATCAAATACAAACGCGATAAAATCCATAAAGTAGTTTTATTTAAAATGTGTAATACTCGCGTAAACATCAGAAATCATTATTGAATACTTGTACTTGCGTTTTTCGAATTCCAGTACATTTTTATATTATTTATTATCGTTATAAAATGTTATTTTCACATTTAACGTAAACCCATCAGAGCGACGAAAAAGCGACGTGTTCTCCATGATCTACCGTATTTACCGTCTTCATCTATTGAACAAGTAACAGGAAGCGATTTCATTACTCGGGTAGCTGGCAATATGATTCAAAAACCAATAATTTTCACTGTTCGGCACGGGTCTCCTTTACAATACAAGGCAAATTCATCTATACCGCGTTAGTTAGACATGTTGGCATAGTTTTACGTCAAGTGGTCCTTCTCTTGTTATATTCCTTAGTCGTTTTATACGACACCCGCGGATAAGAGAGTGGGTAGTAAATTGTATTTTTATTTCGTCACTATCCGCAAGGAAAACATGATACCTAATGTTAATTCAATAACTTAGAATTTATGTATATCCTTACTTAATATTATAAATGCGAAAGTAAGTTTGTTTGTTTGTTACGCTTTCAAGCTTAAACCACTCAACTGATTTCAAAAATTCTTTCACTAATGGAAAGCTATAATATTAGGGAGTAACATAGGCTATATTTTATCCCGGTACTCCCACGGGAACGGGAATTACGCGGTTAAAGCAAATGAAACCGAAGCGAAGCGAGTGCGGGTTGGTAGTCCTAAATAATTTAGCATTTCACAGAGCTTCAAATTAAGAGTTAAAGTACTTGTAATAGTTGAAGATTTATATATGCTGGTAATGTGTTTATAATTTGTGTTTACCTGCTCACAGGGTATATTATGTTTTTTGTAAGTACGAGTCTATCATTTCCTTACGTCGGCAAATTTAGCTTTGCAAAAAAATGCTGACGTGTTTTATTATCACAGGGTCTTACAGTTTGGTTTTTACCACGCCAATAAACCATCTATTAAAATCATAACTTTTTTATTCATAGGTATGTACAATATAAAACAGGAAATTATCTGACGTTAACATAATAAATTCTGAGTATAGCTGATGTTTTGTATGTTTTACCTTATTTATTTATTCTTTATAGCTTGTAAGTATATAATTTTTATTATCATCATCATCATCTCAGCCCACATACGTCCCACTGTTGGGCTCGGGCCTCCTCCATAATGGAAGGGTAATTGACCTACTATACCACGCTGGTCAGACGTGTTGGTATAGGGTTTTATTTCGAGTTTTCCTTCTCTCGCATAAATATTATATGCGTTTTATATCCCTTAGTCGTCTCGTACGATCACCCACGGGTAAGATAGGGAGTGGTGAATTGTATTCTTACTCCGTCACCACACGGAATATAATTTAATTTATAATTTAATACGGAATATATATAATTTAATTTTTATTATCACCAACAGAATATTAGGATTTTAATATAGTTTTATTTATCTAATTATAAAATAATCATATCAATTTTACGTGTGGTCACGCAGCAAGAATACAATTCACCACTCCTTATCTTGCCCGTGGACGTCGTAAAAGACGACTAAAGGGATACGCATACAAAATCATTGCAAGGGAAGGAAAACTTGAAGCAAAACTCTATACCAACCTGTCTGACCAGCATGACATAGTAATGCGAATTTCCCTTCTATTGTGGAGGAGACTCGAACCCAGCTGTGGGACGTATTTGAGCCAAGATGAGCATTATAATCGAGTCGAGCATTTAAATAGAACTATCTATACCAATAAATAAAATTGGAGTGTCTGTTTGTAATGTCAAAATAATAGGCTTTTTTCATGCTCACACGGTTATTTGCACGACACCTATGCCTAAAATAGCGATTAAAAAATTTTTGTCTGTCTGTCTGTCTGTTTGTTCCGGGTAATCTTCAAAACGGCTGGACCGATTTCAAAAATTCTTTCACCAATGGAAAGCTATAATATCAGGACGTAAACTAGGCTATATTTTATCCCGGTATTCCCACGGGAACTACATGGGTAAAACGACTATAACCTATAACCGAAGCGAAGCGAGGGCGGGTTGCTAGTCTTTATATATAATAATTATATATATTAATTACTTAATTACTTAATAGGTGCTATTGGACAAACAAGGTCATAGTGACCATAAAAACAGCAATATATCTATTAACGTAAGACACGGAAAAATTAATCGTTACTATTATACCTAAGTTTTTCAAAAATTAATCACGGTAGGCAACGGCCTAGCTGTGCCTCTGGTATTGCAAAGGTCCATGTGCGGCAGTATCACTTACCATCACGTGTGCTGCTTGCTCGTTTGCCACCGTTAGCAATAAAAAAAAAATATAAATTTCTTGTGTACGTGTGTATGTCACTGAACTCCTACTAAACGGCTGGACGGATGTTGATGAAATCTCTCATCGTTTTCCCTAACGCGCCAAGTACGCGCCAAAGTAGTATAATTTCAAAAATGGAACCAAACGCAATAAGGTCGAGTGACTGATACACAAAATTTGTGACATACCTAATTAGGTATTTTGCTGTTGATTGTAAACATTTATTGACGTCATTATTTACCGAAATTTCGAAGGGATTTGCCGCAAAAATGAACCAAACCGGTTCCATGTTAGCTTATTCATACAGTCGAGACACTTGCGTGCATCACACCTGTGACTCATACGTAAAAGCCAAAAGATACAATGCTAAGCTGAGAAGGTTAACTGACTTGTAGAAAGCCGCAACAATGTCAAATATTTTAAAATCAAATTATGATACTTATTTAAGTTTATATAACGTATTTCTTCGAATTCCATTCCCGTCGTCACATTCAACAATAGTTTGATGTACTAGCTTAACGGCCTGATAGCTGAATGTGTAAGCGGAGTATCGAATCAAAAGTATCACGGTATAATAAGGGGGCGTTGTCATACTGTGTGACCTGTTAAAGGGAGGAGGCCGGAAGCCCAACTTTCTGAGGGTGTTTGTGTGTGGAGGATTTTGGTGGTGCCCTTGGTATCACCGAGCCTCAATGCACTCATTCACACTCTCTTCACTTTCATCGCGGTAGGCAGTGGCCTTGTAAAGGTCCATGAGCGGCAGCAACACTATCAGGTGTACTGTTTGCTCGTTTGCCACCGTTCGCAATAAAAAAAAAAGAAAAAGGAGGGCGTTTTGAAAAGTACTACAGTTAAAAAAATAGGTTTTAATTTGTATTTCGAATGGTCTTTCCGTGTGGTGGTGGAGCCCGTGCGTGTCGTAAAAGGCTCTCTATATAAGGATATCTGGTGCATATAACAACAATGTAAGAGAAGGAAAACTCGAAATAAAACCTTATACCATCCGCCTGACCAGCGTGCTTATAGTAAGTCAATTTCCGTCCCAATATGGAGGAGGATCGAGCTCAGTAGTGGGACGTATATGAGCTGTGATGAATGAATGAATGGTCACCAAGTTGGTGAGAGGGTTGCAAACTGAAAAAAAATGTGTCACGTAGTGACGGCCAGATTTGAGCTTAGAGCTTCTGAGCTCTGAGCGAAAATACGTTTAATTATTTTTGACTTATTACTTGTTTTCAATGATTCAGTGTAGGTATTATGCGGTCCTCTATCCGATCAGTCTTACGTCATTTCGAATTATGAGACTGAAAGACAATAAGTGTGCTTGATTCTTGCGCAACAGCTGGTGCTTATAATATGTATGATTATTATTATTAATATCTTATATCTTTAAACGAGCAATTCTTGTAAATATATATATTTTCAGGATCTCGGAAACGGCTCCAACGATTTTGTTGAAACTTGGCATACTAGAGGATTCGGGCCCAAAAAATCGATCTAGCTAGGTTTTATGTATAGAAAATGTTGTTTTGTCAGTGTTTTTGGCAGACAATATAATGACATTAAATTTTAAAAGAATATGAATTCAAATTTTGCCATCAATGTCATGAGTTACGATAGCTCAGTGGCGAAGTAGTCAGGTTTCGTTTTATTTTTGACATCGGCGACAAACGGCGTCGGATCGAATCTCGGTGTTATTATTCTTCTCTTTTTGTAATTTTTTATATAATTTTCATTATTTATTTTTTTATTTTTTATTAATATACTTATAAATAAATGCTACAAAAATACTCCGAGCGAAGCTCGGTCAACCTGATATTGTTTTCAAAATTACAAATGCCACGTGTTTATTACTACATATGCTTGTTACTTAATATTAAATTGATATGACAGATTTAAGTAAAATTTGCAATAAAAATAGCTTATATTCTTAACTAGCAAACTACGTTACAATTTCAGCCACTTTCGCTCTGCATTTTAAAACAGCAAAATATCCTTAGAATAATAACGTATGGAAGGATAGTGTCGGAACTTCGAACGTTCGAAACATGAATCTAAAAATACTACATGCGCCCAGACGATTTCACGTACACATATGCACACTACTGTACAAATTATGAAATCAAATATTGTTTTTATTAACATAAATCGTCTAAATACTTTTAAAAGTAAAGTTAAAAAGCTTTTTATGTTTTTCAAATGTGTTGTGACACCATTTGAATGCACAAACCCTCATAATTACCTATTTATTTTTTAAGAGTTGCATACGTACGTGCAGTACAGTGACCTTGTAGACTACGGAACGGTTCCAGCGTAAGCTTCATTAGGCTCCAATTGAAATGCTTCACTTTTTATGCGCGAACTTACCTTCTATACGTTATTATTCTAAGAAAATATCCTTTTTTTGTGCCAGGCTATGCTCTGGGCACACCCCGCCCAGTCCGCCCGCGGCGACGAATGAGCGGTGTGCAATCCCATAACCTACCATATTCCCTCCCCACCGCCACTGGGCCGACCACTGGTATCGATTTCTTCACATCCATGGCCGCCCCGGCGGGTTAACTGTTGGGGTATCATCCGAAGTACCGACAACAAGACAGCGTTGCCGGAGCATTGCCCTCACGCGGTCGGCCTGTCTGCGGGTGGCGGACTAATTTCCAGCCCGTCCACCAGCGACCTCGGCTAGGACGGCATCAAGCGCAGGTAACTGCTGATATCCCCTAAGATATGGAAGGCATTGGGCATGCAAATTTATAGAGTTTTTCCGAGAGGCAAAATAGCCTAAATTACTCTTTATATAGACAGCCACCTGTTACTAAAATACTATCAAAATCAGTCCAGCCGTTTTGAAGATTACCCGGATCAAACAGACAGACAGATAAAACAAATGGTTTTTAGGTATAGATATCGTGTAAAAAATCTTGTAACCACAAAAATCCTACTACATTGAGATTACAAACAGATACTTCAATTTATAATTTTTTATAGATTAACATAATATGCGGACATGTATATTAAACCTGGACATGGATTATACCTCGGGAATAAACATAAGGGATCGGGCATAATCGGGAATAAGCATACATATGTAACTATTGATTGTTATTTTAATATCGTGTTGTGATGCTTATCAAGTTTAATATGCGGTATTTCCCTTAGGGTTTATACTTTGAGTCACGTTATTTACATTTTTTTATTATTATAAATTAAAGTACACACGCACACAAGTACACACACAGCCAGGGACTCGCACACAAGGTGAAAATCAGCGCTATACTTAGCGACAACAAAAGCTGAGCCAATTCCTTTTGCCTTCTAATTTTAATTTTCCTTTATTCTAATAGTTTGTTTTAGTTTTGAAAAGGGCAATAAATACGAAGTTTGTTTATCGATGGTATCAATAATACCAGTCATATTAATTACTACCGATTCGCCCTTGCTTCGCTTCGGTTTCAGTTGCTTTACGCTAGTATTGTAAATCTCCAATATCTCCTAAGACATTACAGTACGCAATACTATCCATGAGGTCTCGGGTTAGAATCCCGGACAGGGCAAAATTTTCAGCGTTTTTCTGAGTGAAAAATGTCTTAAGTTACTTCTTATATAACTCGTCGCAATCATCGGTGCAGACCTGACGCTGCCGACCATCGCTAGGGAGATGCTCGGCAGCATCAGGAATTGGGACGCGGTCGCAGCCTTCTGCGAGGCAGTTATCTCGCAAAAGGAGGCGGCGGGTCGCGAGCGCGAGGAGCACAGCCTCGATGATGCGACCCGCCGTCGGCGACTGGGGCGGCGCAGGCGGGAGTACCTGCGTGCAATGCCGCCCTAGCCGAGGCCGCGGGTGACATGACCGGGGATTAGTCCGTCACCCGCCGAGAGGCCGACCGCGTGGGGAAAGACCGACGTCCTCCCCGAGGGGGGGACGTCAGTCGATGGGAGGGTACCCCAAGTAGGGGGTATTTCGTCGGGCTGACCACTGATGACAAGTAACCCTGCTCCAGTGGTCGGCCCAACGACGAAGGCGACGTGGTGTTCGGGTGGGTTGCGGGAGTTGCGTGCTTAAGCCCCTCCGTCGCCCCGGACGGAGTGGTGCGGAGGCGCGCCGACCGCAGCCCACCCAAAAAAAAAAAAAAAAGTTACTTCTGATATAAATAGCTACTTGGTAGTAAATTAATTATTAACGAAATCGGTGTAGTCATTTTGAATATTACTTGAACCAAACAGATAGACGGACAGACCGACAAAAAATGTATAAACTGGTTTTTAAGCATAGGTATCATGCAAATAAACGTGTGAGCATGAAAAAATACCTACTATTTTACATTACAAACATACGCTTCAATTTTATTTATTTGTATAAATATTGGTATAAGCAACCTGCCCTCGATTCGCTTCGATTTCACTCGCTTTGCCCCTCCCTTTTTAAGTCTCCAATCTCTATAATACGCGACTGCAGTACATGGGGGGCTTTTGGCTCAATTCTCGGACCGAGCAAAATTTTATAGTGGTTTCTTGAAAGGAAAAATACTTAATTTACTCCTTATCACAGGTGGTGGAGCCAAGAGGAGAGAGGACCTGTTGGTAAACTATTATTAGAATCGGTCTAGCTGTTTGTAAGAATACCCGGAACAAACAGAGCCATAAAAAATTGTTTAAACTTGTTTTTAAGCATAGTTATTGTGTAAATAACCACGAGAGCATGAAAGACTATTTTAACATCACAAATCGACACATAAATTTTATTTATTTATATAGATTTCTGTATTGAGCTGTGTGATGGCTATGAATACGTTCTTGGGTGTCATAAAAAACGATTAAGAGCTTAACGACCTGTGCTAACTCTATTTGACGCCGTCTGGTCAATAATTATATGTGTAAGGAAGGTTGACGTTAGATAAGCGGCTGGTCATAAAACTTGCAAAAACTTGTTGGAATATGTACAATGAAAGAAGCGAAGTAATTGATAAGAGCATGATCATGGCCACGATAGTGATGATTAACTATTTATCTATTGTTTTATTTCATAACTAAAGTGAATAAGTATGTATATTCCGTGTGGTGACGGAATAAGAATACAATTCACCACCAATGCAAGTGGATGTCGTAAATGACGGCTAAGGGATATATTATGCAGGTAATATTGACTGCACAGATGACGTAGTGGTTAAGATACTGACCTAACGTGCCGAATCCCGTGCTGGACAACACTTTGTACGATCCACAGATTGTTGTTCTGAGTCTGGATGTATTTTGTGTCCGTTAATTATATGTTTGTGAAGTCCCCCGCAATACAAGGATTGTTTTCTTAGGCAGCAGGCGTTGCCTTAAAAAAAGATCTATGCAAGAGAAAGAAATCTTGACAAAACCCTATGCCAAAATGTCTGACGAGCGTAGATAGCATAAACTCGAAATAAAACCATATAATATAAAACATGTTTGGTGTTTGATCAGCGTGGTATAGTAGGTCTATTTCCCTCCCATTATGAAAGAGGCCCCAATAATGGGACTTATGTGGGCTGAGATGAAGGTCAAAGTGAGTACACTTTGCCATTGCCTATCTAAAAGCAGAGTAGTAGAAAAAGAAGATAGTACGAGAATACTTAAAAGACGTTTAACGGGAAATTTCGTATAAATTGTTATTGTTTTGAGTACTCGCGTTTTTATTATAAAGCTTTCTGTTATTTTGAAATAATATCCGTGCATACAATGGTATTTTAATAATAATTTGTTATTACCACGGTCGTTGTGGCAACATTAGTTATAACTAATGCAATAACTGTTTCGTGATTGCTATTTTTGTCGATTTGCTAACATTTATGGTTATAGCTCGACTTTTATAGGTTGCAGTGTTATTTTTTTTGCCAAGAACCTTTCTCGAAAAGTAATTTTTCTAATTTGACTTTAAAATTTCTAACAATTATTTAAACAGTCTTTAGTTTTATTATCATCATCATCATTTCAACTCATATACGCCCCACTGTTGGGCTCGAGCCTCCTCCATAATAGGAGGGAAATTGACCTTACTATGCTGGTCAGACAGGTTGGGATAGTGTTTTATTACGATTTTGCCTTCTCTTATTTAGATGTTACATGCGTATTATATCCCTTAGTCGTCTTTTATGACATCCATGGGCAAGATAGGGAGTGGTGAATTGTATTCTTACTCCGGCACCACACGAATGAGGTTTATTATACTAAGACTAACTAATATTATAAATATGAATGTGAGTTTGCTTGTTTGTTGTAACCACTGAGAAGGTTTTAAAAATTCTTTCATCAATGGAAAGATACATTTTCAGCGAGTAATATAGGTTATATTTTGTTCCCATATTCACACGGGAGCGATGATTACGCGAGTGAAAACGTGGCGATTTGCTAGTATAAATGGAGAAACCTTACTACTGCAAAACATTGTTAGGAAAACTTGACAAATTTAATAATATTTTTCTTTTTTGTTACCAACGGTGGCAAACGAGCAAGCAGCACACCTGATGGTAAGTGAAACTGCTGCACATGGACCTTTGCAATACCAGGGGCACAGCCAGGCCGCTGCCTACCGTGAAGGAAATACTCTTCTTAAACCTCGTTTAAAGAAGGATTAATTATTTATATATTACTATTTTTACATTTTCCGTTCTCCTGAATTTACATTTGTAGGTAATGCCACCATTTGCGGGCACAGCTAGTTTATTATAATGTTTTATAGAATGACAGGTTGGTATTCGCATTAATTGTACATATGGCGTGACTATACTTTTAATAGCCTTTTAACCTTTGTTCTAGAGGGTGTGGACCGTGGTTATTTAACTTAGTCTTAATAAAGAAGTGATATGAATCTAAAATGAATCCATGTGCTGTGTACCATAGATAATAATTTTAAAGGCAAAGATGTAAATATTGGATTAGAAATCACGACACGTAATATTACAAAAATAAATCTATTTTTACCGATTTTATGGTATAAAAGTATTTGATTTTTTAATGCCCGACGTTTCGAATACTTTTCAACGTTCATAGTCACGAGCGGACTATGATGTCTCACGTCCAACAAGTCATCGTTATTACAGACGTTAGACACGTAATATTGTTAACAAATTGAAGACCTTACCTTTTGTTAATGAGACTTATCTAATACTAGCAACCCGCCCTCGCTTCGCTTCGGTTATAGGTTATAGTCGTTTTACCCGCGTAGTTCCCGTTCCCGTGGGAATACCGGGATAAAACATAGCCTAGTTTACGCCCTGATATTATAGCTTTCCAATGGTGAAAGAATTTTTAAAATCGGTCCAGCCGTTTTGAAGATTACCCGGAACAAACAGACAGACAGACAGACAAAAATTTTTTAATTGCTATTTTAGGCATAGGTGTCGTGCAAATAACCGTGTGAGCATGAAAAAAGTCTATTATTTTGACATTAAAAACAGACACTCCAATTTTATTTATTGGTATAGATTATGGCCAAACGAAAAGCAAATAAAACATTTCTTAGATGACACTGACGCTAATAATTATAATTAAAAAACGTTTAATGTCAGATATGTTGTTAAAAATGACATCTTTTAATTACAAACTTACTAACCGTCCGAAAATTTATCGGGTCAACGCAATGTATGTATGTTCATAACCTCATCCTTCCTTTTTTAAAAATGAAGTTTATAACCGATGAACTAAATTGAATTGATTAATTGAAATATTTTGAATGGGCAGATTGCGTTATGTTCTGCAGCACAAATTACTGTTACGAGTCTAGTTAGGTATATTATTTGCTCATTTATTATATACTAGCTGACCCGGCGAACTTCGTACCGCCATATTTTTTTCGTAAATATATTATCTTAATTTCCAAAAATATAGTCTCTAATGGAAGAATCATTACGGTTTTGTCGGGAAAGATTCAATCGTCTTGGTCGCGCCATTGTTAATGTTGAATAAAAGAGAATACAAATGACGGATTATTGATTTCTGACTGAAATTATAATTATCAAATATTCAACCATACATAATCATAGACAGAATTACGTTTAGCTGTCATTTGCGTTTTGCTATTACATATCAAATGCGTTTTTGTTAAACCACGTTTCATAGCGACTTGTATTCTCTATGACGTTTCATGCACGTCACACGGGAACGCGATTGAACGGGATAAATAGCTCATACTATTGTAGCTCATTGCCATTAAATAAGAAGAAGAAGAATGGGATAAAATCCTATGTCTGTCTCCTGGTTCTAAGCTACCTCCCCACCAATTTTCAGCTAAATCGGTAGAGTCGTTCTTGAGTTATAAATAGTGTAACTAACACGACTTTCTTTTATATATATAGATTTGTGAAGGTTTACGAGATACAATTATTTTATCCCTTGGCGACGAGAACAATTTAAATATGATAATGTGTAATACTAATAAATTAAAAAGCTATAAAAAAAACTATACATTTAACTATGATATCATTATTATAAACTTTCCATGCTAGAAGCAATGGAAAAATATGGGTGTTATTGAAATGAGTTTTTGTGGAAAATCCCAACCGTTCATTAAAGAATTATTATGATTCTGGTTCACAAAAACGTGTTTATGCACTTTACTGTATTGAATTTACTGCGACAGCACTTCTTCAGGCGAATCCGGTTTATATTGGAGCAAAATTTATGTTTTGCTTAGAATTTCAAATTAATAATTTTTAATAGTGCTTAGAGATAAAGTGCCGTGTTTTGCAATCAAAATTGAGAGAATGTCGCTGCTTCCGTGAGAAATGGATAAAAGAGATATCAACAGACAATATTTTAATTTTCGGAGAGAGCACCGGATATGGAAAAGCAATAAATCACTTCTAGTCTCTATGCATGCTCGTCTAAGTATGGTAAAAACAGTAATGCGACGATTTGAATATCAATTTACATAAAAAAATATAATAATTTAGGTGGTATCTGAAATTATTATATTTATGAAATAAAGAAATAATCCTTCTTTATTTAAATAAAATATTAAGGAACACCGATATACATAAGTCACAAATAATAACAAAACATTGTTACACTGTTACACAATAACAATGTATTATTTATTTTACCTAGAATTTAGGTGTGTTTGGTGAAAACAGACATAATAATTTCTTTAAACTCTAAAAATAGCGGACTATAATTATTGATTGTAGAGGAATGAATGTGTCCATTCTAGCTTGGTAGAGATATGGATTTATAAACGGTTTCCTGTATTAAAACATCTTATATTATAACTTAAGTATCATGTAAAAACTGGCAAAATAACTGCCGCCTTTTAGGCATTTTTATAGACGTTGTCGTCGCGTTGCGTTTGTTGCGGGTCCCGATAGAATTAAAAGCGCTTTTTGAGACCTTGTGAGAGTAAAACCTCGGTATCTTATACGGAGACCATTGTGGATTCTAGCTTACAAGACACAGTTACAGTGGGAACATATGGTGGGATAGACCACCATTAAAAAAAAGACGTTGTCATCTTAGTGGATTAAAATTCACTAAATAGGCAATATAAATAAAGTTGTTTTGTTCGACTTCATTGTTAAGAATCGTATGCTTATGCTATTAAATCAACGAGGCATTAATGTGATATTAATATGCCTTAATAACAATACAGTATTAAATAATGACAGAGTCAATTATCATCTCTTAAATTGGAGGCTATGGCAGCTGAATAAGATGTATTCTGGCTTTTATTCCATAGTAATCGTTCATTTGTCTTTCATCTAACAATCAATAGGTCAACCGTTCAAATTTCAATACATCATGATGACCCTATAGGTAGATGCCAACCATTAGTATCTCTAAAGGGGGCAAAGTCAAAATCAAAGTCAAAAGATTTGAATCCTATACCAATCCGTGTGACCAGCATGGTATAGTAGGTCTATTTCCTTCCTATTGTGGAAGAGGCTGGATAGCGGGATATATATGAGCTGAAATAATGTGTCTCTATCTCTTATTTTATCATGGAAGCCATAAAACTGGTTAAGGAAGCAGTACGGGAATGGACAGTAGTGCTCTCCTGGACATCTTATAATAACAACTGCATAGGGAAGCCTTCATGGGGAAGCCAATAGTGGACATTGATAAACTAATGATAGATGGGTGAATTAATCTCTTTAGTAAGGTATACCACCGAACCGGTATTTAATATAGGTATTTCTTCTGTTAGGATAGATTTTTGATCAAGCGAAATATTACAAAGAATTGTAGTGAGTTATAGCGTATGCTTATTATTACTTCGAACGTTTGATTTGTAAACTGAAACTCCGCAATTCATGATGTTAAGACGTTATGATTTCTATTTATTCGAAGTTATATTTACACAAGTATTAGACATAATAAATAAAACTATTTTTACGCCTTTTATTGCGTTTGTATTTGATGTCACGGGAGGATTAAAGTGTCTCACGTCCAACAAATCACAGACACCCGATAAAAACCGTAACGAATGACGTTGTTATGGAAAAATCGAAATAAAACCTATAGTAAAGTCAATTTCTCGCCTAGTATGGAGGAGGCTTGAAGTTGTAATGATGATGATATATTTTAGACTTCTCAATATTTTTCCCGGAATCCCTTCGTCAGATTCTGGTATGACAACAGTGTGACCACCTAGAAGGTGTTTCTGGCAATTTCTTTAAACAAAACAAATATTTTCCATATCGGTGTCGCTGTTTTTCATTAATAGAGCTAAAATATATAAAGAAAAGTCTAGAATTGATAAGCCTCCTTTTGAGGTTGATTAAAAATAAGCTACAAAATCATTAAAAACAAGTTAGGTGCTAAGTGCTCATATTTTTTCGGTCTGATATTTTTTATTCCAATTTTGTCGTGTCGTAGCAAGCTTATTTTTATTCTTGATCATATTCATTATTTTTTGTCTATAGTGGAGCGCTGTAAGGTTTATACTTTGGAATCCAGGGCCAAACAATAATTAAAAAAAAACAGCGCGTTCGTAATTTTATAATTATTAAAATAAATGGTAGCTAAAATTATTCGAATTTTCTTTTATTATATCACTTTATTTCCCTTATTTTAGTCTATTTTCCGTTCTTTACTGCGTGGCAACGGAGTAAGAATATAATTCCTCCCAATTTATGGGTGCATGAAAAGTGAATTAAATTACACTATAGCTTGCTTAAAAGGCAAATAGTACCAACTGTACTTCACCTACAAGCTATATAAAGGAAATCGACGACGACAATAATGAACAAGGTATAATTTCTTTTGTAACTCTTTATTTTTTCTAATCATTAAACTGTAGGTAAGTAGGTATATTTTATCTATACCAATAAATAAAATTGGAGTGTCTGTTTGTAATGTCAAAATAATAGGCTTTTTTCATGCTCACACGGTTATTTGCACAACACCTATGCCTAAAATACAGATTAAAAATTTTTTGTCTGTCTGTCTGTCTGTCTGTCTGTTTGTTCCGGGTAATCTTCAAAACGGCTGGACCGATTTCAAAATTTTTTTCACCAATGGCAAGCTATAATATCAGGGCGTAAACTAGGCTGTATTTCATCCCGATATTCCCACGGGAACGGGAACTACGCGGGTAAAACGACTATAACCTATAACCGAAGCGAAGCGAGGGCGGGTTGCTAGTTAAGTATAAAGTTGAAACATTGATTGTAAATGTTTTTCCTATTCGACCCTCTCATTTCTCAGTAAATTGTTGTTGTAAATTGTTGTTGTAAATTATTATAATCAAGATCGGTGAATTTATTTTTTAAACTTTTTTTATTTGAGTTTGTAACAATGCAGTTGAACATGATGATTCACTGATTGACCCTGGATTCGGCGATTATGCCACTTTTTATGTCTTCCGCGCTTCACTACTACCTATAAAATTATAATGTTAGCTTTTTGTGGTAGATAAAACAAATATTGCATTTGAATTAAAATATGTTATTAACGTGACATTGTGAGAAGACCTTTAGAACTAAATAGATATCTAAATCCTTGTATATATATTTCTTGTGTACGTGTGTATGTTACTGAACTCCTACTAAACGGCTGGACCGATGTTGAAGAAATTTTTGTGCGTGTTCAAGGGGATTCGAGAATGGCTTAGATTCACAATTGGACCCCATAGGTAGTTGTCAATTTAAAAGCGAATTCCTTTTATTTTATTTGAACATAACAACATCTGTTGGGTCAGCTAGTCTTTATATATAGATTTATTGTGTACGTATGTATGTCACTGAACGCCTCTTAAACGGCTGGACCGATGTTGATGAAATTTTTTGTGCATGTTCAAGAGGAATCGAGAATGGTTTAAATTCACAATTGGACCCGGTAGGTGGCGCTTATTTGAACAGAACAACGTATTTTGGAGCAGCGAGTATACTATAAAATGTTTTTGAAAACGAAGACGTTGCCTGCGAAGACGAGAAGGTGAGCTTAAAATTGATTACTGTACGTAGATACCAGGTTAGCTCAATTGGTAAAATTGATTGGAACGAAATTTAAAATTGATGTAGGTGCAAATTTTATCTATGATAATCTTTTTTTTTTATGCTTTATAAACAACTGTTATAAAAAGTTTACATTGTGATTACTAAATCAACAAAAGTAATAAGTAATTTTGAATATCCGTTCGTGTCATCTTTTTTTACAACTAGCAACCTGCCCTCGTTTCGCTTCGATTGCCGTCGTCTTACCCGCGTAGTTCCCGTTCCCGTGGGAATACCAAGATAAAATATAGCCTATGTTACTACCTGATATAGCTTTCATTGGTGAAAGAATTTTTGAAATCGGTCCAGTAGTTTCGTAGCCTATTCAATACAAACAAATCTTTCCTCTTTATAATATTAGTATAGATGTTTAAGGGAGAGAGAGTAGTAACACTGATTGATGTGCAAATATAGCCGATAGATGGCGTGGCTAAACATCTTCTATGAGCAAGCAAACGTGAACTGCAATTGGATTAGGTACTTACGTAGGTGCGACGGTAACTTAAATAGTCTGAATTAGTTGTAACTGACTTACAAAGAGAAACAAGTTGAAGGACTACCTACAATATCCTCTTTTTTTGCTTCACAGATTAGTTTTATAAAAAGTCAAGCGTGTCAAATGTTAAGTCAACAAAAAATAATTAGTAATTCAAACACGTAAATCTAACATCATGTGATAATTCATTATGTAGTCAATAAGGCGAAGAGATTTTTATTTATTTCATTTATAATATATATTTGTTTAATTGTGATTATAATTTATAAAATTTATATTTCCAAAGTAATGTATTTACTGTTTTTGTTTAATGTATTTACTGTTTCCGTGTGGTGACGGAGTAAGAATACCATTTACCACTCCCTATCTTGCCCGTGGATATCGTAAAAGACGACTATGGGATATAAAATGCACATAACATCTGTGCAAGAGAAGGAAAACTCGAAATTAAACCCTATACCAACATGTCTGACCAGCATGGTATAGTAGGTCAAATTCTCTGCCATTGTGGAGGAGGCCCGAGCCCAACAGTGGGTCGTATGTGGGCTGCGATGATGAGGATGATGTATTTATTGAGTTGCCTTTCAAAGGTTAATATAATGTGGAAGCAAGCTAAAGAAGATATAGGTATTCATCATCATCATTTTAATCATCATTTCAGCTCATATACGTCCCACTGTTGGGCTCGAGTCTCCTCTACAATAGGAGGGAAATTGACCTTACCATACCATACTGGTCAGACAAGTTGATATAGGGTTTTATTGCTAGTTTTCCTTCTCTTGCATAGATATTATAATTATGCTTACTATATCCCTTAGTCGTCTTTTACGGAAATCTCAGGAGATTAGACACTATCGATTCAAAATGAATAAATCTTTTAGTTTTGGGTAGCTAGCTAGTTAGATGGTATAAGTATGTTACATATGATCAATGTTGCAAACGAAACAATTTTACACCTTTTCTCTCGCTCTCTCTCTTTCTAACGCTTTCTCTGTCTCGTTTGTAAGACTGACGAAGTTACGTGGGTCGACTAGTACCTATATTATAAATATAAAACTAGGTATGTATTTAAATGCGGATGACCGGACCTGGGATTTATTCCGGCACCCGCGAAGCGGTTAGCCTCGCGACGGCGATCGGCGTTCCAGTAGGGGACGTCGATGGGAGAGGGTATTCCGGGTACTCCCTTGGGGTATTCCGTCGGGTCGACCACTGAAGTCAGGGAACTCCGCACCGGTGGTCGGCCTAACGATGAAGGCGACGTGCTATACGGGTGGGTTACGGGTGTGCGTGCTTACGCCCCTCTGTCACCCCGGACGGAGTCGGGCGAGGAGTGCACCGACCGTAACCCACTCCCCCAAAAAAAGTATGTATTTAGATAAATATGTTTGATAACTGTACGACGTAATATTTATAAAATAGCTAAAATATCATCAATTATGATTTTTATAAAATAGTTAAAAAAAACATTTTAGTAACTATTACTTTTACTCACAAATTTTTCCACGGCTGGCGTCAAGTGATGCACATCATTCGTAGTGGGCACATTGTCTAGAGGCATGGTACCAGCTGTTCCGCTTAATGTAATTAACATATGCACAGAGCCTTGGCCGCGTTCGAGCTTCTGCCACAATTCATGGGTCTTCTCCTTTTCAAGTTGTGAGAGATCGATGACACACCTGAGCAATGACGTTAGATAAATAACATAAAGTTAATTTCTATTACGTAAATTATAAACTTTACTTTTGGTTTGGACTAGATATGGAAAAGAGATTAATAATCAAAGTAGAAGAAATAAAACATCGTTTTTTTTTTTTTGTTGTTTTTTTTTTTTTTTTTGTGGGTGGGCCGCGGTCGGCGCGCCTCCGCACCACTCCGTCCGGGGCGACAGAGGGGCTTAAGCACGCAACTCCCGCAACCCACCCGAAAACCACCTCGCCTTCGTCATTGGGCCGACCACCGGAGCAGGTTTACTTGTCGTCAGTGGTCGGCCCGACGGAATACCCCCTACGCGGGGTACCCTCCCATCGACCGACGTCCCCCCCTCGGGGAGGACGTCGGTCTTTCCTCACGCGGTCGGCCTCTCGGCGGGTGACGGACTAATCCCCGGTCACGTCACCCGCAGATTATTTTACAAAAAAGAATAGTAAGATAAAGTAAGCCTTTAAAAAACGCAAAAACAACGTACAAAAACGCGACCCAAATAAAACATCGTAAGGAATCTTGCATGAGAATTCTATTTACTGTTCTTGAAAATGTAAATACAGGTATAACAGTTAACTATAATTCATTCATCACTTTTATATGCCGTTGTCATCTATATCTATACCAATAAATAAAATTGGAGTGTCTGTTTGTAATGTCAAAATAATAGGCTTTTTTCATGCTCACACGGTTATTTGCACGACACCTATGCCTAAAATAGCAATTAAAAAATTGTTGTCTGTCTGTCTGTTTGTTCCGGGTAATCTTTAAAACGGCTGAACCGATTTCAAAAATTCTTTCACCAATGGAAAGCTATAATATCATGGCGTAAACTAGGCTATATTTTATCCCGGTATTCCCACGGGAACGGGAACTACGCGGGTAAAACGACTATAACCGAAGCGAAGCGAGGGCGGGTTGCTAGTTTTACATAATTCTGGGGTATAGTTACAGTAAACAAAACAAAAATACACTGGTAGGACCACACTGTTGACAATTGTCTGTCTACAGCCGCGGGCCGGTTCGTCCGGGGTAGTCCACACTCCCGCAAAAATTCGACGTCCGAGTAGTAGCAATTTGTAACTACGTTTCGTTGGGTGAGCGAGAGAGTCGGCAGCCCAACTTTCTGAGGGTGTTTACGTGTGGTGGGTTTTAGAGATGCCTTGTTCCACTGAACCTCATGCACGTATTCACTCTCCCTTCGGTACATGGTAGACAGCGGCCTTGCAAAGGTCCATGAGCAGCAGCAATACTTACCATCAGGTGTACTGTTTGCTCATTTGCCACCGTTTGCAATAAAAAAATCTACTTCAATAAGATTATGGCGTCCTTTATCCAAATGTGTTATGTAAATCGAGGAAATATAATATGTAGTTAGAAACAATGTTTCTATGGTCCTAGAAATACAAATACACCATATACAGAATTAGTAGAAATAGTTTTATTTAAAATTGTAACACTTGTGTGAACATCAGAAACCAGAACAGAACATCCAACCAATATATCGCCACAAATTATTACATCTTTTGGAAATTATATGTACCTACCTTATTCATTTAAAATACAAATTAAATATACCAACAATTCCTTTTGCATTACCTACGCAAGTAATTGGTAGAGGAATACGCATAATTTTTGTATAGAATTTTCAATCAAGAAACTAACCCGATACTGGTTCTGTAGTTGTTGATATACATCTTGTAACGAATAATAGAATAATTAATCATTTATTTTACACGTTGAACGTTGATTTAACTTAGTAAAAAACTTAATTGTATTATTTATTTAAATTAATAATATTATATGTATTACTATTAACACTTCATACCTCAGAGATGTTTTTGGCAGTGATTCTTAACCCGGAACGAAATCGTTTCGCCTCTTAAGCAGTAATCCAAGCGGTTTTTAAAGGTAACTTCCAAAACGACTCGACGGCCATGACTACCGTTTAACTTTATTATGAGGGTACAGGGTTATAGTTGCAAAGGGCAACTGACGATTAATAAAAGAAAGGTTATAATTATATTTAATTAAAAAGAGTCATTGACATTTTAGAGTTTTTAAAAAATATGACATATTACTATCGTTTTTGAAGGAGAAAATAAATTTTATAAAGATGTAATATTAATAATTATAAATACAACAACAACGTAAATGTTATCTAATTTAGAGCTTGATCTGAATGTAAGGAATTATTCAAGTTAATTTTCATGGACTATTAGATGTGTGTGTAGGGCCGGATTATCCATAAGGCAGACTAGGCAACCGCCTAGGGGCCCCGCACCGACTGGGGTCCTGAGTATGCACCAAGAAGAAAAACAATTCAGCGCACGATTTTTTTTGAAAATTTGTATACTGTCTCAATATTATCCCTTTTTATTACTGTTGGTGGCAAAAGAGAAAGCAGCGCACTTCATGGTAAGTGATACTGATGCTCACGGACCCGAGAATCGTATTGCGTAGGGGCCCTGATAGGGTTAATTCGGCTCTGTGTGCGTGAAAAAATTAAAATAAGTGTATACACGATAATTTCATAACCTTCACCTATGGATTGTGGTTAGTGGAAAACATTTCTACATTTAAGCTTACATTGCTATTTTATGTGCTTTAAAGTTAAAGAAAAAAGAATAGAAGAGAACACAAGTAATAGACTCGATTTCTTTAACTTGGTTTTATGAATACTGCTTTCATTTTATACGTTTCAATTTATAAGAGTGATCTGAAAATGTATCTATTCCCCATAAAATATAACACAGCACAAAAAGCACCTTTGAATTATTTTTAACGGACTTATAAAAAACGAGGAGGTTCTCAATTCGGGTCTTTGTATATTTTTTATGTTTGTGCGCGCATGACTCCGTCGCTTGCTAATCGATTTAAAAAAATCCTTTTTTATTGGAAAGGATCTGCTTCCCAAATCATCCCATGAAATTTTTATCGAAATCGGATAAGCGGTTTATGAAAAATCCACAAAAATCCAGAAAATTATCTACATTGAGGTCAGTTTTTTTTTACAAAAAATATTTTCTTATACTCTAAGTACTCAAAATAGTGTTGTGTGGTAGCGGCTTCGAATACTACCAACCCTTGCTTTGCTCGTGGGTGTCATAAAAGACGACTAAGAGCCCTAGATTGACCCGGACCACCTCCATCTGGCACCATTTGGGTCAACGATTACATTCCCAAGGAGGGTTGACGTCAGGCAGGCGGCCGGTCATAAAAGTCATTGCCGAAACTTTTTGCAATATGTCAAAACAGATGACATATTGCGTCGACCCCAAGTAATTGGGATAAGAGCAAGATGATGATGATGACTCTAAGTACTCAAAATAAGCTGTAGATTTTTCGGTAAAAATATTGTTTATCATTCAACCCGCCATCACACAACTACTCCTTTTTCTATTCTTGTGATTATTTTTTGTTATTTGCTCTACTTGATCATCTTCTTTCTTCCTCTTTATAATACTTCTCTTCTATCTATTTTTATTACTATCTTTTGTAATTTAATTCAAAAAATCATCAACCTCATTATCGTCGCTGTGTCAGTTTATGTACAAATATCCTATTAACATGTTCGAGACCTAAGAGTCATCTTTTACGATCACCTATGGGGAAGGTTGAGGTGGTGACCATTGTATTCGTTACTCCATTATCACGCGGCTCGATGCAAAAATTATTATTATATTCAATTTTAGATTCCAAGATAGATATACTTGTCAAGATCAATAGGTTATTTAAATCTACATAATCAATAAAACGTACGAACTCATCAGTAATGATTGAGATATATTAAGAATCTAATAAATAATCACTACAGCAAAAGCCAAAAAAATGTTAGGATAATAATACTTCTCTTTATACATATATATAACTAGAAACCGCTCTCGCTTCGCTTCGGTTTCTGTCGCCTTAACCACGTAGTTTCCGTTCCCATGGGAACACCGGGATAAAATATAGCCTATGTTACTCCCTGATATTATAGCTTTCCATTGGTGAAAGAATTTTTGAAATCGGTTCTGTGGTTTAAACGTGAAAACGTAACAAACAAAAAAACAAACTTAGTTTTGGGATTTATAATTTTAGTATGGATTCTCGTGTCCCAATTTCGTTCACCATTGCCACAAACCAAATCACATATTTAAGTGTTACCACTTAATCGTATAAAGTTCTTGGTCCGGAGTGGGAGATGGTTTAGTTTTATCACTTAATTGTTGAGATATTGTCAAGGAAAACTTAACCAACTTTTTTATACTTAGCAACTGTTCGAAGCCCGGTCGGGCGGCTGTATGATATAATATAAATTGATATTTGCCTATTCTTTTTTGTCTAAAGTTACGTAAATTGCAAATTAACACGAATCATGTTTTTTTTGCCACTTAATATTTGCAAGCATTGACACATAGATGTTATCAACTCGGTTTCATACACTCGCCCATACATCCTATGGAAATATGTAGGCCATTACTGATTGTGAGGTCCTAGATTCTAATACAATTAATCCGTCATCATCATCATAGCACATATACGTCCCACTGTTAGGCTCAAGCCTCCTGCACAATGGGAGGGAAATTGACCTACTATACCACGCTGGTCAAACGTGTTGGTATAGGGTTTTATTTCGAGTTTTTCTTGTCTTGCATAGATGTTATATGCATATTTAATCCCTTAGTCGTTTTCTACGACACCCACGGGCAAGAGAGAAGTGGTGAATTGTATTCTTACTCCGTCACCATACGGAGACAGTTGATTGCTACCCAGTAATTATAATGCAGCCACTTTTGAGCAGTAAGTGAGTACATATATGGGTGTTTAACGACGAATAATTTTCCATATTAATATCGTTCTTTATTTTTTTATTGATATATCCTTAAAAAAATAACAAAACACCTAGCGCCGGATAAAACTAGTAATACTGGACGTACAGTTTTAAATTCGCCGATAATTATAGAAGCGAAATAAGGTAATTTATTACTGTGTAGCATTTGTGTAATTTATTATCTATACATAAACATTATATATTAATGCTATATTTATAGAAAATTGAGAGCCGCAGATTTCAGCCATGATTAATATAAGGACTGATGATTTTAAATCCTTACTAATATTATAAATGCGAAAGTAACTCTGTCTGTCTGTCTGTCTGTCTGTCTGTCTGTCTGTCTGCTACGCTTTCACGTCTAAACCACTGGACCGATTTTGATGAAATTTGGTACAGAGATGGACTAAAGCTTGAGAAAGGACATAGGCTACTTTTTATCGCGAAAAAATGGGTATAAGGGGTTGAAATAGGGGATGACATTTTGTATGGAAATTCGTCATTTTCGATGATAGAACCACGAATCTTTGTATTAAGACACCTAATAATAAATAAATAAATATTTGTTCAAGCGTTTTGCAAATTTCATTTACATGGGGATGAAATTCAACCCCTAAAATACCAAAAAGCATACAGCCGAAAACACTGGGCCTAGAAACGTATTTTTTTTACACCATCGTATTTCTTGGGGTGCACGAGCACTAGCAAAGGATTTTTGGAAATTCACCCCCTTAAGGGGGTGAAAAACATATAGTCTTTCACGTCTAAACCGATTTTGATGAAATTTGGTACAGAGATGGACTAAAGCTTGAGAAAGGATATAGGCTACTTTTTATCGCAAAAAAATGTGTATAAGGGGTTGAAATAGGGGATGACATTTTGTATGAAAATGCGTCATTTTCGATGATCGAACCACGAATCTTTGTATTGAGGCACCTAATAATAAATAAATAAATATTCGCTCAAGCGTTTTGGAAATTCCATTTACATGGGGATGAAATTCAACCCCTAAAATACCAAAAAGCATACAGCCGAAACCACTGGACCTAGAAACGTATTTTTTTTACACCATCGTATTTCTTGGGGTGCACGTGCACTAGGAAAGGATTTTTGGAAATTCACCCCCTTAAGGGGGTGAAAAACATATAGTCTTTCGCGTCTAAACCGATTTTGATGAAATTTGGTACAGAGATGGACTAAAGCTTGAAAAAGGATATAGGCTACTTTTTATTGCGAAAAAATGGGTATAAGGGGTTGAAATAGAGGATGACATTTTGTATGGAAATTCGTCATTTTCGATGATCGAACCACGAATCTTTGTATTGAGGCACCTAATAATAAATAAATAAATATTCGCTCAAGCGTTTTGGAAATTCCATTTACATGGGGATGAAATTCAACCCCTAAAATACCAAAAAGCATACAGCCGAAACCACTGGGCCTAGAAACGTATTTTTTTTTACGCCATCGTATTTCTTGGGGTGCACGAGCACTAGCAAAGGATTTTTGGGCATTCACCCCCTTAAGGGGGTGAAAAACATATAGTCTTTCACGTCTAAACCGATTTTGATGAAATTTGGTACAGTGATGGACTAAAGCTTGAGAAAGGATATAGGCTACTTTTTATCGCAAAAAAGTGTGTATAAGGGGTTGAAATAGGGGATGACATTTTCTATGGAAATTCGTCATTTTCGATGATCGAACCACGAAACTTTGTATTGAGGCACCTAATAATAAATAAATAAATATTCGCTCAAGCGTTTTGGAAATTCCATTTACATGGGGATGAAATTCAACCCCTAAAAGACCAAAAAGCATACAGCCGAAACCACTGGGCCTGGAAACGTATTTTTTTTTACACCATCGTATTTCTTGGGGTGCCCGGACGGAGTGGTGCGAGGAGCGCGCCAACCGCAGCCCAACCCAAAAAAAAGGGGGTTGCAAAGCACATAGCCTTTCACGTCGAAACCACTTAACCGATTTTGATGAAATTTGGTACAGAGATGAACTAAAGCTTGAGAAAGGATATAAGGCTACTTTTTATCGCGAAAAAATAGGTATAAGGGGTTGAAATAGGGGAAAGTATTTTCTTTTTACGTCGACTTATTTCTTGGGGTACACGAGCACTAGCAAAGGATTTTTGAATAATCACCCCCTTAAGTGGGTGAAAAGCGTATAGACGAAACTCTTGGAGCTAGGAACGTAAAACTTTCTATGCAATTCTCTTTCCTTTGTTTTAAGTGAGCTCTAAGAAATTATTTTATTAAAATCAACTCCTAAAGGGGTGCAAAATATATATTTTGCTATATAGCTATATAGCTTCAGCATTCAGCTATATAGCTGAAATCATTAGGCCTAGAAACATGGAATTTTTTATAAAGTTTCCTTTCTTGGGGAAAGAGAGATTTTTGCAATTTTAGCCCTAAGGGTGTGAAAAGTGTTTAACCGAAATCACTGAGCATTGAGCGGTCTGAGCGGTATACAAAATCACTAGGAAGGATCATTTTAGTACACGGTCAGCTTTCTTGAATTACCCCCAGATTTTCTTAGTGCTCATTTACCAAGCACTATGAAACAATTTTTGGCAAGGATAAGCGAGCTCTAACAAAGAATTTTTGGAAATTCAACCCCTAAGAGGGTGAAAGTGTATAGCCAAAGATACCGGGCCTAAGAATGTGAAATTTTGTATACCGATCGGTTATTTGGGGTAACCACTCACTAAGAAACAATTTTGGGCTGCCCCAAAAGGATAAAACACATATAGTCGAAGACACCCAGCCAATGATATATCATCATTATCTTGCTCTTATCCTACTTACTTTGGATCGACGCGATATGTAGGTACTCTTCTGCCATCGTAGATATATTGCAAAGGTTCTAGCAACATTTTATGACCTGGCGCACGACATTGTTGGCCAGACGGCATCACCGGTCCAGGTCGATGTAAATCTTTGTCTTAGTAGTATTTTGCGACACCCACGAACAATGAAAGCGTGGTAATATTTCTAGCAGCTACCAGACAGTAAGTTACAATCAAGATATTATTCCAATTTTCTATCTCTACAAATAAATAAATTTGAAGCGTCTGTTTGTCTATCAAAATAATAGGTTTTATTTTATGCTCACATAATACGGTCCAAATTTTTTTGTCTGTTACAGGTAATCTTCAAAATGGCTGGACCGATATTGATTATATTTTACCATCAGGTCTACCAGTCGTACATAAGGAATAACTTAGACTATATTTTATCCCAGCTTATATTTTATCCCGGTGTGGCTGAATTAAGTCGATTTTAAAATTATTTCACTAATGGAAAGCTATTTTAAGCGAGTAACATATTTAAGCTATTTTTATCCCGATATTCCTACGGGATCGGGTGCAATGTCGGTGAAATCACGGGAATTTAATAGTTTTAAAAATTAATTCACTAATGAAAAGCTATATTATCAGTGAAAGGCTATTTTCATTCCGGTATTTGCCCAGGAACGAGAACTATACCGGGGGATGTCGAGCAATTTTTAAAATTCTTTCACCAATGGAAAGCTACCTATGTTGTCAGCGAGTAACATAGGCAATTTATATCTCTGATATTTCTGGGATTTATATTATTTTTTTTTTTTTTGGTATGTGTGTAAATTTATAATATCAGCGAGTAACATAGACATTTTTTATCTCGGTATTGGCATGGGAATTTCTACGTGAATGAAACTGCGAGTGTTTGATTGATATAATCTTTTTTTCACCAATGGAAAAGTACGTTATCAGAGACTAAAGAAAGGCATATTTATCATCGTATTTGCACGGCAATCTGAACTACAAGGCTGGAAGTAATATTCAAATGTGAAAGTTTGTGAAGATATTTGGATGTTTGTTACTCAATCACGCTTAAACTGTTGAGCAGATTTGGATGAAAATTGACACGTAGATAGAATATTTCTTAAATTAAGAAATGTAATACTCTTTATGCCGATAATATTCTTTGCGATAATAGTTCAATATGCAAGTAAATTTTTACGCGGGCGAAGCCGCGGGCAAAAGCTAGTAACATAATAAACTTGAAAGTAATTCACGAATAGGTAACATTTTTCAATTTACCATCGTAGAAAACCAAATTTTCCTATGTGCATACGCTTACCTCTCAAAAGTAAGATAAATAACAGCAATCTAAACATAATTTTGCGTGGTAAGTAAGAATAAAATTCTCCACCCACATATCGGCGGGTGTCGGAGACGCGCGCCCGCGGCGGCATGGTCTCCATCAAAGAGATCACCGCCTGGCGGGTCGACGCCCGCCGAGAAGTCATTGCCCGTTGGGCAGTCCGGCTGGAGAGTCCTCGGTACGGTGTCAGGACCGTCGAGGCCCTCCGGCCGGTGCTGATGGAGTGGTTGGAGCGGACGCACGGGGTGCTTTCCTTCCGACTGGTGCAGGTGCTGACGGGGCACGGTTGCTTCGGGAAGTACCTGCACAAAATTGTCAGGAGGGAGAGCACACCGTCCTGCCACCACTGCAGTTGCGACGAGGACACGGCGCAGCACACGCTTGAGGAGTGTGCTGCATGGGAGGGGGATCGCCGTGAACTCGTCGCAATTATCGGTGCCGACCTGGCGCTGCCGACCATCACCACGGAGATGCTCGTCAGCGTCAGGAACTGGGACGCGGTCGCCGCCTTCTGTGAGGCCGTAATCTCACGGAAGGAGGCGGCGGATCGTGTGCGAGTAGAGCTCCTATTCGGCGACACGTTCCGCCGCCGGCGACTCGGGCGGCGCAGGCGCGAGTATCTGCGCCTAATGCCGCCCTAGCCGAGGCCGCGGGTGATCGGACCGGGGAATTGTCCATCACCCGCAGAGAGGCTGACCGCGCGACGGCGACCGACGTCCCAGGACGTCGAGAGGTGAGGTTACCCGAAAGGGTATTCCGTTGGGCCGACCACTGACGACAAGTCACATCTGCTCCGGTGGTCGGCCCAACAACGAGGTGACGTGGGTACGGGTGGGTTATGGGCCCGCGCGCCGTCCTTTCATCGCCCCGGACGCACTGGACCGCGCGTGCGCTTACCATAGCCCACCCATAAAAAAAAAAAAAAAAAGAAAAAAAAAAAACCTGCAGTTGTTGTCGTAAAACAGAACTAAGGGATGTGATAGACAACATCTTTGCAAGAGATGGAAATCTCGGCATAAAACTTCATTGCAATACGTCTGATCAGCGTGATATAGTAGGTCTATTCCTCCCAAAATGGAGGAAGACCGAACCCTACAGTGGAATATTATGTGAGCTGAGTAAAAGGTAGAATTCACTGGGAAATGTTGTTCATGAGTTTTTTTCATTTGCCTCAATAAAATTATAAATGCTACTTTCGCAGTTTGTTAGTTTGTTACGCTTTCACGCTTAAACCACCGAACCGATTTCAAATATTCTTTCACCAATGGAAAACTATAATATCACGGAGCAACATAGGCTATATTTTATCCCGGTATTCCAATGGGAACGGGCACTGGGACTGAAATCGAAGCGAAGCGAAGGTGAGTTACTAGTATTCTATAAATAATTGTTTAGTTTTTTTAAATAAACATATTAATTTGAGTAAAAAGCAATCAGTCAAGTTAGTATATTATTATTTGAATGTACATTTTATGTATGTTTTTAATTATAATAACGTAAGTGTTATTATGTCTAAAAATAAATCGATAATGTTTGCTATTCATTTGTTTTCTGTCAAGGAGGTTTGATGTTATTATCGAACGTCAAGCATCTGAGATCATATTTTAGTATTAGTTTTTGCTTATGTTTTATGTCCCTTGAGAAAAAACTTGTTGTATATTCTACTTTTTTTCTACCTGCGCACTTATACAGAAGTAAGACGCTCTGTAGGTACCCACCCAAGACTAATTGGTTTACTAATGACTTACTATTATGTATTAGCGTCTCAATTCATATACAACCCATTGCTAAGCTAGAGAATTCTCCACAACCAGGAGCGGCTTAACCTATAGTGCAGAGGGTGCGGTGCACCCGGTCATCGGGTGTTAGGGGGCGCCGAGAGCCGCTAGCGGTACAGAGCATTATATTCCATTTTATTCGCGCATTTTGATACAAAAGGGTGCCAGGTTATTAATTACACACGGGCGCTACATGGGTTAGAGCCGCGACTGCCCACAACAGAAGGGGAATTGATTTACTATGATTAGATGGGTTGGTATAGCCTTTTATGTCGAGTTTTTCTTCTCTTGCACAGATGTCAGATGGATATTATATCCCTTAGGCGTATTTTATGAAACTCACGGGCAAGGGATCGGGTTATTGAACTGTAATTTCACTCTATCGCTTTTTGGAAAGTTATGTATTATATTATACTAATACTCATTGCGCGAGATCCTCTTATTTTCCAACTTCCTTGTTTTAAATTAGCTGCTTTTAAATTAGATTCCAAGACAAAATTTCCTGGGCCTTGCTCGGTGTCTTAGCCTTACAGGAGTGACAGTGGTGGGATGTGTAGTGAAATTCGTTCCAAGAGAATCCTTACTAATATTATAAACGCGAAAATTTGTGATATGTGAGGATGTGAAGATGTTTGTTACTCTTTCACGCAAAAACTGCTGAATGGATTTTAATGAAACTTCACAATAATATAGCTTACATATCAGAATAACACATATACTCTATCCCAATATTCCCACGGGAAGAGAAACTGCGGGTGAAATCGCAGGGCGCTGCTAGTAATAAATACTTTAATAAATGATAGCGTGACACGAAAGTCTAGGATTCTGTTAAGTGTAATAACTTCTGATGTTTACGCTAGTATTACACATTGTAAATAAAACTAATTTACGGATTTTATCGCGTATGTATTTGATTTTTGATTGACCGACGTTTCAAACACTTTACAGCGTTCATGGTTCAGCGTTCACTCCGCTCGTGACAAATCAAAAAATCAATCAAAAAATCAAATACAAACGCGATAAAAGCCGTAAAATAATTTGATTTACAATTCTGTTAAGCGTTTTAGATTGTCATTGTGAATTATTTATTTAGGGCTCTTTTTAAATATACATACAATATAGGGCTTTCTTTCACAAATGTAACATCTAATGTAAGCGATAAATGCTTATTTATACCTATGTCGTCCAGGTACTTATTAAAGAAAGACATAAATAACTAAAAACCACAAGTGTTAAAACATTTATCCAAGGATATGTAATTTTGTTTATTAAATTTGGACCGTATTTTTTTTATCCAGGATTGTGTGACAGACGCAGAAATCTTATTAATTTTTCTATGGTGACAGATTACTTTAATCACCTATCTAAATTCAATCCCTTACTTTAATACACATATGTATATGTATGCAATAAGTATATTATATATCGTTACGTAAAATACTGATATTTTCATACTGGTATAAAGACACAAATAAAATATTTTAAAAAGTAGGTCTTTAACCTTTCATTAAAAGTTCACACAGGCCGTTATGATAAATTGTCTTCGCGAAACCCAAGGTTTTTTTACTGGATGTGAGCACTTATAAATGAAATTGTCTATTTTCTTGCAAACTTTGTGGGAATATCGTATAATTAGAATGAAAGAATAGGTATAATGGTATCTCCTAACGATAACTTATAGTGACCTTTTTCTTTTCAAATTTTGGTAAGGAAAGGCGAAGTGAATCATTTATTTTAAAATTAAAGAAAATATGGATACGTATTCTCATTGTTGTGTAATCAGTGAATAATAGACAGGCATTTGAAAAATGCTGCTTCACTTTTAAGCGATGCGAGAGTTATGAAAGAAGAACTTAAGAGAACTTAAGAGATATCTTCGTAAAACAAAACTATGCATAGTAATAACGCACCGTTAATACGACAGTGTTTAAAGAGGCCTATATGTTTATTCTCGTAGCGTACGGTAGAAGCGCTTGAACGCACGCAAATTCTTAATTTGCTACTAGATACCTACGTGTAGGGACGAGTGAAATAAGGTAGCAAATTGTTTAAATAAAAGTTGCAAGTATATGCTTTACTTCTTCCGGGTTGAGAGCCCTCAACGCTCACCCATAGCCCGAGATAAGCTGTCAAGGCCATCTGCGGCCAAGAGTTAAACACTCATACAAAAAAGAGAAAAAACTTTACTTCTTCTGTTCGAGTCCATCCATCCATCGGCCTGTAAACGTCCACTGTTGGTATGTAAGAAACATGCGGTTATAAATTAATGAGAACTTACCTGCCCATAAATGTTTTTTGCTTGCCTTTATGCCAAAGTGCTATCTCCAAGTTACTGTCATCATACATGTATAGATTAAACCTTTCACACCATGATAGTTTCGATTTCGATAGTTGTTTCGTCTTGTGTGCTTCGGCACCCAATCTGTTAAAATATATCAACTATAAATTCTTCAGTTGGGAATAAAATCTATAATAAAATATATTGTTTTAAACTAACATGGCTCAGTTCTAACTTGTATAATCTCTTACATTTAATTAGGATATTCAAGACTGAACATAGAGAGTAGAATTTTGTTGAACTTACTCAGCGTGAAGAATATGCATACATTATAATTCATTATATTATATTACGTTATTTATATCATAATATATTACTTTATTTTATATCATAAACCATTTTTATACCTAACTTAATTTTAAACAAAGAAGGAACCTCCAAAACCAGTCTTACAGATATCTTAATATACAGGACACAATAATACTTCAAATTAACAACACAGCTAATACCGAAATACCGAGTCCTCTATCTCATCATTTTCTTTATTTTAAAATCTAAAAGTTCTAAGAAAAATGTATATGTACGGATATAGATAAGTTAACGTCATCGGAGTGCTAAGGATTTTTTAAAGGCCTGATAACAGCTTTAATTTTAACTAACTGACATTGTAATAAAATTCAAATTAACCAAATTACAATAGTTATATCGATATCAAACTTTGCAGGTATATGTTGTCTATTTGAAAATACAATCATAGAATAATAACGATGAAGGATCTAGGAGGTAGATAGGTCAACTCTTCATTCGTTACTGGTAAAACCCTGGTGTTTGAACTTATATGTTTCAAATTGACGAGGTGAAAAACGATATTGGACATGGTAACGAGAATAGTGATACGCTTAGGTACTTGGATATTGTACTTCGTAACAAATTACTGATGGTGGAACCAGGAGGTGAATGGTGGTACTCTTTGGTAGCTATAATATCAAATTTGGGTTCAAACGATTCGTATTGAGTTCAGTTGATTAGTCAAAGTATCAAAGATTTTATAATGGTGCCCGGAAGTTTAATTATTCGAATAAATATTTTATTATTTATAGGTTTTAAATTAATAAAATAATCAATTGATATTTTTAATGTGAGTAATAATGAATAATTCACATATGGAAATCTAAAAACTAATAATGGTGCTTTGTTTTAGCATTTGCAATTTATAGCGTCTTGTTTACTTTAAAATCACAATCGTAAGTCTCATATTTTAGTTATAAAGCCTTTATTTCAAAAACAAAATTTAAATTGAACATAAATAACTGTGATACTTAAATAAAATACAAATATCATCTATACCAATAAATAAAATTGGAGTGTTTGTAATGTCAAAATAATAGGCATTTTTCGTGCTCACACGGTTATTTGCACGACACCTATGCCTAAAATAGCAATTAAAAAATTTTTGTCTGTCTGTCTGTCTGTTTGTTCCGGGTAATCTTCAAAACGGTTGGACCGATTTCAAAAATTCTTTCACCAATGGAAAGCTTTTTTTTTTTTTTTTTTTTTTTTTTTTTTTTTTTATTGCAAGCAGTGGCAAACGAGCAAACAGTACACCTGATGGTAAGTGTTGCTGCCGCTCATAGACCTTTACAAGGCCGTTGCCAAGCTATAATATTAGGGCGTAAACTAGGCTATATTTTATCCCGGTATTCCCACGGGAACGAGACCTACGTGGGTAAAACGATTATAACCTATAACCGAAGCGAAGCGAGGGCGGACTGCTAGTTTAAAATAATTTTCGTTACGAAAAATTTTAAGGCTTGCTAATTTATGTTTTATTTTTTTTATATTTACAGGGTCTAGAAATTAATGGTATATATAGTTTTTGCTTCACGTATATTAATACGTGAAGCAAAAACTTTGTACCCCTTTTTACGAAAATTACGTGGATGTACAAGTATGAAATTTGGCACAGTTGATGTATATAATGAGGAGAAGTGCATAAAACTGAAATGTCATATAATAATAGATTAGAAATACAGTAAATTAATTAAAAAGGGCATTACGCACACTACAACATAATCGCTACACACACACACACACACACGCACACGTACAAATGCGCGCGCTTATACACATTTGTTTGCGGTTAAAATCTCTGGTCAAACCGAATGTCAATAATTATAATTATGATGACAATGTCTAATAGACATTTGTACTTAGTACTTTGTATATTAGTTATTAGTGAAATACAACTTGCTCAATTTACAATTATACATAAAAATAAAATTAAAAGAAAATTGTGTAGCAGAAAAATTAATTAAAATGAATTATGGCCGAATTTCGACCACACGGCGACTACTAGTATTAATTTTAAAGTTCATTGCACATTAGATGAAAAAAAAAATCAAATTTGTAGTAGGTACACTACCTTATAGGTAGATTTTCCGTCTGTTGACGAAGTAAGAATGCTATTCATCAATCCTGTTTTACCCGTGGGTATTGTAAAGGACGAGTGAGGGTAATAATGTGAATATAACAACTATGCAAGAGAAGTAAAACTCGTAATAAAACCCGATAACACCCGTCTAACCGTAGAATAGTAGGTAAATTTTCCTCCTATTATTTAGGATGGTCGAACTCTACAGTCCATATGAGCTGTGATGATAAGTAGATAATATGATTTTTTTAAATTGTATTTCATTATCTGTGAGATAATTTTGCTTCACGCTAATTTGCATTGCATTTGTATTACATTCAGTAGGTACCGTAGGTACCATTTATATGTATAGGTAAATAATTTTTATATTACCTTTTATTATCTGTCACATATTTTATCTTAACTCTAATTTGCATTGCATTTGTATTGCATTCAGTAGGTATCTACATATATGCGTATAGGTAAATAATTTTCATGTTACCTTCTATTATTCATCAGATATTTTTGCCTTACGCTAATTTGAATTGCATTTGTATTGCATGCAGTAGGTACTTATATATATATGTATAGGTTTTATAAATGATTCCGAAAATCGTTGTGGTCACGGCTGCAATACCGCATTAGACGTGATAAATGAAATGTAACTATGTAATGTTTTACTTCTTATTGTTCTCTATTTGATTGAATTAGGCGATACATGGCGGAAATTCATTACTATTTTTAAATGGAGGGAAGGAAGGGAGACCCACCACTTTCGTGTGGTGGGTCTCCCTTACTTCCCACCATTTTAAAATCTTATTGTTCTATATATGGTATTTAAACAACAGGCATATAACTTATAACATGCGCTATTAGTTACTGATCACTGAATATTTACTAGCTTTTTTTTTTTTTTTTTTGTGTGGGTGGGCCGCGGTCGGCGCGCCTCCGCACCACTCCGTCCGGGGCGACAGAGGGGCTTGAGCACGCAACTCCCGCGACCCACCCGAAAACCACGTCGCCTTCGTCGTTGGGCCGACCACTGGAGCAGCGTTAACTTGTCGTCAGTGGTCGGCCCGACGGAATACCCCCTATTGGGGGTACCCTCCCATCGACCAACGTCCCCCCCTCGGGGAGGACGTCGGTCTTTCCTCACGCGGTCAGCCTCTCGGCGGGTGACGGACTAATCCCCGGTCACGTCACCCGCGGCCTCGGCTAGGGCGGCATGAGGCGCAAATATTTACTAGCTAGCTAATTAAAAAAAAATTGGCTTATTCTTATTGACCCTGTTTAATCTATTTTTATCGACAATCTGTTAACATCCTACATCCCACTATTGGGCTCGAGTCTCCTCCACAATAGGAGGGAAATTTACCTTACTATACCATGCTGGTCAGATAGATTGGTACAGGGTTTTATTTCGAGTTTTCCGTCTCTTGCATAGATGTTATATGCATATTTTATCCCTTAGTCGTCTTTTACGACACCCACGGGCAAGAGAGGGGATGGCGAATTGTATTCTTACTCCGTTACCACACGGAAGTTTTTTATAATACGGAATAACAAAAGCACGGAATAAAGAATCTTAAGCAAATAAATACTTTTTGTATCTTTAAGAAAATTTATTGATTAGGTATAATAATTATATTTATTACTCTGTATCATATATTTAACTATAGGTACAATAAACTACTCACTTAAGTTTGCAGTACAGTCCACTTGCACTCCCACAGGGCATATCTTTGGCATCTATTACTACGACGTTCACTATAGACTTCCATGACTTCTTTAGAATGTCGAACTTTCTATTTTTCCAAACATACTGAAAAATCAATATTTATTAATATAGCCCTCAAAGTACACATTTACTTAGGGGGGACGTCGGACGAGAAGAGGGTACTCTTCAGGAGGTATTCCGTCGCGCCGACCACTGACATCAAGTCACCCTGCTCCGGTGGTCGGCCCAACGACGAAGACGACGTGTCACGGGTGGGTTACGAGTGTGCGTACTTATGCCCCTCTGTCGCCCCGGACAGAGTGGAGCGAGGAGCGCGCCGATCGTAACCCACGCAAATAAAAAACCCAATAGACGTTGTTCTGTTCAAATAACAGAGCAGCGGCACATACCGGGTCCAATTGTGAATCTAAACCATTCTCGGATCCCCTTGAACATGCACAAAAAATTTCATCAACATCGGTTCAGCCGTTTAGGAGGAGTTCGGTGACATATACACGTACATAAGAAATTTATATATAAAGATAAAGATAAGGAAAGGTAATGATTTATTTCTATTTCACTTTTTTCATGAATTAATCGCTAAAATATTTTTATTAATAAAATGTTATTAAGGTTATATTATTGACTAATCATACAAACAGTGTTTATAGGTAATAAACTACATACTTCAATAGAATCAAATTTACATAAATACCTTTTGAACTTTTTTGCCATGTTCTCTGAGTAAGGTCAACCCACTGCCAATGCGATCCATAAATTCGGTGGAGACCGCAAGCGCGGTGGGTGCCAACGGGTCCATCACCAAACCGTCTGGTATTGTGAATGACCTGATCCAAAATATAAACAAATTATTTTACATTTTGACAAGAAGTCAAAAACTTCAGCTTATAATCGTGTCATTGTTGTGCCCGAACCGGCTCCAGAAAGAGAGGAGAAATTCGTCTATGGTGGTTTCTGTATTTTCTTTACCCATTCTCTTTCCCTAAAAAATACTGTTATCTGCTCATATTCCTTAATCTTCTTATACAACAACACGGAAACAGAACGTTAAAGAAGGTAAGGCAACACATTGTATTCATATTTATCACTGAACTCAAAATATCTATTTTTTTTCAGTAACTGAGTTCATTATATTTTATAATATTTATTTAGAGATGATATTATCTATTAGCATTTGGAAAAACAATTCACCCTTTCGAAATTATTGAGCGCGAATGCGCGTGCTATATCAGCAACGCATGGCGATGTACTCAATCGCTATATGAGGTTCATGACTGCATGAACTTGTATGAGATATTCTAGGACCAGTTTGCCGAAATTTGCAAGATACATCGCTTTGTTTATTTTCTTTGCGTAATTTTTGCAGTAACTGTAATTCAATGGAATGTGATATGGCAGAAAGTTGCTTGCAATATATCAATTTAATGTCATTTCTTGATTGATTTTAATGTTTCGTTAAATATTAAAAATTGCTATTTATTTTATTAATATTAGTGAAAATTTAGTGAATATTTGTAGGAATTATATCGTAATAAAAGTTTTTTTTTTATATTGTTCATTGTGAAGAGAAAATATTCAAATGAAATTATAAGAAAAATAATGATATAAATATTTAATGTATGTTTATGAAAGAACGATTATGGCCATTTTTCCCAACATCAATTTTAGGTGACATCTAACAATAAGCAATTTACATGATTTGGCATAACAATAATTATTATTTAATACTATATATCGGCGCACGATTAATTATTTTATAAACTTGAATTATAATTACAGTTAAAACAATTAGGTTTAGTTCAAAATAATTAGTTCCCATACTTAAGATAGATAGTACAACACATGTTATCATAAAACAGTTTTTATAGATTGTCATCGGGAGTTCCCCCGCTCTCGGCCTTACTATAAATACGACCATTTGCTGGTACGACATTCACACATTCCGCGTCGGAGACCCGTAGCGCACGGACGTGCGCCTCGCTGCTCTCCATTTCGCCGCGCTCACCCCGCACCCGCCCCCTGCGGTCGTGCGTTCTCGCTCCGTCTCGCTCGCTCTCGCAGCGAACCACGCGTCGCGTCAAGCCGCTATCTTGTTCAACGTCTGTGGCCGTTCAGTGGCCCGCTCCGGGTGGCCGTGTATACGGTTGTCTGTGGCAGTTTCGCTGTTTGGACGCAGGTGTTGCCGGATCCCAACTGCACGAGTCGACTTTTTCAAGACGTCGAGTGCAGATTTCTACCGTTGGTAGATAAAAAGTCAACCCATTTTGGCCCCCTCAGGGCAGAAAACCATATTGTTTGGTCCCCGGCGGAAACCTCACGGTGTAAACGAAGCCGGGTGAGGCAAGGCCCCGATTTGCCTGCCGAGCCCCTTCAGGGCAGAGCTAACAATCGGAAGGGGTTAGAGCATCCGGCCTTGGGGGATCTCCTAGTCGGACCTAATCTACGGCTTTTCATCATTTTTCTGCGAAGGCCTAACGGCCCGAGCAGCTAGGAACCTATCGCACATTAAGATTGGCGAAGGAGTACAAGCTTAGGGCACATTAGTTAAGTACACATCCTCCCGACCTGCACCCGGTTGGGAGGGACACACACTACACACAACCCAGGGTTTACCCCACCCAGGGCGATAGGACACATTCCTGCGAACGTTTTTCCCGCCAGCCCACGATGGCGGAAAAAACTATCACCATCGACGCCCTTCTGGCGATCCCCGAGATAAAAGCCTACATCGCTCAACATTTTGGAGCGATAACTATTCTTCCACCGCAACCCCTGCGCGCTCACTCCACCGTCCTGCCGCTCAAACCGGAATTACCGGCCACCGGCACGGCGATGGATACTGAATCGGTCCCCTCCTCAGCCTCAGCTTCATCTTCCTCCGAGTCGGAAGATTCGCCCAATGAGGGCTCCTTCATCGAAGTTCGCTCCCGTAAGCGTACTAAGAAGGCAAAAGCCAACAAAGAGGCCCCCTCTAAGGCCCCAAAAATAAAGCCGACCGAATCGGCCATAACTCCAGCCGCAATCCCGTCTGAAACGACCGCTACGACCGCCTCGGCCCTCCCTGTCGTCTCGCAGACAGCCCCATTCTCTGTCCCATCCACTACGGACAGCAACACCGTCGCCCCACAGACGGTCAAAAAACCACTGGCTCCGCCGCCCCTATACATTAGGGATAAAGAGAAGTGGCTAGCCATCTCCGCGTGGCTAAACACCAACAGGATTTCGTACAAATCTGCGAAATCCACCCCCCAAGGCATACGAGTGGACCTTCACTCGTCAGCTGACCACCGCTCCGTGTCAAGCATGCTAGGGAATCAACAGATTCCCTACCATACATACACCCTCCCTGAAGCCAAACTTCTGCGTGCTGTAATACGCAACGTACCGAGGGAAATAGAGACCAAAGAGATTCTAGAATCTCTTAAAACCCAGGATCTACCGGTTGTAGAAGTACACCGGATGATCCGGGGTAGGGGTCGTTATCCCCTCAACATGATACTCGTCTGCCTTACAAATAACGCAGAGGGTAAAGGCATTTTTAAAATTAAGACCATCTGCGGTCTATCTGGGGTCTCGGTTGAGCCCCCACACAAAAATGGCAACCTGGCACAATGCCACAAGTGCCAACTGTATGGACACTCGTCCAAAAACTGCTTTGCCCGTCCTAGGTGCGTTAAGTGCCTAGGTGACCATCACACCTCTGAGAGGTGTGATGGTGTGTGAACGGCCAAAGGACATCTCACTCTGCAAAGAGCCACCAGCGTGTGTTCTCTGTGGAGAATACGGACACCCGGCTAACTACCGCGGCTGCCCAAGAGCGCCGAGGAGGTTAGTCCGCCAGCCCAACACAAACGGCAAGGCCTTGTACTATAACAAGACCTTCGTCCCAGCCCCCTTACCAACCCACAATGCGTGGGCTCGCCCCCTGCTAAACAGCAAGGAGGCTTTCCCAACCCTGCCCAACAGGCAGCCCGCTGCCCCACCCGCAACATCTCAACTCAAACCACCAACAACCGGGCCAAACCAGCCCACTGGTGGTAATCCCAAGCCCCCTCAGGGCGCCCCTATTCCTATCGTCGTCGCTAAAAGCGCGCCCCCAAAAGCCCCCCAAGGACTAGATCCAGATCTAGCCCTGGTGGCCAACTTCGCAGCTCAAATCAATTTCACGGAAATCCGCGAAATTGCAGCCGAATTAAGAAGGAACGAGGGAAACAACCTCGCCCTCCTTAATACCGCAATTAAATTTTCCCCCACGTTAGAGCGTCTAGGCTCGCTTAAATTCAAATAAAATGGATAGGTACACTCCAGGCAGAGTTAAACCCAGACACCTCAAAATAGGGACATTCAATGCCAATAGCCTAACCCAACAGAAGGATGAAGTAGGCACATTCCTTCGGGAACACCAGCTCGACATCTTGCTAGTACAAGAGACGTTCCTTAAACCATTTAACAAGGACCCTAGAGTCGCCAACTATAATATAGTTCGCAACGATAGGACAACCTCACCAATGGGCGGAACGCTTATCTACTACAAAAGGTCGCTGCATTGCACACCTGTGGATCCGCCCCCTCTGATGTACATTGAAGCTTCAATTTGCAGGCTAGCCCTCTCAGGCCATCAACCTATCACCCTTGTATCCGCATATCTCTCTCCCAATAGAGAACATTCGAAACAGTTGGTTGAAAAAGATCTAAAAGCCTTGCTAGAATTGGGAGGCGCCGTCATCATTGGCGGTGACCTTAACGCCAAGAACACCTCTTGGAGCTGTCAAAGTTCCAATAAGAGGGGCAAGACTTTAGAGCTATTCGCTGACAGACTGGGATTTGATGTCATAGCGCCCATAGAGCCGACACACTTCCCCTTTAACGTTTCGCACAGGCCGGACATACTCGATATCTTTCTTCTCAAAAACATAAACCTTCGTTTATGTTCAATAGAAGTTCAACACGAGTTAGACTCAGATCACCGCCCGGTGACTCTGGAATTAGCCTCCCGCACCCCCGGCCCCTCAGGCCACAATAACGAAAGGACCAAGATAGCGACTGACTGGGCACGGCTAGAGAAAAATCTCAAGTCAACCTCGTCGGTCCACCTTGATCAAATTCCCAAAGACATTACGTCTAAGGAAGATACCTCTCAGGCGATCGACTCGCTCACTAGTCACGTGCAGTCGATAATGGACGACTGCTCGCGGCCGGTACCAGATACGAGCGATCGTAAATGGCGCCTGCCAGACGACGTCCGTGACTTGTTGAGACGGAAAAACGCCGCGACACGCGCTTATGACCGCTACCCTACGGAGGTCAACCGTACCCGCCTACGGTCACTCCAGAGAGAGGTTAAACAAGCAATTAAAAAATTGAGACAGAGCAAATGGGACGCCATGATCGAGGAGCTAGAACCCTCTCACACAGCCTTTTGGCAGCTTTCCCGCTCACTCAAAAAAGACATCGTGTCCACTCTCCCTCCTCTCACCAGACCCAACCAGCCTCCGGCATTCATGGACGATGAAAAGTCAGAATGCCTGGCCGACTGCTTAGAGCTTCAGTGTACGCCGAGTACACTACACCCCGACGCCGCGAATCACCGCTTCATCGCCGACGAAGTGGAACGTCGTAACACTCTCTCGCGCTCGTTAGGAAACGACAGCCCCGATCAGCCAATCCCAGCAGTGACCACCGATGAGGTCGAATCGTTAGTCAAGGGTCTCAAAACCAGGAAAGCCCCAGGTTCGGACGGAATCTCAAATAAAGTCATTAAACTATTCCCCGCCCACTTGATAATCCTGTTGTGCTGCATCTTCAATGCAGCACTAAATAATAACATCTTTCCCGCGCAATGGAAAGAGGCCGTGGTAATAGGAATCCACAAACCCGGCAAGCGCCGTACCGAACCTAGTAGTTACCGCCCGATTAGTCTACTAAGAGGTCTAGGTAAGATCTACGAACGAATAGTTCTCAGTAGACTACGTACATTCGCCGAGGCTAACAACCTCATTCCCGACGCACAGTTTGGCTTCCGAGCTAAACACAGCTGCGTACAACAAGTTCACCGTTTGGTAGAATACACAAGTAGTCAGTTCATCATGAACAGATATACGGGTGTATTATTCCTAGACGTAGCGAAAGCATTCGACAAGGTTTGGCATGAAGGCCTAATCTACAAACTCTATCTCCTCAAGATCCCTCACTACTTAATTCACATTATACATGACTACTTAAGTCATCGCAGCTTTCGCTACAGGGTGGAAGGGACGTTGTCGACCTCCCACCCTATCAAGGCCGGCGTCCCTCAGGGGTCGGTCCTCTCCCCATTTCTCTTCACGCTATACACTAGCGATATGCCCAAATTCAACCGGGTACATAAAGCGCTTTACGCTGATGACACCGCACTCTTTTGTGCTGGTAGATCCCCGACAACAGTAGCCAGGACTCTCCAAACAGCGGTTACCGCCCTAGCCAATTGGTTTAGGAAATGGAGATTAGAAATCAACCCCGAGAAGAGTCAGGCGGTCATGTTCACTAGACGAACTGCCCGTTCCTACTCTATCGATAGCATTCCCCCCCTTAAAATTTTCAACAAGCCGGTCACTTGGACCAGGCAGGCCAAATACTTGGGTGTGACCCTTGACGATCGACTCAGCTTCGCCCCTCACATAAAGAAAGTCCGCGCACGGGCAGCCTTTGTGATGGGCCGTCTCCACTGTCTACTCAACTCTAGGTCGCGTATGCCCCTGAGTAGCAAAGTCCGACTTTACACCACCTGCATACGGCCTATCATGACCTATGCCAGCGTGGTGTTCGCGCATGTTAAGCCACACAGGATCCACAGGGAGCACCGTGGTTCATACGAAACGTCGATCTCCACATCGACCTCGAACTGCCGACCATCAAGCAGTTTATGAAACGGTGCTCTCAGAGCTACTTTGACTCTGCCATGACACACCCCAACCAACTAGTGGTTGGGGCGGCTTCCTATAGACCCTCCAAAATCTCCTCCATCCGACGTCCTCGTCACGTCCTCGACGAAGAGGACGACATTATCACACTCGCTCAACAAAGAGCCTACACGGCCCGCGAGGCCTTAACAAATAAATATCCGCGGTTCCGCCCTCGCCGTCGAGGTGCGAAACCGCGCCGCGCAAAAGTCACTACCAAAAACGTGGGCACGCCCACTTTGCCTCCAGCGACGCCCCAAGCCGAGGTCCGTTCCCCACAGGGGGAGCCCTTGGGCGATGTCGCTTAGCATACTTTTCTCCGGGTTGAGAGCCCTCAGCGCTCACCCATAGTCCGCGTCAAGCTGTCAAGGCCATCTGCGGCCAACAGCTGTACACACACAAAAACATTCAATACGGGTTGAGAGCCCTCGGCGCTCACCCACCAGTCCGGGTAAAGTTGTCACAGCCATCTGAGGCTAACAACTAAGTCACACAAAAAAAAAGTACGACATTCATTCGATCGCTAGCAGCCGAACAGTGCGGAGCTCTAGACTCCACTTAGTTAACTAGAATTCAATAACACGAGTACTGTTTCAACTTAATTGTTTCAATTACGTTTATCATGGAACACCATCAACACTATCAACGTTCAAAGTACAAAGGTTCCGTTCACCCCATTCCGAGGCCCGCCCCAGAGAGCGCTCGACTTCAGACACAAGTTGAACCCTTCTTTCCTGAATACTCCGAGGGATATTCCGTTGCTCAGTCATCACCCATGCTGTCATCCGCATAGCAACGCATACTCTCGATAGAGAGCATGTCATTGATATGCAGGATAAATAACGTCGGGGAGAGCACCGAGCCTTGTGGTACACCAGCATTAATGGTCATGGTATCGGAGCAGGAGCCATCTACGACGACTTTTATACTCCGACCATCCAAAAAGCTGGCGATCCAATTACCGAGTCCCTCGGGGATTCCCTAAGATGGTAGCTTCGATAGAAATGCCCTGTGCCAGACCCTATCGAACGCCTTTGCGATATCTAGGCTGAACGCCAGCGCCTCACCCTTGCCCTCCAAGGCCTCTGCCCAACAGTGTGAGGTACACAAGAAGATCACCAGCCGACCGGCCATGACGAAAGCCGTATTGGCGATCACTGATAAGCTGGCGATCCTCAAGGTACTGTAGAAGCTGGCGGTTTATAACCTTCTCCATTATCTTGGAGAGCAAGGATATTATCGCAATTGGCCTGTAATTCGATGGGTCAGACCGGTCTCCCCTTTTAGGGATCGGGTGGACATTGGCTACCTTCCACGAAGACGGAACCCTATTATTAGCGTAGGAAAGTCGGTATAGGCGCGTGAGGATGGTCAACAGTTATTCTTAGGAATGTAACTGTTGACGAGACATTAGATGGCATTAGCCCAGGTGACTAAAGCTCTTACTCGTCTTCATACGCACACGTATGAGCAATGTAAGGATTGGTTAGTATTCGGAGCCGCCATTACACAGCACAGTATGTGTTATTCAACGTATAACATTAATAACTAAATTGTCTTAGCTGTTACCTAAAATTTAGAAAACAAGTACTAATTCAGTATTGATATAATTAAATAATATTTATGAAAAAGTTTTAATTTACATATGTTTACCTACGCTTATAATTATGATGTTGAATAATTTCATAAAGAGAGAGCTATACTAAAATTATGAGGTAAACTTCAAGTGGTAAACAATACACAAACAAAGCCTTTCTTTATTTTTGATGTTCTAGAAGTCAAGGTCCTTTACATTTCATTTTATCAATATAATTAGTCTTAATAATCATCATCCCAGCTCAAATACGTCCCCCTACTCGGCTCGAGTTTGCTCCCCAATAATACTACTCACGTAAATTATAATGCATATTAAAGAATCCAATATTCAAATTATAAAATACGATTACTTAATCTATTAAATTAACTTACATGTGTTAAATAGTTGACGTTTTATTACGTAGCCAGGTTGGTGTAACCGTAAATAAATTTTGGTCACAGTTTCTAACGGGACCAGAATAGCTAACACAAATTCTGTTGTACTTCTTATTGTAAAAACAAAAATGGTATATTCATAAAGAATTACGTAAATTATATTTCTTTGTTGTTATTGTATATTAAAACTAATTTGTTTTTAAATACGAGTTTATACTGTATTCCGGGGACGAAATAAGAATACAATTCACCGTGGCTTGCTTGTCCGTAGGTGTCATAAAAGATGACTAAGGGATATGTTATATTCATAATATAACATCCATGCGAGACTGGGCTGGACTGGGATGACTATGAGCTGAAATAATTATATAGGTACTGTATTTTATTACTAGGGCCTTTAGATTCGCTCGCGTTATTTATAATTCAGTAATATGTGCTTATGTAGTTTTCATTTTAATTTTAATCAGATGTTAGACAACAATGAATTATATTGGACGTAACTCTTCGAATAAGTATTGTTAATAATCATCATCATCATCTCAGCCCATATACGTCCCACTGTTGGGCTCGGGCCTCCTCCATAATGGATGGGTAATTGACCTACTATACCACGCTGGTCAGACGTGTTGGTATAGGGTTTTATTTCGAGTTTTCCTTCTCTCCCATAGATGTTATATGCGTTTTATATCCCTTAGTCGTCTCGTACGATCACCCACGGGTAAGATAGGGGGTGGTGAATTGTATTCTTACTCCGTCACCACACGGAAGTTAATAATATTATAGATCAATTCTTAGGCTAACACGAATATTTTTCTGAAAGTAAGTTTGCGTACTCTTTATACCATTAGCTATCTATCACTGAAAGTTCCGTTAAAATTGACCCAATTATTTCGGAGGTTACAACAAGAATAAAAAAAACAGACAAAGAAATATTAAAAAATGACTGGATTAATTTAAGTATCGTACACTGCATTTAGTAAAATTCTGTTATTTGAACATAACAGATTTCTTCAATTTTTACCCATTACGACTTAGTCATAATTAGTCTAGAAATATATATGTAGCATAAAAACATTTTGTATCCATACTATGCCAGTAAAAGCTTGTAAAAACCAAAACTCGGTCGTAGCAACATATAGTAAATAGATTAAAATTATTGTTTCATTAAAAAAACAGTTTATTCTCTCACTTGAAATGTATGTTTATCAACATGGATACTCGATTATTTACCTAATAAATTTTCTACTATTGAAGCGAGGTATTCGTGGTTTTCTAGCATATTTTCTTAAATTCAATGTTAAATAGTAAAGTAAAATACATACAATCCTATTCACCTTTGGCTTGAATGTGTCTGAATTATAATCACACAAGAGCACTGATGCCTGCAAATTCTTCCATTTCATCTCGTTGGTATTATAAGGAGATGACGCGAAATATTTAATGGACAAACATCGAATATCTAGGTAGCCGTTCGTCTCATCGTCCGATGATTATACTAAAACTAAATCATGTATCAGTTGGTTTACTCCGGGACAGAAGTATAACCTGTTTCACCGGTTCATCGAGGGAGTGAAGTGTTTCTTTGTATAACAAAAAAAAAACGAACGCAAACATTTATAAAATAAATATCAATTCATAAAAAACTGCGTAATTGTAGTTGCTTAAATGCGAGACAAAGAAGACAAGTCTCGCATTTAGGCAACGAAATTATTCAAATGCTAGTCTAAGATGATTCTTGGCCATCATTTGACTAACACTATAATGGATTAATTCGTACTTAAGTGTAAAGTGTGTCATTTCATACATAAATATTTATTGTAGCATATGTGCCACTGTTTTCCGTATGGTGACGGATTCATCACGCCTTTTCTTACCCGTGGTTGTCGTAAAAGATTAAGGGATTATGATATACAGCATCTATGCAAGGGATGGAAAACTTGAAATAAAAATGTCATATCAAAGTGTCTGACCAGTGTGGTATAGCAGTTAAATTTTCCTTCCCTTTTGGAGGGGGACCATGCCCAGCATGTATGGCAATTTTTTTCCCGTTACCTAATTAGGGGAAAATAATAAACATAACTATAATAAATAACGGGCAAATAATAAACATAATTGTGTTTACAAAATCCTCGGCTACACATTAAAATTCCTTAGCGCGAAACGTTGCTTTTACAAAAAAAAAGTATTATATTTCATTAATCGGCACATAGTTAAAATAACATAAGAATTAGAAAAAAAATTAAAATCAAGCTTTTAATTAAATGCTCTAAAACGAAGACCATTCATACGAGTCTAAACTCGACGATTTTATCTTGTTTAGTTTAGGAGTTCCTATGGCCACCTTCCGACGTCACCTTGAGACCAGCTTTTCACCGAAGTTACGTAAGTAAACTAAATTTCAACCTAATCTAACGACCGAAAAGTGATTCTAATTTAACTCGCAAGATTTGTCCCATACTAACATACTAACAGGGCAAGTTAAATAAAAGCTTTTAATAAAATTACCCAAGGCTCAAAGTCGCTCAGCGTGCTATGTAGCGGGCTATGCTCGGGATTTCTCTGCGAGATAGAATCTGGAATACGGCAATCCGCAGAAGAACGGGTGTAACCGACATAGAACGAAGTATTAGCACGCTGAAGTGGCAATGGGCAGGCCACATCGCTCTACGAATCGACAACCGCTGGGGAGGAAAGGCGGAGGAAAGGAACGGGGAAACAGACGACGCAGTTTAGGACGCCCCCCCACTAGGTGGACCGACGACCTGGTGAAAGTGGCTGGGCGTCATTGGATGCAGGCGGCACAGAACCGCACTTTGTAGCATAACATGAGGGAGGCCTACGTCTAGCAGTGGACGGCGATAGGTTGAAATGATGATGATGAATAAAATTACATAAAAATTCCTCTTAGAATGATAAAGTTCGTCTGCAATCAAGTGATGATATTTAAATATCAATAAATAGAGATTGCTGTTTGAGTGACGGTGCATATAATGAGTTTGAATGAAAGGGGAAAAGAAACCATCCCTTAATTACCCTTAGGCGTTGTAACCGCTAAGGGATTAAAAGAATAATCAGCAGCGCCCTCAGGCAACTCAAATCGGCAATCCACCAAGTGTGAAAATCATTGCATTGGCCCACCATTATCAGGCCTATGTTCAACTTAAAGTTAATAGTCTGTTGAATGAATAAATCATTTCAGCTCATATACGTCCCACTATTGGGCTCGAACCTCCTCCACAATAGGAAAGAAATTGACCTTACTATACCATGCTGGTCAGAAAGATGCGTTTTATATCGCGTTTTCCTTCTCTTGCATAGATGTTATATGCATATTATATACTCTAGTCGTCTTTTACGACATCCACGAACAAGATAGCGAGTGATGATTTGTATTCTTACTCCATCACCACGCGGAATGAATAAATAACTTGAAAAAAATAAAGTTAATAAGCATAATGACAAATAAATCCACAACCTGTTGCTTCTGACGCCACTATTTTTTATAATGTAGAGAATATTGTGTGCTCACTTATCATCCCCAACTTTACTATACCATTACCAAGCGTTGTAAATATTTTACTATAAGAGTAGAGAAATCCAAAAGCCTTCCATTACCAAGTGTTGTAAACAGATTAATATAAGACTAGACAAATCCAAGAAGTCTTAAGTTATCGATTTATTCAATTGCTTCTATTGAGGAAGAGGTTTATGAGCAAAGTAAAGTTATTTGTTTTGAAATATATTACCACACCGTGTATTAGTTTAAATGATATGAAGTTCACGGTCTTGATTGTGTAGTACACGCGGATATTATTCCGGTTATGGAACTTGAACTAGCGTCTTGCCTACATTCACTATAAGTTATTGGAAGTCCGTTTAGGCCAAGTTCAAACACAGCCATTGGTCCAATTTTATTGCTAGTTTGCTAGTCATTGCATGGAAGATTTTAGAAAGTATCAACTGTTAATCGATAAGTTATAACTGTGGATATTAATTTAATAGTATTATGTAATTTTAATTTTAAAAAGGAAGGAAGGGAGACCCACCGCTTTCCCACGGTAATCAATATACCGCACACCAAAATAGAAGGAGTACGGGACAGGATCAAGGTTTTTGATGTAATCCTATCCCGTATTCCTTCTAAACTGGTGGTGGGTCTCCCTTCCTTCCTTCCATTTTAAAATAAAAATAAAAATGTATTTCCGCTATGTATCGCCTAATTCAAACAATTAGTGTCACGTAATATGAAATAAGAATGACAATTATTGAAATATGAATGACACCACCATAAAACCTGTAAAACCCTTTCTATAATGTCTGGATATATTTTAATAAAACTTGCAATAAAGACACAAATTTTATATATATATATATATATATAAATGATTTATTATATACCACATATGATTAAATGACTAAATACATTGTTTATTGTTTTGTTTCTATAATAAATAACCATACGTATTCATTATTTTTTTTCAAAATAAATAATTATTTATTATTATTACGTAGGTAGAGCACTTATGTATTCAATTTCTAAGTATTAAAATTAACATTTTATTTTTCAACTGTTTAAAATTACAGTAATGTTCATATTATTTTGTTCATTAAAGCGTTATAATTATATAGCGATTGTTTTGTTATCCTATCTATATTAAGATTAAGGTTGATACTGTGATCGAAGGTTACATACCATACGACATAATCCCAAGAAATATATCACATTACAAAACCACAAAACTCGAGCAACTAATAATATTGACCTTTTAATAAGAAATATAGATCGTTTCAACGCGTAATGATAATATTGTAACACTAGTAAACTCGTCTAATCGTGAATTGCTAATGAAACACATACGGAAATTCAAATTTGTTAAGACTCAAGTCTCAACTTACACGATTTGAGTGGACTCAAATAATCGGTTCAAAGCCGTCTGCAACAAATTATTTGACATCAGGAAACTTCACAGACAGCGATCACTAGCGAGATATAAGGAAGACTAAACACTCTTTGCAAGAACATTACTAGTTAATGCTGCCCTTGGCTATTGGTTTTTTGTGTTGCTCACTGAACCAATATTAATGTTTAGCAGAACTTTGACCTCAGAATGATGGATTCGTACATAACTGATTATTATGGAGGATGTATAAGGTGCTTGTGAGAAAAATGTGATAGGATTTTAAGTTTTGTATTATTTTCTATTGATTCTATTGATCGAGTGATGGGAGTTTAAAGCTCATATCTCTATTTCATGTGATGTTCATCATAAGAACACAATTCACCACCCCTTTTTCTTGCCCATGGGTCTCTAAAAGACAACCAAGGGATTTATGATATGCAGAAAGCATCTATGATATATCTAAAAAAAAATCTAAATAAAATCCTATATCAACCCAACAGACTAGCGCAGTATAGTAGGTAAATTTACTTCTCATTATGGAGATGATCCAAGCCCAACAGTGGGACTTATGTGGGCTGAGATCTTCATAAGATGTATCGATTTCTATTTATTTTATAGTAACTGTCCGTCTGTTTTATAGTAAATTAATCATTCAGTTTTATTTATAATTAACGAATCCCCATTCGTTAATTATAAAAAAACTGAATGATTAATTTTAATTAAAATATCAAGAGTGGGCATATTGTGTCCGTAAAAAGATTCATTATAATTGCATGAATAGATACACATAGAGGATAAATATACAAACATTATCTTTAATTTATTAAAACGATAACATCTACCACATAAAGACATACAATTATCATTTATGTATCTTTGATGTATTTAAAATGTTTGTATCATAAATATACTTAAATAAATAAGATTCCGTGTGGTAACTAAGAACTAAGATGGTTAAGAATTCAATATGCCACCACCTATCTTGCCCGTGGATATCGTAAAAGACGACTAAGGGATTAAACGTGCATATAATATGATAAACTCGTAATAAAATCCTATACCAACCCGTTTAAATAGCGTGGTGTAATAGGTATAACCTTCCTATTATGGAGGAGGCTCGAGTCAAACAGTGAGACCTATTTAAGCTGAAATGATTAATTGATTTAAGGCTGTAGGAGTAAGGGAAGATCAAAGAAAAGATGAAGGTACTGTAAACATGACATAGATCCTAGCACAGGCCGCGGGTGACCGGACCGGGGACTTTAGTCCGTCACCCGCAGAGAGGCTGACCGCGCGACGGCGACCGACGTCCCGGGACAGGGACGTCGAGAGGTGAGGATACCCGAAAAGGTACCGTCGGGCTGACCACTGAGGACGAGGAACTCGGCACTGGTGGTCGGCCCAGCGACGTGGGTACGGGTGGGTTATGGGCCCGCCCGTCCTTGCGTCTCCCCGGACGGAATGGACGGCGTGTGCGCTAACCATAGCCCACCCATAAAAAAAAGCATAACATGGATAAATAAGGTATGATCACAGAGATGACGTCTAATAAGGTTGCGTGGAAGGAAAGTAGATATATATTGCGTCGACCACAAGTAAATGGATTTATCCCAATTTAGCAGGATAATGATGATGATGATTTTATACATTATATATTAGCATTTGGCCACATTGCCTGTTGAACCGACAACTCGTGGGGAAAGAAATTTTGCCGAGAAGCGACCACGAATCGGATGAAGCAATGTAGGACGACCCCCTGCTAGATGGACTGACGACAACTTAAAAGTCGCAGGAAATCGTTGGATGCAAGTGGCACAGGATCGTTCCCAGGGGTATTCACGTGGGGAGGCCTATGCCCCACAATGGAAGTCTAAAGGCTGATGGATGGATGGATAATATTAGCACTGTGAATGTATTTACAGATATAATATCTTATATCTTTAAACGAGCAATTCTTGTATATATATATATATATATATATATATATATATATATATATATATATTCAGGATCTCGGAAACGGCTCCAACGATTTTGTTGAAACTTGGCATACTAGAGGATTCGGGTCCAAAAAATCGATCTATTTCTAGATCTATTGATTCTAGATCTATTCTAGATCTATTTGTCGATGTTTTTAGCATAACAATAAATGACATTAAATTTTATAAGAATATGAATTCAAATTTCGGTGTAAATGTCATGAGTTCCGGTAGCTTAGTTGGGGGACGGTCGGTTTTAATTTTGAGTTTTGTAGCATCCAAACGGCGTCGGTTCGAATCTCGGTGTTATTATTATTCTCTTTTTGTAATTTTTTATATAATTTTTAGTTTTTATTAATATATCTAAATAAATTCTATAAAAATATTCCGAGCGAAGCTCGGTCAACCAGATATTTTTCTATATATAACAGGATATTTTCCAATAAACATATGATATTTTAATTAACTATTCATTGCATTATTAACAATTTAAATTCGGATTTTGATATAAAATTTTAAATAAAGCCGGTTATCGATTTTCGGCAAAATATTTGAAAAAGCTATGCATAAACGCATCATTGATTTCCTGGCAGTACACGAAGTAATAAATAAAGAGCAAAATGGGTTTCAAAAGAAAAAGTCTACTACTCTTGCGGCATTTCAATTAGTACGTAATATAGTTGAATATATGGATAAGCGTATTCCGGTTTCAGTGGTCTTTTTTGATATGAGCAAGGCATTTGACTTTGTAAACCATAATAGTTTACTAAAGAAATGTGAAACTTATGGTATTCGTGGTACAGCTCATAATTGGCTAGAGAGTTATCTTAAAAATCGGGAACAATATGTGGAAATTAGGAGCACTGATAGCTCTTTATTATGTACGACGTACAAATCAAGTAAAAAATATAATCTTTTTGGTGTGCCTCAAGGTAGTATATTAGGGCCACTATTGTTCCTTTTATACATTAACGATCTACCTTCCATCACCAAACATAAATGCGTCCTCTTTGCCGATGATATATCTATTATAATAGAAAATGAAATAAAGTCTGTCAATTATGAGCATATAGTCAATAACGAGATAGCTTCTATTGTCCAGTGGCTGAAATCTAATAATCTCCAAGTAAATCCGTCTAAAACTAAATATATGCAATTCTGTAATTACAATAAAAATGATAATAATTTGAATCTTAATTTGACATGTTGTAATGAAATTATAGAGAAGGTTGACAATACAATTTTTTTTAGGTATAAATATTGACCAAAACTGTAACTGGAAAACGCATATAGATGACATTTGTAAAAAATTAAATAAATTTATTTTTGCGCTTAGAACTTTAAGGCGTATCTCGGGACATAGTATTGCACTTACTGCGTATTATGGCTACGTTGACTCAGTCTTGAGATATGGTCTTCTATTGTGGGGTAACTCAACAAATATTAATAGAGCATTCATTGTGCAAAAAAAATCTGTACGAGCAATATGTGCTGCTCAACCTGTTGCAAGTTGTGAACCACTTTTTAAAAAATTAAAGATACTGACTCTTACATGTCTATACATTTTTCAGGCAGTTTGTTTTGTTAAGGAACACGGTTCATATTTTAGCACTTTTGAAAAAAAACATAAATCAGTAATAAAAAATAGGGATCCGACAAGACTAATTACACCTAGTTGTTCAACTACACTGTATCAAAGAAACTGCTATTATATGATAATTAAAATCTATAATAATTTACCAAAAATTATGAGAGATCTGCCACTTAAGCCTTTTAAGACAAATCTACGTAAATGGCTCCTTGAGAAATGTTTTTATTCAATGAATGACTTTTTTGGTATGACATAACCTTATTTATAAAATGATATGATTATACACTTTAATTTTTATGTTTTGTATTAACGTTTTTTTTTTTTTTTTTATATTATTCTGTTAACATTTTTTTTTATATAATTATGACATGAAATTATTTTTTTTTGACTGGAAAAATCTAATGAATATGAATAAAATTAGAATTTCAAATGTAAGACTCAGAAGTCTAATATCGAACAAAAAAAACATGTATGTATATGTGTATTATGTTGCATGTCGTAATGAGCGACGAAGTATGTGAGACCTCTTTGTGAACCATTAACCACACAATGTAAACCATATTTCTTGCAATAAATTCATTTCATTTCATTTCATTAAGAGCGAGTCGGAGTCGCGCACGAAGGGTTCCGTACCAGGACAAAAAAAATCACGTTTGTTGTATAGGAGTCCCTGTTAAATATTTATTTTATTTTGTTATTAGTATTTGTTGTTATAGCAGCAACAGTAATACATAATTTGTAAAAACTTCAACTGTCTATCGCGGTTCTTGAGATACAGCCTGATGACAGACAGATGGACGGACAGACGGACGGACAGACAGCGAAGTCTTAGTAATAGGGTCCCGTTTTTACCCTTTGGGTACGGAACCCTAAAAAGAGCTCCAATTACTTAAAGCTGTTAATCATTATCGGTAATATATTATCATTATTAGTATCTTTCTGTCCTTATTTCAATTTATATAAGATTTTTGGAGATTTGTTAATCAGCCGGGGCGACAGAGGGGCGCAAGCACGCACACCCGCAACCCCCCCAAACACCACGTCGCCTTCGTCGTTGGACCGACCACCGGAGCAGGATTAATTGTCGTCAGTGGTCGGCCCGACGGAATACCCCCTGAAGAGTACCCTCCCATCGACCGACGTCCTCCCCGAGGGGGGTCGGTCGATGGGACACCTCTAAGTTGCTTTAGCAACTTAGAGATGTCTACGAATCTACGGCTAGGTTCTTGCTAATATGTGTATGAAAGAAGCACCCATTCTTCTTTAAATGCAAAATAATAAAATAGAGAATCTAAAAAATTTAAATGAATATTAATTTTATTAGATTATTTATATAATAAACTAAAAGTACGCACTTGTTTTCATCCTTTCAAAAATCACCTTGAAAACGTTTTCACTATTCCTTGTTGTTAAAATTAAAATTATATCCTTTGTATAATATAATGCGTATAATATTTTGGATATAATTAAGCAAAATAAGTTTCTTTAAAAATTGAAATGTTAATGCTAAAATGAATAAAAGTTAAGTTTTATTTCATTCTAAATATGTAAGTGTATTATTATGATTAATTTTAATTATAAATCGTCATCATGGCAGCCCACATAGTCCCACTATTGGGCTCTGGCCTTCTCTACAATGGAAGGGAATTTGACCTACTATATCATGCTGGTCAAATATGTTGGTATAGGGTGTCATTACGAGTTTTCCTTCTCTTGCACGGATCTGTGCTTATTATATCCCTTAGTCGTATTTTACGACATCCACGGGCAAGCGAGGTGTGGTGAATTGTATTCTTACTCCGTCACCACACGGTGCAATAATATTCACAATGAATTTCTACATAATCTTATAAAGCCTTTGTGGCTAAAGTAGAGATTAATAAATATACATTGCGACAAATAATTTTAGTCCTAGCTTTTTTCCATTAATTTCTGATTTATTACTTAAATTTACACCCGCAAATTGTCGATAATGGAGTTCTATGGAAATTTTAATTTCCATTTTGGTGTTTCACGGCACATCACCATATTAGAACGAAAGGAATACGTACATAGTTATTAATTAATAAGTTGTGTAATCCGTTTGGAAAATGCCATTATGGATTTAGTTTTCAACACGTATTTTTTTTTAATTTTATTCGCTAACGGGTTAAGAACACTGCTTACCAGCCTCTATCTAACCCGTAGGTCGATCAGAAAATCATCGAATAAAAAAGGTATCTATAGAAAAATCTAAAAATACTTTTTTCTTTTCCTGATCCGAAGGATCGATCTCACAGATCAGCAGTCGGAAACTTATGCCACTGGACCAAAAAGAAAATTTGTATTTTATATTGTTGCGTAAACGAGGATGTTCAAACAATTGTTCAATAGGTAACAATTTCCTGAAAATATTAAAACAAAGGCAAGGTCTCTTTTTTAAATCAATCTGTTGCAAGTAAAATAATTGGTTTATTTTTTTTGGCGGAAAATGGCAATATGAATGCCGACCGCATATTTTCGATAATGAAGGAGTAATGTTTTTATATATTTTTTATTTGTTAGACCCAAGAACGGATCTCAATTTACTTTGATGTTAGAGGCGACAACTGCTCAACATTGGACACTTTAACCTAACTCATCAACTCTCTTCACCCTTAGATTTAGATTTTAGATTTAGATATTTATTCGCCAAGAATACAAAGACATAAGATGTAATTATTGCAAAATGGAAGACCGATATATTCGCCTTTAAAAGGCATGCGAATTTTGAAGATTACAATTATTTTTTTATTACAAAAAAAAGGTTATTTTTAGCGCAGCGTGGATTCGCTTTCGGCATTTACTAAACAAACCGCTATCCACTTTTTCTCCGCTATTCTTAATTTGGTAGTCTGATTATAGTGTGGTGCAATGCTATTTAAACTGTGATCAACTTAGCTATTGTCTTTAGCAATGCCTTTTTGGTCATCGCGTAGTCGGGGATGATCCAACTTCTCAACGGATTTATGATGTAGGTGGCAATGCGGCATGACATATGCATCGCCACCGATTTATCAATTAGCGATTATGTATTTCGATATCATAATCAAATCCGTGTTGCGACAGAGTAAGAATACAATTCACTCCCTATCTTGCCCGTGGATGCCGTAAAAGACTACTAAGGGATATAATTCGCATATAAAATCCGTGCATGAGAAGGAAAACTCGAAATAAAACCATATACCAACCTGGTCTGACCAGCATGGTGTAGTAAGGTCAATTTTCTTGCTATTGCGGAGGAGGTTCGATCCCAACAGTGGGATGTATATGAAATTATGATGATGAATGCTATATTATGATATTTTCGATGTTACAATGCTATATATAGAAGAAGGCTGTCTACCTTTTAGACATGGCGACATCGTAACAGTATTGGAAAATTGCTGGGTAAAGATCACATGGGATCGTTCTAAGTGCGACTCCCGTAAGGAAGCCTGTATTTAGCAGTAGGCGTTAATATGTTGATAGATGGATGAAATACTGTATCAATTATTTCTGATCCTTTCATCGTCACAATAATTTCAATACATCCCCACGGTAAGCATAACAGCCAACTAACCGTTAACTAAAAACGAAATGAATTTGCAAATAGATAAACTTGGAACTCGGATTTCCTCCACAGTTATTGCAAATTAACTCAGCTGCAGTCCAATAATAATAAAATCTACTGCTTATTCCCAAACTAGGTATACCGAGACAACGTTCAAACAGTAGGTACTCGAAGGAGTACGCTGGATGGCGCCTTAAAGTTTTCTCGTTAAGCCTTTTTTAATTCTTAAAAATTAAATCCTCCGATGAACTTCATAAATACATACAATTAATGCACACAACACTCAAACTCAGAATAGTAATTTATGCATTTCATAAAAGATTGGTCTGTAAGGCGGTCGACCCCATGACAGTCGCTATTGTGCAGTCACAATGAAGTTGAATATATAACATTAAGTATTTAGAAAATAGGTAGTAAGTAACACACGATGGATTACGGAGATCCGGATGATAGCATCATAGGGTTCTTATCATAAAGGTTCAAACCAATAGAAATATAAGACCACTATTATTCAGACTTCCTGTGTGGTGACGGATTAAGAATAGAATTCACCACTCCCTAACTTGCCTGTGGATGTCGTAAGGGACGACTAGAGGATATAAGACGCATATAACATCTATGCAAGAGAAGGAAAACTCGAAACAAAACCCTATACCAACCTGTCTGACTAGCATGGTATAGTAAGGTCAATTTCCCTCCTAATGTGGAGGAGGCGCCCAGTACTGGGATATATATAAGCCGAAATTATGAAAATGTTGATTATACAGACTGCATAGGTGGCATAACCGATCTACCTTTCCAGTGTTGTGGGTTGTGCGTTCCACAAATTGTTGTTCCGAGTCTGGGTGTAATTTATGTCCGTTAAATTATATGTGTGCAATACACGCATTATAATCTTAATACATGGTGCAGTCTTTAAAAAAAGAGCAATATTAGATAGACCTTGGATTACAAACATAAATTCTAAAAGTTAACACTTCACCTTGAAGTACGACACTAGACCGCAATAGACACCATACTTGTAGGTTATCGAAAACAAATATGGTTATAAGTTATATAAATACATTTTACAATTAAAAATTTCGTTAGTACCTAATTCAAACATGGCAATTGTTGTTCAATATTCAACCTACTATTAAGGTAAGAACAAGCCTTGAGTTTTTATTATAGCTAATGCCTTTTAAATAGTTATCGGAACTCCGGAAGCAGTGTTAGCTAAAAATATTATGATTATCTTATAAATAACATTTATTTCGTTCAATTAATAATTTCTAACAATAGCTTATTATTTCTTTAATCCTTTGTGTATATTGCATATAATAATTAACGATTCCTGTATTCGTTAAATGTAACTGGTATATTATTTTGAAAATAAATTCGTAACAGAATAGTGAAATCAACAACTTTGATACTTTGGTGGATTATTGAAAATTACATGGTAAAATGGGAGGTACGATTTGGTGATAACGATGTGCCTATAAAAATTGCAATCATTGATATTTCATAATAATGATAGCAATTAGTCCGGTCCGTAAACTAAGCAAAAATCGTATGTGCTATTTATGAGGTTCTATTGCTGCAGCTTTTTTCTTAGCTATGATCCAGGCAAGTACTACAGTTTGGTTATCACTTTATCCATCCAGGATCTACGCTATGATGCTGGTCACAGCGGGCACCACCATATTTACGTGGATTTATTATTACGCCTTATTAAAATGGATAGGTCATATGCTAAAGTATGAAAAATACTTAACAGACAGTAACTAAATACTGAAACTGTAGATGGTATTGTAGTTTTATTAGTAACTAGCAACCCGTCCTCGCTTCGCTTCGGCTTTAGTCGTCTTACCCGCGTAGTTCCTGTTCTCGTGGGAATACCGAGATAAAATATAGGCTATGTTACTCCCTGATATTACAGCTTTCCATTGATGAAAGAGTTTTTGAAATTGGTTCTGTGGTTTAAGCGTGAAAGCGTAACAAACAAACTTACTTTCACATTTATAATATTAGTAAGGATGTTGAGTGCTATTAATTCGTATCTGAAGTAAAACAAATATTTAAGTGATTACTAAATGATAACTATATTGTAATAACAAGCTCACAGAGAGATTTGCCGTGTGGTGACGCAGTAAGAATACAATTCACCACCCCTTCTCTTGAACGTGGGTGTCGTAAAACGAAACTAAGGGATATCTTGTGCATATAACGTCTATGCAAGAGAAGGTAACCCTCAATCCACCTAATCTGGTATAGTGATAGTAGGTAATTATTAATAGGAAAAATAAAATAAACATTTGATTTTATTATAACCTAAAATAATATTCAATTGGAATTGGCGGACTATACCCGTAGCCTCGGCGAGTATAAAGGCGTCTCACATAAGGTTACATTACAAGTCTAAATTTTGATCGGCTGAAAGCCATTTACGGCGTCTCTCAAGTTCAATTGTGAATCTATTAGTCAGGCTATAATTAAACTTTCTGTAAATACCCAGCTAACCGGATAAATTAGTGTACATTATAGTAGCTGATAGTTATTTTTATCGAGAGGAAATATACATGTTTTACAAAATAATATTCCTTTATTAATAAACTGGATTTACAATTTGTTCACTGCGTGCTTCTATTTTATATAGCCATAAAATTTTAATTGAAGTCCAATATTGAATGAAGAAAGAAGTTTTATTTGGTATTTTAATTACGAACTTATTGGTGATAAGCAGTTAATTCACAGCCCAAGAGATAAGATAAACATCTTACCTGAATTATGAGGGTTTATTTTAATACATATCGCGGTAACAAGGTGTATGTAATCTCTATTAAACTACTTTGGGGATAAACTTTTAGTCTACATTACATAATCTCTTGAAAAACAACCGCCTTCCAAGCGTGGCGATTATTGTGTTATCTCCTTTAGTGGCGAAACCTAAGTCGAATAGTATCTGCTGTTTGGTTGCCTATCTATGTCCTCGTAAATAAAAGACTATGTCTCGCATCTGAAATTGTTCTTCCTTGGAAATTATGAATATTCACGAAATTGCAATAAAGTAGATGCTTTCTAGCCTTGAAGATCGATCCTACCTACCTAACCTACCTAAAAGGATTTTGTAAATAAACAATTAAAAATAAAATTACAATATTTTACAATTAAATTTATATAACATTACTAGCAACCCGCCCTCGCTTCACTTCGGTTTCAGTCGCTTTACCCGCGGCGTAGTTCCCGTTCCTGTGGGAATACCGGGATAAAATATAGCCTATGTTACTCCCTGATATTATAGCTTTCCATTGGTGAAAGAATTTTTGAAATCGGTTCGGTGGTTTAAGCGTGAACGCGTTACAAACAAGCAAACAAACATCCTTACTTTCGCATTTATAATATTAGTATGGATATTTCGCTTAAACTTACTTCTCTCAAAGCACTAATGGTTTCTAAAACTTCCTTATAATACTCCTCTTAACTCGAATAAGACCACTTCACGTGCTTCCATACAACGAAGGAAAATATTTACATACTATGATACTAGAATGTTAACTTCAACCTGTGGGCCATTGTTTTTAGGGTTTTGTACCCAAAGTGTAAAAACCGGTCCCTATTACTAAGATTTCGCTGTCTGTCCGTCCGTCTGTCTGTCACCAAGCTGTATCTCAAGAACCTTGATAGCTAGACAGTTGAATATTTACAAATTATGTATTTCTATTGCCGCTATAACAACAAATACTAAAAGCAAAATAAATATTTAAGGGAGGCTCCCATACAACAAACAAGATTTTTTTTTGCCCTTTTAATAGATAACTAGCTGGCCCAACAGATGTTGTTCTGTTCAAATAAAATAGAAGGAATTCCTTGAAATCGACAGCAACGCCATCTAACTAGGTCCAATTGTGAATCTAAACCATTCACGAATCCCCTTGAAGCCGTTTAGGAGGAGTTCAGTGACATACACACGTACTCTAGAAATTTATATATAAAGATAAAGGTGGTACGGAACTCTTCGTACGCGACTCTGACGCGCACTTAGCCAGTTTTTGTATATGTAAATCTTAATATATATAAATTACGTGTCACGTTGTTTGTCCGCGATGGACTCCTACACTACTTAACCGATTTTAATCAAATTTGCACACCGTGTGCAGTTTGATCCAACTTGAAAGATAGTATAGTTTACATCTTAATTTATAGTCGCAATATTATTTTATTGCAAATTATTAATTTATTACCTATATATACCTATTATTTGACATTCACAATTATCTGTTAACTCCAAACGATTTTAACAGATAGCGATATCTATTGACTGGATTGAGTAATTAATTAATAGATGGCGTTGCTATGTCAAACCTACAAACGTGTCATATACAATTTTAACTTGCTTTTTTACATAGATGCCATTTGTAAAAAAATATGACGACCTCCATGACAGATGTTCTCCTACAGTTATACTTAAATAGTATAATAAAATGTAATATAACAAAAACATTAGGTAGTCATAGCAACGCGTGGCCGGGTCTGCTAGTGCTATATATAGATTGGTTAGTATTGAAGGCTCGCGGTTGTACTGCCTGTTGATCAATATATTAGACCACCAGGGAGACCGCGTAAACATAATAATATCGTTAGATTATTTGCAATAATCCATTGTTTACAAAGAACGTTTAAACAAATAATAGCAAATATGATATCACCATAAATAAGTCATCAGCTCTATCCGGGTTTCCCCTGCATTTGCAAGCGCCTGACGAGAACGTGGCTGGAGTTTTATCATTCTGTGGCTCAATTTCAATCCGGCTATGGCAAGTTCAAAAGCTTTTTTTTTCTAAACTCGTATCCTCACCATCATGTTAATTTGCCAAATCAACACACCGCATTCTTTGAAAGAGCGCAGTTTCTATGAGTGATCAATCTTACTATAGACAGTTTGCAAATCACGTTTAGAGTACTATACGGACCTTAGTAGGTTATAATGTCAAATAAACGATCATGGATCGTAATTAGAATGTATATTACACAAAAAAAAACATAATAGTTATAGTCAATTCAAAAATGTGTGTCGAAGAATCTACGCTTTAAATGCTACATATTATGATCAGGATACATGTAGGAATATAATACATGTATACGGTATAAGTAGATACAAAGGTGAGCGGTCGCTTTAGACTAACGGTCATCGCCCGATCAGCTGATATTAAGGCGAAGTTTGTCTTGCTTATGCGAACGTAATCATAGATTCAATCAATTTCTAATGAATATTTAACAAAGTACGAATATGTTGCAGATTAAGTATAATTGACTTTTTACATTTCAATCGGATTCACACGAATAAGCGATGACAAAATTGAAAATGTTGTATGTCTCTAATTCATTATCGAGTCGATATTATTACTTCAAATATATTATAGGGTCCACTACCATTGCCTAACTCCCGTTTGACCAGTTGTTGCATAACCCGAGACACTGTATATCACATAGTTCTTTTTTACATGATTCTTATGGGACAGTAATGTCACGGTAATATAATCTACCAGTAATCCAACTTCATACAAACGGACGAAACGCGAGCTATACCTACGCGCCTCGATCTCGGCGTGCGCTCGGCATGTAGACAGTCGCGACTGTGCTGCAGTGACGAACGAACGGCGTGTTGTTTTTTTAACAATAACTGCGCGAATTTTTCACTAAAATACATAATTATACACATATTTAATATGACAAGTAGGGTATATTGTGCTGTTTTTGGTTGCATGAATTCGTCAATAACGAATCCAGAGATAACTTTTTTTAGATTACCTGGCAACTCTGAAAGGTAAGATTATAAAATAATTTTACTTACTAGTAGGTAGGTACATAATGTGTGTCGTTTTAATTTCCTTTTATCTCCCGAAAAAAAAGTTGTCTGGATTAATAAATAAAGTGAATAAAGTGATTGACACGAGTGAAATAGGTAGTTATAGGTGGTTCATGAATCATGTTACGGTACGCTTGTGTTAAAACTCATAATGTGTTTTGTTTTGTTAGTTTATATAATTCAAAGTAAAGACGTGGTATTTTATTATTAATAATATATGTTTATTGTACTATGTGTACTAGAAAAAAATAATTTGACCGTCTGTCTGTTACTAGATAATTTAAATTTATAGACCGATTTGTTATTTAAACATAAACATGTGTTTTTTAATTAAAACTACCAATCAAAAATCAACACGTATTCTTATTGAACACTTCCTATTCAATTCACAAAGTATTTTATTTGTTTATATAAGAAAAGTATATACAAAACTAAATGGCAACACAAAGTAGGCAAATGTAATTAAAATGCTGGAGGCGGGCAGCCCTATCACATGTTTACGTTTAGGCATTTAATTCAAGGTTACGGCCGAGATGCATTACTGGATAGATGACTATACTGTGGTAATGTAGTATTAATTTGTATTGTTATTCCGTAAACACGTAGAAATCCCATAACATTAGAAGGATTCATTAGAAGAGATAACATCTGAGGTTTTAACATACAAAAAATGTAACGCTTGAGTAACTTTCTATGAACATTTTTTTTCTATTTTAGTACAATTAATATTGCCGTGGATTTTTCTTTGTACGTTATTTTTTTGTATTATCAACAAAGATCGTTATTGTAGATAGGAAGTGAGCATTAATTATTTCTTAATAAACCAACGTCACTAACGTTTCGTCTATCTATTTAGTGAAATTCCAATTTGGTCAAGCAATGATTGTAATTTAAATTTTCTTTAAAGGTTTAAGGCTTTTTTTTTTGGGATGGGCTGCGGTCGGCGCTCTCCACGCACCACTACGTCCGGGGCGACAGAGGGGCGTTTAGCACGCAACACCCGCAACCCACCCGAATACCACGTCGCCTTTGTCGTTGGGCCGGCCACCGGAGCAGGGTTACTTGTCATCAGTGGTGGGCCCGACGGAATAATACTTGGGAAAGGTTTAAGGCTTGGATCACAGTGGATAAAGTAATATAAGTAATAATATGATGTCGTACGAGACTAACTTGTAGCGATAGTAGCATTAAATAGGGAGGCATATGTTCAACAATGTATGTCAAATTTGCCTGACCTGCCTGTCAAAATTGACTGATGGATAGTGATTGAAATTTCTTTTGAAAATTTCACCAAAGAAACTTACAATTTGTAAAATAGCAATACACTATATTAAATAGTTGTCTGAAAAATTACATCATTTATTTTGGTATTAACGTATCACACGACGCAGTGTATGTAAGAAATGTCCAGCAGTGGACAGTAATAGGCTGAATGATGATGATAATGATTATTATTTTAGTAATAACCGTAGAATACTTAAATATATTTCTGTTGTATACAACTGTATGTATTATATTTACATGGTCATTATATCAAAGTGAAGCTTGCTCATCAGGTTTTTTTAGTAAAGCTTTTTTGCAAATATCCTTAGTTATATAGCTTGTTTAAGATAGACAATAACAAAAAACGAGTACATTATAATTGCGCAGTAATATTTAAATTTTATACCAAATTTAATAGTTTATCAACATATATAATAGCTAAAGGGTTAAATGCATTAATATGCCACGTCTAGCAGGTGAGCTGGCGATCGCAACTAGAGCAGTATAGGTTTTGCCTGCTTTAAGCTGTTGTCCCCTCCCCTGGTTATTTATCCCTTAGCGGGTTTTTACAAATCTTTAAGATGACTCATCGTATTCTTAAACTGCTGTCAGTTGGGATTTTACAAACATTATTTCGCCATTATTTTACCTAAAACTTTTTAAATCGAAAAAAAAATACGCTAGCTCTCGGCACGACTAATAATTAGGTAAATAAATATCCACATAACCTTAACATTGCATTGATTTTCTTATGCGAATGGACACGAGCTGCTAAGTGCGGTAGAATCTCGCAGATATTTTTCACCAAAAGTTAGAAAACTTGAAATGAAACCCTATACCAACACGTCCGACCAGCGTAGTATAGTAGGTCAATTTCCCTCCGAGGTTTTGATCTGTCCGAGGAGGAGGTTTGAGCTCAACAGCGGGACGTGTATAAGCTGAAATAATGATTGGACTTAACTGCAAGACGTGAGACTCTTCCAGGCTCAGTCTTGGTCTTGCTCAAGTCTTGCAGGACCAGTCTTGCTCTTGGTCTTGCAAAAATTAGGCGGTCTAGGTCTTGGTCTCGGTCTCGCATTTTTCGCAAGACCAAGACTAAGACTGCAAGACCGAGACTTTTTTAGGCAACACTACTTCGTGCGGAAGAGAAATAGAAAATTCACATTGACCACCTATCTATGTACGAACAGAAAAACCCCTAAAAGCATTTTTGAGTATATGTATATCGAAAAGAAAACAGTAGCTAAATGCAACAAAATTTCATTATGTGAAAGTTTTACGTAGTTACGTTTCGCGAATTAAAAATACAAAACCGTGACAATAAAGATTATTGTCACGGTTTTGTATTTTTTTTTTGCGATTAAAGAAAAGTAAAACAAAAAAACAAAATACTTAGTTTGTTGTTGATTTCTTCAAGTTTTCTAAATGTCTTTTGCAATTGATAGTGTCGCTTCTAAAAGATCTGGTAGGTATAAAGCTTTATATCCGGTCGATGGCTCTGTACGGCGCACCGGTATGGGCGGGGTCCCTGACCGTCCGGCTGAGGGCCCTCTTGAGGCGACCACAGAGGGTCATGGCGGTCAGGGCCATACGCGGTTACCGCACGGTGTCGACGGAGGCAGCGTGCCTCCTGGCCGGAACTCCCCCTTGGGACCTGGAGGCGGAGATGCTCGCCGAGATTTATCGGCGGGTGTCTGAGACGCGCACCCGCGGCGGCATGGTCTCCCTGCAGGAGATCACCGCCTGGCGGGTCGACGCCCGCCGAGGAGTCATTGCCCGTTGGGCAGTCCGGCTGGAGAGTCCTCGGTACGGTGTCAGGACCGTCGAGGCCTTCCGGCCGGTGCTGATGGAGTGGTTGGAGCGGACGCACGGGGTGCTTTCCTTCCGACTGGTGCAGGTGCTTACAGGGCACGGGTGTTTTGGGAAGTACCTGCACAAGATTGTCAGGAGGGAGAGCACACCGTCCTGCCACCACTGCAGTTGCGACGAGGACACGGCGCAGCACACGCTCGAGGAGTGTGCTGCATGGGAGGGAGAGCGCCGTGAACTCGTCGCGATTATCGGTGCCGACCTGACGCTGCCGACCATCGCCAGGGAGATGCTCGACAGCGTCAGGAACTGGGACGCGGTCGCCGCCTTCTGTGAGGCCGTAATCTCACGGAAGGAGGCGGCGGATCGTGTGCGAGTAGAGCTCCTATTCGGCGACACGTTCCGCCGCCGGCGACTCGGGCGGCGCAGGCGCGAGTATCTGCGCCTAATGCCGCCCTAGCCGAGGCCGCGGGTGATCGGACCGGGGAATTGTCCGTCACCCGCAGAGAGGCTTACCGCGCGATGGCGACCGACGTCCCAGTACGTCGAGAGGTGAGGTTACCCGAAAGGGTATTCCGTCGGGCCGACCACTGATGACAAGTCACATCTGCTCCGGTGGTCGGCCCAACAACGAGGTGACGTGGGTACGGGTGGGTTATGGGCCTGCGCGCCGTCCTTTCATCACCCCGGAGGGACAGGACCGCGCGTGCGCTTACCATAGCCCACCCATTAAAAAAAAAAATAAATAAATAAAAAAAAAAGGTATAAAGCTTTATATTTGTGTTTTTATAATTACTACATTGGTGTAGTATTAGAAGCATTATACATTAATCAATAATTAAATTATTATACATTAATTAAATACATAATTAAGTAGTATACATTAATCTATTTTCGCAACCTATATCAATGAGTTTTTTTTTTGATAAATACATCCTTTAGCCTTTAAATCCCTCACAACCTTCATAATCTCATACTCATAACTGGGAGACCTTACAACCCGCTAAATATAAATCGTTCATGAGCAATTTGTTCAAAATCTAAGTTATTTTTAGTAGTAAATTTTAAATGTAACTCGATGAGGCTTTTAATTTTTGGTTAGAATAAATTAAGTAAAATATAGAGTAATTTAAACAATAGAGTGCAATATGGTGCAATACATTTTAATATTAGTCATACAAAAATTAGAATCTACAATCGTGTTATTTTTTTTTAACAGGATGATATCATTAGAGTTTAGATTTAACATGATACTGTTAATTACAAATCTTCGAAGAATTTAAGTAACACGCTATTAAATGTTATTCGTGTGAGTAAGAATACAATTCACCACTCCCTTTCTTGCCCGTGGATGTCGTAAAAGATGATTTAGGGATATAATATGCATGTAACATTAATGCAAGAGAAGGTAAACTCGAAACAAAACGTGTTATTCGTGGGTAAACACATTGAGAGCTGTTGAATTGATTTGTCTAATTTCACTACTTCGTCGCAGCCCACATACGTCCCACTGTTGGGCTCGGGCCTCCTCCACAATGGGAGGCAAATTGACCTACTATACCATGCTGGTCAGACATGTTGGTATAGTGTTTTCTTTCGAGTTTTCCTTCTCTTGCACAGATGTTATGTGCATATTATATCCCATAGTCGTCTCTTACGACATCCATGGGCAAGATAGGGTGTGGTGAATTGTATGCTTACTCCGTCACCACAAGGAAAGCAAATTTCACTAATTAGTAATTTAATACCTCTAGCGATTCTCTGAATAATTTCCTTGTGGGGAGGGAGTAACAACAATTAACCACTCCCTTTCTTGCCAGTGGGTGTTGTAAAAGACGGCAGAGGGATTGTAATATGTAGATAATATGCAAGAGAAGTAATACTTATATCAAAACCATATATCAGCATTCGTCTAATCAGTGTTATAAATGTCAATATCCCTTTGTGAGGCGGCGGAACCCAGCAGTGGGACGTATATAAGCTGTGATGATTGTCTCAATAAAACAGTTAGGAAAAAAATTAAGATGTACTGGGCTACTAAAAACAATCTTTAAAATGGGCAAAGCTACTTTCTGTATGGTTTTCTATTAATTGGAAGCTCTCAGAATATCTCAATTCAACTCACATTCAAAACCATGGACGCTTAATTAATTATTGAATTATTTTTTAAATAATGTTATTATTAAAGAAAATCAAAAAAAAAAAATGGACAAAGTGTAATGACATGACGAATTGTAATTATTGACAAAATTATGTATTGTGGGAATTGACTTGTGTTGATCAATTAAGGGTGCATCTACTAATTACGTGAGGTGTTTTGATTTTTGTTCAACGTATCATACTACTTGACATTTGTTAAAATGCCTTTCCCCTCCCATGTGAAATTTAGTGAGATTAGCCTTGTCATGTACCCAACATCATCCCCCTTTGATCCCTTCGCATAAATTATAGACGCCACCTTAATAGTAGGAGGTACTACTCATACTATAAGTAGTAGTCAGTTGAAATATATGAATCACTAGATAAATTTTCTTGATTGTAATAAGAAATACTCACTGGTTGCTCTCCACTCGACGCAAAACATCTCTTTTTGTATATCCTGAATCGTCTGTAATATTCTCATGGTCATTCCAGGTTTCGTTTATAGAAATTAACTTATCGATTCTCTTGTTACCTAATGCAACAGGTGTGGCAAGAGAGTCCACTGAATTTGTAACTGAATTGATACTTTTAGAAATTGGATCTGAATATTTGGATATCAACGCTACCTCATCTGGTGAAATTGCATCAGACAATGATGTAATTGCTGAAACCGAGTTTATAGTTCTACAATCTTCACAAATTATTAATGTCTCAGAGTCCAGTCTTTCATGAACACACTTGAAGCTATTCTTCAAAGACATTACAAAATAAAATATAATTCTAAGCTTTTAATTCACAAATTAAGATTTATATGTGAAAATTATTTGAAACTTGCTCTCAAAAAACTAATAAATATTGTACCAAACCAAACCAAACCAAATATTGACAATTCAAATAATTATAAACCTTAATGTCACTCAAATAATAATTATATTAAAAATAGGAAGAAGTTTACAACAAGATAAGGACTACGATATCTGTTCACATTTGCGTCCGGTGTAATAATCCGTAATATAACAGGCCAGCACTTATTACTACAATTAGTTAACTTACAACCATTAAAAAGTAATTAAAACAAGTTTGTTTTGATGACATACCTGTTTATTGTAAAGACCCGGACACATTAATGACTTCTTCGTTACCGACTCAGACAAATATTAAACACTATATTCTTGTTATAGAGTATAATAACTTCATAATAAAAGTTCATAGCTCACAAGAACGCGTTTTAGATCGACATTTTGCTCGAATAAACACAAAACGTCTCCTCGCATAGGTTAAATACAACTGATTGTCATCGATACGAATCGTAGCGTGGGTATACGCATATATTTCCATATTGATGCTTTAATATATTGTACACTGTATATAAGTCATGTTGTTTGCGGTTTAACGTCATGAAATGACTAATTATGTCGGATAATCCACATCCACTCTGCTGTAATTTTAAAGGTATAAAATCTAATAAATAATTTCAGAAATAAAATTAATAACCATGTGACTACACGCAGTATCTTTGTAAAATTCGGTTATGGAAATACCTGTTCTTGGTCTTGTTAATAAAGTTTAAAATTTATATTTGTGTTTCTATCTTTTGTCAATTATAATAAATGTAATAGAAATGAATTTACGGTTACGGCTCATGATATTTTTATTATTTCTAGCAGTAAATATCGACTAGCTATGTGTTGTTTATTATTTAGGTAATAATATTTTATGTCCTTAACTAATCCCACCACACATTTTTAGCACTATAACGCAGTAAGCCAGGATCCACAATTGTCTGCGTATAGGACTGCAAGGTTTGACCCTTAGGAAGAGACGGGAAATGCTTTTAATTGCCTTAAGACCTGCAACAATTTTATTTAGAAAAGAAAAACAGTAGGAAGTGGAAAACTTTCCACTTCCTACTGTTTTTTCTTCCACTTCCCTCCTATGCAAAACGGGCGACATGAAACAAAATTGGCTAATAAGCCCATAGATAAGAAGAGGTACAACTACTTGAAGCGCAGAAGTACGGCACCAGATTTAACCGAAGTTAACGTATATGTGAGCTGATGATGAAGTGGACAGTTTTCAAGACATGGTTTCTCTCACGGTGGATGTGTTATGTGTTGAACGTTTTTTTGTTTACTACAATTATTTCTCTATACTAATTTTTGTTCAAACATTGTTTTTTTTTTTTTTTTTTTTTTTTTCCATTGTTCAAATATTGACTACAAACATGGCGTACTGGTTAAGATACTGACCTACCGTGCCAGTGTCGTGGATTCGGATCCCATGTAAGACCACAAATTGTTGATCTGAGTTTGGATGTAATTTATGTCCGTTAAATATGTTTGTAAAGTCCCCTGCAGTACAAGGATCATTTCCGTAGTGCAGGGTATTACGTTTATCCAATATGAAATGTATAATAATACGAACCAATATAATACGAAAATGTATTATATGTAAAGAAAAATATCGGTAACTTTGAAAAATATAGTGACATTCATCATGTAAATACTCGGAATAAGGATAAATTAGTTGCACATAGTACTCGTCTTGAACGAGTTAACAGATCCTTCATGGGGCAATGTATACGCTTCTACAACAAATTACCTATTAATATTCGAGATATGCTAGTTAATAAGTGAGATTCCGCGTCGGAGACTCGTAGCGCACGGACGTGCGCCTCGCTGCTCTCCATTTCGCCGCGCTCACCCCGCACCCGCCCCCTGCGGTCGTGCGTTCTCGCTCCGTCTCGCTCGCTCTCGCAGCGAACCACGCGTCGCGTCAAGCCGCCATCTTGTTCAACGTCTGTGGCCGTTCAGTGGCCCGCTCCGGGTGGCCGTGTATACGGTTGTCTGTGGCAGTTTCGCTGTTTGGACGCAGGTGTTGCCGGATCCCAACTGCACGAGTCGACTTTCTCAAGACGTCGAGTGCAGATTTCTACCGTTGGTAGATAAAAAGTCAACCCATTTTGGCCCCCTCAGGGCAGAAAACCATATTGTTTGGTCCCCGGCGGAAACCTCACGGTGTCAACGAAGCCGGGTGAGGCAAGGCCCCGATTTGCCTGCCGAGCCCCTTCAGGGCAGAGCTAACAATCGGAAGGGGTTAGAGCATCCGGCCTTGGGGGATCTCCTAGTCGGACCTAATCTACGGCTTTTCAACATTTTTCTGCGAAGGCCTAACGGCCCGAGCAGCTAAGAACCTATCGCACATTAAGATTGGCGAAGGATTACAAGCTTAGGGCACACTAATTAAGTACTCATCTTCCCGACCTGCACCCGGTTGGGAGGGACACGCACCACACACAACCCAGGATACCCCACCCAGGACGCTAGGTTTTTACACTCCCTCCTAATTATCGTTTTTTGTTTTTCCGTTAGCCCACGATGGCGGAAAAAACCATTACGATTGACGCCCTTCTGGCAATTCCAGAAATCAAAGCATATATCGCTCAACATTTCGGAGCGATAACAATCCTCCCTCCGCAACCGAAACCCGCTCGATCCACCGCCCAGCCGCTCGAACCGGAACTACCGGCCGTCGGTACGGCGATGGAAACAGAGTCTGCTTTTTCCTCCTCAAACTCGTCTTCCTCCTCCTCCGAGTCGGAAGATTCGCCCAATGAGGGTTCATTCATTGAGGTCCGCTCTCGCAAACGGAGCAAAAGGACCAAAAACACCAAAGAGGCCCCCTCTAAGACCCCAAAAATCAAGCAGACTGACTCTGCAACAACTTCTGCCGCAGCCCCGCCTGCAACGACCGCCACGGCCGCTCCGGCCCCCCCAATCGTCTCACAGGCAGCCCTAACCGCTGCCCCACCACCTACGGACAGCAACACCGTCGCCCCACCGACGGTCAAAAAATCACTCGCTCCGCCGCCCCTATATATTAGGGACAAGGAGAAGTGGCTAGCCATCTCCGCATGGCTAAACACTAACAGGATTTCGTATAAATCTGCGAAATCCACCCCCCAAGGTATACGAGTGGACCTTCACTCGTCAGCCGACCACCGTTCTGTATCAAAAATGCTAGGGAATCAACAGATTCCCTACCATACGTACACCCTCCCTGAAGCCAAACTTCTGCGTGCTGTAATACGCAACGTACCGAGGGAAATTGAGACCAAAGAGATTCTAGAATCTCTTAAAACCCAGGATCTACCGGTTGTAGAAGTACACCGGATGATCCGGGGTAGGGGTCGTTATCCCCTCAACATGATACTCGTCTGCCTTACAAATAACGCAGAGGGTAAAGGTATTTTTAAAATTAAGACCATCTGCGGTCTATCTGGGGTCTCGGTTGAGCCCCCACACAAAAATGGCAACCTGGCACAATGCCACAAGTGCCAACTGTATGGACACTCGTCCAAAAACTGCTTTGCCCGTCCTAGGTGCGTTAAGTGCCTAGGTGACCATCACACCTCTCAGTGTGAACGGCCAAAGGACATCTCACTCTGCAAAGAGCCACCAGCGTGTGTTCTCTGTGGAGAATACGGACACCCGGCTAACTACCGCGGCTGCCCAAGAGCGCCGAGGAGGTTAGTCCGCCAGCCCAACACAAACGGCAAGGCCTTGTACTATAACAAGACCTTCGTCCCAGCCCCCTTACCAACCCACAATGCGTGGGCTCGCCCCCTGCTAAACAGCAAGGAGGCTTTCCCAACCCTGCCCAACAGGCAGCCCGCTGCCCCACCCGCAACATCTCAACCCAAACCACCAACAACCGGGCCAAACCAGCCCACTGGTGGTAATCCCAAGCCCCCTCAGGGCGCCCCTCTTCCTATCGTCGTCGCTAAAAGCGCGCCTCCAAAAGCCCCCCAAGGACTAGATCCAGATCTAGCCCTGGTGGCCAACTTCGCAGCTCAAATCAATTTCACGGAAATCCGCGAAATTGCAGCCGAATTAAGAAGGAACGAGGGAAACAACCTCGCCCTCCTCAATACCGCAATTAAATTTTCCCCCACGTTAGAGCGTCTAGGCTCGCTTAAATTCAAATAAAATGGATAGGTACACTCCAGGCAGAGTTAAACCCAGACACCTCAAAATAGGGACATTCAATGCCAATAGCCTAACCCAACAGAGGGATGAAGTAGGCACATTCCTTCGGGAACACCAGCTCGACATCTTGCTAGTACAAGAGACGTTCCTTAAACCATTTAACAAGGACCCTAGAGTCGCCAACTATAATATAGTTCGCAACGATAGGACAACCTCACCAATGGGCGGAACGCTTATCTACTACAAAAGGTCGCTGCATTGCACACCTGTGGATCCGCCCCCTCTGATGTACATTGAAGCTTCAATTTGCAGGCTAGCCCTCTCAGGCCATCAGCCTATCACCCTTGTATCCGCATATCTCTCTCCCAATAGAGAACATTCGAAACAGTTGGTTGAAAAAGATCTAAAAGCCTTGCTAGAATTGGGAGGCGCCGTCATCATTGGCGGTGACCTTAACGCCAAGAACACCTCTTGGAGCTGTCAAAGTTCCAATACGAGGGGCAAGACTTTAGAGCTATTCGCTGACAGACTGGGATTTGATGTCATAGCGCCCATAGAGCCGACACACTTCCCCTTTAACGTTTCGCACAGGCCGGACATACTCGATATCTTTCTTCTCAAAAACATAAACCTTCGTTTATGTTCAATAGAAGTTCAACACGAGTTAGACTCAGATCACCGCCCGGTGACTCTGGAATTAGCCTCCCGCACCCCCGGCCCCTCAGGCCACAACAACGAAAGGACCAAGATAGCGACTGACTGGGCACGGCTAGAGAAAAATCTCAAGTCAACCTCGTCGGTCCACCTTGATCAAATTCCCAAAGACATTACGTCTAAGGAAGATACCTCTCAGGCGATCGACTCGCTCACAAGTCACGTGCAGTCGATAATGGACGACTGCTCGCGGCCGGTACCAGATACGAGCGATCGTAAATGGCGCCTGCCAGACGACGTCCGTGACTTGTTGAGACGGAAAAACGCCGCGACACGCGCTTATGACCGCTACCCTACGGAGGACAACCGTACCCGCCTACGGTCACTCCAGAGGGAGGTTAAACAAGCAATTAAAAAATTGAGACAGAGTAAATGGGACGCCATGATCGAGGAGCTAGAACCCTCTCACACAGCCTTTTGGCAGCTTTCACGCTCACTCAAAAAAGACATCGTGTCCACTCTCCCTCCTCTCACCAGACCCAACCAGCCTCCGGCATTCATGGACGATGAAAAGTCAGAATGCCTGGCCGACTGCTTGGAGCTTCAGTGTACGCCGAGTACACTACACCCCGACGCCGCGAATCACCGCTTCATCGCCGACGAAGTGGAACGTCGTAACACTCTCTCGCGCTCGTTAGGAAACGACAGCCCCGATCAGCCAATCCCAGCAGTGACCACCGATGAGGTCGAATCGTTAGTCAGGGGTCTCAAAACCAGGAAAGCCCCAGGTTCGGACGGAATCTCAAATAAAGTCATTAAATTATTCCCCGCCCACTTGATAATCCTGTTGTGCTGCATCTTCAATGCAGCACTAAATAATAACATCTTTCCCGCGCAATGGAAAGAGGCCGTGGTAATAGGAATCCACAAACCCGGCAAGCGCCGTACCGAACCTAGTAGTTACCGCCCGATTAGTCTACTAAGAGGTCTAGGTAAGATCTACGAACGTATAGTTCTCAGTAGACTACGTACATTCGCCGAGGCTAACAACCTCGTTCCCGACGCACAGTTTGGCTTCCGAGCTAAACACAGCTGCGTACAACAAGTTCACCGCTTGGTAGAATACACAAGTAGTCAGTTCATCATGAACAGATATACGGGTGTATTATTCCTAGACGTAGCGAAAGCATTCGACAAGGTTTGGCATGAAGGCCTAATCTACAAACTCTATCTCCTCAAGATCCCTCACTACTTAATTCACATCATACATGACTACTTAAGTCATCGCAGCTTTCGCTACAGGGTGGAAGGGACGTTGTCGACCTCCCACCCTATCAAGGCCGGCGTCCCTCAGGGGTCGGTCCTCTCCCCATTTCTCTTCACGCTATACACTAGCGATATGCCCAAATTCAACCGGGTACATAAAGCGCTTTACGCTGATGACACCGCACTCTTTTGTGCTGGTAGATCCCCGACAACAGTAGCCAAGACTCTCCAAACAGCGGTTACCGCCCTAGCCAATTGGTTTAGGAAATGGAGATTAGAAATCAACCCCGAGAAGAGTCAGGCGGTCATGTTCACTAGACGAACTGCCCGTTCCTACTCTATCGATAGCATTCCCCCCCTTAAAATTTTCGACAAGCCGGTCACTTGGACCAGGCAGGCCAAATACTTGGGTGTGACACTTGACGATCGACTCAGCTTCGCCCCTCATATAAAGCAAGTCCGCGCACGGGCAGCTTTTGTGATGGGCCGTCTCCACTGTCTACTCAACTCTAGGTCGCGTATGCCCCTGAGTAGCAAAGTCCGACTTTACACCACCTGCATACGGCCTATCATGACCTATGCCAGCGTGGTGTTCGCGCATGTTAAGCCACACAGGATCCACAGGCTACAGACACTACAAAATCGTTTCATGCGCCGAGCTACGGGAGCACCGTGGTTCATACGAAACGTCGATCTCCACATCGACCTCGAACTGCCGACCATCAAGCAGTTTATGAAACGGTGCTCTCAGAGCTACTTTGACTCTGCCATGACACACCCCAACCAACTAGTGGTTGGGGCGGCTTCCTATAGACCCTCCAAAATCTCCTCTATCCGACGTCCTCGACACGTCCTCGACGAAGAGGACGACATTATCACACTCGCCCAACAAAGAGCCTACACGGCCCGCGAGGCCTTAACAAATAAATATCCGCGGTTCCGCCCTCGCCGTCGAGGTGCGAAACCGCGCCGCGCAAAAGTCACTACCAAAAACGTGGGCACGCCCACTTTGCCTCCAGCGACGCCCCAAGCCGAGGTCCGTGCCCCACAGGGGGAGCCCTTGGGCGATGTTGCTTAGCATACTTTTCTCCGGGTTGAGAGCCCTCAGCGCTCACCCATAGTCCGCGTCAAGCTGTCAAGGCCATCTGCGGCCAACAGCTGTACACACAAAAAAAAAAAAAAAAAAAAAAAGTTTATAAGTTCAAAAAAACAATCAAGAGTAGATTTTGTAGAAAAGGTTATTATAAAATCTCGGATTATCTTGATGATAATACAGACTGGTTATGAGCAGCTCCTCATTCAGGCATTTTCTCATTATTTCAAAAGGTGTTACACACATGTTTATTCTGTTGTTGTTACTATATGTTGTAAAGCGTAGCGTGTTTTACCGATACGAATTTGTTATTTAATCTGTGTTTTATGTTTGTGGCACATGGTATTGGTGATGCTCACTGAAGGGTCTGCTTGCGGTAGCTACTAGGAGCGGGTCACTCCCTTCCTTCCATTGTGGTTCAGGGGAGTAATGGCTGCTCTAGTGGTTAACTCGTGATCGGGTGCCGCTTGCGGAATCTGGTCCAGCCATGGTACTTTATTGTACTGTATTGTATGATGGTTCGAAAGGCATCATACTGGAGCTATTCATAGACGTATTGTTGTATATTATTTTAATTAAAATAAAAAAATAGTAAATTAATAAAAAAGAAGACAATCTCACTGAGTTTCTTGCCGGATCTTCTCAGTGCGGTCGCGTTCCGATCCGGTAGTAATTTAGGGTAAAATGTAAAAAAATGACCATATGTAATTGCCCCCGCGGGGTTTATACATAATAAAGAATTTGAATTTGAATTGAATAAATTGTTACGTTCATGGAGTGCTCGAGCCTCCTCTACAATAGGAGTGAAATTGACCTCACTATACCATGCTGGTTAGATATGTGCGTATAGGGTCTTATTTCAAGTTTTCCTTCTCTTGCACAGATGTTATATGCGCCTTAGTCGTCTTTTACGACACCCACGGGCAATATAGGAAGTGATGATTTGTATCCTTACTCCGTCACCACACGGAATTACAGGACAATATTTTTTATGAAACATGTTTCTTTTAAACGCATACCTACTATTAACTTGACGTTCTCATATAGAATAATTAACTTATGCACTTCCGGGTCACAGTGAAGACAAATGAAAATTAAATAGACGGACTAAAGCAGTCATTGAACTTAAAGGGACGTTGATTTGTGTACTTTCGATATGATGTAATAAGATTTATAATCACGAATAGCCATCAAACTCTCTACCGGGTTGGCTATAAATATCAAGGAATCGATACCAGTGGTCGGTAATGGAACACGGTAGGTTATGGGGACGCATGCTGCTCATCCGTCGACCCAGACATATTGGGCGGGGTGTCTCTAGCGCAAAGTTTAACACAAAAAAAGACCATCGAACTTAAACTCCGTTTTTCTCTCCGATCGTGTCAAATTGTCACAATCCTATTAATAGAGAGGGGTATTAGAAGAATTATAGAAATTCTCAGTCAACATACGTATTATTGTCTTTCTTCTTTGAAAAATAGGAGCTTTATATCACTATTTTTTTACAGTTAAAGCACACTCCGTGTTGGGCAGGAACCTCTTTCAAATTGTGATGAGATTGGTACTGGTTGGCATAGGCTTTTATTTCAAATTTAATTATTATTGGAATAATACTAAACGCTTAGAATAATAACGTATAGAAGGATAGTGTCAGTACCGAACTTTAAAAATTTGAATCTAAAAATATTAATGGCGGGCAGACGATTACACACGTACACACGGAAACCACTATACAAATTATGAAATCAAATTTTGTTTTAATTAACATAAATCGTCGAAATATTTTTAAAAGTAATGTTAAAAACCTTTTTATGTTTTTCAAATGTGTTGTGGCACCATTTGAATGCACAAGCCGTCATAATTACCTATTTATTTTTTAAGAGTTGCGTACGTTCGTGCAGTGCAATGACTTCTACATTACGGGACTGTTCCGGCGTAAGCTCCATTAGGCTCCAATTGAAATGCCTCACTTTTTGTGCGTGGACTTACCTTCTATATGTTATTATTCTAAGACTAAACGTCTATGTTTCAAAGTCATCTGTTTCTGCCCCTCGAAAAAAAAGGATTATACATTTGTATTCTTAAGACGTCGCTACCTGAAACACGTTATAAGCACGCGTGTTCCCAAATCATTCAGTCGGGGTGTCTAGTTTTCCATTATCATGAAGCTATTGACTTTTTTAAAAAGTATAATATTAAAATATCGTGATGATTTTGCGAGAACACGCCGCTTGTTCCATCCTCACACTAAATTTCGTATTACGTTCGTGATTAACAGTTAAAAATGTTTTTGTTTAGAGTTCATTGCTCGACAGGTTATGGTCCTAAAAAAACTCTCATTTGTGATTCAAACAACAGCCTGGAACCAGCTACAATTAGCAAGATGACGAACATATTCCAATTACTTGCAAATCGACGCAATATGTTCTCTTCGCCGTACAGCCTTATCATATTTATTTTCATCTCGCAGTTCACTCCATGTGGTTCAAGCAGTCCATCCATCTTTTTTTCTGTCTTTCCTTACCCCTAAAGCATAGAATTTCGAATATTCATACTTAATATTTTTATCACATCATAACTTTATTAGAACTTTTGAACTAGTGAATTCAAAAAAAAAATGTTAAGACTTTTTTGTAATGAATTTAATTTCCCTTAAGAATATTTATTGACTTTTTGGTTACTAATGTTTATGCGAATCGAAATACAAAATTTCAAAGTTTGAAAATTAAATTATAATGATTTTACAATTTTATTTACAAACTTTGGCATTTCAATGTAGCAATGTTCAAAGAATGGTTTTAAGAAAACGGTATACTTTACAAAACATTTCAATCAGACCTTTTTTGTATAGCAGTTAATTTTCTTCACAAAATATATACAAATCAATTTCATTTCGAGTTAAGAGCCAAAAACCTGCTCAGTAAAAAATATTCAAAAATTGCGATGGTAAATGCCTTTACATAAAATTAAGGTCTCGAATTCTCACTTTTTGTTTTGAAATTATCAACTTTTTTTGCCTAGTGTATTAACGTACACGCTTTCGCGAGGTTTATATACATAATAAATAATTTTTAATTTGGTTACGGCAACTTATGGGACTACACGCCGTTCTTTTCTACGTTCTGGACGGATTAAGCGGAGTGCGGACCTCAGCCTGTCCTCAAAACAAAAAAGGGGCCAAGCTCCTGGCCATATCTTTCTGTAGCCCTAAATAGGTTGTCTCATCCGAGGTAGTATCGCACGCTCGCAATAAATCAACTTCTGAGTAGTAGCATTTATTACTGCTCTTCGTTCAGTAAGCGAAAGGGCTTAATGTCCAAATCACATTTTTATTGTAGACAACAATCTGACATGCCCCTGATTCGGATATCCAGGAGTTGTAGTTGTCACTTACTCTTAGAGATCCTCAAAAGCCGAGACGTGATGTTCCTCTGTGAATGTAGACCCTTCAGGACTGGAGGTCAATACTATAAAAATGTCTTTTGTAATTAACCCTCGCAATTTATATTCCCACCAGACCGAGGATCCGGGGCGGAACACAACGCAGTCTGCTATTGATAAATAGTAATTGTGAGAACTTTTACAACAATCTTCTTCTTCAACTCAGATACGTCTCATTTTGGCGCAGGGAGCAAGAACCATATAAAGTAAATTAATCTGCTATACCATGCCGTATAAGTTTTTATTTATACTTTTCCTTATTATACAAAGATGTTATCTGCTTACACTGCTTCGTCATCTACAATACTCACGGAAATGTATGAGAGACTATATTAATTATTTATACTAAATATGTTTTATCATTTCAGCTCATATATGACTCACTGCTGAGCCCGAGCCTCCTCGAAAATACATTTACTAAATATTCAAATACTGTACGTATAGCTTTAAGAAAATTATACCACCACTTTACGGATTATCGCGTTTGTGTTGGATTTTTGATTTCCTGACGTTTCGGACACTGCAGCGTTCATGGTCACGGGCGGACTAAGATATCACACGTCCAACAAGTCATCGTTATTACAGAGTATCAAAAGTCAAATACAAACGCGATAAAATCCGTATAGTAGATCTATTTGCAACTAGCATCCCGCCCTCGCTTCGCATCATATAGCATTCGCATCGCATAGTTCCCGTTCTCCTGAGAATTTCGGAATAAAATATAGCTTATGTTACTCCCTGATATGATACCTTTCCACTGGTGAAAGAATTTTTGAAATCAGTTCGATAGTTTAAGCGTGAAAGCGTAACAAACAAACAAACTTACTTTCGCATTTATAATATTAGTAAGGACTAGCAATCCGCCCTCGCTTCGCTTCGGTTATAGGTTATAGTCGTTTTACCCACGTAGTGCCCGTTCCCGTGGGACTACCGGGATAAAATATAGTCTAGTTTACGCCCTGATATTATAGCTTTCCATTGGTGAAAGAATTTTTGAAATCGGTCCAGCCGTTTTGAAGATTACCCGGAACAAACAGACAGACAAAAATTCTTTAATTGCTATTTTAGGCATAGGTGTCGTGCAAATAACCGTGTGAGCATGAAAAAAGCCTATTATTTTGACATTACAAACAGACACTCCAATTTCATTTATTGGTATAGATATAGATGTGTAATATTCGCGTAAACATCAGAAATCAAAATTATACCATTTATAAAATTAAGATAAACGTTAATAACGTAACAATTCAGAAATTTTATGCATACGGTTAAATTTCAAGTGCTAGGGAATCTCTAGAAAAAGATTAAAATACCTTGACTGTTGTCACTGTTCGCTTTATGTGAGCAGAATGTATTCAGTTTATGTTTTTTAATTTGTTCAGTTCATGATTTTTTAAGGGAAGGATAATGAGTTACAATTGCTGGTATAATACTGTTTCGATATATCCTTTGTCTTCGTTATAACGCATTGAGAATATAAAACTCAGCTGCGGCTTGTATTTGCCCCTGGCACGATTTTATTATCAAGATCATTTTTTAGAACCTCGAATGTATCGTTAAATACTCAAACATTATAGAGAACGCGCAGAAAATTGCACTATTTAATTCCTTCATCCCCTTTCCAGCATACACTTCCTCTGTTGGAAGTAAATAAATTTGAATTAAAATTAAATTAAAAATTGGTTTGTTGCATGTCTGACCCACAACGAACGAATATTTAGGTAAATTGTGTATTTTTTTTATATATCTCATGTAAGTGAACTTTAATTATGTTCTTATGAGAATAAAGTTTCTTTAAACCCAAATAAACAGCATTATGATAATGAGATTTATTTACTTCTTTATTTACTAGCAACCCGCCCTCGCTTCGCTTCGGTATCAGTCGCCTTACCCGCGGCGTAGTTCCCGTTTCCGTGAGAATGCCGAGATAAAATATAGCCTATGTTACTCCCTGATATTATAACTTTCTATTGGTGAAATAATTTTTGAAATCGGTTCAGTGGTTTAAGCGTGAAAGCATAACAAACAAACAAACATACTTACTTAATACTACTTACGCATTTATAATATTAGTAAGGATTTATTTTTAGATGTGAGAATGACATTATCATACATATTACCGTATCTTTAACAAAATTAATTAAATTGTCTTAATCATTATTCATACTCCTTGTGTTGTGAATTGATTTTTAGCAAATTGCCATTTGTAGCACTTATTTATCTGATTTCAATAATATAAAGTACCTAGGTCATCATCATCTTGCTCTTATCCCAATTACTTGGGGTCGACGCAATATGTCATTTGTTTTGACATATTGCAAAAAGTTTCGGCAATGACTTTTATGACCGGCCGCCTGCCTGACGTCAACCCTCCTTGGGAATGTAATCGTTGACCCAAATGTTACCAGATGGAGTTGGTCCGGGTCAATCTTGAGCTCTTAGTCGTCTTTTACGACACCCACGAGCAAAGCAAGGGTTGGTAGTATTCGAAGCCGCTACCACACAGCTAGGTACTATATCTAAATATTTACATTTTTAATTGACTTACGTATTCAGTATCTATACCAATAAATAAAATTGGAGTGTCTGTTTGTAATTTCAAAATAATAGGCTTTTTTCATGCTCACACGGTTATTTGCACGACACCTGTGCCTAAAATAGCAATTAAAAAATTTTTGTCTGTCTGTCTGTCTGTTTGTTCCGGGTAATCTTCAAAACGTCTGGACCGATTTCAAAAATTCTTTCACCAATGGAAAGCTATAATATCAGGGCGTAAACTAGGCTATATTTTATCCCGGTATTCTCACGGGAACGAGAACTACGCGGGTAAAACGACTATAACCTATAACCGAAGCGAAGCGAGGGCGGATTGCTAGTGTTACATAAAAGTTTAAATCTTTAATATTTAAAGATTAAAAACCCAACAACTTTTAGAAACTCAATGAAATCTTGTGGTTGATATATCTCTACTACTAAGAATATATAAATTAGTGCTAGTTTAAAATATACATCACTATGTATATTAATACTTGGAATGACTAAGTATTATTGAGAATTCCCACCGGTATGACCAATGTCGTAAAGTTGTTGTTTATCTTTCTGATTGCCATACTGTAGCGGTCTTTGAGATTTTTTATTGCCTTTGCAATTACCTATATTTCAATTTCAAGTTTAAATGAGCATACAGGATTTATATAAAAGCATATTATAAAAGTTACTATATTATTTTTTTCATTTCCATCTTCTTAGTACATACCAATTCCAAGGTTAATGTTAATTATCACACAATTAAACCAGAAAAAAGTAGTGGGTGTCGATTGCAATGCGTCGTCTTTATTTATCTCCTCCAAATTAATAATTAATTTTATTGCAATATATACAACCGGTGGTGATTCGTGTGGTGACGGAGTAAGAATACAATTCACCACACTCTATCTTGCCCGTGGATGTCGTAAAAGACGACTAAGGGACTATAATATGCACGTAATATCTGTGTAAGAGAAGGAAAACTCGAAATGAAACCCTATACCAGCATGTCTGACCAGCACGGTATAGTAGGTCAAATTCCCTTCCATTTTGGAGGAGGCTCGAACCCAACAGTGGGACGTAGATATGTGAGGTGCGATGATAATGATAAACAACCAGTTACTACCCATAGCTTCGAAAACGTAAAAAAATTAATTCAGAGGGATATACTGGTTTAAAACAAATTTCATGTAAAAAATAAACTTGTTTGTTAAAACACATATGTATGTACGTCTGCGCAAACTTACACCTAAAGTCTCATAAATTTATTTCTGCTATTAAAAGTCCAAAGGTGTGTACGTTTTACAACCAATTTTACCTGTTGGCAACCTTGATACGGGCTACATTGATGCGTATTACGTGATTATTTATCAAGTATGGCATAAGTTTTTAAAATACACATACCTATGTATTTTATTAAAGAAATAAATTAATAGAAATAAAAAGTTGTTTATTAATTATTAATATCAGGTTGACCGAGCTTCGCTCGGAGTATTTTTGTAGTATTTATTTAGATATATATTAATAAAAAATAAAAAATAAATAATGAAATTTATATAAAAAATTACAAAAAGAGAATAATAATAACACCGAGTTTCGAACCGACGCTGTTTGAATGCCAAAAATACCAAAATTAAAACCTGTTAACTTCTCATCTGAGCTATCGTTACTCAAAACGTTGATAACGAAATTTGAATTCATATTCTTTTAAAATTTAATGTCATTGTTTGTTTCGCTAAAAACACGGACAAAACAATATTTTCTATAAATAAAACCTAGCTAGATCGATTTTTTGGGCCCAAATCCTCTAGTATGCCAAGTTTCAAGAAAATTGTTGGACCCGTTTCCGAGATCCTCAATATATATATATACAAGAATTGCTCGTTTAAAGATATAAGATTCCAATCACAACAAAAAGAAATTTATTGTTGGTTATTTATTTTGTAATTTTGAACGGCAGATCGCTTTTGCTTTTAACCTTAGGCTATCTATTTAGATACTGCCTTTGTAAGAAATTCAGCTAATGTTCGCTGTAAAGATATATAAATGTTATAAAGGCGGTGCGTTGTTTAGGCCAGTACCTGATCGAATGGCAAAATGCTCTGAAGGGCTTAGCTTCCGTGTCAAGCGAGATATTACTTGATTTACTTATTATTCTTGATTATAGCTTATCACTGAGAGAGCTTTAACGCATACGATCTCTTGAAAATCTTTACCCAATCCCTAACCCCTCGTGATAAAAACAGCTGCTGGACTAGAAGAAATTAAATCGTTGCTTTACGAAAATTAAGCATCACTTTATATTTGGGCAATTGTTTACCAGCCTTTTTCACAGATATATGTAACTGTTTTGAGTTTTTTTATCTGTGTTACTCTTTGGTAATTATATCAATTTATTTTCATCTCGGAAGACTTCTAAATCTTTCACCAGCGTTTTGGGACAACTTTATATTGTGCACTTTTTTAAATTTTAAATTAAGACTATATCTTCCTTTACGAAAGGGAATTAACTTCAAGGCGCACCGCTCATATATAGACATAGATATAAATTGATGTGCAACTAGCGTGTAATTACTCATCAGATTCCTCATTCTTTATGCCATTGCAGATTTCACGCCAATAACATGTGACGTCATAATATGCTCGAACTAAAACATAAAAGTAAATTTGTTGTCGAAGAGAAACATTTTTCACACTTTCCATTTCTAACCGTAAATAAATACAGCGAAGTATCATGAAATGGCCCAAAAATCAATCTCGTTCATTCATTTCAGCTCATATTCGTCCCATGGCTCGAGGCTCCTCCTATAATAGGAGAGATATTGGTCTACTATACGAGGTTTTTGGCGGCCATAACACTGTTGAAGGTGGCAATTTGACTTACTGACGGATACTGATAATTTCTAAAGAAAATTACAACTCGATACTGGCAAAAGTGGCTCGTATTAGTAGCTGATAGCCAAGATAGAAAAAGAAGAAGAAGAAGATCTACTATACCACGCTGATATCTGATTATGTTCGTATAAAGTTTAATTTAGAGTATCATCTCTTGCATAGATGTTATCTGTATATTATATCCTATAGTCGTATTTTAAGACACCCATGGGCAATATTTTTTTTTTTATAGTTTTAGCGCGATTCACTATTGGAGATTTCTATTTTTTTTTTCAACATTTATAATAAACGCTTTAAAAGACGAAACATAGATTTATTTTATATGTAATACTCACTTTTTTTTTTTGGGTGGGTTGCGGTCGGCGCGCTCCTCGCACCACTCCGTCCGGGGCGAAAGAGGGGCGTAAGCACGCACACCCGCAACCCACCTACGTGCACGTCGCCTTCGTCGTTGGGCCGACCACCGGAGCAGAGTTACTTGTCATCAGTGGTCGGCCCACTCGCATAAACTTTCCATGTGGTGAAGGAGTAAGAATACAATTCACCACTCTCTATCTTGCCCGTGGATGACGTAAAGGACGACTATGGGATATAATATGCACATAACATATGTGCAAGAGAAGGAACACTCGAAATGAAACCCTATACTAAAATGTCTGACTAGGCTGCGATGATGATGATGATGACTCGCATAAACGTCAAAAATAATTACCAAAACAATTGTAGTAGGTATTTAATAAAAATTGCGACAAAAAAGTATTATTTGTCTGTTCTGTGTGTGAACGCGGTGGCCCTGGCACTAATACTAATTTTGATAACTCAACAGTGATATAATGAAAAAGATTAGCATGCCTCGTCCCGCTTTTTAATATAATGAACCATATCGCATATGCAATCTTGTCTGGCTAGTTTTAATTTTAGTCGGTGCATATATCTATGCCAATAAATAAAATTGGAGTGTCTGTTTGTAATGTCAAAATAATAGGCTTTTTTCATGCTCACACGGTTATTTGCACGACACTTATGCCTAAAATACAGATTAAAAAATTTTTGTTTGTCTGTCTGTTTGTTCCGGGTAATCTTCAAAACAGCTGGACCGATTTCAAAAATTCTTTCACCAATGGAAAGCTATAATATCAGGGCGTAAACTAGGCTATATTTTATCCCGGTATTCCCACGGGAACGGGAACTACGCGGGTAAAACGACTAAAACCGAAGCGAAGCGAGGGCGGGTTGCTAGTTAATAATATAATCAACACTGATTTTATTTTAACTAGCAAGCCGCCCTCGCTTCGCTTCGGTTTCAGTCTTTCCTGCGTAGTTCCCGTTCCCGTGGGAATACCGGGATAAAATATAGCCTAGGTTACTCCCTGATATTATAGCTTTCCATTGGTGAAAGAATTTTTGATATCGGTGCAGCCGTTTTGAAGATTATCCGGAACAAACAGACAGACAGACAGAAATATAAAGTGTATTTTAGGTATATGTATAGTGCAAATAACCGTGTGAGCATGAAAAAAGTGTATTATTTTTTACATTACAAACAGACACTCCAATTTTATTTATTGGTATAGATTTGACCTAAAATTTCTTTGTAAGCAAAATTCACTCTCCTTTTTCTCTTTTTGATAAAACTAACAAGAAGATAATATTCTTCTCAATTTATATACACCTCGTCTTCGATGATTTCTTCTTATCCGATTAATGATATAGTAGGCTAACATTAGGCTAACATCTATAGCTAACGTTCATATTAACACAAAAATACGTTCATCCTCTCTTTCATGGAATTTAACTTACATACGAATATTTCTTTTAATTTCCATAATCAAACGTCCTAGTACTAGTCTCTAAACTCCTCCACAATTGAGCTCAATTACACCAGGTTAGTACAGGGTTTTCTTTCGAGATTTTTGAGCTTTTGCATAAATGTTATAGTCCATAAAATATAGGATGATCTCTGTGACAGTTGTCCCTAGTGCTGTCAAACTTACGGTAAAGTCCGTAGTTTTTTTATCGATAAAACTCTTTATTTTTATAATTTTGATTTTCTATTATAATTAAAATACAACCAATGAAAATCTTTTTGAATTTATTTCAAACAAAAACTGTTTTTTGACTGTTATAATTATTTCTGTGTGGTGACGGAGTAAGAATACAATTCACCACTCCCTATCTTGCCCGTGGATGTCGTACAAGACGACTATGGGATATAATATGCACATAACATCTGTGCAAGAGAAGGAAAACTCGAAATGAAACCCTATACCAACATGTCTGACCAGCATGGTATAGTAGGTTAAATTCCCTCCCATTATGGAGGAGGCCCGAGCCCAATAGTGGGACGAGTGTGGGCTGCGATGATGATGATGAATTATTCAAAAGGAGTACAATCAAGGTTTAGGTCACTATTATTGTCATCCCTGCTGCGTTCCTGCTAGAACATTTATCATTTTTTGCCAAATGGGGACAGTCGTTAGATCAATCGATCAATTACGACTGTTTTATAAATAAATATGTCTAGTTTATTGACACTAATGTGTACATAATATTATCATTTACTCCGAGACGAAAAGTAGTTTTTTATTGTTTAATTAATTCAATTTATGTATTTTATAATGTAACTATCTGCTTTAATTGTAAAAAATGTATTGAAAGTTTTATTTAGGTACTGTATTGGGTTTATTTCTTTTATGAATAATTTAATAAAGATCGGTTATCGAGTTACGTATATCGACTGACCCATCTCTTTTTTATTTTGCGTCCAGTATCACCTTGTACGTTCGTAAGCGTCATTTATGTATAAAATGTTTACTAGGTATTTCAGTACTTACGAAGTACATTTTAGGCATGAATAATAATATTTTTATATTTATAATATATTGCAATTCAGTTGCAATAAAACTGGCACGGAAAGAATGAAAATATATTTGATACAAAATGAAATTGTAAACATGTCGCTCGTTCAAACTTACTTCGTTGGTTTCGTTGACATCTGTCACAGAGATCAAGCTATATTTTATGGACTATAGTTATATTCATCTTTGATTAAATGTCGGTTGATTAGTCGTCTTTTAAGATACCCACTGGTAAGAGGGCGGTGGTGAATTGAATTCTTACTCCGTCACCACACGAAAAGTCGTCTATCATATATAGTTTATTCTCTTCATAACGGACTAATAATACAGATTGAATATCTGAAGTACGTAGTTTCATACTTTACTTTGGATATTCAAGGCCTCCTATTATCTGGAATCAAAATAACGAGGTGTAATATGACTATGTTATAATCCTGTCTTTGAGCATCACACATCATACCCCGCCATATCGCGATCCCATTACCTGCTGTACACCTATCTCTCTTACGACATATGGACGGGTCACCGGTACCCATCCTTGTCCTTGACCTATCCAACGGGTTACTCTTTCGGGTACCATATCAAGACAACTCACCGACAAAGAAAGTAGCCCTCACACAATCGGTCACTCCGTGAATGACGGACTAATCCCCGATATTACACTCCTCAATTCTTCATGGATAAATGCTACACAGGCACCTACTTAAAGTTCATTAAGAAAACAACCAGTATCGCGTTGTGTCAAGAGTTGAATTAAATCCATTGTCTTAATACAATGAACTATGTACAAATTGGTTTTTTTGTATTTTACACCTATTTAAAACTGACAAAAATCTGTAATATTCTCATGAAGGATGAGTAATATAATCATGTTATGTCATTAGTAAAATACACCCCAAAGAAATGTAATTACATCATGTGTGTTATTATAAACATCAAAACTATTGTTTTTCATTTTATTGTTTTTAACTTGGTAGTTGACCACGTTTCAGATCCTCACCCTAGCGATCATCAGTCTAAAGGTTTTGTCATACAGTGGACGAGGCGGAACGGCGACGCGACTTTGCCGTGAGCAGTTTTCCATGTGGTAACGGCCTTTTCTTTCCCGTGGTTGTCATACAAGACGACTAAGGCATTAAATATGCATATAACATCTATGTAAAAGAAGGAAAACTTGAAATAAAACAGAGCCGTCGCGCTCAGCGCTCAACCAGTGGTCGCATCACGTCACTATCGCACTCGGCGGTAATATAACAGGAGCACCGCGGATCAGCATTAAGGTTTAGTCAAACAGCGCACGGGACGGGACGGCAACGTGGCTTGGATGTCACTCTTCGGACGTGATGATTCTGCAAGCATCGCGCCGGCCATCTCGCCGCACTCAACGTGACGCTGGACCATACTGTCAACAGTCTTCTATATATAGTTGTGGGCCGTTTCGTTCAGGGTGGTACCTGTCACACTCACAGAAAATCAACGTCTGATTAATAGATAGTTGTAATTTGTTAAGGCGCTTCATTCGATGAGTGAGTGAGGCGGCAGCCCAACTTTCTGAGTGTTTGCGTGTGGTGAGTTTTGGTGATAGATACCTTTAGTATCACCGAACTTACTACACGCATTCACATTCACAAGAGCAATAACAAAAAATAAAATAAACATATGTCCACTTTTGTAGATAAATACAAAACTGGCGTTACGTTGGGCGTGATGCGATCCAGTTCCGCTATCTATTTGACTACTAAAAAAGAACGTAAGGTGTAGCGTCGTGTTCTCATCCTGTCCCGCAATGCTGTATTACAACCGAATACGATGGTGACGTGGCGCGGCCGTTCTGCGACATCCACCCTGCGACGTCATCCCGTCGGCGCTCCGCCGCCATCTCGCCCCATCTATTGTTTAATCAAAGTTTTATAACGACGACTGGCAGCGACATGTCAGCACGACGCAGTCCAAACATCTCCTTCCTCCTAGCCGAGACCGCGGGATAGCCCGTCACCCGCAGAGAGGCTGACGCCGTGAGGGTGACGTCCCGGGTAAAGCGTTAAGGAGAAATGGTACCCGAATGAATATCCCGCCGAGCTGGCCACGGATGGCAATGATGATGACACTTGGTACCGAAAGCTGGCCAGTCACAAAGGTGAGGGAATACGGTGGATTATGGGGCCGCCAGCCGCCCTTTCGTCGCCCCAGACGGAATGGACGGCTTGTGTGCTGGCGATAACCCACCCAAAAGAAAGACATCTCCTTCCTCGCAACTGTTTACAGATACTTACTAAAATTTAACGTATAATCCAGGGTGGTAAACTTATAGAGGTATTAAGCTAATAAAAAAAAAATATATAGAACAGCACCATTTAGTGCCACTAGAATTTATATAAATTATAATTGAAAGTTTATTGTGCTAGATGTTAAATAAACCGGTTAACCTTAAAGTTATTGTGATTGACCTAAACAAGTGAGTTTAAATAGGCAAAACATATTTATGATAAACATATTACTGCTATAAATAGATATCTTATTGTGATGACTTTTACGTGTCCTTGACTTATGATAACAAAAGATCTACGAGGAAACACTGCGATTATGGCTACAACTGCAAATATAGGATGTATTGACAATCATGATCAAGGATGTCGGTTGACATTCTGTAAATAATTAAATAGGACCGAACGTTGTACCAAGAAGAAATATAATATTTTTCCTTAATCGCTTTGAAGGTCATTGCCTCCTTTCTTATAGTTACAGTGCTTGCAGTGAAAGTTAACACACTTGAATATCAGGGCTGTAAATATATTTTGAAAGAATGCATAAATTCCTTGTTCTACATAAAAATATAATAAAAACATTTAGAAAAACTAATTGAATGATTGCCACATTTTCTATACAAAAAAATACAATTAATTGAACCAATTTCAGCGTTCTTCAATTAAAGATTCGGTATAAACTTCTTCAATTCAAATTTCATTCCAATGATTTTTTATTATATAGGATCATAAACCTCATGTTTAATAAGTATTAGCTTCAATGTGATGCCCTTCACACCAAGCTACAATATTTCCAACTTAGAACTTTATTTTATTTATTCTAAGATTTCCAAATATAATACAAAAGATTACAGTTGACCAGGTTCTACAAGCGGTACCCGATCACGAGTTATTTATTAGAACAGCATTAGAGGATCACATCAATATTACATCATCAATATTATAATTGTTTTTACACAATTTCTTTGCTAGATTTTATCTAAGCAAACACTTAAGTATTTGCCTAGATAAAATCTTAAAACGAGAGAAGAAATCTAAATAAAACCCTAAATAAAATGTAAATAAAACCCTATACCAACCTATCTAACCAGTATGGTATTGTAGGTAGGTCAATTTCTGTTTTATTGATGAGAAGACTTGAGTTCAAGAGTGGGATGCGATATACGAGCTGAAATGATGACGTATTAAAACAGATTTTAGACCTTAAAATGTAGATACATAATTAGTTCCTTAACATTTACTCGAGTATTGAAAATATGCATCAAATAAAATTTTACGGATTTTATCGCCGTTTAATTTCGTGTTTATCTATCCGTGTGGTTTTATCATCATCATCACAGCTCATGAAAGTCCCACTGCTGGGCTCAAACCTCCACAGCGGACGGGAATTCAAACTACAATGGACGGTTTGGTATAGGCTTTTATTTCGAGATAACCTTCTCTTGCATAAATGTTATCTGCATATTAAAATCTGCTTATTATAATATGACGTATTATAATAAAGAAGAAATGTAAATAACTGTATTAAAATTCTCAAATAATTGCGATGATGACTGATTTCAATGACAGATAGTGTTTAAGAGATGAGAGACAATCTGGAACAGAAAGGCGCATTAGTTTATTAAAAATCTTTTCATTCTTGCTTTAAAGACATCGTAGGTCGGATAGAAAATCCGTCGTTGCCAATGTTTCCATGCTTGTTTTGCGTATTATAGAGTATACAGCTGAAATTCCTACTACTTATTGATGCAGACTGCTTCTAAAATGAGTAGCCCAATGTTGCAAATGAGATAGAATAATTATTACAGTTTCTGCGCACACTTTCTTATGGGTAAGAATAAAATGTCGAAACGCGAGAAATAATAACTACTTACTTATCATTTATGTACTTCATTCATAATAGGTATCATCATTAACATCTTCATGATGAGAGGGGTGGTGAACTGTGTTTTTACTCTGTGACCACACGAATTAGGTATACTAATACTATTTATAGTTGGGCCAAATTCAATAAAGAATTTTCTTAAACACATCACTCTTTCTCAGCACAATTCTTGAACTAGAAATTTCGTATTATTAACTCAAGTCTTATTCAAGTTTTTACTAACTTAAAATAAAGTACCTATAAGCAATGCATAAACCTTAGAATAATAACGTATAAAAGGTAAGTTCGCGCACAAAAAGTGAAGCATTTCAATTGGAGCCTAATGAGCTTACGCCGGAACAGTTTCGTATTGTAAAAGTCATCGTTGGCTTCGGTCCCCGTTGGTTACATAATGCATGTAAACAGCATGTGTAACGTTGTTAGGAACTGTCGCATTTATATGTACGCCGACGACACTTGCCTAGTTTATGCAGATAGGAACCTCGATGTAATAGAAAGTAAAATACAGGCAGATATCTCTAATATAATAAAATGTGCACATGACAATGGAATCATTATAAATTTAAGTAAAACAAAATGTATGCATATATATGTTCTCCCTATCTGCAAAATGTAGATCGTCAGCCGAAATTAGTCGGGCATAGCTACGAGTGTATGCCTGATTCCTGTGCCAAATGTGTGTGCGCAAGGATTGAGGTGGTGGACTACTATAGATACCTAGGCCTATGTATAGACTCCAAATTTTCATGGAAGATACATATTATGACAATAGTTGATAAATTAGGAGCTGTACTTGTAAAATTCCACCACCTTAGTTTTATTTTGGATAGGGCGACGTTGTATACCGTATATTATGCGCTTGTAGATTCAATACTTTCTTATGGACTTCCTAGCTATGGTCGTTCATTTAAAACTTACTTAGATAAAGTAAAATCACTACAAATAAGGTTTCTTAAGTTGTTAGTAGACAAAAACACAAAAATCCGATGTAAAAATAATTATGAACAACTCTTTATGGCATGTATAATACTACCAGTCCATGAGAAGCTGTTGTTATTGATAGCAATTGAGCAGTACGCGAGCGATGAGTTTAAAGTGCATAAAAAACGTCCGCGGAGAAAAGGTACCAACATGCTAGAACTACCCCCCTGTAATAATTATTATGGTGATAGAAATAGACAATATTTAGTACCAAACATATTTAATAACTTGCCTCCATCGTTGTCAAATAGTTCCAATACTAAAAGAGTAGTTAAAAACAAGATAAATACATTTTTATTGCAAACGTTTAGTGGTAATATTAAAATGTAATTTGCAAGTGGTGGTTAGCCACAAGTTTGTGATGGATTTTATAGTGTTTCATAATACAATTTATAGTTTGTTGTGTTGCATTAAATTTCAATTTGTGAAGGTTATATATAGCCTCTGATTTTCAATTCAAGGACTAAAATATCTGTAAGCCTTTGTGCTTACATGGATCGCAGTGCAAATAAATATGGTATGTACCTTATGCATGTTTTGTATATGATTAATAGTAAGTTGTTGTTATTCACAGGTAATCGGATGAATTGTCAGTGTATATTATTATAATTATAGTTTATTTAATTTTAATTTAATTTTAGTAGGTAATATTAATATCATAATAGCATAGTAATGTCATAATATTGTGAAAAAATTGTGCTAAAACCCAGGGAGCTTCATCTGCCAACAAACTGTAATACAGTTTGGCAGAAGTAACCAATTAATTGTAAATATATACATTTTTCCTTTAATAAATTTATTTCTATTCTATTCTGTACTGCACGTACGTACGCAACTCTTAAAAAATAAATAGGTAATTATGACGGTTTGTGCATTCAAATGGTGTCATAACACATTTGAAAAACTTAAAAAGATTTTTAACATTACTTTTAAAAGTATTTCGACGATTTATGTTAATAAAAACAATATTTGATTTCATATTTTGTATAGTTGTGTACGTGTGTAATCGGCTGCGCGCATATAGTATTTTTAGATTCATGAATCAGAATCAGAATCATTTTATTGTTTCACTGTTACATTTGGTGCAGATGTTATTACAATATATATAGTACTGAAACAGTGTACCCATATCGGGCGTGCAATAATAAAAGTTTTATTCATGTTTCGAACGTTCGAAGTATCGACACTATCCTTCTATACGTTATTATTCGTATGCCCCGTCCACATGTTGGCCGAGCGTAGGCGAGCGATGGCCAACGCCAACGTGTGTACCCGATTTGCCTTAGTTGACCAACGCTCGCCGTCGCGTGCATAGTTGGCCGAGTAAATTCAAGCGCCAACGTGTGGACAGCTGATTTGTCTTCACTCGCCGTCACTCGCCGTTGCTCGTGTTCACTTGCCTCACTTCGCCTCGGTGTCGGTTTTTGTGCACAAATCAAAGGCGCTCGTCTGCGCTCGGCCAATACCGTACACACGTTGGCCTGCTCGCCATTACACGGTTAACATCCATCGCTGTTAGACGTGTTTAATGTGATAAAGTCGCTGAACACAAATGATTATATTTTCAAATTTACACCACTACTTCTAGATATGCGACGTAAATAATGAGATCCAAGTCACCCTATATTGTTCCCTATAGTATCAAAAAGTATCTTCATCATTCATCATCATGTCAGCGCATATATGTCCCGGGCTCTTGCCTCCTCCACAATAGGAGGGAAACTGATCTTACTATTCCATGCTAGTCAGGCAGGTTGGTATAGGGCTTTATTTCGAGTTTGCCTTCTCTTGCATAGATGTTATACGCGTATTATGAATATTCCTTAGTCGTCTTTTATGACATCCACGGGCAAGATAGGGAGTGTTGAATTGTATTCTTACTCCGTCATCACACAGATATATCTTACATTGTTCTATTTCTGTGAATACTCAGTATCAACCACCTTCTTTTTTACTACTTTACTGCGGTATACACTGAGATAATAGTTATATACGCTCATTAAATAAATAGCCGAAAATGCAGCAACGTCAATGTCAACGTTCATAGTGCTTCAGTGCACAATGAACACTGACCGATGCCAACGTGTGGACAGCTCTACAAATACTCGTCTACGTTGGCCACTGGCGTTGGCGTTCGACGCACTTGACCAACGTGTGGACGCTAGCACTTGCTTTGTACCTATTTGCAGACGCTCGCGTTGGCCTAGGCTCGGCCAACATGTGGAGGGGGCTTAAGGCGTAAACGTTTTCTGACAGATGGTGCACGCTTCCCATAAAGACGACTAGTTCGAGTGGCAATTTGAATGTTATACGCCAGTCCATGCTGGTCCAAATGCTAGGATGATTTGCCGATAGGCGTAGGTTCGCATACGCGTGTGTCATTGATTTTTCAATCGTAAACATTTTCTTATAAATAACTTAGCACTTACTATTTATATATATGTCAAAATGTTAAAAATACCTGGAAACTGGTGAAGTTTATTTCTAGATTATCAAATCATTAGTTGAAATTATTTTGCTATTTTGTTAACGTAACTGTAACATTTAATCTCTGCAACTGATCCGAGGAAAAAGTGTTTTCCAGTAAAAAGACCGAAACGATGGTTCTACCAGTAAAAGCTCATAATTTCTTCCAATTGCACCATACACCCAGCATCAGCTTATTGTGAGTTAGCCATGGTTTGGCCATAGTCTATGAAGCCTGACCGACCTTTGACCACGACTTTTTTCGCACATTCATATCACGTGATCCACTTTTCACACTAGTTATTAATTAATCTCTTGAAAACAGTTCGGTTTCATTACATTTTAATAAAGAATCGCAACTGAGTACACGGTTCATTGTTTCTTTCAGTGAGCTCCTGTGGCACCCAAATAGCGCGCTTTTTTGTATACCCAGCTTTTTTAAATAGGTCATAACTGTCTTTTGGTCAATTCCCAGATGTTCAGCTACATCGTAATTATATGCCGATGTTCCCTACTTTGTCTTTGACATCAAAATGTTCGGATTGAAAATGTTTAAATCAACTTTGTACTACTCTTACTGACACATAATGTCAAAATTTTTTCGCGGTTTGTGTTGCATTTTTTCCTTATGCGTAATATAATTTTAAAATGTATCGAATTTCTTAATTAGATTCACTCTTTTTAACAGAAAATAAAACAAATGAAAAACCGCGGGCAACAACATTATACTAAATTGTTTCTTTTTTTTTAAATGAACCTCACCCTTTTAATGGTATCAAAACCAGCCAGATAGCCTACAACTAATACAGCCAAAGAGATTTTATTAAAATTTTGCTCCGACTACATGCAAAAAGACTTTTTCCCGACCTATTATATAAAATATTTATTATATAATAATAATTTATTGCGCTGGTAAATTTTGTCTAACTGGTCATTAACTCAAATGAGCATAGCTCAACGGAACGGTTCAGACGCAATACCTACAAAATTAAGCACTAATTCATAGCATTTGCCCCTGTTGTTTTGCTAGGCAACAATTTGTTCTGGTGCCTGTAGAACTATAAATCAGGTAGGTAGTACACATATCTTAGCATAAAACTGCCTATGAACAACCTAAGTAAGGTCATTATTGTACTTCCTACTAATGAAATGAACTAGTAGTACCTACAAGGTTAAGTGCAACGATATTCAAATCGCAATGAAGAGTAAAAAACCAACAGTAAACAAGTAGGCAAGAACGCTTTTTATAAAGCAAATATAAAGCTTAATAATATGTAATGTAACCATATTTTTCTACGTCAAAATGAGACGCTTGCGTAACGTGACCCTTATTTTTTGCGTCTAAACGGCACACTTGCGAAAATAGAAAAACATGAACTTACAAGTTAAAAATCAAGCAAACGTGAAAAATATATAGAACGCATTCGTATCAGTATAAAAATTACACTGGAGGGTGACAGGGCCAAACGAACTTAAAATTCAGATTCAGCGGGTCGAAAAACATGTCGGTAGGTAGGTCTGGTCCAAAGTACATTCCACTTTTTTTTTGTGTGCTGGTGTTATCATTAGTGGACTGGTTGCAAACAGTACATTTTTGTTACGGCTGAGGACAGACGGCCTGACAATGGGAACGTCCTGTTCAGAACTGGACGTATGGTCATATTGGTAATACGCATGTTCACATGAACATATGTTTCTACATGCTTATTTTGTATAAAATTTCTTAAATTAACAAATTTAAACTTCCTGATCACAGTACAATATAATGTATGTATACAATCTTCCCTAAACATTGTGTAAATATTAGTAGTAAGTATTTACTAAACTTATGTAGTTCATATATTCTGACACTATAGTCCATAAAATATAGCTTGATCTGTGTGACAGATGTCAACGAAACCAACGAAGTAAGTTTGAACGAGCAGCATGTTTACAATTTCATTTTGTATCAAATATATTTTTATTTATTTCGTGTCAGTTTTATTGCAACTGAATTGCAATATATTATAAATATAAAAATATTAATATTTAAGCCTAAAATGTACCTCGTAAGTACTGAAATACCTAGTAAACATTTTATACATAAATGACGCTTACACACGTACAAAGTCATACTGGACTGAAAATAAAAAAGAGATGGGACAGTCGATATACGTAAATCGATAACCGATCTTTATTAAATTATTCATAAAAGAAATAAACCCAATACAGTACCTATATAAAACTTTCAACATATTTTTCACAATTAAAATAGACAGTTCCATTATAAAATACATAAATCGAATTAATTAAACATTAAAAAACTACTTTTCGTCTCAGAGTAGATGATAACGTTATGTACGCATTATTGTCAATAAACTAGACATATTTATTTATAAAACAGTCGTAATTGATTGATTGATCTAACGACTGTCCCTATTTGGCAAAAAATGATAAATGTTCTAGCAGGAACGCTCTAGTGATGACGATAATAGTGACCTAGACCTTAATTGTACTCCTTTTGAATAATTAAAAGAGTCAAAAAACACTTTTTGTTTGAAATAAATTCAAAAAGGTTTTCATCGATTGTATTTTGATTATAATAGAAAATCTCAACTATAAAAATAAAGAGTTTTATCGATAAAAAACTACGGCCTTCATCGTAAGCGTGATAGTGCTAGCACTAGTGACAACTGTCACAGAGATCAAGCTAGGGAATCTGAAGTGTCAGGTGGTGTTCTTGTATTATATTCAATATCTTAGTGTTTTAACGTGTTATGTTAAATAATCTTGATGGCATTTTATGTAATATATAGCGACAGAACTGCTGAGGTGTAGTGAATCTATACTAATATTATAAAGAGGTAAAATTTGTAAGTTTGTATGCAGGGGGTAATCTCTGGAACTCATAATCTAATTCTAATTTTATTTTAACTGGCAGAAAGCTACATTATTCCTGAGTGCTATAGGCTATAAATTGTTTCTATAACATGTATATTAACCGAGCTATCACAACTTTTGTCTGGCAAGTCGGAAAAAAATACCTCGTAAAACAGAATTATTTGCGTGCGCTGCCTAAACAGTTGCTTAAAATTAAAAAGAATGTATGGCTACCTGGTTCATCTTAATTATTTCTACAAAAAAGTCAGCGATACCATATCTCTATCTTTTATATTTTATCTTTTATACTTCTATTATTGCATTAAAAAATTTTTTTTTCGGCATTGTTACGTTTGGTTGATTATTTGAGCAACAAAATATTAATTCTTATGACAATAAATTATTTCAGTATCACAAGAACATCATACAGATAAGATTTGCCATTTACAGTATATCAATTGGTCATACAGTTTCGGAGATAATATAAAATTACTAAAACGCAAAATGACCCTAGCATAACTTTCATTGTGCAGACGTTTTACCTATTTGCCCATAGATGGCGTTCTGCAATGACGTCATTTTTCTGAATCGCGGTGTTAAGACTTTCCGTGGATTGATGACCCTCTCGAATTATTATGCCCACGTTGTCGTTAGTTGGAGTTCTAAAAATTACATGTCAGTTGGTTATTGGTTTCGGTTGTTTCGTTCGCATGGTTGTTGTTGTTGATAGATACCTCATAATCGAAAATATCGTAATTTCGTTGTACGTTTGTTTTGTATGTTCGTAGTTTCGTACTTCGTTCTATCGTAATAATCGACACGAGTTATTCGATATTACGATTGTTTTGTTTTGTAAAGGCGGACGGTGTTCGAGTCGCTCTCCCTTTGTTCATAATTGTTTTCAAGTCTGTGCGTGGTTTGTTGAGAGCATGCCTAAAAGGAAATCTCAACTGTCTCGGCAGACATCACAGACAAGAGCCGCTCGAGTACGCCGTACGGAAGAATCTGCCCCTGAAAATGAGCAACGCCTCTCGAGAAATAGAGAATATATTTCGCAAGCACGCGCTAGAGAATCTAGCTCCGAGCGCTCACAGCGCCTCGCAAGCCAAAATGTGAGGACGACGCGGGCCCGTGCTCGAGAAACTAGCGCTGAACGTGCGCAATCATTTGCCCTGACTATTAATAAGTCCCAGGGACAAACATTCTCTTTGGTTGGCATTGACCTACGAAAAGAATGTTTTTCCCATGGGCAATTATATGTTGGTCTATCAAGAGTGGGATCATCCGAAAGGCAGATTATTCTGTTACCGGAAAATAAAACAACCTCAAACATTGTATATAGAGAAGCTTTAAATTAAATAGATACCTAACTTAAACAAATAAATAAAATAAGTAAAAGGCAACTAAGGGTTAAGTTACCTTGAGCAGAAAATAGAACTTCGGTAATCTTTTAAGTTACTGATCTGATTCCAAAAAATATTTTACTAATAAAATTAAATACAGTAATATCAATCGAGTGTAATCTTATGTTAAAACAAGAAATTTTCCGCGGACGAAGTCGCGGGCAGAAGCTAGTATATTATATTCACGCCTTTTTCCCTTTTTTTTTTTTTTAGGGGTAGGCAGAGTCCACTGCCCTCCACCTGCTACGATCTTTTGACATATTCAGCGTAGCAAAGCGGTTTTCTGTGGGCCACTTTTCGCCCCCGACGGAAACGAGACGTGACGTGTCGCGAGCCACATCGCCGCCATTCGTACAGTTTTTTAATTTTTTTGAAACTCATTGCGTTTCCGCGAGAAAGTATGTTTATAAAATTTAGAATACTAACTTACCTAGTGGGTTTTAATATTTATGACAAAATTGAATAGTTTTCGAGTTATCAACGGGGTCAAAAGTGGCTCGAAATGGTTCGTGTAAATATTCACCATCAGCGTACTCTTTGCTTGAACATGGCTTGATACGCTGCCGCTTGTCTAGATAAGTTACCTCTGGTATAAGGAAGCTCCGAATTCGTCTTTTTTTGAATTTTATAGTAGGGCTACCTACTGTGGAATTTGAAAGAAGACGAATTCGATAATGGATCATTTGTTTTCAATCAAAATTTTAGGATTCATCGATCAGCTGCGCTTGCGATTTTTCATACGGCGTTGAAACGAACGGCAAACTAGGCATGAACTCGAATAAAAAACATATCAACTAAATTGTTTTAATGGTTAAGTTTGAGGACGATGATCGTCGAGTGATTGTTTTGATATGAAACGGTCGCTATCATGCTATTTCGAAACCGTATCGCCAACCTTTGATTGAACCATTAAACGATTAGATAACTAAAAATATAATGATTATATAACTAAGTACCTGAGCCATGCTTGGCTGTGGCTCTAATATTGATTACGGTACTTTACAAAGTCATTTACTCAAATTTGAAACCAAATGATTATTGCTTTTTTGGACGGGCTATGGTGTGAATGCACGCCGTTCTCTCCGGTTTGACGAAAGGACAGCACGCGGCCCCATAAATCACCATATTCCATCGCCTTCGTCATCGGGCCGATCACTGTTACCGAGTCCTTGACGTTCTTAGCCAACCTGCCGGATTATTCTTTTGGCTACCATCCCTCCCCAATCCTCCAGGGCGTCGCTCTCACATTATCAACCTTTCCGCGGGTGACGGACTATACCCTGGTCTATTAACTCATGGCCTCGACTGCAGCGGCATAAGCTGCAAATACCCGCGCCTGCGTTCTTCTGGTGGTTCAGTTTCTTTTAAGGGACTTCCACAGTAATCGGCTAACATATTTTAATCTCTCTATAATCTTGATATATTTCATCTACTTCCCGGTGATCAGACATGAACAGGCCTGATCAGGCCGGATCAGACCTGAAATTAGACATGATCAGGTGATCAGACCTGAAATTAGACATGATCAGGTCTGATCAGGCCTGTTCATGTCTGTAGGAGACTCCCTCTCTACGTTCAGTCTAGCCGATGTTCCACAGTGTGTTCGAGGATCGACCTCCTGTAAGACACCGCACGTTATGGGCGTTCGTATAACGGGAGTTCGTATAATGGAGTCGAGGGTGGCTCTGGACAAGACGGAGGGCCCCTGTTATTCCACGGGCCCCGTATGGGTCCTGGTCGCTAGAGAGGCCTTGGTACGGTGTCAGGACAGAGTACACCGGCCTGCCACCACTGCGATTGCGAAAAGGACACGGCGCAGCACACACTCGAGATATGTGCTGCGTGGGCTGAGCAGCGCCGTGATCTCGTCGCAATCATCGGTGCCGACCTGACGCTGCCAACCATCGCTAGGGAGATGATCGGCAGCATCAGGAACTGAGCACGGTCGCCGCCTTCTGCGAGGTAGTCGTCTCGCGGAAGGAGGCGTGCGGGAGGAACGCCTCCACGACGACACAATCCACCGCCGGAGACTCGGGCGGCGCAGGCACGAGTATCTGCGCCTAATGCCGCCCTACTGGGTGACTGGACCGGGGACGTGTCACGGTTGGGTCATGGGGCCGCGCGCCGCCCCTCCGTCGTCCCGGACGGAGCCGGGTGACGGGTGCGCTGACCATGGCTCACCCCCTAAAAAAGAGGTCACGCTCGGGACTGTCCTGCATTTCCTGCCGACTGACGTCTTTGGCGAGACAGATGGCCAACCACGCACTGCGGTAACCTTCGTACAGCTGGCTCTTCCGCTCCGCGTTGCGATGGTGCCGCCGACTGCGGGTGTAGCCTGTAGGATCTCCAGGCGCACGCGGCCTGAAGATGTATCAACTATCCGGAACACCAGAGGACCACCCTGCTCAAAGGGAGACACCGCCCACGGGACATGACCACCTCGCAAATTTGCTTTAACGCACAGCGAATGCGGCTAGTCTCGGTGTCCACCTCGTCCGCCTGGGGCGTTGAGAACAGCCATGAGTGAACGATAGCTGCCTCCACCAGTAGGTCCCGATCTATTCGACCCACAGCCCACCGTGGAAATGCGATAGCTGCGTCCGCTGTGTGACCCCTGCTGAACTGTCGGAGGATCTGGAAGTCCCTGTGACGGCCCAGCAGTGCTGCCGTCCCCGTCTTGCGACGGTTCTGCGGCAGAAGTGTTGCTGCCTTCGTCGTTGGGAGGAACGACAGCAGCCTTTAGTGCTTGCCGTTCTGATACTCGTTCCCGCGCAGCGCGTTCTGTTTTACACTGACGGAAGATTGAAGTATAATCACACAAGTTTAAATACCTATCAATAATTATGCTGAAACTATTAACAAAATAATTATCAAAAGAACTATTAACAAAATAATTGCAATTCAATATGCCATTGTTATTGTTTATCCACCATAATGCTCTTCGAATGTATACAAGTACCAAAGTACAGAAACCTAACTTACCCACTATACCTACCTATGCTCAGAGGGAATTGCCCTAGCTTTTGGTCCTGCTTTTCAGTGGGGTGATACTTGGGGTGCCACCCAGCGAGGGCATGTGGTTCAACCTGCTGAGAGACGAACTAGAGATTGCAACCCGGTATGTTTCTCACCCGGCCGGGCCCGGCTGCAATTGTCGCCAACCCGGCCCGGCGGACCCGGCCGGGTTGTATTAGCGATGAAACCTATAAAGTATTTTATGAAAATTTTCTATATATGAATGGAAAAGACAATGGTTCAAGGTCAATAATTATTTTAAACTGGCTTATGAACAGTTATCACAATAACCAGTCTCACTCAAGTCTCAAAATCACACTTAATACATAATTGATTACTTTTACTTATGGACGGCAAAGTAACATTAGTATTAGTAATTATTCATTTTTATAAGTTAAAACAAGTAGGTCTTTCTCTTTACTTCTTATAGTATCTATTTGAAAACATAGTATTAAAATAAGAAACTAATAACACAGCTTAAAGTACGTAAACGTGTCATAACAACTTAGATAAACTGTGGTAGCTTTCAACCAAAACAAATTCTTATCTGTTAAAAGTAAAGTATTATCTTTTCTTAAACTTTGGTTATTAGGACTAGTGAGTGTTACTATTACTAATTGAGCAAATAGCGAAATCTTATAGGCTAGGCTGTATGTAACCGTAAACAAACAAACTTGTATAGTCTCAACTAATAAAATCTATATCTATACCAATAAATAAAATTGGAGTGTCTGTTTGTAATGTTAAAATAATAGGCTTTTTTCATGCTCACGCGGTTATTTGCACGACATCTATGCCTAAAATAGCAATTAATTTTTTTTTGTCTGTCTGTCTGTTTGTTCCGGGTAATCTTCAAAACGGCTGGACCGATTTCAAAAATTCTTTCACCAATGGAAAGCTATAATATCAGGGCGTAAACTAGGCTATATTTTATCTCGGTATTCTCACAGGAACGGGAACTACGCGGGTAAAACGACTATAACCTATAAACGAAGCGAAGCGAGGGCGGGTTGCTAGTGTAACATAAAATTGGTTACGTTACGTAGGCTTTATGAGTATATTCAATCAAACAATCAATCAAATCATTTATTATGCGAAATATGGGTATAAAGTATTAGTAGTTGCAGGTAGACAATGTATCACCATATTTGACCATCAAGCGGCATGCAATAAGCATCGCCAATTCTACGAATTAATGACTTCATAACAAATACATATATATATAGCCAATAACAAAGAAATTAATTTACTTGTTAAATGATTAAAATCATTGTATAAAAAATAATTAAAAAATATTAATTAAAATGATTAAAATATTGTAAGTGTTTAACTAAAGTTAAACACTTACAATATTATAACAAACAAAACGTATATTCTAACTTGCATAAGGCAAAACAATTATTTTTCAGTCTGAAAGAATGATCTTAAAAAGCTGGCCATTCTTACCGCGTCCGGTGACCGGGCCCGGTAAGAATGGCCGGGCCCAGTTTGCAATCTCTAGTCGTCTTGTACGACATCTACGGGCAAGATAGGGAGTGGTAAATTGTATTCTCACTCCGTCACCACACGGAAAGCGAGTTGCAGTCAAAATAAAACTATTCTAACCGATTTTACATATGAATTTGATTTTTTGATTCTGTAATGGGTAGACATAAATCTCTGTAAAATAACAATGACTTGTTTAACCTTAGTACTCCTGTAACCACGAACGACGTTTCAAACACGTTTTTTTTAAGACAACCCCCTGCACTAATAAGCAAATAATCCTTGTATTGCGGGGAACTATACAAACATATAATTAAGGGATACCAATTACATCCAGACTCAGAAAAACATTTTGTGAATCGCACATAGTGTTGTCCTGCGTGGGATTCGAAATCGCGACACTGGCACGTTAGGTCGGTATCTCAACCACTAAGTACCTGTGCCATTTTTTTTAGTGTTTTAAACATCAGGAAACAAAAATTAAATACAAACACTACAAAATCTATAAAAAATATTTCTATTTTAGTGTTTGAAACGTCGGGAATCAAATACGAACACGATAAAATGTGTAAAAAATAGTTTTAATTCAAATAGTTGTAGTCCAAAATTATTTCAGAGATACAGAGTGTATAAATAGCGAAGTAATAATTTAGTAATATAGCGATCTGTTAGATTTTGTGGGTTTGATTTCTATACAGGCTAATGAGTCGTGGACCAGGAGTGTGGTGGTGCTGTTCTTCAAGAAGAGTGACAAAGCTCTTCTAAAGAACTACAGACCCATCTCACTCCTGAGCCATGTTTATAAGTTGTTCTCGAGGGTCATTACCAATCGACTCTCGCGCAAGCTCGATGACTTCCAGCCGCCCGAACAAGCCGGCTTCCGAAAAGGCTATAGCACCATAGACCATATCCTCACGCTTCGGCAGATTATACAAAAGACCGAGGAGTATAATCGGCCCCTGTGCTTAGCGTTTGTGGACTATGAGAAAGCCTTTGATTCAGTCGAAACTTGGGGGGTGCTGCAGTCCCTTCAGCGGTGCCAAATCGACTATCGCTATATCGAAGTGCTGAAGTGTTTGTATAGGAACGCCACAATGTCAGTCCGTGTCCGGGATAGGAGTACGAAACCGATCCAGTTGCAGAAAGGCGTGAGACAGGGAGATGTCATCTCTCCGAAACTGTTCACCACTGCACTGGAAGATGTCTTCAAGCTCTTAGACTGGACTAGACTCGGCATCAACATTAACGGCAAATACATCACTCACCTTCGATTTGCGGACGATATAGTCGTTATGGCAGAATCCATGGAGGACCTTGGCACTATGCTCAATGATCTCAGCAGGGTATCCCAACTAGTGGGTTTACGAATGAACATGGACAAGACGAAAGTCATGTCAAATGCCCATGTCATTCCTGTACCGGTCCTAGTTGGCAATGCGATTCTTGAAGTTGTCGATCACTATGTTTACCTAGGACAAACAGTCCAGTTAGGTAGATCCAATTTCGAGAAAGAGATCAGCCGACGAATCCAACTCGGTTGGGCAGCGTTCGGGAAACTTAAGAGGATCTTCTCGTCCAACATACCTCAGTGTCTGAAAACACAGGTCTTTGAACAGTGTGTGTTACCAGTGATGACTTACGGCACGGAAACGTGGTCCCTAAATGTAGGCCTCATATCAAGGCTCAAAGTCGCTCAGCGTGCTATGGAGCGGGCTATGCTCGGGATTTCTCTGCGAGATAGAATCCGGAATACGGAAATCCGCAGAAGAACGGGTGTAACTGAAGTGGCAATGGGCAGGCCACATCGCTCGACGAACCGACAACCGCTGGGGAAGAAAGGTTCTCGAGTGGCGACCACGTATCGGACGACGCAGTGTAGGACGCCCCCCCACTAGGTGGACCGATGACCTAGTGAAAGTAGCTGGGCGTCGTTGGATGCAGGCGGCACAGGACCGCTCATTGTGGCGCAACATGAGGGAGGCCTACATCCAGCAGTGGACGGCGATAGGCTGAAATGATGATGATGATGATGATGACAGGCTAATGATGTGCGAGATCTACAAATAAATGTTTGGAATTTCGATGTAATTTAATTTTAGTATTAATTTTATGTTTGTAAAGTCCCCCGTGACTAGAAATTGCAACCCGGTATGTTTCTCAACCCGGCCGGGCCCGGTTGCATTCGTCGCCAATGAAACCTTTAAAGTATTTTATGAAAATGTTCTATATATGAATGGAAAAAGACAATGATTCAAGGCTAATATTTATTTTAAACTGGCTTATGAACAGTTATCACAATAATCAGTCTCACTCAAGTCTCAAAATCACACTTAATACATAATTGATTACTTTTACTTAAGGACGGCAAAGTAACATTAGTATTAGTAATTATTCATTTTTATAAGTTAAAACAAGTAGGTCTTTCTCTTTACTCCTTATAGTATCTATTTGAAAACATAGTATTAAAATAAGAAACTAATAACACAGCTTAAAGTACGTAAACGTGTCATAACAACTTAGATAAACTGTGGTAGCTTAAGTAAAAGTAATCAATTATGATTACTTTTACTTATGGGCGGAAAAGTAGCATTAGTATTAGTAATTATTCATTTTGATAAATTTAAACAAGCAGGTCTTTCTCTTAACTCCTTATAGTGTCTATTTGAAAACATAGTATTAAAATAGAAAACTAATAACGCAACTTAAAGTACTAAACGTGTCATAACAACTTAGCTTAGATAGATAGATAAACTATGGTAGCTTTGGTATAAACAAAACAAATTCTTATGCTACAAACAAATGCTTATGCTAAAACTAAACTTTGGTTATTAAGACTAGCGAGTGTTACTATTACTAATTGAGCAAACAGCGAAATCTTATAGGCTAGTCTGTATTGTAACTGTAAACTATCAAACTTGTATAGTCTTAACTAACAAGAAGTAACGTAAAATTGGTTGCGTTACGTGGGTTTATAAATATATTATAACAAAACAAAAGGTATATTCTAACTTGGATAAGACAAAACAATTATTTTTCAGTCTGAAAGAAAGATCTTACAAAGCTGGCCCTTCCTACCGGGTCCGGTGACCGGGCCCAGTAAGAATGGCCGGGCCCGGTGGGTGCTTAAAAGGGTACGGCCCGCCCGGGCCCGGTTTGCAATCTCTAAGACGAACGTTTGGTAATGCATCTTATATTTCACGGATGCCAATTGATGGTGGTGTTAACGCCAATCGGTCGGCTTTTTTCCATGCAATGAAATTTATTATACTTATAGTAGGATGAATATTATGACATGAATTACGTGATGGATCGCTCGACATGCGCCCCCCTGGACGTTATTATACTTATAGTAGGATGAATATTACGACATGAATTATGTGATGGGTCGCTCGATATGCCGCCCTCCTGGACGTTATTATACTTATGGTAGGATGAATATTATGACATGAATTACGTGTTGAGTCGCTCGATATGCCGCCCCCCTGGACGTGCCGCCCGCGTGCGGTGCACGCCTTGCACGCCCGCTTACGGCAGGCCTGTATTGTCACTATGTCTGTTGAATTTGAATCAATTTATTAAACAGATTTCGATGCTCAAACATACATTTGATCTGTTCATGCACATCAATTTCGAAGAAAAAGCTAAATATTTTTTCAACGCATGACAAAAAATGCAATTCTCAATATCAGTATTAAAATTATTATAACAAAAACATTTTTTGCAGTAAAAACAATTTTATCAGCTATATTTGCATTATTCACATGGTTACGTGAATTGTTAGCTTCAACTCATCACGTGACTGCCTGTAGAAGTATCCACTTCAAAAATTTAGCAATAAAGCTGACTTCATGCTTTGAAATTCTAGCATCCCTAAAATAGCTTATGGGAATTAGATAAACCAACTGCAGCATATATCAAACTTGTTTACTTGGTGCCATTATGTTGATCCTATCTTGGCAATTCTGTTTAATTAGATATATAATATATATATATAACCACGTATATAAATCGGTGGAGGCAAAACGTGATTCCTTTATAAATATGGAAGAGAATTTAGGATTTTCCTTGCTTGATTAATTCATACATTACCCGTGTGGTGACGGATTAATACAATTCACTACTCTCTATCTTGCCCGCGAATATCCTAAGGAATTGTTAGAACTAAGCACTGGGAATAATACTAAGGAATTACTAGGACTAAGCAATAGGCATAAGTAATTAGAGAAGGAAAATTCGAAATATTACTATATACTTTTTTTTTTGGGGATGGGTTACGGGCGGCGCGCTTCTCGCTCCACTCCGTCCGGGGCGACAGAGGGGCGTAAGCACGCACACCCGTGACACGTCGCCTTCGTCGTTGGGCCGACCACCGGAGCAAGGTGACTCGACGTCAGTGGTCGGCCCGACAGAATACCCCCTGAGGATTACCCTCTCCTCAACCAACGTCCCCCCCTCGGGGAGGCCGTCGGTCTTTCCTGACGCGGTCGGCCTCTCGGCGGATGACGGACTCATTCCTCGGTTCAGTCACCAGCGGCCTCGGCTAAGGCGGCATCACGCGCAGGTAATCACGCCTGCGCAGCCCCAATATTACCATATATGTACTTACCAACCCGTCTGACCATATTAGGTCAATTTCTCTCCCATTATAGAGGAGGCTCGAGCCCAGCAGTGGAACCTATATGAGCCGACAAGAATCCATATATTTGACAGTTAATCCTTAAAGACACCTGTGTGTGTGTGCGTGTGCTTGTTAGTACAAAATACGATCAGGAAAATAACTGCACAATACGTTTTTAAAGCTTACAGTTGTACAGCACGCTATAGATAGGGCTATTCCCGTGATATGCCAAACTTAACGTCAAGGGAATACGAAAATAGAAGAACGGGTGTAACACAATGGCAATGGACAAGCCATATCGCTTCACATGTCAACAACCGTTAGGAACGAAACGTTCTTAAGTGATGACCACGGATCGAGCGATGCCTACAAAACAGATTTATGCGACGGGCAACGGGAATACCGTGGTTCGTTCGTAATGTCGATCTACACATCGACCTCGAATTGCCGACCATCAGGCAGTACATGAAGCGTTGCTCCCAGCGCTATTTTGACTCTGCCACGACTCACCCCAATCCACTAGTGGTTGGGGCGGCAAACTACGTCCCCTCAAAAATATCCACGGTCCGACGTCCTCGTCATCTTCTTGAAGAAGGGGATGACGCTATTACGATCGCCCAAGAAAGGGCCTACACAGCTCGCGCAGCGGTAACACAAAAAACTCCGGGGTATGGGCCTCGCCGACGAGGTCGAAAACCGCGGCGCGTAAAAGTCATTAACCTAAACGTGGCCACGCCCACTTTGCTTTCAGTGACGCCCCGAGCCGAGGTCCGTTCCCCACAGGGGGATGTTCGCTTAACTTACTTACCGGGTTGAGAGCCTTCCGCTCGCCCATTGACCGCGTTAAGCTGTCAAGGTCATCTGCGACCAACAGCTACACAAACAAAAAAAGAAAAAAATCGAGCGATGCAGTGTAGTACGGGGTCCTATCAGTTGGATCGGTGACTTAATCAGTCATAGGGAACGTGTGTATACATGCAGCAAGACACTGTGTGACATTTTCTGGTAGTCTACTGCATCTAACTGTTGCGATAAATCGCTGTTAGAACTTGTTAAGGTTTTAGAAATAAAACTATTTTTTTACGGATTTTAACGCGTTTGTATTTGGTTTCTCGACGTTTAGAATACTTTTCAGACTGGTCACGGATGGATTAAGCTGTCCTCGTTATTACAGAGATTTATATTATCCGCTTCAGCATTATTTATTAAAAATTTGACCCATGTTTTGACACAAAAGTATTGTCAGTACAAAAAGAAAACGATTTAATATGAAAAAAAAAATTGTTTTTCGTCAGCAATTATTAAACGTTAAATTTGTAGTCAATATTTATATAATGTGTAATACTCGCGTAAACATCAGAAATCTTTTACAGTTCCAACAGAACAACACTATTTGTATTTGAAACTTTCGAATATTTTTCAACAATGAGAACAAAAACGCTATTGTGCATTATGAAATGTTTAGTACACGGTGTAGTAAAAGTCATTTTAAATTGATTTACAATGTAATATCCTAAGTTAAAACTTTAACCACTAAATTAAAATAATTAGCAATGAACTGATTGCATCGATGGCTTGATGAGACTCATGAGTTTACTGAGCGTTTGAATCCTAGTTTAGAACATTCTTATAACGGTTTTCCTGTTATTATAGTTCTCGGTAACAGCAATATAGGTATAATCGTCACTATTTATATATTTATATACATATTACTTACCAATATTGCAGGAATTTCTTGCGTAAAACGTTGCATAATGCATTGTTCCACCTCACATCTGCTCATTAATTCGCAGTTGAAAGACGTATTTCTATAAAAAATACACTAACTTCAAACGTTCATAAATAGCGTGTACTATCGACAGTAATGCCCTGGTTATTATTTGTATTTAGCTGCAAGTTTTTTTTTTATGTAAATGACTAGCAGAATTTTTACCACAGAGCGACACCAGTAATAGATAAAGCGTTCTCTAGGCACGGATTTCACACGTGAATGATAATATTTTTTTAATGAATTTATAGACATGTGGGTAGCCTGGTGATGATGCAGTTTCTTTACTATTAAGGCAAGCAATAATTAACAATAGACAAGGCACGTAAATTTGAATAATACAAAATTTTAACAAATAAAAACCGACTTTAAAAAACAAGGTGAGCCAAACACGCTATATACTATAACTAAGTAACGTACATATAAATACAGTCGAATTGAGAACGACCTCCTTTTTTGAAGTCGGTTATTAATTAAGGTTGTACCTACAACATAGACAGCTTTTTTCATAATACCTACCATTAGGTACCAAACATTAAAAGTCAATCATTGCGATGTAATCTAACCGGATTATTTTATCTCAATTCATACACGTCCCACTGCTGGGCACGATCCTCCTCCACCAATAGGAGGGAAATTGACCTACCATACCAAGCTACTTAGATGTATTTGTTTCGTCATCTTTTACGAAACCCACAGGCGAGATAGTGGTTGGTGAATTGTATTCTTACTCCGTCGCCACACGAAAAGCCAGATTATTATGATTTTAAAAAATACTTACCGTATAAAAAGCGAGGAACCGTGTTATTTTAGGCTGATATTTCAAGTGCGCTACTAAAGTTGCATTAATTTGAATTTAATTAATCTTTAATTACACACAACGTAATCTGACATAAAAACGGATGATATAAATTTAACATAATACATTATTAAATCATATTTTAACCACTGTTAAGGTCATGAGCAGCAAGTATATACTAGGACATCCAGATATCTTTTCTTTCATGTACAAGTAAGATCAAATCAGGGCCGGATTATCCATAAGGCGGATTAGGCAACTGTCTAAGGGCCCCGAGCATGGACCAAGAAAAAAAAGAGTTTGTATACAACAAGGTACGCATATCAGAAGTTTTTATCCTTTATCCTCTATCTCATTCTCTCGCCAGCTGAATCCTATACATTTACGTGTTTGTGTCTCTATGGACTCGCTTATTCGTTTCATCGAGTTTGAAACCACAACGATTCTAAAAAAGTTTCACTTCAAAAACATTTCATCCAACGATTTTTTGAACATTTGTATACTTCCTCTATTTATTCTCTTTTTTATTGCTGTTGTTGGTTAAAGAGAAAACAGCACACCTGTGGTAGGTAAGTGATTCGCCTGTTCATAGACCTTCTACCGTGGATCCGAGAATCGCATTGCCCAGGGGCCCTGATAGGGATAATCCGACCCTGGATCAAACGATCATAACATTAATTAATAGTAGTTGTATTTAACAGTCGCAAAACAGAGTAAAAGTTTACGAGATAAAAGTGCTTATAACATTACGTCTTATTAGCGTAATATTTTCGACTAGCAACCCGCCCTCGCTTCGCTTCGGTTTTAGTCGTTTTACCCGCTAGTTCCTGTTCCCGTCGGAATACCGGAATAAAATATAGCCTATTTTACGCCCTGATATTATAGCTTTCCATTGGTGAAAGAATTTTTGAAATCGGTCCAGCCGTTTTGAAGATTACCCGGCACAAACAGACAGACAGACAAATTTTTTTTAATCTATATTTTAGGCATAGGTGTCGTGCAAATAACCGTGTGAGCATGAAAAAAGCCTATTATTTTGACATTACAAACAGACACTCCAATTTTATTTATTGGTATAGATGGCACAGAAACTAAAAGTTATATGGAAAAATATTAATTTATGGTTCGGCATTTAAACAAAAGGAAATCCAAACCAGGCAAATTTATTTTACATCCATATAGAAAATTATTATAAACCTATTCGTGTTCCCATAGCTTATGTTCCAAACTTACACAACCAATGTTTTTGGCTAATCGCTAACAACTATGAGAAATTGTAATACCATGTTAAAATCAATAGTAACCAAAATATAGTTTGTTTTGTAATTGTAGGAGTTTAGGTGTAACCTTAGAATAATAACGTATAGAAGGTAAGTTCACACACAAAAAGTGAGGCATTTCAATTGGAGCCTAATGGAGTTTACGCCGGAACCGTTCCGTAATGTACAAGTCATTGTACTGCACGTACGTACGCAACTCTTAAAAAATAAATTGATAATTATGACGGTTTGTGCATTCAAATGGTGTCACAACACATTTGAAAAACTTAAAAAGGTTTTTAACATTACTTTTAAAAGTATTTCGACGATTTATGTTAATAAAAACAAAATTTGATTTCATAATTTGTATAGTGGTTTGCGTGTGTACGTGTGTAATCGTCTGCGCGCCATTAGTATTTTTAGATTCAAATTTTGAAAGTTCGAAGTATTGACACTATCCTTCTATACGTTATTATTCTAAGGATGTAACTTATAATTTAACATTTATAGCGTGACCCATTTTCCAAGTTAATTATAGTCAACCTTCATGGCGTTATAACAGTCATACCTACGCTGTTATAATAAGCCATAATTGAGATTGACCTAAGCACTCTCTCAATGGCAACTAATTGGCTAGCCTTATTGACTTCCATGTTAAGTAATTAATTCATTTAACATAGATTCCGTATGGTGACAGAGTAAGAATACAATTCACCACTCCCTATCTTACCCTTGGATGTCCTAAAAGACGACTGAGCGATATAATAAGCATATAACATCTATGCAATAGAAGAAAATCTATAAATAAAACTCTACCAATCTGTCTGACCAGCATGGTATCGTAAGGTCAATTTTTCATCTATTGTGGAGGAGGCTCGAGCCCAATAGTGGAACTTTTATGAGCTGAATGATGAAGAGATCTCATAAAATATATGTTTGTCTCTTTTTTTTTATTACTCAAGTATTCATATATAATTCTAAAGGCGAATTTGTAATTCAATCTTTTGTTTATTTATTTTGAAACATTAAATCTTTGCTTATTTTGGGTCTCATATGAAAGTTCAATTTGATATTAAATATTAAACTAGCCTTTAATACAGGAAAATTAAGAACGACATATATAAAAATGAACATTTATTATAGAAAATCTATCCAATTTTAATACATTTTAACTTATGTGCAATTTGCATTAATTATAGATTATACCTAATTGATATACAAAACAATAATTATGATTGCCTCATTGGTCCAGTACCAGAAGCAACCAAGGTGGATATTTCAGGTTAAATGTCCTTTTTATGGATAAAAATACTTATAGGTATCGCAACTTATATGGCAAAATAATGGTGTACTAAATATCTAAAGACCTTCCGAGGATACAGATGTTTGGATGTAACAATAAGAAAATATTCAAACAATTTATCTTACAATCTAATACATGTTGAAAGTGATTTATCTAATAATTTACTTGTTAATAAATACATTTAAATTGCAGCACATGGCAATATACAAATAATACTATGTCGAAACATTATTACAATTTACAGGTTCACAAGTGCAAATATTACAAAATCTGACTTTAGAAAAAATTATGAAATATTTATATAAAACTATTAAATTGCATCTTTGTGAAAGCTTGTAAAATTTTCTTTTAAAGCGAATGAACAATTTCGTATAGCATACGTTTGAAAATAATTTAGAATCATTCTTAAACTACACTCTTAATCCATAATATATCTTACATTTTAAATATAAATTGAATACAATCTCAATTTGTATAGATAGTCTTTTTACAATTGTATATTTAGGCCCTACAAATTTTTATTTGTACATTTGAAATTTAAAAATAATCATCATAGAATCATATCAAAATATCAAGTTTTAAAAAAGCTTATATATGGCTATTACATATATATATATATTGATCCTGATTTTAATAAAAGTAGGACCTAAACATAAATTATTCATTTCTAAAATGGTGAAAATTCAGTCTACTTAATTTTAAGAAGTCCTAAATTATATAATAACTAAATAACGGTTATTTGTACCTATAAAAATCAAAAAATATTTTTGATATTAGGGTAATTTGCAGACAATTCAAAATCAAGTCTATATTCTCTAACAAATGTTGCGTAGTGTTGAATAAATGAATTAGTTTTTGATTTAATGCACATTGAAATATACAATGATGCCTCAGTACGTAAGTGATGACCAAAACTGATTTTTTTTACCCTTTCATTGGAATTAATCATCAAAAGGAGTAATTTCAAGCCTGTGTACAAGATAACATAATGCAAAAGTAATATATACAGAATATATCAGGTTATGGGGCAACTTTTCGAGTATGTTGTAGTTTAACGGTCATAGATCGTAATTAGAATGTATATTACTCAAAAAACATAACATAAAAGTTATAGTGATTACAAAAATGTGTGTTTAAGAGAGTATATGCCTTAAATGTTACGTATTATGTAGGCATGTACAGACAGGATACATGTAGGCGTGTAAAGCTTCGACAGTATAAATAGGTATGATTTGCGCGAACTATTCAATGGTAGCGTAGGTACAAAGGCGACTTGTCAACAGTCATCGGCCGATCAGCTGATTTACAGTGAGGTTTGTTTTGCTTATGCGAATATAATCATTGATTTATTCAATTGTTAATGAACATTTAACAAAGTACGAATATGTTGCAGATTAAGTATCATTAACTTTATACATTTCAATCAGATTTACATGAAAAAGCAATAACAAAAATTAAAATGTTACATGTCTCTAATTCATTAACGAATCAATATTTTTATTTCAAATTTTATTCATAGGTTCCTACCATCATTGCCTAGCTCCCGTTTGACCAGTTGCCCCATAACCTGATACATCCTGTATAAAATAGAGATAAAAAATAATTTCAGTTAAAAAATAGATATTTTTTAATGTAAAGCTATTTCATTCATCTTATCTTCATATTATCATCATCGCAGTTCATTAACATCCTACTGCTTGACTCGAGCTTCCTCTTTATGGAGGAATATTGACTTACTACACCATAGTAATCAGACAGGATTGTACAGGCTTTTATTTTGAATTTTCCTTCTCTTGCACAGATGCTATTATATATATAAAAATCCGTTAGTTATCTTTTAGAACACCCACAAGCAAAATAGGGTGCTGTGAATTGTTTTATTACTCCATCACCGAAGTAATATATTTTTTTACAGGTTTTTCATGTATAGCAAACCAATAAATATTCAGATAATAAGCACCTAAATATTGTAAATAAAACTACTTTACAGATTTTATCGAGTCTGTATTTGATTATTTTATAAATCAAAAACTTTTAGTTAGATAAAGGAAAATTAATAATAATTTACCATCAAAAATTAAATACAAAGGCGATAAAATCCTTAGTTTCATTTACAATGTGTAATACTCGCGTAAACAACCTAAATATTATTTGTTAAATTATAACAAAGCATGAACAATGAACGATGATAACAATGAATGAAAAAGGAATGTCAATAGACAGAAACATTAATACATTTGAAATAAGATATGTTAAATGCCATAATTGTGTTCTTAAATACTACTCAATGAGGAAGATGCCTATTATGCTACATGCTATGTGATGTATACATATTTTATCTAAAATATTCATTTTTATTTCTTTATGAATGTGCTTGTTTATATACATTATTAATATCTATAACTCTAGGGTTTCCAATCCATAAAGGTTCCATTAGGCATTGGAGTTGCATTTGTGATATTCAGTATGGAGTTTTATTTAGATTTTTTTTATGCAGTTCTTATGTATTTGATGTACACAGTAAGGCATCTTCAAGGCTCAACACTGTAAAACTATTTATAACTAACACTACACATTTTTTTTTTTCAACACACTGAAAGTCAGTCTTCATTTTAGTTATTAATTTATCAGAGTATTTCTGATTTAACCAATGTAGAGTCAACTGTTTAACATTGTCACATCTTTGTTGTAGCTTCTAGTGAGCGCAGAAGGGGTGCGCGGGCCATATACTAGAATCGATCTTTAGAGGCATGTAGATCTGGGTTGGTCAAATATTGCAATTCTTGCAATTCCTGGAATTTCTCATGATCTCTGATATGTGCATAATTAGCTGATAAGCACATCAAATAATGTACTAAACTTAATATTACGAGTATACAAGATACCATTGCTAAGATAAACATAAACTCTGCCTTCTCAACATAATCCTTGCAAAATAGTTTAACTTTGTGAGCCTCACAAATCCTCATATCCTCCTGTTTCACACTCGACGGAAACATGAAGTCGAATTGCGTGAAATCAATACACGTCGATAGGTCGATATTTTTCGGTTTTGAACAAAGTGCCCAGAAAATCGTAAAGAGAAATGTCGTTATAACCAGAAAACCTAGCAATATGATCCATACAAATGTCAAAATGTATGTGATTATCATAAATACAGCACAGGATATCCTTCCACCGACACGGGCTCTCCAAGCTCTGTATACTTTTTGCCTAGTAGCGCCTGTTGTAAGGCACCCTAAACACAACAGCATAAATCCAAGGGCCGCCATGCATGCGCTGCCTACGATAAATATCATTTGGAGAGCTTCAATCCATATCAAACGGAAATGAAATACTTCTTCGAACATAAGTATGGAAAGGGAGGAACCGCGGTACATAGTCCCGCAGAACACACCCACGCCCAAACAACACATTATCGTTGCAATAAGAGTGGCATGAGGCACTCTCGTGATGCAGGCTTGACACGCGTCACCCATTATGGAAGCAATATCACTGTTAACAATTCACACAAAATCACAAGTTTTGTAATAATCTCACTGGAAATTACAATCATTTAGTTCAGTTACTCTAACAAACACTACACAAAAGGGAAAGCTAATTGATTCAAAGTATGACAAATAACTTTGACATTCAAAGCAGATAACGAATTTTTTAAAAGTAATTTCAGAACATGGTTACAAAGTCATTTACGCCAAGTCTTTATGTATTCATTAAATGTTATTTAATTAATTAATCATTGTTAGTCAGTCAAATCGTGGCCTTTTTTTTTTCGAACACAAAAATATATAGAACATGGCTATATATTAACGGTCCTTCAGCACTTTCTTTGTATAACATTGTATAAAACACTAAAATATTGAATATAATATAAAACCCACATACAGCCACATTCCGCCACTTTCATGGACAAAACTCAAAATTTAATATACAGTCCATAGTCATCCACGCAATTTACATATTATGTATTTTAAACTGCTATTAACAAAAAAAAAACAATTATACAGTTACTCAGTAATATTAAAAACATTAAATTTTTCGAATTCCATTTGCACAGAATAAATTTATTGTAGCAGGAGGAGCTTTAGCTTAGCAAGGAGCCTTGTGATGATGGTATGAGAATAAAATGTCTTAAATGATTAAAAATGCATGTAACATTTATACAAGAGAAGGAAATCTCGAAATGCAACTCTACCAATATGTCTAATCAGCGAGGTATATTATCCTCTGATTCTGGAGAAAGCTCGAGCCTAGCTTATATATGTTCCCAGGAACGTGTTCGAACTGAAATGATGAAAAATGTGAGGAGCTTAACTAAACAAGAACGAGTGCCTTTGAGCTCTAGTTTTGACTCTCACTAACTTATAATAACAACTACTGGTGGCATTTTTAAGTCAGACTTTCAGTTAAACAGTGCTCTACGTAGCTTATTTTACTGGATTAGAATATACGTCCAATACAGAGTGGTAAATATTTTTTTTACTTGTCAAAGAGGATAAAATGCAGTACATTTCAGTTAATAAACTCTTTGGCAGTACATCTAATGTGATTCGTGCTAAAATTTATTGACATTTTATGCTGTAGTCGTATGATTTAAATAAAAACAACGTATTAATGACATAAATAAGTTTACAATATCTATAATATCTCTATGTTTCAAACACACGTCTAAATTGATTTACTCTGTGCATAAAGCAAACTGTCAACAAATGTCCACGTCAAAACGATTTTGCGTCTAGTGATGTAACGCATCTTACTAAATTCAGGTACTCGATTTTGTTATCATATTTTGAAATTGATAATTACTTACATAATTGATTTAATATTTAATAATTATTTGTTAGTTGCTTTGTATATTTTGTTAAAGTTATTAAACAAGTTGCATAAATATACGATCTACATTGTTTGTGGCCATTAACTAATATCTTTATAATAAAACTATTCTGTTCTACAAGTGGTCTCAGAGAATGGAATAGCTGATCAAACGGGAGTTAGGCAATGGTGGTCTGCGGTCTCGGCGGTCATTCATTAATTAGCAGCATAATGTGAAATAATACAGACCATTCCATATTTGACAGTTAGGTTGGCAACCTCAGTTGGTGTTACAAGTTTTCTAGGAGAGCGCTACTGCTCAACCTTTAGGTTATCATAGATTGTTATTATTACTACGTGAAAATAAGGAAACGGTGATACACTGTATTCTTAACTGTTATGATATGGGGAACAGTACTAATTTGTAATAACTACTGAATCATCCTATATTAATACGAGCTTTAAACCCTCTACAGATACAGTTATGATCAATATCGTAAATTCTCAGATAGCCATCCCTTACAGCATAAATTCAAGGCGTTGATTTATTAAAATCATACGGACAATAATTGAATACTGTATTAGAAAATTTTATTGAAATTACTATGCGTCTCTTTTGTAAGTTATTAGTCCCGTAAATTCAAATATCAAATATTTTTTATTTTATAATAAATATACTCCAGAAACTTAAATAATATTTGGTAATTAGTATTGATTAAATAATTTAGCTAAATATATATATATGTTCATGTAAATGTTTTTAGGCATATTTGTTTTAGGTTTGCTAAATAGACATTAAAACTTATATGAACTAAACTAATCATAATATCTTCTTGTTTCGGCCAGCAATCTCTTGTGATGAGCTAAATAGAAAAATATTATATATATATAAGTAATAAATAGAGAAAAAAAAATACTCATAAGCGTTTCATTAAATTGCAAAAAAAAACATAGATTTATTTGATAAGAGAGGTTAGTTTAAAAAAAATCGATATAATCGACTCATATCTCGGATGGACAACTTTGAACTTTTGACATATTGATTTTTGCACCTCCCTATAGTATTATTAAAAAATGCACTGCAATTGAAAATTAATTGTAATTTTATTACATTATTGAAGTTCGTTGCTGCTGCATTTGTAACAACAGTAATAAAACTATTTATAAATGGAAACCTTATATCATCAGACAAATCAACTACTACAAGAAACATCCGATCTGTTTCAAAAGTTGGAGAAGGATCCAAATAATTTTAAACATATTGAACATGCTATTCAGTCCAAGATTAATGCAATTAATGGGTAGGTTTTCTTTATTATATTATTGCTTTTATGCTAAATTTACAATTTTAAATATCGCCTATTGTCTAATATTTTTTTAGCATATTGTTACTTCTTACACGAAACATGGGCACTCTAATGAGTGTTTTATAATACGTGCTAATTCAATTACAGGAATTGTGAAAGACTGGATATTTATGTTTACAAGACTCCAGTTAATCAGAGACCAATGGCCAAGATGAGAGTTGACCAATTGAAGTATGACAACAGGCATATACAGGTAAAGCTTAATAAAATTTGATTCCCTATCATCATCATCGCAGCCCACACACGTATCACTGTTGGGCTCAGGGGTCCTCCACATTGGGAGGGAATTTGACCTACTATACTATGTGTTAATTCCAATCTCACCAAACTTATATTTGGTACTCTTGAACAAAATCGAGATTGAATTCTTCATGTTTGCCGATGTTATTTACACCAAATGTGTCGTATTTTCTTACTTTAAATTAATAACGTTATCGAACTCTATCACCACAAAGACGCTTTCTTGAAATTGTGCAACATTAACGATTTTAAACTATGTCAAAATCACGTCGGGAGTAGCAACTATTTGATTTAATCGACGAGAGTCGAATTCACTTAGTTCAAAAATATCCCACCGAGTTGTATTCCAATCGTGCGCTAGTGTCGCTTTCAAGAGTACCAAATTTGCTCAAATTCGAGCTGCAATTGGATTTAGGATTGGAATCGAGATTCAAGAGTAGGCACACTGGTCTGAGATGTTGGCAAAGGGTTTTATGTCGAGTTTGCCTTCTTTTGCATAGATGTTGTGTGCATATTATATCCGACAGTCGTCTTTTACGACATCCACGGCAAGCTAGGGAGTGGTTAATTGTATTCTTACTATGGCACCACATGGAAAGTGTGATTATACATATATTAAACTATAAACTAGCAACCCGCCCTCGCTTCACTTCGGTTATAGGTTATAGTCGTTTTATCCATGTAGTTCCCGTTCCCGTAGGAATACCGGGTTAAAATTAACCTAGTTTATGCCCTGATATTATAGCTTTCCATTGGTGAAAGAATTTTTGAAATCGGTCCAGCCGTTTTGAAGATTACCCGGAACAAACAGACAGACAGACAGACAAAAATTTTTTAATTGCTATTTTAGGCATAGGTGTCGTGCAAATAACCGTGTGAGCATGAAAAAAGCCTATTATTTTGACATTACAAACAGACACTCCAATTTTATTTATTGGTATAGATTGGATGTATGGTCTATATTAAAATATTTGCCTTATAAATATTACTACCAATTCAATAAATTAATATTTATTTGCTTTTTATAATTATGTTATCATTTCTAGGCATCATTAACAAATGCACAAAACAAGAGACTGAGACGTGAGCAAGAACAAGCGGATAGGGAACAACTGTTGAGCCGTAGATTTGGCCACGATCATACTTCCATCAATGTGGATTACCTTGGCCAAGAACAAGTGTCCTTACAGAACTCGCATAGAAATGTGGATGAAATGATACATACTGGTATGTAGCAGACATTGTGAGTAGGCATGTTATATGAATATGAAGTTTTGGATCTGGTTACTGATATTAGGATAACATTATGTTGGTGTGGTGTATTTGGCCATAGTGAAATGTGTGATTATAAGTACTATATAAAATGTTAGTGTAAATGTGGGTAATTGGAAGAGATCTGTTCCATCAACCTTCAAGCTGTCTTGATTAACCTAGTAAGTACTTAACAGTGGCGAGGGTTATGGTTATGGTTAGGGTTATGGTTACCGATATGTAATTATTTCGGATTATGCAACAGTTTCAGATAGTCTCGGTTATGAATATTGAATTTTTAGGGAAGTGTAAAAGGATTTAGCCTTAGAATGATAACGTATAGAAGGATAGTGTCGGTACTTCGAGCGATCGAAAACATGAAGCCATGAAAATACTACATGCGCACAGACGATTACACACATACACTACTATACAAATTATGAAATCAATATTGTAATATTAAAAAAATTTAAGATGAGTTGATTAAAATTTAAAAAATTGTTATACATACCAAGAGGTTGGGGCTTCTCCAAATAAAGTAGACTAAAAGTAAGTTAATCGGGCGCCAGGAGAAAGCTCTAAAGTGCCGGACAAGATTCATTGAACTATAACTTCTCGGAAGGGTCCAAAGGGAACAGTTAAAGAAAATGCAACATGTGCCTTCCATAACTTTATTTTCCTTGTGAGAGCAATTATGATACACTTGAAATTCTATATAGCAATCTAATACATAACAGTTTAGATAACTCTAATGTGGGTCACGTCTGCAATGTGGTAGAAAATAACCAAAATTTAATTAAATACCTTTTATGCCGTAAGAGGTAATTTAAATTCACTAGTATTTCATATGTTCATTATTCGGCTTCGCAAATGGCAGTTCCATGGCTGTGGGTCGACACAAAGGCGAAAGGAGAATTCTAAATCCACCCATCCAGGGAATAATACACGAAGACGAAACAAGACGTAAGGAAGATAACACGAAAGCAAGAAAAAAACCGCTTTCAATAGTTGTAAAAACTAAGTTTTAATATGGGGCGAAAACATGCCACGACATTATCACATTTAACCGAAAATCTTACCGGTTTCTTAAAAAATTTGGCTTCACCCATAAGGTGTATAAGCCCGTCCATAATTAATAATAATATATAATAATAATAATTTCATTTATTTAAGTAACAAGGACTCATTTTTGTTAGTAATACTTAATCTACGGTTGTTAGTAAACATATGAAATATTCGAAAAATCAATTATAATTACAAAACAATATGCGAATACATTAAAATAAAATAAATTAAAATAAAACAAAATATTATCTGCTAATATAAATCACTGTTGCCTCACCCCATGAGAGATCGCACAGCAGTGATTTACATATATGCAGTCCAGCCGACTTGCAACCATGGCCAGGATGCTGTTTGAGCTAGCCCGCACCCTACGCACTAAGGATGTACACCTATTGCGCATTGTGGTGTAAAAGCAATCTACACGAGCTTCAGCGAACATCCCCGAAGCGCTGCAGAAGCAGGGCAGCCCCAACAACACCCTGAACGCGTTGTTATATTGGATGCGGAGAGCACTGTAAGATTTTTGAGTATATCTAGCCCACAGGCTGCAAGTGTAGAACGATGTACAATAAGCTCTAAACAGTGTAATTTTCACCTGTGTTGTACATCGTGCAAACCTGCGAGCTATCATGTTCGCTCTCACTGACAGCGCCCTCCGCTCCCTTTCTAGGTCATCGTTGTCCTTCAGATCAGGAGTCAATATATGCCCCAAATACTTAAATTTATAAACTCTTTTCAGGTGTTCACCTTTGAGGAGTATTGGCGGCATACATAGAGGACTTTTACCCCCGGTCTCAAAAATCATAAGCTCACTCTTGTTCGTGTTGTATATTAACCCGTGACTTGCAGCATAACTCTCACAAATAGTGATAAGTTGTCGCAGTCCACAAGGTGACGCACTCAGTAGCGCCATGTCATCGGCATAAGTGATGTTGTTAACACATGTTCCATCAATATAAAATCCAGCCCTGGTGCTACTGAACTCGCCAATTAAATCATTGATATACAGATTGAAAAGAGTAGGTGAGGTCAACCCCCCCTGCCTCACCCCACAATCCAATCTATACGACTGTGATAGAGCTCCTGCCCATCTCACATTATTCTGCTGGCCTCCATACCAGTATTTTAGTATGTTTATAACTGCAACAGGTACATGAGCCTGCTGCAGCTTCAACCATAGGATGTCGTAGGAGACCAGGTCGAAAGCTTTGGAGAGATCTAGAAAGCAGCAGTACACATGTGTCTTACGCTTAGTATAATAGTTGACAGCATGCTTAAGGCACAATATAGCACTTTCTGTTGATAATCCAGGCCGAAAACCGAATTGATTATTACACAGGTGTATGTGTTTATTCAACTGCGCATTAAGCATGCCATCGCGATAATTGTAGCTAAGGATATAGGCCTATAGTGTGATTTATCTGCTAAATCGCCAGATTTGTTTTTTACTATAGGCACTACCACCGTACGCAACATTAAGCAACAATCTGTTGTATAAGGAACTAAGATTGAAGCTAGGAGTGAGGCGTATTTATCATAACATATATAAATCACAAGTATTTGAAGATAACAGATAACAGTTGTTCTTGCAAGGTCATTATATCTGTTAAAAAATAACATTTATAATACATCGATAACAGCCGGTCTAATCCGGCTGTTATGTTAGTACCTACATAGCTTGAAATAACAGAACTGTTCTGTTCTGTCAGAACAGTCAATAAAAAACAAAACAACTATTCTTGTCTTTGTCTTTTGTGTAATATTGTCATAAGCTAAAACGGGACACGTAGTATTTATTTGAATTAAACAAAAATTATAGTATGTCGTTTCATAAGAAGAAATCCTCTTTGAAAAGCGAATTCTTAATTAGATCGTGTTATCTGTTATTTCATTGATTAGTCTATCTCGCTCACGCCTACTTGAAAGACTATTTGCTATAACGAGAAGCATCTAGGGCTATAACCCGAAAAATAGAAATTGCAATCTAACAAGAAGATATCATTGTTAAATCGTGACTCTTTAATTAGATCGTGTTATCTGTTATTTGGTTGATTAATCTATTTCGCTTACACCTACTTGATAGACTGTTTCTAAAACGAGAAACATCTAGTGCTATAACCCGAAAAATAGAAAATGTAATTTAGCAAGAATATATCATTGTTAAATTGTGACTCTTTAATTAGATCGTGTTATCTGTTATTTGGTTGATTAATCTATCTCGCTCACACCTATTTGATAGACTGTTGCTAAAATGAGAAGCATCTAGTGTTATTATAACCCGAAAAATAGAAATTACAATCTAACAAGAACATATCATTGTTGAATTTTGACTTTTTAATTAGATCGTATGATCTGTTATTTGATTGATTAATCTATCTCGCTCATTGTCTTATATTATTTTATTGTCAAGCGTTGCTTCCTTAAGTAGGTATGTAATATCTGGTCGATCGAGCATTGCTCGATATAATTTTTATATTTTTTTGTAAATGGTATTTTAGCGAACATATTTAGATATTTATTAACAAATAAATAAAAATGATGAAAGAATTAAAAAAATATCAAAAATTAAAGAACAGGATAATAACACTGAGATTCGATCTCAGGCTGTTTGAATGCAACTTAATAATGATTAGCGATGGCTAAATTTATAATCCTATTCTAATGACATTTTATGTCATTTTATGGATTAGCTAAAAACACCGACAAAACAATACTTTCTATAAATAAGACCTAGCTAGATCGATTTTTTGGCCCCAAAACCTCTAGTAGGCTAAATTTCATGAAAATCGTTGGAGCCGTTGCCGAGATTCAGATTATATATATAGCTCGTTTAAAGATACAAGATTTAATATAAATGGGTCAAACAATTTGCATATTTTATAAAAGTTAACCCTAGCTACGTTTCACTATAACTTACATACATACATATTGTGAGTATTTACTTGCTCGTAACCCTATAGTATAAGGTGTGCCTTACAAGGTCTGCTCCAGGTTTCTAAAAAAAAAAATAACATGTTCCCCGCAGAAACTTCGGGATAATAGGTAATAAAATCCGTCAGATGCCCAAAAAAAAAAGAACTCATCAACGACAGATTCCAGGTAAAGTACATAGTACTCGATACATTATTGAGTACGATACTTTTTCTTCGATACTACTCATGAGTACAGTATCCGATACTTTCCGTTCGATATCGTGTCCCTACTAATGGGTAATGATTGAAAAATAACACTTGTTATTTAATAACAGAAATTGTTACCTGTTATTATTGCGTAACAGTAACAGAAATAACAGATATTACGTTTGTCCTGTTATAACCCATGTCTAGATTGAACTCTGATAATGCAGATTCTAAAAAAATTACGCCTACAACATTGGAGGCTGGGTCGAAAAGTGAGACATCTTTTCTTTTTCTTAAGTGTCAAATGTCATTTTTGACCTATGCACAGGTAACCAACATACAGCCTAAAGCATAATGCATACTGTGACGAGACCAAAAGTCCAACGTTACAATATTTGTTTTTATTAACATAAATCTTCGAAATACTTTTAAAAGTAATCTTAAAAACCTTTTTATGTTTTTCAAATGTGTTGTGACACCATTTAAATGCACAAATCGTCATAATTACCTTGTACATTACGGAATGGTTCCGGCGTAAGCTCCATTAGGCTCCAATTTAAATGCTTCATTATTTTGTGCGCGGATTGACCTTCTACGAGTTGTTATTCTAAGGATTTAGCTAATTGTGGGGATTATTGTATTATTTTCCTTTAGAGAGGTCTATGTTTAGGCTGTCAGGTCGGCTGGTAGATAGAAAACCTGTCTCATAGATACTGACGGAACTGAAAATATCCAAAACTTTTATATCACTTTCGGTTACGGTTTTGGTTACATCTTCATTTTGGATATCCGATAATTTCGGTTAGGGAGCTCCATGACATCCCTAATTGTGAGTTATTTACATTTTTAAAGCAACAGCTATGTTTGTCATTCATTTAATTAAAATTGCTGAATATAAAAACTGAAATTTTGAAAATTATACAATAATACTGGGAGCTGGGTTGTGACAAATGTTTTTCATTAATGGGTCAAAACTGCAACTATTGTTTATAAATAATTGTCCAAATTAACATGAACCCATTGTGTATCATATAAATGTTTATGATAAGAAAAATTTGAGATAAGAATAAAATAATGATGTAATTTCAAATGTTATAAAGATATCATATTCCTTAATTCTATACCATGTAGGCAGACGACAAATTTTGACTATAGCAAGAAGAAGTATCTAATAATACATAACACTGACATTCGAGAACAGAGCTGTCTCCATAAATTCTTAACAATAATGTTATTGCATAATAGCGCCCTCTAGGGGCATTTTGCCGTTACAACAAATCTTATTTTAATCTCTAGCTTATTTATTGCAGCTGCTCAATGCAGTTCAAAGTGATTTTACTAGATGTCGCTGTTTTATAGAGATCTTACCCTTCTGCTGCCCATACTGTTAACTTCATTAATGCCGATAATCCTCGTCACTTATGCTGGGCATAGGTTTTTAATGTTGATCATATATTCATTGAGTTGATTTCACTTTAATAACACATACATATATTCACGCTTCTTTTGAATTGGGGTAGGCCGAAACGAGTAACGAGGACGGTGGGTTTGTGGCTCACCGACCGAAGCGCAGTAGCAAATTTCTACTACTCGGCCGTCGATGTTCTGCGAGAGTCTATGCTACCATTAATTAAATATTTATAGGTATAACAAAAGGTTCAAAGGTGTTACGATTGTGTAATAAATGTTGCGGTCAGGGTTAGCCTCTTAGATAATTATTGGAATGAAAATGACGTTCTATTTGAATACTCGCTCTACAACTTTATTCCATGACTAGCGTTCGATTAACGATGTTCAGTTTATACAAGTTATAAAATTGAGACTGATAAAGGCGGCTCGTCCAGTTGTTAGAGAGTAGTAATACGGTAGTTCTTAGAATAATAACTCATAGAAGCTAACTCCGCTCACAAAATTTGAAGCATTTAAATTAGAGCCAGATGGCTCCCTATACCGGACCGTTCTGTTCACTGCGTACCTATAAGGCAACTCTATTGTATAATGGTGTATGTGTGTATAGTATTTTTGGCTTCACGTTTTTGATCGCTTAAGTACCGGCACTATCCTTCTATACGTTATTATTCTAAAACGATAGGTTATAGGATTCCAGGTCGCAAGGGATGGTTTAAGGTAGTTTGTGTGTGGCCAGACCACTCCGCGTCAAAAAAATATATGTCGTTGATTATCATGATCAGTGGCAAGGAAATAATTAACTTCAATTGTGATAGATAAATATAAAAATGTTCTAAAATTGTTTGCACAGATTTTATCGCGTGTGGGTTTAATTTTTAGTTTCCGGTCGTTTGGAAATTTGGAATACCCTTCAGTGTTCATGGTCACGGGCAGAATAAAGTGTCTAATCTCCAACAAGTAAATGTTATTACAGATTGTTTAATGTGAGATACCTTAGTACGCTCGTGATCGTGAAATCTGAAAAGTTTGTATATATTTCTGTCTAAATGTAGTTTGAATCTAACTGTGGGTCAAAATCTATACCAATAAATAAAATTGGAGTGTCTGTTTGTAATGTCAAAATAATAGGCTTTTTTCATGCTCACACGGTTATTTGCACGACCCCAAGCCTAAAATAGCGATTAAAAAATTTTTTGTTTTTGTTAGCGATAAAAATTTTTTTTGAAAATCTTAAGGATTTCTGGTGTTTATGCGAGCATTACATGTTCTAAATAAAACTATGTTACGGTTTCATCGTATTTGATATTCGATTGCCCGACGTTTTGAACACTTTACAGCCTTCACGAGCTGTCAAGTGTTCGAAACGTCGTGCAATCAGAAATCAAATACAAACGCGATAAAATCCATAAAATATAATAGTTTCATTTACAATTGAAAAATATTTTACAAACGCTAAAATAAAGCGTGAAGGTGCCCTCCTATCGAATACCTTAATTATGGATTTTTAATTTTGAAACGGAGGAAAGTAAGGGGTACTCACCACTTTCACCTGCTAAATCAATACCACAACCCAAGAAACGAAGGCATACGATATATGATCTATGTCGAATAGGATATAAGGAAGTATTCTTCCTGTGACACTAATCTGAACCTACAGATTATAAAACGTTAACTTACAAACCTTTTTCGTTAAACAGGTTACGACGTCTTTTTTATGGGTAAGCACGAACGCGGCCCATTCTGTCCGGGGCGACGAAAGGACGGTGCGCGGGCCCATACATAACCCACCCGTACCCACGTCGCCTACGTCGTCGGGCCGACCACTGGAGCAGGGTGACTTGTCGTCAGTGGTCGGCCCGACGGAATACCCTTTCGGGTACTCTCACTTCTCAACGTCCCTGTCCCGGGACGTCGGTCGCCGTCGCGCGGTCAGCCTCTCTGCGGGTGACGGACTAAATTCCCCGGTCTGGTCACCCGCGAACAGGTTACGACGTACAAAAGTATTTTTAAAATATTACTGATAGTTTTTGAGTTTATCGTTTTCAAATAAATACATATAACTTTTAAAATTTTATCATAATAATATAAATATATAAATAATAATTTATACAGGAAGATTTGACTCTTAAATATTTAAATGTCACTAGATCTGCGGCTCGATAAAGTAACCTTGAAAACAAATAACGCTCATTTATATCACTTAAGGCCTAGTGATCTAGGTCCAAGTACATTTTATGTGACCCATCCGTATAAGGAGAGCTGATATTGAGACAGGCTCTTTGAAAAACATAAAAGTAGTTACGTTCGTTAGTCATTGACCTAGATTTAATTATACTTTGCACTACGTTAAATTTAATTATTTACCTCGATTTTAAAATTATCCATACGTAAGGATTTTTTAGACGCAAATAAATATCATTCACTCTTAGAATAATAACTCGTAGAAGCTCAATTCGCGCACAAAAATTGAGGCGTTTAAATTGGAACCAGAAATGGCTCCCTAAGTCCCTACGCCGGATCATGACGTGGCGTTCAAAGTCATTGCGTACAAGGCAAGGCTCTATTGTATAGTGGAGTGCGTGTGTACGTGTGTAATCGCTTGCACGCATATAGTAATTTTGGCTTCACGTTTTTGATTGCTTATTATTCTAAGCCCTTATTAGTTATTTATATAACCATCTCATATCCTTATTAAATCGAGGGGTTATAAAAATATCGATATTTATTTTTGATAAGTATGCAATTTGTATCTGAATAAACGTCAAAACTCCGTAACAACTCTTCAATATGTAAATATATAGCCAACAAAAGAAACACTGAGCTAAGCTGGGTGACCGCATCCAGGTATTTAATATGATGATATAATCATCATCATCATCACAGCTCATATACGTCCCACTACTGGGCTCGAGCCTCCTCCATATTGGGAGGGAAAGTAACCTACGATACCACACTGGTCAGGCGGGTTGGTATAGGGTTTTATTTCGAGCTTTCCTTTTGCATAATTGTTATATGCGCAAGATATCCCGTAGTCGTCTTTTACGACACCCACGGGCAAGAGAGGGGGTGGTAAATTGTATTCATACTCCGTCACCAAACGGAACTTATTTAAATGCTATGTGGTAATTAGGACAAGAACAAGACGATAATAATGATGATGAGGCTTTAGATTATCACTCTACACGTTTATCTAGTTTCCTTCCTTGTCCATATACAGTCCACTGTAAGGTAGAATCCTACTCCGTTGGCCTACTATCCCACACTAGTCAAACGATTTAGCATATTTGGCTTTATTTTGAGTTTCCCTTCTATAATACTTACTGTAATATTTATCTGTCCACGTCTTTTATTTGCATCTTACGATACCCACAGCAAATGTAAAAAAAAGTTTAAAAATAAACAGCCAATTAACTTTATTTGAGATTCACCAGGGCGATACGTGGACAGAAGAGGTTAACGAGGTCGTTTTAAATACCTCCGTTAGTAGGTTTTCATTAAACGTCGAAATCCTATACGTACACTAAAGCTTATATTTAGTAGCCTATAAACTTCACGGGTCAAGCTCATTTAGCGGTAACATAACATCGTAATGTAATCATCAACGGCATAATATCCAATAAACAACAATGAAATGAGTTAATTAATTTGTCGCAAATGTACCGGCTCAAACTTGCAAAGATTATAACAACAGCATGCCAAATATCATTCTTACTGATCGAAAATTTCAATAAATGTTGGCTTTTCGATTCGTTTAAATTGGATCAAAATTAAAACAAAAGATTTAATCTTTGTTCATACAAGTCTGTACCTCGTTACGGGGCTGTTTCACAGTAGGATTAATAAATGCGAGTCGGAATCGCGCACGTAGGGTTCCGTACCATCTATACCAATAAATAAAATTGGAGTGTCTGTTTGTAATGTCAAAATAATAGGCTTTTTTCATGCTCACACGGTTATTTGCACGACACCTATGCCTAAAATAGCAATTAAAAAAATTTTGTCTGTCTGTCTGTTTGTTCCGGGTAATCTTCAAAACGGCTGGACCGATTTCAAAAATTTTTTCACCAATGAAAAGCTATAATATCAGGGCGTAAACTAGGCTATATTTTATCCCTGTATTCCCACGGCAACGGGAACTACGCGGGTAAAACGACTATAACCTATAACCGAAGCGAAGCGAGGGCGGGTTGCTAGTTATATATAAAAGTCGCGTTTGTTGTATGAGAGCCCTCCTTAAATATTTATTTTATTTTTAGTATTTGTTGTTATAGCAGCAACAGAAATAATTTGTAAAAATTCAACTGTCTAGCTATCGCGGTTCTTGAGATACAACCTGGTAACACACAGACGGACACAGATAGTGAAGTCTTAGTAGTAGGGTCTCGTTTTTAGCTTTTGGGTACGGAACCCTAAAAATGAATTACATATTATATCACATTGTCTGAATGCGTTGTCGTAAGGATTAGTTTCGAGGCTTCCTTCTTAGAGAATGAAGCCTCGAAGGTTGTAATGTTTATTTATGTCCCTTTGATGTGCTTTGCGATATCGGCCGGCAAATAAAATATAGTGAATTATAGCTTCACGCAATTTTAGCAATTAATTTTTTCTTTTTTTTTTATTGCAAACGAGCAAACAGTACACCTGATGGTAAGTGTTGCTGCCGCTCATGGACCTTTACAAGGCCGTTGCCTACCGCGAAGAAAGCGAAGGGAGTGTGAATGCGTGCATTGAGGCTCGGTGATACCAAGGACACCACTAAAACCCTTCACACGCAATCACTCTCAGAAAGTTGGGCTTCCGGCTCTCTCGCTCACCGAACGAAGCGCAGTAACAAATTGCTACTACTCAGACGTCGATTTTCTGCGATAGCATGGTACTGCCCCGGACGGACCGGTACGCGGCTGTAGACAGATAACTGTCGACAGTGTGGTCCTACCACTCCTAAATTATCGAATTTATCCATGAGAATAGCAAAGATTTTATCCACAAGAACTAAAAGTCAACGTTGGTGCAGTTCTTCAATATATTTAATCATATTATAATTCGTTCTATAATCATAAAAACAAAAATAACGTAAATTAATTTTATGTGTATACAAAAATCTCGGATGACGATATTCGTTTTTGCTAATCGAAAACCACTGAACCGATTTAAATTATTTGATATGAATAAACGAAGAGTTCATTATCGAAGATAAATTATAAGTAAATATCAAAAATCACTTACCACATCTTGTATTATTTCGATGTACAAACAACACTCACTGATATAAAGTTTTATGTTTTTTTAACAAATATTTATATGCATAAAGGTTTAGCGGTTGTAATATATATAACATGACCGCACTGTATAAAGGTTAACCTTAAACGCACAGTAATTTTTTTAGTACAGGTAGCCTAGATCGAGATTAGCTTTATTCACAGCGCGTTTGTCTCGCGAGCCAGCGTATTAATAAATAAAAATCATTTTTATAAGTTTCAGTATTTCTATGTGAATATAAGTATTATAATATAATAGTGTATTATTTTTTAACTTGTTTATGTTAGTAATTTAACATTGACTCGAGAAGTGAGCGAGATATCTGATATTACTACCTAGATGTATACAATTAAAAACTGGTTACGTATGTATAATAAATACACGTGAATACATATTAAGTGACGTGAATAAAGTGTTGAAAAATATGACAGTGTAATATTATACTATTTACTTGCAATACTTCAGGAGGATTTTTATAAATTATAAATAAATAAAAATGATTTTTATTGTATCATACATTGTGTTACAAAATTGGGGTAGCCTTTGTAACTTACGAAAGTTTGCGTCAGGGATTTTTGCTGCGTAGTAGCTAGTTGATATCTCAACATTTATTTTGGAATTGTTCATTGTCTTTGAATTATCTTACAAATAATGTAGGTCTTGTAATATAATCCAGAAAGGTTGCCAAAAAAGCAGAAAAAGCACACCATTGGTATCGTATCAAGTGCTAAAGTGACATTTCAGAGGCAATAGGGTAAGCCTAAATTTTAAGTAATATGTCTGAACATGACTTTAGCCATATTACAATATGGCCTGTTTGCGTACTTTTTGTTTTTATTTAGTTAAGATACATAGATTATATATATCCGACGAAATCTCTCACCATAAAGACTTAGAACAAGGTTTTAGATACATTTCGCCTCTACCTACATGCATTACATCTGTCGCAATATAAGAAAGATACTGATCGATATATCTAACGCCCAAAATTGTTTTTGCGAAACATAAATTTTTTTAATATTTTCTGTAAATAACAAATGAATGTATGATATTTTAAAATTTTCCGGTAAAAAATATCTGAATGATAGTGAAAACCGGATCATTATTATAAGTAGTTTAAAAGACGTAAGCATACAGGAATAGACAGCGGGAAGAGACTTAATATTTATGCTAAGATAAATATGTTTATCTGTAGTGCAAGTTCCAAACCCTTCATAAACGAGTCGGGCTAATATGGCCTCTTTAAACTTAAATCGATTTAGATTTTAGTTGTCAATAATAAACAATTTCACACGTAGTGATAGTCTAAAACTGCAGTGTGTCACTTTTATTTTGCCGTGGGAGTTCTGTCGGGTTGAGTGACAATTGAAAGCACCATTTTCTTGCGAAAGGTATAATAACAACTGCAATCGTCAACCCGCCTGCCAATCATGACGATTATGACATTATCTCTTTATAGAATTGGAAATATTACAAAGGTCGCCATCATTCCGTTGCTTACGTATCTGTATTAAGCGTCTGATATTTTATAGCATCTAATAAACATAATACCTATTAATTCTGACCTTCGATCGGGCGTCTGACTATTCTTGTCTTGTCTTAAATGTGTATATATATATATATATATATATATATATATATATATATATATATATATATATATATATATATATCTCATCTATTCATATATCTGTCTGACAAGTCCCTTTTGTCTCAGAAATTTGTGGACGGTTCCAGTTGAAATTAATAATTAATTCTCAAGTCTGAATTCCATAGCATAAGCCATAAAAATTCAAATTTCTTAGTCAAAATAATCAAAAGATACTTTTATGGAGCACATTTTATCTCCTAAGGGTATCAAAATCTATAGATTATTTCCTGTTGACCTAGAATCATGATATATTAAAATCTTATAGCACAATACCTTGAATGCACAAATGACATAGTGATTAATATATCGATCTATAGTGCTAGTGTCGTGGTTTTGATTCCCATGCAACACAATATTTTGTGCGTATAACCCATTGTTGTTGCAAGTCTCAATATACTTTGTGTCGATTAATAATGTTAATAAAGTCTATCGCAAGGATTATTACCTTAGTGCAGGGTGGTTAAAAAAATCCGCAAGGATATTTTGTGGTTACATTACAAAAAAATATACGATTAAAAACTTATTTGCAGTTAGTAGGTAATCGGAAGGGAACGTATGTTGATGTATGAATATAGTTTTGCAACGGGCAACTTAAATCATCAAACTGGATTCTTGTACCTGCATCATCATCATCTCATATAAGTTCCACTGTTAGGCTCGCATCTCCTCCTTCACGAGAGGGCATTTGACCTACTATACCACGCGTGTCAGACGTGTGTACATGGTTTTATTTCGAGTTTTCCTTCTCTTGCATTGATGTTATCCGCATATTACATCCCTTATTTGTCCTTGTGCCTTAGCAATCAATTTTTATTCGATAGAGCAATATACGCTGTCAGTAATCGTTATTATCTGAACACTTCGCAGCGTTCATGGTCACGGGCAGACTAAGATGTCTGACGTTCAACAAGTCATCGATATTACAGATAATAATAATGACTTGTTGGACATCAGACATCTTAGACGGCTGTGACCATGAACGCTGTAAAGTGTTCAAAACGTCGGGCAATCAAAAGTCAAATACAAACGTGATAAAATCCGTAGTTTTATTTACAATCATAGATATTGTTAAAGTTTTGGTAATAGTTATATGACTCGTCGCCTGCCTAACGTCAAACCTCCTTGGGAATGTAATATTGACCAGATGGAGCTGGCCCAAGTTGATGTAAAGCTATTAGGCATCTTTTATGATGCACGCGCAATGTAAGGATTGTAATTATAGTCACCACACAGAAAATATCACTTAATTAACTATTATAGTGATTGTAGTAGAATCACTAACTAACTAACTAACTAACTGCTTATTGTTTTGATAATACCGAATAATTCGTTAGTACGTCCGAGAAGGCGGTGTAAGGGAAAATATTTAAAATATTTAGTTTATGTACTGCAAAAGCGAGGAATGTGACAGAAATAACAACAATTTACTTTAAAATAAACAATATATAAGTTACAATTGTAAATTGAATTCTCCGTGTGGTGACGGAGTACTAATACAATTCACCACCCCCCTTTCTTGCCTGTGGGTGTCGTAAAAGACGACTAAGGAATATAATATACATATAACAACTGTGCAAAAAAAGGAAATCTTGAAAAAAGAAACCTACACGTTTGACCAGCCTGGTACACTACGTAAATTTATCCTCAGACGAGGAACTCGGCACTGGTGGTCGGCCCAACGACGAAGGCGACGTGGGTACGGGTGGGTTATGAGCCCGCGCGCCGTCCTTTCGTGGCCCCGGACGGAACGGACGACGTGTGTGTTTACCATAGCCCATCCATGAAAAAAATGCCAATACGTCTGATCAGCTCGGTATAGAAATTTTTAAGTAAGTTAATTTGCCGGCCATTGTGCAGGAGGCCTGAACCCTTAAGGGTGAGTACTTGACATACTATCTCACTTTGGCTGGATGGATGAGCAGAGAGAGCTATCAAGTCTTCCTTCTTTTGAGAAAATATTATTTGCTTACATCCATCTTTTATGACAGCTGAAAAAAAAGGGGTGGTATATTGTATTCCTACTCTGAAATCATCATCATCATTTCAGCCTATCGCCGTCCACTGCTGGACGTAGGCCTCCCTCATGTTACGCCATAAAGTGCGGTCCTGTGCCACCTGCATCCAACGACGACCAATAATTTTCACCAGGTTGGCGATCCACCTAGTTCGTCCTACACTGCGTCGTCTGCTACGCAGTCGCCACTCGAGAGCCTTTCTTCCCCAGCAGTTGTCAGTTCGTCGAGCGATGTGGCCTGTGTACTCTGAAATCATTCAATCAATATTTGTAATTGCATTATTTTATTATTTTCAGGTACAAGCATGTTAGAAACTTTAAGATACAACAGAGAAACATTGAAAGGCGCTCACAGGAGAATGATTGACCTCGCAAACACTTTAGGCTTATCGAATGCAACCATTTCACTAATAGAGAAAAGGGTAACACAGGATAAATACATATTGTTTGGTGGAATGTTTGTTACTTTAGCTATCATTGTTCTTGTTATTATTTATTTGACGTAATATTTTATTTATTTATCATTCCAATAGTTATAAATGTATAAAATAAAGAATATTTATATTTTGTACACGATTACGACTGGATAAGAACTACCAATCAATTCTTTGTCGACTGATTTTATACAATTTGATTTGGCGTTAATCTTCATTTGTTGCATAATCTGTGTACTGTGTTAATACTATATAGGTAAAATATATTTCACGTGTGGTGACGGAGTAAGAGTACAATCCACTACTCCCTTTCTTGCCCGTGGATGTCGTAAAAGACGACTAAGGGATATATGCGTTTAACTATGCAAAAGAAAGAACCAACATGTTTGATCAGCGTGGTAGAGTAGATCAATTGTCCTTCATATTCTGGTGGAGGCTCGAGCTCAGCAATGTGTTTTATATAAGCTGAGATGAACGAAACGAAATACGATAATGTACCGTCCATTCCATAGAAATAGCTCTTAAAGCATATAATGTATAATATGTAGTAAGCATAATATATGTACTGTTGGAAAAAGAGTTCTTCTTAGTAGCAATTGTACGTCGTTTAATTCGATAAAAAATTTAAAAAATATCTTACCTACAAATTAAAATAAAAAACAGTACCTAACATGTGATATGACAGAGATTTTACTCCATAATCTGCCAATTTTGCTATCAAATTAATACAAGAAATGAAGGAATGCGGCGTTTCAAATGTAAATTTGTCCTTTTTGCTATGGTCTGAACACACCTCGCCCAATCCGTCCGGGGCGACGTATGAGCGGCGTGCGCCCCCATAACCCTCCCCTTGGTCCAAACATAGGCAGCTAAATAGGCAGATCTCCAGGTCTGTGCGTCGCGATATTCGCCGATTTAATACGCTCCGTATTAAAGAAGCGATAGAGCGGAATCGTGGCTCAAAAGTGCGCACAAGATCTGTCTATTGGGCAAAGCCAAATGACTAAGCTGAAGACCGATGATGGCACTGTCATTTCATCCCAAAGTGAGATCTTGGGAGAGGTCGAAAGGTTCTATGGACAGTTATACAAATCATCCCGAAATCCCGTTGTCGGCTTGGTCCAAGATCCCAGATCCAAGCTAACTCGGCACTATACCGAAGAAATCCCGGACATTAGCTTGTACGAGATCAGAATGGCTCTCAAACAACTACGTAACGGTAAGGCACCGGGAGATGACGGAATTACGGCGGAGCTTCTGAAGGCGGGCGGCAAGCCAGTCTTAATAGCCCTTCAAAAGCTATTTAATTGCGTTATCCTCGGGGGCGACGTTCCAGAGTCGTGGACCAGGAGTGTGGTGGTGCTGTTCTTCAAGAACGGTGACAAAGCTCTTCTAAAGAACTACAGACCCATCTCACTCCTGAGCCATGTTTATAAGTTGTTCTCGTGGGTCATTACCAATCGACTCTCGCGCAAGCTCGATGACTTCCAGCCGCCTGAACAAGCCGGCTTCCGAAAAGGCTATAGCACCATAGACCATATCCTCACGCTTCGGCAGATTATACAAAAGACCGAGGAGTATAATCGGCCCCTGTGCTTAGCGTTTGTGGACTATGAGAAAGCCTTTGATTCAGTCGAAACTTGGGCGGTGCTGCAGTCCCTTCAGCGGTGCCAAATCGACTATCGCTATATCGAAGTGCTGAAGTGTTTGTATAGGAACGCCACAATGTCAGTCCGTATCCGGGATAAGAGTACGAAACCGATCCAGTTGCAGAAAGGCGTGAGACAGGGAGATGTTATCTCTCCGAAACTGTTCACCACTGCACTGGAGGATGTCTTCAAGCTCTTAGACTGGACTGGACTCGGCATCAACATTAACGGCGAATACATCACTCACCTTCGATTTGCGGACGATATAGTCGTTATGGCAGAATCCATGGAGGACCTTGGCACAATGCTCAATGATCTCAGCAGGGTATCCCAACTAGTGGGTTTACGAATGAACATGGACAAGACAAAAGTCATGTCAAATGCCCATGTCATTCCTGTACCGGTCCTAGTTGGCAATGCGATTCTTGAAGTTGTCGATCACTATGTTTACCTAGGACAAACAGTCCAGTTAGGTAGATCCAATTTCGAGAAAGAGATCAGCCGACGAATCCAACTCGGTTGGGCAGCGTTCGGGAAACTTAAGAGGATCTTTTCGACCAACATACCTCAGTGTCTGAAAACACAGGTCTTTGACCAGTGTGTGTTACCAGTGATGACTTACGGCACGGAAACGTGGTCCCTAAATGTAGGCCTCATATCAAGGCTCAAAGTCGCTCAGCGTGCTATGGAGCGGGCTATGCTTGGGATTTCTCTGCGAGATAGAATCCGGAATACGGAAATCCGCAGAAGAACGGGTGTAACCGACATAGCACGAAGAATTAGCACGCTGAAGTGGCAATGGGCAGGCCACATCGCTCGACGAACCGACAACCGCTGGGGAAGAAAGGTTCTCGAGTGGCGACCACGTATCGGACGACGCAGTGTAGGACGCCCCCCCACTAGGTGGACCGATGACCTAGTGAAAGTAGCTGGGCGTCGTTGGATGCAGGCAGCACAGGACCGCTCATTGTGGCGCAACATGAGGGAGGCCTACGTCCAGCAGTGGACGGCGATAGGCTGAAATGATGATGATGATGATGATGATTCCCTCCCAATCGCCATTGGACCGACCACTGGTAGCGATTCTTTGACATCCGTGGCTGGCCCGGCGAGTCGAACTGTCCATTTTTTTTTGGGGTGGGCTATGGTCAGCGCTCCTGTCGCCCGGCTCCGTCCGGGGCGGCGCGCGCGGCCCCGTAACCCACCCGTGACACGTCGCCTTCGTCGTTGGGCCGACCAACGGTGCAGGGTGACTTGTCGTCAGTGGTCGACCCGACGGAATACCCCTTGAAGAGTACCCTCACCTCGACTCCCCCTCGGGGAGAACGTCGGTCTTCGTCGCGCGGTCGGCCTCTCGGCGGGTGACGAACTAACTCTCCGGTCCAGTCACCCGCGGCCTCGGCTAGGGGAGCCGAGCCGAGCCAGGGCGATCCCTGAGGGTCCTGTTCAGAGGTGAAACAGGTGTTGAATTTAAATTGTAAATTATAGTTTTGGAGACAGCTCAACACATCTTTCTTCAAAGTCTTTCTTATATCCTACTTCATTTTGATCCTGACCTGCATTCCTTTCTTTCTTGTGATGTGCGGTACATTCATTCACCATGGGAAAGTTGTGGGTATCTCTTCTTTCCCTTAATTTTAACATAATGAATTGCAACCAACCTATCGTATCACATAATTCAATTGATTCTATCAAATTATTATTTTCTAAAGGTATCGCATCTTATCCTTGATTGAATTCAATAAAAATTATTTAATGTTAAGTTATATCAATAATTTTATTGTCATAAGTTATAATTTCATACAAACTATTTCACAGTTGTATAATATGTTGTTAGTGTTGCCTATTGTATTATTTATTAATGTATATATTTATTATTTTTATTACGTTTGCCTTGAAATAAATATTCGTGAATTACATGCATGGTTACTTATTTTTATGATATGAATTTATGTATATCTTATATATAAATTTCTAGCGTAAGTGTGTATGTCACTGAATTCCTTCTAAACGGCTGCACCGATGTTGGCGAAATTTTTTATGTGTATTCAAGGGGATTCGAGGATGGTTTAGATTCACAATTGGACCCGGCAGGTGGCGCTGTTCGTCAGGACAATAACATGACTTGAGAACGACTACCGATTTCGTCCATCTTTTTTTAGTTTTATAATACTTTGAAAATGACTTTTACGGAAAAAAAAATAAGAAAATTGCACAGAATATTAGAAAATTTAAGAAAAGTTAACGACTATATAAAATTTTCTAATGTAACCTTTTGTTCGGCTATATAAACTTTTCTATCTTTATATATAAATCTTCTGTTCGTATGTTTGTAAATGAACTCCTTCTAAGCGGCTGGACCGATTTTGATGTTTTTTTAGCTATTCCGATGGATATGAGAGTGGTTTAGATTAATAATTGGAACCGGTAGGCGGCGCTGTGATCGATTTCAAGGAGTATTCCATTTTCCTATTTTTTAGATTTAAACAGAACAACGTCTGTTGGGTCAGCTAGTATAAATATATAGTTTAAGAGGAAGAGCTTACGTTACGACTATGGATTTTTCGCCTGTTTTTTAAAGTGACTAGATGCAAACACTGCTGCTACTTAGTTCGTTAATATTTTATCTTCAGTAGTAAATAATAATTGTAATTTTTCTGGAATAAAATCTATTTTAAACGCTTATAACACAATGCATGCATATATAATGAGTTATAAGCGTTATAGATTTTTAAAAATAAAAGTATGGCAAGCCATATGACATCTTCTATATAATATTAAGACGAAGTCCGGATGCTGACAGGGTAAGAATAAATTCCCTACACCCTATCTTGCCGTGAGTTTAATTAAATACGACTAAGGAATTACATGGACATGTAAAGTCTATGCAAGAGAAGAAAACTTAAAGTTTTATTTACACTATACACATGGTATAGTGCAAATAACCCTGTGAGCATAAAAAAAGCCTATTATTTTGACATTACAAACAGACACTTCAATTTTATTTATTGGTATAGATAATGCTGTGGATTGCGATACAATAGCGGCTAGGCTTTTATATATTGCCTAGTGGCAGCGCTCTGCGGTTTTACTCGCATAGATCTGCTTTCCGTGGGAATATCGAGATGAATTATAGCCTATGTGATATTCTGATATGTAAGCTATCTGATATGTATTGTGAAATTTCATTAAAATCCATTCAGTAGTTTTAGCGTGAAAGAGCAACAAACATCTTCACATCCTCACATACTTTCGCGTTTATAATATTAGTAGGATTGCGGCAAACACGCAAGCAGCCCCCTGATCTCAAATGCTGTTGCTGGACTTTCCCATGAAACTAATAAAGTCTTTAAATGCCGATTTAAATCTATGGACTCATCGCAATCATCGGTGCCGACCGATGGTCGGCACCGATGATTGCGATGAGTTAACAACGCTGCTCTGCCCAGGTGGCACAAACCTCGAGCGTATGCTGCGCCGTGTCCTCGTCGCAATCGAAATGGTGGTAGGACGGTGTACTCTCCGTCCTAGCGACCGTGTACAGGTATTTGCCGAAACATCCATGCCCCGTATCATTTCCGCTCTTACACGTCCCACTGTTGGGCTAGAATCTCCTCTATAATAGGAGAGAAATTGACCTACTAACCACGCTGGTTAAGTGCGTTGTTATAGGGTTTCATTTCAAGTTTATCTTTTCTAGCATAAATGTTATATGCATATTTAATCCGTTAGTCGTCTTTTACGACACCCACGGACAAGAGAGGGGGTGGTGTACTGTTTTTTTACTCCATCAATATACGGATATTTAAAAATAATACCTGAAATATCCAAAGGGGACATTAACTCGTTAATCCGATAATCGTTAATTAACGAAGTTAACAATCTGCTTAACGGATTAACTTTTAAGTTAACTTCAAAAAATGTTAACGCTCTTGTTAACTTCCGTTAAATTGAACTTCCGTTAACATTAGTCGTTTGTTGACATGCTGTCATTGTATTTGTTTGAATTATGCGCCACGTCACGCTCGTAAGTTCCACGACGCCTGGGCCACCCAAGTCGCCGGCCGCCGATCATGTCGTAGAGGAGTTCCTCCCGTGCACGAGCAGCCCTCGCCGGATATAAATGCCACACGGAAGTCGGCGATCGTGTTCCAGTTCCTGACGGCGTCGAGCATCGTCCTAGCGATAGTCGGCAGCTTGAGGTCGGCAGCAATTATTGCGACGAGTTGCGTGCGTGTACTGTACCCTGTCCCCGTTGCTATCGCAATGGTGTCAGGACGGTGTGCTCGCCTTCCTTACGACCATGTGTACTTGGCGAAGCTACCATGCCCCATCAATACCTGCACCAGTCGAAGGGAAAGCACCCTGTGTCGCCGACCCAATCACTCCATCAGCACCGGTCGGAAAGCCTTGACGGTCCAAATATCGTACCGAGGCCTCTCCAACTGGACTACCCAACGGGTAATGACGTCACGGCGGGCGTCATCTCGCCAGGTGGCCATCTCGCTAAACGAGACTAAGCCGCTCCCGTCCCGTTCTCCACCTGGTTGTTACGTCAAAAAGCGTCATAAAATATTGATGAATCTTTTGGTATCGGAACTACCGGCAGTAGTGTACCCCAAGCTAGTGTGAACAGATGCATGCCAGCATAATTCCACTACATGCTGTAGAAATAATATCTATTTGTCTCAGGCTAAAAGGAGTATAAGTTTTAAATGGTTAACTTTTAACGATTAACTTTAAGTTACGTTAAATTGCCGCAACACTTTAACGATTAATATATTCATATATTGTGCGAGCGAGCAAAGATTTTAACAAATTATGTAAAGAGTTTTCTTTTGACCCTTTCAATACTAGGAGCGAGGTGGCACGGAGACAGCTAAACCTTAACTTTTTTAATAATTAATTTTCATTGTTTTTCCTTTTTCTGTTATACTCTGTGTTATTGTTCATTAAGATGTTACAAATTATTATCGGACTTACTGTAGGTGTGTACCATTGCTATCCGTGAAAACCTGTTATTGGCTTTATGTTTCTTACTCTAGTTTTCATTACTATTTTGTACAGCTGTTGGTTTTCCAAGTACTAAATAAATAAATAAATAAAAATAAATAAATTAACAAATTTAACATTTTTATTAACGAATTAACGATTAATGAAGTTAACGTTTGGATTAACTGTAAAACCCATGGAAATATCTATAATTATGTAGATAGTATTACTGAGCATCTACTACCGAAATTGGTTCACACTGACATAACATACCACCAATCTCTTCGATATCTTGGCGAGTACCTACGCACGATATAGTGGATTCAAACAAGGCGGATAGTACCTAACCACACGGCGAGTTTCTTGCCGGATCTTCTCAGTAGCGTTCGCGTTCCGATCCGGTGGTAGTTTATTTTTTTGGATAATTTAATTTTGTGAACTTGACAATAATATAAGGCATCTGATAAATGTTTTGCTATCACAGATATGAAACCAACAAAATTATGTAAGTGGCCTATCGGGCTTATGCTTAATAAATGATTTGAATTTGAATATAATATGCATATATATGCAAGAGAAGGAAAACTAATCAAAATTCTATATCAACCTACTATACCATGCTGGTTAGGCATAACCAGCATGGTATAGTGGGTCAATTTTCCTCCTATTCGGGTCTCAAATCCAAAAGTGGGACGTAATCAGCTGAAATGATGACAATGATGATGATGATGGCCCGCTACCTGTCTATCTAAGGAGTATCTTAGGCTATTTTGCTTCTCAAGAAACCCCTATAATATTTTGCCCGGTCCGGGATCCGAACCCGAAATTGAACGCAAATCCCGCGGATCCCGTGCCCGTATTCCAGCAGCATGCGGGATTGGAAAATGGCGCGGGATCCCTATATCTACCAGACGTCCTGAGCGACGGCTCCCTCTTTTGTACTGTTTGTAATATTTATGTCATCATCACCATTATCTCTGTTCATATACGTACCACTGCTAGGCCCAAGCCTCCTCCAAAATAGGAGGTATAATTTACCTATTATACCACGCTATTCAGAGGTTTTATTGTTGCATATTCCCTTAGTCGTGTTTTACGACACGCACGGGCAAGAAGGGGGTGGTGAATTGTATTCTTACTCCGTCACCACATGTGTGTGCAGTTTCCATAATTAAGAGTAAACAGTTTGTACCTCATGTATTAATGTAAGAAAAACAACCCTTCAAGCAGGTTTCAGGCTATAATATAATAGCATATAGTAATATAGCTCATAGCACAACAATATCGCGCACCATACATTGTTAAGGACACGTTCACACTTTACTGTACTTTACTTTGTTGGCTTACTATACGCTATAAATTGATGCGATGCGCTGAGTTTATGCTGTGCTATATCACGCGTCGCCCTCTTCTTCCTCTCTCAACCCCCGGCCGTTCCACAAGCTCTTCAGAGATCGCCGTCAACTGAGCTAGCTATATAGTTTGCTTGCGATAATATCGCGTAATGTGAACGCCATGTTTTAAAAGCCCTTCTTTGCTATACTGTATAGCACAATAGTATAGCGTAGTCTGAAACCCGCTTCATTTATACGACAAAATTCATACAAAGAGCTCTTAATCTCTTGTAATATGTAGAACAAAGAGTTATTTGTCGTTACCTATGTAATTCATATTTTAACAAAAGCGTGCTCTTCGAATCGTCGGGGATCCCAGTCTTACGGACAGATTGGAGTCACTAGAGCAACGGAGAGACTGGGTCAGTTTATGTACTCTACCGACTCTTTTACGAGAAGTACTTTTAGGAGTGGTAGGACCACACTGTCGACAGTTATCTGTCTACAGCCGCGGGCCGGTCCGTCCGGGGCAGTACCATGCTCTCGCAGAAAATCGACGTCTGAGTAGTAGCAATTTGTTACTGCGCTTCGTTCGGTGAGCGAGAGAGCCGGAAGCCCAACTTTCTGAGGGTCTGGTTTCTGAGGTTTCTGAGGGGATTACGTGTGGAGGGTTTTGGTGGTGCCCTTGGTATCACCGAGCCTCAATGCACGCATTTACACTCCCTTCGCTTTCTTTGCGGTAGGCAACAGTCTTGTAAAGGTCCATGAGCGGCAGCAACACTTACCATCAGGTGTACTGTTTGCTCGTTTGCCACCGTTTGCAATATAAAAAAAAAAAAAAAAAAGTACTACGAGGAACTGTTTGACTTGGTACCACCGTCACCATTCTACCGTCGCAGAATGCACTGCACTGCAAATCGTAGCAGGGTTCATCTATTTCATCTGGAAGCGCTATGCTCTTCAACTTTTCGTTTCCAGCGATTTCTCCCACGTACGTGCAGACTTGTCCGTGTGGTGACGGAGTAAGAATGCAATTCACCACTCCCTATCTTGCCCGTGGATGTCGTATAAGACGACTATGGGATATAATGTGCACATAACATCTGTGCAAGAGAAGGAAAACCCGAAATGAAACCCTATACCAACATGTGTGACCAGCGTGGTATAGTAGGTCAAATTCCCTCCCATTGTGGAGGAGGCTCGAGCCCAACAGTGGGACGTATGTGGGCTGCGATGATGATGATGATGATGACGTGCAGACTCGGCAATGAACTACCTACTGCTGTATTTCCCGAGCGTTATGACATGTCTTTCCTTAAACGAGGTTAGGGAAGAGCATTTTCTTTACGGTAGGCAAAGAGCCTGTCTGTGGCTCTGCTATTGCAAAGGCGGTATCGCTTACCATCAGGTGTACTGCTTGCTCGTTTGCTACCGTTGCCAATAAAAAAAAAAACACAAAAGAAAATCAAAAATAAAATAAAGGGTAAAATGTGGCATATTATTAAATAAGTCTAAAAGGATAATATTAGTATTTATTTTGTTATACGCATAAAACAGTATGCATTATCGCTTAATATAAAGACTAACGACTCTTAATTTGTATTATGATTACGTAAACAACATGATGGATTATCTTAACGCACCCATTCGGGTGCCCCATAGAATCCAAGTCCTTGTGAATGACACCAATGCTGAGCCTCTATATAATGTTCAAATACGGTCGCGTGTTGAGTATCTAGTGCGAGGTTAGAATAGGTAGTGTTATTTTAGATGTTTACTCTTAGCTTAAAGTTTTCCGTTTTAGTTTTTTAAAGGTCCAATTAAACAGGTTCAAACCTCCGTTTTCTAAATACTCTATTTGGAGGGCAAGTACAGAAATCACAGAATTTTTACATAATTTTTGAAGTAAAATTTCTTTAACTGCGACTTAGGAGTACCTGACGTCGATCTTTTTTCGGCGGAAGTGATGTTCCCATACGGTAGTAGTCTGACTATAGCGTGATCATATTATTATATATTAATATATAATTTTTAGTCAAACTTTATTAATTAATGTTATAATAATAATGGTTTAGTTAATTGTAGTTCATCTAATACTAATCTTAATATTAAGACCTATACTATCAACATTACTTATTATATATTTATATATATAATGTATGTAAATATATTAAATAATATTACCGACCGAATAATAAAAGTTAAAGAAGTTTTACTTCAACCGCTAGTAAAGGTTGCATTCGTTTTTTTACTACCGTAGAACTCCACGAATGACCGTTGTTTCATATCTGCAGCTAATTAGCAATGACCCCAGTTTAGCTTGCGTTAATGTAGATATTTTTATTGCCTTTTGATAACAGACGCTCAAGTAGGCCAGTAATTGCTAAGAAAATTCTATCCTCGAAAGAAAAAAAATGAAGTTTATTATCTGGATATAAACCGATTTGTTTTCTTAATTCAGAATACAGTTCACCACCCCCTCTCTTGCCCGTGGGTATAATAATATAATATATATATATAATATATATATATATATATAATATATATATATATATAATATATATATATATATATATATATATATATATATATATAATATATATCATCATTTCATCATCATTTCAGCCCATATACGTCCCACTGTTGGGCTCGGGCCTCCTCCATAACGGAAGGGTAATTGACCTACTATACCACGCTGGTCAGACGTGTTGGTATAGGGTTTTATTTCGAGTTTGCCTTCTCTCGCATAGATGTTATATGCGTTTTATCTCCCTTAGTCGTCTCGTACGATCACCCACGGGTAAGATAGGGGGTGGTGAATTGTATTCTTACTCCGTCACCACACGGAAGTATAATATATATATATATATATACATATATATATAATCGTAAAAGACGACATACAAGGGATATAATATGCATTTAACATCTATGCAAGAGAAGGTAAACTCGAAATAAAACCCTATACCGACACGTCTTGCTGCGTGGGAGGGGGAGCGCCGTGAACTCGTCGCGATTATCGGTGCCGACCATCGCCAGGGAGATGTTCGACAGCGTCAGAAACTGGGACGCGGTCGCCGCCTTCTGTGAGGCCGTAATCTTACGGAAAGAGGCGGCGGATCGTGTGCGATTAGAGCTCCTATTCGGCGGCACGTTCCGCCGCCGGCGACTCGGGCGGCGCAGGCGCGAGTATCTGCGCCTAATGCCGCCCTAGCCGAGGCCGCGGGTGATCGTACCGGGGAATCGTCCGTCACCCGCAGAGAGGCTGACCGCGCGATGGCGACCGACGTCCCAGGACGTCGAGAGGTGAGGGTACCCGAAAGGGCGACGTCCTCCCCAAGGGGGGGACGTCGGTCGATGGGAGGGTATCGCAAATAGGGTGTATTCCGTCGGGCCGACCACTGACATCAAGTCACCCTGCTCCGGTGGTCGGCCCAACGACGAAGGCGACGTGCATCATGGGTGGGTTGTGGGTGTGCGTGCTTACCCCCTCTGTCGCCCCGGACGGAGTGGTGCGAGAAGCGCGCCGACCGTAACCCACCCCTCCAAAAAAAAAACGCAATAAATTTGTACCAAAATGTGGGTCAAAATTTAATAACTAATTTTCTGTAGCGGGTAGATAGTTATAAATCTCTGTAATAACGATGATTTGTTGGACGTGTGACATCTTAGTCCGCCAGTGACCATGAACGCTGCAAAGTGCTCGAAACGTGGAGCAATCAAATACAAACGCGATAAACTCCGTAGTTTTATTTAGGTACTACTTTTGAATTATCATTTTAACTAAAATCTTCATAACGTATTTTATCATTGGCTTAATTTATTCGTTTATAAAAATATGATAATACATATATCGCACAAAATTAAACGTCGCATCGAAATAATTAATGTGATATAACAAAATCTGTTTACGGGGAAAAATTGCAAAATGTAAAGAGCTTGTGTAGGGCACAGCCTGCGTGAGCTTGGGGCTTATTTGCATTAAGTGGGAAACCGCCGTGAATAAAGCCGATTACGAGCGAGAGATATTATTATAACTTTCGGTTAATAGAAGACTTTTTTAAATTTATTAGTAAATGATATCCTTACTAATATTATAAATGCGAAAGTAAGTTTGTTTGTTTATTTGTTAGTTTGTTTGTTACGCTTTCACGCTTAAACCACCGAACCGATTTCAAAAATTCTTTCACCAATGGAAAGCTATAATATCAGGAAGTAACATAGGCTATATTTTATCTCTGTAACATAGGCTATATTTTATCCTCCCACGGGAACAGGAACTACGCGGGTAAGATGACTGAAATCGAAGCGACGTGAGGGCTGTGTGCCTACTCTGGATATCCATTCTAATTTCGAATCCGATTCAATTCCAATCTCACCAAACTTATATTTTATACTCTTGAACAAAATCGAGAATGAATTCTTCGCGTTTGGCGTTGTTATTTTCACCAAATGTGTCGTATTTTCTTATTTTAAATTAATAACGTTATTGAATTCGATTACTACAAAGACGGTTTCTTGCAACTGTGCAACATTAACGATTTTAAACTACGTCAAAATCGCGTCGGGAGTAGCAAAAATCTGATTTAATCGACGAGAGTCGAATTCGTTTAGTTCAAAAATATTCCACCGAATTTGATTCCAATCGTACGCTAGTGTCTAATTTGGGATTGGAATCGAGATTCAAGAGTAGGCACACTGGTTGCTAGTATCTATACAGGGTGACTGGTAAAAGATTGTACATATTGAAGGAGGCTACTCAGTACTCGATTCTGATACCGAATATATAAAAAAAATAGTACTTAAATTTTGAACTATTTATCTTATAAAAATATTTAGTCCTGGACACAGATGATAATATACCTACCTATAGGTATATCTATCTATGTACAGGTTAACGCACTTGTACTAAAAATTTACGTAACAGCGATATTGAACTAGTTATTGGGTGATATGCCGACAAGGCCGTCTCGGACCAATCAGACCGCAGGACGGCTATCCCTACCTATCGCTCGCGTCATACGGGAATCCTTCAAAAAATTCTTTAGTTATCCGCGGACCGCGATGGCCTAATCGTACTAGTGTGTTTCTAATCCTTGCGTAGCTCCGTTCGTCGGATTGCCTTTTATGCACGTTTAATATTTTTTGATATTATGTAAATAACAATTTTCGATGTAGTAGTTGATGGCATCTTGTGCTGATAATGCTATAATACTGCAGGCGGTTGCTTAACTATGGCCCATTTCATATTCTGCTTCACCCTCAAGGACGTGGCTGAAACCGCTTTTCCAGTAAGCCTTGAAGGACATATCTTGAAGTACTTCCAAGAGGAACTGCAAACTAGCACAAGAGAAGCCACTCGAAGTTTTAACGTACATATCTACGTCACAAAACTATTTGGAACATTTCAAAACGTGGCATGAAACATGCACGTCAATTTCAACGTGTTCTAGACTTTAGTGAATCGACTATGTCCCGCGAGTTTTGCCAGTGATTACTGTTTAACGTAAAAGCATCAAGTGAGTGTTAACGTAAAAGCATCAAGTGAGTGTTAGTGTTGTCGGTCGGTCGAAGGATCCCAAGTATAAAAAGAAAGGTATGTTGTATGTATTGTTTTAGACAGGCGCTCTCGCCACGCTGGACGTCGTACAAACAACCAACATAACATACGGTTGTTTGTAGATTAATAACATTATCCCTATACCTACTTTTAATAATTCTAGCAGTAAAATCGGCATTAAAAAAGAAATTAGGCGAGTGCGTGACCTTGACAAGTGCTAATAAAACTAGTACGCCTACTCCCGCACGTGTCCCCCACGCGGTGACAATTCGTCTGTACTCAGTCAAAGCGCGCGCTCCGATTTGGCCATTTTGCATTTCCGTATTTATTAACTTACAGTTACGAGTCATTTGATTGCCCGCGCTTTTTTAACCGTATTTGTAAAAAGTGATAGAATAGTGATATGAATTTTTAATTTCATATTCACTAAATCGTTGTGAATTAACAATATTAGTAACTAAAGTTGATCATTTACGTACGCGAAGAGGTAAGCAATTATTTTGTTAATTTTGATTGCTGGGATTAGCGTAATTGTAATTTGTAAATAGATTTATTATTTAATCACTGTACATAGGTATGATTCCACTTTTTAAATACGCCAGAAACACCAAGGTGCCTCCTAATTTATACCAACTGCCTCTAATCTAAGTACATTAGAAATAAAGAATTTATTTTGAAAAATTCAGTTACGAACGTTTATTATTATCTAGGTATTTTTGCCTGTCCTAAGCCAGGATCAAAGTATGAAGGAAAAGTGACTGATGCCGTTCAATGACTATAATAATTTATAATAATAATTTTAAGACAACACCATGCACTAAGGAAATAATCCTTGTATTGCTGAGAACCTTACAAACAATAATAATTAACGGACACAAATTACATCCAGACTCAGAACAACAAGTTGTGGATCACACAAAGTGTTGTCCCGCGGGGGATTTGAACCGCCGATACCGGCGTTGCAAGTCGCTATCTTAACCACTACGCCATCTGTGCACTAAGCTCGAATACGATCCGATACCTCTAGTCTATAGGGTGACCATATTTTTGGGAGTCTTGCGACACTAATATTGTTGATGTTTACTATGTTGTTAATTAATATTTTTCTCTTTTTACATTTTTATTGGTTATCTGTGACCATTATCTATCGTTTCCTTCAATATGTACAATCTTTTACCAGTCACCCTGTATATTAATTAATACGTGAAGCAAAAACTTTGTATCCCTTTTTACGAAAATAACGTGGATGGACAAGTATGAAATTTGGCACAGTTGAAGTATATAATGAGGAGAAGTGCATAAAACTGAAATTTCATATAATAATGGATTAAAAATACATTAAATTCATTAAAAAAGGCATTACGCACACTACAACGCAATCGCTACACACACACACACGTTTGTGTGAGTGTGTTGCGTAGCAATGCTTATACACTTTTGTTTACGGTTAAAATCTCTGGTCGAACTGAATATCAAACAATCATAATTATGATGACAATGTCAAATAGAGATTTGTGCTTATAAACTCATTTGCAAAAAAAACGGGCGGTTTTGATTTTCATTCACATTTAAAAAGATACAATACCAAAAAGGTTTCAATCGTTTGTACACGTTACTGGCCGGTTTTAAAAATGCTGTGGTATTTAAAAAAGTACGTTCTAAATTCAATTTTTCATTTGATGTTCATTTTTACAGAAAACCCCTTTTTATCCTACATTTTTGGCGCGAAGTTCCAGAAGTTAACATCGACTTTCATAACTTTTATTCAATTTTTATCGATTAATTTCATATCCTTGACTGTCAAAGCTTTATTTAATGCTGTTTGGCTGTATCAAAAATGGTAGATAAAGTGGTAAAAGCTACCAAAATTATCGCGCTTCTTGAAGAGGGTTGCAGCCAATGTTTCGTGGCTAGGAGGCTAAATGTTAGCTCGACAGTCTAAAGGACCTGGCAGCGATATCAGGAGACTGGTTCCGTCGAGAGAAGGCCTGGTTCTGGAAGAAAACCATGTACCCAACCACGGGATGATCGTTTTCTTGTGAGTCGCGCATTGAGAAATCGCAAATCTTCGTATGTGGATCTTAAGAACAACCTCCAAGAAGTAAGAAATGTGCATATTAGTCTATGGACGGTCAGGAGGAGGCTTCTCGCTGCCAATATACGCAGTCACCGCCCGGCCCGCGGCCCCAAATTACTCCGTGAGCACAGAGTTCACAGGCTTAGGTTCGCTAGAAATTGTGAATCATGGACTCAAGACGATTGGAATAGGGTTTTGTTCTCTGATGAAGCCAGGATATCTCTGTTCGGTGAAGATCGACGTCGGCGAGTGCTAAGAAGACAAGGAGAACGCTTTGCAGAGGCATGTTTCGAAGAAATCACACCTTATGGTGGGGGCTCTGTTATGTTTTGGGCAGGAATAAATTCAATGGATCGTACAGAGTTAGTCTTCATTGAAAACGGCTCACTGACTGGGCATCGATACATAACGGAAGTTCTAATTTCTCATGCACAACCCACATTGGCCGCTCTAGGTGAAGACTCGATTTTTATGGACGACAATGCTCGCGCCCACCGATCCCGCGATGTTAATGCGTATGTGCAAGAGGTCGGCATTCGTCGTTTGGATTGGCCAGCTTGAAGTCCCGACCTCAATCCCATAGAGCATGTCTGGGACGTTCTGAAACGGCGTGTGAGATCAGTACACCCGGCTCCGCAGACCATCAGAGAGCTGAAGAATGTGATTACTGCGGAGTGGGAACGTATTCCGCAAGCAAGTATCCGGGATATACTCGCTAGCATGCCCAGACGAATTCAAGCTGTGATTTTAGCTAGAGGGGGTCACACTCGATACTAAACATTTATCTGCTTTTACTTTATTAAAGAAAAACAAACAAAAAAACTTTTTTATTTTTACTTCATGAGCATATGCACTACTAGCGAATATACACTACTAGCGAGGTTTAGCATTATTTCCCATAAATTGTATCTAAATTTTATGAAATACTGATGAAAACGATTATTTTCTTATTAATTTAGCAAATTGTGTGGATAAAACTACCTATAATTATCAAACAAAGAAATATTAACATTTGAAATGGTTCATTGCTTAGGTGCCCGTTTTGCAAATGAGTGTATATACATATATAATAGTTATTAGTGAAATACAGCTTGCTCAATTTACAATTATACATAAATAAAATTAAAAGAAAATTGTGTAGCAGAAAAATTAATTAAAATGAATTATGGCCGAATTTCGACCACTCGGCGACCACTAGTCTGTATAAATTTGTCTGAAAGGGCTTTATCAAAAAGTAAAGTAAATAGTAATACTATTCCCACAGCATTCTTTTCATTCATTCATTTCAGGTCGTATGAGTCTCACCGTTGGGCCCGAGCCTCCTCCACAGTAGGAGGGAAATTGACCTTACTATACCATGCTGGTCAGACAGGTTGGTATAGGATTTTGTTTCATGTTGTCCTACTCTTACACAGATATTATATCCCATAGTCGTCTTAAACGACATCCACGGGCAAGATAGGGAGTGGTGAATTGGATTATTACTCCGTCACCAACTCACCACACGGAATATTTAATCATCATCCTCATCATCGCAGCCCACATACGTCCCACTGTTGGGTTCGGGCCTTCTCCACAATGGGAGGGAATTTGACCTACTATAGCATGGTGGTCAGACATGTTGGTATAGGGTTTCATTTCGAGTTTTCCTTCTCTTGCACAGATATTATGTACATATTATATCCCATAGTCGTCTTAAACGACATCCACGGGCAAGATAGGGAGTGGTGAATTGTATTCTTACTCCGTCACTACACGCAACGGAAAATTAGGGAAATGGGGGAAAGTTTAGTAGTAATTAAATTTATTAGTAAATGATATATTTATATAGATTTGTCTGAAAGTTCTTTATCAAAAAGTAAATAGTAACACTATTTCCGCAATAACATTCACATAAATTTTCTTTTGATCCACTAATTGGGCGAACGTATGTACATAATTGCATTATGTAAGGCAGTGGTTCTCAAACTTTTTAAATGACGGAACCCTTTTGGGAAGCAAAATACTTGATGGAACCCTACAATAAAACAATTATTTTTATAAGTGTATTCTATATTAATCAGCATAATAAAAGTACAATGTATCAGTTACTAATTATTATTTACTTCACCACTTGGTAAGGACAATAATAGAAAACATTAAAAAAGAAAAAATCTAACTAGTGGGAGGTATGAAACTGTTTTTTATTTTTCATCAATTGCTTGATATCAGGTTTGATGGAAGAAAGTTGGAGTCTCATATCAGCTTCGGCGTCCAGTCTATTGCGATATTTTGTTTTCGTGGCTGCGTAGGTAGAGAATCCTGTTTCGCACAAATATGTAGTTGGGAACGGGAGAAGAATATCCAGAGCCATTTGGCCAAGCATTGCATATTCATCTTGGATTCTGCACCAAAAATCATTAAGAGGCGTCGTTTTGAACAATGACTCCATACTTGTGTCTGATGACATTTCTAAAAGAGATTCATATATCTCATTTGACATGTTTTCAGGCTTTTCCAAGTTGGGTAAAAAAGGATTATGAATCCAGGAGTTCACTTTAATTTTTGTATTGTGTTCTTCGGGAAAATACTTTTCAAAAGATGCGCGCATTGAACTGAGATATTGGACCAATTCTTCAAACACATTATCTTCAAACATTTCTGAGTCGTTTTCGCTAACAAACTCACTGAGTAACGTAAAACTTTCTATTTCTTTCTTACCAATGCAAATGATCCAAAAATCTAATTTTCTTTTAAAAGCAGTTATTTTATTATAGGCCTGAAACACTGTTGTCTGTTTACCTTGCAACGATAAATTTAATTCGTTAAGTTTTTGAAAGATATCCGCCATAAAAGACAATCGGAACAACCAAGTTTTATCATACAAACGGTCCTTCAAATTAAAAGAAGTATCTGCTGAAAGAAACATTTGTAACTCGGCTCTAAGTTCAAATAGCCTTGTTAAAGTTTTTCCCCGAGACAGCCATCGCACTTCTGTATGGAGCAGCAGTGTTTTATGTTTGCTGCCATAATCTTCACACAATAATGAGAACAATCGGGATTGTAGTGGTCGTGATTTGATAAAATTAATTATTTTTACCGCTTCATCCATAACTAATTTTAGATTAGACGGCATTTGCTTCATCGCAAGTGCTTGTCTATGCAGAATACAATGACTGGAACTACAATTAGGCGCTTTATTTTTCATTCGTGACACTGCTCCTGCTGTTTTACCTGTCATCGCCTTGGCCCCATCTGTACAAATGTCAATGCAATTGTTCCAACTGAGATTATGTTCTTCAAAAAATATATTTATTTTATTAAAAATTTCTTCCCCGGTAGTGTTTGTAAGCAGCGATGAACACATAAGCATGTCTTCTTCAAAAGAACTTTTATATGGATATCTCACAATAACCAGCAGGATAGCCAAACCAGCGACATCAGTCGACTCGTCCATTTGCAAAGCGAATCGTGTATTTTGTAGACGTGTAACTAGTTCTTGTTTGACGTAGCTTGCCAGATCATGGATTCGTCGTGAAACAGTATCGTTTGATAGCGGAACAGTAGAAAGATGCTTTGCAGATTTTTCATCAAGCATACATTTTGTTATGTCTAATACACATGGTTTTATTAATTTCTCAGCGATAGTGTGCGCTTCACCTGCTTGTGCAATGCGATAGCTAACTAAGTATGATGCCTCCGTGGCCTTTTCGTTGGTAGTTTGTGTTACATGCATCATATTTTTTTGACTTTCTAATAACTGATCTTTTTTGCGAACAAAAAATTCTTTATTCTTCTCTTTAGTCTCGGGGTGTACGGTTTCTAAATGTCGACGCAATTTGGCAGGTGCCATGGAACTATTAGGAAGCAGTTTACTACAGAGCATGCAGAGAGGTGAGCCGTTGGAATCAACAAATCCGAAACTGATATAAGATTCATCATACTTCCTTTTTTTCGTCTTTGAAACCGTCGAGCTTGACGTCGTGGCACTCGTGGCATCATCTTCTGGATCGGTGATTGCTAAATTCTCCGCGCGCATTGCTTTTGAACATTCAGCGTCATTAGAAGATGTTGTTGGAACACGTTTAACACCTTTAAGCCAACGTTCCATTCTTCTTTATTTATAATGTTACAAGTCAGGATAGTGGGGTTTAAATAATGCACAATCGTTACTGCGTATAAGAGACTAAATTTGGAACCTACAGGGAAGAAATGTATAAAACGGAGACAACAGAATACAGCAGGCAGTAAAACAATGAACACTAGTTTCTCGCTAGCGAGCTTGTAAGTAGGTAGTAACTTATCGCTCCGAACGCTAATCATCAACTGACGACGCCAACGCGCGATCGCCGCTTTTATACTTAGTCCTAGACTCGATCTCAAATATTCTCGAAAATACTCGAGTCGGCACCTTTGATAAACAAAAAGCAAAAATAAAAACAGAAATTTAAAAATAGCGTTGTAAACAATATCGACTTTATCCTTTGAAGTTAGAGACGAAAGTCGCTAGTTGACAACTATAGCGTCTAATTCAGAGGCGGCTTTTATCAAAGAGACTGAGCGCTTACAAGTATACTACCCGCTCGTTTTAAGTTTGCCGCTGGCGATAGGTATGAGTGTATGACGTTCGAAATTTTTTATTTAATTGTAACAATAAAAATTGTGTACGTTAGATATTTGGGTAAAACTATGACACATTATAAGTTTTGTTGTCACGTGGGGGAGGGTACGCGCATTCCACAGACCGGCAAACTTAGAGCGAACGCGTTGTACAAGTATAAAATTGTTGAGACCAAACTTATGAGATATTGTACCAGCTAATGTAACACAAGCTTATAAATACAAATACAAATAAATAAATAAATAACATTCATAGCGTTTTGTCTCCGCGCGGCCGCGGAGTCCGCACAGCCGCGGAGCGACCAGAGAGAGGTGTTTTGATTTTTTTATTTCTAAATTCTTGCGGAACCCCGACAGAGGTATCACGGAACCCTAGGGTTCCGCGGAACACACTTAGAGTATAGCTGATGTAAGGTATAAAGTCCACCAGGAAGTTTGCCCTAACTACATTATCATCTGCAAATTTATAGTAACAAAAAGTAATATATGCCATAGATGTTAATGCCATGTTTGGTCTAGCCTCAAGAGTTTGAAGCCGTATTTCAAAAGTAATTGTTAACACTCTTCTCGTTAGTATTTTTTTGCATTTAGATTTGTAAATTAATGCATTTTTGCAATTTCTTTATACTCTAAACTCATGTAACTACTAAATATACGCGTACGTATAAAAATGCAAATGATAAAACTTTTAACAAAATTTTTGGATATTCATCATCGTCACAGCTTACGCATACGAGCATACGTCCCACTGTTGGGCTCGAGCCTCCTTCACAATGGGAGGGATATTAACCTACTAGACAACGCTGGTCAGGCGTGTTGGTATAGGGTTCTATTTCGGTATTATATACAATTTATATCCCTTAGTTGTCTTTTACGACCCCCACGGACCAGAATAGGAGTGGTGAATTGTATTCTTACTCCGTCACCACACGGAGATTACAAACTATTATGATTCGTAACATACGAATCATAATAGACAAACCCAAAAAACTATATAGCTATTGTGCTTTTCTTAATCGGGTTTCAGACTACGCTATCATATAGTATATAGCTTATAACACAACACTATCGCGGACCATACATTAAATATAGTACAGTACAGTGTGAACGTGTCCTTAACAATGTATGGTGCGCGATATTGTTGTGCTATGAGCTATATACTATATGCTATTATATTATGGCGAAGTCTGAAACCCGCTTTACGCAATTAATTTCTATTGTAATTTATTTTAGATACGAGATATAGAGTATTTCTATTACTTTATTAATCTTATATAGCCTTCCTATTTCGTGAGATTTATAATTATCATCAGGAGAGTGAGTAGCAGCACTCTCCTGGGAAACATAAAACAACAACAGCGATTCCCAGCGCGTGTACCACGCGTGGCAATTACGGTTTTATATTGCTTTCGATGTTTTTGGAGGTAAACTATATATATTTGGATACCTATGTTGATGAATAGATTAAGCTTATAAAGAAACGCTATTCGATAACATTAGGTATATATATTTAGGCATTTTATATTATTTTATAATCTCAAAATCAAGTACTATTATAACAAGGAAAGGTACTACAGAATTCAATTTAAGATGGAGCTATATGGTAAGTTTTATTTGTATTTAATTGAAAACTAAACTAATTATACGTAGCAAAAACCTTCCTTCACTGTGGTGACGGAATAAGAATACAATTTACCATTCCCTATCTTGCCCGTGGATGTCGTAAAAGACGACTATGGGATAAAATATGCACATAACATCTGTGCAGAAGAAGGAAAACTCGAAATAAAATCCTATACCCTGACCAGCATGGTATAGTAGGTCCATTTCTCTCCCATTGTGGAGGAGGTCCGAGCTCAATAGTGGGACGGGTGTGGGCTGCGATGATGATGATAAATTAAAACTTAGCGTCCTATGAATATCTATTACTATGCCTAGGAAACATAATAAATAATTGCTCGTTTAATAAAGTACGGGACAATTGTTACCACCTTTTCTTTTCCTGTGGGTATCACAAATGTAGATTAATCAAATAACAAATAGCAAAAAAGAAAACTAAATAGAAGTTAATGCCAACGCGGTTGGCCATTATGGTATAATAGAACAATGGGAGGACATTGTAGACGAGCCTCTACTTCAACAGGGCGACATATGTATATGAACAGAGAAGAAATAAATAATGGTAATAAGTAGCGATAGAATATACGCCCCATGCCTTTCTAAGAGATTAATTATTTCAAGAGTTGTCTCTCCTTGCCTGTGAGTGTACTAAATGTCGACCCAGTGATATAATATGCGGATCTTCCGTTACAAGATAAGAAAAAGCTCGACAAAAACTTGTGCTAACCAATGTAAGCAGCGTGGTAAAGCAAGCCAATTTATCTCCCTTGTGGATATACGTCTAAGGGTTAAAAAGAAAGACAAAAAAATTATTAGAATCAATTTCAAATAAGATTTATTTTACGCCACAGACAAATTATTAATTTTTATAAATAATGTTCCTAATTAGATTCATCAAATTGTGATTTTACGAATTATTTATTGGAGCTATTTCCTTTATTGAGGTTATAGCGAGACAGTCTTGGTTCTACATGCGGACAAGCAAACGCTACGTCTTCCTCCTTTCTAGTAGCACATGGTCTAGTTTGTTCAGTAGGTGGGTTTATGCATTCATCCACGGGAGGAGGTGGTAGGCGTGGATAGTTTACAACCCGTGTAGCTGCAGGTGAGATCTCCGGGACATCACGACGCTGTTTTCTTGCTTCTTCATAAACGTTCTGAGGAAGTCGCATATATTCTGGTACCTGAAATATCAAGATTAAGCCTTTTAATTAAAAACACCCAACAAATTGTCTTATTGCTTAGTTATTAGTAAATTCGTGCGGTTTCACCCGCATAGTTACAGTTTCCGTGGGCATACCGGAATAAAATATAGCCTAAATTACTCCTTATATAGATAGCTACTAGGTAGTAAAATATTATCAAAATCGAGACAGCCGTTTTGAAGATTATCCGTAACAAGCAGCAGACGACCAAAAAATTTAAACTGGTTACTAGACATAGATATCGAGCAAATAAGCGTGAGCATGAAAAAAGCACACTATTTTAATATTATAAACAGACACTTCATTTTTATTTATTTTATACCAGCAACCCGCCCTCGCTTCGCTTCGGTTTCAGTCGCCTTACCCGCGTAGTTTCCGTTCCCGTGGGAATACTAGGATAAAATATATGTTACTCCCTGATGTTATAACTTTCCATTGGTGAAAGAATTTTTGAAATCGGTTCGATGGTTTAAGCGTGAAAGCGTAACAAACATATTTTCACAGTTATAATATTAGTAAGGATAGACATAATTAGTTTGTTTAATCCTTGAACATTTAGGGACAGTAATAATTATTTTATCAACGCTAAGCATGTCCATTTTATCTCGAGCACTAACTTTAATACAAACTGAATAGCTAAATATTAAATCTCTGCTGCATTTAATTGCACACAAACTGTACTTGTAGTTTTGTTAAATCCTAAACATCTCTACATAAGTACTTTATACGTCACCGAACTCACCGATGTCTAACAAAGATTCTACATTTTGCTGAATATATTATGTACTAGCAATCCGCCCTTGCTTTGCTTCGGTTTCAGTCGCCTTACCCGAGTAGTTCACGTTCTTGTGGGAATACCGGGATGAAATATAGCCTATGTTACTCCCTGACATTATAGCATTCCATTGGTGAAAGAATTTTTAAATCGGTTCAACTGTTTTGAAGATTACCCGGAACAAACAGACAGATAGACAAAAAAAGTATAAAGTGATTTTTAGACATATGTATGTATAGTGCAAATAACCGCGTGAACATAAAAAAATCCTATTATTTTGATATTACAAACAGACACTCCATTTTTATTTATTGGTATAGGCTAGCAAACCATATAATAAATAAAAGACGAAGAAAGCCGGCTTAAAGTCATTTTCTATCTTTCGCGACCATATTTTTTTTTTAAATATAGATAGGCTACTTTAAATAATGATTGAAATGGTCTAGTTACAATAAATTTGTTGCTCAATTAAAACTTTTGAATAAGTCAAGTAAAATTCTTAGTAAAATTTGAAGAGCCTTACTTCCTTGCAATCCACATCGAAAGTACCGAGATAACCTGGCAGTTTCGGCTTCTCAACCTTTTCTTCACCAATGTCTTGCCCTTGCTGGGGTCCCGGTACAGGCTCGTATGCACATTCATCACGAGCGCGTCTTTCTGCTCGCTCCTTCGCATTCTTGACATGAAAGAAAATATATTTTACACAAGAAATATAATAAAGTTTGGTTTTGGACTTAAGTACTCAATAATTGTATAAAGAGCATAGACATTTTTAAAGCTTATATAAATTTCCGAACGAAAGGAGTCATTAGAAAGACAACAATGTAAAGATGGTTTTCATCATTCATCATCATTTCGTTATGTGCATATCCCTTAGTCGTCTTTTACGACACCCACGAGCTAGTTAGGGGGTGGTGAATTGTATTCTCACTCCGTCACCACACGGAAACCATAAAGGCTGGACATAAAACGCAATCTTGGATAGTTTTCTCTGTTTGTCGCAATCACACATAATTTCTAAGCGGATGAAGTCGCGGTATATAATAGATTCATTTGTTTTGAAAATAAATTATAAAATTATTAAGATTTAATACCTACTCCATAAAAGTGTTGAATGTTGTAAATAAAACTACTTATTTACGGATTTATCGTGTTTTCATCACGTCGACCGGACGGCCCAATGAATGCTGTAAAATGTTCGTAACGTCGTCGGGCAATCAAAAATCAAATACAAACGAGATAAAATCCGTAAGAAAATTATTAATTCGAAATAGCGCAAAGTTAGTGATGAGAAGAACTCATTACCATTATGTAGGTAAGTAGGTAAATAGGAAGAATTCAGCTCTGACTATGGTACAGAAGTGCACGTAGCCAGTTACAATGTCCTGAAGGCCGTGGTAGCGGAGGCCGTCACCGGCGAAGGAGTCCTGTTGGCGGTGTCCCTGGACATCGCCAACGCCTTCAACAGTCTGCCATTCAGCTGCATCAGGGAGGGGCTGAGGTATCACGGGGTGCCCGTGTACCTCAGGCGGCTGGTGGCAGACTACTTGGAGGGGCGCAGCGTCCTCTACGTTGACCGAGTAGGGGACGTTGTGCGAACGCCCATGACGTGCGGTGTCCCACAGGGGTCGGTTCTGGGTCCGACCCTGTGGAACGTCGGCTACGACTGGGCGTTGAGAGGAAGCCTTCCACCCGGGCTGGGCGTAATTTGTTACGCCGACGATACACTCGTCACAGCCCGGGGTGGGACGCTAAAGGAGGCGGCACGCCTGGTAACTCTCGGCACCGAGGAGATTGTCAGGTGGATCGAAGCGCTGGGGTTGAGGGTAGCCCTGGAAAAGACGGAGGCCCTTTTGTTCCATGGCCTCTGTACCGCCGGGCCTCCCGCCGGTGCTTCGATCACCGTGAAGTCGGTCACCATCAGCATCCAGGCCCACATGAAGTACTTGGGCTTGGTGCTCGACGGGCATTTTTGGTTCCGGGAGCATCTCCATCGACTTGTTCCCCGGCTTGTCGGCGCGGCGTCCGCCCTTTCGTGGTTGATGCCGAATGTGGGCGGACCCAGTGCTACGTGCCGACAGCTGTATGCGGGGGTGATCCGGTCGATGGCCCTGTATGGCGCACCGGTGTGGGCGGGGTCCCTGACCGTCCGTCTTAGGGCCCTCCTGTGGCGACCACAGAGGGTCATGGCGATCAGGGCCATACGGGGTTACCGCACGGTGGCAACGGAGGCAGCGTGCCTCCTGGCCGGAAGTCCCCCGTGGGACCTGGAGGCGGAGATGCTCGCCGATATTTATCGGCGGGTGTCGGAGACGCGCGCCCGCGGTGGTATGGTCTCCATCAAAGAGATCACCGCCTGGCGGGTCGACGCCCGCCGAGAAGTCATTGCCCGTTGGGCAGTCCGGCTGGAGAGTCCTCGGTACGGTATCAGGACCGTCGAGGCCCTCCGGCCGGTGCTGATGGAGTGGTTGGAGCGGACGCACGGGGTGCTTTCCTTCCGACTGGTGCAGGTGCTGACGGGGCACGGTTGCTTCGGGAAGTACCTGCACAAGATTGTCAGGAAGGAGAGCACACCGTCCTGCCACCACTGCAGTTGCGACGAGGACACGGCGCAGCACACGTTCGAGGAGTGTGCTGCATGGGAGGGGGAGCGCCGTGAACTCGTCGCGATTATCGGTGCCGACCTGCCGCTGCCGACCATCGCCAGGGAGATGCTCGTCAGCGTTAGGAACTGGGACGCAGTCGCCGCCTTCTGTGAGGCCGTAATCTCACGGAAGGAGGCGGCGGATCGTGTGCGAGTAGAGCTCCTATTCGGCGACACGTTCCGCCGCCGGCGACTCGGGCGGCGCAGGCGCGAGTATCTGCGCCTAATGCCGCCCTAGCCGAGGCCGCGGGTGATCGGACCGGGGAATTGTCCGTCACCTGCAGAGAGGCTGACCGCGCGATAGCGACTGACGTCCCAGTACGTCGAGAGGTGAGAGGTTACCTGAAAGGGTATTCCGTCGGGCCGAACACTGATGACAAGTCACATCTGCTCCGGTGGTCGGCCCAACAACGAGGTGACGTGGGTACGGGTGGGTTATAGGCCCGCGCGCCGTCCTTTCATCGCCCCGGACGGACTGGACCGCGCGTACGCTTACCATAGTCCACCCATAAAAAAAAAAAAAAAACAAGTTACAATGTGCAAATAAAACTACTTTTTTACGATTTATCGTGTTTTCATGACGGCCCCATGAATGCTGTAAAGTGTTCGTAACGTCGGGCAATCAAAAATCAAATACAAACGCGATGAAATCCGTAAAAAAATTGTTTTATTTACAATGTGTAGTACTCGCGCAAACAGCAGAAATCATAGAATATTCAATAGCAATTTCTACATCCATACAGAATCTATTTTTTAAACTTCTTATTTCTAGCTAGGAATGGCGATTGAATATTTATAAGTTTAACAATGCCATACATACACTATCGCTTTAAAAACGTTAGCATTAACTAATGGGTCCCAAGAGCACACTCCGGTACCATCCGGTGTGCATCGCAGAGCACTTTGCTAGAATTTTCTTCCATTTATCGAAATGTAAATTTCATTGCATTCCATTTTATTGTATTCTTTAGATCAGGGATTCCCAAAGTGTGTTCCGCGGAACCTAAAGGTTTCATAGAATAGCCAAAATTAAATAGCTTTTAATTTTAATAATTTGACTGTGAAATAATATCACGGTTATAAACATGATTTCGAAATAGCGCAAAATTAGTGATGCTCGTGAACTCATTACTATTATGTAAGTAGATAAATAGCATTGCTCGGCGGATTTAGATCCTCATACGCACCCCGATCAGATACACTAAACATTTGATATGTTGATAAAACTAGTGCCAACGACTTTAGTAATATGTACGTTACAAAATATTGGGTTTACACTATGTAATTGGGATAAAAGCAGGATAATAATGATAATGACGGAAGTAGAATAGCATTCATATGCTATTTTATCGTCGTCACCGTGATGATGATGATGAAATTCTATTGTTATATATTTTACTAGCTGATCCGGCGAACATCGTACCGCCATAATTTTTTTCGTAAATATATTTTCTAAATTGAAAATATAGTCTCTAATGGAAGAACCATTAGGCCATTGTCGGGCAAGATTCCATCGTCTTGGTCGCGCCATTGTTAATGATGATTCAAAGAGAATACAAATTGCTCATTATTGATTTCGGTCAAAATGATAATTATGAAATTTTCAACCATATGATTAACATAGACAAAATTACGTTTAGCTGTCATTTGCGTTTTGTTATTACATATCAAATGCGTTTTTGTTATACCACGTTTCATAGTGACTTGTATTCTCTTTGACGTTTTATGTCATGTCATACGAGAACATAATCGAACGGGATAAAAAGTATCCCATGTCCGTCTCCTGGTTCTAAGCTACCTCACCACTAATTTTCAGCCAAATCGGTACAGCCATTCTTGAGTTATAAATAGTGTAACTAACACGACTTTCTTTTATATATACATATGTATATAGATTATTAGACACGAGCCACTCCCACTATGAAAAAGAAATAGGCATAATATATTCTACGTTTGTTAGGTAGGTAGGTAGGTAATATCTACATGGGTAGATGGTAATAGCGATGCCGCCATTGGGCTGGTCAATGGCACCGATTTGTTAATCTCCTTGACCAGCTCGGGGTACCCTTTCGGGTACTTTCCCAGGCTGACATCTCAGCACAAACAACAGGGTTGCTGGGGCCTTCACTTCTTTACGCTGTCGAGTAACGTCCTTCTTTTTTTTTTTGAGTAACGTCCTAGCGATGATTGGCAGCGTCAGGCCGGTACCAACGGCGAATTCACAGCGCTGCTCTGTCCAGGCCCCAGCGATCTCGGCCGTATGCTGCACTGTGTCCTCGTTTCACCACCGCGTTCTACCACCACAATGACTGTGGTGGTTCCACCATCTCCTCTTTGGAGACGTAACAATATAAAGCCGTGAATTTCAAACTTACGGCTCTTGGCCAGTTATCTCGCTCTTCTCATTAGGCTCTTGTCACTTTATTTACTTCTTGTCTAGACTTAACATGAGCATAAATGGCCAATGCATATGTAATGTCATCTTTCTCTAAGTATATTTAAAGTTTTATGGACCTCCTATCCGAGGTCAAACCTTACACAAAATATCTGCAGTAAATATATGTATGTAATTACAAAATACCTACGAAAAGGTTAGATTAGAATAATTGGAAATTGTGTACTGTAAGAAACAGGCTACTGTAGGCCACTACTGAAAAACAGTGTTGTGGTGTTACTACAACATAAAGCTGTAGTAGCGATCCTTTTACTCGCTTGCGAGTGGGATCCCAACTCTTACTATATTTAAACTGAGTTGTACAAATATGTATCCCCCTGCGAGGGAGAAATAAACAATTTTTCATTCTTTCTTTCTTTCAAAGTTATAAATTTATTGTGTTAAAAGATATTCCTAACTATATTACGATTTACCAATTTCTCCGTGTGGTGACGGAGGAAGAATACAATTCACCACCCTTTCCTGCCCGCGGGTGTAGTAAAAGACGACTGGGAATATATGTAGATAATATCTATGCAAGACGAGGCAAATTCGACATAAAACCCTAATACCACGTCTGACCAGCGCGGTATAGTAGGTCAAATTCCCCCCAATCCAGGGGCGACTTGAGTCCAACAATGGGATATATGTGGACTGAGGAGCTCTTTTGTAAACTAAAAAGTTGAAAAATTTTCTCACCGCATCTTTATATTGTTCGCAAAAGTCTTCATCGTCGTTAAAGTGTGCTTGCTGTCCAAGTGGATAGTTCGCTACTTGAGGATTAATGGGTTCACGATGCTCGTCGGCTGCCGGACCACTGAAGCAAACTACTTTCTGATGGTCATCTCGAGCCGCGCCAGACTTCAATATACCTTTTAGCGGTACAATATCGCATGGCGGTTTACTAAACAAAAATATATAATTTCATCAATTTTATTTATAGAATCAGGATTTTGTTCTTCGTATTGTGTTTAACTTATATTTAATTTCGTTCATATTTAATGAGAAAATGATTCTGTTCAGGGTAATTCATGAAGATAAAATAAATTTATAATATTTTCGTGTGGTGAGGGAGTAAGAATACACTTCATCGCGGCCTAACTTACTCGCGGATGTCGTAAAAGACGACTATGGGATATAATATGCACATAACATCTGTGCATGAGAAGGAAAATTTTAAATAAAACACTATATTAACATGTCTGGTTAGCATGGTATAGTAGGTCGAATTCCCTCCCATTGTGGAGGAGGCCCGAGCCCAATAGTGGGACGTATGTGGGCTGCGATGATGATAATTATGAAAATTATTACACAATACTTGTTCGGCATGAGAATGAAATCGAAAGCGCTCAGCACAAGAATTATAAGCACACAGCAGTGAAACACTGCTGTGTGCTTATAATAGCTTGTCCTATAAAATTTTCATCATTAAATGTAGTCTATAAATAAATAAAATTGAAGGTTCTGCTTGTAATGTTAAATGGGATTTTTTCATGCTGATATGATTATTTGCTCGATACCTATGCCTAAAAATCGGTTTAAAAGTTTTTTGTCTGTCTGTCTGTTTGTTTTGGGTAATCTTCAAAACGGCTGGATGAATTTTAAATTTTCTATATTAGGAGTAATATTTTATTCCGGTATTCCCACGCAAACGGGCACTACGGGGTAAGGCTACTGAAACCGAAGCGAAGGGAAGGCGGGTTGCTAGTGATAAATAATAATGTAATGTGCATGTCAGTTCAAAAATTAAAGGTTTACATTTTGGATTTACCATTCTTGAACAGGTTATCGTGGCTAATTTAATTCCATCAATATCGTCACAGGTTTTATACCTACAAATGGTGGGCCCGCAATGGGAGAGAAATTGACCACTCCGCTGGTCAGACGGGTTGGTATAGAGTTTTATTTTAAGTTTTCCTTCTCTTGCATCGATGTTATTATAATCCTTTAGGCGTCTTATACAACACCCATTTGTAAGAGTATGGTAAATTGTAGTCTTAAACCGTCACCACACGGATTTAATTGAAATTTTGTAATTAAAAGTCTTCATTTGATTAGTTATTATCTCAGGAGTTCCATTATTACTAATTATGTTCTGTTCCTAAACAAGTATAACAAACAAATGTTTGACAGCACCGTTTAATTAATGATAAGAATAGAAAAAAAATACCTAGCTCTAATGACGCGCAAGGAATCGTCATATGAGATACGATCAGTGGTCATAGGCGGTGTCGACGCTCGCGGTGGAGTCGCGCTACCTTCGACTACATTCATGGCAGTGAGGCATCTCTCCATTGTGCTGGGTTCTGCGACGGCTGCTGAACCAATCTTCTGAAGTTGATCTCTCGTCTCAGCCGCTTGTTCTTCGCGAACTGCCATCTAGCTCGGCAAAATTTTTATATATATAATGTATTTACTGTGATTAGCTATTTCTTTCTCCAGAATGGAAGAGAAATATATTGACGTTTTCTGCTTATACACATATATACATATTGACGACTTAGCGTAGCGTTGGTCAGACCAGATCCGTACCGCTCTTAAGACTCCAATGCACGAGGCTCTACGGATAGCTACTAATAGGTCCAAATGGCGGTCCATCGTACAAGATCGCATTCTGACTGAGAGGGGTCACGACCGCCAGTAATGGGCAATACGAATCAAGGAGGAGGACGTATTGACTACATATTACATAAGGCACCTGTGGTAGAGGAAGAAATAGTGGGGATTTATATTACGTCACCAGGTGCATATTTTATTTTTATTGAAGCGTGTCTGATTAGCACAGTGTTCTTTTGTGGTAGCCCGTTCTTGGCAGTAGGGGAGGATAAAAATCTAATGGTTCTTTATTTTCATTTTAACAATCAGTTCTTTCACTAATGGAAAGCTATAATATCAGAGAGTAACATAGGCTATATGTTGTCCCGGTATCCCCGGTGTCCCGGTATTCCCCGCGGGGCCGGGAACAACATGGGTAGGACGACTGAAACCGAAGCGAAGCGAGGGCGAGTTGCTAGTTAACTATAAAATAATACCAGATTTCTATCATCATCATCATTTTAGCTCATATACGTCCCACTGTTGGGTTCGAGCCTCCTCCACGGTAGGAGGGATATTGACCATACTATACAATGCTGGTCAAGTGGGTATAGGTATTTTACAGATTTCTATATTTACCTCTAATTCATCCTTCAAGTTGCCTTCGCGCATGTGATAGTTTCTGACATTATCGATGACTTCCTGAGGGAATTTCTCGGGGTTGGCGCTCATATACCTATAGACGAATAGATCGCAACCGATGATCTTAAAACGATGCTTGAACACAGGTATTACAGCACCTATATAAGAAAATCACAAAGATACAGTGAAAATACTGATTCACCCTGATGAGAGATGGCAGGCATAAAGTCAAAAGTTACAATTAATGTAAGAAAACATTTTAAATGAGATCACTGCATATGTATTCGTATCGTATCGTATCGGCACATATACGTCCCGTCCCACTGTTGGACTCAAGCCTCCTCCACAATAGGAGGGTAATTGACCTTACTATACCACGCTGGTCAGACAGGTTGGTATAGAGTTTTCCTTCTCTTGCATAGAAGTTGCTGATTTATGCGTCTTATATCCCTTAGTCGTTTTTACGACATCCACGGGCAAGATAGGAGCAGTGAATTGTATTCTTACTCCCTCACCACACGGAAACATATATGTAGTTCACTATGATGAAAAAGAGCATAATTTACTGATATTAAGCATTTAAAATGTAATATTATTATTTATAAGAAGATATTTTGAGAGCAAAAAATGCACATGACGTAAAGTACAGGTCCTATAAATGGCAATTATTTTTTACTCACAAACTAATTATTAGGTTAAAATGTAATAAGTAGGGACACGAAAAAAGTATCGATACCTACTTTTAGGTATCGACTACTTTTCTTTTGATAGCGATACTTTTGTACTCGATACTTTGTATTCGATACTTTTACTCAAATACTTTTTGGCAGATATCGAATAAATTGTAGAAATTGTCCATGCTAAACTTGAGCTGGCAGCTCATGTTTATGGTAACGCCATCTAGTTCAAACGTAATGAACCTTCTTAAAACGTGGTTCGACATATTTTAACCCGTTCACAGATGGTCCAATTCCTAAAAAAAACTCATCACGACGTATATATTCTAGGAAAAGTACTCGGTACTCGATACTTTGAGGTATCGATACTTTTGTTTCGATACTTTAATGACTACGATACTTTTTTATCGATACTACTTATGAGTACAGTATCGATACTTTCTATTCGATGCCGTGTCCCTACTAATAAGAGTCTGATAGCGTAGGCAGATATGCAATCTGTTTACGTGTAGCATACGAAGTTTTGAAAATAAATATTATCTAACAATTAGTCTTAGATTTAGTGCTTCTTTACTTGGAATGGTGTATAAAAAACCAATTTCCCGTGGTATCGCAAAAAGCGACTAAATTACTGTAAGAGAAGGGAGCCCGTGCCCAATAATGGGATTATAATAGACTAAAGACGAAATGTACTAATAAAAAACCCAATAACGTTCTACTTAGGATACTGGATTTGTGCTGTGTGGTAGCGGCTTCGAATACTACCAACCCTTGCTTTGCTCGTGGGTGTCGTAAAAGACGACTAAGAGCCCTAGATTGACCCGGACCAACTCCATCTGGTACCATTTGGGTCAACGATTACATTCCCAAGGAGGGTTGACGTCAGGCAGGCGGCCGGTCATAAAAGTCATTGCCGAAACTTTTTGCAATATGTCAAAACAAAAGACATATTGCGTCGACCCCAAGTAATTGGGATAAGAGCAAGATGATGATGATGTTCTACTTAGGATACACACACATTTATACACACCCGTATAGGTATATATACTGCCAAGGATGTATAATATAAGACCCAGGATATTAAAAATAAATGCCATCATTACGGCAAATAAAATTTATGAAACTAACAAGAGTATAAAATAGCAACAATAACAAATAGTCATAATATTTACTTTTACAACTTACCTATATAAAATCTATCAGGCGTGAAGTACGTGGGAAAATTGGGATCGGATTCAGGTGTTTGTAACTTCATTGATTTCAAGAATTTTCCTTCGCAAATGCCAGAGTTCCTACGTGGAATTTCACCAATCTTGATGGACCCGTCAGCGAGACTGTACGACAATACAAACTTTCTGCCTTTATCCTCAGGGTGAATCCAATCTAGTTCGCACAGGTAACGAAGATTCTAAGAAATATCACAATTCTTTAGCTGAATAATTAATATTTTAAGAATTTAATACATTCTTTTATAGAAATTTAATTATAGAGCGGCATAATATCCGCTACAACAGAATTCATCAAAATCATTTTAATATAGAGTATCTATTCAAGGAACTTGCTATGTAAATAACGTTAAGGCCTCAGTCCGGACAAAATGTTTACCATAGAGATCTAAAGGCAACTAATTAATATTGCCTTTAAGTCATTAGTGGCTATTTGGACCTTTTCACTGAAAATCCGGCACCATTTTGTAGTTGCTTTAACTGCAATTCCCTTTTTGATAACAATATATCACCACTCCTTAGTTTCCCGGGGTAGTAAAAATGTGTTGACCCCAGGAGATGGGGTAGCAGCAGCTTTCTGGGCAAACTTTAACAAAGATCATCAGTACATTCTCGCAGTAAAGAGTCCTCTGTATCCCATAGTTGTCGTGAATAGTCTAAGAAGGAGGATGATAAAGTTCGATAGATCCATGAAAGGGTAATCAAAGCTATATAACTCGGCAACATTTTACAGACAGGCTTAATATAATTCTGAGATGCAAGAATGCAAACTTAATATTCGCTAATTAGATATTTTAAAACAATACTTCACAAAGCCAGGATTTCGACCTCTTATCTTTCAGTTTGGTGACGGAGTAAGAATAGAATTCACCACTCCCTCACTCGTTGGTGGATGTCGTAAAAGTTGACTAATGATATGCATATAACATCTATGCAGGAGAAGAAAAACTGGAAATAAAACCCTATAGTAACAGGTCTGGCCAGCGTGGTATAGTAGGTCAAGTTCCCTCTCATTGTGGAGGAGAATCGAGCCCAACAGTGGGACGTATATGAGCTGAAATGACGATTATGATGATGGTCTTCAATAATTTGCAATCATGCCATGTTTATATCATTGAAAGAATGAGAGAATTGTAATATTTAATTTCTACAAAAGCTGCTTATAAATCGTAGTATGTCGTTCGAAAATTATTTACTTATTAAGCTGTACAGTGCTATAGATAGCGGCTTCGAGATCGTGCCTCGTTTTTTCTTGAGCAATGCAACTTTAATTGAATTTCCAACGAGCTGCAAACTCGAGTAGCAAAAGATTTATAGAAAGAATTTGAAAATAAGATGCACGGATTTTTTTGTATACATACCGAAATTGAATTATAAGTTTTTAAAAGTATTTCTAAAGCCAGACATAAGATTTTGTATAAATATTCGACTATTCTAAAAATATGATTCCGTGTACAGGCAAGTATTTTAATTATCGCAATCATTTAAGACTATATGAAAATGTATCTTAATAAATAAATATAAATCCTTATCTATACCAATAAATAAAATTGGAGTGTCTGTTTGTAATATCAAAATAATAGGCTTTTTTCATGCTCACACGGTTATTTGCACGACACCTATGCCTAAAATAGCAATTAAAAAATTTTTGTCTGTCTGTCTGTCTGTCTCTCTGTCTGTCTGTTCCGGGTAATCTTCAAAACGGCTGGACCGATTTCAAAAATTCTTTCACCAATGGAAAGCTATAATATCAGGGCGTAAACTAGGCTATATTTTATCCCGGTATTCCTACGGGAACGGGAACTACGCGGGTAAAACGACTATAACCTATAACCGAAGCGAAGCGAGGGCGGGTTGCTAGTTATAAGTATAATTGACGAGGTTTCTTGTTATTTAAAATTAAGGATATAATGAGGAATATTTGTTGCTGGAACTCAATTATGAAGCAGAAAGTAGAAATATAATTACAAGTAATCATTCGCGTTGCATTCATTATGGTATTTAAATGCGTTGATATACTTAAACTAACTCGAGGCCAAAGGAACATTATCATCTCAGCTTATATACGTCCCACTGCTGGGCTGGAGTCTCCTCCATGACAGGAGGGATATTGAATAACTATCCCACGCTAGTGGAACAGGTTCGTACAGGGTTTACTTAAATTTTTCTTTCTCTTCTATAGAACATCTATGCATATGATAACACATATGCATATTTAATCACTCAGTCGTTTCTTACGACATCTACGGGCAAGATAGGAGTGGTAAATTGTATTCTTACTCCGTCACTGCGGAACATTAACTTATGTTTTGAAAAATGATATGTAGAAAAGATTACAATGCTGAAAAAACCGTGTAATGGTAAAAAATTATTTTACGAATTTTATCGCGTTTGTATTTGAATTTTGATTGTCCGAAGTTTCAATCACTTTACAGCGTGGTTACGGGAGGACAAAAGCGATAAAATCCGTAAAATAGATTTATTTAAAATGTATAATGCTTGCGTAAACATCAGATATCATTATTCATTACTTATATTCAATACTTATATATAACTAGCAGACCCGGCCACGCGTTGCTGTGGCTAATGTTTTTGTTATTTTACATTTTATTAAACTATTTAAATGGAACTGTAGGAGAACATCTATCATGGAGGTCGTCATATTTTTTTACAAATGGCATCTATGTAATAAAGCAAGTTAAAATCGTATATGATCCGTTTGTAGGTTTGACATAGCAGCACCATCTATTAATTAATTACTCAATCCACTCAACAGATATCGCCATCTGTTAAAATCGTTTGGAGTTAACAGATAATTGTGAATGTCAAATAATAGCCAAACAATTTGCAATAAAATAATATAGCGACTATAAATTAAGATGTAAGCTATCCTATCTTTCAAGTTGGATTAAACTGCACACGGTGTGCAAAATTGATTAAAATCGGTTAAGTAGTTTAGGGAGTCCATCGCGGACAAACAATGTGACACGTAATTTATATACATTAAGATTAAGATAATAATGAAAAAGCACTAATGAAATAACTTCAAATTCATGTAATTATATTTCTAAATTAATATATTTCTATCTTTTTTTAAACATGTTTAACATTGTTACATGCTTCCAGAAAACTAAGGTACTTTGAAAAACAAAACTCAAACCTTTGTGCCCACTTCATTATATTAATTAAATTTACCATTGAAGACAGTGAGATAATGGAGTTTACATACTCGATAAATTCTGTTTTAATTGAAATAAACAATGACTGAAGAGCTCCTTTGTCTTATTACCGTGTCTTTTAATAAGATTAAAAATTGTTTATGCTCTTTAATGAATAGATATTCAAAGTCAAAATGTTGTTTTAGAGCCTTGATATAAGCCATCATTATTTAAATTAAAGGCTACAACGAATATTTTTCATTCTCAAGACAATGAAAAGTAGATTATATTAGCCTAGCATGAGTGGACATTATAACTATATCAAAAAATAACTGAATTCTGAGAAATTAAATAGAGCTTGAGTATTAAAGTGTGAATTAGAGATTTTCATCCCATTACTAAATACTGGCAACCCGCCCTCGCTTCGCTTCAGTTTCAGTCGCCTTACCCACGTAGGTCCCGTTTCCGTGGGAATACCGGGATAAAATATAGGCTATATTACTCCCTGATATTATAGCTTTCCATTGGTGAAAGAATTATTGAAATCGGTTCAGTGATTTAAGCGTGAAAGCGTAACAAACAAATTTACTTTCGCATTTATAATACTAGTAAGGATATGAAGTCTTCGCATAGTATGGTATCATATCTATTACAGTATTAATCAAATACTAGTGAACCATTTCTTTATTAGCTACTCAATCGAGTAGTGTGATACCTGCCTAATAAAAAGTTAATAATTAAAAAAAAATCAAATACAATATTCTCGTGAATGTGCACGTTAATGAAATATTATTCACGTATATTTATTGTAGAAGTGAAACGGTAATTTAATTTTTCCTTTACAGCTTTCACAAATAATAAATATCCAGTCACTAAAAACTAATAAGACAAATAATATTTATTAGATAGTTATAAAGCACTGCGTTCATGATCTTTCCAAATAAAGTATAGAATCGCTGTAAGATTTGGTCATTACAAATATTTTTAACTATTATATATATACCTATCCATATTATTATGTAGTGCTGTGATGTATATTTTTACCCGACTACGGAGGGTTATGATTTTGACAGGCTATGTATGTATGTATGTTCATCTGTTCCCTCATAGCTCCTCAACTATTTATCAGAACCGGACAAATGAGGTATCGTTACTAGCGTCTTGATCGTCTGCTAGTTATAGGCTATATACGATGTGTCACTGAATATAATATGGTAAACATCAGAAATCATTACGTAGTGGTATTTCTGAAAAGGATGTAGGTAGATTATGGTACAATTTTACGAGTTGACAATCGAACCTACGTAGTACAACAGCTGTGTTAAGTACCTACGCGCTTGCCGCGCTCACTACATGCTGTTTCCTTACTATTTTAACTTGTAATTATTTATAATCATTTTTATTAAAAAATATTCTAGTAAATAGTTTTTTTTTACTTTTAATTGTACGAATGTATAGTAGATACTGGATACTTTAATTGGACTGCTTTTGTAAAACGACATAAATGTCACCGTGTATAAAGTTAGCATTTGCTCGTGACTTTATCCGTATTTAGCCGATAACTCGTTTTGTGTCGTAACTGGGTTTTAGTTTTTACTTTTACCTTGTAAACACTGCATATTATTCTTTATCATTCAGGTCATATATGTCCCATTGCTGGCTTCGGGCTTCCTCTAAAATATAATGGAAATTGATCCACTATACTAGGCTGGTCAGATGTTTTGGTTTAGGGTTTTATTTTGAGGTTACTATCTCTTGTATAGACTTTATATGCATATCATATCCTTTAGTCATCTTTTATGATACCCATAGGTAAGAAAAGAGGTGTTGAATTATATTTTTATTCAGTCACCTCACAGAAAGTATGAGTATATATTGTCTAAATGCATGAATATATATTGTACATGAAATACCTTATTAGCATTGAGATTGTATTTAATGATATCCTTGTGTGGTGGTTTTGGCAGAAGACCATAACAGGATTGCAGAGTATCTTCTGGAGAGCCAATACCGATGTGCGGAGGAATGTTCTAAATTAAAAAAAAAGAAAAATTTAATACAATCTATCTATAAGTACATATTATAAGTAATTAAAGTCTGTGTAAATATAATCAATCGTCATATTCTAACATGTCCACGAGTCGATACGCGGCACATTTTAATGTTCAAAATTATCTTACATTTCACGATCAAAATAATCTTTTATATTAATGTAGAGAATGAAGTAGTATCATAAAAAACAATAAATTTAGCCCCTGTAGTTTGTGCGTAATACAAGAATAAATTAAGTGATAGTCAGATAGAGAAATATTCTGAAAATAATCAGAATCATTGACAAATACATCTAACATCGACCCTTCATCCCTTCCAAATACATTGATTTCATTAAGAATAGAGAGACAGAGTGCGCAGTGTAATTACAACATTTTCCTTTATTCTTACATTCCCCTTCCATATTACATTAACCAGACTAGTGACGAGTATTTACCACATTGCACTATATAAGAACACAAACAAAACAAACTAATGAACTACTTTGCGACTTGCCCGAATGGTGACTCATTTTTGGCCGTCACTAATTAAGATTTTCCACCAGGTGTACGTAAAATTCGAGTGAGAAATGTAAGTCTATATTATGCTAGAAATGGTAATTTGGAAATACAATTCTATTTGTCTTAATAATATGCAAAAACTCATACGCGATAGTAACACGTTTAGGACGCGAAGAATATTAATTTCGAGGTTATATTAAAATCTGCAAGCCAACCATTTAAATTGTTCAGAGATAAGATTTACAAATTTTGTGTTTTTGTTAGATAAAGTTTATCTTTATATTTAAAATATAAGTTTAAACATGTGTACGTTTAATTATAAATAATTTAATTATAGAATGTATATTACTTTACCACAACGTCTTTACTTATTTTGGGTTCCCATCCCAAAGCAGTGGGAGAAAAATGTTGCCCATACCAATAGTGTATTCTTTAATTACTTTTCATAGAAAAGGTTGTTCTGAATCTGTTGTCTGAATTGATATTATTTATTGTAACTATATTAGTAAAATCTCTCTTAAATTAAGGTTTTTTTTTTCTTCTTTTATACAGCTGAAGTTTTTACAAATTAAATATTATGATAATTTATATTTTAATACTTTACACAAAAGACGAATAATTAAGGCCAGGGTAATAATAAATAAAACAAATGAATTTAAGCTGTGCGAATCTAATACGTAATTAAAAACTAAAGAGCTAGCGTACCTTGGGAAGCTCTTTCTTCATTTCTTGATACACTTCAACACGCGGAGGTTGTTCAATATTCAACATTGTTCTAAATCAGACAAAAAATATTGATAACAAATGGGTAAAGTCTCAATTTGGTGGTGTCATTTCCGTGGGATGATGGTGTAAAAATACAATTCACCTTCCACTTTGTTGCCCGTGGGTGTTTTAAAAGAAGACTAAGGGATATATAGCATACAACATCTATGCAAGAGAAGGCAAACTCGAAATAAAACCCTGTACCAACCCGTCTGACTAGCATAGTAAAGTCAATATCCCTACCATTGTGGAGGAGGCTCGAGGCCAGAAGTGGTGGCTCGAGGCAAGATGTGTAAGCTGTGATGATGGTGATGATTATGAAAGTCTCATTTGACTTATTTTACTGATTTTCATTTTCTTACTCTTTCAGATGTAATCGTTAAATTTAAAACAATTTGTAACACAACTTTCACCTATATATTCTTAATGGTTGATAATATCCTTTCTCTGTTCGGCATTGGTCTTATCGCGAAAGGAATAAAATGACCTTATTTCCACGGCGACAATGAAACTCATCCAACCAGTCACCTATCGACTAGTTAAACGTAAGCCTCGTCAATAGCCTCATTTGGAAGGCAAATTGACTATCGCAGTTAGTGTTGAAATTTACTAGGAGAGCGTTATTTCCCATTCTTCTAAAGTTACTTGAGTCAGTTTTTATGGTGCTCATGGTCTCCCATGTCCAATCACCATACATTACTCTCGTAATGTATGGGGATTCATAGTATTTTTCACCCATCACCACATAGGGTATGTAGCTCATAGCATTCATTTTTAGACATTTCAATCTGTTCCCCTCGTCATGAATAATTAGCACAATAAATTCTATAATCATTTTATTTTATTTTTTATTAGAAGTGTCCCGTTGCACCGATGTCACATTATTTTTTATAGTCTTGGAGTCGTTTGTAAATTTGCCCGACTATTGAGAATTTTATTAGGGAATATTCTCTTGTTATTGAGTACAACATTAATTTGGAATCTATTCCCGTTTAATAAAAAGAAAGCCGAAAAAGCTCGTTTAATAGATATTGCGTATAGAAATGTAAGGTTTTGTTTGCCTGCTTCTTAGAGTATGAACCACAATGATCATCATTTAGCCTTTCGCTGTTCACTACTGGACGTAAGCCTGTCTCTTGCTTCGCCAAAAGTGCCGTTTGCATGCAACGACTCTCAGTAACATTTATCAAGTCGTCGGTTCACCTGGTTGGCGAATTAGACTGCCTCGTCCGAATATGAATACGAATAGCAGAAAGTAAATTTAAAAATTGTGAATATTTTATTCTAACAGCAGTTAATGTTTGATGAATAGCAAGATGTTTGTTGCCATTATTAATTTAGATTCAATCAAAGGATCGCAATTGCAATGCTTAGTATATAAGAAAATCAGTAATTATTATTATTCATGCCTATGTTTGCAGAGCAAAGATAAATACGCAGGTAAGCAGGTGATTTGAGACATAGAATCTATCCTATACAAACACGGGTCTCTAGGAATAAATTGTGCCTTTGTAGTTGTTTGTAAATGTAAATTAAATTGTATCTTTGTAGATAGATTTTCTTATTTAAAGCGTTGCTTGATGTTGCGCCCTTTGTTGATAAAAAAATATTGTATCATTGATGAATGTATTTCATGATGATATTTACATAAAAATAGTATACATCACTTATTTCCGATAATATATCCTTATGAAAGCGACCTCTGTGACAATCAAAAACCTCTGGGACATTTTTAAAATTATTTTAGTAAAATCTTTTAAACTGCTTAAATATTATATGTATCTGCTGGGTTCTCACTCATTCTCGACTGGTAGTGAAATTTATTTAATAAAGACAATATTCCAACGATCTATGTAAGACTTATATATCAAGTTACATATCTGAGTTGTCTCAACAATTCTAACACTAGAGCCCTACGTTCGTTTTCACTACGAACCGATATAGGCCTATGCCAAGAATGGTCACCGATAGATTAAAGCCTATTCATAGGCAAAAAGATAGAAAAGCTTTATAAAAAGACTAACCTGTAGTAGTTTCTAGTGAAAGCATCGGCATCACAAATGAGAATCCTACGGCCTAGTACAAAAACAGTCTGCCCAACAATCAAGTCTCTGGGTGCATAATACTCTGTTGTAATCTCTTCTTCAGTAGTCTCCAGCACGCACGATGGAAAAGACACTACAAAAAATTAAAACGTATACATTTAACATTATAGTTTTATATTTGTGACGTAGACAAGTTATACTTTCTAATATTAGTCTTATTATTCTTCTTTTCTTTTTAATGTATATATTATTTCACTTTTTGTGACTTTTGACATAATAGCAGGGATATTCATTTACTATATACGTATTAAAGTGATTAGGCGATACGATAAAGGATACGGTTTTGAATTATGTCTTTCTTTCAGTGATATTATTTATCTACATCGTTGTAGGTATCTATGTCGTTTTAGATATGCATGAAGAAGAAGTGGTTATACGCTGTATTATATAATAGAGAATAATTGCTAAGTAGTCATAATTAATCAACTTAAATTACGCTAACTGTAAATCCTAAATAACAAGGACTTTATTATATAAGGTACTAGCAACCCGCCCTCGCTTCGCTTCGGTTTCAGTCGCCCACCCGCGTAGTTCCCGTTCCCGTGGGAATACCGGGATAAAATATAGGCTATGTTACTCTCTGATATTATAGCTTTCCATTGGTGAAAGAATTATTGAAATCGGTTTGGTAGTTTAAGCGTGAAAGCGTAACAAACAAACAAACAAACTTACTTTCGCATTTATAATATTAGTAAGGATGCCTACAGTTTGTCTTAGTAATTTAGCTGCTATTGCAAACTTCATCATTTAAAAATCAGTAATAACAAGCTTTAAAATCAAACTTCGACTATATAGTCACCGTCACAAATGCCATTAATGTACCTCACAATTTTCTGAAATACTGAACTCTGGCAACACAACACTAGCTTTCACATTAACCTATACTCGTAATTTCATACTAAGCGCGAATACTTCTCTCCCTTATATAGTAACTAAAGTAATTATGTCTCACCTTTGCATAAAACTTTGCAAAGGAACCCTTAGAGTTGAATCCATGTCCCGATAAAAGCCTTCCATATGGCATATAAAAACACGCATATAACATCTATGCACGAGAAGGAAAACTCGAAACAAAACGCTAAACCAACCTGTCTGACCAGCATGGTATAGTAAGCCCGCCCGTGAACATGAACGCTGCAAAGTGTTCGAAACGTCGAGCGATCAAAAATCAAATACAAACGTTTTATTTAAAATGTGTAATACTCGCGTAAACATCAAAAATCATTATGGTATAGTAAGGTCCATTTCCCTCCTATTACGGAGGAGGCTCGAGCACAGCAGTGGAACATATATGAGCCGAGATGATGATGATGATGATGATGATGTCATATATGTGATAATGTGTAAATCAAGGGAGATACATGTGTGCTGTTTGGTGGCAGCTACGAATACTACCAACCATTACATTGCTCCTGGATGTCGTAAAAGAGGACTAAGAGTTTACCATAAACCTGAACCAATTCCATCATCGTCTGGTCAACAATTATATTCCTAAGGGTTAACTTTAGGCAAGCGACGGGTTATAACACTATCGCCTAAATTTGGATTACGATGGAGGAAGAGCATATATTTCGTCAACCGCAACTAATTAGGACAACAGCTGGATGAGGCTGACGAAGAAAGGATGTCATGAGATGAAAGAGTTACATAATAACATATTAACATCGTGAAGTAATATCGCCCAATTTCGCAAGTTATTTAATCAAATATTATCACAGGAAAAAGAAAGGAAAATCTTTCTTCTATTTCCTTATAATATATTATATCATCTTAGAATGATATGTCAAGATATGACGACAAAATTGTCAAGACTACAGCCAAGCGTAAAAATTTATTCGCCTTACGTATTTGACTCTGTGCGATAGATTTTTTATATTTATATCAAGAAAATTAGTGTAGATTGCTTAAAGCGTATATGTTTAGATATGTGATTCTTCTCTTCGTGTATGATTGAATTCCTACTAAACGGCTGGACCGATTTTGATGAATTTTCTATGTGTGTTCAGGTGGATTCGTCAATGGTTTAGATTAATAATTGGACCCGGTAGGTGGCGCATCATCGTTTCAAAGAGATTTTTTTAGATTTAAATAAACTGTCTGTTGGGTCAGCTGATAAAATTAAATTTTCCGTATAGTGATGAGTAAAAATTCACAATCTATCTTGTGGATATCGTAAAAGATGATTGAGCCATATGATACGTAGATACCATCTATGAGAGAGAAGGAAAGCTCCCGATAAAATTCTATACCATATTTATTCTGAGCAGCATGTTAAGTCTGTCGACGGCTGTACGCGGGAGTCACCCGGTCGATGGCCCTGTACCTTGCACCGGTGTGGGCGGGGTGCCTGACCGTCCGACTCAGGGCTCTTCTGTGGCAACCACAGAGGGCCATGGCGATCAGGGCCATACGCGGATACCGCACGGTGGCGACGGAGGCAGCGTGCCTGTTGGCCGGGACTCTCCCGTGGGACCTGGAGGCGGAAATGCTCGCTGATTTGTATCGGCGTATATCGGGGGTGCGAGCGGAGGGTGGTCTGGTCCCTTTGAGGGAGCTCACCGCCTCGCGCGTCGACGCCCGCCGAGACGTCATTGCCCGTTGGGCAGTCCAGCTGGAGAGGCCTCGGTACGGTATCTGGACCGTTGAGGCCTTCCAGCCGGTGCTGATGCAGTGGCTAAAACGGCGGCACGAGGTGCTCTCCTTCAGACTGGTGCAGGTTTTGACGGGGCATGGATGCTTCGCCAAATACCTGTACACGGTCGCTAGGAGGGAAAGTACACAGTCCTGCCACCACTGCGATTGCGACGAGGACGCGGCGTAGCATACGCTTGAGGTTTGTGCCGCCTGGGCAGAGCAGGGTCGTGAACTCGTCGCAATCATCGGTGCCGACCTGACGCTGCCGACCATCACCAGGGCGATGCTCGACAACGTCAGGAACTGCAGCCTTCTGCGAGGCAGTAGTCTCGCGGAAGGAGGTGGCGGGGCGTGTGCGCGAGGAGCGTCTCCTTGATGACGCGAGCTACCACCAGCTACTGGGGTGGCGTAGGCGCGATTATCTGTCCCCCTGATGCCACCCTAGCCGAGGCCGCGGGTGACTGGACCAGGGAGTTAGTCCATCACCCACCGAGAGGCTGACCGCGTGAGGAAAGAACGACGTCCTCCCCGAGGGGGGGACGTCGGTCGATGGGAGGGTACTCCTTAGGGGGTATTCCGTCGGGCCGACCACTGACAACAAGTAACCCTGCTCCGGTGGTCGGTCCAATGACGAAGGCGACGTGGTGTTCGTGTGGGTTGCGGGTGTGCGTACTTACGCCCCTCTGTCGCCCCAGACGGAGTGGTGCGAGGAGTGCGCCGACCGCAACCCGCCCCCCAAAAAAAAAGCATGTTGCAAGTCAATTTCTCTCCTATTGGGAAATAGGAGTTTGCCGTGTCGACGGACTAAGAATAAAATTCACCATCCCCTCTCTTGCCTGTGGGTGTCGTAAAAGACGACTAAGTGATGTAATACACTGATAAATCAATGCAAGAGAAGAGAAAAATCTAAATTAAACCCATTGCCAATATTTTTGTCCAGCGTGGCATAGTAGATCAAATTCTCTCTCATGAAGGGGGATGCAGGAGACCAAATATGGGCTGAGATGATGATGGGAAGGAAGGCGAGATGATGATTAGATGATATAGAATTATGTTTCTAGCTAAAGGTGAATTCAGCCCCGTATGGTATTGGTTTAAGAATATAATGTGTCGGCAAGATATTATTTTCTTGAGCAATGCCAACACCAAATAACACTCCCCCTGCCAAACGTGGATGGATTATCTATATATATATATATATATATATATATATATATATATATATATATATATATAACTAGCTGACCCAAACGTTGTTCTGTTCAAATAAAATAAAAGGAATTCTCCTTGAAATCGATAGCAGCGCCACCTATCGGGTCTAATTGTGAATCTAAACCATTCTCGAAACCCTTGAGACACAAAAAAAAATTCAGCAATATTGAGCCATTTAGGAGTTCAGTGATTATACACACGTACACAAGAAATATATATATATAAAGATTATTCTATGCGTGTGTATGTGACTGAACTCCTCCTAAATGCCTGAGCCGATTTTAATGAACAAGGAGGAACAACATAAATAAATCTATTTATTATTCGGTATTTATTATCGGATTATATCCCTTGGCGAGAATTATTAGACAATCCAACCATATCCCTCACGGCAAGGTGTAACTTGTTTGTACCTAACTGCTCAAATCATAATCAATAGCCATGAAGTAAGCCCCTGGCATATTTATTATATTAAAAATATATACCAACGATAAAAAATATGTAGAAAAATCAAAGAATTGTAATAACAATTTTTTTTATACTTTTCATGTCCAGAAAACGTTCAGCTCAACAAAAACAGTTTCAAGTTTAAGGTATAAATATACAATCATAGCTAAAGTCAAATAAGTTTTACCTTTCAGTTGTTAATTTGTTCCTAAAAGTGTTTACTTAAACGAATCTATTTGGATATATATTTGTGTATTTCAGCCTCATCTCTAACGGTGAAAGCCAGCTTTTTATACAAGAATTTGGCATTGAGGAGGGTCGGGTGAGGCGGTGACCCTCTACGACATAAAAGACCCAGAGTAACTATATATGTTATTGGATTATACAAATATACATTACGTAAAGTATTATGTACCTTATAAAACCTTGTTACTATATTTCATATCGATCGATCGGCCGCTTTGGACAAAGTTATTGGTAGTATTTACAGGACGTAAAATAGAAAATAGGAAGGCAATTCTCATTTTTATAATATTTTTGGCCTCAAAATGTACTTCCAATCTATACTCTATATTAATATATAAAGCTGAAGAGTTTATTTGTTTGAACGCGTTAATTTCAGAAACTGCTAGTCCGATTTGAAAAATTCTTTTAGTGTTAGATAGCCCATTTTAGCTGTAGAAAGCTATACCTATATATCATCACTCTAAGGAGCAGAGCACCAATGAAGATTGTTTCAAAATCGAGGCTCTTTTTCCTTTTGAGAGCTTCCGCTGCGTAAACGGCTAAATTTTGGAAAAATCATGTGTGAGAGAATCGTATTATTAAAAAATATTTTCACCTTCCACGTCAACAAAGTCTTAGGTTAAAGTTAGCCCAAATACCACGCGGACGAAGTCGCGAGCAGAAGCTAGTACACTTATATGTATACACTCTCGTATGCTCACGTTTTTTTAGGTCATATATTCCCCATTAGTGGAGGAGAGAATAATAGAGGAGTCTAGATAAGGGGCATTGGCTTGGGATGTATTACCACGCTGGCCAGACGGTTTTATTTTGAATTGTACTTCACTTACAGTGATTATGCTCACGTAATATCATCATCACCATTAACGTATTCTAGCTCATCCCAGTTATTTAGAGGCGACGCAATATGTACTATCTAATTCTTGTACATATTCTAAAAGTTTTGGTAACAGTATTATGACCGGCCGCTTCTGATATCAAATCTCCTTGTACCTAACCGATCAAATTAATTTTTAGTTCCGATTATTTAATCACTAATAAAGACTTTGCAACGAGCTCAGCATTAAAGGTATGACGAAGCTTAATGAGGCCTATCTGTGAGCATTAAGATTAATTGCAATAGTTCAGGTAGAAATTATTGAACATACGGATTTTTTTTCAACTTGCTACAAATCATCATCATCCCACTCCTATCTCATTTAATTGAAGTCAGTCAAAGCAATATATGAAGGACATACTGTAAAAAATTTAGGTCTCTAGGGGCACGGCAGTGTCCCCGCCAAGTTGAGAAAATATGCAACACTGCCGTAACATCCTTTTCACAAAACAATTCAGGCCATTTTTAAACTCCTGTAACTTCGTTGTGAATAAAAGTAGGAGCCTGAATTTTCAGTAATCAAACAGGCATTGTATAAACACGGTATATTTCAAATCAGTTTAAGAATGATTACTAGACAAAGCTTCGTAATTTTGTTACTCACTCACCGACCGATTGACCGATCATCAAAATTCTTGAGTCACTTCTAGCAGATATAGAATTTTCAAATTTAAAGTACAATTAGTGTTACTAAAAACGAAGGTAAAGTTAGTAGACTACAAGCCTATGGAAAAAATTAACATGTGAAATGAACCACCCGAAGCGACCCTTGGCTTTCGATCCTTGCGCTGAAAATATGTACGGCGTTCATGGGTAAAGTATCTGTATATGTATACAAAAAGAATTACGCTAATGCCGTACAGTAATAAATGACCTATATTGCTTCTACAATTACCGGCGAATAAAAAATTTGCACTAACTTCCGGCACCACCACTTTAGTACGGCACTAGGTTTTTCGACATTTATTTTTAATCATCTATAAGTTATAAAAAAGCCGTACATTAATAATTAGTCATAATTCCTCACTTGTATCTGAGAAAAACTCCATTTACTCACGGACTCAACTGTACCGCTTAGAAATGATGGCACAGCGCTCAGAGTTATTTTATGATAAAGTAACAACCTTCTAACGACATCCGCAAAGTCTATATTTAATTTATTCTGGATTTATTAATGTGTTCATTAATATTGTGACGAGTTTGAGAATTCAAATTTAGGCAACGTTTGCAAAGTCTTAAAAAGGCAAAAGTAATTTGGAAGTTTCATTTCTAAGTTACAAATCTTGCGGGCCGTATTTCTGCACAACACGGTCCAATTAATATTGCAAAAGGCTTTTGGGAAAGCCAATGAATAAATCGAAAATTCATGTGAGCTGAGGGTAACACCTGCCAGTCATGGAGCGGTATTACTCTCATGAAAAATGATTTCATTTCAACGCAACACATATAAAATTCTTCGCATTCGTCAATGACTATTTCGCTGATCGATTTCATTGTCCGTCAAAAACAGTGTTTGAGTTAATTATGACTATATAATTTCTTAATAACCTAGGTTGTTTGAATTAATGTTAATGCCATCATCATCATTATAGCTTCTATACGTCCCACTGCTGGACTCGATTCTCCTCTAATATAGGAGGGAATTTGACCTACTATACTATGCATTTCAGACAGGTTCGTTCAAGGTTTTACTTCGAGCTTGCCTTGTCTTGCATTGATGTTGTATGCGTATAATAATCTTTTAGTCGTCTTTTACGATACTCACGGGCAGGAAAGGGGGTGGTGAATTATATCTTTACTCCGTCACCACACGGGCTAATTGAATTTCAACCTCTTTCATAATGTACAGATTCATTAAAAAGGAATATTTTGAAAACCGGGTTGACTCGAAAGATATATTACTCCAACAGTGTGCGAAAAATTTTTTCTTTTCATAATGATATTCAATGTGGACGTCACGCATAATTTCTATGCGGTCGAAGCGCGAGCAAAAGCTAGTACAATATAAAATTACCTTTACGAATTTATAAAATTGAACATATTTGAAACTAAATTTGCCGTGTGGTAACGAAGGCGAAGTAAGAATTTACCACTCCCTATTTTGCGCGTGGATGTCGTAAAAGACGACTAAGGGATATAATAAGCATATAACATCTATGAAAGAGAAGGAAAACTCGAAATGAAACCCTATACCAACCTGTCTTATCAGCATGGTATAGTAGAGTCAATTTCCCTCCTATTGTGGAGAAGGCTGGAGCCACGGAATAAGTACAATATGCTCCGTGGCTGGAGCTTAACAGTGGGGTGTATATGAGCTGAAATGATGAATGATGACGAAAACTAAAATTAGTTAAATCTATATATATAAAAGAAATTAGTGTTAGTTACACTATTTATAACTCAAGAACGGCTGTACCGATTTACCTGAAAATTGGCGGGGAGCTTAGAACCAGGAGATGGACATAGGATACTTTTTATCCCGTTCGACCGGGTTCCCGTGGGACTTGACATAAAACGTCAAAGAGAATACAAGTCACTATAAAACGTGGTATAGCAAAAACGCAAATGACAGCTTTAGACAGACTATATTTTCGGAAATTTAGAAAATATTTACGAAAAAAATTATGGCAGTACGAAGTTTGTCGGGTCGGCTAGTTTTTAATAAATTAAAGATTTAAATTAAAATTAAATTACTTGTACGACTACGAATAAACACGAGTCAATAAGTATTAAGAATCATCACCAGCGTCCACTGCTGGACGGCGGCCTACCTCGGCCCCTTATTTTCCGCTACAAAATACGGTCCTGTATCGCTCGCATCTAAATACTCCGAGCCACTTTCACTAAGACGTAGGTCCGCCTGGTGGAAAGAGGTGCCTCCCTTGCATCGTCAACAGTAAAAAAATCTTTTCATAAATATAAGAATACTTATTCGTAATTTACTCATATAAATAAGTGATTTGTTTAAAATGATTACATAAAACTGGATAGGTTTGCGAGCTGCAAACGTGTTTAGGGATTATTTGCGCACATCAGACGGAGTTGCGCCGACATAATGGAACACCGGAACGCAATTTGTAAGTTAAAAACATGAAACAATTAGTTAAAAAACAAATGTTTCCTCTTTTTTCTATGTATTATTCACGGAAAATATAAAAGAAGTACATAAATAACAAAACAATTAAGAATACCGGCCAAGTTGAAGTCGGATTCACTTACGAAAGGTTCCGTATTAGTGTAAAAGATAATGTTCATAAAAGAAACAAAGAGGCATTTCAATTAATAAACGAGTAAAAATCGCTGAAAAATACGTTTTTGTATTACCCTTTCAACTCAGCCCATATAAGTCACACTATTGGGCTAGGGCCTCCTCCACAATGGAAGGTAATTGACCTACTATAATGCGCTGGTCAGACGTGTTGGTATAGGTTTTTATGTTCAGTTTTCTTTCTCATGCATTGATTTTATCTGCATATTATAGTCCCCTTTTTCTTTTTTTTTTCAGTGCAGTCGCCGCCCGGCGCCGTCCGGGGCGACAGAGGGGCGCCGCGAGGCCCCATGACCCACCCGTGGCACATCGCCTTCGTCGTTGGGCCGACCACTGGTGGTCGGCCGTCGGTCACCGTCGCGCGATCAGCCTCTCGACGGGTGTTGGACTAAATCCCCGGTCCAGTCACCCGATATCATAGTCCCCTTTTTTTTGTTTTTTTCTTTTTTGGGGGTTGGGTTACGGTCGGCACGATATCATAGTCCCCTAACCCTTAGTCGTCTTTTATGACAACCACAGGCAAGATAGGGGGTGGTGAATTGTAATCTTACTTAGTCAGCGCGCGGCAAAAATATTTATTACCATTAACTTCTTTTTAATTTTTATCATAGCGACAATAGCAATACACATTCTGTATAAATTTCAACTATATGTTTATTAGATACGGTAACTGAAATACAAACCACTGACTGATAGTTGGGCATCGGAGACTACATAATATGATTCGGTTGGGTACGAAATCCTAAAAAGTTAATATAGTAATGTAATACATACGAAAAGACATTTTTCTTCCACGCAGCTTTATTTCTAGGTGAGCAATCAAGACAAAAGTACCGAGGCCTTCAGAGAATTCTGATTGAGTCATTACGGTAACGGAATACAATATACTCATGTAGGTATTTTGTTCTCTCACACCACGGCACATATCATTACGATGTTCAGTTTTATTGACATTTCCTCGGAGGCCTTAAGGAGCGCCATCGAAATGACATTAAAGGTTTTTGTGCTCCATTGATTGAACTGTTCGCTTGACATGATGTGTTTTTCTTTGATAATGCGATACTAATAGATAGTTTGTTCTACATTACAGATAGTTGTTTGCAATTATAGAACAAACTTGTTTAGAGCTTTTTATATCTCTTCCAATTGTAGATATAGTTACTGATAATAGATTAATTTTAATGATTAGCATCTTCCTTATCAACCATTCTACATTCGTAGAATGATTATTTTTGATGTAAAACAACTATAAGCGATGGTAAATGATCGCTAGTGTGGCATAAAGCGACGAATGCCGTGGTGAAGCCTCGCCACGCTATATGATAGTAAGTGTAGTTGCGACCTATTATCACAGTAATATCGTCCGAGGCATCGAATATAGCTCATCATCATCATCTTGCTCTTATCCCAATTACTTGGGGTCGACGCAATATGTCATCTTCTTCCATACGGTCCTATCAGACGTCATCTCTGCAGTTACTCCCAGACTATCCATGTCATGCCTCACGCAGTCCATCCATCCTTTCCTCGGTCTTCCTTTACCCCTAAAGCCTTCAACATTCATACCTAAAACTTTCCTCACAACATTACTTTCATCCCGCCTCATCACATGTTCATACCATGTCAGCCGTTCACTCTTCAACCTTTCCGTCACTGGCGCAACTTTCAAACTTCCTCTAATGTGCTCCTGTGTGTGCATCGAATATAACTATTATATTATATTATTACATAAATTACTGATTAAAAGAATTGAGTTGTCACAATATGAAATATTTTTAATTCTTGTATTTAATGAAAATAAATGTTTATAGAATAAAAATTATCATTTTCTGGGGAAAATTCGTCATATTTTATTTATACTAATATACTATATTAGTTCCTGTCGTAATCTGTTCCTTTATGCATATAATATACTTGTACAAAATAATTTCGATGTTTCCCATCTGCCAGACGTCCTGAGTGACGACTGACTTTTTTAATTTTACATTGAAGGAAAGTTTGTAAATCATCTAGATAAGTCAAATAAGCTCATAAATTGTTATTAATAGTTTAATTAGTAAATCATTTATATAGCTATTTGAATGGATAGAAATAATAGAAAGTTTAGAATAGAATTCTTTTTCGCGTATTTTTCTTTACTTTCTGCCCCTAGTTATGTCACCTGTGGGTTAGCTAGAGGTGCCACCACCTCCTGGATGACATGGACTTCTTAGTTTGTTACTAGAATAATGATGATATATTTATTGGAATAAATGCTTACCTGGTTTTTCTTTCCATTTCTTAGGTAGTTTCGTTTTTTTGAGAAGCATTGGAAACGGATCTTTACCTCCTTTGCCGTCGTGTAGTTCCTAAGAAATTCCAATATTAGACATATTCTAAAAATATCTAAGTAATAGAAATATAAAAAGATAAATTGGTATCCACCAAGCTAATATTTTTTGCTAATATATTTTTACTTTCATTGTTGGTTCGTGAAAGATTTCATTTCCAGGATAAACTTTTATTGCTTAACGGAATTTGAAATTTTTCTTTGAAAGTTATAATGTTTTTAAATACATTTTATTTATGTAAAGTATCTTTAGAGTATTCTATCCGTGTGGTTACCGAGTAAGAATACAATTCAATTAGTTAATTAATTATTGACTAACAATTAATTAATTATTAACCTATTGGTTAATTATTAACTATCCCCTCTCTTAACTGTAAAAGATGATTGAGGCATTACAATATGCAAATAAAATCTATGCAAGAGATGGAAAACTCGATATAAAATTCTGTTCCAACACGCTTGACAAGCGTGGAGTAGCAGGTCAATTTCCCTTCCATTGTAGAGGTGGCCTGAGCCCGATATTAAACCTTATATAGGCTGAGATGGTGATGATGAAGAATATCTTTATATGTGTAATATATCAGAATTACTTGATTTATGATTGTGCAAAATTTTGCAAAAATCAAATATGTACTATCGCGATAAAATCCAATATTTGATTTATAATGTGTAATATTCACCAAACGAGTCTTTCACATCAGAAATCTTTATCGTCTAACTTTTTATCACGGGGTGCCAGTTTACCTGAGGCGGCTAGTGGCAGACTATTTGGAGGGGCGCAGCGTCCTCTGCACCAACCGAGCAGGGGACGTTATGCGAACGCCCATGATGTGCGGTGTCCCGCAGGGATCGGTCCTCGGACTCATCCTGTGGAACATCGGCTACGACTGGGCGTTGAGGGGAAGCCTCCCGCCCGGGCTGGGCGTGATTTGTTACGCCGACGACACGTTCGTCACAGCCCGCGGTGAGACGCTAGAAGAGGCGGCAAGCCTGGCGACTCTAGGCACCGAAGAGATCGTCAGGCGGATCGAGGCGCTGGGGTTGAGGGTCGCCCTGGACAAGATGGAGGCCCTCTTGTTCCATGGGCGCCGTATGAGCCCTCCCATCGGCGTCTCGATCACCATCCATTCGGTTGAAATCAGCATCCGGGCCCATATGAGGTATTTGGGGCTGGTGCTCGACGGGCAATGGTGGTTCCGGGAGCATTTCCGCAGGCTCGCTCCACTGCTCGTCGACGCGGCGCCCGCCCTATCGTGGCTTATGCCAAACGTGGGCGGACCGAGCGCTACGTGCCGATGGTTGTACGCGGGGGTCATCCGGTCGATGGCCCTGTACGGCGCACTGGTGTGGGCGGGGTCCATGACCGTCCGACTCAGGGCTCTTCTGTGGCGACCACAAAGGGCCATGGCGGTCAGGGCCATCCGCGGATACCGCACGGTGGCGACGGAGGCAGCGTGCCTATTGGCCGGGACTCCCCCGTGGAACCTGGAGGCGGAAATGCTCGCCGGATTGTATCGGCGGGTGACGGGGGTGCGAGCGAGGGGCGGTGTGATCTCATTGAGGGAGCTCACCGCCTGGCGCGTCAACGCCCGCCGAGACGTCATTGCCCGTTGGACAATCCGGCTGGAGAGGCCTCGGTTCAGGGTGCGAATCGTGGAGGCCTTCCGGCCGGTGCTGATGCAGTGGTTGGAAAGACGGCACGGGGTGCTCTCCTTCCGACTAGTGCAGGTGTTGACGGGGCATGGGTGCTTCGCCAAGAATCTGCACAAGGTCGTTAGGAGGGAGAGTACACCGTCCTGCCACCACTGCGATTGCGACGAGGACACGGCGCAGCATACGCTCTAGGCCTGCGCCGCTTGGGCAGCGCAGCGCCGTGAACTCGTCGCAATAATCGGTGGCGACCTGACGCTGCCGACTATCGCTAGGGCGATGGTCGGCAGCGTCGGGAATTGGGACGCGGTCGCAACCTTCTGCAAGGCAGTGATCTCGCAGAAGGAGGCGGTGGATCGCCTGCGCGAGGAGCGCAGCCTCGATGAGGCGATCCGCCGCCGGCGACAGGGGCGGCGAAGGTGCGAATACCTGCGCCTCATGCCGCCCTAGCCGAGGCCGCGGGTAACATGACCGGGGAATTAATCCGTCACCCGCCGAGAGGCCGACCGCGTGAGGAAAGACTGACGTCCACCCCGAGGGGGGGACGTCAGTCGAAGGGAGGGTACCCCAAGTAGGGGGTATTCCGTCGGCCCGACCACTGATGACAAGTAACCCTGCTCCGGTGGTCGGCCCAACGACGAAGGCGATGTGCATCGTGGGTGGGTTGTGGGTGTGCGTGCTTACGCCCCTCTGTTGCCCCGGACGGAGTGGTGCGAGGAGCGCGCCGACCGCAATGTACCCCAAAAAAAAAAATCGTCTAACTTTTAAAATATGTATTTGTTATTAACACGTTAGCTGCCATGTTGGGCTATATGTCCGACAAATAAATGTGTCATTCAGGCCTTGTCGGACTATATGACCGACAAAACATACCTAATTCAAATTTGCCGTCGAGCCTGTCGGGCGTACTTTCAATGATTTCATCTAAACAGTGAGATCCGCGCGGCCTCCAAGAGTATAAAAATCACATGTGCACTTGTGCAGTGAATAAGATTATTACATGTTGGCTATGTCGGGTCATTTGTACAACGTATATATGTAAAATTTTGTAAATATAAGCTATGTAAAAATGTGGGGAGTTGTTTTCAGACTTTTATATATTATATTCAGTAAAAAGCAGCAAAACATTTTTCTTACAATTTCTCAAAATAAACTATGGCATAACAATATGGTTAACATGTGTTATAAAATATATTGTGGTATAAAATAACATATGGTTAACATGTTAAGAATTAAATTGACGAAATTTTATTCAATTCGTTAAATTTTTGTTTACATATAATAAACAAACAAGGTACATATAAATATAGATAAGTATCAATTATTTAGAATATAATACCGATCCGATGTCATTGTGAGCGTTCAGGAATTTTTATTAAGCTTTGGTAATTGGAGCCCCATTCTCACACTCTCGATAAATATTCATTATTTTGATCAACATTTTCAATAAATTCAACATCTACTACTTAGTAAGGTCCTTTAGTTACATTCGATATCAGATAATAAGATAAGGTCGTAACCTACGTAATTAAGTGGTATCCGTCAATAGAGTACCTATACCTATAGAATAGTTGTCACTATATGAGAGAAAAACCTCGAAAATCCTATACCAACACGTCTGACCAGCAGGGTATGGTAGGTCAATTTCCCTCTCATGGTGGAGAAGGCTCGGCACCTGCTGTGGGGCGTATGTGGGCTGACATAAGTGAATGATTAATATTACAGAGGGAGAGCCGTGAAGGCATAGTATGAGTTATAATAGGTCTTTACCTATGTAATTGCCGTTCTGCAGTACTGGCCATTTCAAATCAAAATAATTTTTGTTTGGCTAAGAATTCTAATTTTATATTAATTTTATTTTAAAACATGGAATTCATTTTCCAAAAGTAGTAATTTATTTATTGATTAGTGTTACGTTTTCATCGCATTTCAATCTTTTTCGTCATCGTGGATACGTTAAAAATTCGAGTAATTATGGAATATGAGTATCGTCGTGGCAGCAACGCGGTACAAGCGGCACGCAACATCAACGTCGTTTACGGAGCTAACACTACAAACCAACGCACCGCCTGTTATTAGTTTGCTCGCTTCCGTTCTAGAAATTTAGACCTGAAAAATGAACCTCGCGGTCGTCCGAAGACTTTGGTTGACAATGACGAATTAAAGGCGATTGTGGAAGCCGATGATACACAATCTACGGCTGAATTAGCAGCAGCTTTCGACGTTAGCGTTAAAACAATATTGGTCTAATTACGTCAAATTGGCAAGGTAAGAAAGCTTGACAAATGGGTGCCCCACGAACTCAATGATCGCCAGCGCGAAGTACGCGTCGAGACATAATTGCATTGTTCAACAGACACACAAATGAAGGAATTTTGAAACGCTTTGTTACTTGCGATGAAAAATGGATTCTGTTTGATAACCGCAAGCGCTTAGCAAGTTGGTTGGATCCTGGTTCAGCACCTAAACAATGCCCTAAACGAAAACTTACCCCTAGAAAAGTGATGGTCACTGTTTGATGGTCTAGCGCCGGTGCAATTCATCATAGCTTCTTACCAAACGGGGTGAGCATTACTGCAGATGTGTACTGTGAAGAACTGAGCACAATGATGGAGAAGCTGGCACATCTCCAACCAGCATTGGTCAATCGCTCGTTTCTGCTGCTTCTGCACGACAATGTGCGACCTCATACTGCACAGCAGACGGTCTCCAAGTTGCAAGAACTGGGGTTGGCAGCTCTCCGTCATCCGCCATACTCACCAGACCTTGCGCCTACAGACTACTTCTTTTTCCAGAATTTGGATAACTTTTTGGCGGGCAAGAAATTCAATACCCGAAGACGCAGTACAAAATGCCTTTGAAGAATTTGTTGCCTCATGTCCAGCTGATTTCTTTAAGAAGGGCATCAATAAACTGCTGCTGCGTTGGCAAAGATGCATTAATTGCATAGGTGATTACTTCGATTAATACAAATAAAAATTCATGAAAAAATCGTTTAATTTTTTTCATACATAACGGCAATTTCATAGGTAAAGACCTAATATTTCTCTACCTAACAAAGCATATTTTTTTATTGCTAACGGTGGCAAACGAGTCAACAGTACACCTGATGGTAATTGTTGCTGTCGCTCATGTCGACTTTTGCAAAGCCGCTGCCTACCGCGAAGAAAGTGAAGGGAGTTTGAATGCATGCAATGCGGTTCGATGATACCGAAGGCATCACTGAAATCCACCACATGCAAACACTTGGGCTCTCTTGCTCACCGAACGAAGCACAGTAACAAGGTGCTACTATTTGGACGTCGATTTTCTGCGAGAGTGTGGTACTACCCCGGACGGACCGGCCAGCGGCTGTAGACAGACAACTGTTAACACTATAGTACTTTAGGCAGGTCATGAAACAGAAATTGTTAAGGAATCGGTACTGTGTCAGCTGGCTTATTACAATAACCGGTAATCGAATTGCGCAGCATGTCAAAAAGAATAGAAGTTTATGAAAACGACTAAACGCTGTTATGGTTTTTTAGTAGGCTATGGACTGATCTCATTACATCCTGTCAAAGAGAAGACATCATGGCATCGTGGAAACCCATGACTAACCAACCGACAAAAAGGTTATCCACAAATAATTATTAGACTTTACGAATAGCTACTTTCGGTCCTATCAAAACAAGTTCCACGAAATAATTCCAGGCTAACACAAAAAGTAATACGATAAATTATTGAACCGTGAAAATGTTTTACAAAAAGGCTCCATTTTGTTTTCAAATGTACAGGATTAGTGATATAGACAAAGGTATGTACGATTTTGTGTCACAGATACAGGTCGACATGCTGTCGGTATTAATTTTGTGTTCATATTGCCTTGTGCATTTATTGTTATAACGTAATATTATTATGGATTTTGGAGTTGTGTGCTAGCGGCTACCAATAATACCAACACTTATAATGCTCGTGGGTGTCGTAAAAGCTAACTAAAAGCTTTGTATCGGCCTGGGCCTACTCTATGTGATTTCGTTTACTTAACAACTTATATTCCCAAGGATAGCTGACGTCAGTAAGGCGGTCGGTCATAAGATTATTGCCAATAACTTTGGCAATATATACAATAGTAGAGGAGTACATATTGGGTCGACCCCAAGTAATTGGAATAAGAGAAGATAAAGATGATGAATATTATGATGGTTTACTAAGTTATTTGAAAGCCTGTGGGATTATAATGTTAGATCAATCAATTTATGTAATGAATTATTTTATAGTCACAATCAAATATTATACACATGTACATGTTTTATACAAATAATTGTTTTACTCTATTTCCTAATTACCTACTTATGTACATTTATAACTGAAGAAACGTATTTTCACGTTTTTTAATAGCAACAGGAAACCTGGATTCACGGTCCATTTTTGTAGTAATTACTATCAAGCAAATTTTTCGTGAGTAGCTTCATTTTGATGAGACGCCCCAACAATTTCCTGTACGAAAACTCTCGATTGTGGTAGGTAATAGGGGTAGGGCGTCTCAAAAAAAAAATTTTTTTTTTCTCTTTCGGAACTAGGTTCAAAAGTTTCATTTAGATGCCAAAATAGGCCTCCGAAAATATGAGCCCTTAATATTAATGTTAAGGACGTCCACATCGCACTTTTCGATTTTCCAAAAGAATGACAGGAAAATTTTTATTTTTTATTGATTTTTGTAACTAATGAACCATACATCGTTTTGCAATTCCCATTACATATATTTGTAGAGAATTAAACGCTCTACAAAAAAGGTCTGATATCATTTTTCGATAGATCAACTCATTCAAAAGTTATTCAAGGTCAAAGTTAAATACCTTCTTTAGTATTAAATTTAGTACAAAATGTTCTATTGAGTTTTTATTTATTTATTTTTTTTTGTTTAGACAACACCCTGCACTAAGGAAATAATCCTTGTATTACGGGGGACTTCACAAACATATCAATCGACGATCGCACAAAGTGTTGTCCCGCGTGGGATTTGAACCCCCGACACTGGCACTGTAGGTCGCTATCTTAACCACTACGCCATCTGTGCAGTCATCAGTTGAATGCCTATTTTCAGTATTTGATTTGTTATACAGCTTCGAAGTTAAAATATTTGATTTTTTGCATTATTTAGCAACACTGTATATACACGGTGACATTTATGTCGTCTTACAAAAGCAGGTCAATTAAAGTATCCAGTATCTACGTATCGTACAATTAAAAGGTTAAAATAAATATTTACTAGAATATTTTTTAATGAAAGTTATTATAAATAATTACTGATTAAAATAGTAAGGAAACAACATGTATCAAGCGCATAGTTATTCAACACAGCTGATGTAGTATGTAGGTACTACGACCGCTTGACCGCGGCGCCAATCGGGCATCGCAAATGATACCTGATAGGTATCTAGCGTTGATGACAAGTAACCCTGCTCCGGTGGTCGGCCCAACGACGAAGGCGACGTGGTGTTCGGGTGGGTTGCGGGTGTGCGTGCTTACGCCCCTCTGTCGCCCCGGACGGAGTGGTGCGAGGAGCGCGCCGATCGCAGCCCACCCCAAAAAAAAAGGTATCTAGCGTAGGGCATTACGCTTTCTAAAAGCAGTCCACGTGGACTTCGTACCTATGATTGGCTAACGAAATGCCGCATGATTACTTTTGTTTAAAATGTAAACATGATAAAACAAACTGTTACAAAATATTAACTTTATTTTATTTTATTATTTTTTTATAACTGCCACTATTGAACACTTAAATATGTTAGATATGTTTCTTTGGTCGGATACTTTTATGGTTTTTTTTTTGTAAGACTATAAAAAGTCACCGTGTATATGTATGTGTAAATTCAACTCAATAGAACTTTTTGTACTAAATTTAATACTAAAAGGGTACTTAACTTTGACCTTGAATAACTTTTGAATGAATTAATTCATCGAAAAATGATGTCAGACCTTTTTTGTAGAGCGTTTAATTATCTACAAATATATGTAATGGAAATTGCAGAGCAATCTATGGTTCTTTAGTTACAAAAATCAGAATAAAAAATAAAAAATTTCCAACCAATTCTTATGGAAAATCGAAAAGTGCGATGCGGACATCCTTAACATTAATATTAAGGGCTCATATTTTCAGAGGCCTATTTTGGCATCTAAACGAAACATTTAAGCCTGGTGCCGAGTGAAAAAAATTTTTTTTTATGAAACGACCCAAGGGGTACACAGAAATAAAATATGTTGATTTGATGATTCTCAAAAATTTATTACTAACTAGGTTTTTTATTAAATTTAATGATAATTATCTAAACTATTCGAAAACATATTTATCCTACTAAATGTATGGTTTGATCATCGATCATCCTGAGTTGGTCATTAAACCAATGTAGTTATAGTCTATAAAATATAGCTTGATCTCTGTGACAAATGTCAACGAAACCAACGAAGTAAGTTTGAACAAGCGACATGTTTACAATTTCATTTTGTATTAAATATATTTTCATTCTTTTCGTGCCAGTTTTATTGCAATTAAATTGCAATATATTATAAATATAAAATATTAATATTCATGTCTGAAATGTACCTCATAAGTACTGAAATACCTAGTAAACATTTTATACATAAATGACGCTTACGCACGTACAATGTCATACTGGGCTGAAAATAAAAAAGAGATGGGACAATCGATATACGTAAATCGATAACCGATCTTTATTAAATTATTCAAAAAAGAAATAAACCCAATACAGTACCTATATAATACTTTCGACATATTTTTTACAATTACAACAAAGACAGGTACATTATAAAATACATAATTGAATTAATTAAACATTAAAAAACGACTTTTTGTCTCAGAGTAAATGATAATATTATGTACGCTTTATTGTCAATAAACTATACATATTTATTTATAAAACAGTCGTAATTGATCTATTGATCTAACGACTGTCCCTAATTTGGCAAAAAATGATAAATGTTCTAGCAGGAACGCTCCAGTGATGACGATAATAGTGACCTAGACCTTGATTGTTTTGACCTTTCGAATAATTAAAACAGTCAAAAACAGTTTTGTTTGAAATAAATTCAAAAAGATTTTCTTTGATTGTATTTTAATTATAATAGAAAATCACAATTATAAAAATAAAGAGGTTTCTCGATAAAAAAACTACGGACTTTATCGTAAGCGTGACAGCACTAGGGACAACTGTCACAGAGATCATCCTATATTTTATGGACTATAGATTTTTATTTAATTACCTTGATATTCCAGGTCTTCTCGGGCAATTATAAAATTGGGCTTAATATTTAAAATAAAACTATTTTACGGCATTAACAGCTTAAGAACTATTAGTCACGTTACGTCAGTCCTCAGTGACAATGAAAGTATACCTTTCACGGATAAAAGTGTCAAACTAAAAATAGCTATGAGATTACGCTATTAGCAGAACTCCGTAAGAAAAATCTAAGGAGCCTCGTGTTATATACAGTTTGTAAGTCAATAAACAAGTTTACCTTCACAGCGATAGTGTCATCCTGAAGAAAATAGAGCAGTTTATAACTCTTAAGTTCCCCGAAGGCAGAGTCACGATCATCCCACACCACATCGAATCTGAAACAAAAATAAATCAAAAAATAAAATCTCTTAAAAATATAAAAGAGTGCCCATCTGGAATATTACTTATCATTGCCATTAAAAGTTGAAATAAAACCAAGGCCGTCAGAGTATAATGATATGTCAATCGTCCTGAGAGATGATTGGAGAGAATGATTCTGTGGAATGGCCCTTTTTAGAAGCCAAAACGTCGAAACAATGAACCTTGCTTAGCACCGCGTCTGGTATAAAAAATGACATTCCTCCATTGACTTATAACAGCTTATACCAAAATTTCATTACATTAAAACACGTTATATTAAAGTAAGATTAATAAAAATTACGTTCATGCTAAAGGAATTTGGATATATACGAAGCGTCTGAAATTCTTTGTGACGTAGCTAAAAGGGTGACATGACGCGTTGCTTTCGCGTTAGGTACGGATTGAGCCCATCGCGAGTACATTAAATGTCAATCACTCACAGCGAGGAAACAGGCTCAAATTAACTCTGTCTACCTCGAGGAAATTGTGTCTGCAATATGTAGAAAACCATGTACTATAAAGGACAGTTACATACATTTTTGATTTCCTTGTGAAGTGTAAGATTCTAAAAGAGGGACAAACACCTCCTTTTTTTATGGGTGTGCTGGTCCATTCCGTCCGGGGCAACGAAAGGACGGCGCGCGGGCCTATGACCCACCCGTACCCACGTCGCTTTCGTCGTTGGGCCGACCATCGGAGCAGGGTGACTTGTCGTCAGTGGTCGGCGACGGAATACCCTTTCGGGTACCCCCACCGAGAGGTGGGGGTCGTCGTCGCGCGGTCAGCCTCTCCGCGGGTGCCGGACTAAATTCCCCGGTCCGGTCACCCGCGGCTTCGGCTAGGGCAGCATCAGGTGCAGGTACTCGCGCCTACGCCGTCCGAGTCGCCGGCGGCGGAGCATGTTACCGAAGAGGAGCTCCTCTCGTGCACGATCCGCCGCCTCCTTCCACTATGATAAACACCTATGAGTTATAATTTTATTAGAGATTGTTGATGTTAATGACATTTACAAACATGTTTCTATCTTGACTTAATATAGATCAAATCAAATAATACAATGGTTAACGAAGTGAAGTGAGCTGAAGTGGCAATAGGCAGGTCACATTGCTCGACGAACCGACAGCCGCTGAGGAAGAAAGTTCTTGAGTGGCGACCACATATCCGATAACACAGTGTAGGACGCTCCCACTAGGTGGATCGTAGGCTTGATGAAAGTTGCTGGGCGTAGCGCGTCGTTGGATACAGGCGGCATGGGACCGCACTTAGTGGCGAAAAATAAGGGGCCTACGTCCAGCAGTGAACGGCGACAGGCTTAATGGTGATGATGGTAAACAAGTTTCTGGTAACCTCTATAGCTAGGATCATGATGAGAACTAAAATAACAGGAACCTATTCAATGAAAAGAAAAACCTATTATTTTATAAGTGCATTCGACATCCTCAGCTTATTAATCAAAATATCTGGTTGACCGAGCTTCGCTCGGAATATTTTTGTCGAATTTATTTAGATATATATTAATAAAAAATAAATAATGAAAATTATATAAAAAACTACAAAAAGAGAATAATAATAACACCGAGATTCGAACCGACGCTGTTTAAATGTCACATAATCCAAAACTAAAACCGCCCGTCTCCCCACCTGAGCTATCGGAACTCATAACATTGACAACGAAATTTGAATTCATATTCTTTTAAAATTTAATGTCATTATATTATTTTACTAAAAACACGGACAAAACAACATTTTCTATAAATAAAACCTAGCTAGATCGATTTTTTGGACCCGAAACCTCTAGTATGCCAAGTTTCAACAAAATCGTAGGAGCCGTTTCCGAGATCCTGAATATATATATATATATTCTTGTGTATATATATATATATATATACACAAGAATTGCTCGTTTAAAGACATAAGATAAATCATTAGTATTACAATATCTTTCCTTAAATATTCAAAGCACGAAACAACGTAACATAAATAACAAATTATTTCTCAAGTTGACTCTCCAATATTTCGAGTTTTATGATTCATAAACGGGGAGCAATATATTATCCTTACTAATATTATATGCGAAGGTAAGTTTGTTTGCTTGTTACGCTTTCACGCTTAAACTAATGAACCTCTTTTTTAAAAATTCTTTCACCAATGGTAAGCTATATTATCAGGAAGTAACAACAATAAGTAATATAGGCTATATTTTATCCCGGTATTGTTACGCGAACGGGAACTACGCGGGTAAGACGACTGAAACCGAAGCAAAGCGAGGATGATTTGTTAGTACAATATATATTTTTATTCATGTTTGGCTTATGTGTCGAGTAATCAGGAGAGGTTACCTCGGAAGGTATTCCGTCAGGCCGACCACGGAGTACAAGGAACTCGGTACTCGGTTGGCCCAACGACAAATCAAATCAAATCAAATCATTTATTCTGCATAGGCCCCTTAAGGGCACTTACATATTGTCAAATTACACGTTTGAATACAATACAACAATCTACCACCGGATCGGAACGCGGCCACAAACTGAGAAGATCCGGCAAGAAACTCAGCGGGCAGTAATTTTTTTCTTAATTTTTTAAATATACATAATATTATGCTTCATAATATTATGTTGTACATATGTGGTATTAGCTCCAGTGTGATGCCCTTCGAAATTGTATATATGTATGAATTTTCAAGATTTAGTACAAGACAAAAAAATAATTAAAGCATAAAGAAAGGAAGAAAATATGGCTGGACCAGATCCCACAAGCAGCACCCGATCACGAGTTAACTACTAGAGCAGCCATCACTCTCCTCAACCATATTAGAGGGAAGGGAGCGACCCGCCCCACATAGCTACCGCAAGCAGAACCTTATTCAGTGAGCATGACCAAACCATAAATAAAAATACAAAACGAACTACAACTACTACTATATAAAAAAAAAAAAAACTAGTACTATAAAATAAACTATGAACTATAGCAGGTATGCAAAGAGATCAGAACCAAAATTTGACAGGCAAAACACGCTACGCTACAAAGGCCGAGGACGGCGGGTGCACTGACGTTAGCCCACAAAAAAATGTGCCGAGTAATCTAATACTAATATCAATATCTTAATTAGTATTTTCAGCTCTATCTACTCTTCGACGATAAACCAGCATCAAGCGCCAGTAGCTCTGTTAACCTAAGGTTCAGTCCGTAACCCGTAGAGTGTGTGGCAAACTGCGTGATGATGACATACCGGCGCTTGATGCTGGTTTATCGTCGAAGAGTAGGTAGAGCTGAAAAGGATATTGATATTAATGTTACCTTAGCCCTGTTAACCTGGCGCGACTATCTGCACCTCATGCCGCCCTAGCCGAGGCCACGGGTGACGTGACCGGGGAATTAGTTTGTCACCCGTAGAGAAGACGACCGCGCGAGGACTGACCGACGTCCTCCCCGGGTGGGGGATGTCTAAGTACTCCTCAGGGGGTGTTCCGTCAGGCTGACCAATGAGTGGTCATTGGTCGGTCCAACGACGAAGGCGACCTGGTGTTCGGGTGGGTTGCGGGTGTGCGTGTTTACGCCCCTCTGTCGCCCCGGACGGACTAATGCGAGGAGTGCGCCGACCGAGACCCACCCCAAAAAAAAAGCCTTGTTAACATGCTCACGCCTTCAAATAGGTTCGTTAAAAGGCAATAAAGGTTAAAATAAACATTTTCTTTATGTTATTTAAAATAGGCAAATAAAAATTGTATATAAGCACCTTTTAGTATTAATATTAAGACCTTAAACCTTTTTTTCATCATCTTGAACAATATTTTCACGGTAATCAAAGAAAATTTATGCTATATTTCACGACGGCAAATACTCGTTCCAAGCCTATAAGCAATAACGCGCTTATTAACACTAGAATAACTAACTTCATTGACGTTACGTTATCTCTTTGTAATATTTTATAACGTTGTCGGTTTGCTGAGACTTGAACACAATAGTCTCCTTGAACACGTTATTGCAGTTTCAAAACTAGTTTGACGTACGTACGTCTAACTTCAAGTTATTGTTCACAGTTTGTAGCGATGCAGGTAATCTAATATATAGTGACATTAAGTGAAAAGCCAAGTAAACAGACTATTTAACTTGGTATGTAGGTATGTACACTCAATAAACCACAATAAGTTTACATAGGAATTGACATTTGATTACGATTTGTGATTTTTTTTCTCTCTTCTCTTTAGCTATATATGGCTCACTATTCGGCTTCGCCCACGTTGAAATGACTCACCCTGAGTTGAAATACCATCGCAAGGGAACACATTACTGATATAATAAGGTAAACTACCTCCTTGCCGAATTTTATCAAAATTGATCGAGCCATTAGAGAGTAAAAAAGTAACAAATATATACACACAAACTTTCGCCTTTACGAATGTTCGTGTTATGTGATTAATATGATTTTCCTTTAATGCAACGATGCATCTGAATATTTTCATCCTCTACTTGTCTTTTATGGTAGTCACGGGGAAAAAGTGGATGCGACTGGTTATTTTTATTCCATCAACACATGGAAGTTTACAATATTTAAATCATTATATGCAGCCTTAGCTTTATTCTTGACCCATTTCAAACTAATCCTATTAGTTATAGCAAATAAGTAATGAAGAGCCGAAGTTGATGATGAATTATTTACGTAACGATTAATTCGTGAGGTTAGAACTTAATCAGATAATCCTATTACCTATAACAAGGTATTTTAGAATTTATATCCATATTAATAACTACTATTTTTAGTTAAAATGATTAAATTAAACGAATGTGAAAGTTGTAACTATCTATTAATATTTAATTTAATGATCGCAAAATCTAGGAATAGGATTTTAATAAATATTGCGTAACTATAACTTTAATTGTAAAATAACTTTGCAACTAGTACTAATAATATTTGAACATAAACTTTGCTATTTTCTATTAGGTAAAAAATAGGATCTTATGAAACAATTTGTGTTATCTCAATTGTTTTAATGGAAAACGTGAGGTATCCTCACAGCAGAGAATTTTATGTACAAGATAAAGTGAGTCAGGGAGAGCACGATAAGTCGTCGACCCTGGTTCTTATGATTATTATCGATATAGAATAAATCCTTAAATAAAGAGATATTTATATCCAAGTTAGAACATCTTCTATTTGAAGATATAAACATCATCTATTTGAGGATTTTTATATATTGTAATTGAACTTTAGAATCCCTTTGGAATGTGAAGGTCACATATACCGCAAAAAGCTATAAAAAAAGGGTGTGTACTTAATACCTCTGACTAAAAGATGAATGCAAACGCATAAAGGGATATTCACAATTTAATTATATACTTAAAGACTATATTAAGAGACTGTAAATGTAATGACTTTAGAAGCATTTAATGATAGGATTGTGAGGTGAAATTATGAGTCTTCACATAGTAAAATAACGAGCGAGCGACATTCGTTTTAAGGAACTTGTAATTTATGACGCACTTAGAATAAAAAATCTGAGGGTATTAATACCTATAGGTTCCTGTTTATGGGTCATAAAATACGGAACTGAGACTGTGTTGAGATGAGAGTCTTGTTAGAGCAACTTATTATTTACGTCACGATGATTCGTGTACTGAATATTGATGTAAGTATATTATACATATTTACAACATGCTCAGAAAATTATCTGCTGAAATAATTCCGTGCATTTCTTCATGGAGATATTCGATGTATTGACGCTAAGCCAAGGTTACAGAGAAAGAAATTCGTTTTCTTGACTTTCCTAATAGAGGTATGTAGAATATATAATTTGTTTCTTTAAACTATATTTTTTACAATTTAATTTTTCATTTTATCTTATATTTATGTAGAGAGAATAAACAGACTTTAGAGTATAGTAGAGAATTAATATTTTTGAAAAACTATTTATACTATTAAAAACATGTATATAATTTATATAAAAATATCTTTTAGAAATTATTTTCGTAATGGAATAGTTTTTAAGTTCATTATAATTTTATTGCGTTGAAAGAACTATTTTTAAAAAATACATTATGATGTAACTAAAATTTACTTTATGATTTCTGATATTTACGCGAGTATTACATATCTATATATATAAAAGAAAGTCGTGTTAGTTACTCTATTTATAACTCAAGAACAGTTGTACCGATTTGGTTGAAAATTGATGGGGAGGTATCGTCAAAGAGAATACAAGTCACTATGAAACGAGGTATAACAAAAACGCATCTGACATGTAATAATAAAACGTAAATGACAGCTATAGACAGACTATATTTTTGGAAATTTAGAAAATATATTTACAAAATAATTTTATGGCGGTACGAAGTTCGCCGGGTCAGGTTGTAAATAAAACTACTTTACGGATTTTATCGCGTTTGTATTTGATTTTTGATTGCCCGATGTTTCGAACACTATGCAGCGTTCATGGTCACGGGCGCACTAAGATGTCATGGGTTGGACGTGTGACATCGTCATCGACAAAGTAGTTTTATTTACAATGTAAAATTTACTTTATAACATGAAGAATATCATTATCATTATTTTAGCTCATATACGTCCCACTACTGAGCTCGAGCCTTCTCCACATTAGGAGGGAAATTAACCTTACTTTACCATGCTGGTCAGACATGTTGGTATAGGGTTTTATTTCGAGTTTTCCTTCTTTTGCATAAATGTTATTCGCATAATATATCCCTTAGTCATCTTTTACTGCATCCAAGCCTAAAATTGGGTGTGGTGAATGATATACTTAATCCGTCACCACATGAACATCAAAAATATACACAAAGAATATCATTATCATCATTTCAGCCTATCGCCGTCCACTGTTGGACATAGGCCTCCCTCATGTTACGCCACAAAGTGCGGTCCTGAGCCGCCTGCATCCAACGACGCCCAGCAACTTTCACCAGATCATCGGACCACCGAGTTTGGGGCATCCTACACTGCGTCGTCCTACACTGCGTCGTCCAATACGTAGTCGCCACTCGAGAATCTTTCTTCCCTAGCAGTTGTCGGTTCGTCGAACGGTGTGGTCTGCCATTGCCACTTCAGCGTGCTAACTCTTCGTGCTATGTCGGTTACACCCGTTCTTTTGCGGATATCCGTTTTTCGGATTCTATCTCGCAGAGAAATCCCGAGCATAGCCATATGGAGCGCCATGGCACGCTGAGCAACATTGAGTCTTGTTATGAGGCCTACATTTAGGAACGAATATATTTAATTTATTTTATAATCCTCATCTTAAAAGTAGGTATTCTCAACAATATACATAATATCAGCATATTTCCTGAAAATTTGAGCAAGTATTTCGAGAAAATTAATTAGTGACGAGCACCCTCTCGTTTAATCAGCAACGAAAGCCTATTTTATTTACAAAGGGCACGGACCCAATAAGGAAACCTGTATTACCAACCATAATACGGCCGTGACCCATATAATTCTCCCTTTGCCTTAGTGACATAAAGTCACTAACATTATTACCAATCCTTTCGAATCAATGCAATATAAGTAAGGACACCAGTGGAGCAATTATATTAAGGACCCTGTTGTATAAAGCTGACATAATTTGTTACCGCAATTACATACCACAAAACCAATCAACAAAATTCTAAGCAACAAAAACAGACCTATCTAATAGGGGTTTAAATATGCCGTTTTAACGTACTAGCCACTTTGAATTAAAATTAAACCTGCATGGTATCAGATATCAAAGTGAAACTATTTTCAAGTGAAAACTATACCTACGAGTAACATTTTAAATTAAAAAAAAGTATGACATTTGATCGTTCGATGTTCAATTGTTTTTACATTCAGCTTTTGAAGTGAGCATGGATACGGCGCACATCAGAGTAATTTTCTAATACGAGTTCCGCCCTGGGAGTAACGCAGCAGAAACGGCTCGTAATGTCAATGCTGTGTTTGGCGAGGATACGACTAATGAACGCACCATGAGTTTTTGATTAAACCGCTTTCGTAGTGGAAACTGGGACTTGAAGAACGAACCGCGAGAAAGACCAGCCACTAAGGTAAATAACGATGAATTGAAGGTGTTGATGGAAGCCGATCCGAGTCAAACTACGAAGGAATTAGCGGCATGGTTTGACGTTAGCATACCAACAATATTGATCCATTTGCACCAAATCGATAAAAAAAAAATCTTGTAAATGGGTGCCTCATGATTTGACTGATCTGCAGAGAGCAGCGCGCGTTGAAGCTTGCCTTATCCTGTCAAACGGGTATAGAAATTAACGGATTTTGGAACCGAATTGTGACGTGTGATGAAAAGTGGATTCTTTATGTTTATGCTAATCGCAAGCAAACAACGCAATGGCTGACCCCAGGTCAAACGCCACATCAATGCCCTAAAGCGAAGCTTACCCATAGAAAGGTGATGGTAACTGTTTGATGGTCACTTCATGGTGTACAGCTTCCTCAGATCTGGTCAAACAATAAACGCAGATGTCGACTGTGTAGAACTTCGAACAATTATGGCAAAACTTATAGTAAAATAGCCCCGACTTGTCAATCGAACTTCACCATTATTGCTCCATAGCATAGGATGGAGAAACTGTTTTAACATTACAAGACCTGCAGTTAGAAACCATACGTCATCCTCCGTAATCGCCAGACCTCGCCCCAACCGACTACCATTTCTGCCGCGATTAGGACGCAAATTTTTACATGAAAAAAAAATTTCTTCCGAGGAAGCAGTACAAAATACCTTCACACAGTTTTTAAATGCTTACTACATATATTTATAGGAAAGCAGTTACAATAAGTCAACTTGACTTAATAATAGCATGTCTCCGTGACTTTATTTAAAATATTTATTATTAATAAACTAGCGGACATGGTAGACTTCGTTTTGCTTGGAACGGGAACTGCACATTAAATATGATATTTAAAATATACATTTCTTATGTCCGTTTGGTGACGGTGTAAGAATACAATTCACCATCCTCTATTTTGCACTTGATTTTTGTAAACGACGACTAAATAATACAATGTGCATAAAATATCTATGGAAGTCAACGAAAATTTGAAATTATTATTTTTTATTACCGGTAGTGGCAAACGAGCAAGCAGCACACCTGATGGTAAGTGATGCTATCGCACATGGACCTTTGCAATACCAGGGGCACAGTACCCTAATACCGTACCGTAACCTAATACCAACCCGTTTGACCACCGTGGTCGTGATATGTTAATTTCCCTCCAGTTGTGGACGAGGCTCGAGCCCAGCTGTGGGACGTATATCACCTGATTAATTTGGCGGTTATATAGTCCGACCATTTTAGACATTTGAAATAACAAAAATTCCGACAGAGCCAAATTTTTGTGGGAAACTTGGGTTCACCATCAGAAAGAAAACTTCAAAAGCCCCCATCGATTCTATGTATGCTACCAAAGTTATTTGGGGTCAAAGGTCAAGCTTTGAGGTTTTCTGGATTTTTCTCGAAAACGGTAAGTTTTAGCTTCCTATAAAAATTTGGCCCTGTCGGAATTTTTGTTATTTGACTACTATTTTTATGTCTAACTTGACCGGACTATAATAATTTTTAACGTATTTACGATTGAGTCATAATTTTTGTTTACTATTTATTGCGTGGCAAATGTAAATTAAAAAACGTGTAAATTATGATTTATTGTTATTTCTAGCTAGTCTTTAAAATGAATCGCTAAAATTGTGTTGTCAATTCTATAGCAAATAAAATTTAGAGATCTATCGATAGCTGAGCCACTGAGTCTAATTTTCAACTGAAACCATTCTTGAATCTTCTTATAACACACAAATTATTTCATCGAAATCGGTTCAGCCGTTAAAGGGGAGTTCAGCATACACACGTACAGAAGACATATATAAATGAAGATAGACAAAACCAATTGATGTCATGATCCACGTATGGTGTTAAACTTTTGGACTTTTACTACGCAAAGACGTAATAATGAAGAAAATAATAGCTTTCACACTCAAGATACTATATTCATGATTTCACAATCATTTATGCATACCATACGCTCTTAAAAACGATAGATTAACGTATTTTTTTTTTAATCACTGCCAAGCCGAGCGTTCTTATCTAAACATATATCAAACACAATATTCAAAATTAAAAAAGAAAATCAAAATAACGTAGTGTACCAAATAGGCATTATTGACAATAACTCAAAAACTAATGCTCACATTTTGATCAAATTTAAATTGGACAGCTTGGTATAGTAGGTCAAATTCTTTCATAGTGCAAGAGGCCGGTGCCCAGCGGTTGGACGTGTATGATCTGAGATAATGAGAAGATAGATTGTAATAATAGATAGTCTAGGAGCCAGATTTAATTTAATTTTATTTGGATTTTTATATATGTTAAACAGAAATAGTACAGTTTGAATAGACAGTGAAACGTATTTGGCAAACCTCGGCGTAAGGCCATTTTTAATGAAGGTCTACAGAGAATAAAGCCTGACTATTATTGTCCCTTTAATTAAGTACGTAGGCAGGGTACGATTCTAATTCAGTTTCGGCTCCATGGGCGGCCGACTTCAATTTTCTAGTGTTTACTCTTATGAAATGGTTAAGTAGGGTAATGTAGTAACAGTGGAGCGGGTTATAGAGGTGGATAAGTAAGTATACTAAAATTATTGTGCTGTAAGAATTGAATTTATTATTATTATTATTGAATTCTATCTGTACTTTTGTACTAAATATCCTGCTCCTCGAACTAAATTGATTACAATATGAATTAATTTAAAAGATCCGTGCAGATACTTTTTATATCTTAATATATATAAATTACGTGTCACGTTGTTAGTCCGTGATCGACTCCTAAACTACTAAACCGATTTTATTCAAATTTGCACACCGTGTACAGTTTGATCCAACTTAAAAGATAGGATAGCTTACATCTTAATTTATAGTCGCAATATTACTTTATTGCAAATTATTTGTTTATTATTTGACATTCACAATTATCTGTTAACTCCAAACGATTTTAACAGATGGCGATATCTGTTGACTGGATTGAGTAAGTAATTAATAGATGGCGTTGCTATGTCAAACCTACAAACGTGTCATATAAGCTACAATTCAATAGCATAAGCACCACGTGTTGTTGAGGCTAAAGTATGACATCTTTGTAAAAAAGGATGGTGGTCCCTGTGACTGATGTTCTCCTACAGTTCCACTTAGATAGTTTAATAAAATGTTTTCTCCACATTAGGAGGGAAATTAACCTTACTTTACCATGCTGGTCAGACATGTTGGTATAGGGTTCCACCCGTTCTTTTGCGGATATCCGTTTTTCGGATTCTATCTCGCAGAGAAATCCCGAGCATAGCCATATGGAGCGCCATGGCACGCTGAGCAACATTGAGTCTTGTTATGAGGCCTACATTTAGGAACGAATATATTTAATTTATTTTATAATCCTCATCTTAAAAGTAGGTATTCTCAAAAATATACATAATATCAGCATATTTCCTGAAAATTTGAGCAAGTATTTCGAGAACATTAATTAGTGACGAGCACCCTCTCGTTTAATCAGCAACGAAAGCCTATTTTATTTACAAAGGGCACGGACCCAATAAGGAAACCTGTATTACCGACCATAATACGGCCGTGACCCATATAATTCTCCCTTTGCCTTAGTGACATAAAGTCACTAACATTATTACCAATCCTTTCGAATCAATGCAATATAAGTAAGGACACCAGTGGAGCAATTATATTAAGGACCCTGTTGTATAAAGCTGACATAATTTGTAACCGCGATTACATACTACAAAACCAATCAACAAAATTCTAAGCAACAAAAACAGACCTATCTAATAGGGGTTTAAATATGCCGTTTTAACGTACTAGCCACTTTGAATTAAAATTAAACCTGCATGGTATCAGATATCAAAGTGAAACTATTTTCAAGTGAAAACTATACCTACGAGTAACATTTTAAATTAAAAAAAAGTATGACATTTGATCGTTCGATGTTCAATTGTTTTTACATTCAGCTTTTGAAGTGAGCATGGATACGGCGCAAATCAGAGTAATTTTCTAATACGAGTTCCGCCTTGGGACTAACGCAGCAGAAACGGCTCGTAATGTCAATGCTGTGTTTGGCGAGGATACGACTAATGAACGCACCATGAGTTTTTGATTAAACCGCTTTCGTAGTGGAAACTGGGACTTGAAGAACGAACCGCGAGAAAGACCAGCCACTAAGGTAAATAACGATGAATTAAAGGTGTTGATGGAAGCCGATCCGAGTCAAACTACGAAGGAATTAGCGGCATGGTTTGACGTTAGCATACCAACAATATTGATCCATTTGCACCAAATCGATAAAAAAAAATCTTGTAAATGGGTGCCTCATGATTTGACTGATCTGCAAAGAGCAGCGCGCGTTGAAGCTTGCCTTATCCTGTCAAACGGGTATAGAAATTAACGGATTTTGGAACCGAATTGTGACATGTGATGAAAAGTGGATTCTTTATGTTTATGCTAATCGCAAGCAAACAACGCAATGGCTGACCCCATGTCAAACGCCACATCAATGCCCTAAAGCGAAGCTTACACATAGAAAGGGGATGGTAACTGTTTGGTGGTCACTTCATCGTGTAATTCACTATAGCTTCCTCAGATCTGGTCTAGCAATAAACGCAGATGTCTACTGTGCAGAACTCCGAATAATGATGGCGAAACTCGCAGTAAAACAGTCCCGACTTGTCAATCGATCTTCACCATTATTGCGCCATAGCATAGGATGGAGAAACTGTTTTAACATTACAAGACCTGCAGTTAGAAACCATACGTCATCCTCCGTAATCGCCAGACCTCGCCCCAACCGACTACCATTTCTGCCGCGATTAGGACGCGAATTTTTACATGAAAAAAAAAAATTTCTTCCGAGGAAGCAGTACAAAATACCTTCACACAGTTTTTAAATGCCTACTACACATATTTATAGGAAAGCAGTCACAATAAGTCAAACTTGACTTAATAATAGCATGTCTCCGTGACTTTATTTAAAATATTTATTATTAATAAACTAGCGGACATGGACATAAAATAGCGGACTTCGTTTTGCTTGGAACGGGAACTGCACATTAAATATGATATTTAAAATATACATTTCTTATGTCCGTGTGGTGACGGTGTAAGAATACAATTCACCATCCTCTATTTTGCACTTGATTTTTGTAAACGACGACTAAATAATACAATGTGCATAAAATATCTATGGAAGTCAACGAAAATTTGAAAGTATTATTTTTTATTACCGGTAGTGGCAAACGAGCAAGCAGCACACCTGATGGTAAGTGTATCACTTACCATCAGGTGTGCTGCTTGCTCGTTATCGCACATGGACCTTTGCAATACCAGGGGCACAGTACCCTAATACCGTACCGTAACCTAATACCAACCCGTTTGACCACCGTGGTATGGATATGTTAATTTCCCTCCAGTTGTGGACGAGGCTCGAGCCCAGCTGTGGGACGTATATCACCTGATTAATTTGGCGGTTATATAGTCCGACCATTTTAGACATTTGAAATAACAAAAATTCCGACAGAGCCAAATTTTTGTGGGAAACTTGGGTTCACCATCAGAAAGAAAACTTCAAAAGCCCCCATCGATTCTATGTATGCTTCCAAAGTTATTTGGGGTCAAAGGTCAAGCTTTGAGGTTTTCTGGATTTTTCTCGAAAACGGTAAGTTTTAGCTTCCTATAAAAATTTGGCCCTGTCGGAATTTTTGTTATTTGACTACTATTTTTATGTCTAACTTGACTGGACTATAATAATTTTTAACGTATTTACGATTGAGTCATAATTTTTGTTTACTATTTATTGCGCGGCAAATGTAAATTAAAAAACGTGTAAATTATGATTTATTGTTATTTCTAGCTAGTCTTTAAAATGAATCGCTAAAATTGTGTTGTCAATTCTATAGCAAATAAAATTTAGAGATCTATCGATAGCTGAGCCACTGAGTCTAATTTTCAACTGAAACCATTCTTGAATCTTCTTATAACACACAAATTATTTCATCGAAATCGGTTCAGCCGTTAAAGGGGAGTTCAGCATACACACGTACAGAAGACATATATAAATGAAGATAGACAAAACCAATTGATGTCATGATCCACGTATGGTGTTAAACTTTTGGACTTTTACTACGCAAAGACGTAATAATGAAGAAAATAATAGCTTTCACACTCAAGATACTATATTCATGATTTCACAATCATTTATGCATACCATACGCTCTTAAAAACGATAGATTAACGTATTTTTTTTTTAATCACTGCCAAGCCGAGCGTTCTTATCTAAACATATATCAAACACAATATTCAAAATTAAAAAAGAAAATCAAAATAACGTAGTGTACCAAATAGGCATTATTGACAATAACTCAAAAACTAATGCTCACATTTTGATCAAATTTAAATTGGACAGCTTGGTATAGTAGGTCAAATTCTTTCATAGTGCAAGAGGCCGGTGCCCAGCGGTTGGACGTGTATGATCTGAGATAATGAGAAGATAGATTGTAATAATAGATAGTCTAGGAGCCAGATTTAATTTAATTTTATTTGGATTTTTATATATGTTAAACAGAAATAGTACAGTTTGAATAGACAGTGAAATGTATTTGGCAAACCTCGGCGTAAGGCCATTTTAAATGAAGGTCTACAGAGAATAAAGCCTGACTATTATTGTCCCTTTAATTAAGTACGTAGGCAGGGTACGATTCTAATTCAGTTTCGGCTCCATGGGCGGCCGACTTCAATTTTCTAGTGTTTACTCTTATGAAATGGTTAAGTAGGGTAATGTAGTAACCGTGGAGCGGGTTATAGAGGTGGATAAGTAAGTATACTAAAATTATTGTGCTGTAAGAATTGAATTTATTATTATTATTATTGAATTCTATCTGTACTTTTGTACTAAATATCCTGCTCCTCGAACTAAATTGATTACAATATGAATTAATTTAAAAGATCCGTGCAGATACTTTTTATATCTTAATATATATAAATTACGTGTCACGTTGTTAGTCCGTGATCGACTCCTAAACTACTAAACCGATTTTATTCAAATTTGCACACCGTGTACAGTTTGATCCAACTTAAAAGATAGGATAGCTTACATCTTAATTTATAGTCGCAATATTACTTTATTGCAAATTATTTGTTTATTATTTGACATTCACAATTATCTGTTAACTCCAAACGATTTTAACAGATGGCGATATCTGTTGACTGGATTGAGTAAGTAATTAATAGATGGCGTTGCTATGTCAAACCTACAAACGTGTCATATAAGCTACAATTCAATAGCATAAGCACCACGTGTTGTTGAGGCTAAAGTATGACATCTTTGTAAAAAAGGATGGTGGTCCCTGTGACTGATGTTCTCCTACAGTTCCACTTAGATAGTTTAATAAAATGTAATATAAGAAAAATATTAGCTACAGCAACGCGTGGCCAGGTCTGCTAGTGGTATATATAATACCCAATCGATTTATTACGCATATAATTATAACCAGGCAACAGTATATTTATACTCGTCGATAAACTTATGTTCTTAACCTTTAATACTCGTAACAGAACTCTCTTTCGCAGAAAATCGACGTTTGAGTAGCACATAGCAATTTGTTACTGCAATTCGTTCAGTGAGCGAAAGACTCGGCAGTCCAACTTTCTAAGGGCTTTGCGTATGCTTAGGATTTGGTGATGCCTTTAGTATCACCGAACCTCATTGCACGCATTCATACCCCTTTCTTTCTTCACTGTAGCCAACAGCCTTTTTTTTGGTGTGGGCTACGGTCAGCGCACCCGCCGCCTGGCTCCGTCCGGGGCGACAGAGGGGCTGCGCGTGACCCTGTAACCCAACCATGGCACGTCGCCTTCGTCGGTGGGCTGACCACCGGAGCAGGTGACTTGTCGTCAGTGGTCACGGTAGGCAACACCCTAACCAAAAGTTCATGAGTGGCAGTGTCGCTTGCCTTCAGGTGTGCTGTTTGCTTATTTGCCACCAAAAGCAATAACACAGAAAGTTTAAAAAAAAAGAAAATAAAAGAAAATAAAAAAAAAATATTTTGAAATATAATTTAGTAGTAGGTTTTAAGCACTTATATATATATGAAGTACTCTGTGGTATTAAGTGTGTGTGTGTGCGGTGTCGTATACACAGACTAAAGTAAGAATAAAACAAAATAAAACCTTATGTTGCAAACAACATATTATTAAAAATTTTAATGTACATTATTTCAAAAAGCGTGTATTAAAAAGCGAATATTAAAATAGATTAAACAAGACTTGTATCATCATCTCTCATATACGTGCCACTGCTAAGCTCGAGCTTCCTCTACAATGGGAGAAAAATTGATCTATACCATGTTGGTCAGACGGATTAGTATAGCATTTTATTTTGAGATTTCCCTCTCTTTATGTTATCTGCATATCGTACCCCTGAGTCTTGTTTTACGACACCCACGAGCAATAAACGTAATCATCATCATTTCAGCCTATCGTCGTCCATTGCTGGACGTAGGCCTCCCTCATATCACAGCACAGAGTACGGATCTGTGCCGCCTGCATACAACGACGCCTAGCAGCTTTCGCCAGGTCGTCTTTCCGCCTGATTGCGTCCTACACTGCGTCGTCCGATACGTGTTCACCACTCGAGAACCATTCTTCCCCAGCGGTTGTCGGTTCGTGGAGCGATGTGGCCTGCTCATTGCCATTTCAGCGTGCTAATTCTTCGTGCTATGTCGGTAATGCTATACATTCACTTATATATACTGAAAACAGGGTATTCTACTTCAATAACACCAACGTTCCTTTTGAACTTATTTATTGTTCCAAAATATACAATACACTGTTGTTAAGTATTTTGCTCTCAGTAACACTTGCTTACAACCTTCTACTAGCTAAGCTTCTAGCACACTCCCCGTTCGAATGATTTCTTGCCGAATGTAGTCTTAGTGTGACCAGTGTAAACCATATGATCTACCAACTTATTTAAATTACTAGCAATCCGCCCTCGCTTCGCTTCGGTTATAGGTTATAGTCGTTTTACCCGCGTAGTTCCCGTTCCCGTGGGAATACAGGGATAAAATATAGCCTAGTTTACGCTCTGATATTATAGCTTATTAATATTTTTGTGATAACTTTTATTCTTTTTTTAACTCTTCTTGTTTTGTATTATTACTTTTTATTGCGCATGGTACGCTGTTAGAAATAAAAAATAACTGAATGATGAATAAATAAATAAATAAATAAATAGCTTTCCATTGGTGAAAGAATTTTTGAAATCGGTTCAGCCGTTTTGAAGATTACCCGGAACAAACAGACAGACAAAAATTTTTTAATTGCTATTTTAGGCATAGGTGTCGTGCAAATAACCGTGTGAGCATGAAAAAAGCCTATTATTTTGACATTACAAACAGACACTCCAATTTTATTTATTGGTATAGATAAAACGCCCTAATATTGTTTTAATTATTTTGACATAGTACTATTGGTCTCTTTTTTCTGAATAATGTAGCAAAACCCTACAATACCATAAAGGTAATGCAGTATATTATTCTTACTCCGTCACCACAAGGAAAGGGCTTCTTATATACACGACATTATTAGTGACAGTGTGAAGGAACCCTAACTGAGGCGCTTTTTGACAGAGATTTTGTGTTAATATTCTGTGACATCAATCACTTCCTTCCTTATGGAGAGAGGTTATGATGTCATTACTTGTAAAAAAGAAGGATTAACTCAACGAAAATATCAAACATTGTAGATAAAAAAGTCGGAGAGAAATATAATACTTTTCGCCATCTAAAGAAATTATTTAAAGGGATTTTGTTTAAAAAGTGATATTGATGGTTTATTACTATTATAGCTTTAACTGTTAAATGAAATTTTACATGCACAAATATTTTATCTATTTTTTCATATTTTATATGATAAAAAAGTCATACCAGTGTTGATGGCCCACTCTTTATGTGAAAAGTGTAATTACGTCTATCTTCTGTATCTTGACAGTTGGATGCACTGGAGCTAAATTTGGGCCCAAAGATATCCAACAACTTTCACATAGGGAAAGAACTATAGCACAAGACAATATACGAGTAAAAAGACAGAAAAAGACTGTGTTGACTTCCGTTGTTAAAGGTATTTGGGATTCGAAAACTGTGAAACTAGAAGGAAGTCTCGAAATAAAATCCTAAGGCAACTGGGTTACGTTATTACAGTAGGCTACCCATGCCCAGGAGTGAAAACGTAACGGAACGAAAATGGGGTATCAAAATGATAGCATGAAATACACACAAAAACAGTTATTGTCTGCACTGAAATAGACCTAACATATGACTCGACTATGTCCACGAGACATCATAAATCATAATGTATTCTATATATTGAAGTATATGATGTGTGTACCTCGGTATACACCTTCGAAATAAAAACGGAATATCTAAAATAAAATACAGATGTATGTATGTACGAGCATTCCGTGTGGTGACGAAGTAAGAATATAATTCACCACCCCCTCTCTTGTCATTGGGTGTCATAAAAGACGACTAAGGGGTATATAATATGAATGCTATGCAAGAGAAGGAAAACTCGAAACAAAACTCTATACCAAAACGTCTGACCAGCTTGGTATAGTATGTTAATGTGCCTCCCATAATGGGAAGGCCCGAACCTAACAGTGTGAAGTGTATGGGATGAGATGATGATGATGTACGTCTTATAATGTACTAGCAACCCACCACTAGCATAATAGGTAAAAGGCAATTATTTAGTGCATGAAATGTTTAAGGTAACTAGCATATTTTATTTGATAAGGATTAATATCCTATGCGTCTAAATAACTTTCAAATTATCACGTTATGGTGTGGCCATTTTCTTTAAAATTAAAATGGGTATTGTACGTTATCCGTAAAAAATAGCCATATACTATCCAGGACTTTTTGTAGACCTATAAAAGATACACAATTCCACTATACGTTGTTTTGATATATCTCCAACGGATCGGTCAGAGTTTTCGATAAAAGCGCCCACGTCGCTTGACTTTTACCGACAATTATTGTCATATTTCAACCAATTTACATAAAACATTGATGTATTATACATAAAAATCTTCCCCATGAACCACTCCGTTATTTAGTGAAAACCGCATGCAAATCTGTTCAGTAGTTTTTGAGTTCATCGCCTTCAGACAGACAGACAGACAGAGGCCGCCGGGGACTTTGTTTTATAATATTTAAAGATATTTTTGTGTAAGATTACAATTCTTCTCATATCTAGGCCGTGGGTACCGTAAAAGAAAAATTAAGAGATATAATATGCATATAACATATATGCAAGAGAAGGAAGCTTTAAATAAATCCCATATCAAGCCACCTGACCAGCTTGGTATAGTAAATTTTTGATCTGTTTTGGAAGACGCTCGAAGCTAGCAGTGGAACGTATAATACAAATGTGCCTGTAAGTAATCTTATAGCAAACATATTATCTAAGTTTAAGTAGTCGTGAAATTGAAGATTACTGCTCTAGGTATGTCTTGATATCCTCTACCCGGTTCCAACGCAAGTAATGGAAGGTAAATGGATTTTTCGTGTGCTGAAGGAGTAAGAATACAATCCACCAACCCTTCTCTTGCCCATCGGTATCGTAAGAGACGACTAAGGGATTAAATACCCTTATGACATTTATGCAAGAGAAGGAAAATTCGAAAGAAAACCATAGGGTTGAGCGTGTTGGTATAGACCAACATGTCTGATCGGCGTGGCATAATTGGCATAAGATTTCATTTCAAGTTTTCCTACTCTTGTATAGATGTTAATTGCATTTCATTTCCCTTAGTCGTTTTTTACAATTCGCACTGGTAACAGAGGACGCGGTGAATCGTAATCTTACTCCGTCACCTCCACCAAGGGAATAGTATGTACATTTTATAAAATTATTTAATCTTTTGTAAAATATACAACGCACAACCATTCAATACAACTTGCCGTAAAATGTTTAAAGTAGATCGCCGATTCTACTCTTGCTATATTTGATTACATTAGGAGATTAATCGATTCCTCTATTTTTATAATTATAAGCGGTGCGTTAAGGATTTTTTTGTCAAAACGATACCAATTACGAATAATCAAAGTTTAACTCTTGAAAAATAAATAAAATATTAAAATTATGTACAGACGACTACGCGCTCTCTATCGTGAGAAAATATTAATACAACTTTCATCTAAACTTTTACGACGATAGACTAATATTTAAAACTAAAAACAGAATGTCATTTAGTTTCACAGGTAATTACTGTTAGCTGGAATGGCAGATCTCTACTTCACTCATTAAGTTTCGTTTGACAGTGCAGTCGCAGTAGACATCCCATTTACATTTTACTTGGTTTATTTAAATAGTAGTTCTGAAGCAAAAGTTGTATTAATACTGTTTGACTTTTTTTGTGAGCATGTAATGAATTTATACGGAGTTAAAGTGTGGAATTGTACTTTAATTTCATTTTTGTTTATATTCTGGAATGTTCTGTGACGCGGTTATAGATTAAAAATACGAGCCATTACATCTTATTTTCTTATGAAAGTCGTAAGTATCATATGTAGATCAATATCGGAGGAATAAAAATAAACAGCAATACACTCTTGAAAAACTTAAAAAATCAAAGCAGTTTGCCAAACTATCTGGCAAGAGTTATTATATCTTCATTTTGAAGATTCTTACGTTTAACATTAAAAGATTGATATATGTACATAGGTACATGCACATTGTATTAAGGATTATTTCCAATTGCGCAAATTTTTCAGTCTTCTATTGGTATAGATGGTTCTGTACAGATGGTTCTGTACTGTGCCGGGGTTACTATTCGCCGCACCCTATCTTGCCCGTGGGTGTCGTAAAGGATGACTAAGCGATAACAATATGCAGATAACATCTATGTAGGAGAAAGAAAATTAGAAATTAGGTCTCACTAGGGTGGGATTAATAGGTCCATTTCCTTCCCATTGAGGAGGCTCGAGCCAAGCAGTGGGATGTATACGAGCTATGATGATGATGATGACTACACCATCTCTGTTAATATTATTTCCATAGTAACATACTAAACTTTAGTACGAGTATAAGTTCATTCTTACGTGAGAACTTTCCCATCGTATTGAAGAAATCGAAGCAATTGGTCATCGTGAACTTTAGATCTCTTCGGTGGCTTGACTGACTTCCATCTCTCTTTCTCTGTATATGTGTCCACGGGCAAGTCTTCCTCCTTGGATATCTCTATACCCTGGGACTCCATCCACTCCTGAAAAGATAACCATAGGTTTAGTGCAAGATAATTTCATTGCAACAGGCTAAGATCTAGCTCGAAAATATTGATATTATTATTAATATTTTAACATATTATGTGTGTCTAGTGCAAACTGCACAGATGGTGCAGTGGTTAACATACCAACCTACAGCGCCAGTGTCGCGGGTGCGAATCCCACGCAGGACTACACTTTGTACGGTCTACAAATTGTTGTTCTGACTCTAGATGCAATTTATTATTGTTCTGACTCTTTCGTTCTTATTGTAAACGGTGGCAAACGAGCGAACAGTACACCTGATGGTAAGTGTTGCTGCAGGTCATGGACCTTTGCAAGGCCGCTACCTACCGCGAAGAAAGTGAAGGGAGTGTGAATGCATGCAATGAGTTTCGGTGATACTAAAGGCATCACTAAAACCCATGACACGCAAACACCCTCAGAAAGTAGTCAAACTCAAACACTCTCAAAGCGCAGTAACGAATTGCTACTACTCGGACGTCGATTTTCTGCGAGAGTGTGATACTATCCCGGACGGACCGGCCCGCGGCTGTAGACAGACAATTGCCAACAGTGTGGTCCTACCATTAAAGCGTTAGGGCATTGACTTTTATTAAAAAAAATGGTAGCGTTTATAGCATTCGTAGTTGTTAGCAATGAAAAATAGTGGACAGACTTCTATTTGTCTTACAGATTCAATTTAATGCATAGTTAAGTTGCCCAATGGGAAATTAAGACGTGTGGAATCTTGGATGCTGTTAACTAAATAAAATTGCTTTACTTGTGAAATAATATTGATGTAAAAGATATTGTATTCAATTCACTACCCTTTGTATCATAAAAGACGACTAAGGAATATATTGCGTATATAAGAACTATGTAGGAGAAAGAAGATTCGATCTAAAACTTTATATCTAACCAGCCTGACCAGCGTGGTATAATAGGTCAATTTTCCTCTCATTATGGTGGAGATCTAACTCAGCAGTGAGACGTGCTGTAAAGAAGATGGTGATGATAGTTCAAACGCATGGTCATACTTGATTTACAGAACGGCCCTCAAGAGGATGATTTTAATGTTCAGCATTAAATTCAAATTGAGACATTTAATAAGTAAATAAGAAATTAAATTACTGCACAGATGGTGTGTTGGTTAAGATGCCGACCTTATATCGATGTCGTTCGATCCCTACACAGACCATGCTTGGTACGATCCCCAAATTATTGTTCTGAGTCTAGATATAATTTGTATCCGCAAATTGTGAAATTAATTTTCTAGGTATTTAAAATTCAATGTCAACCGCATTCTCTACGTGATCAGGCGTTAAAGAATATTGAAATATTAATAAGGTTATTAGGGGCTAGTACATGGACAGTAAGCTTCAAGAACGGTTTTATTTTACACCGTTAGGGCGATTGTTTTCATATAGATAATAAATATAAAAATAGTGGATAAAGTTTGCAAGAACATAGAAAAAGAGACGGAGTCTTTTTTGGGCCGTTCTTGTATTGGCCGCATTACTTTTTGTTGAAATCTAAACTGTTTATGTAAATCCTACGAGGATATTTATACCTATACATCAATTTTAAATTTCATCTTGATACTAATCCAATAATATACCATTAGATCGAAACGCAATGAAAAGGTTCGGTAGGAAAGTCTGCGGGTTCATCTTTTTTAAACTATTTGGTATATATAAAATTATATGTACGTGTTTAGTATATAATTGCTACAGAGTGATGCGCTTCAAAACAGGATTTTTTTTCATAAGATCATGGCTAACCATCAACTTCAAGATGCATCTGTTTACGAAGTTAACTAGAGCAGACATCACTCCACGTAGCGCTCTCAAGTTTCGGTTAGGATTACAAACCATAAGTAAATCACAGTCATGACGTTAAAATCATGAAAACCTAAATTCATTAGTCACACTAATCTCTTTTAGTAATAAGAACTGTGACTTTAAAAGACAATCAAAATAATAAAACTATTTACAATTTATTTATATTAACAGATAGTTGTTGAATGAGTTGCTATCGATGTACCTAATTGAATTACCTTTTCCATAAATTAAAATTAGTAGTAGTAATTTTAAATTCTATGATATTTTCTTCTAGAAACTTATATTAGATACCACAATTCAAACTTAAAGTCTGTCAAACTTAAAACCTATCATCATCATCTTGCTCTTATCCCAATTACTTGGGATCGACGCAATATGTCATCTGTTTTGACATATTGCAAAAAGTTTCGGCAATGACTTTTATGACCGGCCGCCTGCCTGACGTCAACCCTCCTTGGGAATGTAATCGTTGACCCAAATGGTACCAGATGGAGTTGGTCCGGGTCAATCTAGGGCTCTTAGTCGTCTTTTACGACACCCACGAGCAAAGCAAAGGTTGGTAGTATTCGAAGCCGCTACCACACATCAAACTTAAAACCTATATGTCTGACTAAGTAGAGACTTGGTCAGACATATAGGTGATTAGCAAGTCGAACAATCCAAGCAACGAGCAACACCTAATAATACATAGATATTATAAAAGGCATTAAGATTTCTAACACGCTTAAAAATATATTTTTAAGTAGAGCTTAATCTCGTCTAGCGGGCTCCATATCATATAATTAATAAATATTACGTTATATAGCTCACATTCGGTTCACGATCAAGATGAAGTGAAATTATGATACGTATTTTATAAGTTATGACGAAACAGATGTACTACATATACCGGTCTAATACATAACCTTCCATTTGGCTTGTCATAGTCGGGTAAAAGATACGAAGATATTTTTGCAAACTTCTATATTTTCAAGGATACATAAATGTTCAAAATACTCTATCCAACTCAGCAGTTATGGAGGGGGAGAGAGTTTTATTACAAACTTATGTCATATTAATGAAATATTTAATAATCAACATAATGTAATGCGCTATTTGGCGTAGATGTCGTAAGCCTCCGTGGCGCAATTGGCTAGCGCGTTCGGCTGTTAACCGAAAGGTTGGTGGTTCGAGCCCACCCGGGGGCGTTCATTTTATTAATTAATATATACAATATTTCCGTACGTATTTCCATTGTAAAGAATAGGAATGTATTGTGATATTTCTAGCATACCCGTTAGATCCTCAAATATTGATATATTTTTTTGTAAGGAATAAAAGAAATCGCGATTAATTAAAGTATTATATCGACTACAATGATAGAATTGAAATAATCACTTCCATACAAAGACTCATCGAATTGTAAATAAAACTATTTTTACGGATTATATCGCGTTTGTATTTGATTTATGATTGCCCGACGTTTCGAACACTTCACAGCATTCATGGTCACGGGCGGACTAAGATGTCTGACGTTCAAACAAGTCAACGTTATTACAGATTTTTATAATTATCTACCCGCTACAGAAAATTAGTTATTAAGTTATAACCCCCATTTTTGATACAAATTTATTGCCAGTACAAGAAGAAAATGATTCTATATGTAATAATTATATTCATTTATAATCATCAAAATCATCGAATTATAATCATCGAATTGACTTTTTGGTTCTTTCGCCATGAAGCATAAGTTAAAAAAAAACATTGAAATAAAAATAATTTAGGAACATACTTAAGCATCTAGGTAATATAAGATTTAGAATATTTGCGTATGTAGTGACTTAATTTTATTATCTATTGAAACTCTATATTGTACATATTCATTAGCACTTCTTGGAGCCTTAGGACTATAGTAACACCACTAAATGTTTTTGATGTGATATATGAACCTGAAGGTTAAATATGTGGTAGAGACTGCGTGGCTTCTTATTATTAAGTAAAATACTAGTTTTGTAAATTTAATTATAAATATGTAGTATAAAGTTAAAATACTCTAATTTAAAAATTGCTAATATTTCTACACAGGAGCCAGGAGCGTTACAACTATCTTTTTTGGCTTAATCATTGAAAGGTGTAGATTAATTATATAATTAGAAAAAACATATTATAAAAATGAAATAATTATGTCCGATTTTATGTAGTTAGAACTTGATCTTCGAATATTTACCGTGCGATTAGTTTTCAAAATAACGCTGAAATCGACAAACACGAGCACACCAAGAAGCCAATCGCCTAACAGCTTAGAATAATAACGTATAGAAGGATAGTGTCAGTACTTCGAAGATTCGAAACATGAATCTAAAAATACTAATGGCGCGCAGACGATTACACACGTACACACGCACACCACTATACAAATTATGAAATCAAATTTTGTTTTTATTAATATTAATCGTCGAAATACTTTTAAAAGTAATGTTAAAAACCTTTTTAAGTTTTTCAAATGTGTTATGACACCATTTGAATGCACAAACCGTCATAATTACCTATTTATTTTTTAAGAGTTGCGTACGTACGTGCAGTACAGTGACTTGTACATTACGGAACGGTTCCGGCGTAAGCTGCATTAGGCCCCAATTGAAATGCTTCACTTTTTGTGCGCGAACTTACCTTACCTTACGTTATTATTCTAAGCCTAACAGATTATCAATTTTTTGATTAGACATTATGATAAAATACGATTACAAATGTAAATACGTGTATTTGTTTGGTTTTCGAATGTATACGAATTTCGAATCAAACAAATTCGAATTTCGAATGAAACGAATTCGAATTATAAATTAAAATAACAATGTACTCTACATATATTTACTATGCGTTTGTTGATTAGATAGTATTTGCTATATCAGTTTTAATAGTTATAGATACTGTATGGTAGCGGCTAAGGTTATTACCAACTCTTTCATTGCTCGTGGGTGTTGTAAAAGAGGACTAAGAGATTTACATCGACCTAGATCAACTCCATCTGATGCTGTCTAATCCACAATTTTATTCTAAAGAATTGTTGAAATTAGGCGGCGTCCGTTCTTAAAATTGTTGCTTTTGCAATGTGTACGATGGAAGAGGCATACCTACATATTGTTACCCAAGTAACCGGGATATGACCAAGATGATGACGATGATGATGAATTTTCGATAGCTTTTTTTGTTCTTTTTTAAAAGACAACTCCCTGTAATAAGGAAATAATTCTTGTATTGCAGGAGACTTTACAAACATATAATTTAATGGACACAAATTACATCCAGACAGTCGGTATCTTAATCGCTAACGCCATCTATGCACGTCAGTGTGTAGTTATAGAAGGATTTCCAAATCGAGCGATTTCATGATCACTGAATTAACCATTATCCTGTTTTTATCTCTGTTTATATCTATCTAACCACATCTGATTCTGATATACATATATGGAGCTTCGTGCATTTTCACTACGAAGAAGTGAAACAAGTTCGTCATTCGCAACAAAAGTTTAGCTAAGTTTAAGACCGAATGAATTGTTTAAGTAAACTATCCAAGGATTGTTTGCTATGTAGTCTAAACATTAAGCAAGGAAACGGTGCGCATAATAAAAGTTGAACCAAATAAGCTGCATAAAACTGGTGCGAGTACATCCTAATTAGCTGGAATACGTAGCGATGCAAAACAAAAAGTAACAGAAAAACAAATGCATCAAAAAGAAAAAAAACATGGTCTAATGACTTATGTACATAGATTTATGTATGTGGAGTAGTAGAAGAGTCAGGAAACAGATACTCTACCTAGCAATTTCGTTTTTGAAATAGCTTGGACGTCAATGAGATGCTACTGCTTAGAAAAAAAAAAATGCCACGTAGGCTGCAAATAAATTTGGCGCGGTTTTTGCTCGAACAAACCCAATCAGATAACGATATTATAAAGTTATACGAAATATTTAAAGATGTACGTGTACATAAAAAATTATCGAGTTTCTCGATAGTGACCCATTCATAATTTTTTATAGCGTTTATTGATAATACACTGAAGCATAATAGTAGATTATAAAATAATTTAATGCAGAAAAATAGCACAATAATTTTTCTTCTCATTCTCTCACAATAATTTTTCTTATCTCATTCTCTCACAATGAATTTTCTTATCTCATTAACCTGAACTAGTGATGTAACGAATGTTCGTATTCGCATTCGCGAATATTCGCAAATTTTTTGACATTCGCATTCGTATTCGCAAGGAATGATGCGAATGTTTTGCGAATGTATTTGGCAAAATGAAAAGAAATTATTATGTAATTATATATTGGCTTCTAGATGATGTCGTATAGCACTAGTAGTCTTTTCTTTACGCGAGTATTAGGGGTTAAAGTATGAAATTGCCTATCGATTTCTGATGTTTATGCGGTATTACACATTTGAAATTGCCGTTTTGTACTAATAAATTAAAACCATTTTTTGGTTCATAACAGATTTCATTAATCAAAGTATTTACCCTCGTTATCTATCCATTTCTGCCATCTAATTGCAAGATCATTTAACCTTTGCGATAGAACTCTGGGGTCCTGGACTCCACAAACTGTGTGAAGGTATTTTTTACTGCTTCCTCGGAAGATTTTTTTTTTCCGTGAAAAAACTGTCCTAATTGCGGAAAAAATTGTAGTCGGTTGGGGCGAGGTCTGGCGAGTACGGAGGATGACGTATGGTTTTTAATTGGTGGTCTTGTAGTGTTAAAACAGTTTCGCGAGTAGTATGAGGTCTTGCGTTATCATGAAGTAGTAATGGTAAAGATCGATTGAGAAGTCGGGGCTATTTTACTATAAGTTTTGCCATCATTGTTCGGAGTTCTACACAGTCGACATCTGCGTTTATTGTTTGACCAGATCTGAGGAAGCTGTACACCATGAAGTGACCATCAAATAGTTACCATCAACTTTCTATGGGTAAGCTTCGCTTTAGGGCATTGATGTGGCGTTTGACCTGGGGTCAGCCATTACGTTGTTCGCTTGTGATTTACATAAAGAATCCACTTTTCATCACACGTCACAATTCGGTCCAAAATCCCTCCATTTCTATACCGGTTTGACAGGATTAGGCAAGCTTCAATGCCCACTGCTCTCTGCAGATCAGTCAAAACATGTGGCACCCATTTTTTTAAGTTTCTTTATTTTACCGATTTGGTGGTGGGTCAATATTGTGGGTATGCTGACATCAAATCATCAATCATTCCTTGGTAGTTTGACTTGGATTGGCTCCCACCATCACCTTCAATTCATCGTTATTTACCTTAATGGCTGGTCTTCATCGTGGTTCATTCTTGAAATTCCAGTTTCCACTATGAAAGCGGTTAAACCAAAAACGCACGATGCGTTCGTTAGCCGTATCCTCTCTAAACACAGCATTGACATTACGAGCCGTTTCTGCTGCGATAGTCTCACGTCGGCACTCATATTTGAAAATTACTCTGATTTTGGCCGTATCCATGTTCACTTCAAAAGCTGAATGTAAAAACAATTGAACGTCAAACGATCAAATGTCGTACGTTATAGTTTTCGTTTGAAAACAGTTTCACTTTGATATCTGACACCACGCAGGTTTAATTTTAATTCAAAGTGGCCAGTACGTTAAAACGGCAATGTTAAATTTAAACCCCTATTATTTTTTATCATACAGCTTTCATTTAACATTTCCCGTGTCACAAATTGTAAACTAATTCCAAACTTCACTAACACGTGCTCTACTCGTGTTTGTATAATATCACTTCAATATGCAATAATAATAACCTAACCTCAAATCAAAACGAATATTTTGAATGAAACTATCTAGTTTCAATCATTCAACTTGTAACGGTTAACCGCGCCTATGTTCGGCTTAAACATGGCTGATACGAAATGTCAAACCCGTATGAAATTTTGCGTGCGCTTTATTTGAAAGTCAATATTCGCATTCGCGAATATTGAAAATGAATATTCGCATTCGCGAATGTGACAAATCTAACATTCGTTACATCCCTAACCTGAAGTAATTTTTCGATTAAACTTATTGTTTTCGAGAAAAATCTAAAACACCTCAAACCTTGACCTTTGACACTAAATAACTTTGGTAGTAGGCATGGGATCAATGGGGACTTTTGAAGTTTTCTTTCTGATGGCGAACCCAAGCTTTCAAATTTGGCTCTGTCGGAATTTTTGTTACTTGACCACTATTTTTATGTCTAACTTGACCGGACTATAAATACTCTCTTAAAAATTGAAGACTTAAATATCTATTAATTTTTATGTTGCTATCAAAAATACTATCAATCAGTATTGCCCGCCATTTACCTGGAATACACTATTAGGTTTAATATTCTGAGAACCCAGTTCAACTTTACTGGCCGATCCCAATCACTGATAAACCCTTTTACTAAATTACGTCATCTATATTTAATGTAATACAAATAATGGCTTCAATTCATCATATTAATAAAATAGATACACAACATGTCAAGTAAGTATCTGGGACACAACCAAATTAGGGGAAGAGCTAAGAGATATGAGCATAATAAAACTGTGGTATAAGGAATTGGGACGTAGCTCCTGAGGGCTTAACAGCAATTTTTATTGGTAATGATTAAAATAATTATTATATTCAGTGTGCTTGATTGTGGTTGATGAACGACAAAAAATTTAAACGGTTTTAGTTCCTAGTGTATTAATAATAATTATATCTAATTTCGTGACGTAATTTTTATTTTTAACAGAACTCGATTAGTTATCCAGTCCTTGTCTATGATATATATTCATTAAGTCATCTATATTTTGTAAAAAGTTTTATATTTTAGCTAATGCATTCGATTCTGTGATCACTTACCATTACAGCTAACCTAAATAAAGTCTGTTATTTCAACTCGAATACACGTGTTTTAACAGTTACATGGTGATACATGAATGTGTGTTTTATTACCTTATAGTAATGAAGCTTAGAGTTCGAAACCAAGTCAAGAGTAAATAGTGGAATAAACAGAATCATATGCACAACATATTCAGTATAGTCAGCGTGGTTGCAGATAAAAGATACAATCTGCTGCCAAACCCTTCTTTTCAATGAGAGTCACACAAACTGCTTGAGGATTCACCAGGAGAGTGAGCTTGAGCGCTCTCATGGGAAACTTATAACACTATATGGTACTACCTCTCTTCCGTGGGGAAGCTACATCCAAAAGTGGATGTCTATATACTAATGGATAGCTGGACGAATTTTTTTTTTTTTATATCAAGCGGTGGCATGCGGGCAAAAAGTACACCTGATAGTAATTGTTGCTGCCGCTCATGGACCTTTGCATGGTCGCTACCTATCACGAAGAAAGTGAAGGGAGTGTAAATGCATGCAATAAGGCTCAGTGATACCAAAGGCACCACCAAAACCTACCACACGTTAACACCCTCAGAAAATTAGGTTTTCGGCTCCCTCGCTCCTCGAACAAAGCGCAATAACAAATTGCTACTACTCAGACGTCGATTTTCTGCAAGAGTGTATTACCAGGGACGGACCGGCCCGCGGCTGTAGACAGACAGCTGACAGACAACTGTCAACAGTGTGGTCCTACCACGAATGGAATATTATATTGAAATGCCAATATAATGATTTTTGTTGTTTACACGAGTACTACACATTATAATTAAAACTAATTTTAAGAATTTTATCGCGTTTGTATTTGTATTTTGATTATCTTATATATAAATTTCTAGCGTACGTGTGTGTCACTGAACTCCTCCTGACCAATGTTGACGAAATTTTTTGTGTGTGTTCAAGGGGATTCGAGGATGGTTTAGATTCACAATTGGACCCGGTAGGTGGCGCTGTTCGGGCAGGACAATAACATAACTTGAGAACGACTTTACCGATTCCGTCCAACTTTCTTTTTAATTTTTCTACTACTATGAGAAAGGTCTTTACGGAAAAAAAATTAGAAAGTTGCGCAGTAAACCAGAAAATTTAAGAAAACTTAACGACTAGGTATCTAAGTTATTTATCTATACTGCAACTAAACGGCTGGATGGATTTGTATGAATTTTTGTAAATGCATTCAAGTGGAGGTCTGGATGATTTAGATCCACAAATCAGCCCGACAGATGGCGCTGCAGTCGGTCAATCCCTGTTACTGCTGTCGATTTCAAGGAGATTTCCTTTTATTTTATTTGAACAGAACAACGTCTGTTGGGTCAGCTAGTACCAATATAATTTATTGCTACCCAAAAGTATTATTTAAATTGTTCTATATACATTTACTCATCTTGCGTGCTTACTTCCCTAGACTGTGGGGTCCACAGGCTCTTATGTTTTTACATCTTACTCAACAATGCATTGTTAAAAACAAATAACGATGTTACAGATCGCGTGTTCCCTTCCAACTTTTCCATTTTAGCTAGAGTAACACTGACCTCGGTCTGTTGCGGTCAGACGACACTTACTTTGTAAATGGATTCACAGCTCGTTGTCTGCAAACAAATTGAATATAAAATTCAGCAGAGCTAGTCAAGTTGTATACATGATATCTGTGTGTTAGAGTTCTTGAGAAGATCACTTTATGTGGCGCAAACTGAAAGTAAGCTTGTGGTAGCTTACTTGATTTAATATTTAAAGTTGTATCAATCAATATATACTACTTATCATCATTCGCAGTCCTTATCTTAATTTATGTATGTTCGGTAACAAATTGTCTCCTTTCTCAGCCATAAATTAATTAAAATTTACCTGTGTCGGTCGTGATTTTTCGAATAAAAAAAAAATGAAATCGTGGTGTCTGCGTGACCGATTCGATCACCAATCACTTAAGACCGAATCTTTCGTGATCGATCGATCGCAAGCGACCGACAAGAGCTGCCTCGATTCTCGTGAACTCGATCGGTCACCGTTCAATTCAATCGGTCACGCAGACAACGCGATCCCATCTTTTTAATTCGATCAATCACGACCGACACAGGTACAAATTAAAAGCAAAATTAGCTGAATAGCGTTTCTGTTGTATTATATCTTTAAATCTTCAATCCCGCTATTAAGTGGTTTGGTGACATTTTGAAAGTCGCAGGGAAACGTAGGATGCAAGTGGCACAAGACCATTCTGAGTGCCATTCTTGTGGAGAGTTGTATGTCCATATGGGCTGATGGATGGCGATATACAATCGCCGAATATATTGCACTAGGTGTTGTTTCGCCATTCGTCCAGGTCAGTGTAGAATTCTTAGTCGTCTTAAAAGCGCCATCCAATGTATATTAGGATTAGGGGTTATAGAAACTAATATTATTTGTGTGGGATTAAAAATTGTCTGCAGTAATATTACAGTAAGGTTAGCACCCCGTGCCTCCGATCCAACCACTCCATCAGCACCGACCGGAAAGCCTCGACGGTCCTGACACCGAACCGAGGACTCTCCAGTTGGACTGCCCAACGGGCAATGACGTCTCGGCGGGCGTCGACCCGCCAGGCGGCAATCTCCTTCATGAAGACCATGCCGCCGCGTGCGCGTATTTCCGACACCTGCCGGTAAAGTCCGGTGAGCATCTCCGCCTCCGGGTCCCACGGGGGTATACCGGCCAGGAGGCATGCTGCTTCCGTTGCCACCGTGTGGTAGCCGCGTATAGTCCTGACCGCCATGGCTCTCTGTGGACGCCACAGAAGAGCCCTGAGATGGACGGTCAGGGACCCCAGCCACACCGGTGCGCCGTACAGGGCCATCGACCGGATGACACCGCGTACAGCCGTCGGCATGTAGCGGTAGGTCCGCGCACATTCGGCATAAACTAAGAAAGGGCAGACGCCGCGCCGACAAGCCGCGGAGCAAGTCAACGGAAATGCTCCCAGAACCACCAATGCCCCTCAAGCACCAGGCCCAAGTACCTCATGTGGGCCCGAATGCCGATGTCAACCGACTTGATGGTGATCGAGACGCCGATGGGAGGACCCACACGGGGCCCGTGGAACAAGAGGACCTCCGTCTTGTCCAAGGCCACCCTCAACCCCAACGCCTCGATCCGCTTGACAATCTCCTCCGTGCCGAGAGTTGCCAGATTTGCTGCTTCCTCCCGCGTCACACCACGGGCTGTGACAGGATATAGCCACAAAGGAAATGGACCTGAATCGGGGCTACCCGATGGTTTATTGAAAAAACGATATAGACTTCATCTTATCAGATAAACAATAGATATTCAATAACTTTTCAGTGTTCAGCAGGATTAAAACTAGGAGCGTTTTGACTTACATCTGTCCATATCAGAACCTTGAAAGCTTTCAACTCGAGCTATACAATCGCTTCCAATATCTAGATGAGTGCGAATCTCCGAACGATATGGACAACACGTTCGTGGAAACTCGCTTGACGAACCGGCGGATAATTGATAAAACTTTTGCAAAAGGTAAGTGTTGCTTTGGACAATTGGACTGAGATTGGTTGTTTCACCGAACAATATGTCGAGAAGATAATTGTATAAAGTTGTCGGTTTCTGTTAACCCCTCGAGCGCTTTTGGGACAACATTGGACCCAAAAAAAATGTGCTTAAAGCGCTTTTGGGACACACGTTTGACCCAAATAAATACTTTACAATTAGTAATTGCTTTTAGTACTTTTATTTAAATCAATCAATCAAAAGCTATTGATATATATTTTATTTCATATTTCCTTGTCAAATAGCAACAATAATAGTTTACGTAAAACCATAAAATTTACTGAACTTTTTCAATATTCCAAAGCGCGCGGGGCACTCGAGAGCGCCGCGATGTTTGGCGCGTGAGGGGTAGAGTGACTAAGGTTGGCTAAAGGCATCGCCTAGGTGATAATAGAAACTGTTCATCACTATGATGAGTACAACTGATACCTACGTATTCAATTATTGATGGTCTTTTCTATATGCATCATGTAAGCTGGCCGCCGAGGAAATAACTTGCTTTTTGTGTACAAATAATTAAGACACAGAGTTAGAAAATAACGCCTTTAGAATAACCGCCGAGGGAATAGCTAAAGGGTGTTTTTCAACTTTTTTGAAATAACTTACAGTTATGTACACAAATAATTAGCAGGATTGGAAAACAAGGTTATAATATAAGCTATACAACTCTAGTGATTATGGTTTTTTCCTTATCAGGCGCATCGGTCTATCAGGGCATCAAGGGACGGATGCACTCTCAGGAGGGCCGGGTGGTATCTTCCATTTAGAAGACAAGGCTCTTACATTGATACAAATAATAGAGTTATCTAATGGTTAAGATTTTGTCCTTGGCAATCGCATCAGGCTATCATAGATTCCAGTGCTGGATGCACCTTTAGTAAGGCCGGATGTTATCGCCCATCGAAAGGGGTCAACTCAGAATACGCTCTGGCCACATCCGTAGCTACGAATTATTACACTTGAGTAGTTTAATAGCGAAAAATGAGTAACAATAGACGGTTTCGAATGAATAGAGGACATTTGGTAGTCGGAGTTAGCAAAAGCAAGGCTTGAAAGCAAGATGCTTCCTTGCAATATTGGATATTTCAATTGCATATTTTACTAAGTGTGTATTTATGAGTATGTAATTGTGGAGACATACGTATAACGAAATATGTATATTACACTGGATCGATATGGTGCTATTATATTTTTTAAACATTTTATTATTTAATATATCGCAGCGGAATAAACTGCTCACTCATTCTGATACCACCTTGCATTAATTCTATGACTGTATAAGTACCACTACTCGCTTGGCGCGGCATAGTCGCTCAGTGGCCATTCCATCGAGGAATTTTGTATCGACAACACAACGTTACAAAATAATATTGTATTGATAAATATGGCTTCTCTCTCGTTAGAAGATCCGACTACACAGTCGTATATATTCTATTCCGGGCTATTAGCATTAAAAATGTTTGTTGTAGCATTTCTAACATCTAGGCAAAGAAATCGTAAGAACGTATTTGCCAACGAGGAGGACGCTAAAGTCAAGAAGGGGAAAATAAAATTTGACGATGCTGATGTAGAACGGGTGAGACGCGCGCATCTCAATGATTTGGAGAATATTCCTGCGTTTTGGATACTTGGAGCTTTGTATCTTACTACAGGGCCATCGACTTCGTTGGCCACAAATTTATTCAGGGTATACGCTGTCGGACGAGTACTATACACTTATGTTTATGCTGTGAATCCACTGCCCCCGCCTACACGCGGCATCTGCTTCGGAGTACCATTGCTGATTACTATCTATATGAGTGTTCAAGTGATACTGTATTATGCCGGTGCCTTTTAAGTGTTTTTGATTAATTAATACTTGAGTGTTTATATTTTTACTGTTTGTTTTTATTGTAAGTATTCAATTTTGACATCTATTTGTTAAGGGAAAAGATATAAGAAGTAGTATATTTACCTATCTTAAATTATTATGTTTTATTTTGAGATTTTACGTATGTGTATAGTTGTGACGTTTGTACTATTATAGATTTGTTATGATAAATCATTGTATTTCTTTTTGGTCATTTTTATAAGGATTTAATTTATTTTTTACATAACAAACTTAAATTGTCGATCCCTATGCTTCCTATCCTATCCCTAGGTATTAACAAAATTAAATACCTACGATAGAGTATTTGAGTTTGGTTTGCTGATTTAATACCTTCTTATTAACATTAAGACACCATGTAGTAACGGAGTAAGTATGAAATTCATCACCATCTACCCTATCTTATGCATGGGTGTGGTAAAAGATGACTAAGGAATAAAATATGCCTATTACATCTATACAAGAATAGGAAGACTCAAAATAAAATCCTATACCAACTCGTTTAACCAGCGTGATATAGTAGGTTAATTTCTCTCCTATTATGGAGGAGGCTCGAGTGAGACGTGACGATCTTTAACGATGATGATGGTGATGAAAATTTAAATCCAAATTGTAGAACAAACATAGGCGCTGGGTAGAACGTTATGCAGTTTTTAGCATTAATTTTCATGAATATACAAGAAAGTCTTGGTCCATATTTTAGGTGCCAATTTTGTAATATAAAAACATTCTAAATTGTTGATTAAACTGGCTAAATGCAAAATGTATTTACGACAGTATTTATTGGTATTAGTGTATATTACCTTAAAATAAATTCGTCCACTACTGGACGTCGGCCACTCTCACACTTCGCCACAAAGTGGGATCCCGGGTCCACCACTAAAATTAACCCGAAGAATAGTAGCGCTGCCGTGACTATGGGTCATTTCTTTTTGTTCGCCATATAGGGGACAATATCGTAATCGCCATGCTTGAAAGGTGGGTTGACAATCGCAGTGAGGTGTTATACGTTTTCCCTTTAGCCGATCCTTACAACTCTCACAGGCAAGCGGAAATTGTAATCTCCCTTGTCGCCACACAGAAGTTGCCATCAAATAATTAATTATAATATTAATCATCATCATTCAATATTTTGTTGGCCACTGCTGGATGTAAGATACCCAAGGCCGTGTTAAGTCATGTTAGCTTAGTCACGCTTGGGTACGCAAAAATTTGGGACCCAGTGGGATACTAAAATAACTTAGTAAACAACAAAAATATTACTTTACTTTTTAATTTTGATATGCTGCAATTTTAGTTTTCATTAAATTTTAATCTTTTATATATAAATTTCTTGTGTACGTGTGTATGTCACTGAATGTCTCCTAAACGGCTGGACCGATGTTGATGAAATTTTTTGTGTGTATTCCCCTTGGATTCGAGGACGGTTTAGATTCACAAATGGACTCGGTAGGTGGCGCTGAAATCCTTTTATTTTATTAGAACAGAACAACGTCCGTTGGGTCAGGTAGTATCTTATAAAAATCGAAATAATACTGTAACGATAGTGTAAGCGAATAACAATACTTTTCAGAGTCCTCGTTTCAGTGAGGGCTCTGGGCACGGGAAGAGTAAGCCGTACTAAAAATGCTACATGATGCAACCTTGCGCAACTCACATCCAACGACTCCCAGCGTCTTTCGAGTCATCGATTCCAACTGGTAATATAAAATAATATCACAATGAAATTTAAGGTTACAATGAGTGAAGCGTCACCGTGATAGTATCATATTAAAACATATGTACGTAATACCTACCTGTACAGTATTGTTATTTAGCTATCATTGATCCATCGTACCTACTTCAAAATATGTTATTTAAAAATAAAGATAAGTATATAAATAACCAGATAAGTACCTAACCTACAATTTGTAACACGTAACTATTACAAACAGATATACTATCAACTAGCAACCCACCCTCGCTTCTATTCAATTTTAGTGACCTTTACTCACGTAGTTTCCGTTCCCATGGCAATACCGGGATAAAATATAGCCTAAGTGAGCCTTTATATAGAGTTACCTGGTAGTAAGATTACCCAAAATATACAGACAGACAAATATTTCTTAAACCGGTTTTTAGGCATAGGCATCGTGCAAATAATCGTGTGAGCATGATAAAAGCCCTTTATTTTGACATTACAAACAGATACTTCAATTTTATTTATTTGCATAGACGTATAGATATACGTAGATCTAGAGTGGTAGTACCACACTGTCGACAGTTATCTGTCTACAGCCGCGGGCCGGTCCGTCCGGGGTAGTACCACACTCTCGCAGAAAATCGACGTCTGAGTAGTAGCAATTTGTTACTGCGCTTCGTTCGGTGAGCGAGAGAGCCGGAAGCCCAACTTTCTGAGGGTGTTTGTGTGTGGAGGGTTTTGGTGGTGCCCTTGGTATCACCGAGCCTTAATGCACGCATTCACACTCCCTTCACTTTCTTTGCGGCAGGCAGCGACCCTGTAAAGGTCCATGAGCGGCAGCAACACTTACCACCAGGTGTACCGTTTGCTCGTTTGCCACCGTTTGCAATAAAAAAAAAGATCTTCAAACTTTAAGTAATAAGTTTAAATAAATTCTGTGTCGTGAGTTTATACTAGTTTGTACTATAGTTGGCGAAGGCAACTCTAAAGAAAATTCCTTTTCAACACCTACCCACCTGTTACGTGTGATGACGGAGTAAGAATATAATTCACCACTCCCTTTCGTATACGTGGGCGTTGTAAAAGTTGACTATGGGATATAGTATACAAATAACGTTTATCTAAGAGTAGAAATACTTGAAATAAAGTCTCTCATAAATCAGTGAGAGATTGACCAAATTCCCTCTTAATTTAGAAGAGGCACGATCCTAGCAGTAGGACGTACCTATATGAGCTGAGATGATGATGATATATCTATGGCTAGTTTGATGTTATAAATTAATTCCTTTTGCATTATGAGAATCCTATCACATAAAAATGAATCATAAATACATCAAAATATGTTCATCCGTTTAAGAAGAGTTCCGTTATAATTTACGTTCATAAATAAATATAGCTGAAGATCCTAAGCTTATGACTCCAAAGCTTGAATAGCATCAAAATTAATATACTTAGTGCTAAGATCGTAAAGGATGAGCAGAGAAGCGCCATGAACTCGTTGCATTAATTGGTGCCGACCTGATGCTGAAGATCGCCGCTAGAGATGCTTGATACGGTCAGGAATTGGGATGCGCCTGATGCTACTCTAGCCGATGTTGACGCTTGTTTGACGTCCGGGCAGTTCCCTGGGTGCTGGAAAGAGGGGAGGCTGGTTCTCCTGCCGAAGCCGGGACGGTCTCCCGAATCGGCCTCGGCCTACAGGCCCATCGTGCTGCTCGATGATGCGGGCAAGCTGCTAGAGAGGGTGTTGGCTGCCCGCATCGTGCGGCACCTCGTCGGGGTCGGGCCCGATTTGTCGGACGCCCAGTTTGGTTTTCGGAGAGGGCGTTCGACGATCGCGGCCCTGCTGCGCTTGAAGGCCGTGGTAGCGGAGGCCGTCACCGGCGGAGGAGTCCTGTTGGCGGTGTCCCTGGACATCGCCAACGCCTTCAACAGTCTGCCATTCTGCTGCATCAGGGAGGGGCTGAGATATTACGGGGTGCCCGTGTACCTCAGGCGGCTGGTGGCAGACTACTTGGAGGGGCGCAGCGTCCTCTACGTTGACCGAGTAGGGGACGTTGTGCGAACGCCCATGACGTGCGGTGTCCCGCAGGGGTCAGTTCTGGGTCCGACCCTGTGGAACATCGGCTACGACTGGGCGTTGAGAGGAAGCCTCCCACCCGGGCTGGGCGTAATTTGCTACGCCGACGATACACTCGTCACAGCCCGGGGTGGGACGCTAGAGGAGGCGGCATGCCTGGCAACTCTCGACACCGAGGAGATTGTCAGGCGGATCGAAGCGCTGGGGTTGAGCGTAGCCCTGGAAAAGACGGAGGCCCTTTTGTTCCATGGCCTCCGTACCGCCGGGCCTCCCGCCGGCGCTTCGATCACCGTGAAGTCGGTCACCATCAGCATCCAGGCCCACATGAAGTACTTGGGCCTGGTGCTCGACGGGTATTTTTGGTTCCGGGAGCATCTCCATCGACTTGTTCCCCGGCTTGTCGGCGCGGCGTCAGCCCTTTCGCGGCTGATGCCGAATGTGGGCGGACCCAACGTTATGTACCGACAGCTGTACGTGGGGGTGATCCGGTCGATGGCCCTGTACGGCGCACCGGTGTGGGCGGGGTCCCTGACCGTCTATCTTAGGGCCCTCCTGTGGTGACCACAGAGGGTCATGGCGGTCAGGGCCATACGCGGTTACCGCACGGTGTTGACGGAGGCAGCGTGCCTCCTGGCCGGAATTCCCCCGTGGGACCTGGAGGCGGAGATGCTCGCCGACATTTATTGGCGGGTGTCGGAGACGCGCGCCCGTGGCGGCATGGTCTCCCTGCAGGAGATCACCGCCTGGCGTGTTGACGCCCGCCGAGGAGTCATTGCCCGTTGGGCAGTCCGGCTGGAGAGTCCTCGGTACGGTGTCAGGACCGTCGAGGCCTTCCGGCCGGTGCTGATTGAGTGGTTGGAGCGGACGCACGGGGTGCTTTCCTTCCGACTGGTGCAGGTGCTGACGGGGCACGGTTGCTTCGGGAAGTACCTGCACAAGATTGTCAGGAGGGAGAGCACACCGTCCTGCCACCACTGCAATTACGACGAGGACACGGCGCAGCACACGCTCGAGGAGTGTGCTGCATGGGAGGGGGATCACCGTGAACTCGTCGCAATTATCGGTGCCGACCTGGCGCTGCTGACCATCGCCAGGGAGATGCTCGTCAGCGTCAAGAACTGGGACGCGGTCGCCGCCTTCTGTGAGGCCGTAATCTCACGGAAGGAGGCGGCGGATCGTGTGCGAGTAGAGCTCCTATTCGGCAACACGTTCCGCCGCCGGCGACTTGGGCGGCGCAGGCGCGAGTATCTGCGCCTAATGCCGCCCTAGCCGAGGCCGCGGGTGATCGGACCGGGGAATTATCCGTCACCCGTAGTGTGGCTAACCGCCCGACGGCGACCGACGTCCCAGGACGTCGAGAGGTGAGGGTACCCGAAAGGGTATTCCGTCGGCCGACCACTGACGACAAGTCACATCTGCTCCGGTGGTCGGCCCAACAACGAGGTGACGTGGGTACGTGTGGGTTATGGGCCCGCGCGCCGTCCTTTCATCGCCCCGGACGGACTGGACCGCGGGTGCGCTTACCATAGCCCACCCATAAAAAAAAAAAACTATACCGTGTATACTAAATGGTTATCTTATCACTAACGGCAATTTTAGCTTTAAAACTGATGTTTATGTCACCATTAACGTGAACAATGGTTTCATTTTGCGGTGTACTTATTCGCGAATCCAGAGGATGCAAAGTGAATGAAACGTAAAGTGAGGTTTGATGAACCTATCATCGAGAGGATACGAAGAGCATTCCTAAACGATTTAGAGAGCATTCCAGTATTTTGGGTGCTTGGAATATTGTACTTGACTGCAGGATCCATCTGCAGCTTGGTCTACTATGTTACTTGGAATTTTCACAGTCAGCCGCATAATTTGCGCCTAATGTCGCCCTAGCCGAGGCTGCGGGTGACTGGACCGGGGAGTTAGTCCGTCATCCGCCGAGAGGCCGACCGCACGAGGAAAGACCGACGTCCTCCCCGAGGGGAGGGGGTACTCCTCAGGGGTATTCCATCGAGCCGACCACTGACGATAAGTCACCTAGCTCCGGTGGTCGGCCCAACGACGAAAGCGACGTGTCACGGGTTACGGGTGTGCGTGCTTACGCCCCTCTGTCGCCCCGGACGGAGCAGTGCGAGGAGTGTGCCGACCGTAACCCACCACCAAAAAAAAAATTGTGGGCCGCATAATTCATACCACATTATACGCTATTGTGCCCTTGCCGCGGCCATCAAGAACTCTTGCTCTAATAGTGTCGTTATTGGTTAACTTATACATGGGTATTCAAGTTATATATATTATATGTGATATAATAAAGTAATATTTCATAATTCAATAGTATTGGTTGTTATTTTATAACTGAAATTGTGTTATATAAAAATGGCTGAAGCTATAATTCGTTATTTTGTTATTAATTTATCTTAAATCTTTGAAATTATATTCCTATGAGCTATTATTAACACAATTAAAACAAAGATCTACATTTTTTGAATATAATCTGAGAATTTTTTACCTATTTATTAAATACACAAGCATACATTGTTAAGTAATTACATAAAAATCAGACATTCGGTTGTGAGGGGATGATATGTGCAGAAATAGACACGCAACATTATTTATTAGTTATGATATAAGAAACATAAAATAACATAATGGCCTCTATTATATTTTTTAAACATTTTTTTATCTATCATATAGCAGCGAGTAAATTGCTCACTCATTCTGACAATATGTAATATTAATCTATGACTGTTTAAGTACTGCTACTCGTATGGCGTAGTAGTCGGTCTGTAGCCATTCCATTGAGGATTTTGTATCGACAAAACGTTACAAAGTAATATTGTATAAACAAATATGGCTTCCATCTCGTTAGGAGATCCGGCTACACAGTCGTATATGCTCTATTCCGGGCTATTGGCATTGAAAATGTTCGGTGTATCATTTCTTACAATAAAACAAAGGATTCATAAGAAAGCACTCGCCAACACGGAGGACGCTAAATCCAAGAACGGAAAAGTAAAATTGGACGAGCTTGATGTAGAACGGGTGAGGCGCGCGCATCTCAATGATTTAGAGAATATTCTTGCATTTTGGGTACTTGGAGCTTTGTACCTTACTACAGGGCCATCAGCTTCGTTGGCCACCAATTTATTCAGGTTATACGCCGGAGGAAGAGTGTTACACACTTTTGTTTATGCTGTGAAGCCACTGCCCCAGCCTGCTCGCGGCATCTGTTTCGGAGTACCATTCCTGATTACTATCTATATGGGTGTTAAAGTGATCCAGTATTATTCCGGTGCATTTTAAGTAGTAATAAATACTTCAGTGTATATTTTCACTGTTTTTGTTTTTATTGTAAGTATTTAATTCTAACGTTTATTTGTTAAATAAAATGATGTAAGATGTAATATATTTACAACCGTTAAATTATTAGAGATATTACGTTATGTGTAGTTTTGAAGTTTGTACTATTATAGATTTGTTATAATAAATCATTGTATTTCTTTTTGGTCATTTTTATATAGAAATATATATATATTTTTTACATAACATACTTAAATTGACTTAAATTGTCGATCCCTATTAACAAAATTAAATACCTATTGTAGAGCGTTTAAGTTTAATTTATTGAATAAATATCTTCTTATTAACAGTAAGACTTACCGTGTGGTGATGGAGTAAGAATACAATTCACCACTCCCTTTCTTATGCATGGGTCTCGTAAATGACGACTAAGGAATAAAATATGTGTATAACATATACCTATGCAAGAGTAGGAAGACTCAAAATAAAACCGTATACCAACTCGTCTAACCAGCGTGGTATATTGTAGATAAAGGAAATTTAGTCCACTTATTATAAATAATACTGTTCAATAGATTCGATAAAATATATTTTCTATATCTATTATACAGTTTTTATAAATATCTTATAATATAATCTATTTGACAACTTTTTATCTTGTTGTTAATCCAAATTTAAAAAATGTTATGTCGTTCTATTAGATAATTTGTATATGTATGTGCCACAATATTATTCTCCGGCCGCTCAGAGATTGCGTTTCTGACACCTGTCAATTCGTCATAACTAGTGATGTACAATAAATAACATTCATTATATTTAATAATGTTATTGCATTCATTATGCATATTTATTCAATTCAATATGGATTTTGTTAAATTTATAGGAATTATTTCGCATGTTTTTTTAAAAGTGTTCCTCTTTTTTATGCTATACGGTGAAGAAGTATTATGGCCGGCTGCATAATCTTTAATTTGAGCCCAGATTAGCTCTATGGTATTGTACTGGCAGTAGAATGGGGCAATTCGAAGAAGGCAATAAGCGTTCTCCAGAGCCAGCTCATCTAAATCATAACGAACTTATGCCGGCTTATGGTCATTGACTAATTTCATCAACTCTGATTTTAGTCTAGACATATTTTCGTCATTCTTCTTTCTCTTTCTTTCAGTCTTTGCAACCACCGATTCCTCTTTTTATTGGCTTTGGTAGGTGCTTTATTTAATTGCACTGAATGATTAGGGGCGTTATCCATTAACATAACTAAAGGCTCTGGGAGGCCAGGTAGCAAAACATTCTGGAAACACTCCTTGAATGCAGTCGCATTCATTTCTTCGTAGTAGTCAGCAGTAGTTTTTGACTCAAAAACCAATAAACCGTTTTCCACAAAACCGTACTTCGCACAACCAGCGTGGCATAATATGAGTTGTATTCCTTTACCCATTGGCACTTTCGACGTTGACACTTGAGTTGAGTGTCATTTGTCCAAGAAGGAGAAAGCGCGTGGTTGGGGTTTAGCCTTGTCTCGTCGATGACAACGGTATTGTCCCAATTGTCAATTTTTCCCCTTCTTTCAAACGGTTAATTCTTTTTAAAATTATGTTATTCCTTTCTAAAAGAATTTTCCTTTTGTCGGTTTTTTTTTATATTGAACTGCAATATCTTTAAAAAATTTGAATTAAGCAGTTTTACCTCTCCTAAACAAATCGGCTGCTTTCAAAGATGCTAGAAGCGACGACCTATTAAGGTATTCACTTCTGGGATAATAACTACTATATAAGTATATATATGCTTCCGTGGGATAACGGAATAATAATACAATTCATCACCCCCCTTTACTGCCCGTGGGTGTCGTAAAAGTCGATTAAGGGATTATAATATGCATACAACACTCGTGCAGGTAGAATATAATGTAATGAAGGATTATCAGGTTAGTGTTATTAATATTACGCATTATATAATGTGCAATTAGTTCGTTTCCTAACATACTATATCAAGTAGGTACCTATGCATATTGACTTTCGTTATAAAGTAGCAATAAATTAAGTTAATAATACTTTACAGTATAGTAATATTATCTATATTGTATTATTTCTTAGTTAACCACTATTGCAAAGTTAACGCTTATTCACGTTAAGTTAATGTTAAACCTTCGCAAGGTTTAATTCACACAGAAGTTTCGGTTTCGGCTGAAACTGACAATGAGACTGAAGCCGAAATTCGGTTTCAGTTTCGGTTTCGGCCGTAAAAAGAAGTCTCGGTCGGACGCTAGAAGTTTTTGACTTAGTGTACTGCATGGGTTATGCATATGTAATTATTATATTATTTTTAAGTATTTAATTCTCTTACTAATATAGATTTAAGTCTTACTAACTTTTTGAGTCTTGGTTACTCTAATCCTCTTCCTTTCTCTAATATTATAAACGCGAACGTTTGTGAGGATGTGAAGATGTTTATTGCTCTTTCACGCAAAAACTACTGAATGGATTTTGATGAAACTTCACAATAGCTTACATGTATGTGTAGTATCATCCCCAGTCTTTATCTTAACTTATGTGTATTCGGCACAATATGTCTTCTTTCTCGGCCAAAAATGCAATAGAAGGAAAATTTGCTGGATAGCGGTTCTACAAAATTTTATTAACTTTAGATCTATAATCCCCTATTAGGTGGACTGACGACACTTTGGAAATCGCAGGGAACCGTTGGATGCAAGTGGCACAGGGCGGTTCCAAGTGGCACCCTCGTAGCGTATGTCCAACAGTGGACCTATATGGGCTGATAAATGGAGATATATAATCGTCGAATACATTGCACTAGGTGCTTATTTCACCATTCGTCCAGGTTAATGCAGAATTCTTAGACAGCTTGTAAAACATCCAAGTTATATTGAAATTAGGGATCCCTATACCTGTGTACTTAATATTACGTATTTGGGATTAAATATTTCTCGACAGTAATTAACGAAGTTCGTGCAAATAAATTGCTATCAAAATATCAAAGAATTATTCAATTTTAATGAAATACATATATAGTTTCTAAGAGTATCTAAAGATTAAATAACTTGCACACAAGTCAAGAGCATTTACAATCACTTAATATGTTAACGTGATAGAGTTTTTAAAAAAGCATTACGTTACATCTATAGTAAAGAGAGCATATCTATTTAAGAGTACAAACAATCTAAGCAATGTATGTTGTCTAATAAAAAATGTAGGTAGTCAATAGTGCACACAAGATTCATAGAAATTGATAGTAGGTGTCGTTGGTCGGTAACGGGTTTTAAGAATAGAGATCATCATTCGTGTTGCGCTTATTCAACAGAGCGTACCTGCTAAGATTTATATAGTAAATCCGACAACTAGTGTGCACGAAATGGTCGACTTAACATTAACAAATCCTGCAGTGCAGTCCTATATTGCATATACGACAATACTAGCTTTAAAACTGTTGTTTATGTCGCCGTTAACATCTGCAATGCGTTTAACTCATGGTGTATTCGCGAATCCAGAGGATGCAAGGCTAATGAAAGGTAAAGTTAAGTTTGATTACCCTATTATCGAGAGAATACGAAGAGCACACCTAAACGACTTAGAGAATATTCCAGCATTTTGGGTGCTTGGAATATTGTACTTGACTACAGGTCCGTCAGCAGCCTGGGCTACTATGTTATTTAGAATTTTCACCGTCGGCCGCATAGTTCATACCATAGTATATGCCATTGTGCCTTTGCCGCAGCCATCAAGAGCTCTTGCCTTCCTGGTGGGGTTATTGGTTAACTTATACATGGGTATTCAAGTTATACTTTATTATATCACCTCCGTATAAGTATATCTCAGTATTATTGATGTCGTTCTTTTATAACTGAAATTGTGTTCTATAAAAATGATTGAAAGTATAATTGGTTGTTTTATTATTAATTTATCTATGTTTTTTTTGTAATATTAATTTTGACCTCTTCCAACAAAGAAGGATAATTACAACACATGCCTTGCGTAGTAACAAATTTCAACACTGACTCGTTAAACCCTGCCGCACAAACATCTAAGTCGGAGAGGTTCGTTTACATCATGGGACTATCTGTGTACAACAGATTGCCTACGGATATCGTCGATGCAACTACAATATATAGCTTAAAACGTAAACTAAAGCCTTATTTGAGTATAGTTTCTACAGTACTGACGAATTTTACAAGTTGCCTGGAATATAATATGCCTACTATGTACGACGTATTCAATAATGACGTACGAAGTATTTCAAAATGCAATTTATTCTAAATTTATGCACATATTTATATATATATATATATATATATATATATATATATATATATATATATATGTGTGTGTTGTTCAAGGGCATTCAAGAATGGTTAGATTCACAATTGGACCCGATAGGTGGCGCCGGGGCGATTCCTTTTATTTTAAGTGTTTAAGGAGAATTCCTTTTATTTTATTTGAACAGAACAACATCTATTGGGTCAGCTAGTATAGTATAATTTTCTATTATTGTAAATGAATTATTGAATTATTTATCATCATTTCAGCTCATATACGTCTCAATGTTGGGCTCAAGCCTCCTCTATAATAGGAGGGAAATTGGCCTTACCATACCATGCTGGTCAGACAGGTTAGTATAGGGTTTTATTTCGAGTTTTCCTTCCCTTGCATAAATGTTATATGCCTACTAAATGCCTTAGTCGTATTTTACGTCATCCACGGGCAAGATTGGGAGTGGTGATTTGTATTCTTATTCCGTCACCACACAGAAATAAATAAGAATTATTTTTGAAATTTTTGACGTGATAACGTCTTGTAATTCGATGGAGCCGACTGCACGCACGAAAAAACAGACTCATGCGGCGTTACCTCGCTCTGAGGCGTTCCATTTAAGGCTTGAAGTGCAAGCGAGAGCGCGGAACGAGCGACAAAGAGGCACAATCGGTCTCTGCGTTCGGCAGCGTTCGACATCTGTCTCTCTCTTATTTGAGTGAGCGATGCGTCCGCGTGGATAGCTGCTATACAATAATACATTTACATGTTTTCGTCAAGTATGAAGTGCAGTGAAAAGTGAATGTGGTGTCAATTGTTTATAGCAACGATAATTGCGGCGATAAAGGTAATGATTCTTTCGATATTAAATACTAGCAACCCGCCCTCGCTTCGCTTCGGTTTCAGCCGCTTTACCCGCGGCGTAGCTCCCGTTCCTGTGGGAATACCGGGATAAAATTTAGCCTATGTTACTCCCTGATATTATAGCTTTCGATTGGTGGAAGAATTTTTGAAATCGGGTTGGTGGTTTAAGCGTGAAAGCGTTACAAACAAACAAACATCCTTACTTTCGCATTTATAATATTAGTATGGATATGTTCAGTGATATATTGTCGAATATTCGTGCTTTCATTATTAAAATAAATAGCATCGGTCCGCTAGTGCAGCGATTGTAGGTTATGCTATAATTGACAATACTATAACAATAAGTTAACAGAACTATTTCACGATGAGTAAAAAATCAATTGCTTTACTATTCCATCGAAATAATTATCGAAAAATTGACATAATTGTATTTATGCGTACAAATAAATGTAACTTGATCAATTCAATTGTCATTTCCATTTACCTCTTTCTCTATATCCATACAAAATATCTATCAAACAAATAAAATTAAAATTTTCTTTTGAAAAATGAAACCATTCCATCAGTATTTTATTATGACGTTGTCACGTTCAACTATCGTCAGTAAACCGACTTTACAGACAACCGATTTTTTTTAATATGTTTTTTCTCATTTCAGCCTATTGCCGTCCACTGCTGGACATAGATAGGTCTCCCTCATGTTACGCCACAATGTGCGGTCCTATGCCACCTGCATCCAACGACGCCCAGCAACTTTCACTAGGTCGTCGGTCCACCTATTGGGGTTTGTTGTCGTCCTACACTGCGTCGTCCGATACGTGGTCGCCACTCGAGAAACTTTCTTCCCCAGCGGTTGTCGGTTCGTCGAGCGATGTGGCCTGTCCACTGCCACTTCAGCGTTCTAATTCTTTGTGCTATGTCGGTTACACCCGTTCTTCTAAGGATTTCAGTATTTCGGATTCTATCTCGCAGAGAAATCCCGAGCATAGTCCGCTCCATAGCACGCGGATTTCAGTATTTCGTATTCTATCTCGCAGAGAAATCCCGAGCATAGTCCGCTCCATAGCACGCTGAGCGACTTTGAGCCTTGTTATGAGGCCTACATTTAGGGACCGAGTATCCGTGCCATAAGTCATCACTGGTAACACACACTGGTCGTAGACCTGTGTTTTCAGACACTGAGGTATGTTGGACGAGAAGATCCTCTTAAGTTTCCCGAACGCTCTGGATGGATTATGAATTCTGCCATAACGACGAACGTTTTTACTATGTTTTTTCTATTATTTATTATTTGTATCTTCTTTTGGTTCACGGATATTTTCCAAGGGAAGATACCCGGTCCTTTGAAAGGCTTACATGGGGACATGGATCCAACACGTAGAGGCTTTCGGAGAAATTTAATGTTAAAGTGGAATGGGACATCTACCGATGACATACTACGTTTGCACATAAAACTCGTGGACTGCCAACGGTGGGTGTAAAACTATTGTGTAATGATATCTAAAACTTGATTATGAGATTGGTGGACTATTTTACTTAATTTGATTTTGAAACTGTCGTCAATGCCATCATGTCTTGAACTTTGGCAGACGGTGACTCGCCAACTCACTAAACGGCTGCCACAGACACGCAGGCCATACGAGCAACAGGAGGGCAACATTGGTGCAAGTGGCTTGGGGTGTCGAGCGGTGTGGCGCCGGTTTCACCATCGCAAGTCACCGTAAATGGAGATCCGCAGTGGTTTCCCCGTAGTTATGATCTGGCGACCGCTCTCTAACTGTTTAAGGCAAGCCAGAGTTGAGAATCCTGCGGCCACTCTTCGGTTTCCACTCCAACCAGCCAATAAGGGCGAGCTGAATACGAGGTCCTGGCCGACTCTCTTGGGCACGCAGGACGGCAGTGTCGCCACTCACATTCAGCACGCTACAAGTTACCCTGTGGTTTATTGGCTTTCCTATAAATCTTGTGATACATTTCTTCTTTTATATCAAAATAACTTAGAGAGCAATGTAATGTTCCTCCGAGGTCTGCGTTATTCTCATGATGAGATAACGACTGGCTCAGAGAGTCTATTATTTATTGTTATTATTGTCATTAAAATTAAATGGTGTAAAATTAAATCTATGTAATGATTTCTGATGCTTACGCGAGCAGTACAGTAGTCTGTGAGCATAGTCAGGACCGCATCGCAAAAGAACACCGATACTTGCCTAGAATGGTACGCGAGGCTTGAGATTAAAAACACAAAAATTTCAATAGAGAGGATGACTGGGTGTTACCATCAAGCTGGGATCCTGTTATAAACATAATTAAAAACAAATCCAAAAAGACCACCACAAGACTGCAAGACACTGTGAGCTCATATTGTATAGATTTGACCCACAATAATAATGACTGAAGATAATTTTATAAATTAAAAAAACCTCTTAGTAACATAAAGTAAGCCGCCTTCAAAATTAATATTAATTTAGCATCATGTCACCCGAGTTTTCTTGCCGGATCTTTGTCAGTGTGGCCGTGCTCCGATCCGGTGGTAGTACACTAGATTGTTAGGCTTTTAAATATAATTACTATTAATTTTAATGTTAAATAATTACTAACCATAAACAATTTTTTTTTCATGTAGAATCATTTTCTTCTTACACTGGAAATAAATTTGAATCGACATGTGGGTCAATATTTAATAACTAATTTCTGTATCGGGTAGATAATTATACATTTTCTACAGTAACAATGACTTGTTGGACGTGAGACATCTTAGTCCGACCGTGACCATGAACGCTGCAAAGTGTTCGAAACGTCGGATAATCAAAAATCAAATGGGGTTTAGGGTTGAGGGTAGCCCTGGACTATGCGGAGGCCCTATTGTTCCATGGGCTCCGTATAATATGTCCACCCACTGGCGCTTCGATCACCGTTAATTCGGTTACCATCAGCGTCCGGGCCCACATGAAGTACTTGGATCTATCTAGATCTCGACGGGCACTGGTGATCACGGGAGCATCTTCGTCGATTTGCTCCGCGGCGTGGCTTATGTTGAATGTGGGCGGAGCCTGCGCGCTACCTGCTGACGGCTATACGCGGGAGTGATCCGGTTGATGATCATGTACGGCGCACCACCGTCCACCTGAGGGCTCTCTTGTGGCGTCCACAGACGGCCATGGCGGTCAAGACCATACGCGGATACTGCATGGTGGCGACGAAAGCAGCGTGCCTATTGACGGGGACACCCCGTGGGACCTAGAGGTGGGCTCGCCGAGCTCTACCGGTGGGTGCGGGTGGACGGTAGGCGGCATGGTCTCGCTGAAGTAGATTGTCGCCTGGCGCGTCGACGCCCGCCGAGACGTTATTGCCCATTGAGCAGTCCGGTTGAAGACGCCTCGGTACGGTATTCGGACCGTCGAGGTCTTCCGGCTGGTGCTGATGGAGTGACTGGGTCGGCGGCACGGGGTGCCTTACTGCCGACTGGTGCAGGTGTTAACAGGGCACGGTTGCTTCGTCAAGTACCTGCACAGGGTCGCGAGGAGAGAGGGCACACCGTCCTGCCACCACTGCGATTGCGACGAGCACACGGCGCCGCACACAAACGAAGTGTGTGCCGTGTGGGCAGAGTAGCGCCATGAACTTGTCACACTCATCGGTGCCGACCTGACGCTGCCGACCATTGTTGGGAGATGTTCCACAGCGTCAGAGACTGGGATGAGACCATGAGCCTTCTGTTAGGCCGTCATCTCACGGAAGGAGGCAGTGGAGCGTGCACGAGAGAAACTCCTCTACGGCAACACGGTCCGCCGCCGGCGACATGGTCCGCCACCGGTGACTCGGGAGGTGCATGTGCGAGTATCTGCGCCTGATGCCGTCCTAGTCGAAGCCGCGGGGGACTGGATTGGAGATAAGTCCGTCACCCGCAGAAAGGCTGACTACGCGAGGGCAACGGGCATCCCAGGAGGAGCATTGGAAAGGGAGGGTACCCGAAAGGTATCCCACCGGGCAGGCCACGGACGACAACGAATTCGGTAGCGGCGGTCGGCTCAATGGCGAAGAAGAGTGTTTGCGGTTGATTTGAGGTTATGGGGCCGCACGCCGCCCTTTCGTCGACCCGTACGGAACTAACTTATAGCACTCTCCTAAGCATTGAAGGCATTAAGTACGTATTCATTTTTATGTTGCTATCTAAAATATCTACTATCAATCGCTAGTGCCTATAATTTGCCTGGATGATCGATCTGACATTCTGAGAACTCAGTTCAAGTTTACTAGCCGATCCCCAACACTGATAAACCCTTAAACTAAATTATGTCATCAATATTTAATGTTATACAAATATAATGGCTTCAATTCATCATATAAATAAAATAGACACACAACATGTCAAGTAAGTATCTGGGACACAAATCAAATTATGGGAAGAGCTAAGAGATATGAGCATAATAAAACTGTGGTATAAGAAATTGGGACGTAGCTCCTGAGGGCTTCTGAGCAATTTTTATTGGTAATGATTAAAATAATTATTATATTCCGTTCGCTTGGTTGTGTTTAATGAACGACAAAAAATTAATAATTTTATTTCCTAACGTTACTTATAATTTCTTGATGTCATTATACTTTTTAACAGAAGCTATTTATTATCCAATACATACCTATGCTTTATAGTCATTCATTTATTGTCCTATATCCAAAATGTCATTATCGCCGCTAACATGGTTGATGGATTAGCGATTTTATTTATTTTTTTATTAGTGCCCAATCTCCGATATTTTGTCCGTCTGTTTTTACGATTACCTTGGGTAAACTGTCAGTGTTGACGCATAATGAGTAAGGCATTTTACGTTCAAGATGCTGAATAATAATGATTATACTATCGGCGTCAGATTTTAAGGTTAATAAGATTTTATATCTTTTGTAACTTTACTAATTACAACCAATCTGAACATGTTGATTGTTTTTATTCAATAATGCGTAAGCGGTTACATCCCTGGTGCATATGGTGCGGGGTAGCGCCAACAGTATCCTGAATATGATACCGAGCAGGTTGGACTCCTTATATGTAGGGCGTTTCTTGGTCATCTCCTATGGGCTGCTGCGGTAGTGGGTCGCATCTTGTGTATTTTTTCATTTAATGCAATGGAATTATCAATTTTACTGAAATATATTAGCAAAGAGTATTTAAAGGTTTAATATCTTGCATGAAAGTCAAGAGTCATTTACAATCAATTAATATTTTAACATGATATGATTTTTAAAAAAGCATTGTGTTACATTAATGGTAAAGAGAACATATCTATTTAAGAGTACAAACAATCTAAGCAATGTATGTTGTTTAATACAAAATATAGTTAGTAATCAATAGTGATATGAAGTTGATAGTAGGTGTCGTTCGTCGGTAACGGGTTTTAAGTGTAGAGACCATCATTCGTGTTGCGCTTATTCAACAGAGCGTACCTACTTACATATATCGTGAACCCGAATACTAAACAGTGTTTACAAAATGGTCGACTTAACGTTAACAAATCCTGCAGTGCAGTCCTATATCGCATATACGGCAATATTAGCTTTAAAACTGTTGTTTATGTCACCATTAACGGGAATAATGCGAACAATTCGTGGTGTATTTGCGAATCCAGAAGATGCAAAGGCAGCAAAAGGTAAAGTGAAGTACGATGACCCTATCATCGAGAGAATACGAAGAGCACATCTAAACGATTTAGAGAACATTCCAGCGTTTTGGGTGCTTGGAATATTATACTTGACTACAGGTCCGTCAGCAGCCTGGGCTACTATGTTATTTAGAATTTTCACCGTCGGCCGCATAGTTCATACCATAGTATATGCCATTGTGCCTTTGCCGCAGCCATCAAGAGCTCTTGCCTTCCTGGTGGGGTTATTGGTTAACTTATACATGGGTATTCAAGTTATACTTTATTATGTCACCTCCATATAAGTATATTTCAAGAGTTTTTGGTGTTATATTATATTAAATTGTTCTTTTATGACTAAAGTTGTGTTCCATTAAAATGGTTGAAGGTATAGTTCGCTGTTTTATTGCTGTTATCTATAAGTTATTTTTTTTATTATCTCTAAGTATATTTGAATTTATATTCTTAAACGCTATTATTTACCATAACTATAACAAAGATCCACATTTTCTAACATAATCAGAGTATTCTATACCTATCTATTAAATATGGGGCATGTATTATTAAGTAAATTACATAAAAACCAAACATTGGGTCAAAGGTCATAATGTAATTAATGAGAGGTTTGTGAGTAAGGGGTGGAATGTGCATAAGTAGACACGCAAATATTTGTTAGTTAATAATATACGAAACATGAAATAACAAAATGGAGGCGTATTTATATTTTTTAAAACATTTTATTATATATAGGTATGTTATATAATAAAGCAGCGTGTAAATTGCTCACTCATTCTGACAACACGTTATATTAATCTATGACTGTATAAGTACCGCTACTCGCCCGGCGTCGCAGCCGGTCTGTGGCCATTCCATCGAGGAAGTTCGTATCGACAACACAACGTTACAAAATAATATTGTAATAATAAATATGGCTTCTATCTCGTTAGGGGATCCGGCTGCACAGTCGTATATGTTCTATTCCGGGCTATTAGCATTAAAAATGTTTGGTGTAACATTTCTAACATCTCGGCAAAGGTATAGTAAGAAAGTATTTGCCAACGAGGAGGACGCTAAATCCAAGAACGGAAAAATAAAATTTGACGATCCTGATGTGGAACGGGTGAGGCGCGCGCATCTCAATGATTTGGAGAATATTCCTGCGTTTTGGGTACTTGGAGCTTTGTACCTTACTACAGGGCCATCAGCTTCGTTGGCCACCAATTTATTCAGGATATACGCCGGAGGAAGAGTGTTACACACTTTTGTTTATGCTGTGAAGCCACTGCCCCAGCCTGCTCGTGGCATCTGCTTTGGAGTACCATTCCTGATTACTATCTATATGGGTGTTAAAGTGATCCAGTATTATTCTGGTGCCTTTTAAGTGGTAATAAATACTTCAGTGTCTATATTTTTACTGTTTATGTTTTTATTGTAAATATACAATTATAATGTTTATTTGTTAAATAAAATTATATAAGAAGTAAGTAGTCTATTTATCTGCTTTAAAATATTGCGTATTGTGTAGTTGTGACGTTGGTACTATTATAGTTTTGTTATGATAAATCATTGCATTTATTTTTTGGCATTTTTATTAAGATTTTTTTTTATTTTTTAGATACCTAATCTACGTGCATTACTTAAATTGTAATACGTGCTTTACTTAAAATCTTTGTTTCTTCAATAGAGCACTTTTAAGTTTAGTTTACATATTAAATATGTTGTTAATAATAATAAGACCCAAATTGACGCACTAGGCAGAACGTTTTGTAGATTTTAGCGTTAATTTTCATGAGTATACAGGAAGGTAAGTATCTAGGTCTATATTTTAGGTGACAATCTTGCAATAAAAAATATACTTCGGATAGTGTTGATTGAACCGGCTAAATGCAAAATGTATTTACGACAGTATTTATGGGTACTGGTATATATTATTTTAAAACAATTTTTCAGTTTATCGACAAGCATTACTGGACGTAGGCGACCCTAACGATTTGCCACAATGTGGAGTCACGGACTCTCTACTACAATGAATCTGTAGGATAGTGAGGCTGATATCATTGGGGGGCATTTCTTCTTTGCTCGTCATATGAGAGGATAATGCGAGTGGATAATGTCGTAATCGCCACGCTGGGCAGGCGGGTTGGCAATCGCAGTGAGGTGTTAAACGTTTCCTAGGAGAGAGCTACTGCTCGCTCTCCTGGAGAAATCTTAGCCGATTCTTAATACTCTCACGTCAAACAAGGCGTGGCGACAATTGTATTCTTATCTTGTACACATGAATTCATAATATTAATCATCATTATTCAGCATTTTGTTGTCCACAGATAGACGTAAGATGCCAAAGGTCGTTTTAGGTCTTAATAGCCGCTAGGATGCATGATAATTCAGGGCCTATTGGGAGAATAAAGCAACTTAGATAATATAGAAAGTATTATTTTTACTTGTCAATTGGATTAAGCTTAAATTTTAAATTGGATATAATTTTTTTAATATCTTACAAAAACCTCTGCCACTATCTTTCTTGTGGTGCTAAAGTAAGAATACAATTAACCACCGTAGTTGTCGTTAAAGACGACTAAGGGTTTATAAAATTTATAAATATGCAGATAATATTTATGCAAGAGAAGGAAAACTTGGTATAAAATCCTATGCCAACACGTCTGACAAACGTGATATAACTGACATAGTAGGCCAATTTCCTTTCTATTTTGGAGGCAGCTCGAGCCCAGCAATGGGACGTATATGAGCTGTGATATGTATGATCTTAAAAAAGTCGAAATAACACTAAGTCTAAGTGTATAATAAGGCTATTTGGGGTCCTTGTTTGAGTGAGGACTCTGGGGATGGGACCGGTAAGCCGTACTGAGAATACTACAAGGTACAGTCCTGCGCAGCCTACATCCAACGACTACCAGCGTCTTTCAAAACGTCGATCCAACTGGTGGGTGCCAATAATTATAAATATTCCTAATCTTCCGTATGGTAACGTAGTTAGTATACAATCTACCACTGCCTATCATGCCCGCGGGTGTCGTAAAAGACGACTAAGTGATATGATATGCCTATAACAGACGTGCAAGAGAAGAAAACTCGAAATAAAAACTAGAATGCTATAGTAGGTCAATTTCTCTGCTACTGTATAGAAGGTTCTAGTCCAGGAGAGGGATATTTATAAGCCGTGATGATGATGGTAGTCCTATGCTGATTTGTCAGGATGCATATAATAACAATAATATAGCTAATACCATTTGTTATTGATAGCAGTTGTTATTGATTATTTCTTTTTAAAAAAATCGCCATCATCATTCAACCTATCGCCGTCCACTGCTAGACGTAGGCCTCCCTCGTGTTTTACAAAGTGCGGTCCTGTGCCGCCTGCATTCAACGACGCCCAGCAACTTTCATTAGGTCGTCGGTCCACCTAACTCATCCTACACTGCGTCGTCCGATACGTGGTCGCCACTCGAGAACCTTTTTGCCGCAGCGGTTGTCAGTTCGTCGAGCGATGTAGGTATTTTGCCTGCTAATTCTTCGTACTATGTTGGATATATTCGTAAAAAATAATATCACACTTAAATTCAAGGTTACAATGAATGATGCAACACAGTGATAGCATTATATTAAAACGTATGTACGTAATATCTACCTGTATATTTTTTTTTATTTAGCTATTATTGATCCATCGTACCTACTTCAAAAATTGTTATTTAAAGATATAGGTAAGCATATAAATAACTAGATAAGTACCTAACCTACATTTTGTGACACGTAACCATTATAAGCAGATATGTTATCAATTTATTCGTAGATCTTTAAACGAATTTAAGTGATAAGTTTAAGGAATCTCTGTGTGGTGATATTATTTCTTATTAATTTGGGTGGACTATGTTCAGATCTTTCCGTGTGGTGACGGAGTAAGAATACATTTCATCACTCCCTATCTTGCCCGTGGATGTCGTACAAGACGACTAAGAGATATAATATGCACATAAGATCTGTGTAAGAGAAGGAAAACTCGAAATGAAACCCTATGCCAACATGTCTGACCAGCATGGTATAGTAGGTCAGATTCCCTCCCATTGTGGAGGAGGCCCGAGCCCAACAGTGGGACTTATGTGGGCTGCGATGATGATGATAGTCAGAGCATGCGCCATCCGTTCTATCCGGGGTGACGAACCCGACGATTCCGTCCCTCGTGCCGACCACTGGTACCGAATTCGTTGACGTCTATTGTCAACCCGGCGCGATACCATATCGAGCACATGATCAGCCTCTGCGGGTGACGGACTATTCCTCAGTCCCGTCACCCTATGTCGTGATAGTCTAATTTTATATTATCGTGAATACAAGTAAAACTATAATGCATTCTTTTTGAAGTTATACTTCTTTAGGCGCGTTATGAAAAAATGATGAGAGTGAAATTTTAAGATGCGCGCGCATCTGTGACACAAAATTAACAGTATGAAGTTGTCTGCTTAACCGCTCATTGAGTGAAATTTTAAGATGCGCGCGCATCTGTGACACAAAATTAACAGTATGAAGCTGTCTGCTTAATCTTAAATTCAATTTTTGAATTTATTATTAAATTTATTTTTAAAATATTAAATAATCAATAATAAACATTTAAAATTAAGAATCTTATAATATTTAGTACAAATTATGTCTTATATATTTATTATTCTCTAAATTTTGTTTTTAATAATTATATATATATATATTAATTATATATATATATATATATATATATATATATATATATATATATATATATATATATATATATATATATATATATTAAATATATTATTATATAAATATATTAATCTTCAATTTTTAATATTAATTATTGATATCTAAGATCAATTTAAGATTCTTTTAGTTTAAATTTGATGACTATTAAACTGAACTTTGTTGATTATCCTTTTCCAATCCTTCTATTATTTTATTGTAATTAATTATTTGCATGCAATTAAAAACTATTTTTTAATGATGCCAAAGAAGTATAACTTCTCACGCGCGTACATAAGTACACGCACCCATTTTTTTCAATACATATCTATCTATTAGGTGTGATGAAGGAGTAAGAATACAATCGACCACTTTTCTTGCAAGTGATTGTCAAAAAAGTCGACTATGGGATATAATATGTAGACAAAAATCACGCAAAAGAACAGCTCGAAATAAAACCCTATACCAACTCGTCCACAATCTGATCAGCGCAGTAAAGTAGGTGAAATTCCCTCCTAATTTGGACGAGGCTCGATCTTAGCAGTAGGACGTATATGAGCTGAGATGAGGATGATGATATTTTTTATTTTTATTATTTATTTATTTATTTAAGACAACACCCTGCACTAAGAAAATAATCCTTGTATTGCGGGGGACTTTACAAATATATAATTAACGGACACAAATTACATCCAGACTCAGAACAACAATTTGTGGATCGCACAAAGTGTTGTCTCGCGTGGGATACGAACCCCCGACACTGGCGCTGTAGGTCGCTATCTTAACCACTACGCCATCTGTGCAGTGATGATATTGTAATATCTATGACGGTAAAACCACGGTAATATAATCTACCAGTAATCCAACTTCATACAAACGGACGAAACGCGAGCTATACCTACGCGCCTCGATCTCGGCATGCGCTCGGCATGTAGACAGTCGCGACTGTGCTGCAGTGACGAACGAACGGTGTGTTGTTTTTTAACAATAACTGCGCGAATTTTTCACTAAAATACATAATTATACACATATTTAATATGACAATATGACAAGTTGTGCTGTTTTTGGTTGCATGAATTCGTCAATAACGAATCCAGAGATAACTTTTTTTTGATTACCTGGAAACTCTGAAAGGTAAGATTATAAACTAATTTTACTTACTAGTAGGTAGGTACATAATGTGTGTCGTTTTAATTTCCTTTTATCTCCCGAAAAAAGTTGTCTGGATTAATAAATAAAGTGAATAAAGTGATTGACACGAGTGAAATAGGTAGTTATAGGCGGTTCATGAATCATGTTACGGTACGCTTGTGTTAAAACTCATAATGTGTTTTGTTTTGTTAGTTTATATAATTCAAAGTAAAGACGTGGTATTTTATTAATAATAATATATGTTTATTGTACTATGTGTATGAATAGCACTAGAAAAAAATAATTTGACCGTCTGTCTGTCACTAGATAATTTAAGTTTATAGACCGATTTGTTATTTAAACATAAACATGTTTTTTTTATTTAAAACTACCAATCAAAAATCAACACGCATTCTTATTGAACACTTCCTATTCAATTCACAAAGTATTTTATTTGTTTATATAAGAAAGGTATATACAAAACTAAATGGAAACACAAAGTAGGCAAATGTAATTAAAATGCTGGAGGCAGGCAGCCTTATCACATGTTTACGTTTAGGCATTTAATTCAAGGTTACGGCCGAGATACATTACTGGATAGATGACTATACTGTGGTAAAACACTCACATGCGCAGATCGATTACCTCAATTAGGGTTTCGAGCATATCCGAAGCTCATGATCAAGACAAGCGCATGAGTGTTTTGCCGACATAGATATTATAACATCTATCAATGTTACGATCATTTTTATACAAAAAAGGTAATGATGATGATGATATATCTATGGCCAAATTAATATAATAGGATAATTCCTATCGCATTATGGCAAATCGTATCACAAAAGAATGAATCATTAATACATCAAAATATGTTCAGCCGTTTAAGAAGAGTTCAGTTATAATTTACTTTCATAAACGAATCCTTACTAATATCATAAATGCGAAAGTAAGTTTGTTTGTTTGTTTGTTACCCTTTCACGCTTAAACCACCGAAGTGATTACAAATATTCTTGCCCTAATGGAAAGCTATAATATGAGAGAGTAATTTAGGCTATATTTTATCCCGATATTCCCACAGGAACGGAAACTACGCGGGTAACGCGACTCAAACCGAAGCGAAGCGAGGGCGGGTTGCTAGTATAATATAAATAAACAAATAAATATTTTCCACGTGGTGACGGAATAAGAATAGTAAATTACCATTCTTTATCTTACCCGTGGATGTCGTAAAAGATGACTAAGGGATATAGTAAGCATATAATATCTATGCAAGAGAAGGAAAACTCGAAACAAAACCAACATGTCTGACCAGCATGGTATAACACGGTCAATTTACCTCCTATTGTGGAGGTTCGACCTCAAAACTGGGACGTGTATGAGCCAAAATTATGAAATAAATGTGGAGGTAATAAGCTTATGAAATATGGAGGTAATAAGCTTATGAACTTCAAAGACTCAATAGCATCAAAATTGGAGTGCTGTTGGCGGTGTCCCTCGACATCGCCAACGCATTCAATAGTCTGCCATTCAGCTGCATCAAGGAGGCGCTCCGGTATCACGGAGTGCCAGCTTACCTGAGGCGGCTAGTGGCAGACTATTTGGTGGGGCGCAGCGTCCTCTGTACTAACGGAGCAGGGGACGTTGTGCGAACGCCCATGACGTGCGGTGTCCCACAGGGATCGGTCCTCGGACCCACCCTGTGGAACATCGGCTACGACTGGGCGTTGCGGGGGAGCCTCCCGCCCGGGCTGGGCGTGATTTGTTACGCCGACGACACGCTCGTCACAGCCCGCGGTGGGACGCTAGAAGAGGCGGTAAGCCTGGCGACCTATGGCACCGAAGAGGTCGTCAGGCGGATCGAGGCGCTGGGGTTGAGGGTCGCCCTGGACAAGACGGAGGCCCTCTTGTTCCATGGGCGCCTTATGAGCCCTCCCATCGGCGTCTCGATCACCGTCCGATCGGTTGACATCAGCATCCGGGCCCATATGAGGTACTTGGGCCTGGTGCTCGACGGGCAATGATGGTTCCGGGAGCATTTCCGCAGGCTCGCTCCGCGGCTCGTCGGCGCGGCGTCCGCCCTATCGTGGCTTATGCCGAACGTGGGCGGACCGAGCGCTACGAGCCGACGGCTGTACACGGGGGTCATCCGGTCGATGGCCCTGTACGGCGCACCGGTGTGGGCGGGGTCCTTGACCGTCCGACTTAGGGCCCTTCTGTGGCGACCACAGAGGGTCATGGCGGTCAGGGCCATCCGCGGATACCGCACGGTGGCGACGGAGGCAGCGTGCCTATTGGCCGGGACTCCCCCGTGGGACCTGGAGGCGGAGATGCTCGCTGGATTGTATCGGCGGGTGACGGGGGTGCGAGCGGAGGGCGGTGAGATCTCGTTAAGGGAGCTCACTGCCTGGCGCGTCGACGCCCGCCGAGACGTCATTGCCCGTTGGGCAGTCCGGCTGGAGAGGCCTCGGTTCGGGGTGCGAACCGTGGAGGCCTTCCGGTCGGTGCTGATGCAGTGGTTGGAAAGGCGGCACGGGGTGCTCTCCTTCCGACTAGTGCAGGTGTTGACGGGGCACGGGAGCTTCGCCAAATACCTGCACAGGGTCGTGAGGAGGGAGAGTACACCGTCCTGCCACCACTGCGATTGCGACAAGGACACGGCGCGCCACACGCTCGAGGCCTGCGCGGCTTGGGCAGTGCAGCGCCGTGAACTCGTCGCAATCATCGGTGCCGACCTGACGCTGCCGGCCATCGCTAGGGCGATGGTCGACAGCGTCGGGAATTGGGACGCGGTCACAGCCTTCTGCGAGACAGTGATCTCGCAGAAGGAGGCGGCGGATCGTCTGCGCGTGGAGCGCAGCCTCGATGAGGAGATCCGCCGCCGGCGACTGGGGCGGCGTAGGCGCAACTATCTGCGCCTCATGCCGCCCTAGCCGAGGCCGCGGGTGACGTGACCGGGGATTAGTCCGTCACCCGCCGAGAGGCCGACCACGTGAGGAAAGACCGACGTCCTCCCCGAGGGGGGGACGTCGGTCGATGGAAGGGTACCCCGCGTAGGGGGTATTCCGTCGGGCCGACCACTGACGACAAGTAAACCTGCTCCGGTGGTCGGCCCAATGACGAAGGCGAGGTGGTTTTCGGGTGGGTTGCGGGAGTTGCGTGCTTAAGCCCCTCTGTCGCCCCGGACGGAGTGGTGCGGAGGCGCGCCGAACGCAGCCCACCCACAAAAAAAAAAAAGCATCAAAAATAATATAGTGCTAAGCTCGTAAAGGATGCGTAGGTACTTAATCAGTTTACAGGATGGTCGTCCCATAACGATAGTCGACCAGTTCGCAATAAACACATCTCTTTAAGCCTCCCCAACCTCCTTTTCGGCTTTATTCGGCAAGCCATTTGGAAGGTTTTACGGTCGCCATTCGTTTCACATTATTGCTCTGTTATTGCTCGAAAACCGCATTTTAAAATGTCTAGATTATTATCTTTACTGATACTTTAAAAGAAAAGTGATTGTTAGTCCTTTAAAAATAACGCTTCAAATCAAAAGAAAATGTGACGTTGTATCGCACGACCTATTAAACCTATTAAAACATACCTCTATTAAAAATATACCTTTTAAAACGTCCTATTATGTTGAGATTTATATACAATCAAACCAGGTACCCTCGTGTGGCAACGCAATAAGGATATAGATATTGCCATGCCTTATACGTGGATTCGTAATAATCGGAGGAAGAATCTCTAGAAGAATAGGCAGTAATGTTCTCCTGGGCAACGTATAATAGTTTCAAGCTATTACCAACTATAGTCCATAAAATATAGGATGAGCTCTGTGACAGTTGTCCCTAGTGCTGTCACGCTTACGATAAAGTCCGTAGTTTTTATCGATAAAACTCTTTATTTGTTGTGTTGTGATTTTCTATTATAATTAAAATACAATCCATGAAAATCTTTTTGATTTTATTTCAAACAAAAACTGTTTTTTGGCTGTTTTAATTGTTCAAAAGGAGTACAATCAAGGTCTAGGTCACTATTATCGTCACCACGGGAGCGTTCCTGCTGCTTTTTTGTCAAAATAGATCACAAAATAGATATAGTCACTAGATCAATCGATCAATTACGACTGTTTTATAAATAAATATGTCTGGTTCATTGACAATAATGCGTACATAATTTTATCATTTACTCTGAGACGAAAAGTAGTTTTTTAATGTTTAATTAAGTCAATTTATGTATTTTATAATGTAACTGTCTGTTTTAATTGTAAAAAATATATTGAAAGTTTTATGTAGGTACTGTATTGGGTTTATTTCTTTTATGAATAATGTAATAAAGATCGGTTATCGATTTACGTCTATCGACTGTCCCATCTCTTTTTTATTTTCAGTCCAGTATGACCTTGTACGTGTGTAAGCGTCAACTATGTATAAAATGTTTACTAGGTATTTCAGTACTTACGAGGTAAATTTTAAGCATGAATATTAATATTTTTATATTTATACTATATATTGAAATTCAGTTGCAATAAAACTGGCACGAAAAGAATGAAAATATGTTTGATACAAAATGAAATTGTATACATGTCGCTCGTTCAAACTTACTTCGTTGGTTTTGTTGACATCTGTCACACAGATCAATTTTATGGACTATATTTATCTCATTATTCATCATCATTTCAGCTCATATATGTCCCACTGTTGGGCTCGAGCCTCCTCTGCAATACGAGGGCAATTGACTTTAGTATATCACGCTGCTCAGACAGGTTGATATTTTTTTTTTTATGGGTCGGCTATGGTAAGCGCACGCGCGGTCCAATCCGTCCGGGGCGATGAAAGGACGGCGCGCGGGCCCATAACCCACCCGTACCCACGTCACCTCGTTGTTGGGCCGACCACCGGAGCAGATGTGACTTGTCGTCAGTGGTCGGCCCGACGGAATACCCTTTCGGGTAACGTCACCTCTCGACGTCCTGGGACGTCGGTCGCCGTCACGCGGTCAACCTCTCTAGACAGGTTGGTATAGGGTTTTATTTGGAGTTTTTATTCTCTCGCATAGATGTTATTTGCGTATAGTTGTCTTTTACGACATACGGGCAAGATAAGAAGTGGTGAATTGTATTCTTACTCCGTCACCACACGGATTAATCATGTTAAGCTAGTTATCTAAGCGTGGTGATAATAGTTCTACTTGACATTTTATGAGAGAACCCTATGGTCATCAATAGTCCTCTAGAGGGTCAATAAAGATGATCATGATGATTCTAGGTATATTCTAATGATCTTATATATGGTTAGTACGCAAATGCTCTCACATTTGTAAGTAAACTGTAAATAATACCAGCTGATGTGGTCTTGGCTACGAATACTACGAATAATTGCATTGCTCGTGGGTGTCGTAAACGACGATTAAAGGGGCCTCGCAGACGCCGCTGCGGACTCGCCCTGATGATCAGCATCGGACATGCTCGAAACCCGGGTCGACGTAATCGATCTCAGCACGTGAGTGTTTTTGCCGTTTTAGATATTATAATATGGATCAGTCTCACGATAACTTCAATACAAAAAAGACGATTAACAGCTTTATATCGACCTTGGCCAACTCCATCTGATGCCGTTAGATCAATAATTAAATTTCGAAGGCGAAATGTGAAACAGGTCATAAAAGTATACTTGCGAATGATGCAGCCCTAGCCGAGGCCGCGGGTGATTGGACCGGGGAGTTAGTCCATCACCCGCCGAGAAGCCGACCACACGACGACGACTGACGTCCCCGAACAGCAGGGAGACGTCGGTCGAGGGTACTCTTCAGGGGTATTCCGTCCGGGCTAACCACTGACGACAAGTCACCCTGCACCGGTGGTCGTCCCAACGGCGAAGGCGACGTGCCACGGGTGGCTTACGGAGCCGCGCACCGTCCCTCTGTCGTCCTGGAGCTGGCCAGTGTGTGCGCTGACCGTAGGCCACCCCAAAAAAAAGGGTCGTAAAAGTATTGGCGACACTTTTTCAACGTGTTCTATGAAAGAAGAGTACCTACATATTGCGTCGACCCCATAACAGCAGGATGATGATGATCGTACTTGTTAGTCTAACATTCGAAACCGCTCAACGAATTTTAATAAAACGTTGTGATAAAATTTGGGAATAATTGCAGAAAGAAGGATGGCTATTTAGTAATAATATGTAAGAAAATATTTAAGTGAAAATAGTCAGTATATACTTTTTATCAATTTAGATATGTGCCCCTGTTGTTTCGGGCCTCCTTTACAATGGGGGAAAATTGACTTACTACCAAACCGGTCAAGCAGTTTGGCATAGAATATTATCTTGAGTTTTCATTCTCTTACATGGATGTTATCTGCATTTTACATTTCTATATTCTTTTATGACACCTATGCATCCACCTATCCAGCGCATCCGTTTTTAAATACGTACTAGGTGTCTCCCTGGACATCTCAGGTGCTTTCGATAACGCCTGGTGGCCAATGCTACTTCATAAATTAAAGGCTCGTGGTTGCTATAGAAATATCTACCAAGTCATACAGTCGTACTTTTTAAATGGTTCGACTAAATTGAAACTTGGTCACCATGCTGTGTCGAAACCACTGACGATGGGCCCTCAAGGTTCGGTAGTAAGTCCATATCTATGGAATTTAGGTTTTGACGATTTTCTCGAGTTACCTCTACCGAAAAATTGTCTACTGATCGGCTATGCAGACGACGGACTTTTACTTATACAATCGAACACAAGGGATGGTTTAGAGAAATTAGCGGAAACATGCCTCAATGATATATTCGATTGGGGTACACGAAACCGGCTTGCCTTCGCACCTCAAAAAACATATCATATTTTATTAAAAGGACATTTACAATCCGCGCCGCATATAAAATTCAATAATATGACTGTCAAAAAGAAAGAATCAGTTTGCTATCTCGGCCTAGTCTTAGAAAAAAAATTTTCATTTATTGAGCATATTAAAACTGTAGGCGAAAAAGCGAAACGGAATTTCTACGCGCTTACTAGAATATCCACATCTACTTGGGGCCTTCGTTTTAATACACTTAAAACCATATACATGGTCACATATTTGGGGTGTATTTGTTACGCTGCACCTGTATGGGCCGATAGGGCCATCATAGGGGCGACTCGCCTTAAATTACTACAGAGCCAACGATTGGCCCTAATATTCTTATGTAAAGCCTATAGAACGGTTAGTACCGAGGCCTTACCAGTACTCGCGGGTGTACTTCCGGTTGATTTGGAGATTCAGAGACGAGCGTCAATGTATTACACCACAAAGGAAACTATGAATATAGATTTCCTTCTACCGCGCGATCGAAATAAAATTGCTAGATTGTTTGCACCACAATCCATTGTCTATGAGGAACTTTTAACTGAATGGCAAGAAAGATGGGATTCATCATGGAAAGGTCGTCATCTTTATCTATTTTTTCCATGCATCCGGGAGCGCCTGGAGAAGGTGTGGCTGGAGGTTGACCACTTCGTGGCCCAATTTTTAACTGGCCATGGCAACTTTAAAAGTAAATTATTTTCTTTTAAACTCGTACCCTCACCATTATGTCAATGTTCCACATCTGACCACGAGTATGAACAATCAGCACATCACATTCTCTGGGAGTGCGATCTCTGGTGAAACGAGCGTAACCTTATGTTAAACAGTTTGCAAGTCACCTGTGGGATAGTATACTATACGGACCTTGTAGCAACTCGAAAAATTTCCGTGCGTTCATGCGTTTCTGCCATACCTACTGTAGCAATCAATCTTAACGCTCACATATAGGCCCCGTTAAGCTCTTCCGTATCCGTGGTGCCGTACTGCTGCGCTATCGTAGCTGTAAACCTTTTTACTTATTGGCTGACTAGTCATTTTGTTTTCCTGTCTCCCGCTTTGCCTAGGAGGGAAGTGGAATCTCTCTTTCCAACTCCTCCTCTTTAATCTTTTCTAATTAAATTTGTTGCGGGTCCCAAGACAATTAAAATCATATCCCGGGACTGCCTGAGGGTCAAACCTCGGTGTCATTTATGGAGACCATTGTGGATCCTGGCTTACAGGAGTTACAATGGTGGGAATGTGTGGTGGGATTAGTTCCAATCCAAAAAAAAAAATACACCTATGTGCTATCTATTGATAAGATAGTTAATTCCTCACAATCATTCAGTTCTTATCCCAATGACTCGGGATTGATGCAATATATCCTCTCCTTCTATATATTTCTTTCTTTATTTGGTCAACCCTTACCTCTAAACCTTTTCCCATTCATACAACATTCGCATCTACGCAATATGCAGTCGTCTCTCATCTGACGCTTGGTGGATTGTTCTCCAAAGAGAATTAAAATTCTTATTCCGTCCCCCACACGGTTCTCCAGTGTAACACATACTTATAGAATATTTAATTGAATATATTTAGGTACATAGTTACTTCCTAATTAGATATTTATTATTATATTTCATCGATATAACTACATATAACTCCATGTTATATTTATTATCTACAAAATAAGGAAATATTTAAGTATAGGTAGGTACTAAATAAAGGAATGGCCGCTTAACTTTACGTGGGGTAACGGGTAACACAACATGATTAACTCTACAGCAAAATATCTACCTATTCCATTGTGGATAAATAAGTACCAAAAATGTATTAGAAACAATGGGATGATAAGTATGCCAAATAACCCTACAGATCGCAACAACATTAATAAAAGTTAATTTAAAAAGTATTAAAATGTGCAGTCACGTAAAAATAAGATTAAAGTAGTTTATCGGCGTAAAGTATTTTAGACGAAAAATAAAAAAGAGAAGGAATAAACTATACGACCTTTAAACTCTTGATTACAATCGTTAATAGCGAGAGAGACGCTCAGTGTTCGCGGCTTGTCCATGCGACCTTGGTCACTACGCAAACAAGATAACCTAAAAATAGCAAAAATAGTTTGGAGTGTTGTCAGACACGGCGATTTTGGTGAAAAAAGTTCAATATTTTATCAATAACAAAGCGTTTAAATAGGTAAGACTATTATATCTAGTTGCATCATTACAGAACTAAAACTGGTTTTTATTTAACCGGCATGGCGTCGTTTCCCAAGCAATGTGTGTGTTTATAATAACAAAACGTGTGGGTTTTATCAAATATGGTGGTGTTAATCTTATCACCTAGAATGAAATCCAGTTACTAACAGGTGTGGTGCATATTATTACTTAAATATTTAATGTATGTAACATCATTGTGCCATATTAAATTATTTAATTATCTAAAATGAGAAACCGTATTAGTAAACGAGACGACGGAGGAAGAAAGAGACAGATGATATATGTATTATAGGTTATTGACCGCTACTAAAGCTACAATTATACCAATACGTTGCACTTGCTAGTATAAAAATTCACAAAATACATTAATTACAGCATTGTTTTTACTTGCATTAGACGGCATTATTAATTTACAGAAGTTTTTGTAACATACCTAAGAGAAGTGGTTTTAATTTTTTTCAAATAAGTCTTATAATTCCAGTTATTAGGTAGTTATACTATTTTATGTTCAATATATTTTTTAACCATTAGTAATAAACGGATACTACATGTCGCCATCGGCCGATGGGGATGTGCAGTGTCGTCGATTTACAAAGGTAATAGCTACTTAATATTGATGTCATAAGTTTTAAATATGGAAAGAAAATTATGCTACTCATTAACATAAAGTTTGTTTGAACACTCTAATCTTAGGAATCAACCTATACACCAACTCCACGAAATCGACCTCCCCAAGGGGCTATAAATTCATAACTACCACGCTGAAAGGTGGGTTAACTTTATAATGTTTGTAGTTGTAAATTTCTTAGGAAAGTATGCTGGCGCTGCTGTCCATTCCTCCGGTGATCCCTTAGTCAGTTATTATGACTTCTATGGAGAAGAAAGAGGTGATGATTCACCTTATTAACGTGTTCCCACAAAGGCAATCTTCGACATATCTAATGAATTAATGAATACACATTTAACTACTTTGCCGGGTGGTGACATAGTAAGAATATAATTCACTACCTCCTTTCTTGCCCGAGAGTGTTGTAAAAGATGAGTTAGGGCTATAATATGCATATAAAATCTATAGAAGATAAGAAAAATTCTAAATAAAACTCTAAACCAACACGTCTGACAACGTGGTATAGTAGGTGAATTTCTTTCCCATCTATACCAATAAATAAAATTGAAGTGTCTGTTTGTAATGTCAAAATAATAGGCTTTTTTCATACTCGCACGGTTAGCCTAAAATAGCAATTAAAAAATTTTTGTCTGTCTGTCTGTCTGTTTGTTCCGGGTAATCTTCAAAACGGCTGGACCGATTTCAAAAATTCTTTCACCAATGGAAAGCTATAATATCAGGGCGTAAACTAGGCTATATTTTATCCCGGTATTCCCACTGGAACGAGAACTACTCGAGTAAAACGACTATAACCTATAACCGAAGCGAAGCGAGGGCGGGTTGCTAGTTTAACTATAAAAATGTATTCGACATCATGTTTATTGAGAAAATACAACTATAAATCTATAAAATATATGGTTTGTACCTTTTAATACGACGAAAGAGATGTACCAACGGGTTGTCCAATGGGAAATTAAGAATGTGTGGAATCTTGGATGCTGTTTTCTAAATAAAATTGTTTGACTTGTAAAAAAATATAGATGTGAAATTATATGTATACCTACATTAGGCGAACCTACATCTATACCAATAAATAAAATTGGAGTGTCTGTTTGTAATGTCAAAATAATAGGCTTTTTTCATGCTCACGGTTATTTGCACGACACCTATGCCTAAAATAGCAATTAAAAATTTTTTGTCTGTCTGTCTGTTTGTTCCGGGTAATCTTCAAAATGGCTGGACCGATTTCAAAAATTCTTTCACCAATGGAAAGCTATAGTATCAGGGCGTAAACTAGGCTATATTTTATCCCGGTATTCCCACGGGCACGGGAACTACGCGGGTAAAACGACTATAACCTATAACCGAAGCGAAGCGAGGGCGGATTGCTAGTTTTTAATAATATTAAAAAAAATATGTAAATGTCATCAATATTGCCGAATATTACTTACAACTACCCTGTATGGTTACGGAGTAAACATATAATTAACCATCACGTCTCTTACTTTTGGGTGTCGTAAAAGACGACTAAGGGATTATAAGACGCAGATAACATCTATGCAAGATAAGGAAAACTTAATATAAAACCCTATTCCAATACGTCTGACCAGTGTGGAATATTACCTACTATTCCACTTTTGATCTCAATTGCCCTCCAATTATAGAGGAGGCCTGATCCCAACACTTAGATGACTAGCTAACCCAACAGACGTTGTTCTGTTCAAATAAAATAAGAGGAATTCGCCTTGAAATCGACAGCACCGCCACCTACCGGGTCCAATTGTGGATCTAAACCGTTCTCGAATCCTCTTGAACACACCCAAAAAAATTTCATCAACATCGGTCCAGCCGTTTAGGAGGAGTTCAGTGACATACACACGTATGCCAGAAATTTATATATAAGATAAAATAATAATTAAATTATCATCATTTCAGTTCATAAATGTCCACAGCTCGGCTTGAGCCTTCTTCACAATGGGAGGGTAATTGGTACATAAGATTGGCTTGGTACACAAGAAATATGTATATAAAAATGATTATGAGATGACTTGCAATTTATTTATATATTAAACTTTTTAAATAAGCCTGTAACATAACGTCTTAATGTCGAAGCCACAGCAAGAATGATACTGAGATATTATGGGGCAGGTTCTTAAATACAAAATCTATTAATTTAATTCCTTCAAAATAAGTAATTTTTAACATATACATATTCTTATCGTTAATGGATTTACTTCTAACCATTCCAATAAAAAAATTGTGGTTAGTAAGGCTAAGTTTATCAATTTATTTATGTAACTAGTCTGAAAAACGCGAAACATTTTACACACAGAAGCAAACTAATTTGTACGGCGTCATTTCGTTACTCTTAAAGTACTAATGATTTCTGATGGTTACTCGAGTATTGCACATTGTAAATAAAACTACGGATTTTATCGCGTTCGTATGTGATTGCCCGACGTTTCGAACACTTTGCAGCATTCATGATCACGGGTGGACTATAGTCCATAAAATATAGCTTGATCTCTGTGACAGTTGTCCCTAGTTCTGTCACGCTTACGATAAAGTCCGTAGTTTTTTATCGATAAAACTCTTTATTTTTATAATTGTGATTTTCTATTATAATTAAAATACAATCAATGAAAATCTTATTGAATTTATAAAATTAAAAAAACAGTTTAAAAAACCAGTTACACCAAAAAACTTAACTCACAAATTAAAAAAACATTACATTGAAGAAATAACACTCACTAATCAACATATATTTAATAAATAGAAAAGGAAACATGCTGTATCTGTGTCACATTAATATTAATATGTAATAACTTGAGGGTATATCTATGAAGATGTGCGGGTATGTATAAGTATTCTTGTAAATATTGTCGACGTTTCCTAGGTGTACAGATAAACCTAAACTGGTTTTTGGCTACACCTTTTAATAGAATTTAAGCACTTGATGTAATAATATGAATAAATAAAATAAATAAATAAAAATAAAATTTCAAACAAAAAGTGCTTTTTGACTGTTTTAATTATTAAAAAGGAGTACAATCAAGGTCCAAGTCACTATTATCGTCATCACTAGACCGCTTCTGCTAGAATATTTATCATTTTTGCCAAATGGGGACAGTGGTTAGATCAATCAATCAATTACGACTGTAAAACAGTCGTAATTGATTGATGATGATTAAATGAATATGTCTAGTTTATTGATAACTAGCAACCCGCCCTCGCTTCGCTTCGGTTATAGGTTATAGTCGTTTTACCCGCGTAGTTTCCGTTGCCGTGGGAATACCGAGATAAAATATAGCCTAGTTTACGCCCTGATATTATAGCTTTCCATTGGTGAAAGAATTTGTGAAATCGGTCCAGCCGTTTTGAAAATTACCCGGAACAAACAGACAGACAAAAATTTTTAATTGCTATTTTAGGCATAGGTGTCGTGCAAATAACCGTGTGAGCATGAAAAAAGTCTATTATTTTAACATTACAAACAGACACTCCAATTTTATTTATTGGTATAGATAATGCGCACATAATATTATCATCTACACTGAGACGAAAAGTAGTTTTTTAAAGTTTAATTAATTCAATTTATGTATTTTAAAATGTAACTGTCTGTTTTAATTGTAAAAAATATGTTGAATGTTTTATATAGGTACTGTATTGAGTTTATTTTTTTTACGTATAATTTAATACAGATCCGTTATCGATTTACGTATATCGACTGTCCTGACCATCTCTTTTTTATTTTCAGTCCAGTAAAACCTTGTACATGTGTAAGCGTCATTTATGTATAAAATGATTACTAGGTATTTCAGTACTTATGAGGTACATTTTAGGAATAAATATTAATATTTTTATATTTATAATATGTTGCAATTTAGTTGAAATAAAACTGGCACGAGAAGAATGAAAATATATTTGAGACAAAATGAAATTGTAAACATGTCGCTCGTTCAAACTTACTTCGTTGGTTTCGTTGACATCTGTCACAGAGATCAAGCTATATTTTATGGACTATAAGATGTCACACGTCCAACAAGTCAAAATTAGTTATTAAGTTTTGATCCACATTTTGGTACAAATTTATGGCCAGTATAATAAATAAATGATTCTACATGAAAAAATTATATTATTTATGGTCAGTAAGTATTAAACATTAAACTTGTAGTAGATCCGTAGTAGTTTTAGGAGTACTATTGCTGTCAGTGGTAGAGTAATGGTATCACGAAAAAAAAGTAAAGAAGCCCTACTTTCTAGATAATAGCGTTATATAAATAAATCCAATTGCAAAAATTTTGAGTAGGTACTTGAGTTGGTAAAATTCTTGACATATCCGTGTATTATATGGAAGCTGTCATGCTTGAGCATGCCTTTTCTATGTGGTGACGGAGTAAGAATATAATAATCACCCCCCTTTCTTACTCGTGGCTGTCGTGAAAGACGACTAAGGGATATAATATGTAAATAATATATATGCGAGAGAAGGCAACTCGAAACAAAACTCTATACCAACACGGCTGACCAGCGTCGAATAGTAGGTCAATTTCCCTCCCATAATGGAGGAGGTCCGACCCCAACAGTGGGACGTGTATGGACTGACATGATGCCTGAGCAAGTATATTGTCTTTTCAACACGCTTTAATATACATACTAAACTAATTTAACAAAATTGATCCTTATAAAATTATTCTAACATCGGCTTTCAAAAATCCAATAAAGTTGCTAGCAGCTGGGATTCAATTATGAACCGTCAAAAATTAGCAACAAGTTGCTCCGAAAGTTGTAAAATTATGAATCTATACTCATTATAAAAAGGAAAGATTTGTTTGTTTGTTTGTATTGATTGAATATTGATTGAGGTTCCGACACTACTGGACCGATTTCAAAAATTCTTTCAGCAATGGAAAGCTATAATATCAGGGAGTAACATAGGCTATATTTTATCCCGGTATTTGCACGGGATTGGGAACTACGCGAGTAAAACGACTAAAACCGAACCGAAGCGAGGGCAGGTTGCTAGTAATGTAATAAAATGGCATAATATTTTTTTATAGTAAACATAACTGGTATCTGCATTCGCTATTGTAGTTTTCTTCCGTGTGGTGATGGAGTGAGAACACAGTTCACCACCCCCCTCTCTTACTCGTGGGTGTCGTAAAAGAAGACTAAGGAATATGATACGCAGATAACATCTATGCAACAGAAGGAAAACTCGACATAAAACCCTATGCCAACACGTCTGACCAGTGTCGTATTGCCGTAGTAGGTCACTTTCCCTTCTGTTGTTGACGAGGTCTGAGCCCAACATTGGGACTTGTATGGGCTGAGGTGATGATGTTAATTGTAGTTCTATTCATTATTCTTCCGTGTGGAAATGAGAAACCAATTCACCAACCACGATCTTGCCCGTGGGTTTTTTTTTTATTGCCAACGGTGGCAGACGAGCAAGCAGAACACCTGATGGTAAGTGATACTGCCGCACATGGACCTTTGCAATACCAGGGGCACAGCCAGGCCGCTGCCTACCGTGAAGGAAATACTCTTCTTAAACCTCATTTAAAGAAGGACATGTCATAGCGCTCGGGAAACACAGCAGCAGGTAGTTCAATCCAGAGCTTGCACGTACGTGAGAGAAATGATTGCTGGAAACGTAAAGTTGAAGACCAAAACGTTTCCAGGTGAAATGGATGAACCCTGCTTCGATCTCGAGTGGTACGTTGGTAGAATGGTGACGGTGGTACCAAGTCAAACAGTTCGTCGTAAAAGGGTGTCGTAAAAGACGACAAACGGATATAATATGATGTTCTATACATCTATACAAGCGAAAAAAATTCGAAATAATACCAACACGTTTGACTAACGTAGAATAGTAGGTCGATTTCCCTCCCATTGTGGAGGGGAGGTGATACCAGCAGTGGGATGAGTATGGGCTATTCATGATGATTATGAATTCATACTTTTTCATCATTTCAGCTCAGATACCACTGGGCACGAGCTTCCGCCTGTATACGAGTGAAATTGACTTACTATACTGCACTGGTTGCTATAGGGTTTTATTTTGAGCTTTCCTTTTGTTGCATAAATATTATATGCATGTATACCCTTTAGTCGTCTTTCATGACATCCACGGGCAAGGTAGGGTCAATAATATACTTACTCCGTCACCACACGGAAAATGATGAATACTAAACTACAATAAAGGAGAAATATTTAAGAGAAAGTCTTACCTTTGTAAATAAATCGCAAGACACTGTATGGAAAACTTTTCCATAGATACAGATATCTTTTCCAACATTCAGGTCTTTCCAGTGCCAGTAATCGCCGAGATCGTTCTTTGGGATTTTGCACCGCTTCACCAGTCTTCCTTGCCATAGACCCGAGTTCTGTAAATATTTGTCATTGATCATATTATGTATACTCGGAGCGGGGAGGAAATGGTTACAGTTGCATAAAAAAATAGACACACATATACATACTGACTTACATTTCAGCCTATTACAGCCATACATACAGATTTAACTGAATATTTCCGGTTTTAGTTTTAGCTTAAGCCTGGAATTCTTGATGCCGCCCTAGCAGAAACTGCGGGTAACTGGACCGGGGATTTAGTCTGGGCACCCGCGGAGAGGTTAGCCTCGCGACGGCGATCGGCGTCCCAGTATGGGACGTCGACAGGAGAGGGTACTCCCTCGGGGTATTCCGTCGGGTCGACAACTGAAGTCAAGGAATTCTGCACCGGTGGTCGACCCAACAACGAAGGCGACGTGCTATATGGGTGCGTGTTTACGCCCCTCTGTCGCCCCGGACGGAGTGAGGCGAGGAGTGCGCTAACCGTAACCGTAGCCGAAAAGAACCTGAAATTCTACAACCAACTTAATGACGAAGTATTGTGTCGTCTAGAATTCATAAAAATGCCATTATATATAATCCGAATTATGACGCATATATAGCCTTAAAAATGTAATAGAAAACTTTTTTTAAGATACTACTTGTATCATCTATTAAAGATGATACAAGTAGTATCTTACCCGTCGTAGATAAGTAAATGATTAAATATGCATATAACAAGTATGCTATCGAATGGAGACTGGAAATAAAACCCTATACCAACTCGTTTGACCACCATGGTATTGTAGGTCAATTTCCCTTCTAATGGAAGAGGTTCTAGCCCAGTAGTGAAACGTACATCATTGTAACATGAGTAAAGTAAAAAATGGGCAAAATCGTACAATTGCACCAAAATTGTACCAAACAAGATCGCCAATACTACCCACCAAACAATTCTATTAACTTAATTTGCCTTATTACCTGTCTATCAGTGACGGTTATTTATTTATATCTAATTTATTAAATCTATTCTTCGATACGATCAGGAATTTTTATGTTAACAGATCGAGTTAAATCTTAGCGACTTAAAATTCATTATGGCTCAAAACATACATCCAAGTTATAATAACAAGATGGAATTGAACGGTATACATATATGAGAAAACACTATTGGTCTAATGGCATAATGATATGATACGAATAATGGAAATATTCGGGATTTGACTGATGTAGTTCGGGTTTAAAATTTTAAATGAGACACGTATATTTCTGCAATCAAAGTCTGATTGACAATCAACTAGATACTTGCAATTTTAATACAGCTCAGTTTTCTACCAGATTTCATTTAAGTCTTACGAGTTCGAGTCCATTCATCACTATATATTCAAACAAAACCTTAGTTATGGAGTCAAACTTGAGTGAGTCCCAAGTCTGAGTTTGTTCCCTCAGAAACTTAATAATCATTAATACAAAATTTTGAATTAAGCCTGTTAGGGAACCTTTTAGGAACATTTTTAACATTTACGTGAGCATAAAAAAATCATATAGAATTTTTTTTTGGGACAAATCCCATTTCACATTGCCACAACTAACTTCTGCAATCCAGGTTCTACAATGGTCTACGTATAAGACACGAAGATTTTACTCTCAGGACGTCCCGGGAAATGCTTTTAATTGTCTTGAGAGCCGCAACAAATTTAATTAGAAAAGAAAAAAACGCGTTGGAATGATTCTACTTCCCTCCTATGTAAAGCGGTGACATGAAGCAAAATGGGCTAAAAAGCCAACAGCTAAGGGTGTACAGCTACGTGGGGCGTAGCATATCATTATCATCACAATCATCGCAGCCCACATACATCCCCCTGTTGGGCTTGGGCCTCCTCCACAATGGGAGGGAATTTGACCTACTATATGGTATAGTTGTCAGTATAGCTGGTCAGACTTGGTATAGGGTTTCATTTCGAGTTTTCCTTCTCTTGCATAGATGTATGCGTATTATATCTCTTAGGCATCTTTTACGACATCCACGGGCATGATAGGGGGTGGTAATTTGTATTTACTCCGTCACTACACGGAAATGTGAACGGAGCACGGAGCATATAGAACCACGGATATAACCGAACTTAAGGATATAAGTGAGCTTTAAGGTTGATTGCAATAGTATGGCAGAAACACCTGAACGCACAGAAATTTTCTTGAGTTGCTACAACAGTCCATATAGTATATAGAATATGATGATGCTTGCGAAGTCACATATTTTCGCAATCAGTGCAAACGAGATGTTTGCTGAGAAAATAATTTTTGTGCAAAGAATAACGGCTGGCTATTCAGGGATGCTCGGCGCAAACAATGCCCCATGCAGCTGCCTGACGTGCCATTCATAGCGAGACAAATACGTGCTCATTTGCTAGCCCCGTTTCAGATAGATACCGTATGCAATTGCTTACTGGCCCATAGGTAAATAAATGTCAAAAAAAAGCGGTCCATATTTATTCCATTCATTCCAAAATTATTATTTCAAAGTTTTGTTATCTGGCTATGTTCAAATTCCGTGTGGTCACCTATCAACACCTCTCTGTGGGTGTCGTCAAACACGATTAAGGGATATGCATATTAATATGTACATTGTACATATATAACATCTGTGTGAAGTCTCGAAATAAAAGCTTACACCAACAAATCTGACCAGCGTGGTATTAGATCAATTTCATCATCAATTATGAGCTGAAATGATGATGATGGTATTCAAAATTATTTTAATTAATTTATACATAATATCCTACGGATTTGTGCTCGAAGAGTCTGTAAGGGTATTTCATATCATAAGTAAAACTATTTTCACAGATTTTTATCGCGTTTGAATTTGAGTTTTTTATTGACTGACTTTTCGAACACTTTACAGCGTTCATGGTCATGGTTAGCCCGAATTGTTTTATTTACAATATTTTCCTTTTTCTTCAGTTCATACTTGGTAATGAGTCTAGTCCATAATGGGTTTAAATTACTATGTATTGGTCAGACGAATTAGTCTTTATTAATATTTTATCATGAATTTTTCCTTCTTTTATCGCCTACTATGTAGCACATATTTGGAGATTGAATTGTAAATAAGAAATAACCAGGCGCTGTTCTGTTCTGTGTGTTGTTAGTAAAAATTGCATATAGAAAAACTAGATATTGAATCTAAATTATTAACATCATCATCTCAGGCCACATGCGTCCCTCTGTTGGGCTCTGACCTCCTCTAGTATGGAAGGAAAATTGACTTACTATACCACGCTGGTCAGACATGTTGCCTTTGTTTCGAGTTTCTTCTATTGTATAGATGTTATATGCATATTATATCCCTTAGTTGTGTTTTACGATACGCACGGGCAAGAGAGCGCGTGAGGAATAATATTCTTACTCCGTCACCACACAGAGAATCTATATTAGAGTATGTCATTAGGAATCCTTATATCTAAATATTAATCTACATAGACTCAAAATTTACTAATTATTAATTAAACTAATTTCTGCAGCGGGTAAATATAAATCTCAGCAATAACGATGACTTGTTGGCAGTGAAACATCTTAGTTCGCCTGTGACCATGGACGCTGTTAAGTGTTCGAAACGTCAGCAATCAAAAATTAAATACAAAAACCGATAATATCCGTAAAATAGTTTTATTTACAACTACATAGACTATCATAATCATATATTAATCCGATGGTGTAAAATTAGAATTACATTTATTGGCAGAATTTTTATTGTGATTAATAAATTTACTAACCCGTGGATAAGTTTCTACTTACAATATTAAGCATCATCATCATCGCGGCCCACATATGTCCCACTGTTGGGCTTGGGCCTCTTCCACAATGGGAGGGAATTTGACCTACTATACCTGGTCAGACATGTTGATATAGGATTTCATTTCGAGTTTTCCTTCTTTTGCACAGATCTTATGTGCATATTATATCCCTTAGTCGTCATTTACGGGCAAGATAGGGAGTGGTGAATTGTATTCTTACTCCGTCAACATACGGAAGTCTTACTCCGTCACCACACGGAATAAATACTTTATATTTGCTTTTAATAATCCTGAAGAATATTGTATGCATTGTATTTCATAATATCCTTTGAATTAAATATATATACGAGTACATTTATAATATTATGTACCTATAAGTTGCTTGCTGGTATTTTAAGCTTCAAGCAAATAAAATTCAGTGCTTCACTGCAGCCCGTCTGAATGTAAGTGGTGATAAAATGCCAGATTGCTGAGCATCTAGCTTTCTAAATTCTTAATATTTACTTTTGCTTTGAATATAATATTTTTGCGCTATATATGCGTAAATAAACTAAACCTGTATTTTTCCAATCACACAACAATTTTCCGTCTTTGTAATTTTTACAGTCAACAATTGACCACAGTTTTAATTGATTGCAATTAATTTTAAGGATTATAAAGCTCTAGGCGGCCCCTTTTATATCTTGACCCCATTGGTAAATTAATTTAGAAAAGATAAAAAGGCAGTCAAAACCCGATTCGATTTATAATGATATGATATGTCTGTAATGAACGAATGTAAAGGCTATAGAACAAAAAGCGCCAAATTGAGCACAATTTAATAAAAAAAACTTGATATAGGCATGAAAACATGGTTATATTGCATTTCAGCTCGAGGCATCGAAAAATTATTTTTTTACAAAATAGATTTTTTTCATATTCAATATACATTTTAAACTCGACTGCACTGATGACGTAGTAGTTAAGATATCGACCTATTATGCTACTATCGCGGATTCGAATCCCATGCAGGACAACACTGTGCGATCCACAAATTGATGTTCCGAGTCCGATTCCGATTTAATTTGTATACCTTAAATTCTGTGCTTGTCAAGTCCCCCGCAATGCAAGGATTATTTTCTTAGTGCAGGGTGTTGTCTTTTTAAATATATATGTTTTAAACGATTCTTAATTTTAGAAAAAGTAGTTTTTTTTTTATAAATAGATAATACCCTGCACGAAGAAAATATTCCTTGTGCTGCGGGGAACTTACACAAATACACCCAGTTTACATTTAATATTTGGAAATTCGCAACAATTATTAATAAAGTATGCTACAATAATGAAATTTAAGTAAACAAAGTTTCAGCACAATACACAATGCAACTACACGTCCCTCGCTTAAATAAAATGTTTCTCATAAAAGAAATCTCAATATGAGGGTGCTGAAAGATTTTAGTGCGACTAGTGTAGGTAGAGATAATATTATTTTACGAAACATGTGGCGTCTACATTGGCGGCACAGAATAAAGAAATAAAAAATATCAATACCTGCAAGTATTGATATAGCAAATATACCCAGGGAATTGAATTGCATTACACATATGTAGATATCTGCATATGTATTCGAATAAGCAGAACGCGGCTTTGAATTTAATTTACATATTTGAATCCGATTGTGAATCGTTTAAATGTTGTCACTGAGATAAATATTTTAAGTACGAATATATCTCAGAACGTACGTGATAATTTACTATTTTCATTTCTATTTTTTAATTTCTATTACGTCTCCTAATTTCTATTACTACTATGTCGTTCACTGTTAAACATCAGCCATCCACTAGAGAAGGATACATATTGTGATCCTACGTCAATGTTTCCCTTCGACATTAAACAAGTTACCAGTGGACTTGATTTATGGGAGGGTACCCCCCAAGGGGGTATTCCGTCGGGCCGACCACTGACGTCAAGTCACCCTGCTCCGGTGGTCGGCCCAACGACGAAGGCGACGTGTCACGGGTGGGTTATGGGTGTGCGTGCTTACGCCGCTCTGTCGCCCCGGACGGAGTGGTGCGAGGAGTGCGCCGACCGTAACCCACTCCAAAAAAAAAGTGGACTTGATTTGGGACATGCCTACGTCTGCCGATGCGTAGTTGCCAACTTGCCACTGAAGAACCTTTTAATATTTGTATAATGTATTTTTTTTTATATTGCAAACGGTGGCAAACGAGCAAACAGTACACCTGATGGTAAGTGTTGCTGCCGCTCATTGACCTTTACAGGGTCACTGTCTACCGCGAAGAAAGTGAAGGGAGTATGAATGCGTGCATTGAGGCTCGGTGATACCAAGGGCACCACCAAAACCCTCCACACACAAACACCCTCAGAAAGTTGGGCTTCCGGCTCTCTCGCTCACCGAACGAAGCGCAGTAACAAATTGCTACTACTCAGACGTCGATTTTCTGCGAGAGCGTGGTGCTATCCCGGACGGACCGGCCCGCGGCTGTAGACAGATAACTGTCGACAGTGTAGTCCTACCACTATTACGTATAAACTACTTTTCTGTAAATATGAAAACATGTGACAGCTGAGCTTCGACATTCAACTTTACTATTGAATTTTGATTGGGTGTTACCGTTTTTACCCTTAAAAAATTTTCGGTTCCAGCTTGGACCACTTTAAACCCCGTCATATACTATGTTATGAAAATTGTATTCGCGGCAACGGCAATGTTACACTTCTATCCATCATCTTCTTCATCGTCAAAGCTCAAATACGTCTAACTCCTGGGCTCAAACCTTCTCCATGATCGGAGGAGATTGACTTATTATACGCCATTAACTGTGTGGTGACAGCGTAAGAATAGAATTCTCCACTTCCTTTCTTACCCGTGGATGTCGTAAAAGCCGACTAAGGGATATAATTTGCATATAACGTCTATGCAAGAGAAGGAAAACTCGAAATAAAACCCTATATGAGCCCGTTTGACCAGCATGGTATAGTAGGTCAATAATCCTCCTATTACGGAGGAGGTTCGAGCCCAGAATTGGGACGTATGTGGACCGAAATGATGAATGATGATACTCCATTGGTCAAAGACGAGTTGGTATAGGGTGTCAAGCTTTTCTTCTTTTGTGTACCTATATGTTATGTGCTTACTATAATCTCTTAGTCGTTTTTAAGATAACCACGGGAAAGAAATGATGAATAGGGGTAGGCAGAGACCACTTCCTTCCACTTGCTACGCCACTTTCGCCTCCTTCACATTCATTAATCTCCTCATATATGTTCTTCGGTTCAGGGTACTCCTGACCTGGCCTTTCTTAAGAACGTCCCCGATTTGATTGTGGAACGTCCGTCTCGGTCTTCCCCTTCCAACACTTCCGTTCACATTCGCCTTATAAATTCTCCTTGTTAGTCTCCCTTCGTTCATTATCTCTAGAAATGACGTGGTGAATTGTATTCTTAATCCGTCACCACACGGAAACACTTCTATCCATTACTATGGCAAGTGAGATTAAAATAAATAAAACTAATTACCTTAACTTTAGGTTCCATGACTGTGATAGTATCATCTTCTAAGAAATATACAATATTTACGATCCGTACTCGGTAACTTTCGTCTGGATTTTCAAAAACCGATTGTTTGAAGAATGCAGTAAAATTAAGGCATCGTTTATCGTAGTGCACCCAATGTGGTACCACAGCAGGTAATGCAGGCTGTTTTACTCGACCGTAAGTCAAGGATGGATCATAGCTGGAACAGAGCAGTTTTAATTTAATACAGATTATTTCAACCTTAGGTTTGCGCAGGATCTAGTATAGTTAGTATAGTTATCTTCATCAAAAATAAAACGTATTGTTTTGAATTTGTTGTACTTTAGCTAAGTGGACAATTCATAATTTTCTCCGTTTGATATTTTAAAAAATTTTCAATAATATTTTAATGAGAATTATGCAAATTTCTTGAGGATTTGGATTGTATTGAGGAAAAATAACAACCCCCTTTCTTGCCCGGGAGTGTTGTAAAAGACGATTGAGGGATGTAACATGCATACAACATCTATGCAAGAGAAAAAAAATCGAAATAGTAACCATCATAGATCAATTTCCCTGCCCTTGTGCAGGAGGCTCGAGCCCAATAGTGAGTATATGAGCTGTGATTGTGTTGCAGAAAAGTATACACCTCATAAAAGCGTTTGTACTTTTATGGGGTTATATGTATTATTTATTCATCTTTACTTCTATTTTAATCTATACTAATATATAAAGCAGAAGAGTTTGTTTGTTTGAACGCACTAATCTCATGAACTACTGGTCCGATTTCAAAAATTCTTTCAGTGTTAGATAGCACATTCATCGAGGAAGGCTATAGGCTATATATCATCACGGTAAGGATAGTCATAGGAGCAGAGAAACAATGAAAAATGTATTAGAATCGTTTTTTTTTTTCCTTTTGAGACCTTCCGCTGCGTGCACTAGATAAACGGTTAGGTTTCGCAAAAATCATGTGTTACAGAATTGTATAATTTAAAAATATTTTCACCATCTACGTAAATAAAGTCGCGGGTTAAAGTTAGCAATAGCCCAAAGTAACGGTTCCGCGCGGACGAAGTCGCGGGCATAAGCTAGTGTTAATATATTATCAGACAGCACATTAAAAATACTTTCATAATGAGCGTGACCAAGCTTAAAGTAATCCTAACTAATAACTTAAGCATATGTAAGTTTGTTTGTTGCGCTTTCACCCCTAAATTACAAAACTAATTTTAAAAAATCTTTCACCGATTGAACCACGTCACCTCGTTGTTGGGCCGAACACCGGAGCAGATGTGACTTGTCGTCAGTGGTCGGCCCAACGGAATACCCTTTTGGGTACCCTCACCTCTCGACATCCTGGGACGTCGGTCGCCGTCGCGCGGTTAGCCACACTGCGGGTGACGGACAATTCCCCGGTCCGATCACCCGCGGCCTCGGCTAGGGCGGCATTAGGCGCAGATACTCGCGCCTGCGCCGCCCGAGTCGCCGGCGGCGGAACGTGTCGCCGAATAGGATCTCTACTCGCACACGATCCGCCGCCTCCTTCCGTGAGATAACGGCCTCACAGAAGGCGGCGACCGCGTCCCAGTTCCTGACGCTGACGAGCATCTCCCTGGCGATGGTCGGCAGCGCCAGGTCGGCACCGATAATCGCGACGAGTTCACGGCGCTCCCCCTCCCATGCAGCACACTCCTCGAGCGTGTGCTGAGCCGTGTCCTCATCGCAACTGCAGTGGTGGCAGGACGGTGTGCTCTCCCTCCTGACATTCTTGTGCAGGTACTTCGCGAAGCATGCGTGCCCCGTTAGCACCTGCATCAGTCGGAAGGAAAGCACCCCGTGCGTCCGCTCCAACCACTCAATCAGCACCGGCCGGAAGGCCTCGACGGTCCTAACACCGTACCGAGAACTCTCCAGCCGGACTGCCCAACGGGCAATGACTCCACGGCGGGCGTCGACCCGCCAGGCGGTGATCTCCTGCAGGGAGACCATACCGCCGCGGGCGCGCGTCTCCGACACCCGCCGATAAATGTCGGCGAGCATCTCCGCCTCCAGGTCCCACGGGGGAGTTCCGGCCAAGAGGCACGCTGCCTCCGTTGACATCGTGCGGTAACCGCGTATGGCCCTGACCGCCATGACCCTCTGTGGTCGCCTCAAGAGGGCCCTCAGCCGGACGGTCAGGCACCACCCCGCCCACACCGGTGCGCCGTACAGAGCCATCGACCGGATCACACCCGCGTACAGCTGTCGGCACGTAGCGCTGGGTCCGCCCACATTCGGCATCAGCCGCGAAAGGGCGGACGCCGTGCCGACAAGCCGGGGAACAAGTTGATGGAGATGCTCCCGGAACCAAAAATGCTCGTCGAGCACCAGGCCCAAGTACTTCATGTGGGCCTGGATGCTGATGGTGACCGACTTCACGGTGATCTAAGCGCCGGCGGGAGGCCCGGCGGTACGGAGGCCATGGAACAAAAGGGCCTCCGTCTTTTCCAGGGCTACCCTCAACCTCAGCGCTTCGATCCGCCTGACAATCTCCTCGGTGCCGAGAGTTGCCAGGCGTGCCGCCTCCTCTAGCGTCCCACCCCTGGCTGTGACGAGTGTATCGTCGGCGTAGCAAATTACGCCCAGCCCGGGTGGGAGACTTCCTCTCAACGCCCAGTCGTAGCCGATGTTCCACAGGGTCGGACCCAGAACCGACCCCTGTGGGACACCGCACGTCATGGGCGTTTGCAGAACATCCCCTACTCGGTCAACGTAGAGGACGCTGCGTCCCTCCAAGTAGTCTGCCACCAGCCGCCTGAGGTACACGGGCACCCCGTGATACCTCAGCCCCTCCCTGATGCAGCTGAATGGCAGACTGTTGAAGGCGTTGGCGATGTACAGGGACACCGCCAACAGGACTCCTTCGCCGGTGACGGCCTCCGCTACCACGGCCTTCAGGCGCAGCAGGGCCGCGATCGTCGAACGCCCTCTCCGAAAACCAAACTGGGCGTCCGACAAATCGGGCCCGACCCGGACGAGGTGCCGCTCGATGCGGGCAGCCAACACCCTCTCCAGCAGCTTGCCCGCATCATTGAGTAGCACGATGGGCCTGTAGGCCGAGGCCGACTCGGGAGACCGTCCCGCTTCGGCAGGAGAACCAGCCTCCCCTCTTTCCAGCACCCAGGGAACTGCCCGGACGTCAAACAAGCGTCGAACAGTCCCCTGAGGCGTGGTCCCAGGTGTTCGAGGATCAGGGCCAACACACGGTTCGGAATACCGTCGGGCCCGGGGGCGGTGGATTTAACTCGCATACGCGCCACCGCCGCCCCCATTTCCGGCTCCGTGATGGGCGGAGCACTTTCATCGTCGGCCTCCCGGTCGCTGTCCAGCGAAGCCATGACCGGGGGCGTGTGCTCCGCCCGCCGTGGAAAGAGGTCCTCGACAACTCTGATGAGGAGGCTGGGCTGGAGAGTCTCGGTGAGGGGAGGGCCCCGCCCGCGGAGCATGTTCAGCGCCGCGAGGTAGGGGCGACCCCAGGGGTCACGCTCGAGACTGTCCAGCATCTCCCGCCGACTAACGTCCTTGGCGGTACGGACGGCCAGCCTGAAGGCAGACCGCGTACTGCGGTAAGCCTCGTACAGCTGGCCCTCCCGCTCAGCGTCGCGGTGACGCGCTCGGCTGCGGGTGTAGGCCCTTCGGGCACGTATGCACGCGGCCCGAAGGTCCGCCAATTCTCGGGACCACCAGGGGACCGCACTCTTCGGGGGCAGACGCCGCACACGGGGCATGGCCGCATCGCAGATCTGCGTTAACGCACAGCGGATGCGGCCAGCCTCAGCATCCACCCCGTCCGCCTGGGGCGGTGAGGACAGCCACGACTGAACGATGGCTGCCTCCGCCAACAGGTCCCGATCCAATCGACCTACAGCCCACCGCGGAAACGCGAGAGCTCCGTCCGCCGTGTGACCCCTGCCGGGCTGCAGGAGGGTCCGGGAGACCTCTATCCGGATGTATCGTTGGTCGGATAGGGTCTCGACCTTCTCCTGGATGCACCAGCTCCTCACACGTGCTGCGACATTAGGGCTAGCGAACGACAAGTCCACTATCGACCCGCCCTGCTGCCGCACGCACGTTTACACCGAGCCCCTGTTCAGCAAACAGAGGCCCAGTGCCATCGCTGAGTAACATAGGTTATATTTTATTCCCGTATTTTTTGGGCCACAGGAACTATGCGAATGAAACTGCGGTTATTTGCTAGTACTTAAGGATAAAAATATTGGCTTCGACTTATATACGTCCCAATGTTGGGCTCGAGTCTCCTCCATAAATAATAGGTGGTTAATGACCTTACTATACCATACCTAGTGAGATAGGTTGGTATAGAGTTACGTCGAATTTTCCTTCTCTTGCATAGATATTATATGCGTATTATATTCCTTATAGTCCGGTCAAGTTAGACATAAAACTAGTGGTCAAATAACAAAAATTCCAACACAGCCAAATTTTTGTGGGAAGCTCGGGTTCACCATCAGAAAGAAAACTTCAAAGGTCCCCATCGATCCCATGTGTGCTAATAAATTTATTTGTGGTTAAAGGTTTAAGGTTTTTTGGATTTTTCTCGAAAACGGTAAGTTTTATCGAAAAATTACTTCAAGCTAAAGTTGTAGACCTAAAAATTCTCTACAAAAATGGTCCTTATGTTTTTTCTCTAAGAGTCACTAGTTCCGAGATATCGCGATTGTAACAGTAACGTTATACATGATATGCACATAATATATATGCCACGTATGTACAATCTCAGGTACTCAACACAAGTAAAAATTTCCTATATGTGTCCCTTTTATGTAATAAATACAATTAGTATTGTATACATAAAAGGGACACAAATAGGGTATTTATCCATACTAATATTATAAATGCGAAAGTAAGGATGTTTGTTTGTTTGTTTGTAACGCTTTCACGCTTAAACCACCGAACTGATTTCAAAAATTCTTTCACCAATGGAAAGCTATATTATCAGGGAGTAACAAAGGCTATATTTTATCCCGGTATTCCCACAGGAACGGGAACTACGCCGCGGATAAAGCGACTGAAACCGAAGCGAAGCGAGGGCGGGTTGCTAGTAGTTAATAAACTATACAATTCCGAAAACATTGACTCAAAAGATAGTCAGTACCTTTCTTAATCCCTCTAACTGTATAGTATGGTCCTTGAATAACATCTGGCTATTGCCTATGTTGCGTCGTTCATACACATACTTCTTTTAGTGTTGACCGTTTAGTTTGAGTGAATATACCTATTTGTTACAAGCGCCTATATTTTTGGTTATCTATGTTATTAAAATATTTAAAAAATGCCACAATTTTGCTTTATTTGCAATAAATACCTATTTGACTGAAGGTGAAACAGTTGTGGTTGGTTGTGGAATGCCAACTTTAATCGATGCATGTGTCGCGAGAGGTGACGAGTTCATTGATTATTTAAAAAGTCAGAAGTTCGTGACCATGCACGTGGATTGCAGAAAATTGTATACCCAGAAACCAATTTTATATCATAACAATGGAGTAGGCCTACTGGAGAAACCACCAAAAACGCGTCGAGTACACTACCTCACAGGTGGCGTGGAAATGTGTGCACATCATGTATAAACGTTACTCTTACAATCGCGATATCTCGTAACTGGTGACTACTAGAGAAAAAAACACAGGGACCATTTTTGTAGAAAATTTTCAGATCTACAACTGTAGCCTGAAGTAATTTTTCGATAAAACTTACCGTTTTCGAGAAAAATCCAAAATACCTCGAACCTTAACCTTTGACCCTAAATAACTTTGGTAGCACACATGGGATCGATGGGGACTCTTGAAGTTTTCTTATTGATGGTGAACCCAAAGCTTCCCACAAAAATTTGGCTCTGTCGGAATTTTTATTATTTCAAATGTTTAAAATGACTGGACTATTAGTCGTTTTTTACGACATCCACCACAAGGAAATATTGGCTTATAATCTCTTAATTGAATAAAAAGTGGTAATTGCTATCGGTATCTCGATATTATAGATAGATAAATTAGAAGGTTTCTGTTATTCATTACAATTAGAGTCTGTTGCTTTACCCTACTTACATTATTCATAAGATTATATAGCCCCTTTGTTAGAATCGCTCACCTTTCACATAAAAGGTTAAAGATATCTTTTAGAATTAGATTAGTATTTACCTACGTTTTAATTATTGTTTATATGTTGGAAAATGTTTTATCATCTGGAATTATCATCATCATTTCAGCCTATATAAGTCCCTCTGTTTCTCTAAGGGAAATTAACCCATTACCGCGCTGGTGAAACGTGTTGATATAGAGTATTTATGTCGAGTTTTCATTCTTTTGTTGGCTGTTTGGAAGTTTCATGTCATGTTCTTATATTATATTCAATGTCTTGGTTTTTAAACGTATTATATTAAATAGCTTTGATGGATTTTGATCTAAGAAGGTGCAGTGGAACTGCTGGGGAGTTGCGAATATGATATAATAGTGCGTTACATACGTTAACGATGCCACCAAAAACCTCAGAAGCAATCGTTAACAGTGGCCATAACATTGTTAAAGACGACAATTTGACTTATTGACGGACAATACCTAATATGAAATAAACGGATAGTTAAAAAAAAAACTATAACTCGCTATATCACTTAACATTTGACTAGAACAAAACAAAATAAAACAATAATTACAAGAAATAAAATGATCCTTTCCTTTGGTCGCAAAACTAACATACAATAGAAAACTTTAAATAATAAAAAAGCAAATAGTAATAGAAATTAACCCATTACCGCGCTGGTGAAACGTGTTGATATATATTTATATCGAGTTTTCATTATTTTGCATTGTTGTTATCCGCATTACTTCTGCTTTATTATCACAGAAAGAAAAGTAAAATGTATAAATTCAAAACAAACAATAATTTTGCTTAATATGGTCTTCAATTATTTTTTAAATCATCATCATCGCAGCCCACATACGTCCCACTATTGGGCTCGGGCCTCCTCCAAAATGGGAGGGAATTTAACCTACTATACCGTGCTGGTCAGACATGTTGATATAGGGTTTCATTTCGAGTTTTCCTTCTCTTGTACAGATCTTATGTACATATTATATCCCTTAGTCGTCTTTTACCACATCCACGAGCAAGATAGGGAGTGGTGAATTATATTCTTACTCCGTCACTATACGGTAAACTGTAATAGCTTAGAATAATATCAAAATAATAACATCAAAACTGTAGTGGATATGATATGTATGTGGATTTGATTTTCCTTTTTTTTTTCATTACGAGAAACAACGCTTTGTAACTAACCCTTGTATCGTGGAGATTACTTAAATGCTGTTAATAGCCACAAATTGCATATCATCTCAGCCCATAAATGTCCCATTATTGGGTAGAGATGACTTTGAAGGGACAAATCGATTAATAAATAATCGATTTTTCTTTCTTTAAAATAAATCGATGATTTTTATAATCGATTTATTTTATTACTATTGCTAAAGTTGAATTTATTTGTACATAATAATACAATTAAATAATAGTCGATAATAACTAAAACAACAATGTGTTCGTTTTAAAACTGAAAAACATACGAAAGTGTATTTCTTTACTTTTGGTGGCTGTTTCATGTCATGTTCTTATATTATATTCAATGTCTTGGTTTTTAAACGTATTATGTTAAATAGCTTTGATGGCATTTTATCTAATAAGTGGCGGAGGAACTGCTGGGGAGTTGCGAATATGATATAATAGTGCGTTTCATACGTTGACGATGCCACCAAAAACGTCAGAAGCAACCGTTAACAGTGGCCATAACATTGTTAAAGACGACAATTTGACTTATTGACGGATAATACCTAATATGAAATAAACGGATAATTAAAAAAAAAAACTATAACTCGCTATATCACTTAACATTTGACTAGAACAAAAACAAAATAAAACAATAATTACAAGAAATAAAATAATCCTTTCCTTTGGTTGCAAAACTAACATACAATAGAAAACTTTAAACAATAAAAAAGTAAATAGTAATAAAATCCATTTATTTAAATCGATTTTCAACATTTAGATAATCGATTATCAAAAATCGATTATAAGAAAAAAATAATCGATTAATATAAAAATCGATAATTTTTCACGTCCCTACTGTTGTGCTCCAGCCTCCTTCACAATGGGAAGGAAATTGACGTTCTATACCGCGCTAGTTAAACGAGTTAATGTAGGGTTTTATTTCGAGTATTCCTTTTCTTGCATAGATGTTATATAATTATGTATCATATTCTTAAGTCATCTCTTATAACACCCACGGGTAAGACAGGGGGTGAGGAATTTTACTACTATTTCGTGATTACACGGAAGTCTTTAATAGCTGACAATAATAACGAAACACTAATATCAAAACTGTAGTAGATATTTGATAAGTTTTCTGTAGTTTTTTTATTACGAGAGACAAGGCTATGTATTGACACTGATGCTTGTATGGGAGATTGCGTAGTTGTTATTAAGAGCTACAAATTATATATCTTATATATATAAATCTCCTGTCACGATGTTTGTCCGCGATGGATTCCTAAACTACTTAACCGATTTTAAATTAAATTGGCACACCGTGAGCAGTCTGGTCCAACTTGAAAAATAGGATAGCTTAGATCTTTAATTATAATCGCAATTTTATTTTATTACAAATTATTTGTCTATAATTAATTGACAGTCACAATTATCTGTTAACTCCAAAAGATTCTAACAGATGGCGATATCTGTTGACTGGATTTAAGTAATTTAAGTAACTTGTGTGTGCTCAATGAGATTCGAGAATGGTTTAGATTCACAATTGGACCTCCAACGTCTGTTGGGTCAGCTAGTACACATATACAGGGTGACTGGTAAAAGATTGTACATATTGAAGGAGGCTACTCAGTACTCGATTCTGATACCGAATATATAAAAAAAAATAGTACTTAAATTTTGAACTATTTATCTTATAAAAATATTTAGTCCTGGACACAGATGATAATATAGGTATATCTATCTATGTATAGGTCAACGCACTTGTACTAAAAATTTACGTAACAGCGATATTGAACAAGTTATTGAGTGATATGCCGACAAGGCCGTCTCGGACCAATCAGACCGCAGGACGGCTATCCCTACCTATCGCGTCATACGGCAATCCTTCAAAAAATTCTTTAGTTATCCGCGTCCGCGATGGCCTAATCGTACTAGTGTGTTTCTAATCCTTGCGTAGCTCCGTTCGTCGGATTGTCTTTTATGCACGTTTATTATTTTTTGATATTATGTAAATAACAATTTTCGATGTAGTGGTTGATGGCATCTTGTGCTGATAATGCTATAATACTGCAGGCGGTTGCTTAACTATGGCCCATTTCATATTCTGCTTCACCCTCAAGGACGTGGCTGAAACCGCTTTTCCAGTAAGCCTTGAAGGACATATCTTGAAGTACTTCCAAGAGGAACTGCAAGCTAGCACAAGAGAAGCCACTCGAAGTTTTAACGTACATATCTACGTCACAAAACTATTTGGAACATTTCAAAACGTGGCATGAAACATGCACGTCAATTTCAACGTGTTCTAGACTTTAGTGAATCGACTATGTCCCGCGAGTTTTGCCAGTGATTACTGTTTAACGTAAAAGCATCAAGTGAGTGTTAGTGTTGTCGGTCGGTCGAAGGATCCAAAGTATAAAAAGAAAGGTATGTTGTATGTATTGTTTTAGACAGGCGCTCTCGCCACGCTGGACGTCGTACAAACAACCAACATAACATACGGTTGTTTGTAGATTAATAACATTATCCCTATACCTACTTTTAATAATTCTAGCAGTAAAATCGGCATTAAAAAAGAAATTAGGCGAGTGCGTGACCTTGACAAGTGCTAATAAAACTAGTACGCCTCACGCACGTGTCCCCCACGCGGTGACAGTTCGTCTGTACTCAGTCAAAGCGCGCGCGCCGATCGGCCATTTTGCATTTCCGTATTTATTAACTTACAGTTACGAGTCATTTGATTGCCCGCGCTTTTTTTAACCGTATTTGTAAAAAGTGATAGAATAGTGATATGAATTTTTAATTTCATATTCACTAAATCGTTGTGAATTAACAATATTAGTAACTAAAGTTGATCATTTACGTACGCGAAGAGGTAAGCAATTATTTTGTTAATTTTGATTGCTGGGATTAGCGTAATTGTAATTTGTAAATAGATTTATTATTTAATCACTGTACATAGGTATGATTCCACTTTTTAAATACGCCAGAAACACCAAGGTGCCTCCTAATTTATACCAACTGCCTCTAATCTAAGTACATTAGAAATAAAGAATTTATTTTGAAAAATTCAGTTACGAACGTTTATTATTATCTAGGTATTTTTGCCTGTCCTAAGCCAGGATCAAAGTATGAAGGAAAAGTGACTGATGCCTTTCAATGACTATAATAATTTATAATAATAATTTTAAGACAACACCATGCACTAAGGCAATAATCCTTGTATTGCTGGGAACTTTACAAACAATAATAATTAACGGACACAAATTACATCCAGACTCAGAACAACAAGTTGTGGATCACACAAAGTGTTGTCCCGCGTGGGGGATTCGAACCGCCGATACCGGCGTTGCAAGTCGCTATCTTAACCACAACGCTATCTGTGCACTAAGCTCGAATACGATCCGATACCTCTAGTCTATAGGGTAACCATATTTTTGGGAGTCTTGCGACACTAATATTGTTGATGTTTACTATGTTGTTAATTAATATGTTTCTCTTTTTACATTTTTATTGGTTATCTGTGACCATTATCTATCGTTTCCTTCAATATGTACAATCTTTTACCCGTCACCCTGTATAAACAGATTATTTTTGAATCACATCAATTAACTCAGTAGTTGTCTTTAATTAAACCCAAACGTGGACTAAAACAAAAACTAGCTAAGTGCGAGTCGGAGTGGCGCATGTTCCGTATCCATCCAATATCTATAAAAAAATCGCGTTTGTTGTATGGGAGCCCCCCTTAAATATTTATTTTATTTTGTTTTTAGTATTTGTTGCTATAGCGGCAATAGAAATACATAATTGGAAAACTTTCAACTGTCTAGCTATCGCGGTTCTTGAGGTACAGTCTAGTGGTAGACAGAGCGACGGAGACACAGCGAGGTCTTAGTAATAAGGTCCCGTTTTTACCCTTTGAGTACGGAACCCTAAAAAGACCTAATCTACAAATAAGTTATATTTAGGTAACTTAAAAATTAGTTAAGCTATTTTTATGAAACATTAGTGGAAAGCTAATATAAATAATATATTCATCTTATCACCTTGGCATATCAGCGATAAACATAGGTGTGCGATGAAAGCGTATGGAGCAGAGGTTGTACATAATAGGTCATCGTTAAAACCCTACCCCGAGAACATCGGAAACACAATAGAGGCTCTGAAGCAACATTGAATTCTTGATGGACGATTGCCAAATAATTATATGTCGTTGGGTCGGTTGTTTGTTGGCACTCCTCGGAGGATACTCTTTTGGGAAGTTCATTTTTATTTCAGGCTATTGGAACAACGCCCTAAGACTGCGTAGTTCGTGAGCTCATAAAAGATGCAGACTCACTATAGCGTTAAAATTTACATGAGATATAAGAAAAACTAATTTTAGGATAAATAATCTATACAAATAAATAAAATTGAAGTGTCCGTTTGTAACGTCAAAATAATACGTTTCTTACATGGACATACGGGGCCTAGGTATATTATTTATACTTATGCCTAAAATCAGTACAAATATGTTTTGCTTGTAATAAGATTAATTTAAATAACAATTTTTGTGTTACATCAAAATCATTTTTCTTTAAAAAAAAGGCCGCAACTTGAATTTAACACATAAGTGTAAATTATTTTCAACTTGCCTGACATCCTGACTCAACATGTATAAAAATATTATCCTTAATAAGCAACCACTAAATAAAGACCTTAAAGTGCGAGAGCTACTGAAATTTGAAAACGATTGCTGTCTATATGAAAATTATTTCTTTTTGTGTATAAAAAATATAGAAAAAATGGCCTCCGTGTGGTGACAGAGTTAGAAAACATACCAACCTAGCTGTTTAATGATCGTAGTTAATCTTATAAAGAGGAAAAATTTCTATTTTTGTGTGTGTATGTTTGTAATGAATAAACTCAAATACTACTATGCCGATTTCAAAAATTCTTTCACCATTGGAAAGCCACATTATCCTTGAGTAATATAGACTATATTTTATCCCAGTATTCCCACGGGAACGGGAACTACGCGGGTAAGACCTCTCTAACCGAAGCGAAGCGAGGGCGGGTTGCTAGTGTTAATATATGTAGCACTATTGTTATTCAATTTCATCATTGTGATTCCTAAGTCGGTTATAAGAAAAATAAGATTATTGTAATCTTCACCTATCACCATATATGGATCTCCTAGGGGAGCTTATTACGACGATCGAGGCCCTGTTGCGCCTGAGGGCCGTGGCGACTGAGGCCGTCACCGGCGGGGGAGTGCTGTTGGTGGTGTCCCTAGACATCGCCAACGCATTCAATAGTCTGCCATTCAGCTGCGTCGGGGAGGTGCTCCGTTACCACGGAGTGCCAACTTACCTGAGGCGGCTGGTGGCGGACTATTTTGAGGGACGCAGCGTCCTCTACGCCAACCGAGTAGGGGACGTTGTGCGAACGCCCATGACGGGCGGTGTTCCACAGGGGTCGGTCCTTGGACCCACCCTGTGGAACATCACCAACACCCTGGGCGTTGCGGGGGAGCCTCCCGCCCGGGCTGGGAGTGATTTGTTACGCCGACGACACGCTCGTCACAGCCCGCGGCGGGACGCTACAAGAGGCGGTAAGCCTGATGATTCTAGGCACCGAAGAGATCGTCAGGCGGATCGAGGCGCTGGGGTTGAGGGTGGCCCTGGATAAGACGGAAGCCCTCTTGTTCCATGGGCCCCGTATGGACCCTCCCATTGGCGTCTCGATCGCCGTCCATTCGATTGGTATCAGCATCCACGCCCATATGAAGTACTTGGGCCTGGTGCTCGATGGGCGATGGTGGTTTCGGGAGCATTTCCGCAGGCTCGTCCCGCAGCTCGTCGGCGTAGCGTCCGCCCTATCTTGGCTTATGCCGAATGTGGGTGGACCGAGTGCTGCATGCCGACAGCTGTACGCGGGGGTCATCCGGTTGATGGCCCTCTACAGCGCACCGGTGTGGGCGGGGTTCATGACCGCCCGACCCAGGGCCCTTCTGTGACGTCCACAGAAGGCTGTGGCGGTCAGGATCATCCGCGGGTACCGCACGGTGGCGACGGAGGCGGCGTGCCTGTTGGCCGGGTCTCCCCCGTGGGACCTGGAGGTGGAAATGCTCACTGACTTATATCGGCGGGTTTCGGGGGTGCGAGGGGAGGGCAGTGTTGTTTCCTTAAGGGAGCTCACCGCCTGGCGCGTCGACGCCCGCCGAGACGTCATCGCCCGTTGGGCAGACCGGCTGGAGAGGCCTCGATACGGTGTCTGGACCGTGGATGCCTTCCGGCTGGTGCTGATGCAGTGATTGGAACGGCGGCACGGTGTGCTCTCCTTCCGACTGGTACAGGTCTTGACGGGGAATGGATGCTTCGGCAAGTAACTGTACACGGTCGCTAGGAGGGAGAGAACACCGTCCTGCCACCACTGCGATTGCGACGAGGACACGACGCAGCATACGCTCGAGATCTGTGCCGCTTGGGCAGAGCAGCGTCGTGAGCTCGTCGCAATCATCGGTGCCGACCTGACGCTGCCGACCATCGCTAGGGAGATGCTCGGCAGCAGCAACAGTAGAATATCAAGGCACTGTAAAAAATTAATAATACGATTTGATATAATATGAGACAATAAGTGATTAAACGTAATGTATTGATTAAAAAATTAATACATTTGAATTTATGCTTTATATTTCTTATTTTATATTATACATCAACATCATTTCCGATCATAAACGTCCCACTGATGTGTCTAAGCCGCCATAGAAGGAAAATTGACCTACTATATCGGGTTGGTTAGTCGTGCAGCTATGGGGTTTTATTTCGAGTTGCCCCTGTCTTGCATTTTGGGTTATATGCGTATTTAGTCGTCTTTTACGACACCCACGGGCAAGAGGCCCTCTCTTGTAATTTCATATTTAATATCTATAATTAAAAATTATATTTTAATAATACGCACGTCGCACATATATTCCGTGTGGTGACGAACAAAGAATACAATTCACCACTCTCTATCTTGTCCGTGAATGTCGTAAAAGACGACTATAGGATATACTTGTAATACGCATAAAACATTAACTTCTATACAAGAGAAGAAAAACTCGAAACAAAACCAACAATAACAACCAACCAACCCGTCTAACCAGCATACCTAACCTCCTTCACAATGAGAGGGAAATTGACCTCAATTTCCCTCTCATTGTGAAGGAGGTTGGAGCCCAACAGTGGGACGTATATGAGCTGTGATGATGATGATGAATTTAATACGCCATCTAGTGGTAATTAATTCTCACGCATATGCTATAAGAACTTAATTATTAAAGTATATAAACTTACTAATGGTAGATTATAGTTTCTATATGTAATAAATGTCGAACTAATCCTGTAACATATTCCCATGGTATTTCAGTTAAATATAAATAAGAAAAAACTATACTTACTTGACCGAATCTTCGGAAAGTTCAAACGCAATACTATCAACATCAGTGGCCGTACCTCCTGGCCCTCTAATTACGGTATCAGGAAATCTATGACCTTGATAATATCTCAACGTACTTTTCATATGATATGCTGTCTTCGTCGGATCTTCAAACGTCAATCCAGGTAACTTTGGAAGTCCCCAAGCCATTTGAAACTGTAACAAACGTAATACTATAAGATTTACAAAGTTGCGTGCTGTTTTAAGTAAAGTTTTTACTGAGAAACTAGTTTTATGAGTCAATGTTTGTCTTATTTTACAGCTTTCTTGTGTTATGTGAACGTTATGTTGCTATTTGTAACTAAAATGTTTTCTACTAAGTTAAGCATTTTTTTTTTGTTATTTTATTTCCCTATCTCGGCTTAAGTAAAAGTAAAATGAATCTAATGTTATCCAATCCTCACTTGTCCTTACACCAATTTATATAATATTGGTTTGTAAGTAAAAGAAGAAATGTGCAAAAGATTTTAATACTGTCAAATTGAAAATCTTCTTTTTTGAAGTCGGTCAAAAATAAATCCTTACTAATATTATAAATGCGAAAGTAACTCTGTCTGTCTGTCTGTCTGTCTGTCTGTCTGTCTGTCTGTCTGTCTGTCTGCTACGCTTTCACATCTAAACCACTGGACCGATTTTGATGAAATTTGGTACAGAGATGGACTAAAGCTTGAGAAAGGACATAGGCTACTTTTTATCGCGAAAAAATGGGTATAAGGGGTTGAAATAGGGGATGACATTTTGTATGGAAATTCGTCATTTTCGATGATAGAACCACGAATCTTTGTATTAAGGCACCTGACAATAAATAAATAAATATTCGTTCAAGTGTTTTGGAAATTTCATTTACATGGGGATGAAATTCAACCCCTAAAATATCAAAAAGCATACAGCCGAAACCACTGGGCCTAGAAACGTATTTTTTTTTACACCATCGTATTTCTTGGGGTACACGAGCACTAGCAAAGGTTTTTGGAAATTCACCCCCTTAAGGGGGTGAAAAACATATAGTCTTTCACGTCTAAACCGATTTTGATGAAATTTGGTACAGAGATGGACTAAAGCTTGAGAAAGGACATAGGCTACTTTTTATCGCGAAAAATGGGTATAAGGGGTTGAAATAGGGGATGATATTTTGTATGGAAATTCGTCATTTTTGATGATAGAACCGTGAATCTTTGTATTAAGGCACCTGATAATAAATAAATATTCGTTCTAGCGTTTTGGTAGTTTCACATACATGGGGATGAAATTCAACCCCTAAAATACCAAAAGCATACAGCCGAAACCACTGGGCCTAGAAACGTATTTTTTTTACACCATCGTATTTCTTGGGGTGCACGAGTACTAGCAAAGGATTTTTGGAAATTCACCCCTTTAAGGGGTTGAAAAGCAAATAGCCTTCCACGTCGAAACCGATTTTGATGAAATTTGGTACAGAGATGGACTAAAGCTTGAGAAAGGACATGGGCTACTTTTTATCGCGAAAAAATGGGTATAAGGGGTTGAAATAGGGGATGACATTTTGTATGGAAATTCGTCATTTTCGATGATAGAACCACGAATCTTTGTATTAAGGCACCTGACAATAAATAAATAAATATTCGTTCAAGCGTTTTGGAAATTTCATTTACATGGGGATGAAATTCAACCCCTAAAATATCAAAAAGCATACAGCCGAAACCACTGGGCCTAGAAACGTATTTTTTTTTACACCATCGTATTTCTTGGGGTACACGAGCACTAGCAAAGGATTTTTGGAAATTCACCCCCTTAAGGGGGTGAAAAACATATAGTCTTTCACGTCTAAACCGATTTTGATGAAATTTGGTACAGAGATGGACTAAAGCTTGAGAAAGGACATAGGCTACTTTTTATCGCGAAAAATGGGTATAAGGGGTTGAAATAGGGGATGATATTTTGTATGGAAATTCGTCATTTTTGATGATAGAACCGTGAATCTTTGTATTAAGGCACCTGATAATAAATAAATATTCGTTCTAGCGTTTTGGTAGTTTCACATACATGGGGATGAAATTCAACCCCTAAAATACCAAAAGCATACAGCCGAAACCACTGGGCCTAGAAACGTATTTTTTTTACACCATCGTATTTCTTGGGGTGCACGAGTACTAGCAAAGGATTTTTGGAAATTCACCCCTTTAAGGGGTTGAAAAGCAAATAGCCTTCCACGTCGAAACCGATTTTGATGAAATTTGGTACAGAGATGGACTAAAGCTTGAGAAAGGACATGGGCTACTTTTTATCGCGAAAAAATGGGTATAAGGGGTTGAAATAGGGGATGACATTTTGTATGGAAATTCGTCATTTTCGATGATAGAACCACGAATCTTTGTATTAAGGCACCTGACAATAAATAAATAAATATTCGTTCAAGCGTTTTGGAAATTTCATTTACATGGGGATGAAATTCAACCCCTAAAATACCAAAAAGCATACAGCCGAAACCACTATGCCTAGAAACGTATTTTTTTTTACACCATCGTATTTCTTGGGGTGCACGAGTACTAGCAAAGGATTTTTGGAAATTCACCCCTTTAAGGGGTTGAAAAGCATATAGCCTTTCACGTCGAAACCGATTTTAATGAAATTTGGTACAAAGATGGACTAAAACTTGAGAAAGGATATAGGCTACTTTTTATCGCAAAAAAATGGGTATAAGGGGTTGAAATAGGGAATGACATTTTGTATGGAAATTCGTCATTTTCGATGATCGAACCACGAATCTTTGTATTGAGGCACCTAATAATAAATAAATAATTATTCGCTCAAGCGTTTTGGAAATTCCATTTACATGGGGATGAAATTCAACCCCTAAAATACCAAAAAGCATACAGCCGAAACCACTATGCCTAGAAACGTATTTTTTTTTACACCATCGTATTTCTTGGGGTGCACGAGTAATAGCAAAGGATTTTTGGAAATTCACCCCTTTAAGGGGTTGAAAAGCATATAGCCTTTCACGTCTAAACCGATTTTGATGAAATTTGGTACAGAGATGGACTAAAGCTTGAGAAAGGACATAGGCTACTTTTTATCGCGAAAAATGGGTATAAGGGGTTGAAATAGGGAATGACATTTTGTATGGAAATTCGTCATTTTCGATGATCGAACCACGAATCTTTGTATTGAGGCACCTAATAATAAATAAATAATTATTCGCTCAAGCGTTTTGGAAATTCCATTTACATGGGGATGAAATTCAACCCCTAAAATACCAAAAAGCATACAGCCGAAACCACTATGCCTAGAAACGTATTTTTTTTTACACCATCGTATTTCTTGGGGTGCACGAGTAATAGCAAAGGATTTTTGGAAATTCACCCCTTTAAGGGGTTGAAAAGCATATAGCCTTTCACGTCGAAACCGATTTTGATGAAATTTGGTACAAAGATGGACTAAAGTTTGAGAAAGGATATAGGCTACTTTTTATCGCAAAAAAATGGGTATAAGGGGTTGAAATAGGGGATGACATTTTGTATGGAAATTCGTCATTTTCGATGATCGAACCACGAATCTTTGTATTGAGGCACCTAATAATAAATAAATAATTATTCGCTCAAGCGTTTTGGAAATTCCATTTACATGGGGATGAAATTCAACCCCTAAAATACCAAAAAGCATACAGCCGAAACCACTGGGCATGGAAACGTATTTTTTTTTACACCATCGTATTTCTTAGGGTGCACGAGCACTAGCAAAGGATTTTTGGAAATTCACCCCCTTAAGGGGGTGAAAAGCATATAGCCTCTCACGTCTAAGCCGATTTTGATGAAATTTGATACAGAGATGGACTGAAGCTTGAGAAAGGATATAGGCTACTTTTTATTGGGAAAAATGGGTATAAGGGGTTGAAATAGGGGATGATATTTTGTATGGAAATTCGTCATTTTTGATGATAGAACCGTGAATCTTTGTATTAAGGCACCTGATAATAAATAAATATTCGTTCTAGCGTTTTGGTAGTTTCACATACATAGGGATGAAATTCAACCCCTAAAATACCAAAAAGCATACAGCCGAAACCACTGGGCCTAGAAACGTACTTTTTTTGCACCATCGTATTTCTTGGGGTGCACGAGTACTAGCAAAGGATTTTTGGTAATTCACCTCCTTAAGGGGTTGAAAAGCACAAGTAACCCTGCTCCGGTAGTCGGTCCAACGACGAAGGCGACGTGGTGTTCGGGTGGGTTGCGGGTGTTGCGTGCTTACGCCCCTCTGTCGCCCCGGACGGAGTGGTGCGAGGAACGCGCTGACCGCAGTTCACCCCAAAAAAAGGGGATTGAAAAGCATATAGTCTTTCACGTCGAAACCACTTAACCGATTTTGATGAAATTTGGTACAGAGATGAACTAAAGCTTGAGAAAGTATATAAGGCTACTTTTTATTGCGAAAAAATAAGTATAAGGGGTTGAAATAGGGGAAAGTATTTTCTTTTTACGTCGTCTTATTTCTTGGGGTACACGAGCACTAGCAAAGGATTTTTGGAAAATCACCCCCTTAAGTGAGTGAAAAGCGTATAGACGAAACTCTTGGAGCTAGGAACGTAAAACTTTCTATGCAATTCTCTTTCCTTTGTTTTAAGTGAGCTCTAAGAAATTATTTTATTAAAATCAACTCCTAAAGGGGTGCAAAATATATAGCCGAAATCATTAGGCCTAGAAACATGGAATTTTGTATAAAATTGCCTTTCTTGGGGGAAGAGAGATTTTTGCAATTTTAGCCCTAAGGGGGTGAAAGGCGTTTAACTGAAATCACTGAGGCTAGGAAAGATCATTTTAGTACACGGTTGGCTTTCTTGGATTACCCCCAGATTGAAAAGAGGGTGAAAGCGTATAGCCAAAGATACCGGGCCTAAGAATGTGAAATTTTGTATACCGATTTCGGTTATTTTAGGTAAGCACGCACTAAGAAACAATTTTGGGCTGCCCCAAAAGGATAAAACGCATATAGTCGAAGACACCCAGCCAATGATATATCATCATTATCTTGCTCTTATCCTAATTACTTTGGATCGACGCGATATGTAGGTAGAGTACCTACTACTGCCATCGTAGATATATTGCAAAGGTTCTAGCAACATTTTATGACCTGGCCGACATTGTTGGCCAGACGGCATCACCAATTGGTCCAGGTCGATGTAAATCTTTGTCTTAGTAGTATTTTGCGACACCCACGAACAATGAAAACGTGGTAATATTTCTAGCAGCTACCAGACAGTAAGTTACAATCAAAATATTATTACAATTTTCTATCTCTACAAATAAATAAATTTGAAGCGTCTGTTTGTCTATCAAAATAATAGGTTTTATTTATGCTCACACAATACGGTCCAAATTTTTTTGTCTGTCTGTCTATTCGTTACAGGTAATCTTCAAAATGGCTGGACCGATATTGATTATATTTTACCATCAGGTCTACCAGTCGTACATAAGGAATAACTTAGACTATTTTATCTCAGGCTATATTTTATCCCGGTGTGGATGAATTAAGTCGATTTTAAAATTATTTCACTAATGGAAAGCTATTTTTAAGCGAGTAACATATTTAAGCTATTTTTATCCCGATATTCCTACGGGATCGGATACAATGCCGGTGAAATCACGGGAATATAATGGTTTAAAAAATTAATTCACTAATGAAAAGCTATATTATCAGTGAATACCATATAAAGGCTATTTTCATCCCGGTATTTGCCTAGGAACGACAACTATACCGGGGGATGTTGACCAATTTTTAAAATTCTTTCACCAATGGAAAGCTACCTATGTTGTCAGCGAGTAGCATAGGCAATTTATATCTCTGATATTTCTGGGATTTATAATTTTTTTTTTACCCATGTAAATTTATAATATCAGCAAGTTACATAGGCATTTTTTATCTCGGTATTGGCATGGGAATGGGGTCTACGTGAATGAAACTGCTGGTGTTTGATTGATATAATTTTTTTTTCACCAATGGAAAAGTACGTTATCAGAGACTAAGGAAAGGCCACAATACCATCGTATTTGCACGGCAATCTGAACTACAAGGCTGGAAGTAATTTTCAAATGTGAAAGTTTGTGAAGATATTTGGATGTTTGCTACTCAATCACGCTTAAACTGTTGAGCAGATTTGGATGAAAATTGACACGTAGATAGAGTATTTCTTAAATTAAGAAATGTAATACTTTTTATGTCGATAATATTCTTTGCGATAATAGTTCAATATGCAAGTAAATTTTTACGCGGGCGAAGCCGCGGGCAAAAGCTAGTAAAAATATAATTCTTTAAAATCGACCGCAGCGCCACGTTACTCTGATCCTACATTGGTTTAGTGATTTAAATTTCTCAAAGCACCTTTATTGCCTTTCGAACGAAAGCGGTTCAGGGCACATTGGTTGGATGACGATTTTAACCTTAACTGCATAGTTTGCCTGCATAAGTGGCATAGTGATTAAGATCACAGTCAAGACCTTAGGTACCTAAGCGACCATAGGGTAGGTTAGGTTTATCTATGAAGTAATAAATTAGACAATGTTACCAATATATAAAAGGTTATATTTCAAATTTAGTTTTACAGATGTTGTAAAGATCCAAGTATTTACCCTCTCATTGTGAGATACGATGCCCAACCTGGACAACGCTTTGTAGAAACCATAAACCGTTGCTCTGACTCTGGATATAATTTGCGACCATAAATTTTATATTTGTAAAGACCTTCAGAACGCAAAAATAAAACAAATAGTAGTGCTGTACTGCTGTGTGGTAACGCCTACGAATACTAACAACCCTAACATTGTGGGTGTCGTAAAAGATGACTAAGAGCTTTAGATAGGCCTTTTTTTTTTGGCGGCAGGCCATGGTGCGTCACACACCGTCAGTGGCGACGGGAGAGGGTGGCGAGCGAGCCCATAGCCCGCCGGGTGTGCTAAGAAAATTATTATCATCTAACATTTTCAATTCCGTGCGGTGACGAAGTGAGAATACAATTCCCTACCCCCGTTTTTGCTCGTGAGTATCGTTAAAGACAACTAAGGGATATAACATATGCAAGCGAAGGAAAACTCAAACCAAAACCCTATGCGAACGGGACTTATCTGCGTGTTATAGTAGGTTATTTTCCCTCTCATAATGGAGTTAACCTGAACCTAACAGTGAAACGTATATTGGGTGATAATGTTTTCAATTAAGAACATCATATCTTGCTTATGTAAACCTAGCAGTTAATAATGCATTTTTTTAAATATAATTTACATATTTAACAATATTTCACACATACTATAGTTGCGGCACGCTATGATGGCCGTTTTGACATATTACAATAGTGATGTGAAATGTCGATTTATTCTCGAAAAAAGTTTAGGTAATGAAATCTACATGTTTTTATTGCAAGTAGTATCTGATTAAAAAGATTTAATAAAATAAAAATATAAATGCTTACTTAATATATTTGAACGATCTGAATATTGGAATGAAAATGAATATACTTATTTGCACACGAAACAAATTAATACAAAAAGAGACCAAAAAAAAGGTGCCACAAAAGGCAATAATACAGTAATATAGTACACCAATAATTATAATCTTATAAAAATAAAAAAATAATGTTCGCGGGCCCTAATATATGTAATAAATAAATTTTGGGTCCTAAAATAATGATTCGATAAATTTTATGACTACCTGCATGTCACTATTGACAATAAAGAACAGCAATTTGCTCCTTCAAATGTAATTACTATAAATACGAAACTTCATGAGTGGACAAACGTCAAAACGGCCATCATAGCGTGCCGGTAGTATAAATGACAAATACATCTGGTGTCAAATAATAAGATGACGTTCGTCAGCTTTATTTGAAAATCCATAAAATAAAAACGTATATATTTTTGTAAATATTAAAATGTTTTTAAATTGACTCGTCAACAGACTAAATAAATATAAGCTAGCACGCAAACAAATTTTGTATATTATATCTAGCTCCCTGGACCGTCTGAGCACTATCACTAAGTACGTAATATTGAATGGAGTTTTATTGAAGACATTTCTACTATTAAGGACATTTTGTTTCTACTGAAATCTTTACGATTATTATAACTGTGTAAAGTTTTATCGCAATCAGATTAGTGGTTTAGTATTGAATAGTCAACAAATATACAAACATTTTATTTTTTTTTAATATTATTAAAATAATAGCATTTGCAACAAAGCGTGAAGCGTTAAATATTTTATTGAGGCGTAAAATATTTTATTAAATGCCGTTTTTGTTTAAACCAGACCGTATTTTATAAAATATTTTTGATAAAAATTATATTTTAGTTGTGGCATTTTCCGTGTGATGATGGAGTAAGAATACAATTCACCACTCCCTCTCTTGTCCGTGGAGACGACTAAGGGATTAAATAAGCTTATTCCATCCCTGCAAGAGAAGGAAAATTTGAAATGAAACCCTATACCAAGCCGTTTGAACAAAGTAATATAGTAGGTCAACTTCCTTCCTATTGTGGAAGAGGCTAACAGTGGAACATATTTGAGCTGAAATGAAATAAGATCAATCTAAGTTTAAAATTATGCAATCCTTAATAGATTTTACTATCTATACTATTACTACTATAAAATTATTTATTCTATTTTCAGACTATTTTCTTTGATTACGCCTATGTGTATACAATAAAAAATACGTTTTCAGATAAAGTTAGTACGCCATTTTACGCCACATTCTACACAGAGAATATAGAATAATAAACTACCAAAACCTATATACTAAATGATAGACTCATATAAAAGTGTAGCACGATAAGAATATAACGTGATCTCTCCCCTGCGTCATGTTTCCTTCGTGTGATACGGTAAGTACAGGAAACGTTACACACCGAGGAAATGAAGTAATCCGACCTTCTTCTTTCTATACACATTTTAATCCGTAATGTTTTAGTTTTATAGTCCCTATATATTCAGGTGGTAAATGTCAGGAGCAGATAGTTGACCATCTTTTTTTTTTTGAAGGAATCCTTGTATTGCGGCAGACTTTTTCAAACATAATTAACGGATAAAAATTACATGCAGACTCAGAACAACAGTTTTTGGATCGCACAAAGTGTTGTCCTACATGGGATTCAAACCCGCGACACTGGTATAGGTCGGTATCTTAACCTCTACGCCATCTGTGCAGTCCATGTCATAACTTGCCCCTTTTGTTTAGGTCGGGCTATGGTCTGTATGCAAGCTGTCCGTTCCGTCCGGGGCAATGAAAGGGCAGCGCGATAGTACCGAGTCTTTGATGTCCGTGGCTAGCCAGATCGGGTGGTGCGCCGTGAACTCGTCGCGATTATCGGTGCCAACCTGGCGCTGCCGACCATCGCCAGGGAGATGCTTGACAGCGTCAGGAACTGGGACGCGGTCGCCGCCTTCTATGAGGTTGTTATCTCACGGAAGGAGGCGGCGAATCGTGTGCGAGTAGAGCTCCTATTCGGCGACACGTTCCGCCGCCGGTGACTCGGGCGGCGCAGGCGCGAGTATCTGCGCCATTAAGCGCAGATACTCGGCTAGGACGGCTAATGCCGCCCTAGCCGAGGCCGCGGGTGATCGGACCCTCCCGAAAGGGTATTCCGTCGGGCCGACCACTGATGACAAGTCACATCTGCTCCGGTGGTCGGCCCAACAGCGAGGTGACGTGGGTACGGGTGGGTTATGGGCCCGCGCGCCGTCCTTTCATCGCCCCGGGCGGACAGGACTGCGCGTGCGCTTACCATGGCCCACCCATATTAATAAAAAAAAATTAAAAAAAAAGCCTAGTCGGTTACCCTTTCGTGTACCATCCACCTACCTCCTATCGCTCTCAAATAGCTAGACTCTTCCTCCGACAAACCGGTATTTAACCACTAAGTTATCTATGCAGTCAGCATATTGATTTCAGGAAATTATTCTAATACATACTCTTGGTATTACTGATACCTCCTTAGGCCGACTGTAATCTTACTCCACCTCACCGTCCGGAATAACTTTTTTATTATTAGTTTGAGTGTATGTTTTCCGTAACGTCCGTTTTTAGGTTATTGTATATCATATTATTATAAAGCTTTTAATTAAGGGAGAGATAAACTATGATATTGATGTTACGGAACGGAAACGTGGTCCTTAAATGTAGGCCTCATAGCTAAGCTCAAAGTCGTTCAGCGTGCAATGCTCGGCATTTCTCGATGAGATAGAATTTCGGATTCTTCTATATATGGAAATCCGTAGACGAATGGGTGTAACCGACATAGCACGAAGAATTAGCACGCTGTAGTGAGTGAACCACATAGCTCGACTAGTTGACAACAGTTAAGGAAGAAAGATTCTCGAATAGCGATCACGTATTGGAGGACACAATATAGGACGTCGTCTCACTAGGTGGACGGACGACCTAGTAGAAGTTGTTGATCGTCGTTGATTGCAGGCGGCATAGGATCGCACTTTATGGTGAAACGTAAGTAAGGCCTACGTTCAGCAGTGGACGGTGATAGGCTGAATGATGATGATGATGTCCAGCCATGTCAATACATATTAAACCAATAAATAAGAAACTACAGTTGCCAGGAACAAAATTGCATCGAGAAAAATAAATAAACCATTTATTTGAGAACGTAAATTTAAAAACTGTAAGACTGATGGACTCATATGGAAGCATATAAATATTAAAGTCTGTCGTGTAAAATATAGAGCATGCTGAAGCGATACACTGGTGCCTCGTAAAAATACCGTCACCTATTTACAAGAGACGTAGATTTATGTCCACTTTCTTTAGTCTAGATGTTTTTTTTTTAAGAACGCTAGCTGTACTAAAGAATATTTCTTTCATTGCTGGCGACTTTATAAAGATAAAAATAAATTATAAGACTGAACACCCATTTTTGAATTTCACAAATAAGCTAAGAGCACCAGTAGATAACCATTTACGGACATAGAATTTTCTTTTTCACTACTCAATCTTAATTTTCGCCCGAATAGAATTAGTTTATCCTTTTCTAAGATCTGTGGAAGTTTTTCAACGATGTTAAACTAGTGGTTTTGCTTGTACAATGAGGTACATGGTCAATTACTAGTGCCCTTACCTTAATAGTTTGGAATCTGTGATACTCGCTACTATATCATTACTTTCATTATTCAGGTTTTCACTGTGCAGTTCTGGACGTAGGCCACCCTCATATTTCGCCTCAAAGTGTGGTCCTATGCCGCCTGCATCCAACGACGCCCAGCAACAAAACTGGGGGGCTTTTAGTTTCGTCCGTTATATGTGGGGTGAATGCCGTAAAAGCCACGCTGGGCAAGCGGGTTGGAGATAAAGTAATGAATACAGTAATTTATGATGGAGTAATTATAAATTACTCATATGAAAGGATAATGCCGTTATCGCTACGCTTGGTAGGTAGGTTATAAATCCCAAGGAGATGTTAAACGTTTACCGGGGTAGAGCTGCTGCCCACACTCCCGATGAACCCTTTCGATTTTTACGACTCCGACATTCAAGTAAGGTGGCGGCAATTGTATTCTCATCCAGTCGCTACATTGGGAGTGCTACGTCACTGTAGTTTAGTGGTTAATACGCGATCTGTACAGTCAAATAATAGCACGAGACTACTGATTACGATTTCTGATTTTAAAGTTAAGTTAGTGCTTGGTTGACACGGATGTAGGTTGTTAAGGTTTTTTACCAGTAACTCTCAAGCTTTTAGAAGAACATATTTATTATAAACTGTAATATACGCGTTTAGGATTAAGTGAAGTTAAAAATTTGCATAACTAAAACATGTATTGCCGTGTGGTATTGGAGAAAGAATACAACTCACCGCCCTAACTTGCCCGTGGGTGTTATAAAAAACGACTAAGGGATATAATATGCAGATTATGCAAGAGAAGGAAAATTCGAAATAAAGCCCTACACCAGCCTGTCAGACAAGTATAGTATAGTAGGTCAATTTCCTTCCCTTTACAAAGGAGGCTCGAGCCCAGCAGTGGGACGTATATGAGGTGTGATAATGAAACATGAATGAATCACAAATGCTTTCTGATTCGAAAAGCATGACTACAAAAAAGCTATGAAGTACATAGCCCAGGTAAAAAATAATATTAATCGAAAACTTACATAAGAACAGATCAGCAGTAAATATTGATACAAACAAACAGTATTATTTACACAAAATCAATATTAAATACAAATGTATACTATAAAAATCGTTTTAACTAATACAGTCTTTGTTGCTTAGTAAACAATTATCAATCATTATAAACATAGGCGTTGCTATGCGATGTTCGCGTTAAAACTTCTTGCCGTTGACAAAAACCGTAACAGTTTTTAATGTATCTCAATTAATATGAGAAATAATTATAAGTAAAATAAAATAGGTAGTTTTAATATCAGCTCATACGTCCTACTGCTGGGTTCGATCGAGCCTCCTCCACAATAGGAGGGAAATTCACCTTAATATACCATGCTGGTCAGCCAGGTTGGTATAGGGTTTTACTTCGATTTTTCCTTCTTTTGCGTAGATGTTATATGCGTATTATATCACTTAATCGTCTTTTACGTATTCTTACTCCGTCATCACTTATACAGAAATATTAATAATTTTCATATTTTTTTAACAAAAAATAGGGATAGCGACATCTGTCGAGTCATGCCAACATCTCAGCAGACATAAAAAATGGCTAAAGGCGGCAACACATTGTTAAAACGCGACGTGAGGCAACGTGTCGACACCCGATATGCACCGTGCACACTACCAACAGGCTACGCCACGACATACTAGCAATTTCTGAAAACAGTTAGCTAACAGCAGTGGAAATGTATGGTTATGTAGTATGGATTTAATAAATAACGACTTTTCGTCGGTCATTTCAAATGCTAAACGCTAAATAAATGTAAAAAATAATACTAAATTGGCACAAATTCTGTTTGACAGTTTGAAGAATCGGGATGGAGTCAAAGAATGCATATATGCTCTGTGACAGTTCTCGAACGACTGACGCGTGGTGTTGGGTGTTGTCTAGAAACATACCGCGAGCTACGCGTCGGATGGCATGTTTACCCCCACCATGTACAACACACCGACCTGGCACGTCTGGAACGGGTGGCGTGTGCGCGCATGGCGTCGCGTCGAATGTTCATAGTGTGATTCTGGTCTATAGAGAACAATACATTTGATTCGACTCAACACGCATCGCGTTTCATCGGGTCACGTCACGTTTTAATAATGTGTTTCCACCTTAATCCTGTATCGATAATGGGACAAACTGTTTTAAATTGAAATTATTGCATTGTCATCGGGATTTGATATGGCCAAATTAATTCCACATTTAGAAGGAGGTGAAAATCACATTCATGGATTCCGTTACATACAAATTAATTTAACATAACTGCACAGATGGCGTAGTGGTTAAGATAGCGACCTACAGCGCCAGTGTCGGGGGTTCGAATCCGACGCGGGACAACACTTTGTGCGATCCACAAATTGTTGTTCTGAGTCTGGATGTAATTTGTGTCCGTTAATTATATGTTTGTAAAGTCCCCCGCAATACAAGGATTATTTCCTTAGTGCAAGGTGTTGTCTTAAATAAATAAATAAAAAAAATAAAAATATAAACTCATAACATATGTAACATAAGTAAGCCTGTAAGTAAGACTGATTATATTATATCTAGTAAGCAGAATAAGTTATGTTCGTGTTACCACAACAATTAAACATTTTTATAGTTCTGCTATTTGTTCCTTATAAATGGAGGTACAATATACAAATATTATAACTTTCATGTTAATAATATTATAAATCCGAATTTGAGTTTGTTTATTTGTTACACTTGCTCGCTTAAAAATTAAACCGATTTTAAAAATTATTTTACTAATGAGGAGCTACATTATCAGCAAGTAACATAGGCATAACATATCACCGTATTGCCAAGAATGAGAACTACGTGGGTGAAACCCCGGCCATTTGCTAGTATGATTATAAAACATAGTATTAAACTATTTATATTTACCATATTTTACAAACCTAAAGATTTCATTTCGAAAACCCAGACCAACACTTTCTAAATGATTACTTTTGCTAACTTATTCGCTAGGCGGATTTTCTTTTCAGCGTATCAGACTTTCTTTCGAGATAACGCAGGTAATAACATATTTTTTGTACTGTAGCATAAATACGGTATATATGCAATTTACTTATTTAAGTAGGATAAATACTTACATGTAGTTATATCTCAGTGACAATACCTCCTTCTTTTTCTGGATGGAAGGTACCCAGTATCCAAGCTCTTCTTTTCTGTAACACTGACAACGTAAATATAAGTATGATGCAGATTATAATGAAAAAGCATAACGAAGAAATCAACTCAGTTTCACATGTATTAGTTTAAAAAGATAAACATGGCCAAACGTGTTTATTATAATTTAAATTTTATATTAATTTAGGCAATGAATGAGAATTTTTAATGTTTAAATTATAAAGTAATACCAACTTAATCACGCTGGTCAGACGAGTTAGTATACGGTTTTATTTCGATTGTTTCTTCTCTTGCACAGATGTTATATTTATATCATATCCCTTAGCTGTTTTTTACGATACCCACGGGCAAGATACTCGTTACTTCGTACTCAAACGTCTTTAAATAATTTATTATGGTTCTTTATAATTTCTTTCGCGTAAAGCATTATCTTACGTGGGAATTTCACTATAAAACAGGACACTTAAATTGGAAGACCACTGCACATCATTACTCCCGTAAGGCGACGATTACGTTTACTACATGGTACTGGTAATTTTACTCGTAGGCTGTGAGCATTAGTAAAATCACATAAGACACCACATAAACCTGAGGCTCAACTAATAAATTCGTGACGTATTGAAACAAATACCTAATCGACAATTGTTTTGCTAAAACTTACTGCTAAAACATTTCCTACAATGCTTTTTATTTTGAATGTATAACAAATCTGCAAAAGCACGTCGGAATCTGATGTATTAAATTGTTAGCGTCAAATCTATCGCTGAAACGTTAAGATTTTCGGTGCAGGGAAATAAATGATCCATCATAGAATCTGCCTTCATTTAAATTTTGTAATAGAGTCTCCGAGCCGAATCCGCCTTCAATCTTGTATATGATTGATGATTGTGTTTCCATGGAAGGGTTGACGTCAGGTTTGGTTGATGCAATGTCCTAAAATATAATGGGCAAGAGTATGATGATCACGGTAGTACTTCTGTAATCTTCATCGGTAATCAAATATCGATAAACCAATAAATTTATATACATAGATGGCGTAATGGTTAAACTACCGTTTTATTGCGCCGGTAATATTGCGTTTGATGCCGCCCTAGCAGAGGCGGCGGGTGATCGCACCGGGGATTTAGTCTGGCAGCTGCGGAGAGGTTAGCCTCGCGACGGCGATCGGCGTCCCGGGGGGACGTCAATGGGAGAGGGTACTTCCTCGGGGTATTCCGTCGGGTCGACCACTGAAGTCAAGGAACTCTGTACCGCTAGTCGGCCTAATGACGAAGGCGACGTGCTACATGGGTGGGTTACGGGGCCGCACGCCGCCCCTCTGTCGCCCCGGACGGAGCCGAGCGGCGGGTGCGCTGACCGTAGCCCACCTCAAAAAAAAAGGCTACGGTAATAATCCGCTATATTACTTCCTCTTCGCCATTGGGCCGACACGTAATCCCGAATCCCTAACTTCCGTAACCAGCCGTGCCAATATCCTGCGTTTGATTCCCACGTAGGACAATAGTTTTTGTGATCCGCAAATTATTGTTCTGAGTCTGGATATAACTTGTGTCCGTTAAATTATAGGTTTCTAAAGTCCTCCATAGTACAAAGATTATTTCATTAGTGTACGATGTTGTAAAAAAAAAGATAAAGCCAAAAAATTCGGTTAATTTTATTACTTATAGCAACCCGCCCTCGCTTCGCTTCGGTTTCAGTCGCCTTACCCCCGTAGTTCCCAATCCCGTGAGAATACCGGAATAAAATATAGCCTATGTTACTCCCTGATATTACTAACTTGCCATTGGTGACAGAATTTTTGAAATCGGCCTAGTAGTTTCGAAGCCTATTCAATCCAAACAAATCTTACCTCTTTATAATATTAGAATAGATACTTATCTTAGTGAAACCTTTGCACATATTGCTATATCTACCCGTATCTTGCGTATTATTAAAAAGAAAAGCAGTTTGAGTAGATCTATCATTATATTATAATGGTCTACCAAATTGGACTCATCTGTTTGATGTTCTCGTTGATCGAATTGTTCTTAACATATAACAAGTAATTTTTTAAGGCAAGCGCAAAATAATTCAAGTTTATACGCTACGCTTATATTAAGGTTTTTTGATATTTTATTTATTATAAGATACAGCTAATACAAGGTATATAAAGCCCAATAACAAGTTTGCATGCATAATATTATCAATCTGCTCTTATCCTAATTACTTAGAGTTAACTCAATATATACATAAAGCCGTAGTTTTATTTAAAATCAATATGTACTTTTATTTTATAGTGTAGACTGCAACACTTTTAGCTGCCTGACTGATGTCGAACTTCATTGAGAATGTAATTGTTTCCTTTTTTTGGGGGATTTTTGGGGCCGGGTTACGGTCGGCGCACTCCTCGCACCACTCCGTCCGGGGCGACAGAGGGACGCACACCCGTAACCCACCCGTGACACGTCGCCTTCGTCGTTGGGCCGACCACCGGAGCAGGGTGACTTGACGTCAGTGGTCGGCCCGACGGAATACTCCTTGAGGAGTAGCCTCCCATCGACCGACGTCCCCCTCTCGGGGAGGTCATCAGTCTTTCATCACGCGGTCGGCCTCTCGGCGGGGAGAATGTAGTTATTGGCCAGACGGCATCAGATGGAGTTGGACTTGTAAAGCTTTAAGTCCTCTTTTACGACACCCTTGAGCAACACAACCCTTATAGAGATCCCCAGGTCGATATAAAGTCCAAATCGTCGTATACGACATCAACACGCAATAGAAGGGTTGGTAGTATTCACACAGCAATTATATAGTGATAATTATATATATATATATATATATATATATAATTGAAATTGCCTGCTGATTTGGCAATAATAACCATTTTTATGATATTTGAATGTGAAATTGTTGGCTGAAGCCATTAGTAGCCAGCCTTCTCATATGACAGATTTTACATAATTTTTAATACAGGATTAGAATATTTTTAATGTAGGATACATAGCATTTACTTTTCACGTTGTAATACCTTATTGTATTTGAGAGTAAATCAAAAATTTTTAAATTTCGAATGATTTAATATAAAAAAAAATCCGAATGGAAACTTAAACTCTATATGATGCAAGGCTTTTCTTTATCTTATATATTAATAAAAAATAAAAATTAAATAATGGAAAAAATATCAAAAATTACAAAAAGAGAATAATAATAACACTGAGATTCGATCCCACGCTGTTTGAATGCCAAAACAAAACAAAAAAAACTGGACAACTTCCCAGCTGAGCTAATGTCACTCTTGCGGCGACGGCTAAATTTAAATTCCTATTCTATTGACATTTTATTTTACTGTATAGATTAGCTAAAAACACCGACAACACAACATTTTCTATAAATACAACCTAGCTAGATCGATTTTTTGGCCCTGAAATCTATACAGATTCTGAATATATAGAACTATACAAGAATTGCTCGTTTAAAGATAAGTTATAAGATATATTTCAAGCAAGCGAAACTGGAGCTATAACTAGTAATATATACATTGTATTATTACATAGTCTATACTTACACATAGGTACTACCCCTGTCTAGACATTCTACACGGCGATAACTCGTCGTAAAACGCTAGCAATACATTTTAAAGTTGGACATAAAGAATACATCTTTATTTACAAGCAAGTCAAACTAAAAATGTTCACATAATTGTAATAATAATAATAATAATAATAATAATAAAATATTTATTTCACAAAAAATAATACACAGGATATACATACAAATTTGAAACAGAAATGTGTAGAATCATTATTTATTTGGACACTGGTACCCAAAGTAAGATTTAACTTGTGGTATGGATACCAGGCCCTCGCAATATTTGCATATAATTTAACATTAATCTATATTACAATAAGAAATTTGTGTATAGTGAGTGTTTATGTGTGACGTGGGTGACTATATGTGGCGTGAGTATTTGTGGGTGATGTAGTAATATCTAATATCTTTGAACGAGCAATTCTTGTATATTTCTATATACGGTAGAACCCGTTAATACGATCACGTTTAATACGATTTCTCGCGTAATACGCCATTTTGCGTCAGTCCCAGCAACTTGAGACATACTTATTTTCATACATTTCTTAACGCTTAATACGATTCGTCATCCCTTTTAATACGCCCACACCTGCCACTCAAATACACATATTACCCCTTGCCCAGCGACTGACGAAGTGACGACTGTCGAGCGACATAATGACTAGGAAGAAGATGAGTCAACTCCGATTTTGTCACACGCCCAGGCATTATCAGCAGTTAATGATTTAAGACGCTATGTAACTTCTTTGAATCAAAGCGAAGACGCACTGCGAAAATTAAATTACGTTGAAAATCTTGTAGGTAATTGCTAATGCCTCAAAATCTTTTTGTCAAACTAAAATAAGTAATTACTTTAAGTAACGTAATAATAATAAACAACATTTTTCATATTTTAAATATTTTTAATGTTTTAATATTTAAAAATATATCTAGTAGTAAGTATATTAAATAAAGAAAACAAACACAATTTTATTTAGGTCATTTTTAAATGTTGACTTCAATAAGTAGGTATTCAAAATAATAATAGAATATAATAAATAATAATGGCAGGTTTTTCCCTTTCCCGCCTAAGACGCGTTTTTGTTCGGGTCCCTGCGAAATCGTCTTAGACGGGTTAACCTGTATTTAAAATCTCTGTAACTGACATAACGATTTGCATGAAATTTTGTTTGCAGGATGTTTCGGGGGCAACAAATCGATCTATCTAGATCTATATAAGTAAATTAAAGAAAATCTCGTTTTATTAGTCATAATTATCACAGCTCATATACGTCCCTCTGTTGGACTCTAGCCTCCTCCACAGTGGGAGGAAAATTGACCTACTATACCACGCTGGTCAGACATGTTGGTATAGGGTTTCATTTCGAGTTTTCCTTCTCTTGCACAGATGTTTTATGCATGTTATATTCCTTAGTCGTCTTTTACGACATCCACGGGCAAGAAAAGGGGTGGTGAATTGTATTCTCACTCCGTCACCACACGATGTTGTCAGACAATTAAAACATTATCATTTGAATATAAAGCAAATTCAGCGACTACTATCGATAATAGAAATAGTCGTGTTGGGAAATCAAATAGTCCCTTAATCCAAACAGCCTTAGTTTAAGCCTTGGTCGTCCTTGTGAGAAAAATTTTTCTTTTGAAAATAATTCTGTTATTATTTTCATCTTTATATATAAATTTCTTGTGTACGTGGGTATGTTACTCTCCTCCTAAACGGCTGGACCGATGTTGATGAAAGTTTGTGTGTGTGTGTTCACAGAGATTCGACAATGATTTAGATTCACAATTGAACCCGGTAGGTGGCGCTGCTGTCGATTTCAAGGCGAATTCCTTTTATTTTATTTGAACAGAACAACCACTGTTGGATCAGCTAGTCTAAATATATTTACCAAAAATAAAAATACCATTATCATTCGGTCACTTTATAGTTACAGAACAGATATACCTTTTTTTTTGAGGTGGTGGGTTGTGGTCGGCGCACTCCTCGCACCACTCCGTCCGGGGCGACAGAGGGGCGTAAGCGCGCACACCCGCAACCCAGGTGGGTTGCCCAACGACGAAGGCGACGTGGTGTTACAGGTGTAACACCACGTCGCCTTCGTCGTTGGGCCGACCACCGGAGCAGGGTTACTTGTCATCAGTGGTAGAACAGATATACCTACCGTTCAGCTAAATTTAAGCTCAATAGGAAGGCAACTGAACTACCATAGCACGTTCTTCTCTTGCATAACTGTTATATGTATATCATATCCCTTAGTCGTCTTAGACTAGGCATCATAAGGATACATTTTCTCGGCGAGTATTACTGCCTACTCTATCAACAGAGTTTTACTACTCCTATACGATAAATGAATGAGTTACAAGAGATGGTAACAGCAGTACATGATGCTTTTGAAAGAAAAGGAATGAAAATTAATGTAAAGAAGACGAAAGTTATGGTATTTGAAAGGGAAGAAGTTATGACGGAATGCAAGATACGTATAGAAGAGGAAATATTAGAACAAGTGCAAGAGTTTGTATATCTGGGATCTACATTTGCGAGAGATGGTAAATGTGAAAGTGATATTGAAAGAAGAGTGTGTAAGGAAAATATTGTGAATGGTGCTTTGCGCACCTTTATGGGCAGCCAAAGCCTGCTTAAGAAGACTCGCCTAGCTGTGCATAGGGCAGTGCTTGTACCAACTCTAATGTAAGGAAGTGAGAGCTGGGTATGGCAGAAGAAGTACGAAAGTAGAATAAATGTTGTGGAAATGAAAGTGCTGAGGAGCATGATTGGTGTGAAACTGAGTGATAGAATTAAAAACAGAGTGATTAGGGAACGTTGTGGAATGAATGTAGATGTAGTGACAAGGATTGAGAAAGGTATGTTAAGTTGGTTCGACGATGTAGAGAGAATGAATGAAAGGCGACTAACAAGGAGAATTTACAAGGCGAATGTGTACGTAAGTGTTGGAAGGGGAAGACGGAGGCGGACGTTCCACAATCAAATCGGGGACGTTCTTAAGAAAGGCCAGGTTAGGAGTACCCTGAACCGAAGAACATGTATGAGGAGATTAATGAATGTGGAGGAGGCGAAAGTGGTATGTCAAGATCGTAGCAAGTGGAAGGAAGTGGTCTCTACCTACCCCTATGGGAAAGAGGCGTGATTATATGTATGTATGTATGTACATGATAAAAATGGCAACACAATGTATTCATGACCTTTCTTAATACGATGAGTCTAATTTATTTCCATCCATCCATCAGCCTACACACGTCCATTACTGGACATAGGCCTCCCCACGATAATGCCACTCGGAACGGTCCTGTGCCACTTGCATTCAACGGTTCCCTACGACTTTGAAAATGTCGTCAGTCCACCTAGTAGGGCGTCGTCCTACACTGCGTGATTCAATTCGTGGTCGCCACTCAAAAACCTTTCTTCCCCAACGGTTGTCAGTTTGATGAGCGATGTAGCCTACCCATTGCCATTTAAGCGTGCTAATTCTGCGGGCTACTTCGGTTACATATGAGTATATCGGTTTATTTATATGCTACATAAAGAAAATCAACATCTCGATTGTAACGACGTTTCATGATGACAGGTGAAACGTGAGAAGCATATATTATCACATCCACGTAGTCGTGTAGTCGGACATTGATTAATACAGGTACACTAAGCTCCGAAGGAAGGCCTTTGTCAAAAGTATCGAAGTACACCCGCCTACATTCGGTAATTGGACTCTCATACATGTTATTCGCCTTTATATCGCAAATTCTGCTTAATTTGCAATGCTTATGAATTAATTAATTATAATTGCTATTCGGGTACATTGTTACCAACTTATTTGGTTAATATATAAATAAAATCTAATTAGTTATTCATTTTTCGTTACTGACTTATTTTTGCCTGTTTTTACAATTTGTTATTAATATATGAAACTTTTGAATTAATATGATAGATTAAAATTAGTTTAAAGACGAACATAAGAACGCTGTTTTAATTATTTGAACGAAATATCGTTACGATGTCATATATCTGTATATCCCAATATTATTGTGAGTTTCTTTGTTTGTTTGTTACACTTTCACGCTTAAACCACTGAACCGATTTCAAAAATTCTTTCACCAATAGAAAGCTATTATAGCTTTCCAGGGAGGGGAGCTTATCAGGGAGTAACATAGGCTATATTTTATCCTGGCATTCCCATGGGAACGGGAACTACCCGGATAAGGCAACTGAAACTGAAACGAAGCGAGAGAGGGTTGCTAGTCTGTATATAAATTAATAAATAAAATAATGCCTGCGTTGTTCTTAAATTTTAATATTAATTTAATAATTATATGGCATTTATTTTGTCCTTGTGGTGACAGATTAAGAATACAATCACCACTCCCTATCTTGCCCATGGTTGTCGTAAAAGACTCTAAGGGATATAATACCCATATAACATCTATGCAAGAGAAGGAAAACTTAAAACAAAACATTATACTAACCTGACTGACCAGCATGGTATAGTGAGATCAATTTCCCTCCTATTGTGGAAGAGGCCTGAGCCCAGCAGTGGGACGTATATGAGCCGAGATAATAATAAAAAATGGCATTTATTTATTTAATTCAAATAATCAGATAAAAAAAGGAAACTGATATGACTGTTGTTTGTGATAAAATGTTTTGGGTTTCTACCCCTTTAAAAAAAAAGGTTCTACTCCTTGAAAATTATTAAATTACTCTATATTTCAATTATTTAATTATTAAATAATCTAGTCACGCGGCAGCGTGTCAAGCCAAGTTCAAGCAAAGGAACTGGCTAGTAATATTACACGAACCGCTTGGTGCCACTTTTGACCCTTCTTTAACTCAAAACCTCTTTAACATAAACATATAAAACTACGTGAGTTTAATTATATTCATAAGGACATATAGAAGCCCAAATTTCATGAAGCTAGCTCAAACGGTTACAAAGATATGAAGGTCAAAAAGTCGTAAATTTTAGCACTGACTGACATATAGTACCTAAATCTAACCTACTTTCAGAAGACCTAGAAGGATGAAATTTGGAATGCAGCTCGGTAATTGTATGTAAGCGTAGGAAAAATCTAAAAATAAAAAAAGTTGAAAAGTAGGGGGTCCACATAAGAAATTTTTTTTTGATTGTAGCGTTGGAACCGTTACGACTTTACAAGCAGATATTTGAAACTATACCAATATATGTATTTATTATATTTGCTATATAACAGAAATATAAAAATAAAGTAAAACTAGACAGGTGTCTAGTTTTCTTTACAAAAAGTAATGATGTCCCACCAAAAACATAAATGTAAAAAAGGAGAGCCAAGTTCAATACAAAAATTATGCTTGGCTGTAGAATGGAGATCTAAATGAGTGCCAAGTTCTATGCAAAATACAAATATGTATTTATAGGAACAAAATAACATTATGAAAAAGTATTAAACTCTATTTCTTTGCTTTATTGGATACCTATAACAATTGTTGTTATTTAAAAAGAATGTGAGATCCTTGGCCAGTTTTCATTACATCAATAATTTTATAAAGTTATTCAACATATATATATATATATCTTATATATAAATTTCTAGCGTACGTGTGTATGTCACTGAACTCCTCCTAAACGGCTGGACCGATGTTGACGAAATTTTTTGTGTGCGTTCAAAGAGGATTCGAGGTGATGATGATGATGGTTTAGATTCACAATTGGATCCGGTAGCTGGCGCTGCTCTTTTTTACATTTATGTTTTTGGTGGGATTATAATGACTTAAAGCTAGTGTAATAAAACTTCTTCAAAATTAGTTAAAATTTAAAATATGGTGCATCGGAATTAATGGCATCAATTTTATATTTTATATAATGGCCAGTGTTCTTAACTTCCTTATCTACATTGTAAGTTTTGTCATCATAGTTTAGTGTAATCGTGTGTTATATAGAACCGTTTGAAGAAATAAACTAAGTTGAATTACCAGAACGATGACGTCACGTCGTCAAGCACGTATGCAGTAGAGTGCACGTATGCTTAAGGTTGTTGGCTCCGTCCTGTTTAATAAAAAAAAATCTTGACAGCATTCTAGATGATGAAAATCTGGTCACGGATACTGACAAATGGACATAGATCCATACTGACTAATGGAATATATGTATATCCCACTAAAGGGCTTGAGCCGCCGCCATAATTGAGGGAAAATTGGTCTTCTATATCACGCTGGTCAGACCTGTTGGTATAGGCTTTCATGTAGAGTTGCCCTATTATTAGATAGCTGTTATCTGTATATTACATCTCTTAATCGATTTTTACCATACCCACAGGTAAAAGATTGGATAGTGAACTGTACTCTTACTCCTTCACCACGCGGTATTTAAGTATATAGGTATTATTATTATAAGAAAAGAAAAGCTCAAAATGTTCAATTACAACTACGATTGAGGAGAGTGATGGCTTTTCTCGTGGTTAACTTGTGATTGGGTGCCATTTTTGGGATCAGCTTTATTTGAGAATTATATTATGTAGTAGTTCAAAGGGCATCATACAGGAGTTAATACTAGGCATGTTGTATGCAATATTATTTAAAATAAGTTGGTGAAAATATAAAAAAAAATTGACAAACCCGCTGAGTTTCTTGCTGGATCTTATTAGTGGTCGCTTTGTTATTTGGTGGTGGATTTTTGAATCAATTTAAGGTGAAATGTAAAAATTGACAAAGCCTTCGCGGGCTTTATGTTCAATAGTTGAATTTGTGTTACCAAACACATCGATTGTAGGTTTGATATAGGCTTTCTATTTCTAGTTTTCTTTCACCTATAGTGATGCTTACATTACAAACGTATTTAATACCACTTGCAGAAAAGATAGTTGAACTGTATTCTTTCTCTATTATCACAGGGGAAAAAAAGAATATTTTTCTTTATCACGAAGATTAAGGCACAAGAAAATACAACGCGCAGCAAAAAATTGGAAAGCTAAAATTCGATTGCGTGATGTAATCGCCCTCACTTCAAACTACATTTAGTCGTCGTTGACAAATAGTCATAGTTTGTTGGACTATAATAAAAACGTATCTGGATATAGATTATTAACTTACTATTTGGCTTTAAATATAGTTTAATGTGTTTCTTAAAGTCTTAAGAACTTATAGCATTTTATTTGTTGCCTATATCAGTAGGCAACAAATAAAATGCCCCTACACTTAAAAAGGTTTTTTTACTGTGCGGGTTATTATTTGCTCTGTCAATTCCATTTTCCGTCTATTAAAGGGTCTACAGGAATTGAATGTTTGATTTTATTGGCAAATATAATACCTTGTCTTACGATGACGGAGTAAGAATAGAATTCACCACCCCGTAATATATCCGAGTATCGTAAAAGACGATTAAGGGATTAAATATGCATATAATAAATATCTAAGAGAAGGACGACTCGAAATAAACTCTATACCACACCTTCTCACCAGCGTAGTATAGTAAGTTAATTCTCCTCCTATTATTAAGGATTCTTTGAGCCCGGGAGCGGGACGTATATGAGTTATAATCATGATAATACCCTGCACTTGTGTATAAATCTTGTACGGGCACTTAGCAAATATATAATTAACATACACAAATTATATAATTCTCTCAAGACTCATAACGACTGTTTGTACACAAATATAATCCAATTATTTTTATTACATTTATAGAACGTAATGGCTTTTTTGGTATTTAAAGTTGTTACTATTATTGTTAATATTGTGCGAATAAAGTCGAGAAACTCTCCAAACGACGTAATTTGTTTGTTAGTCTAGGACTCTAGGTACATTCTTGCAAGCTTAATTAGTATTCGGATTTGCAACTGACTGCAAGAATCTATTCTTGATTTTCATAGCATAACAAAAAAAGTTAAAATATGATAAATTACAAAAAATCGCTTCAAAAGTTGGTGTCTAAAAATGTTTTTTAATATTTAATTAATTAATTTTAGGAGACAGCATGGCGTATATATCTAGGCAAATTTTAAACGGTTCACGGCTAGCTGCGCTTTGTAGAAAACGGTATCTATCCACTAGCTCCCGTTTGGTTTTCTCCGAAGAAGTTGCAGTTGCAAAGACTAAAGGCAAGCCAATCGTCGCACTCGAGTCCACCATCATTACGCATGGTATGCCATATCCGCAGAACTTAGAAACAGCAATACAAGTCGAGAATATTATTAGAAAACAGGTAAGTTGTGTTAACTGCAATAATTTAGCTTTTAGAAAGTTTATGTTTCTTTTAGCGTGTTAGGGAACGAGACGACAGTAAATTTTTACGATGTGCGCGCATGCCATCATAAATGTCAACTAAATCATCATTATCATCATTATCATAGCAGCCCACAGTCGTCTCACTGTTGGGCTCGGGCTAGGGATGTGAAAATATAATCGATTTTTATAAAAATCGATTATTACAAAAAATAATCGATTAGTAATCGATTTTTACAATCGATTATCAAAATAATAAAAATCGATTTTTTTATTATTTGAAATTCGATCGAAATTAATCGATTATTCACTGCCAGATTTCCTAAAAAAATCTGTTGACTGTAAAGTCGGTTTACTGACGATAGTTGAACGTGACAACGTCATAAGAAAATACTGATGGAATGGTTTCATTTTCCAAAAGAAAATTTTAATTTTATTTGTTTGATAGATATTTTGTATGGATCAAGCCTTAACTGGAACGCCTCAGAGCGAGGTAACGCCGCATACGTCATGTTTTTTCGTGTGTGCAGCCGGCTCCATCGAATTATAAGACGTTGTCACGTCAAAAAAGGTCATCACGATTGTTTCATACTTTATTAGAAAATAAAGCTCACATTTCCTAAAAAAAAAAAGGTCATCACAATCCTGTTGGGAGAAAAAATCGATTATTTTATAATCGATTATTTATTTTTAATTAATCGTTTATTTTAAAATCGACTTATTTTAAAGAACAAAACTTGATTATTTTCCCTCCAAGTCACATCCCTAGCTCGGGCCTCCTCCATAATGGGAGGGAATATGACCTACTACTATACTATGCTGGTCAGACATGTTGGTGTAGGGTTTTCATTTCGAGTTTGCCTTCTCTTGCACAGATGTTATGTGATATATGTGGGATATAATATATATCCCATAGTCGTCTTGTACGACATCCACGGGCAAGATAAGGAGTGGTGAATTGTATTCTTACTCCGTCACCACACGGAAGGAACTACAACTAAATAATACCTTATAATAAAACTTTCAATCTCTTAAATGCCTTTTTCTTTCTATTACAAGTGGCGTTTTCCTACAAACTTAGTATAGCGCAAAATTAATTAGCGGATAAAATTTCAAAATGATTTTTATCTTGTTACGCCAAAGAAGTATAACTTCTTACGTACGTATATAAGTACACACACTCTTTTTACTATATATATTACTAGCAACCCGCCCTCGCTTCGATTTCAGTCGCCTTAATCGCGTAGTTCCCGTTTTTGTGGAAATACTGGGATAAAATATAGCCTATGTTACTCAGGGTAAATGTAGCTATCTAATGGTGAAAGAATTTTTGAAATCGGCACCGTAGTTTTTGAATTATTAATTACAAACATACACACAAAAATACAAAGTTTTCCTCTTTATAATATTAGTGTAGATTAGTTTTCCGCACAGAGTTTCCCACAATTTACGATCTGTTCATTTCCTGCGTGTATAGAAAGGGATTTAAGTAGATAATATTGTTTGCTTAAATGCGCCTTTGAAGCTATTGGAGTATAGACCTACTGTTGCATAACCATTCAGCGATGTCTTTCTGGGGCATCAGCTTAGTGGTGGCAGCTGGTCTTACGATTCTGATTAGTTTTGTAGGTTCATTATTCATGGGGCAAACTAACAGTAAATGAATGTTATGTTGTTATCACAAGACTGCTAGTTACTGCCCCCTGCCTTCAATTCACGTGGTGTCCAACGTTGGACTACACTTGGTTTATGATGAGTTATGAAAATTATGATGAATTAACACTATTAGGTTTGGTGATTAGCAAATTATCAAGCAGAGTCTCTTTTTTTCGTGCGTACGCGTCGACCGCCGGTAGTTCTTCCCGTCGGGAACCCCTTTTTTCGTACCGGCGCGCTCTTATCGTTCCACCAATACCATTGTGTCACGTCAATAAGTGTCAACGTTTCATTGGCTGCATTTGCGAACGAAATATGAACAAAATTGACATTTTCGTTTCGTTATTATCAAAACAAAACTACTATAAATTCCTTTTCATTGTGAAAAAAATCCAAATAACAGACGATTTTAGGTTGAAGACGAAATTTCTACCTGAGTTAACAAACTTTCCAAGTGTCATATCTCATGGCCCCAATAATATTTAAAACTTGTGAAAAATCCAATAAAACTTTTCTTAGATTCAGGATTGAAACCGTTAAACCAAGAGTCGATATTATATGAGCCTTTTTTTGGGGGGTGGGTTACAGTCGGCGCACTCCTACCACCACTTCGTCCGGGGCGACAGAAGAGCGTAAGCACGCACACCCGAACCCAATCGTATAGCACGTCGCCTTCGTCGTTGGGTCGACTACCGGTGCAGAGTTCCTTGACTTCAGTGGTGTTATATGACCCTGGACTATGATAACAAACTCGGTCTTATTTCATCGTCATCGTAAACCTACTCTTATCCCAATTACTTAAGGGTCGATTCAATATGTACCCATCTTTCATAGTATTACAAAAGTTTTAAAAATAGTTTTATCACCGGCCGCCTTTCTGACATCAACTCTCCTCGAGATTGTAAATGTTGACCTGACGCTATAAGACGGAAACTCCGTCTCTTTCCAGATCGAAGAAAAGGTCTAAGTCATATTTTATGATATCCATGAACTAAGTAAGCGTTCCGTGTGGTGACAGAGTAAGAATACAATTCACCACTCCCTATTTTGCTCGTGGATGTCGTAAAAGACGACTAAGGGATATAATAAGCAAATAACATCTATGCAAGAGAAGGAAAACTCTATACCAACCTGTCTGACCAGCATGTTATAGTAAGATCAATTTCCCTCCTGTTGCGGAGTAGGCTCGAGCCCAACAATGGGACGTATATGTTCTGAAATGATGTTGATGATGTAAGTGTTGGTAGTATTCGTATATAACTCTCTTATTTAAAACCTGACAGTTTTAAAAACTTAAAATATGTACTTCAGCATCTTCGTTTTCGTAATGTTATTTTAAGTCACACCTCCTATCTTTGGTTTCGTAAAAGACGACTAAGATAATGCATGCCGCATAAAAATAAATGCATGCCGCATGAGGAAAGACCAACGTCCTCCCCGAGAGGGGACGTCGGTTGATAGGAGGGTACCCCTCAAGGGGGTATTCCGTCGGGCTGAACACTGACGATACCCTGCTCCGGTGGTCGGCCCAAAGACGAAGGCGTGTCTCGCGGGTGGGTTACGGGTGTGCATGCTTACGCCTCTCTGTCGCCACGGACGGAATGGTGCGAGGAGTGCGCCGACCGTAACCCACCCCTCCAAAAAAAAAGGCATTAAATGCATATAATATTTATCAAAAAAAGGAGAATTAGAAACTCTATGTCAACACGTCTGTAGGTCAAGTTTTCCTCATATTAAAGAGGAGGCTTGAGCCCAACAGTGGGATGTGTATGAGCTGAAATGATAACTAAGAAATGATTTTAAGTCAACTTCTCTGTAGCGCAAGTTATGGATAAAATTTTAAATTATTATATCTTACTAGCCGACCCGGCGAACTTCGTTCGTTAAAATTTTTTTCGTAAATATATTTTCTAAATTGCCGAAAATATAGTCTCTAATGGAAGAACCATTACAGCTTTGTCGGGAAAGATTCAATCGTCTTGGTCGCAGGATTGTTAATGATGATTCAAAGAGAATACAAGTTACTGATTATTGATTTCTGACAAAATTATAATTATCAAATTTTCAACCATACTTAATCATAGACAAAATTACGTTTAGCTGTCATTACCGTTTTGTTATTACATATCAAAAGCGTTTTTTGTTATACCTCGTTTCATAGTGACTTGTATTCTTTTTGACGTTTTATGTCACGTCACACTTGAACGCGATCAAACAGGATAAAACGTATCCTATATCCGTCTCCTGGTTTTAAGCTACCTCCCCATTAATTTACAGCCAAATCAGTACAGCCGTTCTTTAGTTATAAATAGTGTAACTAACACGACTTTCTTTTATACATATAGATTAAATATCACATTCGAATGTCAATTTCGTGTACAGGGTAAATAAGGACACAAATATTAGCATTTCATTCCTTGACGAGAGTGCTGTAATAAGAGTGAATTAGTAATTCATGTTACTCCATCCATTTCAATTTGCATTAGATTTTGTCTATGGCTCTACACGTGTCGACGTGTTGTTTCTTTCACATGCGACTTATATATTATACCCTGATAGAATTTGGCTATAATTATTTATTAATAAAAGATTTTTGAATGTGATTAATAATACCAGATGTTATTAATTTTAACTATTTATAGTATTTAGTACATTATGTCAAGGTTCCACATTTGACCACCAGTATGAACAATCAGCACACCACATTCTCTGGGAGTGCGATCTCTGGCATAACGAGCGCGACCATATGTTAAACAATTTGCAAGTGACCTCTGGAGTAGTATACTATATGGACCTTGTAGCAACTCGAGAAAATTTCCGTGGGTTCAGGCGTTTCTGCCATACCTACTATGGCAATCAATCTTAAGACTCACATATAGGCCCCGTTAGTTCTCCCATATCCCCGGTGCTGTACGGCTGCGCTTATCGTAACTGCACGTCTTCTTATTTATTGACTAACTAGTCAATTTTGTTTTATGTCTCCCGCATTGCCTAGGAGGGAAGTGGAATCAAACTCTTCCAACTCCTCCCGTTTAACATTTTCTAATTAAATTAGTTGCGGGTTCCAAGACAATTAAAATCATTTTCTGGGAGTGCCTAAGGGTCAAACCTCGGTGTGATCTATGGAGACAACTGTGGATCCTGGCTTACAGGAGTTACAGTGGTAGGAATATGTGGTGGGATTAGTCCCACAAAGTATTTAGTATCATCATCATCTCAACTTATATACGTCCCACTATTGGGCTCGAGCGTCCTCCACACAAGGGGGTAAATCGACCTATATATCGGGTTTCATTTCGAGTTTTCGATTGTCCAAAGCTAAAAGACGGCAGATTCTTGATCCTTTCGTTCAGATCTTAAATCTAGGTCTCCAATCTTTCCACATGCGGCCTTGGCTGTTATCAACAGGCTTCTTCCTTTATTAAACACTAGCTGACCCGGCGAACTTCGTACCGCCATAATTTTTTTCGTAAATATATTTTCTAAATTGCTGAGAATCTAGTCTCGGATTACGTCGCACTCGGATCTTACTCAGCTCCATGCGGTAGAGGGTGAGCCAGAAAGTTACTTCGAGACCCTCCAGCATCTCCTGTCACCCAAAGTTCTTGGCGCGGCGAAGGCCAACCTGAAGGTAGACCGTGAAGTCACGGTGATGGCGCCGGCTGCGGGTGTAGGATCTCCAAGAACGTATGCACACATCCCGGAGATCCGCTAAGAAGTTGTTGATCCGCTCAACGGTTTCGCATATGATTCAAAGAGAATACATATTATTGATCTATGACAAAATTATAATTATCAAATTTTCAACTATACTTTCTTTTTAACAAAATTACGTTTAGCTGTCATTTGCGTTTTGTTATTACTTGTCAGGTACGCTTTGGTTATACCACCTTTTAGAGTATTCTCTTTGACGTTTTATGTCACGTGACTCGAGAACGCGGTCGAACGGGATAAAAAATATTCTATGTCCGTCTCCTGGTTCTAAGCTCACCCCACCAATTTTCAGCCAAATCCGTACAGTCGTTCTTGAGTTATAAATAGTGTAAACTAACACGACTTTCTTTTATATATATAGATTTAATTGTTTTACCTTCTACCAGGGTGCAGTACCAGCAACGATAGCAATCCTCAAAGGACAACTCACAATCGGCCTTACCGAAGAACAGCTACATTACCTAGCTCAAGCAAAAGGTGTAGTGAAAGCATCCAGAAGGGATTTGGCACCGATTGCTGCAGCAAAACTAGATGGCGCCACTACGGTAGCTGGCACTATAATAGCAGCAGAGCTGGCTGATATACCTATATTCGTTACAGGAGGAATAGGTAATACAGTTTTTTTTTATTAATTTTCTATTCAACCATCAGCCTATACTATCCCAAAGGGGATAATGCATACATGGTATTGATTATAATAAACTAAGTGCGAGTCGGAGCCACGCACGTAGGGTTCCGTACCATAATCTAAAAAAATCGGGTTTGTTGTATGGGAGCCCCCCTTAAATATTTGTTTTATTTTGTTTTTAGTATTTGTTGTTATAGCGGCAACAGAAATACATAATTTGTAAAAACTTCAACCGTCTAGCTATCGCGGTTCTTGAGATACAGCCTAGTGACAGATAGACGGACGGACAGACAGCGAAGTCTTAGTAATAGGGTCACGTTTCTTTATTTTTTTATTTTATAATTTTTCGATAATGGTACTGTAATAAATTAGTTTTGTTATGACATAATTCTCCATGTGGTAACAGAAAAAGAATAAAATTCACCACCCCACTATGCAAGAGAAAGAAAACAAGATATAAAACCCTTTACCAATACGTCTGACCAGCGTAGTATGGTAGGTCAAACTCCACCCCGCAATGGAAGAGGTCCGACCAACAGTAGGACTGAGTATATGGCTGAGATGATGGTAATGAAAGAGTTCAAGGGTCGCTCCCTTCCATCTAATGTGGTTGAGGGGAGTGATGGCTACTCTAGTAGTTAAACCGTGATCGGGCTGCTTGTAGAATCTGGTCCAGCCATATTGTCTTTCTTTTCTTTATTTATTTTTTTTTGTTGTACTAATATTTGAAAATTTATACATGTATACAATCTCGAAGGGCATCACATTTGAGCTAATACCATATGTTGTACGAAGTATAAAATTATACATATTTAAAAGAGGAAAAAAAAATTACAGCCAGCTGAGTTTCTTGCCGGATCTTCTTCCGGTCCGGTGGTGGATTATTGTATTATGTTCAAACGATGTGTAAATTGGACAATATGTACGTACATATTGTCAAATTAAGGGGCTTATGCACAATGCATAAGTCATGGGATTAAATCAAATCAAATCATTTATTCTGCAAGCCCTTAAGGGGTTTATGCAGAATAAATGATTTGATTTGATTTAATCTCATGACCTCGTGATTGGCGGTCGTATCTTATATCTTTAAACGAGCAATTCTTATATATATATATATATATATATATATAAGAAGAATAGAATATATATAAGAGAATATATATATATAAGAAGAATATATATACAAGAATTGCTCGTTTAAAGATATAAGATTACAATAATTTAGCATTTTATAAAAAGAAAAGGAAAAATAAATAAAATAAAAATTAATAGAAAAAGTTATTCACAATTGATTATTGACCTATTCATTAATTCGTCAATCGTATAAAAGGCATTTTGAGTGAGCCAGCGCCTGAGTTTAGTTTTAAACGCTAATTACAATTTAACAAATTGCTACTACTCAGATGTCGATTTTCTGCGATTATAAAAGTATGGGACTAAGTTATGTGAAAACTTAAATTATAAAAGCTGTAAATTTCTAAAAAGTACTTAAATAAGTACTTTAATGTACTTTTTAATAAAGTTCCTACATTAATTTCTTCGCTTGAGTAATATTATTAATAGTGTACCGAGTCATTTCCCTTGAGTGTTATATAAAGATGATAGATGACTTACGCCAATAACTAAAAGAGACAGAATAATTAAGTAACGAGTTTCATTAATAAATAAAAGAGATATAAAAATACGGTGAAATTTCTTTTTATTTTAAATAGTACTGCTATAAGGAATAAATACTTATTTAGCAATTGACTTTACTAATATAGAGTTATCGTACAAAAGAAAATCCAGATTCAAAACAACCATTTGTAAATATTATAAAGGACTATTAAAAATATAGTCCTGCGCAGAAATCGAGCTTAGGAGGAGGCAAAATGATGGCATTTTCAAAGAACTTTCAGCTGGTCCTTTGGAGACGTAAAAGATCTCGTAACTAATCTACCCTTTGGTGCCTTTGAGACCTAATCAGTCTCCTAAAATTACGGTTTTGAACATAATTTATATACTGCTGTGAAAATAATTATACTACTGTGCGTTAGGGACCTAATCCATCTTTGTTTTTTTTTTATGTCCTTGAATTCACCTTTACGTAGGAAGCAAATATGTATATTTGTCTTACCTACTCATACTTAAAGTACTTTACACGTTAGCGCCTCCAGCGAGGAGTGAGAAAACACGATTATAGTCAACGCACAATACAAAAGTCCTGCAAGAGGTCTGATAGATCTCATAACGCAACGTACGTGTTAACCGAAACACATTTTGTGCAGTGAAAAGACTTATAAATTAGACTTTTACGTTACTAGACTTAGAAATTAGGTTCCTATGTATTGCATGTTAGAGTGTGTCATATTTATTACCACATTTCGTATAATTCTGTCCATAACGCAGTAGTTTACTCGTACATGGTAACACTGCGACAGTTCCCGAATCAGGTATAATTTTGTACAAAGTAAGTAAGCTACAAAGATAATTTGCTGGTAACATCAAAAACTAACAGTGTTATAAAAAAATTGAATTGGATAGCGTATCAATGTATCATCATCATTCAGCCTATCACCGTCCTTCCATCCGACGACGCTGAGCAACTTTCACCAGGTCGTCGGTCCACCTAGTGGGGGCGTCCTAAACTGCGTCATCTGATACGTGGTCGCCACTCGAGAACTTTTCTTCCCCAGCGGTTGTCGGTTCGTCGAGCAATGTTACCTGTCCATTGCCAATCCAGCGTGCTAATTATTCGTGCTATGTGCTATATGCTGAATGAAACATAGAAAAAGTCAAAAATGTTAATAAAATTGTATTAATATAATTATATGAGTGTTGAAACGTGATTCGTTTTTTTGGTACTTAGATCGCGTGAAACTTATTAGAAGGGTACTTATAACCTGACATCATAATTGGCCTGCTCTTAACCCAATTACTTAACCTCGGTGCAATATGTTTTTCGCCTCGACAAACTTTTGACCCTCTTTTCTCCATTCTGTATCCATTCATCCATTTTTCTGCGAATTTTAGCCTTATAGCTTTTCCCTTTCATGTTAAGTATTCTCTTGGTAATATTACTTAAATTTACATCAGATGTCCGCAACATACACGCACGCACAGGACGTGCTTCTGAATTTTTCAGTCAGTATCGCCACTGTCGTACATTTTCTAATATTTTTTTTCCTTAAACTCATTGTCATGTCATCATCAATGAACTATCAAATATTGATGTCATTTTAAAATAAGAACTGGAACAATCTGTACAAATAAATAAAATTGAAGTGTCAGTTTATAATCTCAAAATAATAGGTTTTTTCATGCTCACACAGTTATTTGCGCGACATCTGTGTCTAAAAACCGGTTTAATTTTTTTATCCGTGTGTCTGTTTCTCTTTGTTCCGAGTAATCTTTAAAATAGCTGGACTGATTTTGATAATATTTTACTATCAGGTAGCTGTCTATATATGGAGTAAAAATATGGAGTTGGCTATTTTTCCTCTTAGAAAACTCAGTAAAATTTTGCCTGGTTCGGGAATCGAATTTGAGGCCTTATGAATTGTAGTTGCGTATAATAATATGTTAGGTAATATTGGATATTTAAAATGTAGGGGCAAACCGAATGAAACCGGACCGACGCGAGAAATAAAAATGCAAATGCTTCAAATATTAGCCAGAATTTTAAAAATAATTAATACTTTCAAATCTGTAATTGTAGGAGATTATGAATGAAATAGTTAAACTCTCAATTTGTAATGCTGTTGTTAGAAAATGAATATTATTTTATTTATGTAAGATATTATACGCGCTTTCCAACAAAAATTGAACTAACCAATATATATTTTTAGTATAACCAACAGGTTGTCTCGAACTCAATCTTGATAAGGACTTATTTAATGGTTTTATTAAGGAATTACAACAGATTCTTAGCACTTGACATGCCAGAAATTTCTATTCAAATAATGTGCTAACCTATTACTAAATTGAAACTATTAATTTCTATTTACCCAAGTTTGATATATTTACGAATTTACAATTGGGTAAATATAATATAATTATGTAGTTAAATAAATTCTCAATATTGACAAAGACCTTCGCACTGTTAAAAATCGTCTAGCGCCCTTTTAATGGAGATCCTTGCCGACTATTTCGGGAGGCCTCGATTATAGTTGGTCGCTTAACGGGTCTATGCCTACCAGACGTGACGTGGTAAAGTCTACGTCTGTAGATGCCTCAGTACTATGGATGACTCGTTGACGCATTCTGGCTACTTGTGGAATAGTTGGTGTGGCAGACGGCAATACGGCATCTTTTTGAGTTATGCAAGCATTACCGAGAAACTGTCTATCAACGAGTACCTGCTCATATATACCTGCATACGGTCGCAAAGAGGAAATTGACGAAGAATTGGGTTATCACCACTGTCTATAGAGTGGGAAGACAATATAACACAGGCATAAAATCTGTGCTGTTTGGGCAAGACAGAACAGTAAATTCGTTACACTGACTGTTACATGACAGCAGTAAGTCAGCAGGCGAAAGCCAGATCTAAACAGAATTGTTGAAGAAGAAGAAGAACCTGTTGCCATTTTTTTACTTGCTGGCTTTTATTAGATGATATACCACCAAGGTTTTGGAATCAGTAACAGTGGTCAGCTCAATGGCAATAAGAGATCATACGATAGGTTGTGCACCGCATGCCGCTCTTCCATCCTTCCGTGGGCGGATTGGGCAGTATGTGTTCAGACTAGTAGATTTCATTACTTCGACTGGGATCATTCGCCATTCATTAAACAGGGTTTGTCTTGTTCATACCAACGAAAAACTTGAAAGCACGAGATCTCAAGGCGGGGGGCGGATGTTAATGTCGAGATCTAATGGCAGGAGTAATTTCATCAGCAGACGCACTACTTTATAACATTAATTCTCACCATCGCAAAGAACATTTGGAGGCAATGTATACATTATATGTTCGATTGTAACGAATGAATACCTCTAATAGAAATCATATGACTTATCTATTACACAATATAAACATTATTTGTAATGCGTTTTTATAGCGTCATTCCTACTGCAATATCCGAAAGAGAATCATACCTATAGAAGACAGTTATCATCGTACATATAAAAGATTACAAATGCACTTTCTTTTCAAATACGTACCCATAAGGGTAGAAAGCTTTTAGCTACGTAATAGCGCCTACCATCATACTTACAGTTTAAAGGTTGCAAAGTTACATGCAAATATATCTTACCATTTGGTGTTTACAATACATACGCATATTCATCTCAGCTTATATACGTCCCAATGTTGGGGCAATTGAGGGAAATTACTGGTCAGACAGATTGGTATAGGGTTTTATTTCGAGTTTTCCTTTTCTTGCATAAATGACATATGCCCCATTATATCCCTTAGTCGTCTTTTACGATACCCACGGGCAAGGTGATGAATTGTATTCCTCCTCCGTCATCACACTCATATATAATAAACATACATGTATACATCACATTATTGCTGTATGGAAGCTACGAATGTGGTGACGGAGTAAGAATACAATTCACCACCTCCTTTCTTGTCCGTGGGTGTCGTAAAAGACGACTAAAAAATTATAATATGCATACAACATCTATGCAAGAGAAGGATAATTCGAAATCATCATTTCGGTTGATATACGTCCCACTGTTGGGTTCGAGCCTTCTCACGATAGGAGGGAAATTAATCTTACTATATCATGCTAATTTTATTTCGAGTTTACCTTCTCTTGCATAGATGTTATACGTCTTTTTTATGTGTGGGCTATAGTGCTTACCATACCTCATACCTCACCACGTGTGCGCTTGCACACGCGATCCATTCCGTCCAGGGCGTCAAAAAGACGGCGCGCAGACCCATAACCCACCCGTACCCACGTCGCCTTTGTCGTTGGGCCGACCACCGGAGCAGGGTGACTTGTCGTCAGTGATCGGCCCGACGGAATACCCTTTCGTCGCGCGGTCAGCCTCTCTGCGGGTGACGGACTAAAATCCGCGATCCGGCCTTCCACAGCCCCGGCTAGGGAGATGTTATACGCCTAGGGTTTAATTTAGAGTTTTCTTTCTCTTGCATAGATGTTATATGCGTATTGTATCCCTTAGTCGTCTTTTACGACATCCAGGGACAAGACAAGACAAGGGAGTGGTGAACCCGTCTGACCCAGTACAGAAGGTCAATTTCTCTCCCATTATGAAGGAGCCTGGAGCCCCGCAGTAGGATGTATATGAGCTGTGATGATGATGATGAGCTACGAATACCACGAACCCTTACAGGTGTCGTACAATACGACTAACAGTTTTGTATCGATCTGTGACAACTCAGTCTGATGCCTTTTGGTTAACAATTACATTTCCAAAAAGTGCTGGTGTCAGACAGGCGCCTGTTATAAAATTGTTGCCAAAACTTCTTCAATATCTGCACATATGGCGTAGTGGTTAAGATACCGACCTACCATGCCAATGTCGTGGATTGGAATCCGCAAGACAACACTTTGTGCGATCCACAAATTGTTGCTCTGAGTCTGGACATAATATATATCCGTTAATTATATGTTTGTAAAGTCCCCCGCAATACAAGGATTATTTCCTTAGTGCAGGATGTAATCTTTTAATAAATATTGATTTTAAAAAAAGCAATTTTAGTAACAAGCAATTTAAGTAAACCAAATTTCAACATAATCGAACGACAGGAAGTGGTTCTAATTTAACTCGCAAGATTTGTCCCATACTAACAGGGCAAGTTTAATAAAAGCTTTTAAAAAAAAAGAAAAAGAATGTATAAAACTTCTTGTACGTTGAAAGAAGAGTACATATTGCAATATTGCATCGATCTCAAGTAATTAGGGTAAGAATATAATTGGGATAAGGGCAAGATGATGATAATTATCACATTAATATATCACCACCCCTTACTTTCCCGTGGGACTTGTATAAATAGATGGAGGATAAAGGAATGGACAGCAGCACTTGCTTGAAAACTCAGGAGACATATTTCTGACAGTAGACGTCGATAGACTGATGATGGATAGACTATGGATGAAACATATGGATCATTATCATCATTCAACCTTTCATCATCTACTCCTGGATGTAGGCCTATCTCATATTTCGCCACAAGTGCATTCCTGTGCCACCAGCATCCAACCACTCCCAGCAACGTTCACCAAGTCTTTGGTTTTTTTAGGCTAGTCAACTTACAAACATCACTTTTATACTGAAAATATAAAATGGTTTCTAAATTGTTACAATTGTTAATAAAACTACTTTACGGATTTTATCCCGTTTTTATTTGATTTTTGATTGCCCGACGTTTCGAACACTTTTCAGCGTTCATGTTCACTAGTGTTGCCCAAATGCAAGACCAAGACGAGACTTGGACCGGTCTTGGTCTTGGTCTTGCAACATCACACCTGGTCTCGTCTTGGTCTTGGTCTTGCGCACCCGAGTCTTGGTCTTGGTCTTGCGCACCCGAGTCTTGGTATTGCAGCAAGAGTCTTGCAAAGTTTTGCAGTTAGAATAACGTAACAGTAATTTATCATGGCAATGAAAAATCCAACTAAATTAATCAAATATCCTATCCTATCTATCCATCTGCTAGCCTATAGTTCACTATTGAATACAATACTTACCACTGGAGAAAATTACTCTTCTATTCCCCTGGTGTTCCATTAGACAGCGTTACTACTCTTATGACAGGACTTTCGACCCTATTTTCTTAAGACGTCACCACACGAGGCAGTTGATACAATAAATTTTATGTCATTTTATAATCAATGCAATATTTTACAATTAATGCGATTGTTTATATTCCCCTTCAAGTTAAGTGGTATGTATCTATTGTATTTCCAGTTTAGTTACTGATACTCTGGATACTTGAAAAGTCCTGTTGCTCTATTGCCTATATAAATACTTTGGCCGCTGGATCCATGTAGCTCTTAATATACTATTTATTCAAGAACATATAAAACTGATTTAAAATTTTATGGTTTTAATACTTGTAAAATGTATGATATTCGTCGTCATCGTCACAGCTCATAAAAGTGCCACTGCTGGGCTTAAGCTCCCTTCCAGTAAGAGGAAAATTGATCTACTATACCACGCTGGTCAGACATGTTGGTACAGGGTTTTCTTTCTAGTTTCACTTCTCTTGCACATATGTTATATACACAGGGTGTATCAGGTTATGGGACAACTGTTCATGTATGTTGTAGTTCAACAGTCATAGATCATAATTAGAATGTATATTACACAAAAACAATATAACGTAAAAGTTATAGTGATTACAAAAATGTGTGTCTAAGAGTTTATGCCTTAAATTTTATGCATTATGTAGGTATGTACAGACAGGATATATGTAAGCAAAAATTTCGACAGTATAAATAGGTATTAGATTTGCGCGAACCTTTCAATGGTTACGTAGGTACAAAGGCGACTCATCAACGGTCATCGGCCGATCAGCTGATTTATGTTAAAGCGAAGTTTGTCTTGCTTATGCAAACGTAATCATTGATTTATTCAAATTCTAATGAACATTTAACAAAATACGAATATGTTATAGATTAAGTATCATTCCTTTATACATTTTAATCAATTTACACGAAAAAACGATGACAAAATTGAGAACTTACATGTCTCTCAATTCATTAACGAATCGATATTTTTATTTCAATTCTTTTTCATGGGTTCCTAACACCATTGCCCGATCCGATTTGATACGACATCCACGGGTAAGAGAGTGGTGAATTATATTCGTACTCTGCCTTTTTTTTTGTGTGTGTGTAGCTGTTGGTCGCAGATGACCTTGACAGCTTAACGCGGTCAATGGGTGAGCGCTGATGGCTCTCAACCCGGTAAGTAAGTTAAGCGAACATCGCCCGAAGGCTCCCCCCTGTGGGGAACGGACCTCGGCTCGGGGCGTCGCTGAGAGCAAAGTGGGCGTGGCCAAGTTTAGGTTAATGAATTTTACGCGGCGCGGTTTTCGACCTCGACGGCGAGGCCGATACCGCGGAGTTTTATCTGTTATCGCTGCGCGAGCTGTGTAGGTCCTTTCTTGGGCGATCATAATAGCGTCATTTTCTTCTTCAAGAAGATGACGAGGACGTCGGAGCGCGGATATTTTTGAGGGGAAGTAGTTTACCGCCCTAACCACTAGTGGATTGGGGTGAGTCGTGGCAGAGGCAAAATAGCGCTGGGAGCAACGCTTCATGTACTGCCTGATGGTGATCGTACTCTGTCCCTACATGGACATTTATATAGATTAATTGTAGGCATATTTCTATGTCCAACAGTGAACGTCGTTGGACTAATGAATAAACGGATATATAAATATATATAATGGGCAAGAGCACTCTCGTGATTACGGTATTTTTGTCCTTAAGCCTTTCCGAAGAGTAATTCTGAAAAGCCAACACCAACATTGGGAATCGATTGGCCAATAGATGGATATCTCAAGACTGATTTGACTTGCCGTGTAGTGACGGAGTAAGAATATAATTCATCACCCTCTATTTTACCCGTGACTGCGAACCCACGACTAAGGGCTATAATATATAACATCGGTGCAAGAGAAGGAAAACTTGACATGTATGACCTGTAACAACACGGCCGATCACCGTGGCGATTCCCCTCCGGCCACGGCCGATTCTCCTCCTGTTATGTAGAAGACACGAGCTCAACCGTATATAAGCTGAAATGGTGATTTGAATTAAATGCAAGACCGCGAGACTCTTGCAGGCCCAGTCTTGGTCTTGCTCAAGTCTTGCAGGACCAGTCTTGGTCTTGGTCTTGCAAAAATTAAGCGGTCTTGGTCTTGGTCTCGGTCTCGCATTTCTCGCAAGACCAAGACCAAGACCGCAAGACCAAGACTTTTTTGGGCAACACTAATGTTCACGGGCGGACTAAGATGTCTGACGTCCAACAAGTCATCGTTATTACAGATATTTATAATTATAGACCCGCGTTTAAATTTTTATTTACAATGTGTAAAACTCGCGTAAACATCAAAAATCATTAAATTGTTACAAATTAACACAAATAAGTTATTAGGTGTTAGTAACTTTGCTTTTAGCATTAATTTTATCCACATTTTAATTCACTTTACAATTGTGGAGGCCATAACTTCGCCTTTGTGTGAACAACAAATGCATATTTGTATTCTTCAGACTGTGTGTGACTTTTATGTTTGTAAATTCAGAAAGTTGAAAGCGTTTGTAGCTTTATTTTTTCTTTTTTTACAACGTAAATATGGTTTATCACACTATATTTATAATATTTTTGTAAAAATCTATTTCATTCCTATGTAGTGACGGAATAAGAATATAATTCATCACCCACTCTCATGTCCGAGGGTAAAAGATGACTCATCATCATCATCATCGCAGCCTACATATGTCCCACTGTTGGGCTCGGGCCTCCTCCACAATGGGAGGGAATTTGACCTACTATAGCATGCTGGTCAGACGTGTTAGTATAGGGTTTCATTTCGAGTTTTTCTTCTCTTGCACAGATCTTATGTGCATATTATATCACTTAGTCGTCTTTTACTATATCCACGAGCAAGATAGGGAGTGGTGAATTGTATTCTTAATCAGTCACCACACGCAAAAGACTAAGATGTCTAAGACGACTCAAATCTATGCAAGAGAAAGAATATTCGAAATAAAACCTAATACACCCTTTGATCAGCGTATTAATGTAGGTCAATTATCCTCCTATTATGGAAGAGGCTCGAGCCCAACAGTGGGACGTGTATGAACTGAAGTATGATGATAGTGTGTATAGAAATCTAGAATATACTGCATGCAGTATTGTAGAAAATTCAACATCATCATTATATTCTCAGCCCATGTAAGTTTCCCTGCTGGACTGAGCAGACGTGTTGGTATAGAGTTTTACATGGTTTTCCTTCTCTTGCTTCATGTTACCTGCATACAGTCCCCTTTGTCATTTTTACCGATATCCATAGGCAAGAGAGGGGGTGGCTAATTTTGTTGTTACTCCATAACCACACAAGTTCAGGCCCATTTACACGATGCAAGTTTCTGGCATGTTGCATACAATAGGCATGATGACAGTAACCAAAAATCTCTAAAATAATGTGTTTATCTACTGTAACACAAAGAATATATCTTGAAATAAATATTTATTTTCTTTTATAAGATGAGATTATTAATTTATTTAATAAAATAAAACTACAAAATACACAAATCCGCCATGCTCAGCTAATCACCAATCAAGTTGAGTTACGTCACTCCTATGTACAACTGTCATTATCATCGCAAATTCTGTACGAAACTCTACGATTGTTACACTTATTAATTGTTTTAACTTGCATTTAAAGAGTATTTCGTGATTTTTATCAATCTATTGTTTACTTTTGTGTTTTTACTAAAAAAAATGTAAGTCATGGAAGAAGGATTCACCAAGGCAAACAGCTCTAATCTGCCTAGAGTTGATTTGTTAATGCTGGGAGAGTACCTAGTATCAAACAAAGACTTCTTCTGTTCAGCAGAATTTAGAGATGTCAAAACTACGATGTAAATAAAATATTGATCTAATAATCTTCTAACACCAATAATTTAAAATGTATTTAAAAAATATGTTATTTAAATATTGGTTATGTTATTTTAATAATGCTTTTGTAAACTTGGTATTAAACTCCAGTTAAATAAAATCACACACCAAATAAAATATACGATATAGAAAAAAATAAACGTTAGTATCATAATACTACTACAGAATTATACGCGTTACTAATACTACAAAATATTACCAAAGATTTTTATACAGAATGTAATTGAGTTACTGGTTAAATGAGTTCTATTAAGATAATAATCGCGGCACTCTTGTACTAGCTGTTGCAAAGTCACGGCATAGCAATCATAAAAACACCGTAAGCACTTCAATTAACTGTGTTTGTAAATGTACAAATGAATTTCAACGATATCACGGCTGGATTCATCGCTGAGCTAGCGCATTCATTACTGCCAGTCGCAACGTTCGCGCCGTGCCGCAGTCGTGCCGAACTTGCGATGTAATTAACAACGAATTTCGTGAAACAGGCAACGATTTATCACATTGTAGATACGCGCTTTGTTTTTATTACAATGCTCATTGAGGCAATGTTTGTTTCTTCATTTAGCTTATAAATACCCTACTAGTTGTCGTGAGGCTCCTGCCCATCGAGACGAAAACTAAATTACTATACTAGACATATGGTTATTTCGTATTTGCGTTTGCCCGCTCTTGTGTAATATGTTTCCCCGTATGGCGATGAAGTATGAATATAATTTACCACTCTTGCCAATGGGAGCTGAAAAAGACGGCTTAGGGATATAATATGCATATAACATATCTGCAAGAGATGGACAAATCGAAATAAACCAAGAGCGAGCCCAGCAAAGGAACATCTAAGAGCCGAAACGATATAACGATGTGGATGTTTATTTATTTTTACTTTTTATTAGATAAATTGCCAGATTTTTTTTGGAATTAGTGTGTAGAATCTAAAAATATTTTTACGATAGATCAATGCCAGTAAAACAGTGTTATATTGACATGATTTTGTAACGATATGGGTTGATTACTGAAGACAAAAGCACCAGTTTGCTTAAACAGTCACGCCGGTATCCCTTTTACCAACAATTTATGTTAAAGACTGTCTAAAACTTGGGACCTTTCAACTATTTTTCTTTTCTGGAATGAACTCTGTAAATAATGTAGCACAAAGCCGTAACGTTTAATATATATTGAGGATAACTAACTCTTCACCCCGAAAAATATGTCTATCTCCACTTGGATAAACTTGATTATAACGTAACTGGCTATAACTTTGGTGTCTATAGACCTTATGGGAATTATAAATAGTTTTAGGACTTAGATAACTGATTAATTTAGTATATGATTATGATCTACGAGGTTAGTTGATTGCAAAGTCAGTGAATTTTTGCCGAGCTAAATCAAACGATTAGGTACGAAAATGCAACAAGACAATAAACCATAAATAATGACTATTTTATTTTAAAATTGAGGGAAGCAAGAAGATGTTCCGCATAAACCCACATTTAATCAATATACTGCTCACCAGAAAAAAATAAGGAACGCGGAATAGGATAAAGATGAAATAGGATATAAGAAAGCCTATGTGATTAGCTATCTCCATAACATCAATTCGTAATTTTCTACAAAACTTTAAATATAGATTCGACACGTATTTCGCCTCTTAACGACACATCCTCAGGATGGCTCAGCTTCAATATCCTACCCCGCATTACTTTCTTTCTTGTGATATGCGGTGTATTGATTAACTGTGGAATTGGTCCGTCGGGCCGACCACTGATGTCAAGTAACCCTGCTCCGGTGGTCGGCCCAACGACGAAGGCGACGTACATCGTGGGTGGGTTGCGGGAGAGCGTACTTACGCTAGCGATGAGACAAATTGCTTTTTTTTTCAATTCGAATCATTCGAATTAAAATTACTATTGATTCGAATAGCAATTCGAATTGATTCGAATCGTCACATTCGTCACGTCAGCATTATAATCAGATTCGTACTCGTATGTTGAGTCATCCGCCTTGCCGAGTTATAATTCGTTTACATTATTATTCGAGCTACAGTTTTTTTTTGGCGGATCGGTTTGCATTACGATACAATACATACGACATAATGAGTCGAGATTTCGAGTTACAACAGTGTGCTCGGTATTTGGTTACGGAAAGAGGACTTATTGACTATTGACTTCTAAACACGTAGTTAATGACAATACTTTTTTATTATTATGATTAAAATCAGCTTACTAAGTAACAAAAAAGTAATAATAAAATCATATACAAAAAAAAATACATTTTTTTAAATAAAGTCTGATTCTAATTAGTAATGACACGATAAATTAACTTTAAAAAAAATAAATACGTTTATATGTCTCAGGTATACTCAGAATTAATTGCTATTGTTACTAATTACGTAAACGAGCAGTCAACAAAAGCAAGAAAACATTAAATCGCGCGAGGGACGAATTGTAAATGTAATAGGTATCTACCTCAAACGAATCGAATTGTATCCAACCAACTCGTGATGCTTAGAACATTTCGTGTATTTTCGTATTTTCTCACTCGTACAATTCGTTCTTACGATTCTTTGACTTCGTATTAGAGAGCGAATCAACGAATAGAAAACGAATCAATGAATGTCCTATCAAACCGAGTCGACTGATCGCCGCGCCGCGCGCCGCCACGGCCGTCTGCGCTACGAGTACCTACCTGCCTACGAGTACGACACGAGTTGATTCGGTTTCGGTCAACGGCGATTCGAATGAACGAGTCAATAGTCTTATTAGAGTTATTCGAATTAAATGATTCGAATTACGCAACGCTAGCTTACGCCCTTCTGTCGCCCCGGACGAAGCGGTGCGAAGAGCGCGCTGACCGCGCCTTTTTTTTTTGGGGTGGGTACCCCAAAAAAAAAAAAAGAACTTGAATTGGAGTAGGTTTTCCTTCCTTCCTTTCATTTTAAAATTATAATTCATTTCTGGTCTGTATCGAATAATTCAATGAATTAATAGCTATTTTGCTTTAACTCGGTCCCTATTCAGGATTGATTTAAATAACAGACACTGATCTTTTATTAACACTAGTATTGCTTCATTCGCTTATGTACATATCCATTAAAGAGTAGGAATACTCGAAATAAATCCCTATAGCAACCTGTCTGACCAGCCTGGTATAGTAGGTCAATTACCCTCCCTTTGTGAAGAAGGCTCAATCCGAGCTGTGGACGTTTATGAACTGAAATGATGATAATTTAATTATTATTTTATTTTATTATAATTTTCAACAGGTGGCGTACATCGTCAAGGCGAAAACACTTTGGATATATCTGCAGACCTAAACGAACTAGGACGCAGTAAAACTCTAGTCGTTTGCAGTGGCGTTAAGTCTATATTAGACATAGGAAGAACTCTTGAATACTTGGTATGTATTTTGATATATACTTTCAAATATTGTTTTAGGTGGTATTCAGAGTGGTAGGACCACACTGTCGACAGTTATCTGTCTACAGCCGCGGGCCGGTCCGTCCGGGGCAGTACCACACTCTCGCAGAAAATCGACGTCTGAGTAGTAGCGATTTGTTACTGCGCTTCGTTCGGTGAGCGAGAGAGCCGGAAGCCCAACTTTCTGAGGGTATTTGCGTGTGGAGGGTTTTGGTGGTGCCCTTGATATCACCGAGCCTCAATGCACGCATTCACACTCCCTTCACTTTCTTTGCGGTAGGCAGCGGCCTTGTAAAGGAAGGTCCATGAGCGGCAGCAGCACTTACCATGAGGTGTACTGTTTGCTCGATGGCCACCGTTTGCAATAAAAAAAAAAGGTGATGAAACAAGAATATAATCAACACCGCTTCCTTTCCATGAATAATATAAAAGGCGAATAAGAAATGAAAGTATCATCATCATCATCATTTCAGCCTATTGCCGTCCACTGCTGGACGCAGGCCTCCCTCATGTTGCGCCACAATGTGCGGTCCTGTGCCGCCTGCATCCAACGACGCCCAGCAACTTTCACTAGGTCATCGGTCCACCTAGTGGGGGGGCGTCCTTCACTGCGTCGTCCGAAGAAAGAAAGTATATAACATGTAAAAGAAGGACACTCAAGATAAAACCCTATACGAATCCGTTCGACAAGCTCGATATCGCAAATCAATTTCTCTCAAGGCCGAACCTACTTCAAGTGTCAAGTGTTCAATTTTCCATATTTAATTATGAATAGAATCACTACCCATATTCTTACTTTCTTTTGCGGGCTATGATCTAAACGTACGCCGTCCGTTCCATTCGAGGCGACGAAAGAGCGGCGCGTGGTCCCATAGTCCACCGTGTTCCCTTCCCATGATCTTGGGCCCACCACTGATAATGAATCCATGATATGCGTGGCCGAACCGGCGGATTATCTTTTCGGTGATCACCCCTGTTGACGCCCCAGCAAACCACTAATATTCATACGAGCCGACCACTGACGTCAGGTCACCCTGCTCCGGTGGTCGGCCCAACGACGAAGGCGACGTGTCGCGTGGGTGGGTTACGGGTGTGCGTGCTTACGCCTCTCTGTTGCCCCGGACGGAGTGGTGCGAGAAGAGCGCCGACCGTAACCCACGCCCCAAAAAAAAAACACTAATATTCTTTGAGCATACAACCTCTTGCATCCATCGAGTTACCAGTTTAGAATAAATAACATAATACACGAACGTTGCAGTAATTTGAGAATGCTGTGTGGAGGCGACTACGAATATTCCCAACCTTTACATTATTCGTGTTGTAAAAACGACAAAAAGTTTTATAGTGAACTGGAGCAACTGCCTCTGATGCCATCCGGTCAATAATTACATTTCCAAGGAGGGCTGACATCAGGCAGGCGACTGATTATAAAACAATTGCCAAAACTTTTACAATATGTCGTCTTCATGCTATTTCAGACCATATAAGTCTCACTGTCGGGCCTCCTCCACAGTGGAAGGGATTGAACCACTATACCGCGCTGGTCAGACGTGTTGGCCTAGGGTTTATGTCGAGTTTTCTTCTTCTTGATATAATACCTATGTATTATCTGCGTGTCATATCCCTTAGTCGTCTTTTACGACACTCACGGCTAAAAGATAAGGTGTGAAAAATACAGTTCTTACTCCGTTATCACACGGAGAATTTGCAATATGTAATCTACATGATATTGCATTAATCCCAATTATTGAGATAGAATCTGTATTATTATGATTTATAGCAATTTGAGAAAATTACCATGGGCTTAAAACATTTTTGCCCGAACTGCTATCGCAATCAATCTTAATACTCACAGATAGGCTTAAGTTTTGTCATATCCTTAATGATAGGCCTCATTAAATTTCGTCATATTCTTGATGTTTTACTACATCACTGGTTGCAGCTTCATATCTTTTATTCTTTATTACAGATCAAATTATTGTAAGCGATAAATTTAAATTGCCTAGTTGCTTTTATATTCTGTGTCTTGCATATCTTGAAAAATATGTGGATATCATTTTCCTAACTGCCTCTCTTAATTTATACCTTAGTTAATTTGATTTTATGCGAGTCTCTAAATAAATAAAATCTCTTACTTTTGGCGTAAACTCGGTATCATTCTATTGCCGGAATATTTTGAACCTGACTTTCAGAATTCATAATACATTTGACCCTTATTAAAAACCCAGCGAAAAGGGTTGTTTGATAAACATATCAGTAATAATATTTTAAGACTTCAAATATATTTACGCGAAAGATAATGAAATCTTTACCTTATGTTTATTTCCTAAGACTTAGTTGGAAAGGATCTAGGAAAATAACTGAAATGACTGAAATATCATTTAGATGATTACGAGTGTGTTTGCCGTTAATATAAAATATTAAATAATTAATTAATTTGACATCATTTGGCCAAATTTAATTATTTATTTTAATATCATCACAGCTTATTTACGCCCCACTGCTCGAGCCTTCTCCATAATAGGAATTAAACTAACCTATACCACGCTAGTCAGATGTATTGATATTGGGCTTCATTTCAAGATTTCCATTTTTTGCTAGTTATGGTATATTTTATATAGCTTAGTTTTCTTTTACGACATCCACAGGCAAGATACGAGTGATAAACTGTATTCTTACTCCGTCAACATGAACAGGACATTATAATCTATATCTATACCAATAAATAAAATTGGAGTGTCTGTTTGTAATGTCAAAATAATAGACTTTTTTCATGCTCACACGGTTATTTGCACGACAACTATGCCTAAAATACAGATTAAAAAATTTTTGTCTGTGTGTCTGTCTGATTGTTCCGGGTAATCTTCAAAACGACTGGACCGCTTTCAAAAATTCTTTCACCAATGGAAAGCTATAATATCAGGGCGTAAACTAGGCTATATTTTATCCCGGTATTCCCACGGGAACGGGAACTAAGCGGGTAAAACGACTATAACCTATAACCGAAGCGAAGCGAGGGCGGGTTGCTAGTTATCAAATAAAACTATATTTATGAATTTTAATGAAGTTTCATTTTATAATTACTATCCAAACCTGAATAATAATATAATAATATTTATTTATTTCTCACCACAATACATATGTTAAAAAATACAAGTGATTTAGAGAAGGAATACAGGATACATATTGTGCAAGACTGGTGCCTAAACTAGGCTTCACGCCATCCAAAAAATTTTTTAATTTATATGACATAGTAAACAACAAAATATTACAAAGTAGTTAATCGAATTTAGCCTTTATTTTTCCTTAAACTATAAATGGTTTCTAATAAGAATTTCGATGTTAGTAAATGTATATCGAGACAAGTTTGTATATAAAAAAAAATTGTATATGAAAAAAATGAAAAAATTGTATATGAGAAAATTAAATCTAAAAATATATAGCGGTTATAGCAATATACCGTATGCGTGTATGTGCGTGAATAGACTAACTAGAATATAAAATGCAATAACCAAATTGATAAAAGTTCTAAAAATAGTCGTAAGTTCAGTGTTTTCACAAATTTGACAACTAACAGGAAACCCTTTCAGGAAACTCAAGGTGTATGTGTATGCGCCTTTGGGGAATCAACGGACTTTCCAGCCTTTTATACACCCAAGTCTGGACATCAAGCTCCTCACCGCGTAGCAGATGCTTTACACGCAGCAAAAGTACTGCTCGCCTCGCACACTCTGCAACTTTCGTCAGGAATTGTGGTGGCTGTACCTATACCTCAACAATATGCAATGGATGGTAAAACCAATCACTTATTATATATTTTAGGACAGACTAAGAATGACTTTCTTATCCCAAGGGTGTCGTAAAATCACTGAAAGTGTAATAGAACTGAAAATAAATTCCTATGCCAAAACCCATCTTCCGGTCGTGGATTAAGAAGCTATTTTCCTTTTTATTGCAAAGAATGTCCAATAAATGACGCAGATTATACTTTGTTAAAATATAATATTATTCATTAATCATAAATCATCAGTCCTGCTCATACACGTTCCGCTGTTGGGTTCACGCCTCCTCCATAATAGGAGAGAAATTGACTTACCATACCACGCTGGTCAGACGTATTGGTATAAGGTTTCATTTCAAGTGTGCTCTATCTAGCATATATGTTATATGCATATTTAATCCTTTAGACGTCTTTTACGCTATACACAGGCAAGAAAGGGGGTGGTGAATTGTGTTTTTACTTCGTCACCATACGGAAAAAAAAAGAAAATGACTCCAAATTAGATATTCGCTAATTCACATTGCATTAACTGTATAAAAATAGCCACGATAGGTATATAATAAATATTTAGAATGCAATAAAATTAACTTTACCTACTTCCTTAAGTTTCCACGTGGTTCGGCCGCATACCTTGCCTGTGGGTACCGTAAATTACGATTAAGGACGCATAACATTTATATAAGACAGACAAAAATGACAATATGATAATAACACCCTAGCATGGTAGGTCAACTTAAGCGTAGGTCAACTTGACTTGACCTACTATAACACATGATGAAATAATTAAGTGCCTCATGCATGGTCTTTTAGGAGGATGTTACTGTGTCCTGGTTACTCTTCAATCGATTTTTGCGACTCCTGCGGGGAATTAAGGAGATGTTATAGAATGTTTTTATAATCTTTACCCGTCACCACAGGAGCAGATTTTAGATAAAGTATTTTTTCGGATTTTATTGCGTTTATATTTTGGCGTTCACAGTCACGCGAAAACAGTTCTTCCGCGACCATAAACGTTGGAACGTGTCCATCATGAAATTAAAAATTAAAAACAAACGCGATAAAATCTAAAAAAAATGTTTTATATGATATTAATAATATTCACGTAAATATCAATAATCACAGGAGAGAAATTTCAACTAGCGTTGAAGTATTGCGAAACAACCAAAATGTATGTTGATTTTATTTTTAATTTATTCCATTTGTTATTATAGAGAAGGTTATAGAAGACAGTATTCGCCGTGCTTTGAAGGGAGCTGAAGAAAAAGGTATCCGTGGAAAAGAAGTGACGCCTTTTATATTGTCAGCAATAAGTGACGTCACTAGTGGTGCTTCACTTAATTCCAGTATCCTTTTACAATTAAAATGTATTTTCGGTTATCCATCGAAAATGTTTGTCAGCATATCCACAGAAAAATCAATGTCGTTCACATCTAAATCTTAATTCGTTGGTAGGGTAGTGGAGTATTAGAACAGTCGATTATAATTGCCGTCACGGTGCCATGTAGATACTAGAAATCTTTTTTTGACATGCTATCTATACTTTTTATTTAAAAAATATTTAATTGTGTTTTACCTATCTAATATTATTTAAGTATAATAATATGGGTAAAAGGCGTAGAAAACTATTTCTCTAATTGTAAGCCTTTTTCTGCTTCTCAAAGCCAGGGTCTAGCCTAGATGAGGTCTTTTGGAGTGGTGTTATTAGCTTACACCAAATAGAGTTTTACAGTATACACAGGAACTAACCTATCTCATAGACCCTAATGTACTTTTTTTATCTATGAAATAGTCAATATACATAGAATGGTTACTAATTTTGTAAATGATAAGGCATTTATCACTTTACCAAAAGCATATATGGAGGATATATGAAGTAGCTGTATGATGACCATTATTTTGAATTTTGTAATTATCCTTCTTGCCTGTATGTTGAAGAAGAATGTGGTTAAGATTACAATGTGATGCCATAATTTAACTTCCAGTGGGAGTCGTAAATAGCGACTAAAGGAACATCAGGGGGAGTAGACAGTAGCATTTTTTTTTTGGGTGGGCCTTGGTTAGCACACACGAAGTCCATTTCGTTCGGGGCGACTCCATAACCCACCGTAATCCCTCTTGGACAATCCTTCTTGGACATTGGGCTGACCACTGGTACCGAGCTCCTTGTTGTCCATGGCCAGCCCGACGGGATACCCTTTCGGGTACCGTCCCATACGTGGACACAGCGCTCTCCTAGATACTAAGAGTATCTATCGATAGATTATCTATATCAACTACAATTCTAAACCCGTTCATATAAAACTTATTCATTCTTTTATAGTCCCAGAACTTTAAATGCAATTCAATCAAAAGGAAAACTAATACAAAATATAAAGAATATACTACGTTATCTTTGGTTAACGTACTTTGTGAATAAATAATCCAACATCTATTTAAATATGTAGGTGAAACAGCTTATTAAACCTGAGCAAAACAGGAGAGTACAAAATAAAAACAAATTACGGTTTTATCCTGGAAGAAAATTTAATCGTAAGAAATCCAAGTACCACTCTTGGCAGAATAATTAAAAGGACCTTAAAATACTTAATAAGGCTTTAGCCGCTGCGTAATTTCGTCGTAAATTAAATGTGTAAAAACGCCAACAGTCTACAAAATGACGTCAGAGAAACGATTTACCACAATATCTTTCTTTAACGACACTCAGACATTGCTCTCATAAAGAACAATGCGAAAGTCGGCGCCGATATTGCTGTTGAATTTGAAAAATTGAAAAATGCTGACAATTTAGTGAATTCATTTAATAAAGGAGTTGTTAAGAGCGTTAAGAAATGCACAACGGGTTCTGTGAGACATTTTCACAGTTCATCCAGCAATATGAAGACGGATCGTGATGATGTGCCTTTACTTAAACCTCTGAAGAACAGTACCGGTGATGTCTTGGTGATTGGCGGTGCAAACGTTGATAGAACTTATAGACTAAAGGAAGAACAGATTCAGGTAAGTAGTACTCAGTATTGTATTGAATTTATATAAAAATGCTTTACGATATTTCCATAGCCAAAAGACGACTCTCAATTAAGAAATAACATTGTTCAGAAAAAAAATAAAAAAAAATGAATGTAATTACATTTAATGTTTGAATCCTTCAATTACGAATTTAATTACAAAAATTATTATTAGATTATTTTTAATGATACTCAACACCTTTATTTTGTTTCAATTAAAATTTGTGCATATGACATTAAGATACAGATAAATTAAAAATTTACCTTGTGCTGACGGAGTATGAATACAATTCATCACACCATTCATTGTCCCTTGATGTCGTAAAAGTCGACTAAGGAATATGATATGCAGATAGCATCTATACAACAGTAAAGAAAGTCTTAACAAAAAACTATACCAACCCGTCCGACCAGTGTGGTTTAGCAAGTAATTTTTTTTATTATGGAGAAGGCTCTAGCCCTGCACAAGGTCATATATGAACTTCGATGATGATGAGATTTTCATGGGGTGACGGAGTAAGAATACTATTCGCGAGTGTCATAAAAGACGACAAAGGGAGATGATATGCATATGCAAGAAATGAAAACCTGAAAAGAAATAAACCTCGATACTAACACGTTTGACTATCGTGATATAACAGGTCAATTTCCATCTTGTTGCAGAGGAGGCTCGAGCCGAACGTACATATATGAGCCGAAATGATGAGAAATTAAAAACCACGGAATTTTAACAAACTGTTTATTTAATGCATTTATTATGATAATATTAGCTCTTCAGTCGCCTAGTGCGTACCTTCGGAAAGTTGTAACAACTCTAATGTATTTTATAACACACTTAACTTAAACATTAAAAATATAATGACAGTTGAGAATTCAAAAGATTACGTACACTGAATTATCTATACATAGTCAATTAATTTTACATGGAACCATCTTTCACACATAATAAGTCGACTATTAACATATATTCGTTATTTACTGCGCTTTCGTAGTGGTAAGGGGATAACAATAAAAATTTAGTATAAAGGTACCTACATACAAAACTGTGAAGTGTAAACGGTAGTTATAATAGTTGTATAGTTGTTTTAATAATCGATTTTAAACAATGTGGTTTGTAGGTAGATGGCAAATGTATAATTGATACAAATACAATGCCAAACAGTAATATCAGAGACAAGTTTTTGTTCTTTTTTAATTTTATATCCATAAATTTATAATTCACATAACATCAGTTATACAATTTATAAGCCAAGGCACATGTTCACTGATTTTTTTTTCATTTTGGAAGAAATGTAGGATTTAGATTGGATCCTAGCTACAAATTATTCAACTTTCCGAATATAGGTACAAATTTTTAATAAGATTGGTACATTCATGTGACAACAATAGGTATTAAAAAACTATTTTTCTGCATAAATTCACAAAATATTATACCTACTCTAAGCGAACATAACTTCATACTCATCATTACAATATATCTATAAAGTTAGTTCGTAAAAGTACAAATATGTATGAATGTAGGTAAGTAGTTATTCGGGTGTGTAAACTCCTGATACGCAGCTCTTTAAATACGCTCAATGCTACCAAAATTCGCTAAGAGATACTCGTGATTTGCCGATCTTTGAATAAAGTCAATGCTACCAAAATTCGCTACGAGATCTTCTTTATAAATGACTCTTCGAATACGCTCAATGTGAACTACGATGAACTGATATTTATGTATGTACGTTCAATGCTACCAAATCTCGTAGCGACTACACGAGATCGTATGTAACTGGCTTTATATTCACGAAGGTATAATTTCAAATACAATCACTGTAACTAGTATATTACTGCTGTCAACAGCAGCCGATGAAAATTAATTAGGGATGAGTGATCTTTCTGAATAAGATCGATTTGAATCGTCATCCAAAGAATCGATACACAAGAAAATCGAGATCTGATGAATCGATTGCCGATTAATCAATCTATCGATCTTTTTTCGGGATTATGATGAGCTTTTTTTTTTAGGAAATCTGGAGAGTGAATATGTGATGAGCTTTTTTTAGAAAGTCTGAAAGTGTTATTAATCTTACAATATAGTGTAAAACATAAAACACATTCGATACTGAACACTTAGCATCGAATGGGCAGAAAAAAATCGGATAACGATTTTCTAGGGTAAAGTATCGATTCCCAGAATCGATTCAGTGCTTTGTATCGATTTATAAAATCGATTTTTTGGGCCTGAAAAATCGATTCCTCGATTAATCGATCTCAGATCACCATCCCTGCAATTAACGTCTCATTATATATCGTTGATCAGAAAACTATAGAAATGTGTGTCATCTGCAGGCAGTGGCTATATTCGTCATTTGGGTATTGTACCTTAATTGTAATACTTTTACTCGCCATGAATAGGTTTCACCTATATTTGACACAGCCATTAATAAATTTTACCTAATTCCTTACATCATGAGATTATTGTTATATTTTTATATGCGCACTCTATGTTATTAGCGCGATGTATTTATATATTTAGCATAACTGCACTCTATCGACAATGATAAACTGTATTATGAAACTTTTTAAATTCCTCTGCCGTAAAATAAAAATTAATAATGTAGTCATTTGCTATTGACTGTTTACAAGCATATAATTGTAGGCACTACATTGTTTAAGCTCATATCAGTACTATTTTTTGTCAAACTGTCCATGCACATTTACTCGCATACTACACATGTATAATTTTTTTTATTATTTACATTTATCCAAATTTATATGAATGAAAACTAGACAAATAGAGAAATCGTATTAGCGTCGCGGTCTGCTTCTACCTGATTTCTTTAATTTCCCCAAATTAATGTCAAAGATAAAAATAGTTGACGGGTCTAGCAATTAAACTTATCAGATAGAATAACACAATTCTCCATGCTTAATTTTGACGTCACGGATATTAAAAATGAAGAAAATCAAGGCTGTTTTCTTATTTTCAACCGATTATACTACAAGTGTTATAGAATTACATCACGAAAAGAATAATTATGATAAGATTTATAGTAAATTCTTAAGTGTTTGAGTGACCTGATTTCTTTGATTTTTTGTAAGTAGGTCCGTAATTATAAAAATACAAGAATTAGATATTTTTATTTTTTGGTATTATGGCTGATTAGTCGTTTCCAACACGGTTTTGGAACACTATATTAAGGAAAATTATCAAAGGATATTAATGTGAATGTTTACGTATACACATAAATAGATATCTGAACAGTGAATGTTGATCGCGTATAACACGGCAATACAAATCAATGTAGTACTTACTGTAGTAATTATACAATATTGTATTATAGAAACATAATGTACAAATGATATCTATTAGATAGTAAGCTTCTTTAAGCTTAATATATTCTTTTTAAAAAGGATGCAAACTTTGTAATACTTAAAAAGTATTATAATAGAGAATCGGACTCGAAAAGATTTAATGAACTTACCACTTATTTACAAAATGTATTAACACTTCAATAATTTAAGTAAAATTGCGAAAAAAAAAGCGTTAAAGTAATTGATTTGCTTCAATAAAATCTAGGCGATATAAATGCCTATCCACCCTCCCTGCGCTTCAATGTTTTATCATCCGTTAGCGTTGCATAAAGCTGTCAACACGTATTACATTGTCGGAGAGGCTTCTAGTACAGTAGATTCCGAGAAAAAATTTGAATCACGTATTTTGGTCGAAGGCTTGTATAAAATATGTAGATCACCTGAGTTAGTCAGTCAGTCACTTATAGGCCTTAAGTTTTTTATTTGTAAGACGATACAAAGGCAATTATGTGTTTCAGAAACGAGAATATAAAAAATATCAGTATGTTCAGATATCTATTCATGTCACATAAATACGGAAGGAAAGTCTAATTGAAGTGGTGTTGTTGGATTAATTTCTATTCTACACACGTATCCGAATTTTTCGTGCATATTTAAAGCTGAATAGAATTACTTATACAAACTAAGATCTCTATGATAGACATAAAATTTCTACAGACCATAACTGAAATTGTGAGTTTATTGTTTTTGTTTTTTTACATAACTTTATGCGATAGATTTATTTTTGAAACCGTATTACTGTAAAGTGATTTTTGCCATCGCTATAGCAACATTAAAAACAAATTGAATCTATTTTTTTAAAATAGATATAATTGAATATATTTTTCCATAATAATGATGTATGCTCGAAATTACAATGAGCAATTTGGGCAAAAATCACAACACACGATACGCATAGTTTTATATGATCAATATAGAAAATTTAATAATTTTTTAATAACACATACAATATACTATATAAATCGAAGACAATAAAATTACATGAAAATTTTGTAAAATACACAATAATTATAGTAAATCTATTGGTATACAATCAAAAACTGTTATGCCTTACTGCTAAATAATCATCGTAATTAATATTATTGGTTGATTCCCGTTATTTAGTGCTATAAATATTAAAATCGTTATCGAGTATACAGATACAATATAATTTAGGATGGATTTACTGCGTATAAAATATACACGTAATTGTTGCACTATTATTGATGACATTTTCCTGTCATACGTATATACGGTGGTACCTTTGGTACCTACCTTAACCATTATATCTCTAATAACCATAAAATCAAACATATTTATGTATTCTATGCATCTAAAAACTCATAATCAACCGCCAAATTTAGGAACTAAACACAAGCTTTGCTAAAAAAACTCATTTCACTTTGTCTAAATTACACATTATCGTTCGATGCACTCTAAGTATTCGTATATCATAGTTCAAAATATTCTTTATTGATAACACTCTAACACTGATTGGTCTTTGTGACACTCTCTAATCTAATAGTTTTTACAACATAAAGTTTATTTATAATACTGTCAGCACTCACAATTGACAGTGACGCGTTATCATTACACGGATTAGCCTACAGCTCAAATTCGGAGCGGGTTTGTCGTCTGTGATCTAGGCGAACGCGAGCACCTGCACGTGGCATACACGCAGGTGGACCGCGAATAAATGGCGGCTCATTATCACAACCATCGGCTGGAAAAGACCGCCATCGCCGCCCGAATAGCCGCTCCAGGTAACATCTTAGTCAGATTCGAGTTGCTGCGCTGTCCGCCGCCAAGGGTCGGTAGTCTCCTCGTGCGAGTTCACGCATCTCGCAATTGTTGTTGCCGTTTATTGTTTTAGGACCCAGTGTTTCGTCGTGTATACTACGCCTGGCACATGGCTCTGAAGCTCGTCCGAGCAATGCTTCTCGCTCTCCAGCGCGTTCAGGACTTCCACCGTGCGCGCGAACACCTCCATTTGCATTTACAGCGTTCACTATTATAGTTTGCGATAGTGGCCCACCGTGAATGGGGCTGCCGTCGAGAAGTTCACCAGCCCCAAGTTCGCTACGTAATATTCTAATTTTTTGAATCATCTCCTTTATTTCGTAACGGAGGATTCCGAGGAAGCACAATTTTAAAAATGCTATTACGCAATACCCTAATACGAACAATGCGTCTGCAGTTCTCCGTAGCCAAACTAGAAGTCTCTCCGCACAAGCGGCCGTATGTGGCGAACAGTGCACAGGTGAAAAAGGTGTAGGAGATGTAGCTGCCGTGACGGCCAGCAAAGCCGGTGTAACGGCTGTCGAGTGAGCTGGGATACGGCAGCAACTAGCTGGAAGCGTTGTCCTATTAAAAGCTGCAAAGTCAGTAGGCCCAGTGACTCCGCAGCAACGTTGCTCTCTTTGAAGACGATCCCAAGCTTGTGAGAATTCCACGTCAGTGTCGTAATCCTTGGCTAATCGGAGTCGTAATTGAGGTCGAAGCTCACGACAGACGCGTTCAAAACGGAATGCCCAATAGACACCGATAGCGGCATCCCCTACGAGTAAAGCTAGTAACGCCAACCAGTACGCGTTGAGCATCCGTTCTGAAAGTCTTAGAGCAGCAAGACAGCCAAGCAGCTGCAGTAGTCCCGCTTGTGCTGGTAGTGCAGCGTAGCCGTAGAGGAAGCCGGGTTGTGCTACGCCGAGGCCGGGCACGAGGGCACGGCGGTAGTCGGCGAGCGCTCGTCCCGCCGCCGCGCAGAATGCGAGCGCCCCAAGCAGCAGCGCGCCGTTGCACGCGTAGATCCAGATGCGGTAGTAGCGCATCGCGCGGTGCGCGGCGGGGTGCGCGGGGCGCGCGGGCGGCGGCAGCGTCATGGTGGCGGGCGCCGCGTCATGGCGCCGCCCGCGCCCGCGCCGCCGCCACGCGCCGCGCCCCACGCCTCTGTAACATTTAAACATAATTATTAATACTAGCGGTCGCCGAGTGATCGAAATTCGGCCATATTTACGTTATAAATAATTTGTATATTGAGAAAGCTGTATTTCACTAATAACTAATATACTCGTATAAGTACAAATCTCTATTAAACATTGTCATCATGATTATGATTGTTTGACATTCAGTTCAACCAGCGATTTTAACCATAAACAAAAATATATACTTAAGTGTTGATGTGTGTGTGTGTGTGTGTGTGTGTGTGTAGCGATTGCATTGTAGTGTGCATAATGCCTTTTTTAATGAATTTAATGTATTTCTAATCCATAATTATATGAAATTTCAGTTTTATGCACTTCTCATCATTAGGTATATACTTCAACTGTGCCAAATTTCATACTTGTCCATGCACGAAATTTTCGTAAAAAGGGGTACCTACAAAGTTATTGTTTCACGTATTAATATATAGATATTATTTCAACATCATTCAGCCTTTCAATGTCCACTGCTAGACGTAGACTTCCATCAGAGGATATTGCCGTAATCGCCATACTTGGTAGGCGAGTTGACGAGCGCAGTGAAAGAATACGTTTTCCAAAAGTAAATTTCTGTCGGCTTTCCTTTTGAACCCGTAGCCGATTTTTACGACTGCTACGGGCAATCAAGAGGTGACGACAATTTTTCTTTGCGGAGGGCTATGGTACCAAACACGTCATCCGATACGATCAGGGCAATGGTAGGGACAGCAAGCGAGCTCATAATCCGCCGGGTGCGTACTCCTCTCTAACGCCAAATAAGCGGCACACTGGTATCTGACATAGGTTTAGAAGAACTTAAAGATTTAACTTTTCCAAAACCACGAATATTATATGAAACATACAATGACTTCCGTCCTATATAGGTTCATATGGGCCATATAAACCAACACATCAGACAATTTTATTTTTATTTTATTTGGAAGATCAATCAATCAATCAAGATTTGTTACTAAGAACATTATAAGTTAAACAATTAAGAACTTAAAGCTAATAATAGGTCTCCACAATTATGCAACAATAAAAAAAGTGACCTGATTTCATAAAATAATAAACGAATAAAGATAACAATTAGTTACTAAAAGATGCAAAAGTAACATTAACCATATTTTGCAAAAAGTTCTTACCTGTGCCACTTTGGTTAGAAATACTTCAAAGTTTTAATGTGTTTGTTTGACTATTCAAATAATTGCTAGTTCGTCACAGAAATGAATTTTGACGATAATTGGTTGGCATTGTCTAACAGTAGAAAGAAGAATGGAACTATCAATTGTGCCTAAATATATAATATCGGCTATCTGACTACGTAAGACCAGTTGCAGTTATTTAGCTTTAGAACTGTTAACGAAGCCGGGTGAGGCAAGGCCCCGATTTGCCTGCCGAGCCCCTTCAGGGCAGAGCTAACAATCGGAAGGGGTTAGAGCATCCGGCCTTGGGGGATCTCCTAGTCGGACCTAATCTATGGCTTTTCATCATTTTTCTGCGAAGACCTAACGGCCCGAGCAGCTAGGAACCTATCGCACATTAAGATTGGCGAAGGAGTACAAGCTTAGGGCACATTAGTTAAGTACACATCCTCCCGACCTGCACCCGGTTGGGAGGGACACACACTACACACAACCCAGGGTTTACCCCACCCAGGGCGATAGGACACATTCCTGCGAACGTTTTTCCCGCCAGCCCACGATGGCGGAAAAAACTATCACTATCGACGCCCTTCTGGCGATCCCCGAAATAAAAGCCTACATCGCTCAACATTTTGGAGCGATAAATATTCTCCCACCGCAACCCCTACGCGCTCACTCCACCGTCCTGCCGCTCAAACCGGAATTACCGGCCACCGGCACGGCGATGGATACGGAATCGGTCCCCTCCTCAGCCTCAGCTTCATCTTCCTCCGAGTCGGAAGATTCGCCCAATGAGGGCTCCTTCATCGAAGTTCGCTCCCGTAAGCGTACTAAGAAGGCAAAAGCCAACAAAGAGGCCCCCTCTAAGGCCCCTAAAATAAAGCCAACCGAATCGGCCATAACTCCAGCCACAATCCCGTCTGAAACGACCGCTACGACCGCCTCGGCCCTCCCTGTCGTCTCGCAGACAGCCCCAATCTCTGTCCCACCCACTACGGACAGCAACACCGTCGCCCCACAGACGGTCAAAAAACCACTGGCTCCGCCGCCCCTATACATTAGGGATAAAGAGAAGTGGCTAGCCATCTCCGCGTGGCTAAACACCAACAGGATTTCGTACAAATCTGCGAAATCCACCCCCCAAGGCATACGAGTGGACCTTCACTCGTCAGCTGACCACCGCTCCGTGTCAAGCATGCTAGGGAATCAACAGATTCCCTACCATACATACACCCTCCCCGAAGCCAAACTTCTGCGTGCAGTAATACGCAATGTCCCGAGGGAAATTGACACCAAAGAGATCTTAGAATCTCTTAAAGCCCAGGATCTGCCGGTTGTAGAAGTACATCGGATGATCCGAGGCAAGGGTCGTTACCCTCTCAATATGATATTGGTCTGCCTAGCAAATACCCCTGAGGGTAAAGGCATTTTCAAAATCAAGGCCATATGTGGTCTATCCGGGGTCTCAGTAGAGCCCCCACACAAAAATGGCAACTTGGCACAGTGCCACAAGTGCCAAATGTATGGACACTCGTCCAAGAACTGCTTCGCCCGTCCTAGGTGTGTCAAGTGCCTAGGTGACCATCACACCTCTCAGTGTGAACGGCCAAAAGACATCTCCCTCTGCAAAGAGCCACCAGCGTGTGTTCTCTGTGGAGAATACGGCCACCCGGCTAACTATCGCGGCTGCCCAAGAGCGCCGAGAAGAATAGTCCGCCAACCCAACTCAAATGGCAAGGCCTTGTATTATAACAAGACCTTCGTCCCAGCCCCCTTACCAACCCACAATGCGTGGGCTCGCCCCCTGCTAACCAGCAAGGAGGTTTGCCCAACCCTGCCCAACAGGCAGCCCGCTGCCCCACCCGCACCATCTCAGCCCAAACCACCAATGATCGGGGCAAACCAGCCCACCGGTGGTAATCCCAAGCTCCCTCAGGGCGCCCCCCTTCCCATCGTCGTCGCTAAAAGCGCGCCCCCAAAAGCCCCCCAAGGACTAGATCCAGATCTAGCCCTGGTGGCCAACTTCGCGGCTCAAATCAATTTCGCGGAAATCCGCGAAATTGCAGCCGATCTTAGAAAGAACGAGGGAAACAACCTCGCCCTCCTTAATATAGCGATCAAATTCGCCCCCACGTTAGAGCGTCTAGGCTCACTCAAATTCAACTAAAATGGATAGGTACACTCCCGGCAGAGTTAAACCCAGACACCTCAAAGTAGGGACATTCAACGCTAATAGCCTTACCCAACAGAGGGATGAAGTAGGCACATTCCTTCGGGAACACCAGCTCGACATCTTGTTAGTACAAGAAACGTTCTTAAAACCATTCAACAGGGACCCTAGAATCGCGAACTATAATATAGTTCGCAATGATAGGACAACCTCACCAATGGGTGGAACGCTCATTTACTACAAAAGGTCGCTGCATTGCACACCTGTGGATCCGCCCCCTCTGATGTACATTGAAGCTTCAATTTGCAGACTAGCCCTCTCAGGCCATCAGCCTATCACCCTTGTATCCGCATATCTCTCTCCCAATAGAGAACATTCGAAACAGTTGGTTGAAAAAGATCTAAAAGCCTTGCTAGAATTGGGAGGCGCCGTCATCATTGGCGGTGACCTTAACGCCAAGAACACCTCTTGGAGCTGTCAAAGTTCCAATACGAGGGGCAAGACTTTAGAGCTATTCGCTGACAGACTGGGATTTGATGTCATAGCGCCCATAGAGCCGACACACTTCCCCTTTAACGTTTCGCACAGGCCGGACATACTCAATATCTTTCTTCTCAAAAACATAAACCTTCGTTTATGTTCAATAGAAGTTCAACACGAGTTAGACTCAGATCACCGCCCGGTGACTCTGGAATTAGCCTCCCGCACCCCCGGCCCCTCAGGCCACAACAACGAAAGGACCAAGATAGCGACTGACTGGGTACGGCTAGAGAAAAATCTCAAGTCAACCTCGTCGGTCCACCTTGATCAAATTCCCAATGACATTACGTCTAAGGAACATACCTCTCAGGCGATCGAGTCGCTTACAAGTCACGTGCAGTCGATAATGGACGACTGCTCGCGGCCGGTACCAGATACGAGCGATCGTAAATGGCGCCTGCCAGACGACGTCCGTGACTTGTTAAGACGTAAAAACGCCGCGACACGCGCTTATGACCGCTACCCCACGAAGGACAACCGTACCCGCCTACGGTCACTCCAGAGGGAGGTTAAACAAGCTATTAATGAATTGAGACAGAGCAAATGGGACGCCATGCTCGAGGAGCTAGAGCCCTCTCACACAGCCTTTTGGCAGCTTTCCCGCTCACTCAAAAAAGACATCGTGTCCACTCTCCCTCCTCTCACCAGACCCAACCAGCCACCGGCGTTTATGGACGACGAAAAGTCAGAATGCCTGGCCGACTGCTTGGAGCTTCAGTGTACGCCGAGTACACTACACCCCGACGCCGCGAATCACCGCTTCATCGCCGACGAAGTGGAACGTCGTACCACTCTCTCGCGCTCGTTACGAAACGACAACCCCGATCAGCCTATCCCAGTAGTAACCACCGATGAGGTCGAATCGTTAGTCAGGGGTCTTAAAACCAGAAAAGCCCCAGGTTCGGACGGAATCTCAAATAAAGTCATTAAATTATTCCCCGCCCACTTGATAGTCCTGTTGTGCTGCATCTTCAATGCAGCACTAAATAATAAGATCTTTCCCGCGCAATGGAAAGAGGCCGTGGTAATAGGAATCCACAAACCCGGCAAGCGCCGTACCGAACCCAGTAGCTACCGCCCGATTAGTCTACTAAAAGGTCTAGGTAAGATCTACGAACGAATAGTTCTCAGTAGACTACGCACATTCGCCGAGGCTAACAATCTCGTTCCCGACGCACAGTTTGGTTTCCGAGCTAAACACAGCTGCGTACAACAAGTTCACCGCTTGGTAGAATACACAAGTAGTCAGTTCATCATGAACAGATATACGGGTGTATTATTCCTAGACGTAGCGAAAGCATTCGACAAGGTTTGGCATGAAGGCCTAATCTACAAACTCTATCTCCTCAAGATCCCTCACTACTTAATTCTCATTATACATGACTACTTAAGTCATCGCAGCTTTCGCTACAGGGTGGAAGGGACGTTGTCGACCCCACCCTATCAAGGCCGGCGTCCCTCAGGGGTCGGTCCTCTCCCCATTTCTCTTCACGCTATACACTAGCGATATGCCCAAATTCAACCGGGTACATAAAGCGCTTTACGCTGATGACACCGCACTCTTTTGTGCTGGTAGATCCCCGACAACAGTAGCCAAGACTCTCCAAACAGCGGTTACCGCCCTAGCCAATTGGTTTAGGAAATGGAGATTAGAAATCAACCCCGAGAAGAGTCAGGCGGTCATGTTCACTAGACGAACTGCCCGTTCCTACTCTATCGACAGCATTCCCTCCCTTAAAATTTTCAACAAGCCGGTCACTTGGACCAGGCAGGCCAAATACTTGGGTGTGACCCTTGACGATCGACTCAGCTTCGCCTCTCACATAAAGCAAGTCCGCGCACGGGCAGCCTTTGTGATGGGCCGTCTCCACTGTCTACTCAACTCTAGGTCGCGTATGCCCCTGAGTAGCAAAATCCGACTATACACCACCTGCATACGGCCTATCATGACCTATGCCAGCGTGGTGTTCGCGCATGTTAAGCCACACAGGATCCACAGGCTACAGACACTTCAAAATCGTTTCATGCGCCGAGCTACGGGAGCACCGTGGTTCATACGAAACGTCGATCTCCACATCGACCTCGAACTGCCGACCATCAAGCAGTTTATGAAACGGTGCTCTCAGAGCTACTTTGACTCTGCCATGACACACCCCAACCAACTAGTGGTTGGGGCGGCTTCCTATAGACCCTCCAAAATCTCCTCCATCCGACGTCCTCGTCACGTCCTCGACGAAGAGGACGACAATATCACACTCGCTCAACAAAGAGCCTACACGGCCCGCGAGGCCTTAACAAATAAATATCCGCAGTTCCGCCCTCGCCGTCGAGGTGCGAAACCGCGCCGCGCAAAAGTCACTACTAAAAACGTCTTTGCCTCCAGCGACGCCCCAAGCCGAGGTCGGTTCCCCACAGGGGGAGCCCTTCGGCGATGTCGCTTAGCATACTTTTCTCCGGGTTGAGAGCCCTCAGCGCTCACCCATAGTCTGCGTCAAGCTGTCAAGGCCATCTGCGGCCCACAGCTGTACACACACAAAAAAAAAAAAAAATAGCTTTAGAACATAAAATATATTGCGTTTGTATTTGATTTTTGATTGCCCGACGTTACGAATACTTTTCAGCGTTAATGGTCACTGGTGAACCTTAGATGTCTGATTATTTTATTTGGACTGATTATTATATTCAAATACAGAGCATACGAATATAATACAGTATAGGACACAGTAGAGGATTTCTAAAATTGTATTCACAATTCACCTACGGTTGCTACGTTATACGCATATAACATCAATGCAAGATAAGGAAAACTCGAAATAAAACCCTATACCAACACGTCTGACCAACGTGGTATAGTAGTTCAATTTACCTCCTATTATGGAGGCTCAAGCCCAGCAGTGGGACGTATATGAGCTAAAACGAAGGAAACGAATAAAAATAATTCAAAAATATCTAAATAATTATAAATAAATAAGATCTCACAATCCGCCGCCCGTGCCGTGGGCGAGAACTCTGGCTAGTCACAGGAGCGGGCGGGCGATCCTTAACAGTACGCCTACCACGCCGGTGCGGGGCCTGAAACAAAAAAAAAATAATTTAATTGCACAAGCGAAATATCTTTTAAAAGCTAACAGATTAAATGTCTATGAAAATTTCCCAAAAATTTAACGGCTGCATTGTAAATAAAACTATTTTACCGATTTTTTCCGTTTGTATTAGATTTTTGATTGTCCAACGTTTCGAACACTTTACAGCGTTCGTGGTCACAGCCCGATCAAGACGTCTCACGTCCTATAAGTAAAAAAATATTTTATAAAACAAAAAAGAAATAGTAGTAAGCCGTAAAGTAAGCAGTCTTAAAAATCAATTCATCATTGATTTTTATTTTATTTTTAATTAATAATACATTTCAAATGCACCAAATTGGTGTTGATAAAAGCTTGAATACAGAATTAGGCCGTTCTGTTTAACAAAATGTAATTTTCTAATTATAACAGCGTTACAAATATATTTGATTTCTATTTCAACGCTTAAGATTGACTGCAATGACTGAAAGAACGTCGATAAAAACATATTAACGAACGCGTAACTGACCGAACTGTCCTATTTATTGAATGAGGCCTAGTTTAGAGCGCTTACAGCCTAAAGGCACGATAGCGGCTGAATCTCATTGAAAACTTCATTTTAGATGTGTACGTCAAAATATAACTCCGGTAAATTAGATTTTAATATCACGATCGTATACCATAATAAATCTAGAACAAAAACAATTGTTTTAAAAGTTTTATGGCGTCCTAATTGTATTAGAAGACAATCACATTGTGGAATTATTAATAACTACCTTGAAAGTAAAGAAGATTCATATTAACTCAAAAATACAAAGAGGAATAGGGACTACCTAAATACATACTTATTATGTTCTATTTTAGTAATATTTTAGCTCCTGTACGGTGACTAAGGCATTAAATATGCATATAACGTATAGACGCAACAGAAAATTTTGCTCCTACTATGGAGGCAATTCGAGCCCAACAGTGGGATGATGGTAAATGGTGATTGATTTAAAAATATTAAAAATCAATGTTTGAAAGTTCTTCGCCACATTTCAAATTAATGTTCTAGAGGCCGCTTATCACTTTCTTATATCATGTTTTCTTAGCTGCCATGGTTTTTAACACGCTTTTATTAGCAGAAGCTAGAAGAATCTCAAGCTTTAGCTTACACATGATTTTGACCCTTTTCGAAACGTCATATTGACTCGAAATTTGGTATAATTATCAAGGACCGATGACAATTTGATATTTTAAATAATTAATCCCGTAATCCTTACGAAAGAGTTTCAGGATTAGCAATGTTCTAGTATCTAATCCGTTGCTGTCTTTGCGCCATGACCAACAAACGAAATAGGCACACCGATCACCTATTTCTCTGTTAAGCTACCAACTTTGAATAAGATAAAATTTTCTGAGAAGGCACCTGAAAACCGCTTATCCAAGAGGCAATCAAATTAAACGTGTTTTTAGATTTTTTTAAGCTATTATTTATTGAATTGAAAACCTCATCTGGTAAGTAAACAGTACGCTCAAGTTTCACATAAACTAGGACTATTTACAGTAGACTGCAGCTAATTCACTATCTCTCGATATCTGCGGCATCTCCAAACTTCATTATACAAAGTGTATACACGTATTGGAAGTTCTAGGCAATTACTAGATGGGTTACCCATCTAGAACTTGCTCTACAAGTTTTCAATTATTACGATTATATTTGATTTAAATATTATTCTATATAATTACTTCGTCTGGTGACGAGAGTAAAAATACAATGCACCACCTTGCCCATGGGTATCGCAAAAGACGAGTAAGGGATATAATATGAATATAACATTTATGTAAGTGATGGAAAACTCAAAATGACCCTATACCAATACGCCTGACCTGCATGATGAATTTTCTTCCTATCGTAGAGGAGATTCGAGCTCAGGAGTGAGACGAATATGAGCTGTAATGATTATTATTGTTCTATATTGCCTATATACCATATATTTGTGTGATAAGGGCACAAGAATATGAAGGTCAAGCTCACTTCTTTCTAGTGTGTATCTTAATAAACGATCAAGGAATGTAATCAGATAACATCACTGCGATAGACGGAAATTTCGAAATACACACCTTTTGGATCAATGGTGTAGTAACTAATTTCACTCATCTAAAAAAGGTCTAAGAATGGTGTAGTAAGCAACTTTTGTACATTTGTAGAAGGCCTAAGTGTAAGAAGTGCTCAGTAATGGTACGTATATGGGCTGAAAATAAAAGTAAAATGTATAAATTCAAAACAAAACAATAATAAATTTGCTTAATATGGTCTTCAATTATTTTTTAAATCATCATCATCGCAGCCCACATACGTCCCACTGTTGGGCTCGGGCCTGCTCCATAATGGGAGGGAAATTGACCTACTATACTGGTCAGACATGTTGATATAGGGTTTCATTTTGAGTTTTCCTACTCTTGCACAAATGTTATGTGCATATTATACCCCTTAGTCGTCTTTTACGACATCCATAGGCAAGATAGGGAGTGGTGAATTGCATTCTTACTCCGTCACCACACGGAACATTTTTTTAAATATTGCCATAATTAGAAAAAGAATCCGAAATAAATAACAAAAAGATATATATTTACAATATAAAATTTATGCCAGTTACTCGGCAAATAAATAAGGTGCATCATAAATAGGGCAGGCCGACAATATGGAGAGACATTGTTAGATGCTATATATCAGAACTAGGCGTATTGTTGGCAGCCAGGCACCGGCACAACTTGTCTTGCTTGCCAGGAACATGTTGGAACTAACCACTACATTCAACGCGCTCAACTAATAGAGTTTCATGTTGTTTATTTTCGTACTTCGTATCTTGAAAACTTTAAAGCATAAATATATTTATGAATGAATTCAAATTTAATAATAAAATATTTCAAGTTACACAATAAATATCATCGTCATCATTCAACTGTTATTCCAATTACTTGGACGCAACTGAATATGTACTCTTCTTCCATAGGACATATTGTAAAAAAATTAAATTGTGTGATTTTATGAAACCACGGTAAAAATGAAACTTTTTTCGTATTACAAAAAAATAGCGACATTCATATTAAACACTGATAAAAATAAACAAATAGAGTGGAGCACTGGCACAAATGAGGAATATTCTATACACTACACGGTCAGCTGATGCGAACCATAGGCGCTGCCATATTGGCCTCAGCTGCTCTGTCGAGCGCCTTTCACTTTACCCCTACTCCGCGGCCGACCGTCACGCGACATGCAATAGATGGACTAAAAAGTTTGAGGCGATGTAATAAAAGTTTCACTTTAAAAAATTTTGGTAATAGTTTTAGGATCGGCCGCCCGTCTGACATCAACTCTGCTTGGAAATGTAATTATTAATCAGACGATTTCAGATGGAGTTGACCCAGATGAATGTAAAGCTAGTCGTCATTTACCACATTCACGAGCAATACAAAGTTTTCGTAGTCGTCACCGCACAACTCACCACTAAATAACTAATTCAATGAAAGTGGATATTTAAAATAAAATATTTTCGCTCGAAGAGACAATAACATAAATGGAAATTTAAAAAATAATAAGTTTTATTCACTAGAACAAGTAACATAGTAGATAGTAATAGTAACAGTGAAATTTATAACTATAATGATCGGACATACTCACTCGTAAACTAATTCGAACCCATAGTAATTATAAACCTATACAAATATGTAATTATCAGTCACGGGAATAGAAATGTTAGCAATAGTAAGTTATCGGTTAGTTGCCACCAGAATGTTGAAGGTCTTCTAATTTTGAATCAATACAACTATTATAATAAAATGGAGTATGACAATGAATAAAGTTTTATAGAAATATAGTAAATATCCTTCCGTGTGATAACGGAGTAAGAATACAAACCAATACTTCTCTCTTGCCAGTAGGTGTTGTATATGATGACTAGAGATATCCTTACTATTATTATAAAAGCGAAAGTAAGTTTGTTTGTTACGATTTCACGCTTAAACTTGGGAACCGATTTCAAAAATTCTTTCACCAATGGAATGCTATATTATCAGTTACATAGGCTATATTTTATCCCGATATTGCCACGGGAACTACGCGGGTAAGACGATTTAAACCGAAGCGAAGTGAGGGTGGGTTGCTAGTATAGTATATAGATAATTTATACGCCAGAGAACAAAAACTCTATATAAGTAGTAGTAAGTTTAGTAGGTATAGGATCACACTTTTAATAGTTGTCTGTCTACAGCCGCCGGCTGGTCCATCCGGGGTAGTACCACACTCTCGCAGAAAATCGACGTCTGAGTAGTAGCAATTTGTTATTGTGCTTCGTTCGATGAGTGCCGGAAGCCCAATTTTCTGAGAGTGTTCATGGAGGAAGGATCTGCAAGGCATCACCAAAACGCAAACGCGTGTGGTGGGTTTTGGTTTGGTTGGGTTTTGATGATTATTTCTGCACTTTGTTCGGTGTGCGAAGAGTCTGAAGCCCAACTTTCTGCGTGTGTTTGCGTGTGGTGGGTTTTGGTGATGTCTTTAATTTCACCTCATTGCACGCATTCACATTCCCTTCACTTTCTTCACGGTAGACAGCGGCCTAGCAAAGGTCTATGAGCGGCAGCAACACTTACTATCAGATGTACTGTTTGGTCATTTGCCACCGTTTAAAAATAGCGTGAGTACTAATTACGCATGTCAGAAGTGAAACTTCTTTGGTTCCATGTGTTTTTTATCGGTTATAAAAAAAAACAAAAAAAAATCTTCCGATCTTTCTCACTCGCTTGCTCCCTACTTTCGCCCCATGGCTGTGCTTCGTGCTATGTTCACCCTTTCTCACTCTCTCTCAATCGGTCTCAATCGCTCTCTCCCTCTTCTTCGACAAAAACGCTGCACATCTTCGTGACGCATTTCATCCGTAAAAAATTTACCCACATGCGCGCAAAGAAGTTTTATTTCAAAAATGAAACCCTAAACAAACCCGTCTGATCAACGTGTAGGTCAAATTGACCTTCCATTGTGTAGAAGGCTGGAGCTGAGCAAAGGGAGGAGGTAGGTATACGAGCTGAATTGACAATTATAGTACCTACTGTAAATACCTTTTAATTACAACCATAATTATAAAAACTAGTAATTGTAATTAATTTTACGCTAATAACTTGGATCTAATTTACCGCACATTCTTCAACGTCCAAATTATGTACTTTGTTAGAAAGTCACCTTTATAACAAAAGCTATAACGCCACACGGTAACCTTCATGAAATGTCTGTTCATATTTCGTCCACGACGACAAGGCGCTGGAGCGGTACGAATTCTATACTACATATAAATATCACGCCGACATTATAAGCATAATAAAACCAAGACAAGAATTTGTATTTTATGCTGATCGCCACAGATAATAAAGCAAGTAACACGCATTCATTAAGGCAACATTCAATAGTTATTTTAGTCTATTATGTTTCATACTGCCCACGGCTGTACGCGAGAATGGCCCGGTCGATGGCCCTGTACGGCGCACCGATTTAGGCAGTGTACCTGACTGTATATCTTTGGCGGCACTTTTGTGGCATCCACAAAGGTTTATGACGGCGAGGGGCATACGTGGTGGGGTCAATGGTGATGATGGAGACAGCGTGTCTGTTGACCGGGACTCCCCTGTGAGATCTGGAGTCGGAGATGCGGCAGGGGGCTGCTCAATCTCGCTCAGCAAAATGTCCGTTGGCAGGGCGACACCTGTCGTGACATCATTGCACGTTGGGCAGTCCAACTGGAGAGGCCTCAATACGGTATTTACACTTTCGAGGCCTTCCGGCCGGTGCTGATTGAATAATTGGGTCGGGGGCACGGGTGCTTTCTTTTTGACTGATGCCGGTTTTGAGGTGAAGTACACCGTCCTGTCACTATTGCAATTGCAACAAGGACATGGTGCAACACACGCTTGACGTGTGTGCCGCGTGGACAGAGCAGCACCGTAAAATCGTTCTGACTCGACCTAACGCTGCCAACCTTCGCTAGGATGCTCGGTAGCGTCAGGAACTGAAAAGAGAAATAGTCCATCACCCGCAGAGAACCTGACAGCGTAAGGGCGATGCCCTTGGAGGATGCCGGGGAGGTACGAACCTCCCCGGTTAAAAGTTATCATTGATTTTACTTACTATTCTACTAGCTGACACTGACTTAAAGGTATATATCGCAATGTTTTAGTAAAGTTATTAGCTTTTAGTCTACAGAGGTCATAACTATACCACTCAGACCATTATTACGTCACCCACGGAGAGACCGAACGCGTCAGGACGCCGACTCGAGTGGGTACCCGAAAAAGCAAACGTCCGTCGGACGGGCATCGGTAGCCTGCCTATATAAGGAAATAAATGTACAGTTACATAGGTCTATACTACAGGGTCATGTGCTGGGACCACACCCCGGACGGATTAGATGAGGAGTGACTAAACCATAGCCTAAAAAAGAAGAGCATGTTAAGTAAACCACATCCACGATGTATTGAGGTAGAGCGATATTGTTTTCTACGCGTATAATGATGGGGTTTTACTATCTCAAATAAGTTGTAAAAATTGGCTAAGAGAAAATTAGACGATCTCCAATCTACCTGACAAGTAAAGCCATGTGATCTTATGACAATGGAGAATTTTATGATAATCTATAGCTTAACAGCAATGCATAGACGGTCCTATAAAATGCTGAATTAATTTTATACGTGCAATCATATTGCCGTGTGGTGATAGAGTAAGAATATAGTTCACAACCCCTCTCTTGCCCATGGGTGTAAAAGACGACTAAGGGATGTGATATTTAAATAACATTAATGCAAGAGAAGGACAACTCAATATAAAATCCTATGCTAACATGTCTAATCTGCGCCCGGGTTGAGAGCCCTCAGCGCTCACCCATAGTCTGTGTCAAGCTGTCAAGGCCATCTGCAGCCAACAGCTGTACACACACAAAAAAAAGTTTAATCAGCGCAGTATAATAGGTCAAATTCCCGCCCATTGTAAAGGAAGCCCGAGCCTAACAGTGGGACTTATGTGGACTAAGGTGATGAGGATGAATATTATACGGTTTACAGAATATAATGCGTTACCACCTCCTACCATACCATGGGAGTCATAAAAACTACCTAAGGACAGAGCAGGTAATTGGACTCTTTAGAAATCCTAACACTAATTGTGCTCTCCAATACGCTTGCCAAGCGTGGCTTTTATAGTAAACGGACCTCTTTACCAATATTATAAACGCGAAAGTTTGTATGAGAGGATGTGAAGATGTTTGTTGCTCTTTCACGCAAATCTAATGAATGGATTTTGATGAAAATTCACAATAATATAGTTTATATATCAGAATAAACACATGCTATAACTTATCCCGATATTCCCACGGGAAGAGGATCTGCGGGTGAAACCGCAGGGCGCTGCTAGTCGAGAATATAATAGTGGATGTCAATTGGCTGTAATCTAATTATATACTTTGGTTGTACTATATAGAGTTTATCGCATAGCCGAAAAACTAAGACATTTTCTTTTGCTATAAAAGTAATTCCATTCGTATTTTCACTTTGAAAACGAAAAGTACTAAAAATTGAGTACGTCTTTTTAGCATTATTCAATTCCATAAAATTAGTTTACTAGGTATTCGTGAAGACAGGTCTAGTAAATTTCTAATACTATCAGAAGAAAACTTTATCATAGTAGATAGAAAGGTCAGCACATTCCGGTCACGTTTGAGAGCTAATATGTAAACGTAGCAGCGTGTATTTTAAGTACTAGTATGTTACAGGCACTGCTAACAGGATCGTGGCTTTCCTTTTCAACGTTGCCTTTTAAATTCGAGCTCCATTGAGACCTAGCTGTGCCTGCTAGCAGAAAATCTAACTGGAAATAGAATAAACTACTCAAAGTCTAGGGAATAAAAGTTTGCTATAATATATTTATTTCGTATTAAGTCTTTAAATCAAATCAAATCATTTGTTCTGCATAAGCCCCTTAAGGGCACTTTCATATCGTCAAATTTATACATCGTTTGAATACAATACAATATCTACCACTGGATTAGAATGCGGCCACAAGCTGAGAAAATCCGGTAATAAACTCAGCAGGCTGTCATTCTTTTTCCCATCTTTTGAATAAAATTACACGTATACAACATTTAGTATTAGCTCCAATGTGATGCCCTTCGAGATAGGATATATATATATTTTTAATTTAGTTCAAATAAAAAAAAGAAAAGAAAATATGAAAATACGGTTGGACTAGATCCTACAAGCAGCACCCGATCACGAGTTAACTAATAGAGCAGCCATCACTCCCCTCAACCACATTGGATGGAAGGAGGGTCACGCCCGAAGGAACTCTAACACCATATCAACTTTTATAGCTACTTGTTTTTTTATTATATCAGCCTGACCGGCTTCCATATTTAGACAGTGTCGTTCAAAATAATTTTGCCATTAGTAAAATAACCAGATTCCATATAAATAAATATTGTCGTTGTCTACATGACCATAAAATTATATTTTAGAATTTATACTCTTTTTATTTAGCTACATACGACATATACACTTCCCGTCCCACTGCTGGGCTCGAGCCGCCTCCCCAATAGAAGGGAAATTGACTTACTATACTATGCTGGTCTTACATGTTTGTATAGGGTTTTACTTCGAATTTTCCTTCTCTAGCACAGATTTTATAAGCATATTATATACCTTAGTTGTCTTTTACGACATCCAAGGGTAAAATAAGAAATGGTGAATTGTATTTTTACTCCGTCACCACACTAGTAAAGATAATTCCTGCAACTTTCAAAAATATAAAATGTCTGATAAGTCTGCTCATATTTTACTATGACGTTTTTTTTTGCGTTACATTGCCTATATAAAATGCCCCCAAAATTGCTTAATATAGCATTATAAAACATGAAAATATCGAATATTAGGAAATTCACGCGCCTTCATCCGCCTATGTTATTGGCTGATAATATGGTGTAATGGTCCTATTGGTGAAAAAATTTCTAAAATCAGTCGCTTAGTTCTTGTTCTAGAAAGTATACCGCGATAAAACATATGTTATTCGCTGAAAATGTAGTTTTCTATTTGTGAAAGAATTTTTAAAAATCAATGTAATAGTTTCGATGTGAAAGCGTAGTTAATACTTATTGACTTTTGCATTTATAATATTAATTATAATGTTTAAAGAATACATATGGAATTTTTACACGTTAGCTTAAATTTTTTAACTCCTTCTTTTTTACTTTTATATTAAGCACCTAAACCAGCAATTGTTGTCTTTGTTCGTTCAAAACAAAATTAGGATAAGCTTAGAATAATAACGTATAGAACGATAGTGTCGGTACTTCGAGTAATCAAAAACATGAAGCTAAAAATACTACATAAGCGCAGGCGATTACACACGTACACACGCACACCACTATTAAATTATTAAATCAAATTTTGTTTTTATTACCATAAATCGTCGAAATACTTTTAAAAGTAATGTTAAAAACCTTTTTATGTTTTTCAAATGTGTTGTGACACCATTTGAATGCACAAACCGTCATAATTATCTATTTATTTTTTAAGAGTTGCGTATGTACGTGCAGTATATACGGAACGGTCCGGCGTAGGTAAGCTATATTAGGCTCCATTTTTTGTGCGCGGACTTACCTTCTATACGTTATTATTCTGAGTAGGACAAGATTTTTTTTTCTATGATGTAAGACTCGCATAAACACCAGAAGTCGTAATAACACTATTAAGTTAGCCTTACAATTTTGCTTTGTTCTGATACTTATCTACCGCTACTTTAAAACTTGTAAGGTATTTGTGTAGAAATTCGAAACCATATCGTATTGAAATCTTGATTATTCACACAATCAAGTACACTTTGAAACTAAAAATATCATCAACACAATCATTTATTATATTTTTTTATTTTATTATATTTGGGATAACAACAGTTGTTACAAATAAGTAAAAACAAAATTACTAACTAATAGGACCAATTACAGTTATTCACATTATTTATAATATTTATAGTGAACAAACTAGTTATTATGTACCATACATTACTAAGCAGAAAAAAATACGGTAGTTACATACTAAAACAATTCGACAAATCAATTACTATCCAAAGATCCACCATGATTTCAACTGCTAGGCTTGGACCTCCTCCACAATAGGAGGGAAAATAACCTATTTATAACAAGCCAGTCTGGCGGTTTAAAATACGGACTTTAAATATCAGCATCCTAAAACCATTATCCGACTTCAACATAAAATATGCGAAATTTGCAAATTGATTTAATTAAAGAATCTGGCTCTAAGTTTCTGATTCAAAAAGTTTCCTTATTTCAAAATGTTTTAAGATTACATTTATTTGATATTTGAGCGTTAATAAGTACCATTAAAATTCACGAGAAACCATTAAATGCAGACGGCAAGATCATGAATATCCAGAAAACTGGGTTATGTGGCTTTATCAGGATGAGCCACGTGTTCAACAGTAAACTATAAAAGTAATGATAAATATTAGGGAGAGATAAAGTAATGATAAATATTAGGGGGAGAAGTTGGTAAGACGGGATAGCGGGTAAGACGGGGTACCCAGCGAAATTCACAGTTCAAATTGACCAATCACGCTCGTTCATTCATCGTTCGACGCGCCACCATGATATTTATCAGTCGCCCGGTGTTTAAAGGTTCACAAGTGAGCAATGTCGAAAAAAATCAAAAAAGTGTTTTACTGCAAATTGCTTATCATATTTTCTTCTGGTTTGACGCGTGACTGTGCTTTGTTAAATAACGTTAGCTGGTGAGGTATTGCTGTGATTGACGCTTAAACTAACCTATAATAAGATAGGAATTGTATTTCCTTAAGATTGTTGGCTATTTTTCTTTTTTCGTTTATTTTTTATAAAATGCCTATGCAGGTAAGATGGGGTAACGGGGTACCCGATCTTGCGTCAATGAGAATAATTTTGTTTTTATTTATTTTCCGTAAAAATGAGTTTGTTTTTTTGTGAGATTATTATAGTTTGCCATTTTAGAATGGTTCGTGACTACAAACGCACGACTGACACAGAGAGAGAGATTTTGCTCCTTCTTTGACCACTGAGATCCAGTTAAAGGACGGTCCTACTGCCACAAACCGAGAAGTGTTTCAAGATATAAGCAATGTCACTACTGCCCAAACTTCAGACACAGTAGCTGATGATTCTTTGCCAGGGTGTTCCAACTGGAGTCCCAGGCTAGTTAATCAGGAATCAGCACCGTATCAAACTAAAGATCAACCGCAGACATCACAAGTAGAACGAAATCAATTCAACCAGCAGGCGCACTCACTAGAACCAGATGTAAACCCTGTTTATCAGGCACAAGAGACATCACAACCAACTAATGTGCCCACACGCGATAAAAGCGACAGTAGCTTTGTTTTGACTTCTCCAAAACAATTTTTCCACTTCCGCTTACTAAAAATCCTGTCGTGATAGTAAAAAGTGTGGAAAAACAACAATTATCACGTCGTCTCCCTACAAGCAAGAATTAGAAGTCATCGCCCTGAAAAAAAAAATGCTGAACAGAAAAAACTAGAGAAAATAGAAACAAAAAGAAAGAAAAGATGAATTAAAAAAACAGAAGATAATTGCTACAAAAGTTCAAAATAAACAATCAAAGAAGTATAGCCGATCAGCGAAAACACCAAAACGACGAAGAATCTCATCATTTGAAGATGAAAGTGAAGAAGAGGAGGACACACCATGTATGTATTGTGAGGCAGTATATTCCATTTTTATTGAAGGGTGATATCATGCTCATTTTGTTGAAGATGGGCTCATAATAGCTACGCAGGAATAGATGATGATGATGACGAAGCCACCAATGTCTGCGAGTTCTACCAGGTCAAATAATCATCTTTCTCTGTGATAATTCTCATCACCCCATCTTACCTTAGGAGGGTACCCCATCTTACCAGCACTGTGGGGCAAGACGAGGAAAAACACCTGTTTTTAATTTTATTTTTTTTCTCTTAAATGTGTTACCAAAAGTGCCTAATGACACCAAATATTAGAATAATAATAATTAGTTGTTACTTAAAAAAAAAATATGAAAATAAAATTGTTTCACTATATAATTTTTTATATTATTGACCTTTAAAGCTTAAGTACCCCATCTTGCCACCCTTTCCCCTATGCTGTATGATAGAAGCTATCTAGTAAGACCAACCCCTACATTGCTTGTGGGTGTTGTAAAAGATAACCAAAAACTTTACAATCTAGGCCAGCTTCGTCAGATAGTGTCTGGTCAATAATTACATTCCCAAGGAGGGTTGACGTTAGGCAGGCGGCCCGTCATATAACTGTTAAAGTTGTAGCAATCACTTCGTTTTTAAGTAAAAAATCATAGTTTTTACATTTTTATATTAGTTTCTTTTGTTCAGTAAGACTTTTTTTGAGTAGTACACGTATACATATAAACAAAATAAATAACAGTTTTTTTTTCAATAATATAATTTCGACAACAATTTTTGATTAAAAACAATTAATATTTCAACATATTATTTATTAAAGTTCGATAAAATACATAATGCGTATATGTGTGATTATAGTTACGTAGAGGTTACGTGGGAGTAATTCCTAAAAACGAAACATGTTGAATAATTCAATATTGTGCGCATTTCGGTCGTAGTTTAGGGTTAAATCCACTGTGATGGTTGAGCTTTCGTTGTCTCGACCCCTGTCACATGTCCACAACACAGCCAGCAAAGTAAATCAAGGGGATTTTGTATTTAATTCCGTTCCATCAATGTCTGTTAACAGAATCGGTAAATAGTCACCTTGATTCACTACTTTCTACTTATTATATATAAACTTATACATAAAGCTTAGTTTATATAACTATGTTGTTTATAATGATGTATTCTAAATATTTACTGCTTTACTGTAATCATCATCATCTCAGCCCACTATTGGGCTCGGACCTCCTCCACTATAGAAGAGAAATTGACTTACTATAACCACGCTGGTTAAACGTGTTGGCATAGGGTTCCATTTCAAGTTTTCCTTCTCTTGCATAGAGTTTATATGCACATCATATCCCTTAGTCGACTTTTACAACACCGATGGATAAGAGAGGGGGGTGGTGAATTATATTCTTACTCCGTCACCACACGAAATACCTACTGTAATGATTGCCTGATGAATCTGTCAGAATATCAGCGCTAGGGTAATCATATTCTAGCCGAGGCCGCGGGTGACCGGACCGGGGATTTTAATCCGTCACCCGCAGAGAGGCTGACCGCGCGACGACGACCGACGTCCCGGGACATGGATGTCGAGAGGTGAGAGTACCCGAAAGGGTATTCCGTCGGGCCGACCACTGACGACAAGTCACTCTGCTCCGGTGGTCGGCCCAACGGCGAATGTGACGTGGGTACGGGTGGGTTATGGGCCCGCGTGCCGTCCTTTCGTCGCCACGGACGGAATGGACCGCGTGTGCGCTTACCATAGCCCACCCATAAAAAAAAGAAAGTAATCATATTGTCTCAGCAACAGCTGAGACAGATACAATATATTGGCCTCACGTATGTGCACATTATTAGTTTTAAACATAAATTTGTTTCTTCAGGAAAATGTGAGGTTGCAAAATAAAATTATTTTCTTTCTAATGAATAACAAAAAATATAGTTTTTGGATATGTCCGTGTGGTGATGTAATAAGAATACAATTAACAACCACAAAGACTGAACCGATTTTAATAATATTTTACTACCCAATACCTCTCTATATAAGGAGTAACTTAGGTTATTTTCCCCTTAAGAAACCCCTATAAAATTTTGCCCGATCCCCTAAATTCTGCTTCGGACTGTCACGATCTAGTAGAAAACCCTATTACTGTCACGATATGATATAGCCGCAATACCCACAGTCCAGTTCTATTTACTATTTAATAATTGCTACTCATTTAATTAATACATTTCAAAGACACACACAAATCATTAATTAACATGGGCAGAGACCTATACGTAAATATCGTTCAAAGAATTTCAGATGACAAACAATCCATCCATCCAGCAGTTTATCAAAGTTCACTGTATGGATATACGCCATCGTAGTAAGAAGAATAATACCATAAAGGTCATCTCTGCCAGGCACTGTGGCAATCACATTTGGTGTTTTATGGTAAGATTACCAAAAAATGTTGCTCCTAATTTCATTCTCCTGATTATCCTCCAGTCGATTTTTAAGACACTCATTGGAAGGGTGACATATTGTAATATTAAACAATCACCACACAAAATTCAAATTTATTTAACGCTTCATCACAGCCCATATACGTCCTACAGTTGGGCGCGAGCCCCCTCCACAGTGAGATGGAATTTAACTTACTATACCATGCTGATCAGAAATGTTGGGTTTCATTTCGAGTTTTTCTTCTCTTGCACAGATCTTATTTGCATATTATATCCCTTAGTCGTCTTTTACGATATCCACGGGCAAAATAGGGAGTGGTGAATTGTATTCACACTCAGTCCAACGGACTAAACACTTACTGAACATAATATCCGCAATCGCATTACAAAAAATTTTAAACCAAATTTTTGATGCCAAAATACGAAAAGAAAAACGTACATTGAATAAAATATATTTCGTGATAATAACCATTTGTGAAGGCAGAGCAAAATGTATACACACGCCTGACCTGCTCAATGAAATAATAGTGACAATTATGAATGTGTAAAGCCCGCCAAAGCCTTTTGTGTGATATAAACGTTTACCGTTTTTCAAACGTGCTCAGTCATTAATGAATCTGTCAACATGCATTCAGGGTGAAAATATAGAGGCGACATTCATTGATAGAGAGGATTTTAGTACGTTATAGATAGAATCTGATATGTTTATAAACTATTAAACTGATAAGTTTATTTGTTAGTTTAAAGACACAGAATTTGTGTGGTGACGGAATAAGAGTACAATTTACTAACCCATCTCTTGCCCGCGGGAGCCGTAAGAGTCGATTAGGGGATTAAATATGCATATAACATCTATGCACGAAAAGAAAAAGTTGAAACTCTATACCAACACGTTTGACCAGCGTGGTATAGTAGGTCAATTTCTCTCCTATTGTGGAGGAGGCTCGAGCCTAGCAGCGGCACGTATACGAGTTGAAATGATAATGCTGATGATGACGAAACCCACTTATCTCAGGCAATAACACGATCTTTGTGTAAGATATCTTGTTTAACGGAAAAAGGTTAGACTATTATATCACGCTGCAACAAATAGAAATAGCGTCTATATACAATAACAAAATCGACAAAATTGGTAAGAACTGAAAATCGCACAATAAACATTCTGCGTCGTCACCGTTGTCATAGCAACTGCTGAGATATTAAAATCATCAAACATTCAATAATCGTTATATATATTAAAAACATTGATATTATTATTAATACTGCAGGACTAAGTAGATATTAACATAAAAGAGAACAGAGACATAAAACAGCAGCCAATGGTGAATAGGGAAGTGTTTTATATTGAAAAGTTTTCTCACATTCTCAATAATTTCAATTTGGAACTGACATATCCATCAATCGGTCGCCATCTATCATTGGACTAAGATTCTCAAGGCCAATTCTCAACGCTTAATACACGGGTCGAGGCTCATCGTTGTCGTTATAAGCTTCCCAGAAGTATGCTGCTGCTCAATTTCTTAATGATCTCACAACATGTTTTTACGGCTTCCACAAGAGAGTAAAAAATGGTTACAGTTGCATTCTTCGGAGACGTGCGCCCGCGGCGGCATGGTCTCCATCAAAGAGATCACCGCCTGGCGGGTCGACGCCCGCCGAGAAGTCATTGCCCGTTGGGCAGTCCGGCTGGAGAGTCCTCGGTACGGTGTCAGGACCGTCGAGGCCTTCCGGCCGGTGCTGGTGGAGTGGTTGGAGCGGACGCATGGGGTGCTTTCCTTCCGACTGGTGCAGGTGCTGACGGGGCACGGTTGCTTCGGGAAGTACCTGCACAAGATTGTCAGGAGGGAGAGCACACCGTCCTGCCACCACTGCAGTTGCGACGAGGACACGGCGCAGCACACGCTCGAGGAGTGTGCTGCATGGGAGGGGGATCGCCGTGAACTCGTCGCAATTATCGGTGCCGACCTGGCGCTGCCGACCATCGCCAGGGAGATGCTCGTCAGCGTCAAGAACTGGGACGCGGTCGCCGCCTTCTGTGAGGCCGTAATCTCACGGAAGGAGGCGGCGGATCGTGTGCGAGTAGAGCTTCTATTCGGCGACACGTTCCACCGCCGGCGACTCGGGCGGCGCAGACGCGAGTATCTGCGCCTAATGCCGCCCTAGCCGAGGCCGCGGGTGATTGGACCGGGGAATTGTCCGTCACCCGCAGAGAGGCTGACCGCGCGATGGCGACCGACGTCCCAGGACGTCGAGAGGTGAGGTTACCCGAAAGGGTATTCCGTTGGGCCGACCACTGACGACAAGTCACATCTGCTCCGGTGGTCGGCCCCAACAACGAGGTGACGTTGTGTACGGGTGGGTTATGGGCCCGCGCGCCGTCCTTTTATCGCCCCGGACGGACTGGACCGCGCGTGCGCTTACCGTAGCCCACCCATAAAAATAAAAAAAAATAAAAAAATTAAAAAAAAAAAAAACTGTTGCATTCTTAACTCTTCAGTATCCAATCATTGAGGACACATGAGTTTATCCAATAGTCGGCAATAGGCTTACTCCGATTTCTTGAGATTACAAAATTTCTTCTAACTATTAGCAAATTATAGGTGTGAAACAGCAAAAGTGTGTAAACGCTTTGATCTTTGCCTCGGTGAAAAAAATCTTGGGACTACAAAAAACTGAAAGTAATTGCAAATAACAGAAACGTTTTGTTCAATAAATCGACTGTAGTATTATAATCAACACATTGAAACAATATTACATCAAATGTAAGAACTTTAAAAGTACTAACATATTTTTACGATGTAGAATGCTTCCTGAGTTTCTATAGAATTAATGCTAACGATCATAATAAAACACGATATGCGGCACCGAGCCCATAAAGATGGAGATAAGTAAAATGATTTTTATTAATGATCATAAATGTGAAATCTTTCGCCAATATCATTTACGTAAGATACCAGCAATGAAATGTGCGTTTATTTGTACTTTTTTAACAATTTATTCACTGAAACAAATCTTCAGACTGAAGACTTCAGTGTGTGTGATGACAGGGTAAGAATACAGTTTAACACCCTATTTTTTGCCTGTGGATGTAGTGAAAGCAGACTAAGGGATATAATATGCAAATAACATCTATTCAAATTCATCCGTGTAGTGGCGGATGTTGGATAGTGTAATCTGCACAAACATGTATGTATGACATGGCAACCCTTTGCCTATGAATCTATATCGCTTTATGGGCCTCTTGCTTCCTTCCTTCTTCTTCCTTCCGCCGACCTGGGTAGATAATATTCACGACAATTCGTCTAATAATTAAATCTATAATTATTTCATTGATCATACTCTAATATGTGTATAAGTTGTAATGATGACAATTATTTGTGGAATACTTTTATACAATAAAAGTCAATTCACCGCACTGACGTGTATTACTAAAGTTCATCTTCATCCACGGAAGATTCACTTGCAACCAAGTAAGTGCATCTCGTCTCTCGTGACGGTGTAAAAATACAATTCTCCACTCCTTATATTGCCTGTGGATGTCGTAAAAGATAATTAAGGGATATAATACGCATATAACTACTACGCTAGAGAAGGAAAACTCGAAAAATAACCCAATACCAGCCTATCTGTCTAGCATAGTATAATAAAGTCAATTTCGCTCCTATTGTGGAGGAGGCTCGAGCCCAACAGTGGGACGTATATGAGCTGAAATGATGAAAATGATGTTGATCTATTCAAAAGAATAATGATACTGACATTTGTGGAGTACAAGATTCAATAATTCGCAATGTTTATTCTGATACTACAATCATTCAAACATCGACATGCATTCGATATCAGATACTAAACGCAGTTAGTTCAAACGTTAGTGTCGCATCACTAACTCGCAAAATCACATCACTACTATATACATACATATAGAACTATACTGCATATCCTCCAAACTCGCTCAACTTCATGTATATTTTGTGCAATTGCTTTGTATTTTCAGTTTCCGACCATTTCAAGTTTTGATATCACTATTGCAAATGTTTGTTTTTGATCTGCTATCGGTTTATTACAGGATTATGTTTGCGGAAGTTTTTAGATAAAACTTCAATCAGTAAACAAGATGGCGGCAAATAAATTGGATTCTTTGAATTTTACTTTAAATAACACTTATTTTAACTTTATTTTCTTTTATTTAACTATATGGATTGCATGAGTTAATAGAGCACTTTGTAATATCTAATTGAGGCAAAACTAATAAATTGATTTAAATAGTTATTACACCATTTCTATTATCTACTGTATTGTTTTAATATAAGTGTAGATGGTACTACGCCTACATAAAAATTGCTTTATAATTTTATAATTAAAACGGACAATAACATCGAGTCCTTCATAAAATCTAAACCATAAATGTTTAAGTACATTTTATTATATTCTAGCTACGCTTTATTTACGTCAATTATTTTATTTGAACACCTACGTTATTCTGTGGTTGCCATAATAATTATCAACATTAATAACATTCCTTCAACGACAATTTTTGTTAACTTTTTATGTGGTGAGACCGTATCGAAGCTTAGCAAGCTCAAACAAATAAACAAGCAAACTCTTCGGCTTTATAATAGTGATTTATTTTATAATTGAAACTGTTGTACTTTGATTCATGTAATGGGTATATGAACAACGGTATTATGTTTCCAATTTGCTACTAATTGGTTGTATTGAATGATTAACAACATAATCTGAAACGAAATTGCATGTAAGAATTTTCAGGCTGAATTTAAAAATATGACATTTACAATTTATGATTATAGAAAAAATCTTAGTTTTATTTTATGTACATCGTACTAAGCTAAATAATGACTCCGAGAACTCCGACCATACTAATGCATAGCACGCTCGTTCTAAACCATGATAATATCTGTATTATAATTGGTCATAATTTGAATATGTCACAAAAGTAAGAAGGAAAAAGTTGAATAAATGAAATCCTAAAGGATATAAAAAGTTTTTAACATATGGTACAATTTCAGACAACGGCAAATAAAGCAAATTTGACCAAGTTTGTTACTTGCAAGTGACAGTGTCATAAAATTTGTTACTCGGAAGTGTCTTTCGCGTGTATTAATGTTATCTTATTATATCCCTTAATTATCTATTATTTTCGTGTGATAACGGAGTAAGAATACAAATCACCACGTCTTGCTCGTGGATATCGTAAAAGACGACTAAGGGGTATAATACGCTCCGGTGGTCGGTCCAACGACGAAGGCGACTTGGTGTTCGGGTGGGTTGCGGGTGTGCGTGCTTACGCCCCTCTATCGCCCCGAACGGAGTAGTGCGAGGAGTGGGCCGACCGCGACCCACCCCAAAAAAAAGGGGTATAATACGCATATAACATCTATGCAAGAGAAGGAAAACATAAAATAAAATGTTATACCAACCTGTCTGACCAGCATGGTATAGTTAGGTTAATTTCCCTCCTATTGTGGAGGAGGCTTGAGCCCAACAGTGGGGCTTATATGAGCTGAAATGATGATGATCTATTGAAAACATTCTCAAGAAAGAAAGTCAACATCATCTTGCCCTAATTCCATTTTCTTACGTTTGCCGTAATGTGAGGTACTTTTCTAACATCGCACAAGTTTTAGCAGTAGCTTTATGTCTGGTTGCTTGCCTATCGTTATCCCTACTTGAGAATGTAATCTTTGACTAGATAACATTAGATAGAGTTGGCCCAGAGCGACATAACGTTAAAAATAATCTATACCAATAAATAAAATTGGAGTGTCTGTTTGTAATGTCAAAATAATAGGCTTTTTTCATGCTCACACGGTTATTTGCACGACACCTATGCCTAAAATAGCAATTAAAAAATTTTTGTCTGTCTGTCTGTCTGTCTGTTTGTTCCGGGTAATCTTCAAAACGGCTGGACCGATTTCAAAAATTCTTTCACCAATGGGAAGCTATAATATCAGGGCGTAAACTAGGCTATATTTTATCCCGGTATTCCCACGGGAACGGGCACTACGCGGGTAAAACGACTATAACCTATAACCGAAGCGAAGCGAGGGCGGGTTGCTAGTACTACATATAATTAAAATAAAAGTATAAATAAAAAACAATTTAAAATAAACTTTTCGTTTGTTAAAAAGAAACCTATTTACCACATTTTTTTTTTCATTACTGATGGTGGCAAATGAACAAGCAGCGCACCTGATGGTAAGTGATACTGTCGATGGATCTTTGCAATACTAGGGGCACAGCTAGGTCGCTATCTACCGTGACTACCGTGAAAGTGCTCTTCTTAAACCTTGTTTTAAGAAGAGCATAGCTCAATACAAGCACATTACAATTCCTTTTTTCTATTATTTTTCTTTGAAACTAGTATTTTATATCAGAGGAATTAAATATTTTAATACTTATTTTTGGTAATATCTAAGGACAAGGAGCCTCCCTATACTAATCCCTCTGACCAGTATGGTATAGTAAGGTCAATTGTCCCCCTATTATGGAGGAGGCTCGAGTGATGATGATGAAGGACAAAAAGTAAATGAATTAAGTTATTTACCCTAAGAATAATCTTAGGGTAAATAACTTTTTTTTGAACTTCGTTCGGTACCCTACAATTTTCAATAATGAGAAGAAATAAATATAAAGGCGTAAATCAATGATTCAGGTTTCGCTTCCCTTTAAATTGAGTTAACTTATCGAGATTAAGACACACTAAGTTCTTTTAAATTATGTAAAACGTGGTTTGAATGTTAGCATAGAGATCACAGGTAAAATTTTCATTGGTGTGAATTTCATAGTCTTGAGTCTGTCAAATAATTTTAAGAAAAATCTTGTTGGGCACGTTCCGCATCCAATTTTATCATAATCGTGTAAAAATATTAAGCTGAAACGTGGAGCAAGTATATTTCGTTAACGTTTCAGTTGTTTTTTTTTTCATGTTACAACATTAGCCTCTAAAAAAACTGATAATAATGTAACATATATTAAGAAAATAAATCTTTCCTTGTTCTTAGCTTAGGTCTAGACGTATGGACATTTTTTAAATGATTAAGAGGTTTCGGCGATTGACGTGAACCATGATACAAGACATTTATTAGAATAGTGCGATATAAAGAAAAATTTATTAGTTACCAAACACAGGCCTTCCCCCGGTGTAATAATACTATAATCGCCATCCTTGCCAAGATTGATTGTTAATCGCAGTTGGTTGGTCAATCGCAGTTATATTTTACGATGCCCTGTTAATTCCATAGCCAGCATTCCCCATGAGAGACGAATGCGTGACCATAACCCGTTACTGTAGAGGTTTCTAATTCAAATCGCATGGCTCACATCTCTGACTTTTTGTAGTTTTCTTACAAAAGATTAAGGAAATAATAATGATTATTTGTGTTTGTAATCAGTGTTTGTAAAATTCCTCACAATGCAATGGCATTGTGAGGAATTTTACAAACACTGATTTGACGGATGTAAACTACATCAAGATTCGACGCAATAAATTGTGCATCGCATAAAGTATTGCCCCGCGTGGAAATAGTAACCATGACACGGTAGATCGGTATTTTAACCACTACACCATTCAAACAGTCAATTTACGAGGTATGTACGAGTTTATGTACAAGGGAAAAATTGTTAGGATAAGCGAAGCGACGTCTATCATATATTCCACAGTCTACGCATTTTCGTGGTATTCTTTACTGAGAAACTATCACATTTTCACGTGTGGTCATTGACATAATATTTTTAATCATATCTAGATATGTTATCAATTATAAAAAATATTATTTTACTAACAATTTATAGAAAGTTCATATTAATAGTCCTATGTATTAAAAGGTAAATCGTCTTTAAAAAGTTCTTCTAATTATAGCTAGATAAACTTCATGAGATCGCCGAAAGCACCGCTTTATGGTTATTAAAAATATTAAATTCTGTATATATAAACATCATCATCATCATCAACCCAGCCTATATACGTCCCACTGTTGGGCTTGGGCCTCCTCCATCATGGGAGGGAAATTGACTTACTACGCTGGTCATACGTATTGGTATAGGATTTTCTTTCAAGTTTTCCTTCTCTTACAAAGACATTTTGTGCATATTATATCCCTTAATCGTCTTTTACGACACTCACAGGCAAAAGAGGGGAAAATGAATTGTATTCTTACTCCGTTACCACACAGCTTTATTAGGTTGCGTATGAATAAAAATATTAAACTCTGTACATATAAACATAGTTCTATAAAAAGATGTACTCGATATCGTATGAACTTCATGACATAAAGACAAGCTAATCCGTCAGTCCCGGCAGTCGTAAACATTTATAACAGTCGATATAAGGAGTCAATGTCCTCAAATAGTCTGACATCTGGACTCGTCTTAAAATATGATTGTTCCAATGGTTATTGCTTTGGGTAATTCAGATTGGAATCATCTTCATCATTTCAGCTCATGTGCATCCTACGACTGAACTTGGGCCTTTTCCACAATAGAAGAGAAATCGGTCCACTAAAACACATTGTCCAGACGGGTCTGGTACCGGGTTTTATTTCGAGTTTTCATTCTTTTATATAGATATTACTTTAGTCGTTGTTTGCGTCTTTTCTTAGCCGACTTTGACAAGATTGGAGAAGCTATGCGGAAAAATATCTAGTAAAAAGAGTTAAAGCAGACTACCGACACCGAAGTGCTTGAGGATATTTAGAAGATAGTCATAGATTAGAGGATTGCATACTATATATTACTCATAGTGTTGTTAAAAATAACATTTATTATTTAAATCAACCCTGGAATTGAATAGATTTTATTAAATTATAACAACAAACGAGAGCTAAATATTGATTCAATGCAAAAAATCTGTGCAAATATGAGTAAGAACAGCTGCCACTGGCAAAGTGCCAATACTCGTAAAGACAGCCTGAAAGCCTTCATCTTGTGACCTTCTATCGGCGACCACTGCAAGATCGCTCGAAAAATTAATGTATTACAATAAATCTATACGTTACTAAAAACAAAATAAGCATCCGATACGAAGAGTATTTCTAAATTCTGGTGAAATTCATCTGTAATCCATCAGGTAATCTTTATTTTGTTAATGGTTTAAGAATCATTAACAGTTATATCAACAAGCATTTAGTTTATTTTGCTAGATACGGATGTTTGGATTATTGTGCTTTTTATTAATGGTTGTTATTTTATAAATCGAAAATGCTAAAAAATAAGAAAAGGAAACAAAATATTTCGTGGACTTACTGCATAAAGCATTGCTGATTCATGTTTAGATCTATGACTATCTACAATGATTGTTTTAAATAAAAGGTATTTGTTATATTTTTTTATTGTAAGTTATGAACTAACTAGTCAGGGAATATAATTGTCCGTCCAATTTTCCGAGTGGTGACGGAGTAAGGATACGATTCACTACTCCCTATCTCGCCGTGCTTCGTCACCACATACAAAAAAAATTGGTGAGGCAGAAAAAAAATATCAAACATATTGTTTGGAATTGATGTATTTCTGTCTAAAATATATTGACTGCCAATATTGATAATTGAAAATAAAAATTGGCATTATTTGCGATAATACGTGTGCCAGTAATGGAAATGTAATATTTGAATTGCTCTATTGAAATATCCGATGCATGATGTGAATATTGCCACAAAGGCAAACCGCTTAAATCAACTAAATTATATATGTATATTATTATCATATGGTAATATTATTCTATCATTTTAATAGCATGACGGGGCACTGCCGTAGTTGCGAGGTGATATAACACCGAGCGCTGGAGAGGCGGCCATTGACCTTGGACAAACGACTGTCCTTCGGTCCTCACATAGGGCGAGTCCGCGCGCGCGCAGCCCTAGTGCTAGGATGGTTACACAGCTTAGTACACGCCAAGTCTAAGCTATCTCTCCGCAATAAAGTTAAATTATACACCGCTTGTATACGTCCTATCATGTAGTATGCTAGTGTAGTGTTCACACAAGCGAAGCCACACAGGCTACATCGGCTACAGGCATTACAGAATAGGTTCATGCGCCGAGCGACGGGAGCACCGTGGTACATGCGCAATGTGGATCTTCACATAGATCTTGGCTTGCCGACCATCAGGCAATTCATGAAACAATGCTCCCGCCGCTACTTCGACTCTGCCGCGACACACCCGAACCCATTAGTGGTAAGGGCGGCTTCTTACATCCCCTCTAAAATGTCTGCGATTAAACAACCGCGACTAATACTCGACGAACTCGAGCGACGAACTCGACGATATTATTACTCTCGCCCAGACTGAGGCATACACAGCCCGCGAGGCCTTGACAAATAAATATCCACGTTTCCGCCCCCGCCGACGGGGACGGAAGACGTGTCGCGTTAAAATCATAAACGTGGGAGTGCCCACTTTGCCAGCGACCGCCCGAGCCGAGGTCCGTACCCCACAGGGGGTGCCCTCGGGATCGGTCGCTTAGCTTTAAACGGGTTGAGAGCCCTCAGGGCTCGTTTAAAGCTAAGCGCTCACCCACCAGTCCGGGTAAAGTTGTCACAGCCATCTGAGACTAACAACTAAGTCACACAAAAAAAAAAAAAAAAAGAGGCGGCCATTACGAATCGAACCGTCAAGCAGTGCGCACGCGCCCACGTGTTCTGGTGGAATATCGTAGTACTTAGCGTTATCGTAGCATTGGTAGTTAGTTTACGATTTAAAATTTAGAAGTGACTAAATATCGGTTATATTGCGAAGTGTTTTCTTTAAAGTCCTAATCTCTTCGCCCGATTACCCACACAATATGGCCGATGACTCTGAAGATGATGAACAACATCTATTGCTGCTTCTTTAAGCATTATAGTCACACAGTTTAGTAAATATTTATAGCATCTTGATATAGTTGTAGATACTATCACTGCATGGAACGGAAAACTTTTAATTTCAAATAGTCTTGTTTTTTATCTCAGCCCATATAAGTCCCACCGTTAGGCTTGCACCTCCTCCAATATGGAAGGTATATTGACCTACTAAACCACGATGGTCGATATACGGTATCGGGTTTTGTTTTATAAACCTTAGTCGTCCTTTACGAAACTGACGGGCAAGAGAGAAGTGATAAATTATATTCTTACTCCGTCACCACGCAGACATTATTTATTTGTTATGATTTACTTGCTATTTAAACGCCTAAGACCAAATTAGCACCACAAATGTTAGTACAAATAAACGACATAAATAAAGATGTAGATACAAAATGGCCTCGTTACTCATAATTTGTCAAGTAAACAAATTGTATTAACCTGTCCAAAATTCATTAAATAAGTGTCAGGATCCAACGGATAATATCGGCAGAAGCACGATGATGGATGAGAGACTGTAGCATTCATTAAGTTCATATATATATTTTCTATACATATAAATAGTAGCATCACAACATAAGCGATAGCGGAATTGGATTTCGTCTCCAATAAGGAAGTAATGTTCGGACGGAGACGGAGTAAGAATACAATTCACCACTACCTATCTTGCCCGTGGATGTCGTAAAAGACGACTAAGGGATATAATAAGCAAATAACATCTGTACAAGAGAAAGAAAACTCGAAACAAATTCCTATTACAACATGTCTGACCAGCGTAGAATAGTAGGTCAATTCCCCTACCATTATAGAGGAGGCCTAAGCTTAACAATGGGACATATATAGGCTACGATGATGATGATCTTGAAGGAAATGGAAGAAATAAGTCTGGGGTTTAAACCTGAAACCCGTATGCGGTATCTATATCAATAGGCACGAATTTAGATCGTGCAGTTAAAGGTCACTATTGAAATACAATTTGCGACACTCCATACATTCAGGAACCTATGTCTCATATCACATATTAGTTTCCTTACGAAGGAGTGATACTGTCTTAATCATTAAACTTTGAAGAAATCGACTGCTCATAGTTTGGTGAGTTATTGATATTCATAAAATGCCCATAAGAGCTATGCTATCTACTCCCGTAGTGCTCCCTCGTCCAATTATCATGAATCCTCTGAAATGTAAAAAATACCCATAAATTATAGACTTATCTCGTCACTACATGAGGCAATAACATAACTATTCAAATAAATGTAAGTTTTATATTAGTGTCTATAGAACGAAAATAGCCCAGTCGAATAAATTATAAATACGATACACGATCTAGGGTTTATTAATATAATTATTATATACTAGCAGACCCGGCCACGCGTTGCTGTGGCTAATGTTTTTGTTATATTACATTTTATTAAACTATTTAAGTGGAACTGTAGGAGAACATCTGTCATGGAGGTCGTCATATTTTTTTACAAATGGCATCTAAGTAAAAAAGCAAGTTAAAATCGTAAATGACACGTTTGTAGGTTTGACATAGCAGCGCCATCTATTAAAATCGTTTGGAGTTAACAGATAATTGTGAATGTCAAATAATAGGTATATATAGGTAATACAAATAATTTGCAATAAAATAATATTGCGACTATAAATTAAGATGTAAGCTATCCTATCTTTCAAGTTGGATCAAACTGCACACATTGTACAAATTTGATTAAAATCGGTTAAGTAGTGTAGGAGTCCATCGCGGACAAACAACGTGACACGTAATTTATATATATTAAGATTTTAACATCTGCATTCACATTATTTGCTTTGGTACAATTAAATTAATTTGATCCCTATTATAATATGTCTTACAGATGTAAAATTTTCTATATTTGTTATTCATTCATTTAATAATCATCATTCATGATTTCAGCTCATATACGTCCCACTGTTGGGCTCGGACCTCCTCCGCTGTGGGAGGAAAATTCACTTACTATACCGCGCTGGTTAGACGTGTTGGTATAGGGTTTTGTTTCGAGTTTTCCTTCTCTTGCATGGATGTTATATGCATATTATATCTCTTAGTCGTCTTTTACGACATCCACGGGCAAAATAGGGAGTGGTGAATTGTATTCTTACTCCGTCAGCACACAGAAACGTATGAATTATAATATGAATTACAGATTTAGGATTTTTAATGTTTATTGTTCATTCATGCAATAACCATTATCATCATCATTTCAGCTCATATACGTCCCACTGTTGGGCCCGAGCCTCTTCCACGATAGGAGCAAAATTGATCTTACCATACCATGCTGGTCAGATAGGTTGGTATAGGGTTTTATTTAGTTTTCCTTCTCTTGTATTATATGTTTGCATTGTATCCCTTAGTCGTTTTTTATGACATCCCCGGGCAAGATAGGGAGTGTTTTATGATGGCTTATCGACTAGTAATAATTTATATTAAAACTAGCATTGGAACAGGTAAATAATAAGGTAAAATAATTAGATTTATATCATCATGAATGCTTATCTAGTTGCAAAATTTTATTACTATGCAATTTTGCAAGAACCAACCAAAACTTCAGTAAAACGTTTGGCCGCGTTCCAGATCCCAAGTTAGCAGGTAGTGCTTTATTTTCGCTAAATTGAAGTACATGCCGTGGAACGTTGCCTTCTAGACATTTGTAGCTTTATTGGAAACAAATAACTCTATTAATGTACCTAAATAAACTATTTCAAATGAAACGTAACAACATATTACAACACTAGTCGACTATTACCTACAATCGAATTAGCTGTTACATGACAAAAGGCTTCGTTTACACCTTACTATACGTCGCGAGTGTATTATTCCTAAGCTACAAGGAAACGGTTTATTGATTTGTATTTCTATTATAAGATTGTTGGAGGAGTTATTTGATTATATGTTCCGTGTGGTGACGGAGTAAGAATACAATTCACCACTCCCTATCTTGCCCGTGGATGTCGTAAAAGACTACTGAAGGATATAATATGTTAATCATATAAATATTATGTACTAGCAACCCGCCCTCGCTTCGTTTAGGTTTCAGAAGCCTTAACCGCATAGTTCCCGTTAGAATCCCCGTCCCGAGGAATACCGGGATAAAATATAGCCTATGTTACTCCTTAATCTTGGCCGGAAAGTGGGACCTGGAGGCGGAGATGCTCGCCGAGCTTTAGGGGCAGTTGTCGTAGATGCGAGCCGGAGGCGTCATAGTCTCCATCAAGGAGATTGCCGCCTGGCAGGTCGACGCCCGTCGAGACATCATTGTTCGTTGGGCAGTCCGGCTGGAGAGGCCTCGGTACGGTGTCAGTACCGTCAAGGCCTTCCGGTCGGTGCTGATGAAGTGGTTGGAACGAATGCACGGGGTGCTTTCCTTCCGACTGGTGCAGGTGCTGACAGGGCACGGTAGCTTTGCCAAGTACTTGCACAAGATCGTCAGGAGGGAGAGCACGCTGTTCTACCATCACTGCGATTGCGACGAGGGTACGGCGCAGCACATGCTCGAGGTGTGTGCCGCGTGGGCAGAGCAGCGCCGTGAACTCGTCGCAATCGTCGGTGCTGACCTGATGCTGCCGACCATCGCTAGGGAGATGCGTGGTATCGTCAGGAACTGGGATGCGGTCGCCGCCTTCTGTGAGGTAGTCATCTCACGGAAGGAGGCGGCGGATCGTGCGCGAGAGGAACTCCTCTTTAGTGACACGTTCCGCCGCCAGTGACTCAAGCGGCGTGGGCGCAAGTACTTGCGCCTGATGCCGCCCTAGACGAGGCCGCGGGTGACCGGACCGGCGACTTTAGTCCGGCACCCGCAGAGAGGCTGACCGCGCGACGGCGACCGACGTCCCGGAATAGGGACGTCAAGAGGTGAGGGTACCCGAAAGGGTATTCCGTCGGGCCGACCACTGAGGACAAGGAACTCGGCACTGGTGGTCGGCTCAACGACAAAGGCGACGTGGGTACGGGTGGGTTATTGTTCCGCGCGCCGTCCTTTCGTCGCCCGGACGGAATGGATCGCGTGTGCGCTTACCATAGCCCACCCGTAAAAAAAAAAGAGAAATGTTACTCCTTGATATTATATATATAACATTCCATCGGTGAAAGAATTTTTAAAATCGGTTCTGTGGTTTAAGTGTGAAACCGTAACAAACAAACAAACTTACTTTCGCATTTATAATAGTAAGGATAACAAATTATGTTGATAAAATTACGACATGTAAACTTATGCCAATACGTCTGAGCAGCGTGGTAGAGTAGGTTAAATTCCTTCCCATTGAAGTAGGACTTCTGTGGGCCGAGACGATGATGACTCATGTAGTACAACCAATACTACCATACTGGTCAAACGTGTTGATAGAGGGTTTTTATTTCCAATATACCTTCTCTTGCATAGATGTTATATACATATTATATCCCTTAGTCAACCTTTATGACACCCACGAGCAAGATAGGTGGTGTATTCTTATTCCGTTATCAAACGGATATGTAAATACTTTTAATAAAAATTCCTCAATATAATTTTTTTAATGATTTTTAACGCTATTGTCCCTATCTCTACACTCTATAAATTAACCTCCCGATATTTCTATACATTGCATCATTTAAATACATAAGCGTCTTTGAAATCGCTGTTTAATTAAGCGTTATTGATACTTACAAGATTTAAACGAAAATTAAACGATGTCTGTACGAATTTATAGATATTTTACGCGATAATTGCATTCAGGTCACGATCAAACGTGTCCTTGAGTGACGATAGAAATAACTCAACGCAATTAATTATATCCCCATCGGTCTATCACGGCCCGTCCTTATCGACTTTTGCTATAAATTTATTCTGCACTATAAATAACTATTATTGTTTGCGATATTCATTTGTAGTTTTGAAATTAGATTGGGTTTTTAATGTTAGTTAATGATAATGATAAACCTGAGAGCTACCAATAATAACGACAATTTTCAGTTATCCAGTTTGAATCCAAAAGATTTATTATCTTTAACAATCATATGTTAAATGATATATACATCTATACTTCTATATCTATACTAATATATAAAGCGAAAAAATTATCTATTTGAACGCGCTAATCTTATGAACTACTTGTCCGATTTGAAAAATTCTTTCAGTGTTAGATAACCCATTTATCGAGGAAGGCGATAAGGATTATATATCATCATCCTAAGACCAATAGGAGCGGAGCAACAATGAAAAATGTTTCAGAATCGGATCTTTTCCCTTTTGAGAGCTTTTGCTGCGTGCACTAAATAAACGGTTAGGTTTCGCAAAAATCACATGTTACAGAATTGTATTATTTAAAAATATTTTCACGTTCTACGTTAACAAAGTCGCGGGTTAAAGTTAGCATTAGCCCAAAGTAACTGTTCCACGCAGACGAAATCGTGGGCATAAGATAGTTGTAAATAAAACTACTTTACGGCTTTTATCGCGTTTGTATTTGATTTTTAATCATTTATAGTCACGCGTGGACTAAAATGTCTCACGTCCAACAAGTCATCGTTATTGCAAAGATTTATATTTGTTATGTTATGTACTGTATATTGCTGTTATACTGTACAATCCGTAAAATAGTTTTATTTACAATGTGTAAATCTCGCGTAAACAGCAAAAATCATTAAATGATATAGTTTATGAACTTTCCAAACAATACCTTTAAAATTTTACAGAATTATTCAAGTAGAAATAATGTAAGGAAGAATATGCGGATCTGTAGTTGTCAGTCGTGATTAGAACGAAATTAGACAGCAATAGAAACAGAAACGCGACCTTGTGATTTCGTGTAAGAAAATGGCAATTTGGATCAGATATACAACTCACTAACACTGACTCTGATCCATTGTATAAGATACCTAGAGCAACGCAGACGCGAAAATCAGGCAGTGGATGTATTGGTGATAATCCGCCACTCACAATATATCTTTTCAACTTCAAGAATCATAAAAATCCAAAAATAAAAACGTATTAATCGCTTCGCTTACAATCAGATAAGAAATAGTTTTATTAAGTGTTTATTTGTAATATCAAAAACAAAGGAAAATGAACTTTAAATGTATACTAATAGGTATTTTCATTATTTTCAGATTGACAAAAGCAGTAACGTGAACAACGATTAGTACACCTTAGAACAATACAAACTATTTTCTATAATTTATTGTATTGTTTATTATCTATTCATCGCTCAATAAAACATTATAAAACTGGCAAGAAACAAATGTTTATCAAACTATTGATTACGTACATTTTTTTGGGCGGGCTGTGGTCTGGACGCTAGGTATGGGCGATCTTTTTGAAAAATCGATTCACAAGAAAATTGAGGTCTGAAGGATCGATTCCTGATTAATCGTTCTATCAATCTTTTCTTTTGGACGTGCCTGTGATTTTTTTTTTTTATTGGTGTCCCCGTCACCTTGTTGTTGGACCGACCACCGGAGCAGATGTGACTTGTCGTCAGTGGTCGACCTGACGGAATACCCTTTCGGGTAACCTCACCTCTCGACGTCCTGGGACGTCAGTCGCCGTCGCGCGGTCAGCCTCTCTGCGGGCGACGGACAATTCCCCGGTCCGATCACCCGCGGCCCCGGCTAGGGCGGCATTAGGCGCAGATACTCGCGCCTGCGCCGCCCGAGTCACCGGCGGCGGAACGTGTCGCCGAATAGGAGCTCTACTCGCACACGATCCGCCACCTCCTTCCGTGAGATTACGGCCTCACAGAAGGCGGCGACCGCGTCCCAGTTGCTGACGCTGACGAACATCTCCCTGGCGATGGTCGGCAGCGCCAGGTCGGCACCGATAATTGCTACGAGTTCACGGCGATCCCCCTCCCATGCAGCACACTCCTCGAGCGTGTGCTGCGCCGTGTCCTCGTCGCAACTGCAGTGGTGGCAGGACGGTGTGCTCTCCCTCCTGACAATCTTGTGCAGGTACTTCCCGAAGTAACCGTGCCCCGTCAGCACCTGCACCAATCGGAAGGAAAGCACCCCGTGCGTCCGCTCCAATCACTCCATCAGCACCGGCCGGAGGGCCTCGACGGTCCTGACACCGTACCGAGGACTCTCCAGCCGGACTGCCCAACGGGCAATGACTTCTCGGCGGGCGTCGACCCGCCAGGCGGTGATCTCTTTGATGGAGACCATGCCGCCGCGGGCGCGCGTCTCCGTCACCCACCGATAAATGTCGGCGAGCATCTCCGCCTCCAGATCCCACAGGGGAGTTCCGGCCAGGAGAACGTGGACGTGCCTATGATGACCTTTTTTTTAGGAAATCTGGAGAGTAAATATGTGATGAGATTTTCATTTTTTTTAGGCAATCTGAAAGTGATATTAATCTTATAATATAGTATAAAACATTAACATACTCAGTATCGAGTGGGCAGAAAAAAAATCAAACGACAATTCTCTAGGGTAAAATATCGATTCACCGAATCGATTCAGTGCTTCCTCTCTATACCAATAAATAAAATTGAAGTGTCTGTTTGTAATGTCAAAATAATAGGCTTTTTTCATGCTTACACGGTTATTTGCACGACATCTATGCCTAAAATAGCAATTAAAAAATTTTTGTCTGTCTGTCTGTCTGTCTGTTTGTTCCGGGTAATCTTCAAAACGGCTGGACCGATTTCAAAAATTCTTTCACCAATGGAAAGCTATAATATCAGGGCGTAAACTAGGCTATATTTTATCCCGGTATTCCCACGGGAACGAACTATTCAGGAAATACGACTGAAACCGAAGCGAAGCGAGGGCGGATTGCTAGTAGAAAATATATTTGTGTCATCAGGGTACATAAAAATAGATGTTTATGTTGTGCTTCTTATAGCCAAGAGAAGAAAAACTCGCAATAAAACCCTATACCAAACCGTCCAGCATTGTATGACCAGCATATGATCAGCATGATATAGTAGGTAAATTTCCTTACTATTGTGGGAGTATAGTATAATATTAGTAGTGGGATGTTTATGAGCCGAGATAGTTGTAACGATAATGGTAGACGTACTATAAAATCCTATACAATCTATACCAATAAATAAAATTGGAGTGTCTGTTTGTAATGTCAAAATAATAGACTTTTTCATGCTCACACGGTTATTTGCACTATACATATGCCTAAAATACACTTTATATTTTTTTATCTGTCTGTCTGTCTGTTTGTTCCGGGTAATCTTCAAATCGGTCCACGATTTCAAAAATTCTTTCACCAATGGAAAGCTATAATATCAGGGAGTAACCTAGGCTATATTTTGTCCCGGTATTCCCACGGGAACGGGCACTACGCAGGAAAGACTGAAACCGAAGCGAAGCGAGGGCGGGTTGCTAGTCTGAATAATAAAAAGGTGTTTGAAAAAGACGGATGAGAAAAGAGTGCATGCTACAGAGATGCGAATGCTAAGATGGATGTGTGGGGTTACAAGGTTAGATAAAGTAAGAAATGAGTATATTAGGGGAAGCCTAAAAGTGGCACCAGTGATAGAGAAGATTAGGAGCGCGAGATTGTCATGGTATGGACATGTGATGAGGAGGGATAAAAGGCATGTGACAAGGAGGGTTGTCAATATAATTGTGGATGGACGAAAGAAGCGTGGGAGACCTAAAAAGAGATGGATGGACTCCGTGAATGAAGATATGCGTATGAAAGCAGGGAGTGCAGATATGACGGCTGATAGGAGGCTATGGAAGTTAAAAGCATGTTGTGCCGACCCCACTTAGCGTGGGATGAGGGCAGGAAAATAATGATGATATATATTATATAATGATTATATATATATATATATAATGATTATAATAATGATTATATATATATATAATGATTATATATATATATAATCATTATATAAAATGATAGTGTTGTTGCTGCTTTATACCATAAAAATTGTATTACAAAGGGCTAAAAATGAATTTGTTATGGATTTTATAATACAACATTTAACGTCATAATATCTATATACTTACAAAATATATCACTGATATCTTGATATCTCACAATTTAAAAAACATACTAAAGACCAAGAAGATTCACTGCCTAATAAATACAGCTCAAAACGCAAATTCACCTTCTCGAAAGGCTCTTGATGCGCGCGAAACGCGCTTGTCAGCCATAAGAGATTATGCTAATTCACATTTAGTTCGAGAAATGCCTGCTGTGCGGGGAATCTACTACGGTATATAGATATTATAATACAAAGTATAATGTATTCACTAGTAAGTACTGTGTAATATTTTAAATAAAACTACTTTACGGATTTTATCGCGTTTGTATTTGATTATGGATTACCCGACGTTTCGTACACTTTACAGCGTTCAAGATCACGGGTGGACTAAGATGTCTCACGTCCAACAAGTCATCGTTACTGCAGAAAATTTATAATTATCTACCCGATACAGAAATTAGTTATTAAGTATTAACCCACATTTTGATACAAAATTTATTGCCAGTGTAAGAAGAAAATGATTCTATATGAAAAAATTATATTGTTTATGGTTAGTAATAATTAAACAATAAAATTAATAGTAATTATATTTAAAAACTAACTAATAATCTAGTATACTACCACCGGATCGGAACACGGTTACACTGAGAAAGATCCGGCAAGAAAACTCAGGTAACATGATGCTAAATTAAAGTTAATTTTGAAGGCGGCTTACTTTATGTTACTAAAAGATTTTAATTTATAAAAGTATCTTTAGTTATTATTATTGTGGGTCAAATCTATACAATATGAGCTATACAATATGAGTGTTACCTGAGTTTTCTTGCCGGATATTTCTCAGTGTAACCGTGTTCCGATCCGGTGGTAGTATACTAGATTATTAGTTAGTTTTTAAATATAATTACTATTAATTTTAATGTTTAATTATTACTAACCATAAACAATATATTTTTTTCATATAGAATCATTTTCTTCTTACACTGGCAATAAATTTTGTATCAAAATGTGGGTCAATACTTAATAACTAATTTCTGTATCGGGTAGATAATTATAAATTTTCTGCAGTAACGATGACTTGTTGGACGTGAGACATCTTAGTCCACCCGTGATCATGAATGCTGTAAAGTGTTCGAAACGTCGGGTAATCAAAAATCAAATACAAACGCGATAAAATCCGTAAAGTAGTTTTATTTAAAATGTATAATACTCGCGTAAACATCAGAAATCATACTGTGTAATATTTATCCATCCATTTGACTTAAGATGTCCATAGACCTATAGTCCATAAAATATAGCTTGATCTCTATGACAGTTGTCACTAGTGCTGTCACGCTTCCGATGAAGTCCGTAGTTTTTTATCGATAAAACTCTTTATATTTATAATTGTGATATTCTATTATAATTGAAATACAATCAATGAAAATGAAACAAAAACTGTCTGTTACATAGTATAATAACTATTACATAGTAAAAAAAGTTGAAAGATTTATTTAGGTACTATTTTGGGTGTATTTCTTTTATGAAAAATTTAATAAAGATCGGTTATCGAATTACGTCTATCGACTGTCACATCTCTTTTTTTATTTTCAGTCTAGTATAACCTTGTACGTGCGTAAGCGTCATTTTTCTATAAAATGTTTACTAGGTATTGCAGTACTTACGAGGTAAATTTGAGGCATGAATATTAATATTTTTATATTTATAATATATTGCACTTCAGTTGCAATAAAACTGGCACGAAAAGAATGAAAATATATGTGATACAAAATAAAATTGTAAGCATGTCGCTCGTTCAAACATACTTCGTCGATCTCATTGACATCTCTCACAGAGATCAAGCTATATTTTATAGACTATAATGACTTCTGATGTTTACACGAGTATTACACATTGTTAATAAAACTACGGATTTTATAGCAATTGTATTTGATTTATGATTTTCCGACGTCTCAAATGCTTTACAGCATTCATGGTCACTGGCGGGCCAAGATGTCTGACGTCCAAATAAGTCATCGTTATTAGAAAGAAAGAAAAAAGAAAAATATTTATTTTGTGCCACAGAGTAGAGACGTTAGGAACACATAGAAAAAATAAACCTTACAATAAATGAAACGCGCAAAAAATCGATAAACTAAATAAGGAGATATAATAATTGTGATAGATATGACAGATATTTATTATTATCTACCCCCTTTTTTTTTGTCGTCGGTTACGGTCGGCGCACTCCTCACTCCACTCCGTCCGGGGAAACAGAGGGGCATAAACACGCATACCCGTAACCCACCCGTGACACGTCGCCTTCGTCGTTGGACCGACCACCGGAGCAGGGTGACTTATCGCCAGTGGTCGGTCCGACGGAATACCCCTGAGGAATACCCTCTCCTCGACCGACGTCCCCCCCCTCGGCGAGGACATCGGTCTTTCGGTCGGCCTCTCGGCGGGTGACAGACTAACTCGGTCTCTCGCTAAGCTCGGACTAACCGGTCCAGTCACCTGAATTATCTACCCGCTAAAGAAATTAGTTATTAAATTTTGACCCACATTTTTGGTACAAATCTATTGCCAGTAGTTTATTGCTCGTGACCATGAACGCTGTAAAGAGTTCGAAACGTCGAGCAATCATGAATCAAATACATTCGCGATAAAATCCATAAAGTAGTTTTATTTACTATGTTCATAGACTTTTCAATGCGAAGATAACGCCATCTCTCACGCTTGACAGGCGAATTGCAAATCGGAGTTTATTTGTTTTCCAAAAGAGTGCTGTTACTCCAGACTGGGATCTCTCAGTCATTTCTTAAGACTCCCACGGGAAAGATAGAAGTTGTGACCATTTGTATTCTTTAACATTTATGTGGTGATGGCTAAAGAATGACGAGGTAAGGTGATGGTAAAAGGATAGTTACAGTAGAATATTTTTACATCAATTTGTCTTACAACGGCCATAGTCGGATATAGACCTATTCAAGGCGAAGATAATGTCATATTCCTCACGTTTGATAGGCGATACCGATACCAACGTACCACTCGACATCGTAGCAGGGTTCATCCATTTCACCTGAAAACGTTATGGTCTTCAACTGTACGTTTCCAGCGCTCATTTCTCCCACGTACGTGCAAGTTCTGGAATGAACTACCTGCTGCTGTGTTTCCCAAGCGCTATGACATGTCCTTCTTTAAGCGAGGTTTAAGAAGAGTATTTCCTTCACGTTAGGCAGCGGCCTGGCTGTGCCCCTGGTATTGCAAAGGTCCATGTGCAGCAGTTTCACTTACCATCAGGTGTGCTGCTTACTCGTTTGCAACCGTTGACAATAAAAAAAAAAAAAAAAAAAGATTTGACCATCGGAGTTGATGGTATATGCTTCCCAAGAAAGTACCGTTGCTCCGGACTGAAAACCCTCAATCATTTCTCAGGATTCCCACGAAAAAGAAAGTAGTTGTGACAGTAGTGTTTTATTTCGAGTTTTTCTTCTCTTGCTTAGATACTACATGCATATTACATCCCTTAGTCATCTTTTACAACACCCACGAGCAATAGAGGGAGTGGTCAATTGTATTGATACTCCATTACCACACGGCAATCTATAATAAGATATAATCTTTAACCTTTATTCTTGTATTTAAAAGGTATATTAACACGCGTTACATTTACGGCATTTATCTAAGTTAGATATGTAGGACACAATTTAAATAACAACGTAGTTCATATGTGCCAATGTGACATAGATATTTAATGAACTAACAAGCTGGCGACAAATCGCAATTACCTCAGATCTTATGTTACGATATGTACCTAATTGTAGTAACATGTTACTATTTGCTATATAGTTGTCCGTGTGGCAACGGAGTAAAAATACAATTCACCACTCCCTATTTTGCGTGTGGATATCGTAAAAAACTGGCTTAGTGCGAGTCGGAGTCGCACACGTAGGGTTCCGTATCATTAACTATAAAAATCGTGTTTGTTGTATGGGATTAAATAGTTATTTTATTTTTAGTGTTTAATGTTATAGCGGCAACAGAAATACATTATTTGTAAAAATTTCAACTGTCTAGTTATCGTGGTTCTTGAGATACAGCCTAGTGACAGACAGACGGACCGACAGACAGACAGCGAATTCTTAGTAATAGTATCCAGTTTTTGCCCTTTGTGTACGGAACCCTAAAAACGACTGAGGGATATAATGTGCATATAACACCTATGCAAGAGAAGGAAATCTCAAAATGAAACCATAAACCAACCCGTCTGACTGGCTTGGTATAGTACGTCAATTTCTTTCCTATTTTGTAAGAAGCTGGAGCCCAGCAGTGCGACATATATGAGCTGAAATGACGATATTTTTTTTGTTTTTATTGCAAACAGTGGCAAACGAGCAAACAGTACACCTGATGGTAAGTGTTACTGCCGTTCATGGACCTCTACATGGCCGCTGCCTACCGCGAAGAAATTGAAGGGAGTGTGAATGCGTGCATTGAGGCTCGGTGATACCAAGGAAACCACCAAAACCCTCCACACGCAATCACCCTCAGAAAATTGGGCTTCTGGCTCTCTCGCTCACCGAACGAAGCACAGTAACAAATCGCTACTACTCAGATGTCGATTTTCTGCGAGAGTGTGGTACTGTCCCGGACCGGCCCGCGGCTGTAGACAGATAACTGTCGACAGTGTGGTCCTACCACTCCACCTGATGTTATGGTAGCGGCTACAAATACTACCAACCTTTATATTGCTCTGTCTGTCTGTTCAACAATCACTCCCATGATAATTGACGTCAGGCTGGCGGCCGGTCATAAAACTATTGCTAATAACTTTTGTAATATGTACGATAGAAAAGCAGTATATATTGCGTCAACCCCAAGTAATTGGAATAAAAGCAAGGTGATCATCATCGATGATAATAATAATAATTAGTTAAAAACTGTCTATCAAACTTAGAAACTCTATAATAAGGTTTTAGATATCATCATTACACAATAGTTTTGCACCTCCCATTGGCAGTCTACGAGTGTTATATGCAAAGGTTTTTTTTTGGGGGGGTGGGTTTCGGTCGGCGCACTCCTCACAGCACTCCGTCCGGGGCGACAGAGGGGCGTAAGCACGCACACCCGCAACCCACCCGAACACCACGTCGCCTTCGTCGTTGAACCGACCACCGGAGTACCCTCCCATCGACCGAGCAGTCGGCCTCTCGGCGGGTGACGGACTAGCTCTCCGGTCCAGTTACCCGCGGCCTCGGCTGGGGCGTTATGTGCAAACGTGGAGCGCCATCGGTAAATTTGTTATCCTATTTTAAGATTAAATTTCTCTAAAGACCTCTGCGTGTTGGATCCATATGCCTGAGTAAGCCTTTTAAAGGACCGGGTATCTTCTCTGTGGCAGATCCCGTGAACAAAAAGGAGATACCATATAATAATAATTACTACTTATTAGCCTGTTTGCCCTTCAGTAAAATACAAGTCTCCAATTTAAGATATAATAAATACGCTAGAAAGCGAGTTTGTGATCTCAGTTTGTTTAAAAGTTACTCAATAGAGTACTGCCTCTCATTCTCTTGCTGATCCCTGAGGCAATTTTTACGACTTTTCCGAAAAAGTCCTTGATGCGCTAACCATGGCCCACCCATTAAAAATGAAAAAGAAGGCTATCACACGCTGGTGACTTTTAATTAATCATGGTATATTAGCTTATATACATCCCACAATTCGGCTTGAACCTCCTCAACAGTAAGAGGAAAATTGACCTATTAAATCACGTTAGTCAGGGATTTGACCTATTATACTGCTGGTCAGACGTGTTGATTTTAGTTTTATTTCAAGGCAAGAGAGGGGGTTATGAATTGTATTCTTATTCCATCACCAAACAGAGGTAATTAATAGTTTGTCTTAATTAAAACCCAAATAAACGTAACGTTAGCATTCCATTATTTCTATTCTATTTGTTAATTTTATTTAGGCAAATAATGAGTTTCTCTTTGGCAATCAATAAGTTAATTAAAACTAGCGTGATGGGTATAGGTTAGGTGCGCAGTTTGTTTATATAGCTGTTCGCTTTATTAACTGTTTACCTGCGATTTAACACGCAAATTAAATTTTGATCGAATTCAATTTCTGTTATACCTGTTAGTTGATACAGTGAACAATTGTCGTTGTTCGACATTTTGTCATTTACGGTCATTAATATGTGTAGCAAAGCATCATGTTTAATGTTATACGATAGTTCCTGGAATTTCTGTTTGGACGTGTAAATTTACAACCGTAGTGTGTGCTAATTTTACTTCTACGTTATTTAATAATTTTCTCCACAGCTTGGACTCTGTAAACAAGTGCGTTTATCACTACCAATAACAAATTCCTAAATTATATATATACAATCACTTTTGCCTCAGAAAATCGATCATAATCGAAGCATGAAAAAAAATCGGTTGTCTGTAAAGTCGGTTTACTGACGATAGTTGAACGTGACAACGTCATAAGAAAATACTGATGGAATGGTTTCATTTTTCAAAAGAAAATATTATTTTTATTTGTTTGATAGATATTTTGTATGGATCAAGCCTTAATGGAACGCCTCAGAGCGAGGTAACGCCGCATACGTCATATTTTTTCGTATGTGCAGCAGGCTCCATCGAATTATAAGACGTTGTCACGTCAAAAATCGATGCATGTATAACATCATGATAATCTTATTCCACTATGCATATTCATTTCTTCCACAGTCTAGAAAATGTATTTACACATCATCTGCTTGTTAACAACAAGGGAGAGCAGCATTCAATAAAGCAAGATAAGATCGGTATACCCACTAAAAATCAACCACGGCCGCACTTCCTCGTATATTATAAGGTGGCAAAGGGTCGCCTTCTGATTATGTGAATTCTGGTTATGTGAATACTATGAATGCCTAAAATCGGCCAAGTGCGAGTCGGACTCGCGCACGAAGGGTCTTGTACCATTTACTAGGTAAACAAGTGCCTCCCTATTGCCATTATCAATATTGAGCAAAAAAATCAAGTTTGTTGTATGAGAGGCCCCCTTAAATATTTATTTTATTTTATTTTTACTATTTGTTGTTATAGCGGCAATAGAAATACATCATCTGTGAAAACTTTTAACTGTCTAGCTATTACGGTTCTTGAGATTCAGCCTGGTGACGGACGGACGGACGGACAGCGAAGTCTCAGTAATAGGGTCCCGTTTTTATCCTTTAAGTACCCTAAAAATTAAAATAATAACCAAATTATAAATAAATGATTACCACAGGCAGGACTTAATTCTCAGTCCGAATGTTTTACACATTAAGCCACTGTATTATATATGAGTGGGCGAAAAAATAATTACTATATGTAATCATTTTTCGCCCACCTGTCGGATTCACGTATTAAGACCAATTACTATTCAACAATTGCCGTATGGTGACGGATTAAGAATTACAATTCACCAGCCCTTATCTTACCCATGAGTGTCATAAAAGACGACTAAGGGACATAATATCCATATAACATCTATGCAAAAGAAGAAAAAAATTATATAAAATCTTTATCAATCCTACCAACCAAGGCCAAGACCAAGGCTATATAGTAGGTTACTAACCCTCCTATAGTGGAGGAGGCTCAAGCCCAACAGTGGGACGTATATGCCCTGTGATAATGATGATTATTCAATACATGTGAATTGAATTCCTTGCTGTGGCAATGTCTTTTTGTTTCACAAATTTTGATAACTAAATGCCTAGATTAAACAAATCCAATTAGTATCATCATCATCGCAGCCCTCATACGTCCCACTGTTGGGCTCGGTCCTCCTCCATTATGGGAGGAAATTTGACCTACTATACCATGCTGATCAGACATGTTGGTAAAGGGTTTCATTTCGAGTTTACCTTCTTTAATATACTGATTGTATATTAAACCTTAAATATAATTAAAATTTTAGTCATGATTTAATTATTAATGTAATCGTAACTTGTCAATTAGCATCCATCATCATGCAAACAAAGAATATAAAAACTTCGTGCCAGGGAAAACTCTCATAACCACACGTTATCTTTTATTGTTCACATAAAAAATAAGTATTGCAAAGTTTTTTTTCACGTTTGTTTACCTGCAGTGAGTTTTCAAAATTAAAAATAACACCGAAATTTTTTTAAGTTTCCCCAATGGAAAACGTGAAATGCCAGTTTTTATATTGTTACCGTCAGGCAATGAAATGAAAAGTTTTCATGATATTGTTATTACATTTGGTAGGCTAATCTCGAAAGAATAAAATAAGTACGCAGTTAGAGTTTTGGATGAAACGTGAAAATATCATGTGGATATTTCATGTTATATTAAATAATTGTGTTTCAAGTTAATTTTATTCAAAAATATTCTCTGTAACTATACATATATAAAGAAATTTCTAAAGAAAGAATGAATTTCTAAAGTAAGAATACAATTCACCACCCCTTATCATGCCCATGAATGTCATGAAAGATAACTAAGGCATCATAATATACAAATAATTATATCACAATATACAAATAACAACAAACAACAACATCTAAACAAAAGAAGGAAAACTAGGAAGGAATACGGTGGGCTATGAGGCCATGCGTCGCTCTTGCATCGCGCCGAACAGAATGGATAACGTAAGTTTAAACCATGGCCTGCCTAGGAAAAAAATGTCAACGGCTACTAAAATAAAATTTGGATTCAATTGCTAAAAAACCCTACTGATTACCAAGGATTGCTTTATTACCTTTAACAATACAACATTACAAGAGAAACTGTGATCTTCAAAACCCCGTACCCGGAATTTTAACCCCGGAGTAGATAGCAACAAGACATGCAATACATAATCTGTTGTTAGCTAAATATTTTTGTTACAACAAACAATAATAACTTCATTTTGAATTTTTCATTGCTGTATTATATACAGATATTACTGTAAAAGACGTAATAATTTATAATTTACTAGTTGACCCAACAGAGGTTGTTCTGCTCATATAAAATAAAAGGAGTTCTCTTTGAAGTCGAGAGCAGCGCCACCTACGGGGTCCAATTGTGAATCTAAACCATCCTCGAATGGCCTTGAACACACACAAAGAAATTCATCAACATCGGTCCAACCGTAAAAGGTTGTACCGATGTTGTATGTCACACACACGAATGTATGACATACACACGAACACAAGAAATTTATATAAAGACTAGCTGACCCAACAGACGTTGTTCTGTTCAAATAAAATAAAAGGATTTCAGCGCCAGCTACCGGGTCCAATTGTGATTCTAAACCATTCTCAAATCCCCTCACACACAAAAAATTTAGACGACGTGCATCGCGGGTGGGTTTCAGGTGTGCGTGCTTACGCCTCGCTGTCGCCCCAGACGGAGTGGTGCGAGGAGTGCAAAGACCGCAACCCACCCCAAAAAAAAAAAACAAGAAATTTCGTCAACACCGGTCCAGTCGCTTAGGAGGAGTTCAGTGACATACACGCGTACGCAAGATATTTATATATAATGATAATAAAAAGCGTGGTTACTCAAAACTAATAATAAATGTATATTTAAACTAGACTCAAATCAAAGTCGCAGCAATTCATAACTTAAAATAAATAATTAACCTTTACCAGTACATACTGGTAAGGGTAAGTTTATATACGTGTTAACCCTTAGTTGTATTTTACGATACCTATTGGCAAGATAGGGGTGATAAATAGTATTCTTACTCCGTCACCACACGGATAATAGTTATATTAATTAACTGTTAACTACCGTTAATAATAAAACATGAACAATCTAAGTATATGGAATTAACATATATATGGAATTATTAACTTTCTTTCTGATGGCAATCCTAATTGTGTAGAAAAACATTTCAAATTAACAACTAATACTGTGGGGATTAAATAAAACCTCTAATAACGATGACATGTCGAATGTCAAATACCTTAATCCTCGTGAAAGTACAAACCGTCGAGCAAATAAAATCAAATTAAAATGCGACGAAACCCGTAAAAATCATATTATTTCACAGGTGAACGCTAGCGTAGATATTGGCAATCATTAGGTAAGCTCTTATTGTTATTGTACGATGTAAAACAACATGGCATTACGAGAAAAGAAGGACAGTTTTATATAAAATCTATTAACCTAAGTAATATTATAGGCTCATTTCTCTTCCATTTTAGAGACGACTCGTGTACCACAGTAGCACTTATATATATAGTCTCTTAGAAAGAAATAAAATAAACTTGATAAAACAAATCTAGGAATAATATCCAGACGTGATAGCAATTATGTATTTATTAAGAAAGATCGTACATTTTTTTTTCATATAAAAATTAATCTTTAATTATCACCGTTATATTAAAACCATTACTTCAATCATTATCTGTATTGGATTAAAGAGAGGAACCATATTTATTTATTAATCAGCGTATTTATTGCACAAATATGATTGGAATATTACCCATCCTTACAGTGCCTTACGGTGTCGTAAAAGACAACTAAGAGCTGGATATCGACCTGCGCCAACTTTTTCTGATACGGTTAACAATTACATTATCAAAAAGGGTTGACGTAAAGAAGGCGGCCTGTCATAAAACTATTATTAAAACTTGCAATATATACAATGGAATAAGTAATTGAGATAAATGGAAGAAAGTATACTAGTGATTCTTGTTAAATATTATGTAAAAAAATGTATTCATTATTCATGAATTTTAACTTACAACTTTATCGTTAGCAATTGTCAGTATACATACGATGAATGCAGATTTATATTTTTTTATAGGATAGGATTGAAAATACTATCAGCTTAGAACAAAAAAAATCAATCGATGGGCGTGCCGAACGAACGTACCTATCTGGGCACACGTTAGTTCGACGATTGCTTTGTGCCACAGGAAATTAGTTTGGAAGTTGTGAGCGAGTTTTGCGTGTCTAACTAAGTCGTGTGTGAACAGCCACCCCTTCGAAATTCGTTTGGCTCTGGTGCTCTGATTTTATGACAAGGCTCATTGCTTTTTATACCTGCATATTATGACGTCAATTTCGTATTCCATAAAAACTGTTAAGACTAATTATATAAATTACCATAAAAATACGTAAATTTTGATATATCAAATAATCGTCAAACTTATCATTATTAAGATTTTCATAAATTCTCATAGAGCAAATTATACCTTAGTCTTCTATTACCACAACCCAGCGGGTGTCTTACCAGTGTAATAAAGGGGGACGTGTGAACTATAGTTATAATCCGCCACCACAAGGAACACAAAAAAAAAAATTATTTCTGATGTTTACGCGAGTATTGCAAATAAAATTATTTTAGCGTTCAGTAGTAAAGTTAGTAATGTAGTAAATGTTCGAAACGTTGGGCAGTCAAAAATCAAATACAAACGCGATAAAATCCGTACAATAGTTGTATTTACAACAAAAACACTTAAATTATTCTAATAATACCAACATTTGGTAATTTTCCAACCTGTATTGGTTAAATATATTTCGTAAAATATAAGTAAATCTATGTGTAAAACTTAAAATATTAAAGTATCAAAAATTAATGTCAATGAGTATAGTATATACTAAAACTTTTCTTCTTTTTCATATGCATATAAAAGAAGGTAAATTCGAATACACAAAAAAAAATTCTCCCCTTTCTTGAAGTGATTTTACTATTTAAATTCATTAATCATCTCTTTTTTCTACACAGAGAAATATGCCAATACTTAACCAAATAAAATATACTATTGCCTCAATCAAATAATTACTATAGTAGATAATGGAGTACTAATGCTACAATACTACGCGCAGTGCTACGCCGTAACAAATTAGGAGAGAACTATTTAGTTAATTGCGACAATGTACTGACCTGGCGCCGGCCCAATTTGCTAAACCTCTACAGCACAATGTACTATCTCAGTTGATCCATTTAAAGCTTACTTTCGAAAGTATTTTCAAATCCTGATCTAATATATCATACTATAATTTATTATAAAAGTTTTTAATATTTTTAATCTTAGAATAATAACGTATAGAAGGATAGTGTCAGTACTTCAAACGTTCGAAACATGAATCTAAAAATACTAATGGCGCGCACACGATTACACACGTACACACGCACACCACTATACAAATTATGAAACCAAATTTTGTTTTTATTAACATAAATCGTCGAAATACTTTTAAAAGTAATGTTAAAATCCTTTTGAATGCACAAACCGTCATAATTACCTATTTATTTTTTAAGAGTTGTGTGCTTACGTGCATTACAATGACTTGTACATTACGGAACGGTCCCGGCGTAAGCTCCATTAGGCTCCAATTGAAATGCTTCACTTTTTGTGCGCGAACTTACCTTCTATACGTTATTATTATAAGATTTTTAATATTTTTTAACGCTGTAACATCAGTGTGGTGACGAAGTAATCCGTGTGGTGGTAGAATAAGAATAAAATTTACCACCCCCTCTCTTACCCGTGGGTGTCGTAAAAGATGACTAGGTAATTTGACTGATTTTATTATACTACTCGCTGAAAATGTAGCTTTCCATTAGTGAAAGAATTTTTAAAATCAGTCAAATTGCCTAGTCTTTTATGACACCTACGAGCAAGACAGGGTGTGGTGAATTGTATTCTTACTCTATCACCACACAGATAATTTTTACCTAAGCTATTTTTACTTATAAATAATTATGTTTTCAAAATAGATTATAACTGGCCAGTCTCACACACATAAAAACTCTTTTCGCCATACTTTCTGAGTGGCCTGATATATTCCTTAATGTCTTTAAAAAACTTTTCTTATCAAACTATTTGATTGTAAATTCTAATAAAACTGGTGAAACTTCATATGGTTCTTAAACAACTAACCAAGCTAATAATTTATAGTGTAACATATGCATTTATAGCATGCAATATTGGTTTCTTTGCGCCAAGCACAGCCTAACACCGTAAACTGCTAACAAAAATTCATAGCCACAACTGTAGGATTTGAAAAATGTGTGTAAACTACCCCACATATGAAGTTTATATTTTTTAAGACCCTGCAAATAATCCTTATGTTGGTGGACCGACAAACTGGTGAATGTTGCTGGGCGTCGTTGGATGCAGGCGGCACAGGACAACACTTTGTGGTGAAGCATGAAGGTGGTCTACGTCTAGCAGTGGAGGGCGATCGGCTGAATGATGATGATGATATATCTATAACGTAGTTTAGAAAGGAATTATATGATATTTTATTATATTGATTTATTATTACTTTTCAGTGGGGTAAGAATACAATTCCCCACCCTTACCGGCCCGTGGGTATCAAAGACGACTAAGGGATTATAATATGCAAACAATATAAATATTTATATTATACAGTATTATATTCTCTTGTATAAATTTATACAAGAGAAGGAAAACTTGAAATAAAACCATCTCACCAGCGTGCGTAGGTCCTCGAGCCCAACAGTGGAGAAAAATAAAAAACATAGTAATTCTTTTTCGAAAGATAGAAAAATCGAATAAGGGACCAAACTGGAATAGAATGAAGGAGAATAGATATCAATATTCTTGTATGAAAAGTCTGACAAATTCCGCAAAAGTTTATACCAAGCGTGGTCATCATATCATTCAAATTAATTTATTTCAATGCATCATATCACATAAATCGTGATTGAATCCTTCATGTTGTGAGATTTTATCGAAGACTCATGCAATGCTAACTAACCTTTATTATACCAATGACATTATTATGACAACCGGACTCTATTACGGTTTTCACTTTGACGTCAGTAAGCTGTTATTATAATTTCAAACATCCAGAACGAGCACATGAGTTCGCCATGGATCGAACTCGAAACCCTTATATGGTAGGAATTACTTCATCCACTGTGCTAGATATAATAAATGTACTGAGCATCTAAACCGCAAAATGACGAATGCATGTTAAACTTATGTGAAATTCTAAACATAAAAGTCGTGTCATCTAAAGTCCTAGACTGGACTACTAGTCATTGCGATTTGCAATATTAGCAAGGACAAACTTCTCATAGATCAAAATAAATATTTAAAGTATGTTTTGACGTTTTCGTTATAAACTTTAATTAAATATGCAGAAATAGACAAAGCAATGAGGAACAGCGAGCAGTAACGAATGGAACGATCTGTGAAGGTAGACTAAGAATGACTTAAGATCAAGTAAACTAAGTTCAATTTGATTAAAAATTTTATTCAAAGCATATATGTCTGTTTTAATGTGCTGCGCAAAGAGTACTGTTATCCTTACTAATATTATAAAGGCTAAAGTAAGTTTGTTTGTTTATTTGTTGGTTACACTTTCACGCTTAAACCACCGAACCAATTTCAAAAATTATTTCACCGATGGAAAGCTTTAATATCAGGGAGAGTACCCATGGACTATATTTTATTCCGGTATTTCCACGGGAAAGGAAACTCCGCGGGAGAGGCTACTGAAACCGAAGCGAGGACGGGTTGCTAGTAATATATAAACATGAAAATATACATTTAAAAGGAAAACTGTTTTAGCTAAAATTAAAATTGTGTATAAAATATTAATAAGGTTGATAACAACAGGGAAATAACACATTTAAATATCTAGATAACTACTGAAGCTATTAATAAAAATAAGGGCGACAATAAATGACAAAAAAACTAAATTGTAAACCTAAAAAAGAACTAGCTGTTACCAAATTTTCGTTTTAAAGTTGAATTATGTTGCCTACTACTTAGATACGTAATGTTGTTCTATATTTTGGCTAATTACTCTTTGCTACTCTGTGTTTATGGGCTATGGAACTTTTTCAATAATCAAGTTTCACAGTTTGGAGGCTATAGACATAAGTACACAGGATAAAAACAATATTTCTAAATTATTACTACAGCATTTTCATGCAGTAACGGAATAGGTAGCAGATTTTTCCTTTTCGTGCGGTGACGAAGTAAGAATGCAATTCAATACCCGCTTTCTTGCCAGTATGTATCGTAAAAGACTTTGAAGGTATACAATATACCATAACAACTCTGCAAGAGAAGAGAAACTCGAAATAAAACCCTGTAGCAACCCGTTTCATCAGCGTGGTATAATATTTTCATTATTAACCGAACCAGAACCGAGCAGTGACCTATATGAGCTTAAATAACAATGATGTATAAGTACAAAATTTGAAATAAAAACCTATGTCATGCCTTCCAGACAACATGATATAGTAGCAAATTTTTCTTACAGTATAAAGGAGGCCATAGCAGTATACATATAGGTACCGAAGGAAAACAGTACTCCTGAAGCATAAAAAAGAAATACACAATCAGCAGTATATAATATAATATAAAAAATAATAAAATAACTAAGAGATCACAGATAAACCGCCAAGCTTCCTTACGTCATTTTAACAATAACTGTAGGCGTTATCAGGTCAGCTTAGTTTAATATAAAAGTATATATAACTAAGCTATTGTACTAAAACAAAAGGAATACACACCTCAGTCACAGTGACCACGAAATAAATCAGAACTGATATCCCCCACCCTGTAAAGTCTGAACCACTTCCGTGGCACATTCTTAACATTTCAATCCGAATGAGGTCAAACATAAAATTAAAGTGATAAAAATTGCAGGAAGCTAATGATTGAAGACACGAAATATAGTAATCTATTTTCAATCTTGAAATAAAATTGTGTTTACCGACTACTTGAAAGCTAACGAGGTCACCATAAATTTAATCCAACTGTCGTAGATATATGTACATATCTTATACAATTACTATATATATAACGAGTGTGTGTTACCAGCGATGACTTACAGCACTGAAACGTGGTTTCAAAATGTCGGCCTCATAAAAAAGCTCAAAGTCGCTCAACGGGCTATGCTCGGTATTTCTCTACGTGAAAAAATCCGGAACACGGAAATCCGTGGAAGAACGGATTTAACCGACATAACCATCGCGGGCATAACCGTCGAATCGACAACCGTTGGGGAAGAAAGGCTCTTGTGGTAGCGACCACGAATCGGAGGACGCAGCGTAGGACGACCGACTAGGTGGACTGACGACATTCTCAAAGTCGCAGGGAACCGTTGGATGCAAGTGACGCAGGACTGTTCCAAGTAGCATTTTCGTGGGGAGGCCTACGTCCAGCAGTGGACGTCTGTAGGCTGATGGATGGATACATTTATATTATACTAGCGCTTTTTTTTTGGATGGGCTATGGTCTATATTTAGCGCACACGCCGTCCAACCTCGACTGGCGTGACGAAGGGGTGGCACGCTGCCCCATAACCCACTGTATCTCCTCTCCTTCGCCGTTGGGCCGACCACCGGTACCGACTTCCTTGTCCTCCGTGGCTGGCTCGAATATTATACTAGCACTGCACTTCGATTCCAACCGCTTTAGCACTCATAAAAAAATGCAACCGGTTTTTTAGCATAGATATCATGCAAATAACCATATGAGAATAGAAATAAATATAATAGTTCAAAAAAACTAAAAAAATACGCTTAAATCGCTAATCCTGATTATCTTAGTAAGGATAACGGGTCAAACTGTTTAAAATATTGAATTGTCATCGGTCCTTAATGAGTATGCCAAATTTCGAGATAATCCGACGTTTTGAAGGGGGTCAAAATCATGTTCAAAGATTCCGTTACATACTAACATAGATACGTCTGAAGCTAATAAAAGCGTATTAAAAAAAACTACTATTTCGACATTACAAGCAGACACTTTAATTTTATTCATTTATACAGATTAGGTACTACAGAATATTCAAAATGTCTCTTAAAATACGTCTGGTACCTATTGAACCAAATAGCCGATAATCTTATTAGGTATGTGTTCATATTTTAAATTACGTATTCCTGTTTACCTTCTCCGTATTTGTTTTTCCTACTTGTTTTGATACACAATTTGTTATCGGTCAAAACAAATGTTAGATATATTCAGGCTCTACTGTGTATGAAAACATAAAAGGAATATCTCATTATTATGCTGTCCTTGCTGCAAGGCAATTTCTTTCTAGAACGACAGACATATTATAACTTATATCTATGCTTAGTATAGTCTATTAAAGCTCCCACAGACTTACAACTATTAGTTGGCCGACTATCGAACAACTAAATTTATAACTTTCGGATATCAATCAACTAACTAAATTGCTTTGTGCAAACCTAGTAAAGTCATTCGTTAGATGCGGTATTAATGCAAGTTGTTCGTATTACAAAAAACAAAGAGAATATTTTGAATTGTAATTTCATCCTTTAAAATGCACATCTTAGATTTGAATTTCAAGTTAAAATATATGTTAAAATATTGTAAGAATATTTAATACAGTGCTCGTCTTTTTTCCTCCTACAGCAATTAGGCTTGATCTGAATGTCATTGTAGCCATTATTGAAGATTCGAATTCGGATAAATCACACGCATGCGTGTTGTCCCTTCTATCTTGCCCTGTGATTGACAAACGTAGTTGCATAGTCCGCGGGCTTACATATAATGTAGGTAATAAACAGTCGCTTGACTGTTGACCAACTATTTAACCGAGGATACTCGGAAAGGAATCTCGATTCAGATACGGGCAATATCCAGTAATTTAGTTGAACGATTGAGTTGGATATAATATGCCGTTTGTTATATATCATTGTGCCTATTGGATTAAGCTTCAATTTTGTTGTTCAACTTAAAGTTATAGGTCTGTAGGAGCTCTTAATTAATATTCATTTTTATAAATCTTCATTGAGTTCAAGCTAATGAGCTTCTTTCTACCCAGTATCTTTTAAAGAATTTATAAATAACCAATTTATGCATTAACCATCTAAGTATTAAGCGAAAGCTTATGATCCTTCATTTAATATACAAATATTAGTAATATTTTGAAATGGAGAAATATTTTGAATTAATTGTAATTATTCAGAAAGACAAAACAAGAAAACAGCTTTATTTTAAATATGATTATATTTATTGCCATATTGACCTGACAATGTCTCAATGTTGGATGATTCAATAAATGTTTGCAATCTCAATTTCTTAAAGAATTCATCAGATCGAAGTAAGGTATATCATTGAATTTTAAGATATCCTTAAATTCCATTTCAAAATAATATTATATTGCTGCCAAGGATAATATGACCATTCAATCGCTTATGTATTATAAATTTTAAATGCTGCGGTTTTATGGCAAATAACTAATAAAAGTTATAAAAAATAATTATGTCAAAAGATTTTTAAACGAAGCTATCTAATATATTTCAGCTTACTTAGGTGGCATGTCGATGGACGCCTACACCTTGCAAAATGCCTGTAATAAAAGAAAACCCAATTACGAGTAATTCTAAAGACAGAACAGAGAAAATATACAAAGCTTACGAGGCACGATGATGATGGTTCAAATGATGTCTCTTGCGAATAATAATTTAACAAAAAGTGTTAGTATTGAAATAAATTTGACTGCACAGATGGCGTAATGGTTAAGATTATTAATCTACTAACCTACAGTGCCAGTGTCATGGGTTTAAATCCCACGTAGAACAATACTTTGTGCGAACCACAAATTGTTGTTCTGAGTCTGGATGTAATTTGTGTCCATTAATTATGTGTTTGCTAAGTCCCGCAATACAAGGATTATTTTAGCCGAGGCTGCGGGTGACTGGACCGGGGAGTTAGTCCGTCGCCCGCCAAGAGGCTGACCGCGTGAGAAAAGACCGACGTCCTCCCCGAGGGGGGCACGTCGGTCGAAGAGAGGGTACTCCTTAAGGGGGTATTCCGTCGGACCGATCACTGACGACAAGTGACCCTGCTCCAGTAGTTGGTCCAACGATGAAGGTGACGTGTCGCGGGTGGCTTACGGGTGTGCGTGCTTACGCCACACTGTCGCCCCGGACGGAGTGGAGCGAGAAGCGCGCCGAGCGACTCATCACCAACCCATCCCTAAAAAAAAATACAAGTATTATTTCATTAGTGCGCACTACTGTTTTCAAAAAAAAAAACTTGTGAATCACATTGAGAACGATATGGACTATGATATAAGTTAATAGAGCTAGCCTATTATATCATATTACGCGATGTCATCGGCCTTGGCTTACGCAGAATAAATGAACCCTCTGATGACGCACTATGCCTTTAAGTGTCATATTCGTCGAATTCTCTTGAATAATAAACTCATCTCCAATCTATCATCTGTATTGACATTATTTGCATTCCTTAAATTAGAATATATATAATAAAAATTGTACTATATGTAATTTCTAAATTCACTGAAATAAACAAATGTCAAAACTACTGAGTTTTATATTCAAAGGAATATAAAATCCAATATAGAGGGTAATTATCATTGTAGTTCATAGACGTGGGTTCAAGCCTCCTGGATAAGAGTGTAATTAACCTACTACATATACCATGCTCATCAGATGGATTGGTATAGAGACAATTATAGAGGACAATATAGAAAAGAGGATCATATAGGGTCTAAAGTTATCACTTAAATAAAATGCGCCTACGACTATGATTTTTATCATTATATAATACGAGTATACTAGGCATGCCTTTTAAGTTCTGTCGTTTCCATATTTCCCGGCAATTTTGAATATGGAACTGTTCTATATTCAAATGTGTTTAAATTTTGAATCTCAAAACAGTTGAAATTATTAGGATTAATGCCATTGTTTAGTCACAGCGTCGATTGGAATCTGTCAGGTTACGTACGAAAATGAATCTTTCTAAGGAAAATGTTCGTGCAATAATTTTCTACAACTTTAGAAGAGGCCTGACACGGCTTCAGTGTTTTAATGAGCTAACATCTGTGTTCAGTGATGAAGCCCCATGTCTGCGGACTGTCGAACGCTGGTATTTAGAATTCCAGCGTGGACATACTAGTGTTAGTGACAAATCTCGCGAAGTACGCCCAAAATCCGCCTTCACTGAAGATAACATCATTGCTGTGAGACAATTAATTCTCGAAGATCGTCATGTGACGTATCGAGAAACAGAGGCTCTATTAGGCATCTCAGGGACAACCATTTAGAAGATCTTGCATGAGGCACTTGGTGTGAGAAAGCTAGTTTGCCGTTGGATACCGCATCTGCTTTCCGACGATCACAAGGCGGCCCGCGTCAGATGGTATAAGAAAACTTTGCAAAGGTTCAACCGAGGAAAGTCAAATCACGTTTACGACATCATCAGTGGTGACGAATCTTGGATCTATGTCTACGATCCTGATTCCAAACAACAATCTACAATCTGGGTCTTTCAAGACGAGCCAAAGCCGACTAAAGTTGTTCGTTCTCGAAACACTTCAAAGAAGATGGTGGCCACGTTCGTTGGAAAAACCGGCCATGTTGCGACTATTGCACTTGAAGATCGTAGAACGGTTAACGTAAAGTGGTATACCACAGTTTGTTTACCACAAGTCATCTCCGAACTTCAAAAATCTAACTCAAAGCGACGCATCATCCTGCACCACGACAACGCAAGCTCACACAGCGCTCGTCAAACGATTGAGTATATGAAGCAGGAAAAAGTAGAAATTCTTGACCATCCTCCATTTTTTTTTTTTTTTTTTTTTTTTTTTTTTTTTTTTTTTTTTTTTTTGGGTGGGCTATGGTAAGCGCACGCGCGGTCCTGTCCGTCCGGGGCGATGAAAGGACGGCGCGCGGGCCCATAACCCACCCGTACCCACGTCACCTCGTTGTTGGGCCGACCACCGGAGCAGATGTCACTTGTCGTCAGTGGTCGGCCCGACGGAATACCCTTTCGGGTAACCTCTCGACCTGGGACGTCGGTCGCCGTCGCGCGGTTAGCCTCTCTGCGGGTGATGGACAATTCCCCGGTCCGATCACCCGCGGCCTCGGCTAGGGCGGCATTAGGCGCAGATACTCGCGCCTGCGCCGCCCGAGTCGCCGGCGGCGGAACGTGTCGCCGAATAGAAGCTCTACTCGCACACGATCCGCCGCCTCCTTCCGTGAGATAACGGCCTCACAGAAGGCGGCGACCGCGTCCCAGTTCCTGACGCTGACGAGCATCTCCCTGGCGATGGTCGGCAGCGCCAGGTCGGCACCGATAATTGCGACGAGTTCACGGCGATCCTCCTCCCATGCAGCACACTCCTCGAGCGTGTGCTGCGCCGTGTCCTCGTCGCAACTGCAGTGGTGGCAGGACGGTGTGCTCTCCCTCCTGACAATCTTGTGCAGGTACTTCCCGAAGCAACCGTGCCCCGTCAGCACCTGCACCAGTCGGAAGGAAAGCACCCCGTGCGTCCGCTCCAACCACTCCATCAGCGCCGCGGGCGCGCTTCTCCGACACCCGCCGATAAATGTCGGCGAGCATCTCCGCCTCCAGGTCCCACGGGGGGGTTCCGGCCAGGAGGCACGCTGCCTCCGTCGCCACCGTGCGGTAACCGCGTACGGCCCTGATCGCCATGACCCTCTGTGGTCGCCACAGGAGGGCCCTAAGACGGACGGTCAGGGACCCCGCCCACACCGGTGCGCCGTACAGGGCCATCGACCGGATCACCCCCACGTACAGCTGTCGGCACGTAGACCATCCTCCATACAGTCCTGACCTAAGCCCTAACGATTTCTTTACATTTCCTAAAATTAAGAAAAGTCTTCGTGGTCAACGGTTCCAGTCCGGTGAAGAAGCAGTCGACACTTTCAAGTCAGCCATTTTGAACACCCCTACTTTAGAGTGGAATAAATGTTATGATAACTGGTTTGAGCGAATGGAAAAGTGTATTAAGCTACGTGGTGAATACTTTGAAAAACAATAAAAAGTACTATAAGGTTCTAGTTGTGTTTTTTTCTTCAAACGACAAAACTTAAAAGGCATGCCTCGTATGTCTACAATTCTACATAGTACGACACTGAAATAAACTTTAGTCAAGAATGTTTTTATTACGTAGTCTAAACTGGACTCTAACAATTTACACATATTTCATAATTTTTCCCTATTGTATACATTTTTTTAAAGACACCTTGTACTAAGTTAATAATCCATATATTGCGGGAGAATTAACAAACCCATAATTAACGGAGATAAATTACACTCGGAACAACAATTTGTGGACCGCCCAAAGCATTGTCCTGCGTTGCAATTGATCCCAAAATACTGGCATGGTAGATGGTTATTAAATTTATTTTTACTTGAAATAAAATGTGGTTAAATTAGCCCTCTCATGTTGTGAATGACACAGGATACAATTCAACCTCCACTTCTCGCAATTATCGTGGTCAGTCATAAAATTATTGCCAATAAATTTTGCTATATGTACGATGGAATAGGAATACATATTGCGTCAATCTCAAGTAATTGGGATAAGAGCGGGATGATGATGAGTTCCATGGCGTTCAATAATCGAAAAAATATTTCAATAAAATAATCTTATTGAAGTGAGACGTCTTATGAGGCGAATTTGAAATTCGATCCGTAAACTTTTTTGGGGACGAAACGTTGGCGAGACTTTTTCTCTAGCTTAAGCTATTGCTATATCCATCTTTCTCTCGCCAACTTGAGAAGATTCAGATATACTTTCGCCGTCGAATATATTATAATAATATAATATTGCGTAAATAAATGAATGATAAATATTCTAAGCTATTCAAAAGAGATCTATGAATCATTAATTTATTTTTTCAATTCCAAAAAGCGTGTCTTTACGACACACCTTGCTTAGTTGTTTATATTTATACAAACAATCCACCCTCGCTTCGCTTCGGTTTCAGATGCCTTACCCGCGTAGTTCTTGTTCCCGTAAAAATACCGGGTAAATATAGCCTATATTACGCCCTGATATTAAATAACTTTCTATTGGAGATATTGAAAGAATTTATGAAATTGGTTCGGTGGTTTAAGCGTGAAAGCGCAACAAACAAACATACTTTCGCATTTATAATATTAGTAAGGATACTAGATAAACGATATTAAATACTAAAATAAACAGAGAAATACAACACATAGTCATTATTAGATATTCTCAAATTATCTTCATGTCTGAGTGAATTGGCTGTTACATTAGTAGCTATTTGTATATTTCACTATCCAAGATTACATTGTCACTTACTATAAGGTCGAATTTCGTTTAATATTGCCTTAAATACAAAAATCTATATGCCCTTAATACGTTAAGTTTTTTAGTTAATTGTGTTTATAAACTGTGAAATTATGGTCTTTTACTGTAAATTGTAATTAACTTTGAACAATACGGCTTAGTTCAGACAAGTGGCACATGTAATTAGGAAAATGGGAAAATTAATTTAGTACAAGCATGCGAAAGGCAGTAATAGTACATATACGAGACTCGTTTCCTTGAAGGTCGCACATTCATAAGTCCCCGGCACTCCTACAGATTGCTTGCTTTGGAATTCATTAAACATGCAATGTTTTCATTTATTAAAATGCGAGATGAAAGCAACATGTTATGTTGCTTCGAAACATTCAGGTATCCTGTTATATTTCCGAATAGAAACATTTCAAACATTTTAAAAAGATATTAATAAATGTTTAAACATATTTGTTTTTAATTTTTGTGTTAGTGGCTACGAATACTATCAACCGCTTCTTGATGTCGTAAAAGACCACGACGATCGAACCAATTCTATTTTATGCAGTCTGCTCAACGATTAGGTTCCCAGGGAGATTTGCCATACTGGTCTTAAAAATTACTATATACTATGAACAAAGACTGCACAGATGGCGTAGTGGTTAAGATAGCGACCTACAGCGCCAGTGTCGGGGGTTCGAATCCCACGCGGGACAACACTTTGTGCGATCCACAAATTGTTGTTCTGAGTCTGGATGTAATTTGTGTCCGTTAATTATATATTTGTAAAGTCCCCCGCTATACAAGGATTATTTCCTTAGTGCAGGGTGTTGTCTTAAATAAATAAAAACAAAAAAAAAAAAGTACAAACTGAGTTGCCAAAACAAATTTTAATTAGTTTAAATTTAGTTTGTCGGCAGCACTTGTGTTTAAGATACTAACCTATCATGCCAAATGTCGAAAGCTAAATTCTCACGAAAATAATACTTTCTGACGCATAAATGATTGTTCTGAGTCTGGATGCAGTTTGCATTCATTAACTGAATATTTACATAGTGATACAAGGTTAACTTCAGTGAATTCTTTAAAAAAATGGTAATTATTGTTAGTATTTGCTATATTTATACCATCCATAACTTACAGCACGTATAAGCTGTTTAAAGATAGACTATATAATAAATTTATACATCGCTTTACTATAAAGTAAATCATTCTTTTATTATGTAATGTACAAGCTTCTTTAAATTACTTTCTAAAGATAAGATCTTCAAAAGAAAAAGTTTACAAAAATGTCTTGTCAATTGAATATTATGAAATTATTACTCTTATATTTTGGGATACCGGGTTCGACGACTCGTGGTCAATCTTCCACAACGGTTTTCAGTTCTTTGAACAATATAGTCTGCCAATAGCCATTACATTGTGCTATTCCTTGAAGCTTTGTTGCTTATGTGATCTTCTAGAAATCTCTTTATATTATAAAACGCTGAATATGCTCATTTTCATAGCACCCTATATGATTTTGAATTGCTTTTTAAAGTGAATATTTGGGATCACGTTCTCTAATATACAAGATAGCCATAGCAGACTAATGATATGAATCAATAGTTATAATTTTACAAAAATTACAATTACACATAAAATATGTTATACGTCAAGTGAAATAGTGAACTTATAAACTTAACTTACACGAATAAACAGTGAAATACACACATCACTTTCAAATATTACCGTGTCAATATGTATTCATACAGGTAAAAACGTCACTGATTTCATATGCTTTCGTTTATTTATGACAAGAAAATAAATCACATCGATGTATTGATATAACATTACTTATATACGATATAACATTGAAATTTAAATAGAAAATGTACTCCTGGAACAATTTGAACGTCTACTAAATCGAATTTCTCTAAAACACGGATTGTTTATCAAAAGCAATTGTGCGATCATTAATCTTAATCCAATAAATATTTATTTGGAGGAATCAATTTGTAAACGCGATGCTCCGTTCATCCGTTCAAATTAATAGTAGCAGGATGTTTTGATTAGTTTTACATAGTTATGCTTCTTTGATATCTACAGATCATTCGAATAAAAGAACTGAAATCGGCCATTAAGGCAATACTAAAATTAAATGGCAGTCCCAGTGATCAATTCATGCGGCGGTTGCTCAGTACACTCCTCATGAGTGTTTTAAAGTATTCCGATTGTTTTTCTTTTTTGTTAAATACAAAACGAAACACTAAGAAAGTATTACTGCCCTTTAAAAATGCATAATTAGGGACAGAAATAACAAAAATAAGCATTTGTGAATTGTGCAAGGGGCTGTTTTGCACGGAATTTTCTTATTCCATGGCCCTTAACATGCAACTTTGTAACTTAGACCGCTTCGCCATCTGTTCAGTTAATTGATTAAAATATTTTATAGAATTTTTACAATGAACTTTAAGGATAATTATCAATCATGATTAATGAGAACAGAAATGACGCCTTGCCTTTTCTCTATTCCTTTTACTTGACTAAAGTGAGATTTATTCCTTGACTCATAGTTTGACCGGGGTTGTGGCAATGTTTTTTTTTTTTACTTTCCTATTCACACCATCCTTCACTTAGTATGAAATATGAATTTTATTACTACCATCATGATAAGCAATTATAGAACTTGTGATGGATTTTGAACAAAAATATTGTATAGCTGTGGTGTTCATCTATTTCATGAATTAAGTTTTAAAAATATATTAGTATTATAATCAGGATTGGAGCCAAACAGGTTGGCATAATTGCCAAGTGTCTATTCTCTTACAATGCCTAATATTATCTTCAAAACATTCCATAGTAGCCTTTGCCGACACCGAGATAAAAGAAAGGATGATCAAACGTATATTTTGCGTGATAAGAGTTCTACTCTTAAATCATCATCATTTGCCTGCCCTCGTCCCACGCTAAGTGGGGTCGGCACAACATGTTTTTACCTTCCATAACCTTCTATCAGCCGTCATATCTGCAGTCCCTGCTTTCATACGCATATCCTCATTCACGCAGTCCATCCATCTCTTCCTGGGTCTCCCACGCTTCTTTCGTCCATCCACAATCATATTGACAACCCTCCTTGTCACAGGCTTTTCATCCCTCCTCATCACATGTCCATACCATGACAATCTCGCGCTCCTAATCTTCTCTATCACTGGTGCCACTTTGAGGCTTCCCCTAATATACTCATTTCTTATTTTATCTAACCTTGTAACCACACACATCCATCTTAGCATTCATATCTCTGTAGCATGCACTCTTCTCTCATCCGTCTTTTTCAATGCCTAACATTCAGATCCATACTACCGAGTTTGAGTTCTATTCTTAAATATAAAGCGTAATTATAATAATCTAATTAGTCTTTTCAATTGATATATGATTATTATAGTACTAATAAAGACATTAAAAACTAAATATTAAAATAATATACACCAGTATAGCAATTTTTAGTATGATAATAGCGAAGTCGAAAATGATTCTAATAGGATGTTTATTGGTTTTTTACGTTATTAATTTTGTTATAAGATATAAATTATTATGTTAAAATGTTGGAATAGTCAACAAATTACTTAATAATTTACTAATCTTTATTATAGTGTACAATAAAATAAAACTTTGTTATAATTTATAAACTGAATAATCAATATAATACGAAACACGTCTTCCATCAGTTCTGTTAAAGATTTCTTATGCGAAATGTGAAATAGATTGGACTAAGGAATCACGTTGTCGCATAGAAAATTTGTCTCCCTCTTTTCACCGCCTTAGGGAAAGAATTTCGGCAAATACTTTCTTATCCGATGCTAAGTCATACAAAGAACACATTCTTCAAGTTTCAAATCTCTATGATCAGCGGTTTAAGCTGTGCGTTGATCCGTCAGTCAGTCATTCAGGACAAAGCATTTTATATGAACAGATAGTCACAAAGAAATACGATATCAAGGCATACCATATAAATCGAAACCAAAATAGATTGTTACATAAGTTTGATCAGTTGAGGTTAGGGTCCGGTATATGTTACCTATCTTGCGGTTGTAATTTGCTATTAGTAGATTAGCTTAAGAGGACGGATGAAATGAAATATATATACCATACGAGAAATTACTGTATCTTATATCTTTAAACGAGCAAGTCTTGAATATATATATATTCAGAATCTCGGCAGCGGCTCCAACGATTATCATGAAATTTAGCATACTAGAGGTTTCGGGGCCAAAAAGTCGGTTCAGCTAGGTTATACTTATAGAAAATGTTTTTTTGTCGGTGTTTTTTATCTAATCAATACAATGACATAAAATGTCAATAGAATAGGAATTTAAATTTCGCCGTCGCCATCAAGAATGACAATAGGTCATTTGGGCAGTTGTCCAGTCGCATTCAATTAGCGTGAGATCGGATCTCGGTGTTGTTATTATTCTGTTTGTAATTTTTGGTTATTAATCTTATCTTATATCTTTAAACGAGCAATTCTTGTATATATATATATATACATGAATATATATATATATATATATATATATATATATATATATATATATATATATATATATATATATATATATGTATGGCGCAACGCGCCAAACAAACATACTTTCGCATTTATAAAATTAGTAAGGATACTAGATAAACGATATTAAATACTAAAATAAACAGAGAAATACAACACATATTCATTATTAGATATTCTCAAATTATCTTCATGTCTGAGTGAATTGGCTGTTACATTAGTAGCTATTTGTATATTTCACTATCCAAGATTACATTGTCACTTACTATAAGGTCGAATTTCGTTTAACATTGCCTTAAATACAAAAATCTATATGCCCTTAATACGTTAAGTTTTTTTTTTAGTTTTTAGCACAGATTGCTTGCTTTGGAATTCATTAAACATGCAATGTTTTCATTTATTAAAATGCGAGATGAAAGCAACACGTTATGCTGCTTCGAAACATTCAGGTATCCTGTTATATTTCCGAATAGAAATATTTCAAACATTTTAAAAAGATATTAATAAATGTTTAAACATAATTTGTTTTTAATTTTCGTGTTAGTGGCTACGAATACTATCAACCGCTTCTTGATGTCGTAAAAGACCACGACGACCGAACCAATTCTATTTTATGCAGTCTGCTCAACGATTAGGTTCCCAGGGAGATTTGACATACTGATCTTAAAAATTACTATATACTATGAACAAAGACTGCACAGATGGCGTAGTGGTTAAGATAGCGACCTACAGCGCCAGTGTCGGGGGTTCGAATCCCACGCGGGACAACACTTTGTGCGATCCACGATTCTTGTATATATATATTCAGGATCTCGGCAACGGCACCAACGATTTTGATGAAACTTGGCATACTAGAGGTTTCGAGGCTAAAAAATCGATCTAGCTAGGTTTTATTTATAGAAAATGTTGTTTTGTCGGTGTTTTAGTAATACAATACAATGACATTAAATTTGAAAAGAATATGAATTCCGGTATCAATGTCATAAGTTACGATAGCTCAGATGGGAAGTTGACCGGTTCCAATTTTGGTTTTTTTGGCATTTAAACAACGTCGGTTCGAATCTCGGTGTTATTATTATTCTCTTTTTGTAATGTTTTTATATATTTTTCATTATTTATTTTTTATAAATATATATCTAAATAAATCCGACAAAAATATTCCGAGCGAAGCTCGGTCAACCAGATATATATATCTAAATAAGATCGTCGAAAATACAATTTGCGAAAAAAAAATTAACCAGATATTTCGTATACTATCTTATATCTTTAAACGAGCAATTCTTGTATATATATATAAACTAGGAACAAAAATTAAGGGATATAAAAAGAAAATCCAAATTTTTGGGTAAAATTCAACGAGCTGTAACTCCGAGTAAAATGATCGTACAGCAAATTAAAAAAAAAGCAAATTGTAGCTCCAAGTATTTAGTTTTCAGATATGACCATGAAATTTTTTTTTCATGTTTGAGTCTGGAGAAATCTCAAGGAAACTACGAAAAGAAAAATTTTCCAAATTTTTTCTCGTTTCAAAAATGGTCAATGGACTTCAAAAAAATTTTTCCGTAATTCCACTCAAAAATTCTTGTAGAAAATTTAATCCCCTTTAATTTGATATTTTTATGAAGCTTGTACGATGATTTGCCGCGGAGTAATCGTCAATCAAAGCCAAAAGGTTCTTTTTAACTTCTTCTTTAACTCTTAAAACCGTACGGTGCCCTACAGCCGATCAAAGAAATAGAAAGGTGGTATCAACTGCAGAGAAGTTCCAGGGCTACAACTAAAAGTTTCGATTGACTGTCCCGAAGGTAAATATTTGGTCGACATTTTACAACTGATATTTTATTTGTTCTTTCCAGGCGCAGTAACTTGCGAGGCTTCTATCACGATCAGAGATCCAAAGGTTTCTAATTAGGATATGTTAGGGATTTTTAATTAATACGACTTTCATTTATCTTTTTTTAACCTCTATCTTTATAACTGCCCATTCCTAAGGGTTATGATGAGGTTTTTAATCATTATAGCAGACTTAGCCTTCTTGAGTATATAATCTGACCACGAGACACTATTCCATTATTCCAGGCTGATATAGCACTTCTATACCCGTTTTCACACACGACATCTAAATTTTAAGAAACATATAAAGCAGTTTAGACTTTGTTCTGTACATGTAAAATAAAAATTAAACAATATCAATTTAAAATTGATGACACTATATCATATGTATTTCAATAGTTATTACCTAAAATCTAGGTGTCGTTGGTAAAAACATGAGACGACTTTTTCGACGCCTACAATCAAAGTTAGGATTAGTAGTATTTGTACCCTGTAGTCGTACTTAGTATACTAATTAGACTTATAATTAAAATTAAAATCCATGTATTGCTCGAAGCTATTGCGAACAGAAGTTCCTGAGGGATATAAAGTTAGTACGCTGTCTGGTAAACGGATTAGCAATCCCTTGAGATGGATCTAACTGCATATATAAGCGATGCCGTCTTCTAATCTTAGAATAACATTACTATCAAATAATGTTTAATAATGTAATCATTTACAGGGAAAATTAAAGCTTGTGCGATATAGAAATTAGTAATAGGGGTTTAAATATGAAATTGCCGTTTTAACGTACAAGCCAATTTGAATTAAAATTAAACCTGCATGGTGTCAGATATCAAAGTGAAACAGTTTTCAAACGAAAACTATAACATTCTAAATTTTAAAAAAATGTATGACATTTGATCGTTCGAAGTTCAATTGTTTTTACATTTAGCTTTTGAAGTGAACATGGATACGACGATAATCAGAGTAGTTTTCAAATACGAGTTCCGACGTGGGACTAACGCAGCTGAAACGGCTCGTAAAGCCAACGTTGTGTTTGGACAGAATACGGCTAACGAACGCACCGTGCGTTTTTGATTTAAACACTTTCGTAGTGGAAACTGGAACTTGAAGAATGAATCACGAGGAAGACCAGCCACTAAGGTAAATAATCATGAATTAAAGGTGATGGTGGAAGCCGATCCGAGTCAAACTACCAAGAAATTAGCGACATAGTTTGATGTTAGCATACCCATAATATTGATCCATTTGCAACAAATCGGTAAAATAAAACGACTTGAAAAATGGGTGTTTCATGATATGACTGATCTGCAGAGAGCAGCACGCGTTGAAGCTACCTTATCCTATCAAACCGATATAGAAATGATAGGATTTTGGATCGAATTGTGACATGTCATGAAAAATTGACTTTTTATGATAATCGCAAGCGAACAACGCAATGGCTGACCCCAGGCCCAACGCTACATCAATGCCCTAAAGCGAAGTTTACCCATAGAATGGTAATGGTAACTGTTTGGTGGTCACTTCCTAGTGTAATTCACTACATCTTCCTGAGATCTGGTCAAGCAATAAACGTAGATGTCTACTGTGCAAAACTCCGAATAATGATGGCGAAACTCGCAGTAAAATAGTCCTGACCTGTCAATCGATCTTCATCATTATTGCTCCATGATAATGCAAGACCTCGTACTGCTCGAAAAACTGTTTTAACACTACAAGACCTGCAGTTAGAAACCATACGTCATCCTCCATACTCACCAGACCTCGCCCCAACCGACTACCATATTTTCTGCGATTTGGACAATTTTTTGCACGGAAAAATATTTTCTTCCGAGGAAGCAGTACAAATTACCTTCACATAGTTTGTGGGTCCAGGACCCCGGAGTTCTATCGCAAAGGTTTGAATGATCTTCCAATTAGATGTCAGAAATGTATAGATAACGAGGGTAAATACTTTGTTTAAAGAAATCTGTTTTATAAACAAAAAAATGATTTTAATTTATCAATACGAAATAGAAAGTAATATTTTTGAAAACCAATGTGTATCTCTGATAGTATGAATCTATTGTTGTCATCTAGGGTATATATACGTCCCACTACAGAGCTCGAGCTTCAACCACATTGAGAGGAAAATGATAGGGTCATTTTTCAAAAAAATGACCCTACTATATCACGTACTTATTTCAAGTTTTCCCTGTCTTGCATAAATATTATCAGCATATCCTTAGTAGTCTTTTATGATAACTATGGGCAAGAAAGGTGATTGAGAATTGTATTGTTGCTCTATAACGATACGGCAAATAAGACGGACGACGGGATCTATACCATAATCATCGCAGCTCATATACGTCCCATTGCTGAGCTCGAACCTCCTCCACAATGGGAGTAAATTGAGCTTCTATACCACGCTGGTCAGACGGCTTGTTACAGAATTTTTATTTCAAGATTTCTTTCTCTTAAATAGATGTTGTATGCATATTATAATTCCCTGTTTACGACACTCACGAGCAAAAAAAGAGGGGCAGTGAACTGTAGTCTTACTCCGTCACCGCAAAGCGAATAAATACCATTATAATAAAATTGTAATTATCTACACATTCACATTGAGGACTATTTTAGGGGGTCTTTACTGAAGCAGCTGAAACAATATTTTGAAGTGAAACTTCTTTAGAATCGTTGTGATTTCAAACGCGATGAAACGAAAAATCGGCTCCATAGAGACACAAACACGTAAATCTATAGGATTCAGCCGGCGAGTGAATGAGATAAAGGATAAAAGATAGAAGAGGAAGGATGAAGGATAAAGGATGAAGGCTGAAGGATGACAGATGAAGGATGAAGAATGAAGGCTGAAGGATAAAGGATAAAGGATGAAAGATGAAGGATGAAGCATGAAGGATGAAGGATAATGAATAAAGGATAAAGGGAGTTTCACTTCTGATATGCGTACTTTGTACACACACTGTTTTTTTTTTTCAATATCTATGTCTGTATACTGGTACAGTCATCACATAAAAATTATAGCGAGAAATTAAATAAAGTTTTTACAGATATATTAATAGAGGTCAAATTAAAAAATAGCGTCATCTAGGCTAAAAAAATAACTATAAATTACAAAATAATAAATATCTAAGTAATGAACGCACGCTTTGCTTACCTTCATTACTGTAACCACCAGTTACAAAAAAATACATCGCCATCCTATCTCTGTGAATGTTCATATAACGATTAAAAGAATATTCTAGACTATCCACGTCTAAATTGCGCCAGTATTTAGGCGAATCAAGCAAAAAGAAATATTCAAATCGTTTGAACCATTATTGCGAGACTAAATTATCCATTTTATTTTACCGGACAACTTACGTGTCTTTTAAATATACTGAAACTTAAAACTGGGCTAACATTATCTATTTTTAAACTAAAATGGCTTCCGTCCCTGACCAAGCCCACATTCTTGAAATATTTGCGGTCAGTAACAACGCTCGTTATCTAAGTTATGTGTATTAAATGTGACTATGTATTACAAATTGGTCACGGTAAAGGATAGCGGTCACAAATAATATTTGAGTGAGTAGCCTAAGATCTAATGACTACTGATGTTTTCGCGAGTATTACATATTGTAAATAAAACTACGGATTTTATCGCGTTTGTATTTGATTTTTATTGTCCGACGTTTCGAACACTTTGCAGCATTCATGGTCACGGGCGGGCTACCAGGTAGCTGTCTATATAAGGAGTTAAGGAGTGTTTTATACCAGTATTCCCACGGGAACGGGAATTATGCAGGCAAGGCAACTGAAACCGAAGCGAATCGTCACGCTTGAGTGGTTTAATAGCGAAAAGCGGGTATAAACAGAAGGTCACGAATGAGTACAGGACATTCGGTGGTCACACCTCAGCTCAGAGGCAACTGAAGCAAGGCAGAAGTATAATATTTGAATATTACAAGTTCATATTGAAGTTATTACCGTGCACCGGTACCGTACCGTGTGCTGACGGAGTAAGAATACAATCCACCACCCCTATCTTGGCCGTGGATGTCGTAAAAGACTACTAAGGGATATAATATGCACATAACATCTGTGAAGGAAAACTCGAAATGACACCCTATACCAACATGTCTGACCAGCATGGTATAGTAAGTCAAATTCCCTCCCATTGTGGAGGAGACTCTAGCCCAACAGTGGGACGTATATGGGCCGAGATGATGATGATGATTAAAGTTACATCACTAAGTGTGTTTTTAAGAAGATGTAATTGTGGAGACATACGTGTAACGGATTGTATTGATACACGGGATTGACGTATTGATTATATATACCACTGTTAGAAAACCTGAATTTGAACTTAAAAATATTGACCTTTATTAAGAAATTTCGTTAATTTCAAACACCATTAAAACATAAAAACTTCTTTCGTTAATTCTTTAGCAGCAACAATTCTAATTTTATTGTAAATATCAGTTAACAATAACCACGAGAGGGGACAGTAGCTGTCTCCTGAGATACTTATAATATCATCTGCGATCACCCATCCGGATGCCAAAAGTGATGACTATTGCTTTACCCTCCTTGAAAAGACATACAATCTTAGCAGAATTTCTAGCTAGTACCATATACTTTACGATTATATGCCCAGACAGACGGTTGGTTATAAAATTTAGCAAACGTACGCAGTAATTTATAATCTTCTTGTATCAAACTTATTATTAACAATCAGCATGAATTAAGATAGATTTATAGCCTCAATTTTGTTTTGATTTTGAGCTGAAAATGATATCTATCGTGTACTAAAGTATTGTAACGCTGTAAGATCATCATACATGACTTTATTATTACCCGACTACGGAGGGTTATGATTTTGACAGGCTATGTATGTTCGTATGTTCCTCTGTTCCCTCATAACTCCTCAACTACTTATTAGAACCGGACAAATGAAGTATCATTAGAAGCGTTTTAATCGTCTGCTGGTTGTGTCACTGAATTTAATATGTTAAAAAATAAATTTGAGATGAAAATGTCGTGTTTCATATCATTGGAAAGGGCGTTACTTGTAGATTTCAAAAATATATGTATTTTATTAGCATTTAGCACGGTACTTTATACGTATTTATCCAATAACTCGTTCTTTGTCGTAGTTGGGTTTCAGTTTTACTTTTATTTTATATATTTAAAATATTATATAACCAAATGAAAGATTGATGTCTATGTTGTGTCTCGAAGAGCGCAATGCACTGCTCTATTATTGTCGTTGTCGTAAATGTTTAAAATAGTCCACTGGATCAATATGAGTAGCCAGTACTCATAAATGTCCTAACATCACAATCTAATCTTAAAATATCGTTACCCCCTTTAGATTGTACAGACAAGGCATAACTACCTAATTAGTTTTTTTTTTCAAGACGGCTCGGCAGTAAGTAATATATTCTTATGTCGGAGGGGTTTGACAAATATAAATTAATGGACCCAAATGACACCCAGGCTCGGAAATTATTTGTTGATCCCACAAAACTTGCCCATACTCCAACATTAGTTCAGTCATATATTTGTATGGCAGAAATTAATATTCTATCCACCCACTCCAATGAAACTAGAAAACCGACCAGTAAAGGAATTCTGCATCTTGTTAGTATTATTTTGACGGGTTAAGAATATAATATATCACCTTACTATATCGTAGAAGTTGTGAAAATGAGTTAAATAGGAGGCCTTCTATAAGCTGAGAGGTCTTCGTCTTGATTTGACTTTTAGTTGTTTATTGTTAAAAATAAAACTTAGGCTGTGTAGTAGCGATTATGAATACTACCAACCCTTACATTACTCGTGGATGTCGTAAAAGACGACTAATAATTTTTCATCGACGAAAGGCCAACTCCATCTGATGGCATGAGGCCGACAATTACATACCCAAGGTGAGTTGACGTCTAGCAGGCGGCCGGTCATAAAACCATTGCTAATCACTTTTGCAATCATCATCCGTGACTATGAACGACCATGACCATCGCCCATCACCATGAACGCTGTAAAGTTTTCGAAACGGCGGGCAATCAAAAATCAAATACATACGCAATAAAATCAGTACTTTTATTTACAATTATACATACTCGCGTAAACATCAGAGATCATTATGATGATGATTGATTGATGATAAGTTTTTAATTTATTTTTTTTTTTAACTCTTATTCTATTATAACAATGTTTTTGATCTATAAGGCATATTATTTAATAGAAGTATATATTATTTAGTTCTGTGTGACGGAGTAAGAATACAATTTGCCACTGCCTATTTTGCATGCGGATGTCGTAAAGGACGACTAGGGGATATAATATGCACATAACATCTATGCAAGAGAAGGAAAACTCGAAATGAAACCCTATACCAACTGGTCAGACATGACCAGCAGGTCAAGGATTTCATTTCGAGTTTTCTTTGGTATAGTAGTTCAAATTCCCTTACATTGTGGAGGAGCTCCGAGCCCAACAGTGGGAAGTATGTGGGCTGCAATGATGATGATGATGTTGATATTCTATTATTAAAAATATTTTTGATTTATAAAGCATATTATGTAATAGAATCATATTATATTATTTCACCCGTGACTAAACTGATATCGTGTTCTAATAACCTTAATAGTACCTAATTGATTGTACATGTGAACTAACACCTAATATATCAATAGTATGTGATAACGATCAGTTGCCATTCAATCAATTAATTTAGGAAAGCCATTATCCCCGCACATGACATTAATCAGTACTAATTCGTTATCTGTTCCCTCGAAAATAGATTTAACTACACAAGCATAACGTACAAATTTTCTACGACATAAATACCAAAGTTTAAATATTTATATCACAAAATTCATCATCATCATCACCACAGCTCATACGAGTAATCGACCTACTACATCACGCTAGTCAAACGAGTTGATATAGGGTTTTATTTCCAGTATACCTTCTCTTGTATGTATTCCTTATCTGTATATTATCTACGTATTATAATCCCTTAGCCGTTTATTACGACACCCGCGGGTAAAAGACGGGTTGGTGAATTGTATTCTCTATCACCACACGGAAAATTAACCTACTTAATAATAACTGCTGTGTTTCCCGAGCGCTATGACATGTCCTTCTTTAAACGAGGTTTAAGAAGAGTATTTCCTTCACGGTAGGCAGCGGCCTGGCTGTGCCCTTGGTATTGCAAAGGTCCATGTGCAGCAGTTTCACTTACCATCAGGTGTGCTGCTTGCTCGTTTGCCACCGTTGGCAATAAAAAAAAAATAATAACATTAAATTAAATAATTAGATAAGCTATATAGGGGATAATAAATTATAGTTACGATTAGTAAACGATTTTTGATAATTTTGTAGCAAAAGATAGCTTATAATTAAGTAAATATTATAGATAAGATCACGTTACAACCTATTTGTGGGATTCACGTCATCATCTTTATTATTTAAACTTAACTACGTCTCACTATTAGGCTCGAGTTTCCTCCATAATAAGAGAGAAATTGACCAAACACGCTGATCAGATGTGTTGATATAGGCTTTAATTTCGAGTTTCCCATCTCTTGCATAGATATTATATGAAAATTATAATCCCGTGGTCGTCTTTTACGACACCCACGGGCCAGATGGGGCGTGGTGAATTGTATTCTTACTCCGTCACCACACGGACTCACTTAACAGATTCGAAAATGAATTTCACAAAAGAAATGGTTTATTTAAAGATACTTGAGTAGAGTATATATTACCTATGTGGTGACGAGAAGAGTACAATTTCTTTCTTTTCTTTTTTTTCTTTCTTCTCAAACCACCTATCATGCGTAGCTCATTGTTAACTTTTGTGGAAAAGCTTAAGTGTAATAGTACATCTAATAGGGTGCTTAGTATATACCAGTCGCCGCAATCATAAAATATTTACACATTTGTTCTCTAATTCAATTTGTTACGGGTCCCAAGGCAATTAAAAGCATTTACCAGAACTGAGGTTTGAACGTCTGTATCATTTATGGAGATCATTGTGAAAATGTGAGATGGGATTTTTCCAACAAAAAAGTGATAGTGGGTAAAGAAAAGAGTCACCACCTCGTATTTCACCGTAGGAATAAAAAACTCGGTACTGATCATCAGGAGATTGGGCAGCTGAAATCCTGGACAACTTATAACACTAACGTCGAACGTCAAGCATGGCATTTATGTGATTATTCTCCTTGGAAAGGTCTTTATCCAATAGGGGTTGTGAGTAGAGTGATGAATGTATGACTAATTTTTTTCGTAAATTCGAATACCACGATGTGACGGAGTAAGAATACAATTCCCCACTCCCTATCTTGCCCATAGATGTCGTAAAAGACGATTAAGGGATATTATATGCACATAAGATCTATGCAATAGAAGGAAAACTCGAAATGAAGCCCTATACCAACATGTGTGACCAGCATGGTATAGTAGGTCAAATTCCCTTCTATTACGGAGAAGGCTCCGGCCCGTTGGTAATGAAGTGGGATGATGATGACGATGATGATCACAGATGGGCTGCGTGCGATCGCATAACGTACCGTATTACCTCCCTATCGCCATTGGGCCGATTAGTACCCAGTTCCTTATCGTCCGTGGTCAGCCCGGCAGGATACCTTTTCGGGTACCGTACCTCCCCGTCGCCCCTTCTGGGGCATCACCCTCACCTGTTCAGCCTCTCTGCTGGTGATTCCCCAGTCCAGTCACCCGCGGCCTCTTCAGGGTTAGAGTATAGAGTCAAATGACCATCGTCTAACTCACAAGGCACTCACAATAAATTTATAATTGAAATCAACTAACTCATTCATGACATGTACATCGTAACATGTAAAGAGGGAGTAACTATCAATTTTAGAATAGTATCACTATTTGACGATATCGACTATATCTTGTTTGTTCTAAAATTACAGCTTTTGTATAACAAGTGATTGTTTCGAGTCTGGGTGTGATTCGTCTCCGTTTATTGTATACTTATAAAGTCTGGGACTTCTCTAATAAATGAAAACACACACTAGTGGTAAACTCCAATTAAAATAAATAAATATGCTAAATTAGAAATAAAAATATTTACTTTGTAGCAATTTTTACTCCACCATTTTTTTAATTTGCTATTTTTAGGTATTTTTTGTTACTTACTTTAATCTGTTACTAAATATATTATTGTATCAGATCTTATTGTTTTCTTGTAGAAACGATAGTTCTTCTTTACGGGAATAAATCATATGTGTGGGCTGTTTGCGCCTTATTCCGCACTGCCCCCTACACCCACACTCTTTGTCCTCCCTCCTAAGGATCGAATAGCTATTTCTTAGAAGGCCACATAAACGGGCCCCATTTCTATTTTTAACCTAAACGTCTGTTTATACAGATTTATAAGTACTTTTCATTCATTTGAATGAATTATAATTCATTTAGTTGTTAAGGTGAGGTACGCTAATTTTAGGAATAATTAAATTTTACTACACCGACCTTTCTGATATTTTATATCTTAATTCAAATCATTTATTATTCATAAGCCCTGTGGCGGCACTTACATATTGTCATTTTTCATATTTTACTTTAAATTACCACCGGATCGGAACGCGACTGCACTGAGAATATAAACTCAGCGGATGTGTCTATTTTTATTTATTTACAAGTTTCTTTTAAATAAATTACATTCATATAACAACATGCACATTAATAACTCCAGTGTGATGCCCTTCAAAACATGATAAAATACGGTTCTTAAATATAACGCAGAAGATTATGGCTGAACCAGGCTCCGCAAGCGACACACCCGAATAATTACTCATTTTTGTTTAAATATTTTCATTATATTCATTTTCCACGTGATGACATAGTAAGAATACAATTCACCACTCCCTATATTGCCCGTGCATGTGGTAAAAGACGACTAAGGGATTAAATATACATATAACATACTCTTCAGCTTTATAATATTAGTATAGATATGTAAGGGAGGAAAAACTTAAAATAAAAGGCTATACTAACCTGTCTGAACAACATGCAATAGTAAGATAAATTTCCCTTCTATTGTGGAGGAGGCTCGAGCCCAGGAGTGGGATGTATATGACCCGAGATGATGGTGATGACGATTATGTTGTTATATTATAAAACTTTCTTCTAACATGATACAGTTTAAACACTACTTCAAAATATGGATATCGGATCGACTTCTTTTTTTTCAGCTCATATACGACCTAATATCGTGGAGCCTCCTCCTGGATAGGAGTGCAAATTGACCTACTATACCACGCTGCTCTGACGTGTTGGTATAGGGTTTTATTTTGAGTTTTCCTTCTCTTGCTTAGATTTTTTATGCGTGTTGTATCCCTCAGTCGTCTTTTACGACACCCACGGGTAAGATAGGGGGTGAATAGTATTCTTACTCCGTCACAACACGGAAAACAGAGTATCAACTAGTTAAGAACGCGATCAAATAAACTCAGCATGATCAAGTTAATTAAAACATTTTCCATCTGCGGTGAACAAAATTAAAAAATCTGATTATTGTTATTAGCAAGGCACAGTATTAATTAAACTACATCTTGAAGAACAATCTGAGGGTAGATATTATGTTGTTTTGTTTTATACCTACTCTATAATTCTCCTTGACCTTGTATTTATCCTATCTCTTTTCCGTGAGTATTTTGCAGTGGGATTGGAATAACCTTGACCTTATTAATAAAGTAGGATGTTCTTTGCATGTGTTCAATGTGAAGGATAATATTTTATGTAATTAAGAATTTTAGTGTGAGTTTCTCAAGTTATAAGGAAGCATATTTGCAAGCATATTTAAGTATTACTGTACCCCTTTGCCGTGTGGTAACGGAGTAAAAATATAATTCACCATCCTCTATCTTGTCCGTGAATGTCGTAAAAAACGAGAAGGTAATGATGGATATAGTATGCATATAACATCTATGCAAGTGCTTTTTTTATGGGCGGGCTATGGTAACTGCACACGCAGTACATTCCGTCCGGGGCGACGAAAGGACAGCGCGCGGGCCCATAACCCACCCGTACCCACGTCGCCTTCGTCGTTGGGCCGACCCTATGCAAGCCCTAGTGAAAATTTTTTGGACTTTTCTCTGAAAAACTCTGAAAAATTCTTTAGAAATCTAGATAAGTCTTTCTTTGAGTTTTTCAGAGAAAAATCTCGAAAATTTCCACCAGGGAGAGAAGAAAAAATTCGAAAGGATACCCTATAGCAACCCGTTTGCCCAACGTGGTATAAAAGCTTGATTTCCTACCTATTGAAATGGAGGCTCAAGCCCAGCAGTGGGACATATATGAGTCAAAATAATGATGATACGCATTTTATTGACTTCAAAAATGAAGGTATACCTTCTGTATCTAATCTCTAGTAATCTAATCAATAGTATGGGTCTCGTATTAAGAATGTTTAGACAAAACAATTGTATCTAAAGGGTAATTTTCCTTGTAGGTATCCCTTTGTTCACAGACTATCTTTCTGAAAAATATCGATTCTTGAATCGATTTAAATCATCGGCCAATGAATCGATTCACAAGAAAATCGAGGTCTGCAGGATCGATTTCCGATTAATCGATCTTTTTTTCGTGAAATCTGGTGAGTAATGTCTTAAAATAATATAAACATGAATCGACTGGACGCGGAATACTATTCTCCTGGCAGGATTGTGATGAGTTTTTTTTTAGGAAATCTGAAAGTTTTGTTGTAGAAAAAAATTGAATGACGATATTCTAGGGTAAAGTATCGATTCACCGAATCGATTCAGTGCTTCGTATCGATTTATAAAATAGATTTTTGAGCGTAAAAAAATTATATCATATATTATATCCCTAAAATAGATGACATAAAGCTAAATACCGGTAAAGTTAAATATAAATGTACGTTAACTCTACAAAATTTTAGTGCGATCCACAACACAGAACAAAATGTTCCAAGTCCCTCGTGATTCAAGGATTTATTCTTTAATTACTTTAAAAAAAAAACAGAATTCTTGACTAATCTGTTACCTAGTCTAAATAAAAAATAAAAAACATTTAATTTAAAATGTGGTCGAGTTAAAGAAGGTATTATAGCTACATAAATAAGTTAATTAGTATTTGACATGATAGGCACCAATGAATAAAGTAATTAATATTATATTTCTGTTGAAAGCTTCTTTCACGATAAACCATACTTTATTTTTGAAGTGAAACTTCTTTAGAATCGTTGTGATTTCAAACTCGATGAAACGAAAAAGCGAGTCCATAGAGACACAAACACGTAAATGTATAGGATTCAGCCAGCGAAAGAATGAGATAAAGGATATAGGACGAAGTATGAAGGATGAAGGATAAAGAAGTATCACTTCTGACATGCGTACTCTGTACACACGCTCTTTTTTATTTTTTACTAGCAACCCGCCCTCGCTTCGCTTCGGTTTTAGTCGTTTTACCCGCGTAGTTCCCGTTCCCGTGGGAATACCGGGATAAAATATAGCCTAGTTTACGCCCTGATGTTATAGCTTTCCATTGGTGAAAGAATTTTTGAAATCGGTCCAGCCGTTTTGAAGATTACCCGGAACAAACAGACAAACAGACAGACAAAAATTTTTTAATCTATATTTTAGGTATAGGTGTCGTGCAAATAACCGTGTAAGCATGAAAAAAGCCTATTATTTTGACATTACAAACAGACACTCCAATTTTATTTATTGGTATAGATTGACTGCACAGATGGCGTAGTGGTTAAGATAGCGACCTACAGCGCCAGTGTCGGGATTCGAATCCCACGCGGGACAACACTTTGTGCGATCCACAAATTGTTGTTCTAAGTCTGAATGTAATTTGTGTCCGTTAATTATATGTTTGTAAAGCCAAATTGCCAAGCAAAAAGTTGGGTGTCCTGAACAGAGCCAGGCGGTACTTCACACCGAGACAGCGTCTTGTGCTATACAAAGCACAAGTTCGTCCTCATGTGGAGTACTGCTCACATCTCTGGGCAGGTGCGCCCAAATATCAGCTAGACCCACTTGACACCCTGCAAAGACGGGCTGTTCGAATCGTCGGGGATCCCAATCTTACGGACAGATTGGAGTCGCTGGAGCAGCGGAGAGACTTTGGGTCACTCTGTGTACTCTACCGACTCTTTCACGGGGAGTGCACTGAGGAACTGTTTGACTTGGTACCACCATCACCATTCTACCAACGTACCACTCGGCATCGTAGCAGAGTTCATCCATTTCACCTGGAAATGTTATGGTCTTCAACTGAACGTTTCCAGCGATCATTTCTCCCACGTACGTGCACGCGCGTGTAAGCTCTGGAATGAACTACCTGCTGCTGTGTTTCCCGAGCGCTATGACATGTCCTTCTTTAAACGAGGTTTAAGAAGAGTATTTCCTTCACGGTAGGCAGCGGCCTAGCTGTGCCCCTGGTATTGCAAAGGTCCATGTGCAGCAGTTTCACTTACCATCAGGTGCGCTGCTTGCTCGTTTGCCACCGTTGGCAATAAAAAAAAAAAGAAAAAAAGGCCCCCGCAATACAAGGATGATTTCCTTAGTGCAGGGTGTTGTCTTAAATAAATAAAATAAATAAAGTAAATAAATAAAATAAAATCATACATTTAGTCCCGTAATTGGTATAGATTATCAATATTAACATCTAACAGTGAATAAATGTCCATAGACTTAGGTCTATGGACATTTTAACTCTTGTAATATAAGTAACTAGCAATGTATGTTGACCGGAGGCTGAATAAGGAAATAAAGTAACTTTTATCCATAAAATATGTTCTATTCACAAGAGATAGCAAAATAGTTGCAGAAAATTTATATTGACGAAAAAAACGTCAGTCATGACATAGTTGTAAATAAAAGCGCAAATGTCCTTACTAATATTATAAATGCAAAACCAACTCTGTCTGTCTGTCTGCCTATTTCACTTTCACGTCTAAACTACTCCTTTTCTATAAAATTTGGTACGGAGGTATAAAGCTTCAAAAATAACATAGACAACCTCTTATTGCGAAAAAATGGCTTGACGGGTTTGAATAGGGGAATTTGACTGAATAGGAACTTGACGACAATGATGGCATGTTGATCATTGTCATCAAATCAAGTAACAATTAAGATATTAAAACAATTTATTTTATTAAAATCTAGGTTGCGCCTTAGTTCCACATACATCTGATGGAAATAACATATATTCCCTACACAAAAAAGGTCTTTAATTTTTACTCCAGATTGAAAATAATGATGAACCATGCATCAGCTGGTGAGACAGTCTATTATTGGGTTTTATTTTTTGTAATTGTATTTTAAAAAGACATCTTTTTTGTTTTGGTAGGTTATCTTCTAGACACACCCCGCCCAATCTGCCCGGGGCGACGGATGGGCGGCAGGTGACCTCATAATCTACCCTATTCCCTCCCTATCTCCATTGAGCTGACCACTGGTACCAACACCTTGACATCGGTGAGCGAAAAAAAAACAGAAAAGCCAACACCCTGTGCTAAGGAAATAATCCTTGTGTTGCGGGGGACTTTACAAACATATAATTAACGGACACAAATTACATCCAGACTCAGAATAGCAATTTGTGAATCGCACAGTGTGGTCCTGCGTGGGATTCGAACCCACAACACTGGCACGGTAGGTCACTATCTTAACCACTACGCCATCTATGTTATCGGCATAGTATATCCCTTAGTCGACTTTTACGACACCCACGGGCAAGACAAGAGGTAGTAAAATGTATTCGTAACGTAAATTCATTTAATAAAGCATCTTTTTGACTAAAGTCGAAGTCGTTATATTTTATTTCTATATGAGGCTTAGGATTAGGTCTTTGTTTTTATTATTCGTGTACACTATCGATTTCACGCAAACAAAGTCGCGGGCAAAGGCTAGTAGGTATATAAAACCCCAATGAATGTTCTCTTATACTATAAAATTATATTGTTTTTAAACCAACCTTGAAATAACTTCTAAAACTATTTTTAATCTATCAACTCTGTCCCACATTATTTGAATTCCAACATGCCAGTATCAAAGTTTTGAGCACAAAGCGCATTACGTCTGACCTATAGGTTTGACTTTGCTTGTAGTTCAACTGCTATTAAATATCAACGAACATTTCTCTTTTTTTTTTTTCATACCTTCTTTAAACCACTGTATGTGCCAGTATTGGCAGTAATTTGCATTAGAAGTTAATCTATTATATCACACCTACCAGAGGGGTTAATACTGTAGACCAAGAGCCTGTGCACCCCAGACCTTCGTGATTTTATTAAGACTGAAAGTTTGTCAGCGCATGCTCCCAACACAGGTAAGAACGGCGGCCAATTATGAAGTTTGGGTTACAGTGGCTTTGGCAGATAAAAGGTACTAAAGGTGTGTGAAATACCGATCTATTTTCGTCAAATTATTAAGCGTGATTTTTTGATATTACCTTCAGAACATTATTAAAAATCACGTTATTCATTGCCAGACACTTAACATAGTAGCAACCCCTTGCCAGACACCATTAACGTTCATGAAATTATAATTCTAAGAGGTGGATGTAGGTGTAGGAAGTGGTGAATTGTATTCTTACTCCGTCACCACACGGAATAAAAAAATAATTCCAATTTTTATTTTTTTTAATCACCATAAATAAGCCTGTTATAAGCTTGATATGACTGTGTGTCTGTCTGTGTCATCATAGCTCCAAAACGAATGTTCCCATAATCATGGAATATTTTTTGTTGAAAGCTGATGTGATCAAGATGCTTCTTAACTACAGTCTATGAATATCTGTTCAGGCGTTTGAGGGTCCTCAGCCTTTGTTTAATAGCAGCCATAAGGACTCTCAAATATATTCGTTCATTCATCATTTCATGAATGAATGATGAAAAATATATGTGACTTCCTAAACATCTACGTATGATGGTAACGCTACTTTGATGATGGGGTTCGAAGGTGGGAGAAGTAAACTTGGATTGCCTTTTAGTATACCTATCAGATTTGGGCTTATTGAATTCGGTGTAACTATGTAATTCAGTTTAGTTCATTTCTCCTGATGATGAGGATGTGATACTCGTTTTTAGTTTCTTTTTTTTTTGTTCGTGTAGGGCGGTGAATCGGGCGAGACTCCAAATTTTTAATTTTATTTCCTTCTCATAACGAGCGTAACATTATCTTTACTAATATTATAAATGCGAAAGTATGTTTGTTTGTTACGCTTTCACGCTTAAATCACGGAACCGATTTCAAAAATTCTTTCACCAATGGAAAGCTATAATATCAGGGAGTAAGATAGACTATATTTTATCCCGGTATTCTCACGGGAACTACGCGGGTAAGGCGACTGAAACCGAAGCGAAGCGATGGCGGGTTGCTAGTATTTATATAAAAATACTTATGATACTAATTAAGATTAGTACACATTTCTGTATCAAAATTAGTTCAATAATATTTCTACTTATTTTCATTACATCATTTCAGCTCATATACGTCCCACTATTGGGCTCGAGCTTCCTCCAGAATAGAAGAAATATTTTTACTAGTGACGCCAAAATATTAACACAATTCCTAGAAGCCGATTTAATACTAAACTGCTTTAATACATCGAAGCAAAATTTTGCCTCCATTCTCTATGCCTGCCGCTATTTTTAGAATACAATATATAGGTAGTAAAAATCGCATTGCAATATAATAAGATCTGCGGTTGTTCTCTGGAGATTATGTTCTATCTTTGTAAAGGTTATTTGCCTAAAATGGTTGTTGTCAATTTAATAGTAATATGAAAATGCGCATTATGATTGTTCAAGTTGGAAATAAATTCAAACATGAAATTGGTATGATTTATTCGCTATGCAATCTAGAAAACCATAGGCTATTATAAAATACTAGCAACCCGCCCTCGTTTCGCTTCGGTTTCAGTTGCCTTACCCGCGTAGTTCCCAATCCCGTAGGAATACCGGGATAAAATATAGCTTATATTACTCCCTGATATTATAGCTTTCCATTGGTGAAAGAATTTTTGAATTCGGTCCAGTAGTTTCGAAGCCTATTCAATACAAATAAACAAACAAATCTTTCCTCTTTATAATATTAGTATAGATTAATATATTAAGCACTTAATTATTTAGCTTTTATAGTATTTATATAATTAAATATTCGCGGCCTAGATAGCGATCTTCCTTCCTATGCTGAGTGACTCTGATCCCCTCGCAGAATAGTGGGCCTACTCTTGAAATCAATTCTAATTTCGAATCCGTTTCAATTCCAATCTCACCAAACTTATATTTGGTACTCTTAAACAAAATCGAGAATGAATTTTTCGCATTTGCCGTTGTTATTTTCACGAAATGTGTCGTATTTTATTACTTCAAATTAATAACGTTACCGAACTCGATCACCACAAAGACGCTTTCTTGAAATTGTGCAACATTGACGATTTTAAACTACGTCGGGAGTAGCAAATATTTGATTTAATCGACGAGAGTCGAATTCATTTAATTTAAAAAAAATCCACCGAACGTGATTCCAATCGTGCGCTAGTACCGCTTTCAAGAGTTCTAAATTTGTTCAAATTCGAGCTGCGATTGGATTTAGGAGTGGAATCGAGATTCAAGAGTAGGCACACAGTTCTTTATGCGAACGACTACTGAATGTTGTTATCTTCAGTCTAAGGGCGCTTTCAAATTTGCCGCAAAGTGCCGCGCGGTGGCAGCGCGTCTACAGCGCTGCGGCCGCGCTACTTTGTAAATCTATATTATCCAGAGGTTCTCAAATAGGGGCCTGAAAATGCGGCGAAATGGTTCCAGTAAAGGATGGTACGGCAGTGTAGGCTTCGCGCTCGACTTGGCGGGGCACTGCCGTGCCCCCCGATAAATAAACAACGCGCGGTTGCAGCGCTGCACCCGCGCTGCGGCCACGCATCAGTTCATCGATCGACTAGTGATGCGCGCACGTATTTACTTGTACAAGTAGAGCAGAGTTTCTTCGTCAGAGTCCATCGTGAAACTATGTACTACACTACGATTCTCAAACCTAGCGACAGCAGCACGGCTGCAGCGTTGCAAACGCGCTGCAGCCACGCGGCCCTTTGCAGCAAATTTGAAGGCGCCCTAAAGAGCCTTCGCTTTTCGTGGAGGTGTCAATTGAAGCATCTTAAAACAACATATTACATCACAAGTTATAATAGAATCTCATTTTTCATAGTTAGTAAGGTACTCTCTAACCGGGCAACCTGGTTTTAAATTTATAAAGATCGTAACGTAAACAAAGGTGTCACAATATTTATATATAAACATGTGATATTGTCTATGAAATATTTATAATTATAATAAAAACAATAAAAAACTTATAGAGAATCTTGAGAATATAAAAAAAATAAAAAAGGCTGTCGCTCATGACGCCTGGCAGATGTGAATCATTGAAATTATTTTGTACAAGTATATATGCATAAAAGAACAGTTTACCACAGGAACTAATATGGCATAATAAGGTATTAATAAAAATTTTAATAATAAGGTATTAATAAAATTTTACAATTTTTTTTTTTGCCAGTAAATGATGATTTTTATTCAATAAACATTTATTTTCATTAGTATACACTATAGGTATGTGTTTAGGTTAATAATTTATTTTGAGCTCACTAGATAGATATATAGAATTTTAAAACAGGTTATGGTATGGTTACACAAATGTACATATCCAAGCGTGGCGTTAACGCCACGCCAACTCGGGTTGAGAGCTCTCTGCGCTCACCCACCAGTCCGGGTAAAGTTGTCACAGCCATCTGCAGCTAACAACGAAGTCACAAAAAAAACGCCACGCCAACGATCAGGTTCATCCTTACCTATAGATATTTCACATCAAAAACTTAAAATAACAGTCGTGAGAATACCAATAGAATAGAATTTTTCAGATTCTATTTGACTAAAAGTGATCATTACGTCTTATATCGTGTTAAAGGTTATATAAACTTTGAGAATTCTTAACAAGTACCTATATATCAATAATTGTAACAAAATACCCATACTTTATACAGGGTAAAATGCTTACAGTTAAGTGTATACTACTAAAAATAGAATCGTCCAATTAGAGAGTCCCTGTACGGTTGGAGGGTAGTAGTTAGCAAAAGTCGTTAAATATGCAATCGAAAGCTGTCTGCCTCGTAATAAATGAAAGGCCATTTAAACTCTTGTGAAATCTAGAAAATTTTACTTTACTTACCAGTCACGCTTGTGAACGTTCTTTACTTAACAGGTTCCCTGTCCTATGAATGAAATGTGATTTGTGACGTAAAATTTGTGCCATGTTTACTACGTCCATGTATAAATATGAGCAAATTCATAGGTGATTTCAAAAGCTTTTTTCAATTTACGTAACAGATGAAAAGTTTACAACGGTATGGGGACAGGGAACCTGTTAATAATATAGGTTAATAATTTCTTATATCCTTTATAATAATGTAGGTCATATTTCTTATATCTATTTAAATTCCAACTAATATTATAAAAGCAAAAGTAAATTTGTAGTTACGCTTTCATGCCGAAACATAGACAGCTAAATTATCAGCGAGTAATATAGGCTATGTCCGTGTGGTAACGGAGTAAGAATACAATTCACCACTCCCTATCCCTATCTTGCTCGTGGATGTCGTAAAAGACGACTATGGAATATAATATGCACATAACATCTGTGCCAGAGAAGGAAAACTCGAAATAAAACCCTATACCAACATGTCTGACCAGCATGCTATAGTAGGTCATATTCTCTCCCATTGTGGAGGAGGCCTGAGCCCAATAGTGGGACATGTGTGGGCTGCGATGAATGAATGAAAATATAGGCTATATTTTATCTCAGTATTTTTATGGGAACGGTAACACAGGTGAAATCGCGTCAATTTGCTAGTAATCTATAAATTATTTAGTGGAAAGGTAACTTCTAATCGCATTTGAAGATTATTGCGCGTACGGAGAAGTGTGAGATCTGATATAATTAACGTTTATAAGGTATAGAGAGGTTTCAATAGATAAGGGCTTTATATAATAACTATATATTGTGCTATATATAGATCTGAAGATATAAAAGTTTCTATCTACTAAGTTATTTATAGGTAAAAAAAGAGATCTATGACATATATTTTTTGAGAATAATTATCATTAATTGTGACAGAATATGAATACAGTTCATCACCTTTTCTCTTGCCCGAGGGTGTCGTAAAAGACGACAAACGTAACAGATGTTATATGCATATTTAATCCCTTAGACTTTTCCTTCTCTTGGATAAATATAGAGAAGACAAACACGAAATAAAATACTGTGTCAACGTGTCTGACCAGCGTGGTGTAGTAGGTCAATTTCCTCCTATTTCAGAGGAGGCTTGAACCTAACAGTGGCAAATATAGCAATTGAGATGATGATGAGATGATATACATATTATTTAAAAAATTTAAAATTTATTGGTAAAAATTTGAATGTGATTTAAATTTAGTATAGACCTCGGCAATATAGACTACTTTTTAAAATTAGTCCAAAATCCATTCGCAAAGAATTACGGATTATATAAACCACGCCACAATAGTAAGAACATTAATTAGCCCTAAGTACTTAATCTCCGTTAAATCTCCGTGTGGTGACGGATTATGGGATTACTAATTCAATGTGTCAGCACCCCTTATTTATCGTCGTAAAAATTTGCTGAGTTACCAAGAGAAATTGTAACACTATTATGGAAAACTTTTAATACCAACAACGATCGCCAAATCATCTGCCAAGCATGGAAATTATCCCTAGCCGAGGCTACAGCCCCTAGCGGCCGCGGGTGACTGGACCGGGGATTTATTCCGTCACCCGCCGAGAGGTCGGTCGAAGAGAGGGTACTCCTCAGGGGTATTCCGTCGTGCCGACCACTGACCACAAGTCTCCCTGCACCGGTGGTCGGCCCAACGACAAAGGCGACATGCCACGGGTGGGTTACGGGCAGAGATGCGATTTATTTGAAATACTTCTATTTAAAATGCAAATACAAAATGCAAAATACCTATTTTGTATTTTGCATTTAAATGCCTTTTAGTAGAAAAGCATTTTGTATTTTATTTGAAATACCTTTGGAGATGTATTTTGCATTTTAAATATTAATTTCAAAATGCAAAATACTTTGTGATTAAGTTTAGCCAACATTACCAGTCGAACAAAATGAAATGAACGAATGACGCTTGTATTGTCGAATTTGACTGATAGAGGCCCCTGCTAGCAATGCGCACCCTTTTTTGTTCTTTGGTCAGAATGCGCGCCATATGTCTGAATAGTGTCAAACGAAAGCGAGGAACCAGTAGTCTTACCCTTAAAATCAATTCTAATTTCGTCACCGTAATTTATTACTTTAAATTAATAACGTTACCGCACACGATCACCACAAAGACGCACATTAACGATTTAAACTACGTCAAAATCATGTCGGCAGTAGCAATTATTTCAGTTCATCATCATCATCATTTCAGCCTATCGCCGTCCACTGCCGGACGTAGGCCTCCCTCATATTACGCCACAAAATGCGGTCCTGTGCCGCCTGCATTCAACGACGCTCAGCAACCTTGACCAGGTCGTCGGTCCACCTAGTTGGAGGGGTGTCCTACACTGCGTCCGTCCAATACGTGGTCGCCACTCGAGAAGCTTTCTTCCCCAGCGGTTGTCGGTTCGTCGAGCGATGTAGCCTGCCCATTGCCACTTCAGCGTGCTAATTCTTCATGCTATGTCGGTTGCACCCATTCTTCTGCGGATTTCCGTATTTCAGATTCTATCTCGCAGGGAAATCCCGAACATAGCCCGTTCCATAGCACGCTGAGTAACTTTGAGCCTTGTTATGAGGCCTACATTTAGGGACCACGTTTTTGACAATTATTTGACTTAATCGACGAGAATCGAATTCATTTAGTTTAAAAAAAAATCCACCGAATCTGATTCCAATCATGCGCTAGTGTCGCTTTCAAGAGTATTAAATTGCTCAAATCCAAGCTTTTTTTTTATTTGGGGGTGGGTTACGGTCGGCGCACTCCTCGCCCTTCTTCGTCCGGTGCGACAGAGGGGTGTAAGCACGCATACCCGCAACCCACCCGTAGCACGCCGCCTTCGTCGTTGGGCCGACCGCCTATTCAGAGTTCCTTGACTTCAGTGGTCGACCCGACGGAATACCCCGAGAGAGTACCCTTTCCCGTCGACGTCTCCTACCGGGACGCCGATCGCCGTTTAGGCTAAGCTCTCAGCGGGTGCCCGGACTAAATGCCCGGTACGGTCACCTGCAGCATCTGCTAGGTCGGCATCGGGCGCAGATACTCGCGCCTGTACCGTCGCAATTACCGGCGGAGGACCGTGTCCGCGTGGAATCGTTCCTCTCGCATACGGTCCGCCGCCTCCTTCCGCGATATGACAGCCTCGCAGAAGGTGGCAACTGCGTCCAAGTTCCTGACGCTGGCGATCATCTCCCTAGCGATGGTCGGCAGCGTCAGGTCAGCACCGATGATTGCGACGCGTACACGGTGCTCCCCAGCGCACGCAGCACACACCACACACTCGTGTGTGCTGCGCCGTATCCTCGTCAAAAGGTTTGCTCAAATTCGAGTTGTGATTGAATTTAGGATTGGAATCGAAATTCAAGAGTAAGCACACGGTCCAGTTGTTATTAATAAAAGAAAAGTGTAAAATAATAATAAGAACTAGATGCACAATCAATCGAAATAATCGGCCAAACAATTCACATAATGGAGCCATGGCTCTCCTTTCGTCACGCTAGTTTTTTACAATATTTAAGTGAGTATTTTTATTAATAACTAGCAATCTGCCCTCGCTTCGCTTCGGTTATAGGTTATAGTCGTTTTACCCGCGTAGTTCCCGTTCCCGTGGGAATACCGGGATAAAATATAGCCTAGTTTACGCCCTGATATTATAGCTTTCCATTGGTGAAAGAATTTTTGAAATCGGTCCAGCCGTTTTGAAGATTACCCGGAACAAACAAACAGACAGACAGACAGACAAAAATTTTTTAATTGCTATTTTAGGCATAGGTGTCGTGCAAATAACCGTGTGAGCATGAAAAAAGCCTATTATTTTGACATTACAAACAGACACTCCAATTTTATTTATCGGTATAGATAGATAACATAACTGAGTAAGCTGTGTTAATCTTTAAATAATTGATACACTTAAGAATGTAAATTTCTATCAATGTATGCATATTGCATAATTAATATGTGTAAATCAATTGTTGATTAACCTAAATAAATAAATAAATAACAGAATTTATTGATGCGCGTACTGATAATGGAATATGACATGTAATGCATAAGGTGCCATGTTATTAGACGTTTTTGTTCGTCTCGGCATTGTGTCTCTATTTCTTATGATAAATACCTAAAATAAATAAAAATATCTGAGATTTGGTCAAAAGGTATTTTATTTTGAAAAAGTATTTTGAAAATACCTATTTTGTATTTAGCATTTGAAATACAAAACGCAAAGCTATTTGGTATTTTGCATTTGAAATAGTAAATCTGAAAAGTTTTTTGTGTTTAAATGCTTTTAAAACCATTTTGTACATCTCTGGTTACGGGTCGCACGCCGCCCCTCTGTCGCCCCGGACGGAGCTGGGCGGCAGGTGCGCTGACCGTAGCCCACCCCAAAAAAAAAAAGGCAATAATAACATTGTCCCTTAGGTAGGCCTATGTATGTCCCCTCATAGAACAACAATGCATTCACTAGATGACCCAAAAAAACGTTGTTCTGTTCATCATCATCATCATCATAATCGCAGCCCACATACGTCCCACTGTTGGGCTCGGGCCTCCTCCACAATGGGAGGGAATTTGACCTACTATACCATGCTGGTCAGACATGTTGGTATAGGGTTTCATTTCGAGTTTTCCTTCTCTTGCACAGATGTTATGTGCACATTATATCCCACAGTCGTCTTATACGACATCCACGGGCAAGATAGGGAGTGGTGAATTGTATTCTTACTCCGTCACCACACGGACAGTGTGGTTTGGTTGTTCTGTTCACATCTAAAAAAATAGTAAAAGGAATTCTCCTTGAAATCTATCGCAGCGCCACCTACCAGTTTGAATTATTAATCTAAACCATTTTCATATCCATAGGAACAGCCATAAAAAAAATCATCAAAATCGGTCCAGGTCGGTAAGAAGGAGTTCAATTTCCGTTTAGAGGGCATTCGATTACAAACACACGAACAGAAGATTTATCTATTATATAAATACGTGAAGCAAAAACTTTGTACCCTTTTTTACGAAAATTACGTGGACGGATAAATATGAAATTTGGCACAGTTGAAGTATATAATGAGGAGAAGTGCATAAAACTGAAATTTCATATAATAATGGATTAGAAATGCTTTAAATTCGTTAAAGAAGGCATTACGCACACTACAACGCAATCGCTACACACACACACACGTTTGTATGGGTGTGTTGCGTAGCAACGCTTAAACACTTTTGTTTACGGTTAAAATCTCTGGTCGAACTGAATGTCAAACAATCATAATTATGATGACAATATCTAATAGAGATTTGTGCTTATCCTTACTAATATTATAAATGCGAAAGTTTGTTTGTTTGTTTGTTACGCTTTCACGCTTAAACCACTGAACAGATTTCAAAAATTCTTTCACCAATATAAAGCTATAATATCAGGGAGTAACATAGACTATATTTAATCCCGGTATTCCCACGGGAACGAGAACTACGGGGATAAGAAGACTGAAACCGAAACGAAGCGAGGGCGGGTTGCTAGTATATACATATATATTAGTTATTAGTGAAATACAGCTTGCTCAATTTAAATAAATAAATTAAAGAAAACTGTGTAGCAGAAAAATTAATTAAAATGAATTATGGCCTAATTTCGACCACACGGCGACCACTAGTACTAGTATATATTCATGCCGCCCTAGCCGAGGCCGCGGGTGACGTGACCGGGGATTAGTCCGTCACCCGCCGAGAGGCCGACCGCGTGAGGAAAGACCGACGTCCTCCCCGAGGGGGGGACGTCGGTCGATGGGAGGGTACCCCGCGTAGGGGGTATTCCGTCGGGCCGACCACTAACGACAAGTAAACCTGCTCCGGTGGTCGGCCCAACGACGAAGGCGAGGTGGTTTTCGGGTGGGTTGCGGGAGTTGCGTGCTTAAGCCCCTCTGTCGCCCCGGACGGAGTGGTGCGGAGGCGCGCCGACCGCAGCCCACCTACAAAAAAAAAAAAAAGTACTAGTATATATAAAGATATGTTAATAATAACGTATAGAAGAATAGTGTCGCTACTTCGAACGTTTGAAATATGAATCTAAAAATACTAATGACGCGCAGACGATTACACACGTACTCACGCATACGTTATACAAATTATGAAATCAAATTTTGTTTTTATTAACATAAATCGTCGAAATAATTTTAAAAGTAATGTTAAAAACCTTTTTAAGTTTTTCAAATTTGTTATGACACCATTTGAATGAACAAACTGTCATAATTATCTATTTATTTTCTAAGAGTTAGGCTCCAATTGAAATGCTTCACTTTTTGTGCGCGAACTTACCTTCTATACGTTATTATTCTAAGATATCAAGCCTTATTTTAATTAGAGCGAATCAGTACAATCTAAGTCAATAGCCTTTTTTATCTTTCTTTAAAATTAGATCCGTGTGGTGACAGAGTAAGAATACAATTCACCACCTACCTTGCCTGTGTGCATCGTAATAATCGTCTAAGGGATATATGCAAGTAACATATAGCAAGGGACGGCAAACTCGAAATAAAACCGTATACCAACACGCCTGATCAGTGTGGCATATTAGATCAATATTACCTCATATTATGAAGAAGACACTAGCCCAGTAGTGGAACGTATATATGCTGAATTGATAATGACGATAAAAATTAGATTAATGTATATCGGAAGTTATTTTTTATTATTTGTTTTATATTAACCTTTTGTTAGTTTCTTCTTTCTTACTTTCTATCGACAGTAATGCTTTAATGCTAGATGTAAAGCATATCTATGTTTTTTTTTTATGAGTAGGCTATGGTAAGCGCTCACGCTGTCCATTCCGTCTGGGGCGATGAAAGGATGGCGTGAGGGCCCATAACCCACCCGTACCCACGTCGCCTTCGTCGTTGGGCGGACCACCAGTGCCGAGTTATATACCCTTTCGGGTACCCTCGCCTCTCGACGTCCCTGTGCCGGGACGTCGGTCAGCCTCTCTGCTGGTGCCGGACTTCAATCCACGGTCCAGTCACCCGCGGCCTCGGCTAGGGAAAGCATATCTACCTAACTGCAATATGAAAAAAACATTTACATGGATTTTCCAGGTATTGTTAAGTCATATAGAGACATTTACATAAAAGGCCTGATAAAAGAGGCCATTTTCGATTTAAATATGTTAGCGACCGCTCTCAACGCGGGTTTCTTACATCGCGTCGACATTTGTGGTTTCGGTAGGGTCAGCATACGATAAAATAAAATTCATAATACTATATAAATAAATCACACTTAAATTTATTCATAACATTTGTTACAGTTTTTTTTAGGGTTCCGTACCCAAAGAGTAAAAACGGTACCCTATTACTAAGACTTCGCTGTCTGTCCGTCCGTCTGTCCGTCCGTCTAACCGTCCGTCTATCCATCCATCTGTCCGTACGTCTGTTCGTCCGTCTGTCCGTCCGTCTGTCCATCCGTCTGTCCGTCCGTCTTTCTGTCACCAGGCTGTGTATCAAGAACCGCGATAGCTAGAATGTTGAAATTTTTACAAATTATGTTTTTCTGTTACCGCTATAACAACAAATACTAAAAACAAAATAAAATAAATATTTAAGGGGGCTCCCATACAACAAACGCGATTTTTTATAGATAATGGTACGGAAACCTTCGTGCGCGACTCCGACTCGTACTTAGCCGGTTTTTAAATAAAATCCGTCCTTAATATCGATGTAATAGATAGAGATAAGGCAATAAGCATACGATTTATTATCATAGCTCTTATTTAGATTTAGGACTTATCAAAATCTCACTGAATTTCGTAGATATCGCGCGGCATTGCATTAAAATATATTTATTAATAGCAACCCGCCCTCGCTTCGTTTCGGTTTCAGTCGCCTCAACACGCGTAGTTCCCGTTCCCGTGGGAATACCGTGATAAAATATAGCCTATGTTACTCCCTGATATTATAGCTTTGCATTGGTGAAAGATTTTTTAAAATCAGTTCTGTGGTTTAAGCGTAAAACAAATAAACAAACTTACTTTCGCATTTATAATATTAGTAAGGATAATCTGCCAAAGTCATCGCATTTATTTGTATACCTTACATATATTGATTTACAATAAAGCAAGTTGCAATGTCCAAAATACAGTCCGGAAAACATTACGACAATCTCTGTGCGGGAAAAGAATATTATGTGTGCCCTCCTTTGCCCTTAGGAGTCGTAAAAACTGACTAAGTAATCACCGGTAGAATGAGTAACACCATTCTCTTGGGAAACTTAATACACCAAATTAAATCCCCACATCGCCTGTCAAGCGATTATGACCTTACTCTACTTTTGTAGAGCTTAAAAGGGTAAATAATGGTGCAAGGCAATAAAGAATAAACATTAACATTATTTTGAACTTTATATTGGAATGTTATTTTTGTACCGTTAAAACACGTGCAGAGCAGAGGTTGAACAGTTCATATCACTCATTTTTCTTGGCGGCCAGCCAGTACGCCCACCCACCGTCCGTAGAACAGATCAGCATAGGGCCCTAGAAACTCCCTCCACCTTTTCAACGAATCACTTGAATACCGAAACCGATCAGCACTAGCTTGTGAAATTTATCGAGCAAAACATGTTCACAAGCAAAACTGACGATTAGTAATAATCAGTAATACTGCAACAAAAATAGTTTGTAGTGTATATCTTAAGGATAAATTTTAAATAGTGTGTCCTTTATATAGTATATTAAGCAATGAGGAAAGAAAGAGAATTATCAAACAGCTGCGACATCATCGAATTAGACTCAAAGGAATACCTTTAGCTTTAGAATAGCCGCGAGAATAAATGTACTAGTAACACTTCGATTAAAAGAGATATTTTTTTTTGCCGTTCGGTGGAACAAAAGTGTAAAAATCCTTTCCTCCTTTTCAACTAGTGTTATATGAGATATAAGAATCGTATGATAATATATAACTACAAAACAAGAAATGCTCTAAATCGTCATCATAATTTCAGCCTATTGCCGTTCACTGCTAAACGTAGGCCTCTGTCATATTACGCCACAGAGTGCGGTCCTGGCTGTCTACATCCAACGACGCCGAGTAATTTTCACCAGGTCGTCAGTCCATCAAGTGCGGGGCGTGCAACACTGCGTCGACTGATACATGGTCGCTACTTGAGAACTTTTTTTCCCAGCGGTTGTCGGTTCGTTGAGCGATGTGGCCTACCCATTGCCACTGCAGCGTCCAATTTTTTGTGCTATTTCGGTTACACCCGTTCTTCTGCAGATTGTCGTATTTCAGATTCTATCTTGTGGAGAAAGCCCGAGCATAGGCTACTCCATAACACGCTGAATGACTTTGAAATACAATCTACCTCTAAATACCAGCCCTTTATTCCCGTAGTAGTCGTATAAAGTAGCTGAAAGATCATCAAAAAAACTAACAGATCATCTCTCTCATCTCATCTCAGACCACGCAAGTCCCACTATTGGGCTCCGACCTTCTCTCCACATGGGAGGGAATTTGACCTACTATGCCGCGCTGGTCAGGCGTGTTAGCATAGGCATTTGTCTAGTTTTCCTTTTTTTGACAGATGAGTAGTGACGAACAGATATGTAGCAGCAATCTTCTGGGAAATTGCCTGAAACCTACCTATCAAGCGTGGTGATTATAGCATAATCATAGGTGATTGATGAATACCGTAAAGTAGGTAACTTTACAAACAGCGGGTAGACTGACATTATTTGATATACATCCCACTTCAAACCTCCTCTACCATAGCAGGGCAATTGACATGGTCAGACAGCAGAAGTCTTTAGCATAGATATATTATTTTATGTTTTCCTTCTCTTGCTTATTATCTGCAGATTATATCCCATAGTCGTCCTTTACGCCACCCGCAAGCACGATAGGGAATAATGAGTTTTATTCTTACTCCGTTACCAAATGTGTGATTTTTATATTTAAACTAGCAACCCGCCCTCGCTTCGCTTCGGTTTCAGTCGTCTTCCCTGCGTAGTTCCCGTTCCCGTGGGAATACCGGGATAAAATATAGTCTAGTTTACGCCCTGATATTATAGCTTTCCATTGGTGAAAGAATTTTTGAAATCGGTCCAGCCGTTTTGAAAATTACCCGGAACAAACAGACAGACCGACACAAAAATTTTTAATTGCTATTTTAGGCATAGGTGTCGTGAAAATAACCCTGTGAGCATGAAAAAAGCCTATTATTTTGACATTACAAACAGACACTCCAATTTTATTTATTGGTATAGATATTTTATGGTCACTACCCCGATATTAGACTGGCCCTGTATACACTATTGAACGGTAAATCATATTATAACAATTCTCAAAATCAATATATTGTATATTTGGCTATATAATGCGCCATAATAAAGTTAAACTGCTTACTTTTTCTTCTTTTTGTGACATCTAACAAATAGAGAGACACTACATAAAAGTGTCATGCATTTACGTTATTGTATAGAGCGTCCTTTCCTTTGTTTAACTTTGTTTGTACCTTATGGCTTTGAATATCTACTGTGTACGTATAAGAGTGTACGTATAAGAGTGTACATATATATCTATAACGGTACCCTCTCTGTTATACGGTTATCCAGCTCTCACTGCGGTAAATTGTACTTATATATTTTAAAGCTTTGAAGTTCACAGATTTTCGCTCAGTAAATACGTTTAAGCATTTCTATAGTATACAGGATATTTGTCTTAACCCTTTTCTTGCTGCTGCAAAGGTCCACAGATATTTATAGAATTTTAATATATTACTCTATGGCATTTAACCTATAGAACGCTTCATATAACATTAATTGAAATTGATGTTTTTATTACTGCTTGAAACAAAGAGTTTTGGGATCTCACAATTGTTAATCATGAGATTTGAATAGATAAGACAGAATCTGTTATTTGGTTTTACGTATATTAGGACGTCTGACGTTTATCCTGATGTAATGGTCTAAACTAAATATTATGTAGGAAAAGATTGTATTGTCACAACTGCTTCAGAGATAAGAAATGCATTAGAAGAATAGAGACATCAACCTCCTGAATCTGTCCCTCTATCGACTTATCGACGTCCCATTGTTAAAGTTAAACCTCCCCAAAGGTATCTTCCTAGTTATCGATGCTATATTATATCGCATGTATAATAGACTAAAATAGGTTGAACATATTGCTGGGAATAGCTAGCTTACTGTTGAAATATATATATATATATATATAATAAATCTTTCAAACTGTTGCGAAGATACACCATAGGTAAGAACTATTGTCCGTGTGGTGACAGTTATTCCGTAATACCAATCAACATCCCTTCCTTTATGTGAGCGACGAAAGCACTTCTAAGGAATTTCATTAAGCTGCAAGAGAATAAAGTCGTGAAAATAATCTATAAGCTATTTTAATTCCCATGACCAGCAATGGAATGTATTTAAATATTTCTGCTAAAGAAGAAAAATTGTTTGTTCATCGTTTATTATATATATACACATCTGACACCAAAATGTCGTCTCCAACTGATTCCATTATCGTCAACGCGGTCGTAATTTATTCAAATTTTATTTGCGAGTGTGATTTTTTACCGGTAACGAACCGCATGATATTTAGAGGTTTGTTACCCAAAGCGGAATTAAATTTGCGTATTTTTCGATACCGCTTATTTCACCGGTTCATTGCCTTATTACGTAAAATAAAATATCACAAAATGTAGCCTCAACACGCGAAATTTTTGGTATAGAAATAAACAGATATATAAGAATTAAAAATTATACAGATAAATCCCAATATCCATTGCCTGTACTTTCTTTTGCTTTTTGAAATGGATTCAGCTAGACGCGTGAAGTAGCTATGACGGAGGCAGATTGATATTCACCGTATCCCTACTAAAACTCCATCATGTTTTTTCCATGAACCTAATATCAGCAACAATGATTACAATCACTACATTCATCCGACATATATCAAACTACTTTGACCACTAGTTTTCCATATTAACGTGTTAACTAAACAATAGCAATCATCCCTAGCTAGTGGGAGTGGTGAAAATTGACGAAAGGTGTCACCAGGATAGTGGGCAACAGCAATCTTATGGAGAACATATAAACATTTTGTAATCGCCAAGGCACTTGCCAAGTATGGCAATTATAGAACTATTTCCTCAAATAAATGAAAGCGTTCTATATGGAAAGCCTCCAGTGGAAGGTGAAAGCCTGAATGATGATGATGATACATATCTATCTGGCTGCCAATTAAAAAATCTGCAAACTCAAATACCTACTCGAATGGCGACCACTAATCGGACTATACAACATAGAACAGCCCTCTACTAGACGGGATGACGAGATCTTAAAGCACAGGACTATTCTGATTGGCATTCTCAAGGGATGACATATGTCTAACAGTAGCGGTTTACGGGCTCATGGATGTATGGCTAGATAGATAGATGCCAACAAAAAAAAGATATCTATTTGCTAATAAACAAAAATAGTGTATGCAGTCATCATCATTATCACAGCTCATATATGTCCCACTGTTAAGCTTAAGTCTCCTCTATAATGGGAGAGAAATTGACCTACTATACCACGCTTTTCATACATGTTTGTATTGGGTTTTATTTAGAGTTTTCATTCTTTTACATAGGTGTAGGTGTAGGGAGTGATGAATTGTATTCTTACTCTGTCACCACACGAAGATATAGATAGAGTATACGCAATAACTATATATAAATCTTCATACATGCATATAGTGTCACATAAAAGTTTTACATGTCACACGTCATAAGCAGTTCTACATTGAAATTCCACTCACAAAGAGTTAGCGAACTATAAAGGCATTGTTACAATTATTACGTCCATTATAAACACATGACTAGTTTATATGACGTCATAGAGGAATACTGTGACGTCATTTACCGCAATCTATTTGCAAGTGAAATGAATACATTAACCGTTAGGTAATATATAGACAGAATGGTAGGAATATAGTGTTAATTTTAGTTGTGACCAATTTTGCCAGCTATAATTTTAAAATCTATGTCCTGTTAAAATCAGGCAAAACGTTTTATTTAATTAAGCAGTCAATAAAAAGATACTCTAAAACAATCTATGAAACCCCTATTCGTTTTGATATTATTATTTCAGCCCACTTAAATCCCATTCCTGGGCTCGGGCCTCCTCCACAATGGGAGGGAAATTGACCTAGTATGTCGCTTGTCAAACGTTGTGGCATTGGGTTTTATGTTGAGTTTTCCTTCTCTAGCATAGATGTTATCAGCATAATATATCCCTTAGTCGTCTTTTTCTACATTCACAGGTAAGAGAGGGGTGGTGAATTATATTCTTACTCCGTTACCACACGAACTTCGTTCTTATATCATGGATATTAAAAACAAAAGGATTTTAACTTATTTGATGTCGTTCAATAAACGGGGAAGTCAAATAAAATTATACGCGGTATCTTCGTAATTCATATTTGTAATTTCATCGGCGTAGATACTTATTTATTTAAACTTGAAAAACAAAATATTAACTCAATTTATGATAACATCTAATAATAACAATCTAATACCACAGTTCTTGTGGTAGAAGGTTGTTATAATTTTATTTTCGTAAATCAATTTGTTGATCTTTTGTTTAAACTTAAAAAATGCTAAATGTTACCTAAATACAGAATAATATATAATCTAAATTTTTACTATTAGTCTCATTGAAAATTATTCGTTGTACATATAAAGCCCCCTTCACAGGCCGAGCCTAGGCCAACGCGAGCGTCGACAAATAGGTACAAAGCAAGTGCTAGTGTGTAGTAGTGCAATTCGAAATAAAGCCCTATACCAACCTGTCTGACTAGCATGGAATAGTAAGGTCAGTTTCCCTCCTATTGTGGCGGAGGCTCGAGCCCAATAGTGGGACGTATATGAGCTGAAATGATGATGAATGATGAAGATACTTTTTGATACAATAGGTAACATATAGGGTGACTGGGATCTAATTATTTACATCACATATCTAGAAGTAGTGGTGCAAATTTGAAAATATCATCATTTGTGTTAAGCTACATTATCACATTAAACGCGTCTAACAGCGATGGATGTCAACCGTTTAATGGCGAGCAGGCCAACGTGTGGACGGCATTGGCCGAGCGCAGCGCCTTTGATTTGTGCACAAAAACCGACAACGAGGCGAAGTGAGGCAAGTGATCACGAGTGACGGCGAGTGACGGTAAGTGAAGGCAAATCGGGTGTACACACGTTGGCGTTGGCCATCGCTCGCCTACGCTCGGCCAACATGCGGACGGGGCATTACAGATAGGTTCAAAGTTATTTATTAATTTACCTAAAATATAAGGAACTGATTTTTTATTGCTGTTTCATGGCAAACGAGCAAACAGCACACTTGATGGTAAGTGATACTGCCGCTCATGGACCTTTGCTAGATCGCTGCCTACCGTGAAGAAAGTGAAGGGAGTGTGAATGCATGCAATTAGGTTCGGTGACACTAAAGGCATCACCAAAGACCCTCAGAAAGTTGGACTGTCGGCTCTCTTGCTCGCCGAATAAAGTGCAGTTACAAATTGCTACTTGGTACTCAGCCGTCGATTTTCTGCGAGAGTGTGGTACTCCCTCGTACTACCTCGTGGTATTACTACAGACCGGTTCACGTTTGTAGACAGGCGACTGTCGAGTGTGATCCTACCACATATAAATGAGTTATATGCTCTATCTAAAATATAAACGTAATATTAATGTGACGAGAAAGTAAGAATAAATTAGTTTCCTTCTTAATTAAGGGATGTAAGGTTAATATAGGGACTAAACATTTTTATGCAAAATCATGCACAATCTTATTGATTCTCCTTATCTTCTTGGACAGATTGACCTCAGATGTTTAAGAATTACTGTTCGTTATATTTCTTTATTCTCAGTACCTATATGTGAAACTAATTTAATTATTCATCATCGTTATCATCATCATCACAGTTGATACGTCCCGCTCGAGCTTCCGCCATAATATGAGGGAAATTAACCTACCACACTGCACTGCTCAAATAGATTGGTATAGGGTTTTATTTCGCTTTATACACTCTTTTCATTATCATTACAAAGTTTCACATAAGTTTTATGACAGGCTAACGTCAATCTTTCTTGAATATATTATGATTGATCATACTACATCAGGTGAAGGTAGCTCAGGTCGATGTTAAACTCTTAGTTAGCTTTTACGACATCCACAAGCAATGTAAGAGTTGGTAGTATTAGTAGACGCTATCACAATTACACTACATAATGATATTAAAAAGTATGCAAGACCTCGTAGTTATTCTGATGTGAAATCTGTAAGAACGATTAATCTAGTTATTCTTCTTTTGAGCACAAATAAATATGCAAAACCTTGAGCATTAAATAAAAAATGGAGGACTTATTGTTTGTGTCAAACTTCCTTTATTTGTGTTGTTTCATTGTTTTCGCGAAAATATCTTTATAAATAAGAAGTTTATAGATGATTCAACTGATTAACATAATGTAGTAAAAAATATCAACACTTTTAAGTTAAAGTTAGTTATTTCTTTAGTATGGTAGTGGACTCTCCGTGTGTTGATGGACTAATAATACATTTTACCACCCTTTTCTTACCCGAGGCGGTCGAAAAAGACGATTAATGGATTATAGTATGCAGATAACAGCTATACAAGAGAACAAACATAAAATAAAATCCCATACTTACGCGTCCAACTAGCGTCTAGTAAGGAATTTTCCCTCTCATTGAGGAGGAGGCTCGAGCCCAGTAGTGGATATGAGCTGACAGGATGATGATACTGAAATTCAATAACGAAGTGAAATGTTTCACTATCCTGGCATTTGAATTTGGTTGGAGCGGACGCACGGGGTGCTTTCCTTCCGACTGGTGCAGGTGCTGACGGGGCACGGTTGCTTCGGGAAGTACCTGCACAAGATTGTCAGGAGGGAGAGCACACCGTCCTGCCACCACCGCAATTGCGACGAGGACACGGCGCAGCACACGCTCGAGGAGTGTGCTGCATGAGAGGGGGATCGCCGTGAACTCGTCGCAATTATCGGTGCCGACCTGGCGCTGCCGACCATCGCCAGGGAGATGCTCGTCAGCGTCAGGAACTGGGACGCGGTCACCGCCTTCTGTGAGGCCGTTATCTCACGGAAGGAGGCGGCGGATCGTGTGCGAGTAGAGCTCCTATTCGGCGACACGTTCCGCCGCCGGCGACTCGGGCGGCGCAGGCGCGAATATCTGCGCCTAATGCCGCCCTAGCCGAGGCCACGGGTGATCGGACCGGGGAATTGTCCGTCACCCGCAGAGAGGCTGACCGCGCGATAGCGACCGGCGTCCCAGTACGTCGAGAGGTGAGAGGTTACCCGAAAGGGTATTCCGTCGGGCCGACCACTGATGACAAGTCACATCTGCTCCGGTGGTCGGCCCAACAACGAGGTGACGTGGGTACGGATGGGTTATGGGCCCGCGCGCCGTCTATTCATCGCCCCGGAAGGACAGGACCGCGCGTGCGCTTACCATAGCCCACGCATAAAAAAAAAAAAAAAAAAAAAAAATCCTGGCATTTGAAGAAGCAAGCCAGCTGCCGGTGACTCGGGCGGCGCAGGCGTAAATACCTGCGCCTGATTGCGCCCTTGCAGACGCCGCGAGTGATCATACCGGGGATTTGATTTTAGTCCGTTACTCGCAGAGAGGCTGACCGCGCGACGGCAACCGACGTCCCGGAACAGGTACGTCGAGAGGTAAGGGTACCGAAAGGGTATTCCGTCGGGCCGACCACTGAGGATAAGGAATTCGACACTGGTGGTCGGTCCAAAGACGAAGGCGACGTGGGTACGGGTGGGTTATGGACCCGCGCGCCGTCCTTTCGTCGCCCCGGACGGAATGGACGTCGTGAAAAAAAATCCTGGCATTTGTGAATGAAAATAGTTTTAATGTAATGTTCGCTACAAAACTACATTCAAAGTGAATAGATTATTGAGAAACGTGACAACCATAATGTTTGTCACGTCTCTCAATAATCTATTATATGATATTTGTATACAGGATATAATAAATAGGCGGAAAATATAAACTTACTATTGAATGTTTTGCCTCTTTTTATGGTTGGATAGCGTGTTAAGTTAATGTTAATTATGGTTTCGTTTAGTGCACTATGCCTTATGGTAAATCATAAAAATACTTGAAAGTAGGTCAAATTCTTACGGTCATAAAGAATTAAGCCTAAATTATGTTTCTATTTAAAAATAAAGGTCTTTCACATTTCAGCGATCGTAACATCGCTAGTAGATACTCGTTCGTAGCTGAAAATCTCTGTCATAATGACTTGCTGTGGTCTTGAGACATCTTAGCCCGCCCGTGACCATGAAATCTGCAAAGTGCTCGAAACGCCGGGCGATCAAAACTCAAATACAAACGCGATAAAAACCGTAGCGTTACTTTTGAGAGCAGCTGATTTGTTTAAGGAAGCCAAAATTGCTTTATCCAAAATTTTTATAAATTTCTAATATTAAAGGTTTTCTTTTAGATCAAGATGATATAGATTAAAAATAATTACTATTTTAAGGAAGTGAAGAGTATCGATAACCGTGATAATGTAGTTTTTTTTTATTGATGAGACATGGCTGAACGCCAACCATACGCTTCCTCGTTCTTTTTAAGGTGATACAAAAGCGTCGACATTGAAAGTTCCAATGGATAAAGTGGTTCGACTATTAATATGCCATTTTTTTTTTTGGGTTGTGTTGCGGTCGGCGCGCTCCTCGCACCACTCCGTCCGGGGCGACAGAGGGGGCGTAAGCACGCACGCCCACAACCCACCCACGATGCACGTCGCCTTCGTCGTTGGGCCGACCACCGGAGCAGGGTTAACTTGTCATCAGTGGTCGGCCCGACGGAATACCCCCTATTTGGGGTACCCTCCCATCGACCGACGTCCCCCCCCTCGGGGAGGACGTCGGTCTTTCCTCACGCGGTAACTATTAATATGCCATGCTGGTTCAATAAAGTAAAGCATATTTTACTTCTTGGGTTGATTTAAAAAAAATAATAATATTGTTATTTAATGCCCATTACTAGTTATGACTGACAGAAGTCAGGCACGCATTCTTTCAGCGGATATACCGTAGTGGTCTTCTATGATAACGACAGGAAAGGTAGGGATGATTAACTGTATTCTTAATCAAAACAGAAAAATAGTTATTATTGCAAAATTGTGTTTTATCATGATTTTGATGACCCATATCAACACAATCAAAAATAAACAATATCCGCCAAAAAATAATTATTCATAAATGCGCCATCACGGCTATTCACGCGGCAAAATGTAGATGGCTGTGATGTAATATCGATTTTCAGGAGATTCATGTTTTATTCATGTCACGTCAGGGTATACTTTAATTAAGAATCTTCGATGTGAATAACTGTTGCTCCACAATGCGATCAATCAATGCAATTTACATGTAAAGATGGAGAAAATCCCTAATATTAGCGGGATATTTCTGTAAAATATATAAAATACATACTCTGTGAAATCTACAATTTGCTTACTCTGTGTTATTGTTTTTTTAATATTGCAAATGGTAACAAACGAGGCAACAGTACACCTGATGGTAAATTTTGTTGCCGCTCATGGACCTTTGCAAGGCCGCTGCCTAACGCGAAGAAAGTGAAGGGAGTGTAAATGCGTATAATGAGATTCGGTGATACTAACAGCATCATTAAAACCCACCACACGCAAACACTCTCATAAAGTTGGGCATCCGGCTCTCTCGCCTAAAAAATGTCGCCTTTTTTTGGGGTGGGTTGCGGTTGGCGCGCTCCTCGCACCACTCCGTCCGGGGCGACAGAGGGGCGTAAGCATGCACATTCGCAACCCACCCACAATGCACGTCGCCTTCGTCGTTGGGCCGACCACCAGAGCAGGGTTACTTGTCATCAGTGGTCGGCCCGACGGAATACCCCCTATTTGGGGTACCCTCCCATCAACCGACGTCCCCCCCCTCGGGGAGGACGTCGGTCTTTCCTCACGCGGTCGGCCTCTCGGCGGGTGACGGACTAATTTCCCGGTCACGTCACCCGCGGCCTCGGCTAGGGCGGCATGAGGCGCAAGTACTCGCGCCTACGCCGCCCCAAGAAAATGTCGCCTTGTCGGTGTTTTTAGCTAATCAATAAAATGTCAAAAGAATAGGAATGTAAATTTAGCCTTTGCCGTCAAGAGTGACAGCAGCTCACTTGGGAAGTTGTCTAATCGCATTCAAACAGCGGCAGATCGAATCTCAATGTTATTGTTATTCTGTTTTTTAATAATTGATATTCTTTTCATTATTACATCATTTTAATTTTTTTATTAATGAATATCTAAATATATTCGTCAAAAATACATTTTATAAAAAACAAATTATACTGAGCAACGCTCGGTCAACCAGATATTAAATGGTTAAATGTCTTATCTCATTTCAGCTGAGTGGGACATGTAGTCCCACTGCTAGTGTCGAACCTTCTCCCGAATATAAGAAAATTTGACCTACAATACTATGCATTAGACAATACAAAAATTTTGATGAGTAACTTTTGAAGATAGGAACCCCATTCGCAATGATAATGATAATATCTAATCACAAAATTAGTTGCTGACTTTACCGATATCTCTTCTTCTTTCCTATTTCTTCTTAGCACATAAACTGGCTACATATACTGGATATGGTCCTCCTCCAGTTGAGGGAAATTAGCTCTAATATACTTACTACACTGGGTAGACATACTAACATAAGCTTTAGTTTTGGGTTTTCCACATCTTTGAGCAATATTTGAAAGAAAGAAGGGGAGTGATGACCACCTTAAATCCGCAATTAGACTTAGTAGTGTTCGAATACTGGGAATTTTACTTTTATTTTTCTAGAAACGTCTTACTAGAATTATAAAGAAATACGTCTATTGGATTAGCTAGTATTATATACTATAGAAGTTATAGTCGTAACAATTCAAAGCAGTAGGCAGACGATATTTAAAGCCACGCAGGCAATAACAACGAAAGCAAGAAGCACGTAAAACTACAGTGAATAAATAACGATACGATGCCAGCTCTTACGTCCTCAATATGAACTCGTAAGTGCTTTGAAAGTTGAAGCCACTACTTGAACAATATGACTTTATTATTCAAACGTGAATTTATTCATTTCTTGTGCCCCAAGTCTTATTTCTTATTTTATTTTAAAACCCGCGCTTATATTTTGACTTAGAATGACTACAAGTTATTAAAGTTAACGTATGTAAGTCCTTTTTTTACCTTCGCCAGCCTGTCTTACTATCTACTAAGTGGAGGACGCTGGAAAACCCTTGGTAATGAAACGAAAAATAAATCTAAACAAAAAAATAAAATTGAAGTGTCTGTTTATAATGTCAATTACTGGGCTATTTTTATGCTCACACGGTTATTTACACGATACCTATGCTTAAAAATCAGTTTAAAAACTTTTTGTCTGCCTGTCTATTTATTTGAGGTAGTCTTCAAAACGGCAGGACCAATTTTGATAATGTTTTACTACCAGGTAGCTAATGATTTCTCATGTTTACGAACATTACACATTGTAAATAAAACTACTTTTACGTATTTTATCGCGCTTTTATTTGATTTATGATTGCCCGACGTTTCGAACACTTTACAGCATTCATGGTCACGGGCGGGTTACCAGATAGCTGTCTATATAAGGAGTAACTTAGGCTATATTTTATACCAGTATTCCCACAGGAACGGGAAATATGCGGGCAAGGCGACTGAAACTGAAGAGAAGCGAGGGCGGGTTACTAGTTCTCGATAAAGTTTCGGCTAAAACGCGGCCTATACGTATAACTAATCAACCATCTCTTGCATAGATATCATATGCGTAATATATGCCTTAGTTGCCTTTTCGACACCCACGGGTATGAGAGGGGGTGGTGAATTGTATTCTTACTCCATCACCACACGGAAAAATCATATATCAATTACATATTAAAAAAATATATATACACAAATGGGTAAGCATTCAACAATGTTCTACGGTTGAGTGTCATCAAACTCTCGTTACACGCGTCATGGAAATTTGTGAACATCACTCTTCCGCGTCCAGCCTAACGACCATTAGTATTAATAGGTACCTCAAAATATACACACATTCATTACCTACACGAGTTTATGTTACGTACTCGTATTTCATTTTAATCATGAAATCAGTGATAAAAAATCTTTTTTATATTTCCAAAGTCTTTAAAGTAAATCATCTTAGCTCATATACGTCCCATTGTTGGGCTTGAGCCTCTTCGACAATAGAAAGGAAATTTACCTACCTTAAGATGCTTGTCAGACGTGTGGTTATAGATATTATCTCGAGTTTTCCTTCTCTCGCATAGATGTTTATTTTGGAGTTTTGCTTCTCTCGCAGACAACTAAGGGATATCCTAACCAAGGATAAGACATATCATATGATATGCAAATTCAAAGAAGAAAACTCGACATAAATCCCTATACCAACACGTCTGACTAGGGCGGTATTGTAGGTCAATTTCCCTCGCATTGCGCAGGAGACCCAAAACTAACAGTAGGATTTATGTGGGCTGCGATGATGACATCATGTAAAATTTATATTATCACATAGTTCCATACTTCTTTCTCTAAAAGAATTCAATAGGCTCATAGCTAACAGTAGGGCATACATGCTTTGAAAAGTAAAAATATAATTAACAGTTAGACAATGAACTACAGAACTCAAGAGTTCTCTACGGCATTTTCAAAACATTTCGATATTAGCAGTCTTAAAAGTCACTCAAAAGTAATTTTAATTTATGGTTTTATATTTTTGCTTATAATTTATTAATCAAACCACACATTAATTTATTTTAATTTAACATCTCAACTATTCTAATAAGCGAGTCGAAAATATTATTTGATTGCCAAAAGTTTCTTGAGCGTCATACATTTTTAGTCGAAATTGGTACTTTACCAAATTATTAAAACTACGAAGTTGTTAGTTGTAATTTATGGGCGTTTATGTTCAGCTTATAAAATAACGCAGTCAAGTTAAATTAACGACCTAGTAATCTTAGTAATAGGCTGAAAATTATTTACACAGTAATTTCAACGTACCTATATATTCACAGTATGGGTAAATAATGTGTCACTTTGCGGCACTTAATTTGCTGGAGGTGTCGTAAGAAACAGCTGAGGTATTACTGTGAGAATAGTCAGCCCGAGAAACTTCACACTAAACGATTCACAAATCACCTGCCGAGTATGGCGAAGCTGTCATTTTTTTTTAATACAATTACCTGCACTAAAGAAAATAATTCTTATATTGTAAAGAACATATATTACACCCAGACTCAGAACAATAAATTTTAGATTGCAGAAAGTATTATCCTACGTTTAGTCCACTGGCATGTTAGGTTACTATGCCATCTGGACAGACATTATACCATAGGAAAGCGAATTGGACAGATTTATTAATCTATATATATAAAAAAGTCGTGTTAGTTACTATGTTTATAACTCAAGAACGACTGTACAGATTTGGCTGAAAATTGGTGGAGAGGTAGCTTAGAACCATAAGACGGACATAGGATACTTTTTATCCCGTTCTCCTTCTTCTTAATGGCAATGAGCTACTTTTTATCCCGTTCGATCGCGTTCCCGTGTAACATGGCATAAAATGTCAAATAGATTTTATTTTGTTTCTGTTTGTCCATTCGGACGGGCAAAGGAATCAAAAACCATACAGCCAAGTCTGATACAATTTTCTTCATATTATTTAACATTTCTTTATATAGAATAGCTTATTTATAGACATGTCCATCAGTAAGTCAAGTCGTTACCATTAATTAGCCGCTGTAAACCTAATTATTTGATTTCTCTGGGAATTATGGTAGAATATGAAAATACACGTAAACCACTCTTATATCACATTCCTTACATATCCTAACTGTATTATATTACATAAAATATCAGCAAAATTATTCAATGTAACACTAAAAAAATGAATATAATACAAGAGCTAAACATGACATTTCCATATTCGCACCGAAACTCATGTCAAAGAGAATACAAGTCACTATGAAACGTAGGATAACAAAAACGCATTTGATATGTAATAACAAATAAAAATGCAAATGACAGCTAAACGTAATTTTATTTATAGTTAAGTATGGTTTAAAATTTGATAATTATAATTTTCTCAGAAATCAATGATCAGTAATTTGTATTCTCTTTGAATCATCATTAACAATGGCGAGACCAAGACGATTGAATCTTTCCCGACAAAGCCGTAATGGTTCCTCCATTAGAGAATATATATTCGGCAATTTGGAAAATGTATTTACGAAAAAAAAAAAACGGCGTTACGAAGTTCGCTGGGTCAGCTAGTATTTCTATAATAAATTTTGTTTAAGAGATAGAAACTCCAAATAGAACTCTATACCACGGTATGGTCGCGTTGTTTCAATTTCTCTTCTATTTTCGAGAAGACTTGTATCATCATCATCATCATTGCAGCTCATATACGTCCCACTGCTGGGCTCGAGCCTCCTCCACAAAGGGAGAAAAATTTACCTACTATATCACGCTGGTCAGACGGGTTGGTACTGGGTTCTATTTCGAGTTTTCCTTCTCTTGTAAAGATGTTATATGCATATTATAATCCCTTAGTCGTCTTTTACGACACTCACGCGCAAGAAAGGGGGTGATGAGTTGTATTCTTACTCCGTTACCACACGGAAAAGGCTGTATATGTACTATATTTTATTTTTCATTATATAAGGCATTTTATAAATGCAGACTCAGTCGTCCCGTGACCAGAACCGCTATAAAGTGTTCTAAATGCCAGGCATTTAAAAATCAAATACAAATGCAATAATATCCGTGAAACAGTTAATTTCATATGTGTAACATTTATGTGGCAACTGGCGGGCCACATTGTTCGAGGAACCGACAACCGCTGGGGAGGAAAGGTTCTCGAGTAGCGACCATGTATCGGACGACGGAGTGTAGGAAATCGCCACCAATTTCTCCCAAATTTTCAATCTTCGCCGCTTTCGTTCGTCATTTGTAGTACAAGCTAAGACCCAATTTTGTTCATAGTATTTTTGAAGACCCACTCCCCCTAAGTAGATCACGTGGTATGAGTACGTTCCCTAAACAGTATTACGGTTGATAGTATTTGGTGGCAGCTACCATAGGACGTATATTCCTGTTTTCAACAGTACTCTTTATTGACATATAAAAAACTCCCCTCTTACTTTATATGCTAAACATGAAAGTAACTTTGTTTTTTTTTTCACGCCATCCTCGTTTTATTTGTCTTGAAATTATTTGAGATAGTTACTCTTTATAACATTGAGCACAATTCCCATCCCGAATAAATAATTATTTGAACTTGTTACAATCGCAAACTTTGGAAGAATTATGCATCGTCTAAACGTAGAAGTAAAAATAGTAAAAATGAATTAAATCTGAACGAATACCTTTCATCACTTATTAAGTACTAGCAACCCGCCCTCGCTTCGCTTCGGTTTCAGTCGCTTTACCCGCGGCGTAGTTCCTGTTCCTGTAGGAATACCGGGATAAAATATAACCTATATTACTCCCTGATATTATAGCTTTCCATTGGTGAAAGAATTTTTGAAATCGGTTCGATGGTTTAACCGTAAAAGCGTTACAAACAAACAAACAAACAAACAAACATCCTTACTTTCGCATTTATAATATTAGTATGGATTAGCTTTAGTCCACGACATCTTTTCCCAGTTAAATGTCCCAGTTAAATATCACTTATATTAATTGTGCTTTAAAATGAAAAACATTGATTTCGTCAAAAAATATCGTAAAAATATCGTAGATTTATGTGAATCTCTTGATCGCAAAATTAGAATGATGTTTAGAACTTGTGCAAATTTTTAATCCAATAAAAAATTAAATACAAATACTATTTTACACACTTTCATCTTAACTCATACACGTCCCACTGCTGGGCACGAGCCTCCTCCAAATGAGAGGAAAATTGACCTACTATACCACACTGGTCAGACGTGTTAGCATAGGGTTTCTTTTCGAGTTTTCCTTCTCTTTGCATAGATGTTATTTGAATATTGTATTCTTTAGTCGTCTTTTACGACATCCACGAGTTCGACAGAGAGTGGTGAATTGTATTCTTACTCAATCACCACACGGATAATACTCTTAGAGGATAAAAATTGACAAATGATAATGCAGATGATGAAATTTGAAGACAACCGATGAAGATTGTACATTCTAAATTACAAAATATTAATTGAAAGCCATACTTATACTTCTTTATAACTAAAAAAATAATCTTTTATCTTCAAAATGGTATATTAATCATTAATATCGATGCTTTATTATAGAAGATATTTCATAATGATAAAAAAAGAACTTTGTCATATGTATATATAGTTACAATAACGCAAATGACATTGAAACATTTTGTTAGTAACGAGTTTGTTAGTAAGGACTTGGTGAACTGCAACACTTGAAACTCGTAACTCACTTCAACAACGTTACTTATACCTACTTCACTCATAGTTCATATAATGAATGGTCTCTCAAAGTTTTTGACTACAAAGTCCTTATTATAAGATGAGTTTGGATTTATTTTACAGACGGGTTATATTCTTACCGACCACGCTCGGCGCCGGTCCCTACCCCATTACTCCTAACCACCATTTAAGCGAATCGCTTGCATCAAGACTATTTGTCTATCCTGCTCGTGGGTATCTTAAAGAAGAATATAACCAGTATGACCCTGTAATCCGTCTGATCGTGCATCCAACAACACCCAGCAACTTTCACCAGGTCGTCAGTCCACCTAGTGAGGGGGCGTCCTACACTGTGTCGTCGGATACGTGGTCGCCACACCAGAACCTTTCTTGTCATTGTCATTTCACCGTTCTAATTCTTTATATTATGTCGGTTACACCCGTTCTTCTGCAGATTGCCGTATTTCGGACTCTATCTCGCAAACAAATCCCGAGCATAGCCCGCTCCATAGCACGCTGAGCGACTTTGAACTTGGTAATGAGGCCTACATTTATTTATTCAGCCTGTTGCCTTATTCTTAATTCTTAATAAATCCCCGTATTCTTATTAAACCACAAGAATAAGAAGAACGATATCTTTTTAATATTTTTAGCTGTACAAAAGGCTGTTTTCGCATATTTAAGGAAATCGATTGCAACATATTTACGCGCTATTGGTTTTGGTTTAACGAGCTGTCTAGCAATGAATTATCAAACAACAGTTCATGACCTCGTCCCAATAAATGTGTTCATGATTAATGTACTCACTTTTTTATTGTTTGCAGGCACGACACCTTATCTATAAAAATTATAAAATAGTATAACTAAATATATAGTACTGATATAAGTAATTTCAATAAAATCATTTCTGAATTGCCATAGTAAAATAATTATTACAAATTTAATGTTTAATAGATAACTATTAATTAATAATAAGTTAATAATAACAAAAACTATTTTTTTTTTATTTAGAACTTGTACCAAATGATTTTTTTTTCACGTTAGAGAAGTTTGAAAGTTGCGCCAGTATGAATGTTAAAAGGCTTTACGGGTAAAGGAAGAACGAGGAAAAGATGGATGGACTGCGTAAGGCATGACATGGATAGTCTGAGAGTGACTGCAGAGATGACGTGTGATAGGACCGTATGGAAGAAGATGACATATTGCGTCGACCCCAAGTAATTGGGATAAGAGCAAGACAATGATGATGACATTTTTTTCTTTTTGTACAGTAAATTTGTATCAAAATGTGCGTCAATAATTTAATATCTAATGCCGCAATGGATTGATATTAAACTCTGTAATAAGGATGACTTGTTGGACGTGAGACAACTTAGACTACCTTGTAAAGTGTTCGAAACGTCGGACAATCAAAAATCAAATAATATACGTATAAATAATTTTATTTATAAACTCATTTACAAAAAATACAGTATACCTATAAAGTTATTTATCATAATATCGACGTCCATTGTAGGATATAGGTTTCCATGCGAAAGGGTTCACCACGATTAACAGGGGCTTTGTAACAGTAGCGGCAGTGAACGCTTCTGGTCATTCACTAGGTGCTCTCAGAGGCGTTATTTTGCAAATAAAACTTGTTTACGGATTCCATCGCGCTTGTATTTGATTTTTGATTACCCCAGGTTTCGAACACTTTACAGCGTTCAAATGCTGTAAACTATGATTGCAGAATTTTATTTACACTGTGTAATACTCCGAGTACCGCGTAAACATCAGAAAGCAGTTATTTTTACAACGCCAACATGTCCACTGATTTCATTTTAAAGATTCTTCTCTTCACTATAGAACATTTAAATGAATGCACAGACATCTATATAGTCTAGTAAAGGAAGAGGCATCGACAGTACCATAGGCTACCAATCACCTAATTATGAAATCCAAATCTCAAAACCAGTGTTAATTTATTTTAAAAAATGTTTATTTCTTCGTGTAGTGATGGAGTAAAAATACGATGCCCCTCTTACCCATGGGTGTCGCACAAAACGGCTATAGGATATAATATGCAAACAATTATTATGCAGGCAAATTGAAAATAAAATCCTATACCAACTCGCCTGATCAGCATTGTATGGTAGGTTAATTTCCTCTTATTGTAGAGAAGACTGGCGATTAAAAGTGAGGCATATATGAGATGAGACGATGATGATAGAGGGATTAAATGGAAGAACGAACAGATGTCTGTACTTTCATCATCGCACCCCACATAAGTCCCACTGTTGGGCTTGGGCCTCCTCCACAATGGGAGAGAATTTTACCTACTATACCATACTGGTCAGTCATGTCGGTATAGAGTTTCATTTCGAGAATTCCTTATCTTGCACAGATGTTATGTGCATATACCCCTTAGTCGTCTTTTATGACATCCACAGGCAAGATAGAGAGTGGTGAATTGTATTCTTACTCCGTCACCACACGGAAGATGTCTGTACTTTACCACCGTATTATCCAGACGTAAGGTAATAAAGAGTAAGGGACATCAATGTTGCAAAATAAGTTACCGATCACCTATTTCCTCATTACGTAAAATGAGATCCAAGTCTTAAGATCAATGTTAATTTCTTTAACCTAAAACTGTATTCTCACTAAGCATTTTCTATTTTGTCGAATAAAAAAGATACAGAAATATCAACGGAAATAAAAACGACAGTTTCAGCCTGAGAAAGCCGGTGACTTCGTAACTTTCTACAATAGCCGTTTGAAGACCATTCGCCGTGCAACAAATTAAATTTAACTCTGAGTACGTGCTCTGTTGTTTCGTTATTATTTTATTTGCGTCTTGCTTACTGTCTGCATTTAAAAACACTGAAACATTCCTACATTTTAATAGCATTTTTACAGTGTTTAGAAATACGTTTCTAATTTAAATAATTAAGTTCTTTAGTCTAGTAATAGATTAAGAATACTAATAGAAGGTCGCCATCGCTTAGTGGCCCGTGAGACGTACATATAAAAACTAGACGATGGATCACCAAGAAAAAAAAAACAGCTCTGGAAAATGTAATTGTATATCCCAGAGGGATGATCATGACATTATCGCCATGGTTTAAGCCTATTTCAGGCTGATCTGACGGTACCGCCTTACTAATGTTACATATTAGCTACGAATAAACAATCGTCTAATATACTAATTAGAAAACTAAATGTTTAACATCAGATAAAAATTATTTATTTTCAGCCTGAAGTGGTATATCTTAATATATATAAATTACGTGTCACGTTGTTTGTCCGCGATGGACTCCTAAACTACTTAACCGATTTTAATCAAATTTACACATCGTGTGCAGTTTGATTTAACTTGAAAGATAGGATAGCTTACATCTTAATTTATAGTCGTAATATTATTTTATTGCAAATTATTTGTATTACCTATATATACCTATTATTTGACATTCACAATTATCTCTTAACTCCAAACGATTTTAACAGATGACGATATCTGTTGACTGGATTGAGTAATTAATTAATAGATGGCGCTGCTATGTCAAACCTACAAACGTGTCATATACGATTTTAAATTGCTTTTTTACATAGATGACATTTGTAAAAAATTATGACAACCTCCATGACAGATGTTTTCCTACAGTTCCACTTAAATAATTTAATAACATGTAATATAACAAAAACATTAGCCACAGCAACGCGTGACCGGGTCTGCTAGTATATTTTATTTATTTATTTATTTATTTACACTTTATTGTACACCATGTTGAATACAGAAGTAGAAACTTATGATAATATTAGTTCGTACAATGGGCGGCCTTATCGCTAACAGCGATTTCTTCTAGGCAACCTTTGTATGGAGAAATTATTAAACAGAGAGAGTGATAGATTATGGTGTAGTAGTGAATATAAATTACCAATACACATACATATATATACACATACAAATATACATACACTTATACAATGAAAATACATATATTTAAATATAATTACAAATATATCAATATAAATAACAAATAGACTACAAATATACATAGGAAATACGTAAATTACAGTGTTTATTTGAGAAGTCAGAATAGTGAAGTTGACGTGGCAATTAATAGAGAAAACGCTAAATTCTAAGATAATGCATTTTTAACAATAATTTAAAGGCAGATACAGTTTTAGCTTGACGTATTTTAAGCGGCAGCTCATTCCACAAACATACGGCTGTAACAGTGAAGGAGTTGGCAAAAAATGTTGTGTAATGTAGTGGGATTTTTAGTTTTAAGTTTTCAGATGATCTTAAACATCGTTCATGCGTTTCGTGTAAGTACACGAAACGATCTTTGAGGTAGGAAGGTGCTGAAGGATTAAATAGGACAATATATAGCAATGAAAGAATGTGAGTATTCCGGCGAAGGCGAATAGGTAACCACTTGAGCTGAGACCGAAATTGAGAGACGTGATCATATTTACGAAGACCAAATATGAATCTTATACATACATTTTGGAGGCGCTAAAGCTTATTTAATTGGTTTTCGGTGAGATCTAGATAGCTGGCGTCAGCGTAGTCAAGGAGAGGGAGGAGTAAGTAATTTGCAAGCGTAGTTTTGGTAGCAGTAGGCAAAAAATTTCGCAATCTTGAGATGCTGCAGAAGCAAACAGTTTTCGACTCACTTCCTGGAGCTGTGAATCCCAGTCAAGATTTGAATCTAAAACTAATCCCAGATTTTTACCTTTTCTACTTATGGGTACAACAGTACCATCGAAAAGAATCGAAGGTAAATTAGTCCACTCGACTTTCGAGAGCAGTCTGCTACTACCCATAATGCATACCAGTATTTTGGCAGGATTCACAGTGAGCCCATGACCTTTACTCTAGGAGTTTATGTTCTCGAGGTCATTATTTAGTTTAATGAGAGCGTCTGATATTTGTGACAATTGAGCCTGCGCGTAAATTTGTAAATCGTCAGCATAGAGATGATAGGAAGAAGTAAGATTATTGGAGATAGAGTTAATAATAATAATAATAAATATTTATTGGATCGAGTAACAATGACTCATTATGTGTTAGTACGACTTACAACTAGGTTAGTAAAGATACAAAAACATTCAAACACATAAAAATAATACACATACAGAAAATAAATAAATAGTAAGTACACACACTACATTTTACATTTGTCACCGCTGCGACATCCCATGGGAGACGGCACTACAGCGACTTAAATAAATGCAATCAAGCCTGCTCGCAATCATGTTCAGGATACTGTTGGAGCTGGCCCGCACCCTGCGCACCAGAGAACCGCATCTCTTTCGCATTGTAGCGTAGAAGCAATCTACGTGTGCGTCGGCGAACATTCCTGATGCGCTACAGAAGCGGGGCAACCCCACCAGCACCCTGAACGCATTGTTGAATTGCACACGGAGTGCGTTGTAGGATACCCGCGAACACCTAGCCCACAGGCTGCACGTGTAAAAGGTTGTACAATAAGCTCGGAAGAGTGTGATTTTGACATTCAGTGAACATCGTGCAAACCTGCGGGCCAGCATGTTCGCTCTGATCGACAACGCCCTCCGCTCCCTTTCTATATCTTCCCTCTTTCTATATTAATAAAGATAGCAAAGAGAAGTGGAGATAAAACGCCACCCTGAGGTACACCGACTGCTGTATTGCACCAAGAGGAGTAACTATTTTCCACCTGAATACGTTGTCGGCGGCCAGACAGGTAACTAGGAAGCCAATGTAAAACCGCCGGGGATAGGTTAAGTAAACGAAGTAATGAGATTAAAATGTCAAAGTCTACCGTAATAGTATATATACCGTAATAATAATAGTACCGTAACAATAATAGTATATATGTATATATATTTTTTTTTTATCACTCTGTAGAAAATATCATAGGATATGTCCAAAAGCCAGCTCTTAATTTCAATTTTAAGAGGTTCTCCCTGGAACTTTAAGTTTTCCCGTTTTAATAACATGGAAAACATGTTTTTTTTTAATACTTTTTTGTCCTGCAAGCTGTGAAAATATTATTTTCCAAGAAAATAAATGAATGGCACCTTCTTTAGTATTAAATTTAGTACAAAAAGTTCTTTTGAGTTTAATCGCTATTTTCAGTATTTGATTTGTTATATAGCTTCGAAGTTCAAATTTTCGGTTTTATGCATTTTTTAGCTAAACTGTAAGAGTAAGAAAATAAATATTCTTGAGCCTGTAACTTTGTTGTTATTGATGATATGAAAAATTTGACAAGAACTTTTTTATAGGGTTTTAAATGTACTACAAATTTGTTAATCAACATTTTCTCTATATAATAACATATATAATCCTCTCGAGCGTGTGTTTGTCACCTAACTCCTCCAAAACATCTTTGGATGATTGAATGAATTTGAATTTTGTGTATACGGACGGGTTCCTAGATAGCTTGAACACACAATTTACCCTGTCACCGTTACTAGTGCTATATCACCAAATTTAATTTGCTGTACAATTGACAACATTACAAAATAACATTTTAATATGGCGCTGCATTACCGGACTACCGAACAGGACAAAGTCTGCCGGGTACGTTACATATATATAAAAATATCAAAACTAGGTTTTTAACTACACATAGGTAATTAGTGCCACAAAATTCATTGTTAAATAGCTTAGAATCTATATCTATAATATATATATATGTATATATATTATATATGTATATAGACGGAGTATTTGCACATAAATATAATTTTAAAAAAAGTATGTGTGTACTTATGTACGCAGGTAAGAATTTATACATCTTCGACGTAATAAGATAAAAATCTTTCTAAAAATTGTATCCTTTGTTTGTGAAACAAACGACACTAATTATAGAAAAAAAAGGTATTTAATACGTTGTAAGTGTAATTATAACGTCTTTAGTTGACGTTTATGACGGTATACGCGCGCATCGTAAAAAATCATGACTAGCTAACTTCAAGGTGTCGGTTTTTCGGGACAGTATGCTCATGCCGCGTGTGACGTGATTGGGGAATTAGTCCGTCACCTGAGAGGCCGATCGCGTGAGGAAAGACCGACGTCCTCCCCGAGGGGGGGGACGTCGGTCGATGGCAGGGTACCCCACTAGAGGGTATTCCGTCGGGCCGACCACTGATGACAAGTAACCCTGCTCCGGTGGTCGGTCCAACGACGAAGACGACGTGGTGTTCGGATGGGTTGCAGGTGTGCGCGCTTACGCCCCTCTGTCGCCCCGGACGGAGTGGTGCGAGGAGTGCGTCGACCGCGACCCACTCCAAAAAAAAAACGGTATGCTCATCATTTTTCCCTAACGCAGCAAAAGAAAATACGCTCTTATAAATGATCATAAATGGCAGTACATAAAGTTATCCTTGTGGAACTGTGAATATAAAGGGACTGTGTCTTAGAATCATATAACAAACCCTGATTTAATACAATCCTTAAACAATGGTAAACCTTATCAGACTCCAATAGACACCAGTCATGAATAAAGTTTAAACTTTGATTAAACTATTATTACTCCTAATAGTTGAGGTGAACAGGCTGAGTCGAATAACTCCCTTTACATGAGAGTAACTTTAGAATTCGAAGCCCAAGTATTCAACTATCACACAAAGTTCATATACATTAGTTACCCAGTTAGTAATATGCTCCAATAAATGGTTATCAAGCTTGTATTATGTTTGTATAACCTCCTAAAGTTCTATTAACCAATCGTTTTCCAATTGGAGGGTCACAATCCGGCCGGGGGTCATGAAAATAAGATACACAATCGTAGAATTGTCGGCTTGTTTTTATACATTCTCACAAATTCGTCAATAGCTAGAATCCTTATTCGGTATTCAAGCTTTCACCGTCCACTTTTGGACATAGGCCTCCTCCATAAATAATTTGATGATTCCATAATCGCCAAATTAAGAAGTTATTTAAATCATATCCGACCATATATCTACCACTATTAGGTTTCGGCCTCCTCCATTGTGCATAGATATAATCTGTGTATTGTATCCCTTAATTATCTTTTACGACATCCACGGGCATCCCACAATGGAGTAGTGAATTGTACTCTTACTCCGCCACAATCGATAATAGGTTTAAATATCAATATGTAATTATTGCTAACACTAGGCCATGTCATGATAATATGATTGCAATATTTTATCAGCAAGAGAGCACAGAGGAATAGGTACCATGGCAGCGCTGCCCTGGGTTATCGCTAACCGCGAGGGCCAAACTACCTATTCAATTAGCGACAATGGCATTAATCATTCTTCGTAAAGCGGACAGTGGATGTCGATAGACTTAATTAAGGATAGATGAATAAAATTGCTGAAACCAGGTAGCCAAAAACAGTCACTGAAAAATGCGTACCTACATGATCTAGTTAGATCTATGTTAGATTCTCTAAAGCATCACAGGAGTTATGAAATCATCATCATCATCGCAGCCCACACACGTCCCACTGTTGGGCTCGGGCCTCCTCCACAATGTGAGAAAGTTTAACCTACTTATACCGTGCTGGTCAAACATGTTGGTGTAAGGTTTCATTTCGAGTTTTCCTTCTCTTACACAGATCTTATGTGCATATTATATCACTTAGTCGTCTTTTACGACATCCACGGGCAAGATGGCAAGATAGGGAGTGGTGAATTGTATTCTTAATCCGTCACCACGATGAAGATATATAAAATAGCAGATCTAATTTATATATAGAATTTTATAACATTTAGATTTTATACAAATTTATACATTTAAATGTTAAATGTATAAATTTACTATAATGTCAAAAATATTCGGGCACTGTTAATGGACAATGACAATTTAGATAAACACTGAATTAATCAAATTAATATTCAAAGAGATGTAAATTATTGTTGATGTGAATACTTGTTATGAATGTCATTAATATTTGACTAACGCAGTTTCCCCTTGTTAGATATTCATCTTCTTCACCTTCATTAGCCTATCCACGTTTACTATTAGATATAGGTCAAGACTTTTTATTTGTTGGCAGGCTATAATCTGAACACATACTGTCCAGTCCCTTCAGGGCGACTAAAGAGTAGCACACGGGTCCATGAACCGACGTATTACCTCCCTATTGCTATTAGGCCGACGACTGGTACCGAATTTTTAACGTTTATGACAGGCCCGGTGGGTTAACCATTCGGGTACCACCTTCCCTTGACGGAAGCAACCAACTATACAAGCGGGGTGTGGCTTTTGCGCGGTGCTGTGCTACACGGTTCATACTGTCTCAATACTTACAGTTTCGCAATTGTTACTTCAGTTTTTAAAAAGAATTGGAAGATTAATTAGGAATATCATATGAGTTACAGTCAAATTATATGACTTCGGCTGACAAGCAATTATTTGATACAATTCGAAATCAAAATCAAGCAAGTTAAGCAGTTAAAAAACTATTTCAATTTCCTTCAGAAATATATTCACTGACGACTGTGAATGCAATGTAATTACTGATGCCTGCGTTCCTTGCTTGTTGATCGACAACATGGAGTCATCTATTGGCGCTGTGTAAGCAATATTTCGATCCAACTAACTCCGATAACCTAGTTTATATAAGCTCGATACAATTTAGTATCTTTCCGTTTCATTATCTGAACTAAAACTTTAATTCCTTCACAAACAAAATAGGGAGATATGGCCCCTGTCATATTATACGTGTATAATAAATCACATGCGTCATATACGACAGTGTTACGATATTGATGTTGACACACTCGCTTTACTACTAATTATTACGACAAACGCAATATAGCTCCGCTTCTAATTAATTTTACGCTTGTTAACTCCTGATATGTATCGTTCGGCATTTATTATGAGTAGCAAGGATATAATCTCTATACTTATGTAGTTATTCTAATCTATTTACTATCGAGTGGTGTCAACATGTTTTTGTAGAACTCTTCAATACAGCTCTCGTGAAATAAAAGCGTAGCACAATTACTTATCGACTACTGCATCATCCTATACTGCGCCGTCGGACACATGCTCGCTACTAGAGAAACTTCTTTCTTAAGCGGTTTTTTTTTGGGGGGTGGGTTACGATCAGCGCTCTCCTCGCACCACTCCATCCGGAGCGACAGAGGGGCGTAAGCACGCACACCTGTAACCCACCCGTGACACGCCGCCTTCGTCGTTGGACCGACCACCGGAGCAGGGTGACTTGACGTCAGTTGTCAGTCCGACGGAATACCCCTTGAGGAGTTTTCCCTCCCATCGACCGACGTCCCGCCTCCCTCGGGGAGGACGTCGGTCTTTCCTCACGCGGTCGGCCTCTCGGCGGGTGACGTACTAATTCCCCGGTCCAGTCACCCGCGACCTCGGCTAGGGCCGCATCAGTCGCCAGCGGCGGTTCGCGTCGTCGAAAAGACGCTCCTCGCACATGCGTTCCGCCGCTTCCTTCCGCGAGACTACTGCCTCGCAGAAGGCTGCGACCGCATCCCAGTTCGGCACCGATGATTGCGATGAATTCACGTGCTCTGCCCAGGCGGCACAAACCTCGAGTGTATGCTGCGCCATGTCCTCGTCGCAATCGCAGTAGTGGCAGGACGGTGTACTCTCTCTCCTAACGACTGTGTACAGGTATTAGGCGAAGCATCCATACCCCGTCAAAACCTGCACCAGTCGGAAGGAGAGCACCCCGTGCCGCCGTTTTAGCCATTGCATCGCACCGGCTGGAAGGCCTCCACAGTCCCCACACCGAACCGAGGCCTCTCCAGCCGGACTGCCCAACGGGCAATGACGTCTCGGCGGGCGACCGCTATGTCATCTTTGCAATTATACTCCCTATTTGAAAACCACCTAAAGTATTAAATTAAAAAACATATTAGCTTTGAGAATATATTCCTTAGACAAAAGACACTAATCTTATGGCACAATCACTGACTGCTCAAATATTTCCTTGACGTAATATAATACTATTTTTAATACTCTATTTATATTACAAAGGAAATAACACCACATTCAATTTTTTCGTCGAGATATTTCATTAATAACGGTCCATTCAACTTTAATTTACTTTGTCCGATTAAAATCAATTGCAATTTGAAAAGTGATTGTTTGTTTCAATACAAACGGATACAACACGAACGAATATGCAAATTAAAGAAAAATTCAATCAACGAATACATTTTATTCGACTGAATCCCATTGTTAAAATGCAATGGACTTCCAAACTATAATACTGTTAACACTTGAATAACACACAATGACAGCGGTTAGATACCGTTTAGACTTTAAACGTTTCTAAATGCAAAACAGGTTCGTTTACCTCTAGTATTTGCATACTATTCTTGTGAAAATGTTGCACACGCTACCGGAAACCTGATAACCGAGGCAGTGACGTATAGACATGACTTAGTGAAGCGGCATGTCGTGGTGCATCGTACATAAAGTACTACTGCCGTGTCTGGTAGCACCATTACCCTACACCACACGCTATAGTACGTATAAGCTACGGGTTGACACGCGATAAAATCCATTCCATTTTGCATGAAGCACAAGTAAATATACGATTCAAACAATCTATTATTTAACACCTCTTTCATTAGTAATCTGTAAAGTCGGATTATGGATGATATTTTTACGATAATGTCATTAGAAAACAATGTCACACAAAAACTACATACTTTTATGAATGCAATTATTATTACTCATCATTATTTTGTGTAATACAAAGAATGGGTTAATTGGCAATTAGAATTTATTCTATAAATCTTACATATATTACTAAATATCGATCTAGCTAGGTTTTATTTATAGAAAATGGTGTTTTGTCAGTATTTTAGCTAATCAATACAATAACATAAAATGTCAATAGAATAGGGATTTAAATTTCGCTGTCTCCGTTAAGAGTGACTATAGCTCAGTGAGCAAGTTGTCAAGTCGCATTCAAACAGCGTGAGATCGAATCTCGGTGTTATTATTATTCTCGTTTTGTAATTTTTGATATTTTTTTCATTATTTCATCATTTTTATTTTTTATAAATATATTATCTAAATAAGTTCGTCAAAAATACCATTTATTTACAAAAAAAAAATTATACAGAGCAAAGCTCGATCAACCAAATATTTAACATTTATATTTTTTAAATTAAATTAGAGATAGATGCGTCACAAACCGAACGCTTAGACCAATCGTGCCTCTCTATTCATTGTTTCGCACTCTCGCTTGCTCGGCTCAGGCGGAACGTGACAATAAGTCATACTTTTTCGTGAATGCAGCCTGCGTTCATCGATTTATAAAACGTTAACAAGTCAAAAATCGAGTTAAGTTATATCATGATGCTTAGTCGTTATTTTGTTTAATTTAAAATGACACTGAGATCAGTGAAGCTTTAAAAGACTAGAAAATTACTTTGGTATTTTTACTGAACGTCAACACGTTTGTGAGTCCCCAGACGTTTGCTTCCAATTTCCGAATTTTTAATCTTAAGTTTGCCTCTTCAGACCTTGAGTTGCCTATGACTAACTTACGACATCTTGCTAATAATATGCATAAACTATAATTTCAGTTACTTTTTACGTAAGAATACGGTAAATTTTAATACCACATTAGTTTTTATATTATATTTTATTTATACACATTAATCCAAATATACTTGTCAATACTTTAAAATGAATTAATCTCAAAAAGCACAGATGTAACTATTATGAGAGATAAAGTTTTATGACAAATATAAAAAAGAATTAAGGTGGATTTTAACAAGTACATTTTCTGTCAAAGCACAGATCGCTACAATAAAATCACTAATTAATAACATTAATTATGGTAATATAAACAGGATTAACTAATAATATGTTATAAATAGTTACATATATTGTTGTTTATTTATTAATTTCAAATTACCTATCTGATTCAAAATAGATTTCTATTATTTCAAAATAACATATTATTACCCCAAAACTTAATATTGTGTACAAAAATATATGTTATTACTTTAATGATAGCTACGAAAGCGGAACACCTGTTAATGGACTCGGCAATTAAGTTTAAAAATAAACTTTAAAAAATCCTTTCACTTTTTAAAAGACGGTATGAAAACTCTCCAAGGATATTTCACTAGAAATAAGCATCTATCACGTCCAGCCGTTATTCGAGTCGTGTAAAGAGAAAATCAATAATAACCAGTGTACAGACACGCCCGGACGACTGCCGAGTATTGTACTGATTTAATGTTTTATAGACTATTTGTTATAAGTTATTCCACCTCGCGGCTCATATACATCCCACTGCTGGGCTTAGGCCTCCTCCATTATGGAAGGGTAATTGACCTAGTATGCCACGCTAGTCAGACGTGACTGATTAGACTATTACTAACCACCGTCTATCTTATTCGTGGTTATCGCAAAAGTCGAAAGAAGTAAAGAAAAACTTGAAACAAAGCCCTATACCGGGAAGGGGACCAGGTTAATCGATCAACTGTACCACGCTGGTCGTACCAAACAGTATGATCAGCGTGGTACAGTATCTCAATTTCCCTTCTATTGTCAAGGGAGTTTGTGCTCCACAGTAGATACACATGTAGATCTAATATCACAATATGACATCACCCCCCACTTCCGTGGAAGTTGTAAAAATGGGGGATCACTAAAAGAATGGGTAGCAGCAGTTCTCTGGGAATTTTAAACCACGAAGTGCATTCGACATTAGTCTCGTAAACCGTGGCGATTATGACATATCCCACTTTGAGGAGGGCCATGTTTAATATGCTAAGGGCTGGATTTTACAAATTGAGTGTATATAATACAAATCTTATTTTCAGCTTATAGATGGCTCATAGCTAGGTTCTCCTCTATCTCTCTATAAATAGTATTATTTCGAAGCCTCCTTTTTTAAAGTGATTTTATCTTCTTAATAAGTATTTTTAACTACATCCAATGCTAATATATCTCCGCTGTATCTAAAGTATAACATCAGATACCTACATATAATTTTCTTGTCCATAATCTCTGGTGACGGAAGAAGAATATAATTCACCACTTATCTTACCGATGGGTGTCATAAAAGACGACTAAAGGACAATTTGCATCTAACATCTATACAAGTCCGTGTGGTGACGGAGTAAGAATCACCACATCCTATCTTGCCCGTGAATGTCGTAAAAGACGACTATGGGATAACATATACATATAATATCTATACAAGAGAAGGAAAACTTGAAATAAAACCCTATACCTACCTATCTGACCAGCATGGTATAGTAAGGTCAATTTTCCCTCCTATTGTGAAGGAGGCTCAAGCCCAATACTGGGACGTATATGAGCTGAAATAATGATCAATGATCTATACAAGAGAAGGATGAAAATAAAACCCTGTACTAACCCGGTTAATTAGCGTGATAGAAAATAGGAAAGAACAAAACTACTACAGTTTTATTCGTTCCTATTTTGGAGAAGTCTCGCGCTCAGAAGTGAAATGCAAATGAACTGATGATAAAGACGATGAAACGTGAGATTAGTTTAATACTCACGTTTCACGTGCTATGGCAACGCGCCAAAGACAAGTCATCTTGTTAACTCAAACCTATCGCACGTCATTTTGCAATCCAACTAGACTTACAGACTCTATAAGTTCTAACATCTAGTAATATGTCTTCTTTTATATACAGAGTATCCTTAAATTAAACGTCCAACGGTAAGTGGGTGGTAGATGACTTTATCACAGCTATGACAAAAAAAAAATCCGTCACTTTTTTTTATATGAGCATATTACTAAAAACGGTGAAAAATCAGCCCTTGTACGATATTTTCAAGTACTATAACGACAAATAGGCTAGTTTTGGCATCGAATATTTCTTGTTGGAAGCGCAGATAACTACACTATCGACCACAAGTACAATTAAAACTAGACATGTTACAATAACATAAAAAAAATATACATTTGTCATGGCTATTCCTCAATTTTTTCGAAGAAAACGTTAATCATTGTGAAGAAGGTGTTAGATGCATACTTGTCTTTTAGTCTTCTTGCATGATATCCAGAGATAGAGGTTTTAGTTTACTTACCATGCTGATCAGACAGGTTAATATAGGGTTTAGTTTCGAATAATCCTTCTTTTGCATAGATCTACGGGCAAGATAGGGAGTGGTGAATTACCTTTTTATTCCTTCACCATACAGAGACGGATTACTATTCACAAAATATTATATTCAGAATATATAGATACACTTAAGAAGTTGGCATATATAGGTATAGAGAACTTTGTATTAATACTGGCGAAATTTTATAAGCAGACCGCAACTTTGTTTCAAAAATCTTTGTCTTGTGATTTTAAACAAAACTTTGTAAGAATCACATTTTTACAAAGTTATAGACTTGCCGTTGTTATAAAGAAAAGTGTTCTTTGTTCCATTTTCTGTTACATAGCTGATTATGAACCACTATATTAGTATACAATTATAACTAGAAGAACTGTGAATATAACCTGTATCATTGATGTTCAATTAGGTAAAGGGGAGATCATCATTTGCCTGCCCTCATCCCTCATTAAATAGGGTCGACACAACATGTTCTTACCTTCCATAACCTCCTGTCAGCCGTCATATCTGCACTCACTGCTTTCATTCGCATATCATCATTCATATAATTCATACATCTCTTTTTGGGTCTCCTACGGTTCTTACGTCAATCCACAATCATATTAATAACCCTCCTTGTCACATCCCTTTCATCCCTCCTCATCACATGTCCATACCAAGATAATCTCGCACTCTTAATCTTCTCTATCATTGGTACCACTTTCAGGCTTCCCCTAATATGCTCAATAGAGGTTAAAAGGGACATTATTTATCATTTAAAAATATTTTATAAAATTATTCAAACATTATATAAAATATATTTTTATTGTACCTCTGTGTGATGTGTGTCTGCGAATACTACCAATCCTTACTTTATGACGACTAAGCGCTTTACATAGATCTGGACCAACACCATCTGATGCCCTGTGATCAACAATTACATTACCAAGGAAATTGGCGTCAAAGAGACGGTTAGCCATAAAACTATTGCCAAAACTTCTGCGATAAAGCGATATATTTTATGAAGGAAGAGCACCAGAGAGGCCTAAATTAATTGTCATAAGAGCAAAGAGATAATGTTGATGTTTTTTTATATTTTATCTGTTTGGTCATATATAGATTATTTTTTAAATGATAACTGCACATTTATAGTGGTAGTACCATACTGTCGAGGGTCGCCTGTCTACAGTCACAGGCCGGTTCATCCGGAATAGTAATAGAATACTATACACTCACAGAAAATCGACACTTCAATCGACACTTCGTTTGGTGAGCTAGGGAGTCGGAAGGTTTAGGTCGTGCCTTTAGTATCACCAAACCTCATTGCATGCATTCACATTCCCTTTACCTACTTCACGGTATATAAAGGTCCGCAACAGTATCACTTACAGTTATTCACAAAGGTTTGCTCTTTTGCCACTCTTTGCAATAAAAAAAAAATCTGTTTATGAACTTTGATAAATATATCTACATTCATTAATGTTGACACGCGCGAGAGAATCAACAAATCTTTGAACGATAAATAACAATTTTAAAATATTTACTGTTGGTTCGTATTTATTTTTTATCATTAGAAGGAAAAATAATCCTTGTAATGGTGTAGTAAATATTTACATTAATACACTATTATGGAGGATATTTAATTTTCATAATGCCCATAAACTCGTTTAAAAAAGAATATAAGTTAATTTTATTATGTTCTTCCAAACTTGGGATAAAAATGTGGGATACAAATCGTAATAACCGGTTGAACGATAACCAGAAAATTGCAGTGATGGCATGTAAGTTACGATACCGATCATGCCAGCTTCTTTAGTTCTATTCCCATACAAGTCAATACTTTGTACGCTCCACAAATTATTGTTACGAGTCTGGATGTAATTTGTAACCATTAATTATATATTTGTAAACTTCCCCTATAAGGATTATTTTTTCAATGCAGGGTGTGATATTTAAACAATAAATAAAAAATAATGAACGACAAAAACGTATAAAAAGAATGAAGAGCATTTTCTTGCTAAATTTATATCACCAACTATGATAGCCAGGCCGCATGACAAGCGTTTAATTATTCGCGATGGCGTTCGGCGTCCCAGTAGGGGACGTTGACGGGAGAGGGTATTCCGTTGGGTTGACCACTGAAGTCAAGGAACTCTGCACCGGTGGTCGACCCACCGGTGAGCGTTCTAACACCTCTCGGTCGCCCCGGACGGAGTGGTGTGAGGAGTGCACCGACCGTAATCCAACATCAAATAAAAAAAGGCTTTAATTATCATATCCCTTTTTATGACATGCTGTAGTCACACCCCTGAGTGCCCCAAAGACTACAAGACTACGAATGAATGGGTTTTCAGCGCCATAACCTACCTTATAACTCCTCATCGTCAATTAAGCCAGCTACCGGTGCCGCTGCCTTAATTTCGATAGCCCGTTTGGCATATTATCTTTTCATATACCTCCCTGTCAATAACATGACAGCTACGAAGCGGGCCTTCGCATGACCGGACATTCTACTGACCATTCTTCGGTCCAATCACCCTCAACCATGCCTAAATCGGCTACACGATGTATCATGTCTCGACTAACCCAGACGCTAGCGGTAGAACAATTTAGCATGGACGTTTTCTTCCTAAACCTGCAACGCCTTTTTTTCGCGAAATAACTAAGATGGCATGATATTATTCCATATAAGCTTAATCTTATATTTATTTCAGACCAATGTCCTATTACCATAAAGCTTCAAACGCTAATAACACAATAATTCGTATCATGCAAAGCTACGACGTAGCAATCATGTAGCATTTCAGTAAATTAAACGGTATTCATTATTTCCACGATGATTCTCAGTTAATTGCCTCTACGCGTTTATTCCTTCTCCATTAGAACTTTGTGTATAATTACAAACTAATTTACTCACCTTTTATTATTACTATTATCATACCCACTAATGATTATTTAATAATTCATTGTCGCTATATGACTTGACGTATAACACAAGTCATAGCCGGTACATGTTTACGCTACACTAATTATTTGAAATAAAATTTTGTCTCAAGACGATTTTAATAAAATAACGTCCTTTTTTTTTGGGGGTGGGTCACGGTCGGCTTGCTCCTCGCTCCACTTCATCCGGGGCGACAGAGGGGCGTAAGCACGCACACCCGTAACCCACCTGTGACACCACGTCGCCTTCGTCGTTGGAGCGACCACCGGAGCAGGGTGAATTGTCGTCAGTGGTCGGTCCGACGGAATACCCCCTGAGGAGTACCCTCTCCTCGACCGACATCCCCCAAGCGGGGAGGACGTCGGTCTTTCCTCACGCGATCGGCCTCTCGACGGGTAACGGACTAATTCCCCGGTCCAGTCACCCGCGGCCTCAGCTAGAGAAAATAACGTCATAAGTAAATTTATGATTTTTATGAACTCCATTGAATTTTTATCATTATTTTGTATAATACAAAGAAGGAATTAATTGAATTTTGTTTTTCGGTAAATTATTTGCACTTATTAATTTAATTATTTATTTAACTAAATGATATAGATGATAGATGCGTCACAAGCCGAACGGTTAGGCCAATCGGGCCTCCCTATCGCCTGTTTCGCGCTCTCGTTTGCACACTCGGCTCAAGCGGAACGTGACAATGAGTCATGCTTTTTCGTGCTTGTAGCCGGCGTTTATCGATTTATATGACGTTATCACGTCAAAAACAGGACTATTTGTCACGGTTTTCCGTTTGTTCTGAAAAATTCACTGCATGGAGCATTGTACGATATGAACTCTACTATGACTTTAGTTTTAATCATTCATAGATAGCTTTATACTTTTACAATCAGTATAGAATTTAAAATCACGCCAAAGGCACGTAATATACTTTTATGATTAATAATAATACTTTCTGTTTGCATATATTATTACTTATTATGAATAACTATGGTTACAATTTTAGAGAAAACTAGCTGACACAACAGATGTTGTTCTGTTCAAATAAGCGCCACCTACCGGCTCCAATTGTGAATCTAAACCATTCTCAAATCCCCCAAGACACACAAAAATGTTCATCAACATCGGTCCAGCCATTTAGGGGGAGTTCAATGACATACACACGTACACAAGAAATTTATATATAAAGATATACGTTGAAGATAGGTGAACTTTTTTTTAATATTTTAAACTATATTAAGAATTACTCTTTGGTCAGTACACCTCTTAGTCACAAAAATACGTATGAATTAAAATATTGCCTATGCTCATCATGAGTCGTGACTGCTGCATCATCACTGCTGCAACCCTCAGGATCGTACAAATAAAACGCGACGAATTTCATAAATTTTTTTATTTTATATATGTAATACGTGTATTAAAGTAAACGTCAGATATCATTTCAAAAATATTTTTTTATGAAAAATCACCTCAAAATTAAGAAGTAGAATTATGCTTGCATCCATAGAACCTGCTTTTTTATGATTATTATTACTTTTTACAAGTAATACAAAAACGTCAAATTTCGCCTACGAAATAATCAACGTAATCATAATTATTGTTAACAGTAATAATTACAAAGCATCTGAAAACGTGACACCGAATATAGAATTATACCTTTTGTTGGATAATTTAAGCCTTGCCGTAACCAACAGGCTAATCTTCCATTACTCCGGGACTGACCGGGGTCCAAACAGACCGACCGATCACCCCATAAAGAGGATACTAGCTACACTTGTAACAGGCGGGTTAGCGGTTGCAGGCGGTGTTAAGAGTTTGCTAAGTCAGCACTGTTCTTTACTCCCCTCGCGTTCCCTAAGCTACTTTTTACGACTCCCAAAATAAGATATGATGACACAATGTATTCTTATACTGTCATTAAATTTCAATCTCATCATCATCATCTTCTTGCTCTTATCCCAATTAAATTTCAATCTATACAAATAAATAAAAGTGAAGTCTTAGTTGTATTGTTAAAATAATAGGATTTTACACGGTTATTTACATGATACCTCTGCCTACAAAAACATTTTTTTTATCTTTCTGTTTATTCCGAGTAATCTTCCAAACTGCTGAACCAATTTTAATAATATACTACCAGGTCTATATAAAGAAATCAGGCAATTTTTTCCTCTCATGAAACCCCCATAAAATTTTAGCTAGTCCGAGAATCGAACCCGAGGCCTCATGAACTACAGTCGCTTATCGTAGTATTTTAAAAGATATGGCAAGGCGTGAAACCGAAGAGAAGCGAGGGCGGATTGCCAGTTTATAATTTAGAAAAAGAAATATGCAGTAATAAAACTTAAGCAAGTTTCGTGCTTAAATTAAGCAAAATTATTAGATGCTTACAATATATCTTTTTGATTTCAAGAATCCTGTGAATACTGTAATTGTAGTCAGCCATTATAGATTTGTCGTTTACCTAAATTTATATTCAGGAGGGGTGCCGGATTACGATGTTGATAAGACACGGTTTTCCTTTATCAACAAAACCGCTTTTTATCGAAGTAACGAAAGCACCCTAAGCGCATTCACATATCTACCTTAAATCACCCCTTCTTTACTATTGATATTTGTGTATGTTTAGTGTGTCGATTCGATTTGCCTTGTAAAGATTGTTATAGATGTTACAATCTCATAACGTTAGACGAAAAGACATTCGTTTATTTGTATATAATTATTTTTATATAATATATAAATTATGTTGAAATAAAGTGCTTAATAAAATGTTATTTTGTTTGTCTTTTATATATGTTATAAATTATATTCTCTTTTCTTTGAAATACAAGGAATTTATCTTTCTATTGAGGGACACTTCACAAATGTACAATTAACGGACGCAAACTGCACCATCTGTCTCAATTATTCTCTTCGCACTCTATAAGACTTCTTTTTCTTCTTTTTTTTTATTTTTTTTTTGTCTTGGCAGTATAATGGCCACTGTTAAGGGTATCTTCTGAGAATTTTGGTGAAAACAAAAAGGTATGTATAACAGTTTTATATCATATTCACTACACCTCAGCAGTTCTGCCGCTATATATTACAGAAAATGCCATCAAAATTATTTAATATAACACGTTAAAACACTAAAATATCGAATATAATACAAGAACACCACACGACACCTTCAGATTACCGCCAAAACCCCCTCTATAAGACTTTAAATTTTGTAACTATGTGATGACGATTTAAAAATACCATATGTTGCCAGTTGCCCTTACAGTCTCTTGGAAGCTATAAAAACTGGTTAAGAAATCACCAGAATATGTAGCAGTACTCTTCTAGGAAACTTATAAACACCAATTGCGATCTGTAATCCACTCCCCAAGAATGGCAATTATAACACTAATACTAAATATAAAAATTTTATTCACCCCAGAAATTTGATTCTTGATTGCATGATGTATTCGTTTCGAATAATGGTAAGTACTAAAGAAAGGCTGCGTTACTGCAGATAGTCAATTAATAGAAATCACAAAGCGAGAAAACGGTGGACTCTTTTGATCTTAGACGAATATATTATTTTCTTTTTTTTTTGGGATGGGCTAATATAGCCACATCAAATCAGCTATATCTCTTTTTTTCATACCGAAAATATCCTTCATATTTTCTATTTGACCCAGTAATCATCATCATTATCATCTCAGCCCATATATATCCCACTATTGGGCTCGAGCCTCCTCTACTATGGGAGGAAATTGTCCTATAATTGAGGGAAATATACTATATCATACTGGTCAGACAGGTTGGTATAGGGTTTTGTTTCAAGTTTCCCTTATCTCGCATAGATATAGTCGTCTTATCTCGCATATCTCGCGTAGTCGTCTTTTACGACATCCACTGGCAAAATAGGGAGTGGTGAATTGTATTCTTATTCCGTCACCACACGGACGAACCCAGTATTATGTTATTTATTATTATTTATAAGTTTTCTTACGTCCACGTTATCTGTATTCCTTGTACGAGTTACAAGGTAAAAGTTGTCATTATCTCACCCAATATATATCACGATGTTTGGCATGGGCATCTGTATCATTATACACAGACTTGACAGTGAAAAATATGAATTTCTCTCTTAATTTTTAGTTTTGTAATCTCAAGGATAGAGTGAGGAAATAACAGTGATACAGAGGAAGAGGTAATCAGAAGTATTCTATGTTCGCGTGACATTCATAATTCAAAGTCTCCGTTAAAGAAATATTCAGTCAAATCTACAAAAACACTGATTTCTGTCCGACCGATGATTAAAATTCGCAATATCACATTCATAAAAAATGACAGCCCGCTGAGTTTCTTGCCGGATCTTCTCAGCTTGTAGCCGCATTCCGATCCGGTGGTAGATATTGTATTGTGTTGCTCAAACGATGTATAAATTTGACAATATGTAAGTGGCCTTAAGGGGCCAATGCAGAATAAATGATTTGATTTGACATCAGCTGCCTGTTTGAGTGTCTGAACCAATAAGACACATATAATAAAGTTTAGTATATGAATTATATATAAATATCTGGAACATAAGATGATTCAATAAACAACTATCTGTCATTACAAACATAGATAGGTGGTGCATCCTCTTTAGAGAAAAATCTGACCTTCCGAAACGAAAAGAGGCCGTCAGAAATAGTGGCCAAGATCTACGGGTGATAAACAAAAGAATGTAATTACAAATTAAATCGTTAATGGTCACGGGCTGACGCTGAATAGTGTTCGAAACGTTGGGCAATCAAAAATTACATATAAACGCAATAAAATCTGAAAAAATAATTTTATTTATAATGTGTAATACTTGCGTAAACATCAAAAAATAATATAATTATAAAAATCCTCTTTTTTTTAATATGTTGATTGTGTTTTGCATCTAAAATCTGATATACAATCCTTCAGCCCATCTGATAAATGGTTTACACATAAAAACTAATATAATAATATCTGGTTGACCGAGCTTCGGAATATCTTTGTTGTATTTTTGTCGAATTTATTTAGATATATATTAATAAAAAAAATAATAATGAAAAAAATATAAAAAAAATACAAAAAGAGAATAATAATAACACTGAGATTCGATCCGACGCTGTTTGAATTCCAAAACAATACTAAAATAAAACTTGACAACTCCCCAACTGAGCTATCGTAGCTCATGACGTTGACGCCGAAATTTGAATTCATATTCTTTTAAAATTTAATGTCATTGTATTGTTTTGCTAAAAATACCGACAAAACAACATTTTATATAAATAAAACATAGCTGAATCGATTTTTTGGCCTCGAAACCAAGTTGTATGCCAAGTTTCATCAAAATCGTTGGTACCGTTTCCGAGATCCTGAATATATATATACAAGAATTGCTCGTTTAAAGATATAAGATACTACGAGACAATCTTATGTATAATCCAATATACGTATAAAAGGAACATATACACCGAGCAAGCTAGTAATTGATCCCAAAGATGTAGTTACGTTCAAGGCACCCCTAGGCGTAACAATATCATTTAGTAAACGTTTCAGGTAAAGCATGAAGCGAAATTGTAAATCGATCCACGCGCTATTCTTAGTAAAATCATATTGAAAATTCATGATGGGAAAACGGCATAATGTAATGAATGTATGATTAAGAAATGAAGTGATTATATCCCAGTGAATTACTTAAGCCATCGGAGAGTAAGGTTCTTATCTACATAGCGTTTCATACCTTATTTACAAGTCATAAAATATCATTTTTGACTACAAACCTTCACCATAATGTGAAAAAATAGCCTATACATACCACACTATACAAGGAATAGGGTGCAAAGATATTTTTTTTATTATTATTATTCAAACAAATCAGACCATCATTTCGGCCCACATAAGTCCCACTGTTGGGTTCGAGCCTCCTCCATAATAGGAGAAAAATTGTCCTAATGTACCACACTGGTAGCAGACGGGTTTTATATCAAGTTTCCTTCCACTTGCATGATGATGTTATTGAATAATATATTACTTAGTCGTCTTTTACGACATCGATGGGCAAAATTGGGAGTGGTGAATTGTATCCGTACTCTATCACCATACGGAAATATATATTTAAACTTATAATAAAGAATTTATCCACATAAAGTGATGCACTTTATAGTTATGTATGATACTAAAACGTGAGATTTACATAAAATCAAAACTGTCACGTCACATGCCATTTACTCTTTTATTAGAACTTGTTGGCCATTAATTTGAATTGTATGCTTATTTTTCGCTATTGATATCCCAATACCCCCGCCCAAACCGTTCGAAACAATGGGACGGACGTTGTACAGTCCCATAACTTACCTTTTTGAACATCCCTACCACTAATTACACTAACCATCGATATAAATTCCTTATTTTAGATGACCTATCCAGCAGGTTTTTCTTTCGAATACCATAGACTGTGGTAAGATCCTCACACGCTCAGACTCCCTACCGGTGTCGGACTAAATCCTAGTTCAGCCACTTAGCCGTCTTTTACAAAATCCACAGGTAAGAGAGGGGATGATGAATTGTATTCTTACTCTGTCATCACACGGAAAAGAAAACTTATAATGCCTACTGTAATTCCAACCCGACTGCCGAGCATGTCAATTAAGCCTTTTTCTCCTTAACATACCTCCACGCTCAGCAGTGGTCGTCTTTAAACTGATGAGTAGAATATTCATAACGAAATGATAATTTTATTTATTACCTTCTAAAATAAAATACTGCTTGTTGATTTTCTGCATCATTTTCCGCCTCTTATCGTAATGGTTAACATGACCATATTTTGACGATCTGGCTTTTTATAAATAATGACTTTGAACGGACGAAACGGAAAATATAAATGGTAACCGACGCCCGATAGGAAATGGGGCAATGTAATGCTTAACAATAAACGATTTTAATGTTACCATATTTCTTTAACTGTCGTTATTACGAGTCTTATGAATATTTCTACTGGCCATATTTTTTTTACTTACTTATTAACTTATCATGACAATATCATACTTTATGAAAGTCATTTAAAAACTTTCATAACTTTACCTGTAAATTTAATGAATAAATTATAGAGCGTAATCCCTTCCACTTGTATTTGTAGACTTACATATATGTAATTGTAGACTTATGACCTACTTTAAATATTTATAATTTACCTTAAAAATGTACATAAAATTAAATGATATTATTACTTTTTAAAATCATATTCCATGTGAAAGTCGTGTTGAATAACGAAAAATGTTAAAATTATTGTTCTGAGTCTGGATGTAATTTCTGTTTTAATTCGTAAATCTGTCCATTTCTGTCCATTAATTCATAAATCTAGACACGCGGCAGCGTGTCAAGCCAAGTTCAAGCAAAGGAACTGGCTGGCCAGCGCCGAGTCTAATATTACACGAACCACTTGGTGCCACTTTTGGCCCTTCTATAACTCAAAACCTCTTTAACGTAAACACATAAAACTACTAGTGTTTAATTATATCCATAAGGACATATAGAAGCCCAAATTTCATGAAGCTAGCTCAAACGGTTATAAAGATATGAAGGTCAAAAAGTCGTAAATTTTAGCACTGACTGACTGACATATAGTACCTAAATCTAACCTACTTCCAGGTGACCTAGAAGGATGAAATTTGGAATCCAGCTCGGTAATTGTGTGTAAGCGTAGGAAAAAATCTAAAAATAAAAAAGTAAATAATAAGGGGGGTCCCCATACAATTTATTTTTTAATTGTAGCGTTGGAACCGTTACAACGTTACAAGCAGATATTTAAAACTATCCCAATATATGTATTATTATATTTGCTATATAACAGAAATATAAAAATAAAGTTAAGTCAAAAAATAAGTGGTCTCCCCATACAAAAAACTTGTAATACGCGCTAAACAACCGACCAACGGTGTGTCGTCGGCGGCGCGCGGCACCACATAATTATACACAGAACTGAAGTAAATCTACATAAAAGCGCTCCCGAGCAACACATAAACATAGGCACCGCTTACGAATACCGATTTAGTTAGTTTTCTTTACAAAAAGTAATGATATCCCACCAAAAACATAAATGTAAAAAAGGAAAGGCAAGTTCAATACAAAAATTATGCTTGGCTGTGGGCTTCGCCGCAAAAGGAATGGAGATCTAAATGAGTGCCAAGTTCTATGCAAAATCCAAATATGTATTTATAGGAACAAAATAACATTATGAACAAGTATTAAACTCTATTTCTTTGCTTTATTGGATACCTATAACAATTACTGTTATTTAAAAAAATGTGAGATCTTAAAGTAGGTTAGATTTGACTTGGCCAGTTTTCATTAGGTATAATAGGTCATACCACGCTGGTCAGATGTGTTGGTATAGGGTTTAATTTCGAGTTTTCCTTCTCATGCATAGATATTATATGCATGTTATATCTCCTAGTCGTCTTTTACGACACCCACGGGCAAGAGAGGGGATAGTAAATTATATTCTTATTACGTCACCACACGGAATACTACCTAATATAATTCACAATTATAATTCAAAAGGTTATGACCAGATCCTACAAGCAGCATCAGAGGCAACTATTAGAATAGCCATTATATTGAAGAGTAATTATTCAAGCAACTCAAAAGTCTTAATGCTCCACAACTTTACATGTTCAAATATAAAATAGCGTCTCTAGCTAAAGGACATATATCAAATGTTGGACAAGGACATAAGGCATATAAAGCGTGAGCCGAACTATGGATGATAAATACTTATGGCATACTTTTTTATAGGTCATAATACAGCAATATTAAGGAATATAGATGATACATGTAAAATTTATATGTACTGAAATTATATAAAGGTAAAGAAACATGACTATTCAGTGCGTATGAATAAGTATGATCGTGTAAATAAGTATTTAAAATAAATTGTTACATAGATTATGGTTCCGTGCGATGACGTAGTAAGAGGGTTTTTGGCGGGAATCTGTAGTGTCATGCGGTGTTCTTGTATTTTTTATTTTTTTTATTTAAGACAACACCCTGCACTAAGGAAATAATCCTTGTATTGGGGGGGACTTTACAAACATATAATTAACGTACACAAATTACATCCAGACTCAGAACAACAATTTGTGGATCGCACAAAGTGTTGTCCTGCGTGGGATTTGAACCCCCGACACTGGCGCTGTAGGTCGCCATCTTAACCACTACGCCATCTGTGCAGTCAATTATTATATTCAATATCTTAGTATTTTAACGTGTTATGTTAAATAATCTTGATGACATTTTATGTAATAATATCAGGTTGACCGAGCTTCGCTCGGAATATTTTTGTAGAATTTATTTAAATATATATTAATAAAAAATAAAAATTATATAAAAGAATTACAAAAAGAGAATAATAATAACACCGAGATTCGAACCGACGCTGTTTGGATGCTACAAAACTCAAAATTAAAATCAGCCGTCTCCCAACTGAGCTGCCGTATCTCTTGACGTTTACAACGAAATTTGAATTCATATTCTTTTAAAATTTAATGTCATTTATTGTTATGCTAAAAACACCGACAATAGAACATTTTCTATAAATAAAACCTAGCTAGATCGATTTTTTGGACCCGAATCCTCTAGTATGCCAAGTTTCAACAAAATCGTTGGAGCCGTTTCCGAGATCCTGAATATATATATATATATATATATATATATATATATATACAAGAATTGCTCGTTTAAAGATATAAGATATAGCGACAGAACTGCTGAGGTGTAGTGAATATGATATAAAACTGCTATACATACCTTTGTATTTCCACCAAAATTCTCAGAAGATACCCTTAACAGTGGCCATTACACTGTTAAGGGCGACACTTTGACTTACTGACAGACCATTACTGACATGAAGAAACTGAGAACTTGAAAAGATAATTATAACTCGACACTGGCAAAAATGGCTCGTATTTGTAGCTGACCAAGACAAAAAAGAAGAAGAAGAAGACGTAGTAAGAATACAATTCACCACGTCCTATGTTGGCCGTGGATAAACTCGATATAAAACCCCTCGATTCCAACCCGCCTGACCAGCGGTCTATAGTAGGTCAATTGAGCTGTGATGATGATGGTACAATCTATGTATATTAAGAAACTGGTTGATAGAGTGATCACCACCGAGTCGAAACTGCTGAATATCATCAACATCACTTAGCCCATCGCCGTTCACTGCTCGACGTAGGCCTCCCTAGTGTGCCGCCTGCATCCTACGACGCCCGGCAACCTTCACCAGGTCGTTGATCCACCCAGTTGCGTCCTACACTGTGTCGTCCGTTACGTTGTCGACACTCAAGAACCTATCTTCCCCAGCGATTATCGGTTTATCGAATGATGTGGCCTACCTATATCCACATATAGAAATATTAAATTGTGATAATAGTTCCTTTATGTGACATAGAGACTCAATATCAAAATCTTTTATAAAAATCCATCCTAAAAGGGATGCAACACAGTTGTTTAAGGAAATAAAAGAATTTTAACCATTGCATTAAAATTTAGCGCAAATACTTTTCAGTAAAAATAAATAAACACGTATTTCAGCATTTGTCAATTTTCATCCTCTAAGTCTAAGACTATAAAATAAAGGATTATTTGCTTAATGGAAATCATATTTAACGGGTACGTCATACACGATTTCAACCCCGAGAAAGTCACAGGCAAAAACTGTATTTAATCAATCTTGTGGCAAAGACAAATTTCTACTACAATTGATTGAAATAATTATTAATTACTCATACAAGGCATATCAATAACAATACAAATACAATACAACAATATCAATCAATACATATCAATTAATTATAATCAAATCATTTCAAGAACCAGGACAACAAAAATTAGAATCCTAATTATATTCAAATATTCCAACTGATTATTTTAAATGTTATTTTTAAGTATGGCATATGGTTAAAAATAAAATAACGACAAAAACTTTCTGACTCGGAACAGAGAGAACATATCTCATATTTTACTAGGAACCCGCCCTCGCTTCCCTTCGGTTTCAATCGCCTTACCCACATACTTCCCGTTCTTGTGGGAATACCGGGATAAAATAAAGCCCAAGTTATTCCTTATATAGACAGCTACCTGATAGTAAAATATTATTAAAATCGGTCCAGCCGTTTTGAAGAGTACCTCAAACAAACAGACAGATAGATAGACAGACTGACAGACCAAAAAAATTTTAAACTTTTAGGTATAGTTGTCGTGCAAATAACCGTGTAAGCATGAAAAAAGCCCAGTATTTTGATATTACAAACACACTTCAATTTTATTTATTTGTATAGAGTATAAATAAAATGGGTAGATGATGGCCTCATAAAAAGGTCCAAAGTTGCTAATCGCGCTAGCTATGAAGAAGGCTAGACTCGCTATTTCTCTATATGATAGAATTCGGAATACGGCAATCCGTAGAAGAACGTCTATAACCGAAATAGCCCGCAGGACTATGACATTGAAATGTCAAAGGCCAGGTTACATCGCTCGTCGAAACGATAACTGTTGGAGAAAAAAGGTTCTGGAGTAACGACCACAAATTAGATGACGCCGCGTAGTACGAACCCCTATTAGGTGGACTTACAACATCTTCGCAGAGACCCGTTAGATGCAAGTAGCATAAGACCGTTCCGAGGCCTACGTCAACGGCTACGGGCTCATAAATGGATGAAAAATAGGTAGTCTTTTTTTTGTGTGACTTAGTTTTTAGCCGCAGATGGCTGTGAAAATCTTACCCGAACTGTTGGGTGAGCGCTGAGGGCTCTCAACCCGTATAGGTAGTTTTAAAAACTAAAGAACACGTTTATGTAAATTAACGATATAAAAATTGCGACGCAGAAAATAGGAACACCGCCATCTATCGAGTTACACCAAAATCGCTAATTCTGTAAGAGTAATGGCACAAACTATTTAAACTATTGTATTGTCATCGGTCTTATGATAAATGTGCAAAGTTTCACATTAATTTGACGTTTTGAAAGGGTGAAAATTAGCCCCGAAGATTCCGTTACGTACTAAGCGAGTTAATATAAGCGTGTAAATAAGGAAATGTTTTTTTCGCGTGATGACGGAGTAAGAATACAATTCACCCCTCTCTTCCCAGTGGGTGTCGTAAAAGACGACTAAAGGATTAAATATACATGTAACATCTATGCAAGGGAAGAAAAATTCGAAAGGAAACCCTATACCAACATGTTTGACCAGCGTGGTAAAGTAGGTCAATTTTCCTGCCATGGTCTTCTCCAAGGCACGAGCTCAACAGTGGGACGTACATGGGCTGAGATGATGATGATTAATAAAAAAAAATACCTCTCTTTTACACTTTCTATTATTACTCGTTATTATGTAATTTAATATAAATGTTATTTTATTAATAGTTGATCTAATAACTATGTCACTATATATAAAAAGTATACCAATACCCGACTAATCCCAGTACTGAAAAGAGCCATAAGCCGGCCTAATGAATCGATAGCCCTAGTAACAAGAAAGCTATTTCTTATTTATTATCTTCTTTGAGTGGTTTTCTTCATATAGTATATTAATGTTATCAAGTTTTCAATAAATGATGAACGTACCTATGAAATAGAATTGGGCAGACGGCGGAGTGGTTAAGGTACCCATATATTATGTCAAGAATTACAGCTTCGATGGCCACGCAGTATCTTATATCTTTAAACCGGCAATTCTTGTGTATCTTAATATATATAAATTACGTGTCACGTTGTTTGTACGCGATGGACTCCTAAACTACTTAACGGATTTTAATCTTTGCACACCGTGTGCAGCTTGATCCAACTTGAAAGGATAGGATAGTTTATATCTTAATTTATAGTCGCAATATTATTTTATTGCAAATTATTTGTCTATTATTTGACATTCACAATTATCTGTTAACTCCAAACGATTTTAACAGATGCCGATATCTGTTGAGTGGATTGAGTAATTAATTAATAGATGCTTTGTCAAACTTACAAACGTGTCATATACGATGTTAACTTGCTTTTTTACATAGATGCCATTTGTAAAAAATATGACGACCTCCGTGACAGATGGTCGTCTACAATTCTACTGAAATAGTTTAATAAAATTTAATATAACAAAAACATTAGCCACAGCAACGCGTGGCCGGGTCTGCTAGTTTATATATATACTAGCAACCCGCCCTCGCTTCGCTTTGATTTCAGTCGCCTTACTCGCGTAGTTCCCGTTCCCGTGGCTATACTGGGATAAAATATAGCCTATGTTACTCAGGGATATTGTAACATTCTAATGGTGAAAGAATTTTCGAAATCCTTCCAGGAGTTTTTGTGTTTATTCGTAAGGAACGTTTCCTCTTTATAATATTAGTGTAGATTACACCCTTAGAGGGTGAAAATTAAAAAATGCTGAAACACTTGTTTATTTATTTTTACTAAAGAGTATTTTTGGAGAATTTGAAGAAAATCGATGTAGATTTTTTTTTCTCCTCATACAAACTTTGTTACTGTGGTTTACCTCCTAGGGGTTGAATTTCAAAAAACCCTTTCTTGGTAGGTTTCTACGTCACGCAAAGAAACTAATGTCAAAATTTCATGTTTCTGGCTTCAGTAGTTTCGGCTCTGTGATAAGTCAGTAAACTGACATCTTTCTACCTATTTTACACCCTTATAGGATGAAAATGGACAAACGCTGAAACACGTGTTTATTTATTTTTATTAAAGAGTATTTGTACTTAATTTGAAGATAGTAGCTGAAGATTTTTATTTCTTTCCATACAAACTTTGCCGTTGCGTTTCACCCCCTTAGGGGTAGAATTTCAAAAAAATCTTTATTATAGAGTGCCTACGTCACGAAATGAAACTACTGTCTAAATTTCATTTTTCTAGCTTCAGCAGCTTCGGCTCGCCCTGTTGCTTCATATGTGTATTATTGTTAACGCCCCCGCAACACCCCTTGCAGGTGGAATTTCGTAAAATCCGTTCTTAGCTGACCTCTACTCGACGAAAGGAATATTTCTGCCAAATTTCAAGTCTGTACGCCTTATGGTTCCAGAGATATGGTGATGAGTCAATATATCATTCGCAAAACCCGCCTGTCCTATATATATATATATATATATATATATATATATAGATAATGCACAAATGATTTTAGTGAAACTTAGTATACAAGAGGTTTCGCGGGCAAAAAATCGACCCAGCTAGGTTATATTTATAGAAAATGTCGTCTTGTCGGTGTTTTTAGATAATCAATAAAATGTCATTAGTATAGGAATATAAATTTAGCTGACGCCGTCAAGAGTAGACAATAGCTCAGTTGGGAAGTTGCCCAGTCGCATTCAAACAGCCTGAGATCGGCTCTCAGTGTTATTATATTGTTTTTATATTTTTTGATATTTTTCGATTATTTAATCATTTTTATTATTTTTTTTTTTTATTAATATATATCTAAATATTTTATCTAAATCATCTAAATATTCGTCAAAAATACAATTTACCAAGAGCAAAGCTCGGTCAACCAGAAATTAATACTTTGTGTATGTATACTAATTGGTGTCCTAGGTCGTTTTCTTTGCCAGGCTAATAATGTACCCACAAAAAAAAAGGCTAATAATGTAGACGCACGCCATCCATTTTGTTCGGGGTTACGAAGGGCGCTGCATGATCCCATAACCCACCGTATTCCCTTCCCATCGCCATTGGACCAACCGGGATCTTTGTGGCCAACCCGGCTGGTTACCCTATCGGTTACTATCACCCGTTGACGCCCCGGTAGCAACCTCAAACCAGTGCCGCCGGGACGTCACACTCGCGCTGTTAATCTTTTTTTTTTTTTTGGGACTAATCCCACCACGCGCTGTTAATCTCTCTGCAGGTAACGGTAGTCCCCCTAGCCGAGGCCACGGGTGACTGGACCGAGGATTTAGTCCGTCACTCGCTGAGAGGTCAACCGCGCGACGGTGACCGTCGTCCCCGAGGGGGGACGTCGTGAGCAGTGAGTACCCCGCCATCGGGGTATTCCGTCCGGCCGTCAACTGAAGACAAGGAACTCTGCGCCGGTAGTCGGCTCATCGACGAAGGCGACGTGCCACGGGTGGATCATGGGGCTGCGCGGCGCCCTTCTTTCGTCCCGGACGGAGCCGGGCGGCGAGCGAAGCTGATCATGACCCAACCCCAAAAAAAAAAGAACGTCCGTTTTCTGTAATTTTGTAATCGTTTATGTTTGTAAAGTTCCCTTACAATGGGAGAATTCATTACTTAGTGCTGGTCTTTAAAAATAAAACTATATTTTTACAGAGATATGTGTAGGTAAGTAGAACAGGGAACGTCTCATTAATAACGATGACTTGTGACATCAAATATTGTATTATTATAATGGCGATTAATGGCGTAAAGTATCCAAAAAACCGGCACAGTAAATACAATATTAAGACACCGTAAAATCAGTAAAAGTTGTTCAATTTCAAATATCATATTTTTATGTTACTGGTTTTTGTTAATATTTAATTAAGCCGCAGTGAAGATAGTTCCGTGTGGTGACGGAGTAAGAATACCATTCACCACTCCGTATTTAACCCGTAGATGTCTTAAAAGACTACTAAGAGGTACATATCTTAATATGTATATAACGTGTACGCAAGAGAAGGAAATTTCGAAATGAAACCCTATACCAACCTGCCTGACCAGCATGGTATAGTAAGGTAATTTTTCCCCCAATTGTGGAGGAGGCTCGAGCCTAACAGTATATGAGCTGAAAATGATGATGAATTATAATTGTAATGTGTAAATCAATTGTTAATTAAATAAATAAATATCTTAAAAGTTTCAACTGTATTAAAATACTCTACAGACATGTTACCTGCTTGCATCTCTTAATCGTTTTGTTAATATTTCGGGTCAATAGGTGAAGAAATAATTATAAAGAACTTTAAAATGCACATAAACGTATATTAATATTGTACTTGTACATTAGATTGCAGAAAAAGGAAGGAAGGAAACAAAGTTGCCAACACAAATGACACAAAAAACTTATACAGCTAACTTAAGATTAAAGGGTTGCGTTATCAAATTCCAATATGTTTTAACCACATTACAAATCCCTAAAGACATGTTTCCTACTAACATATCTTATTCCTTACAGTATACAAGAAAAATAAAGCGATGTGGAATAGTTTTCGTACTTCATCATGAAATTATTAAAACATAATATATTTTAAATCTATTCTACTGGCATATTTACAAACGTTTTTAACGAAGAAGGGTTTAAAATTTTAACGTCAAATGATAGTACAAATCATCATCGTCATATACGTCCCACTACTGTAACCATTTTAGTCGGATGGGTTGATATAAAGTTTTAGTTTGAGTTTTCCTTCTCTTGCAGAGATATTATCTGCATATCAGTGGACTTTTATGACACCTACGGACAAGAAATAGGGCGGGCAACTGTACTTTTACTTCGTTAGCACACAGAAAAATTAATAATTATAAAGAAATAAGTAATAAAGGAAATATATTAATTTATCCGAACATATATTCTAACTTAGTACCTATAATACGATTTATTTTCATATTATATATAAATATGTATGTTCTTATAACCTACTTGTGTTCCCCAACTGCCTTTCTCAACTGCCGAGCGTTCAATCATAATAAAACTATTTATATCTTACCCCCAAGTTAATGTGATAATAGGCTTTAGTTGTCTATAAAGCCGTAACAAAAATCAATATAATGAAGCATAAATATATTTTTCTAATAACTGAAATATTTTATATTTATACAATAATAATTTTCCGTGTGGTGACGGAGTAAGAATACAATTCATCACTCCATATCTTACCTGTGGATGTCATAAAAGAAGACTAAGGGATATAATATGCACATAACATCTGTGCACGAGAAGGAAAGCTCGAAATGAAACCCTACCAACATATCTGACCGGCATGGTATAGTAGGTTAAATTCGCTCCCATTATGGACAAGACCCGAGCCCAACAGTGGGACGTATGTGGGCTACGATGATGATGACTACATTACTCGAAGGTGTCGTAAAAGACGACAAAGAGCTTTATATCAACCTGGGCTAACCCCATCTTATGCCGTCTAATCTAACGTCAGACAGATGGTCATAAACTATTGTCATAACCTTAGCAATATATAAGATAGAAGTAAAGTACGTATTACGTTGACTCTAAGTAATTAGGATATGAGTGAGAAGATGATTATGATGATATGGTGATGGAGTAAGAATACAATTCACCATTTGATTTCTTGCCCGTGGTTATCATAAAAGACGATTGTAATATGCATATAACATTTATACAATAAAAGGTAAACTCCAAAAATTGCGTGGTATAGTAGGTCAATTTCCCTCTCAATGTGGAGGAGGCTCGAGCCTAACAGTGGGACGCATAAAAGCTGTGATGATGATGATGAAATAGTGGCAAATGAATGTACAGCTTCCATTTCATTTGCCTATACACGTCCATAAATTGAAATTGGTCTCGCTATTATTGCTATATAATGTCATCATCATTCATCATCATTTCAGCCTATCGCTGTCCACTGCTGGACGTAGGCCTCCCTCATGTTGCGCCACAATGAGCAGTCCTGTGCCGCCTGCATCCAACGACGCCCAGCTACTTTCACTAGGTCATCGGTCCACCTAGTGGGGGGGCGTCCTACACTGCGTCGTCCGATACGTGGTCGCCACTCGAGAACCTTTCTTCCCCAGCGGTTGTCGGTTCGTCGAGCGATGTGGCCTGCCCATTGCCACTTCAGCGTGCTAATTCTTCGTGCTATGTCGATTACACCCGTTCTTCTGCGGATTTCCGTATTCCGGATTCTATCTCGCAGAGAAATCCCGAGCATAGCCCGCTCCATAGCACGCTGAGCGACTTTGAGCCTTGATATGAGGCCTACATTTAGGGACCACGTTTCCGTGCCGTAAGTCATCACTGGTAACACACACTGGTCAAAGACCTGTGTTTTCAGACACTGAGGTATGTTGGACGAGAAGATCCTCTTAAGTTTCCCGAACGCTGCTCAACCGAGTTGGATTCGTCGGCTGAGCTCTTTCTCGAAATTGGATCTACCTAACTGGACTGTTTGTCCTAGGTAAACATAGTGATCGACAACTTCAAGAATCGCATTGCCAACTAGGACCGGTACAGGAATGACATGAGCATTTGACATGACTTTCGTCTTGTCCATGTTCATTCGTAAACCCACTAGTTGGGATACCCTGCTGAGATCATTGAGCATTGTGCCAAGGTCCTCCATGGATTCTGCCATAACGACTATATCGTCCGCAAATCGAAGATGAGTGATGTATTCGCCGTTAATGTTGATGCCGAGTCCAGTCCAGTCTAAGAGCTTGAAGACATCTTCCAGTGCAGTGGTGAACAGTTTCGGAGAGATAACATCTCCCTGTCTCACGCCTTTCTGCAACTGGATCGGTTTCGTACTCTTATTCCGGATACGGACTGATATTGTGGCGTTCCTATACAAACACTTCAGCACTTCGATATAGCGATAGTCGATTTGGCACCGCTGAAGGGACTGCAGCACCGCCCAACTTTCGACTGAATCAAAGGCTTTCTCATAGTCCACAAACGCTAAGCACAGGGGCCGATTATACTCCTCGGTCCTTTGTATAATCTGCCGAAGCGTGAGGATATGGTCTATGGTGCTATAGCCTTTTCGGAAGCCGGCTTGTTCGGGCGGCTGGAAGTCATCGAGCTTGCGCGAGAGTCGATTGGTAATGACCCTCGAGAACAACTTATAAACATGGCTCAGGAGTGAGATGGGTCTGTAGTTCTTTAGAAGAGCTTTGTCACCCTTCTTGAAGAACAGCATCACCACACTCCTGGTCCACGACTCTGGAACGTCGCCCCCGAGGATAACGGAATTAAATAGCTTTTGAAGGGCTATTAAGACTGGCTTGCCGCCCGCCTTCAGAAGCTCTGCCGTAATTCCGTCATCTCCCGGTGCCTTACCATTACGTAGTTGTTTGAGAGCCATTCTGATCTCGTACAAGCTAATGTCTGGGATTTCTTCGGTATAGTGCCGAGTTAGCTTGGATCTGGGATCTTGGACCAAGCCGACAACGGGATTTCGGGATGATTTGTATAACTGTCCATAGAACCTTTTAAATAAAACTACTTTACGGATTTTATCGCGTTTGTATTTGATTTTTGATTACCCGACGTTTCGAACACTTTACAGCGTTCATGATCACGGGTGGACTAAGATGTCTCACGTCCAACAAGTTATTGTTACTGCAGAAAATTTATAATTATCTACCCGATACAGGAATTAGTTATTAAATATTGACCCACATTTTGATACAAAATTTATTGCCAGTGTAAGAAGAAAATTATGAAATAAAAATTTGTTTTTATTAACATAAATCGTCGAAATATTTTTAAAAGTAGTGTTAAAAACCTTTTTAAGCTTTTCAAATATGTTATGACACCATTTGAATGCACAAACCGTCATAATTACCTATTTATTTTTTAAGAGTTGCGTACGTACGTGCAGTACAATGACTTGTACGTTACGGAACGGTTCCGGCGTAAGCTTCATTAGGCTCCAATTGAAATGCTTCACTTTTTACCTTACCTTCTATACGTTATTATTCAATGTGTGTGTATATATAATGTGGTTATCACATTTCGCTGCTGGGTTCACAATCGGAGTTGATATTATTAGTTCCCCAGGGAAGTACTCGTACTCTGTCCACTCCACTATTACCTCGGTTTTTACGACTGTCTTGGATAAATAAACGGTAACATTATATTCTGAAGCTATTACCACATGGAAAATACCTTACAAACATCTTCATCGACATCATCAGTTCATATACAACCCACTGCTGGGCTCGAGCCTCCTCCGCAATAAGAGGGAAATTGATCTTACTATACCATACTGGTTAGACAGGTTGGTATATAGTTTTATTCCGCGTTTTCCTTCTCTTGCATAGATGTTAAATGCGTATTATATAGGGATATAATACGCACCGTGGAGGTCGTAAAAGACGACTAAAGGTAGTCTTTTACAACATCCACGGTTATGATTATTAGATATTCTTACTCCGTCACCACACGGAAAGCAGCACAAACAGCTAACTGGATTCCAAATTGTACGCTTTTCTTATAAACTTATTCATGCTTATACCAAATTGATGCCTACCTCGAATATGCTTTCACTACGCCTACAAGATAAATGGGTGTAATAGAACCACTAAAATGAGGTCTTAAACCGACTATTCTAGTCATTATACAACATTATAGTTTATTTGGCGTTGTCACTATTCCCTAGCTATTGATCTGAAGAGCTAGCCAACGCCACGCATCAGCTGACGTCGGTAGAAGTACTACGAAACGCGTAGCCCCTTGGCAAGATTTTTATGTTACGCAACCATTACGTTTATTTATAGAACATTGTAGCTAACGTTTAGTAAAAAAAAACAAAATGGTGTGGCAATAATGCTATGGTTACGTAAGTTTATGTTAGGCGAAATTTCATTGATGAAAAATGATCTGCATAGTAACGGGCAGTGAGGTTTATAAGTTTGTGTTAAAGCCACAGCCGTACCTTTCAGTTGTGTGCGTTGATACAGGCGCAAGATAATGAGGTCCATTGTTGCGAGTTGCTCGTCCGATGGATACAGCTACACTCTGGAAATAGGACAGAAGGAAAGTTTACGAACTATTCATGCAGAAAATCGAAAATAGATAAAGGTTAGGAATGATTAAAGCGTAGAGGAAATATATAAAGCTTAAATACGGCTTGTTGGAAGATAAGGAAGTTACTGTGTTTATATTATACTAGCAAATTGCTACAGTCTCTTTTTCTAAATTCGTATACGTCCCACTGTTGACTCGGGTCTCCAGCTCAATAGGAGGGAAACTGTCCTACCACGCGATTGAATGAGATTAATTAGCAATAATTATCGAGTTTGAATTCTCTAGCACAGATGTTATATGGTATCTGCATATATCATATCCCACGCGTCTTTTACGAGATCCACAGGCAAGAAAGAGGGTGGCGAATTGTATTCTTACCCCGTCCCCACATAAAATGTTTTCCATAAGTGAAAGAATTTTTACAATCGATATAATGGATTTAATGGTTACTCCTACAGTAACAAACAAAGACTTACATTGGCAATTATAATATTACTCATACTTTCTTGCTTACTGAATTATACAGCGCTTTCTTACATTTCAATACAATTAGTTGCTTTACATAAGAGATCATTCACCCAAGGAAGAGCGGTGGAATAAAAAATCTCTAGATGACTTTATACCAGATGAGCGGTGTTAAAATCTTTTTATTGAGTACTAGCAACCCGCCCTCGCTTCGCTTCGGTTATAGTCGTTTTACCCGCGTAGTTCCCGTTCCCGTGGGAATAACTGGATAAAAATAGCCTAGTTTACGCCCTGATATTATAGCTTTCCATTGGTGAAAGAATTTTTGAAATCGGTCCAGCCGTTTTGAAGATTACCCGGAACAAACAGACAGACAGACAGACAAAAATTTTTTAATTGCTATTTTAGGCATAGGTGTCGTGTGTCGTGCAAATAACCTTGTGAACATGAAAAAAGTCTATTATTTTAACATTACAAACAGACACTCCAATTTTATTTATTGGTATAGATTTTTCTTATGATCGGCAATAAATTTAATTAGAAAAGATAAACCGGACAAATCGGAAACATAGTTTCCATTACGCTATATTATGAAATGGGGTAAACAAAAATGGACTGGTCAACTAATAAATAGGATGATGTACAGGTACGATAAGGGCACATCGTTAGGAATACAAGAGAGCTTAAAGGGGCCTTTAAGTGAGCCTTAAGGATGATTCGAATAATTGGTAAGGGACCCACATGCACGGCAATTTTCTGATTATGATAGGGAGAGAACAAGGATTTAGAATTTTATGAGAGTCTTCATCAGAGTTGATATGCGTCCCACTACTGGGCTTGAGCTTTCTCCATATTGGAGGGGAAATTTACCTATATATCACGCTGATCAAGCAAACCCTATACCAAATAAGGTTTTATTTCGAGTTTTTCTTCTCTTACATATGTGCTATATGTGTCCCTTAGTCGTCTTCTACGATAACCACTGGCGAAATAGGGAGTGTTGAATCGCATTCTTACTCCGTCATCACACGGAAGAACAAAGCATGTAAATTTCTTGATGAAAATTCAAATACGGCTCTTATTTCTTTTTATATTATATCCGTGGCAACAAAAGTTTTAATGTGGTACTTAAAGACACAGTACTGAATATTGGATCGCTATTATCGAACACAAACATTACAATCGAATAAAATTGTCATCGTAATTGTGTCGTAAATGTGATCTCGTGACTACTTTATATTTAATAGCAACCTGCCCTCGCTTCGCTTCGGTTTCAGTCGTCTTACCGGCGTAGTTCCCGTTCCCGTGGGAATACCGGGATAAAATATAACCTAGTTTACACCCTGATATTATAGCTATCCATTGGTGAAAGAATTTTCGAAATCGGTCGAGCCGCTTTGAAGATTACCCGGAACAAACAGACAGACAGACAAAAAAAATTGATTTTTAGGCACATGTATAGTGCAAATAACCGTGTGAGCATGAAAAAAGCCTATTATTTTGACATTACAAACAGACACTCCAATTTTATTTATTGGTATAGATAGCAACCTGCCCTCGCTTCGCTTCGGTTTCAGTCGTCTTACCCGCGTATTTCCCGTTCCCGTGGGAATACCGGGATAAAATATAGTCTATGTTACTCCCTGATATGCTTTCCATTGGCGAAAGAATTTTTGAAATCGGTCCAATAGTTTCGGAGCCTAATAACATCAATACAAATAAACAAATCTTTCCTCTTTATAATATTAATGCAGATTTACATACATAATGCACGGAAAGATATTTGCACAGTTCATCTTCCTTAGCGGCATTAATGTATGTCATATGTTCTAGACTAGATTAAACTCGATCTAACAAGTTCCCTGTTGGAAATATAATTTGCTCTAACAAACATTGGTATTGCTAAACAGAGAGTAATAAATTTATATTTGTATAACATACAAGAATATTTAATTATTTTCCAGCATGGTATAGTAAGTTTATTTCCCTCCTATTGGGGAGGAGGCTCGAGCTCGGCAGTGGGACGTATATGAGACGACGACGACGCGTATTGTTCATTATTGTTCTACTTCTCATCGTCATCATCTCAGTATATACGGCCAGTATATATATATATATTCATCATTTTTCATCATTCATCTCAGCCCACATACGTCCCACTATTGGGCTCGGACCTCCTCCATAATGGAAGGCTAATTGACCTACTATACCACTGGTCAGACGTGTTTTGTATAGAGATATATATATATATATATATACGATCGATATGCGTTGATACGATGTCGTGTATATACGACAGTGTATATCTACTTCTTTTGCACGTGTGTATGTCACTGAACTCCTCCTAAACGGCTGGATCGATGTTGGTGAATTTTTTTGTGTCTTTGATTCGAAACCATTCTGGTTTAGATTCACATTTGGACCCGGTAGGTGCTGCTGCTGTCGATTTCAAGGAGAATTTTATTTGAACAGAACAACGTCTGTTGAAATAGATCTACTATATCACACTGATCAGTGGCATTTGGTATAAGATGTTATTTTGAATTAACCTTCTCTTGTACAGATGATTTGTATTTAATCCCTGAATCATATTTTACGATACCTGCGAGCAAGATAGGGGTTCGTGAATTGTATTCTTACTCTGTTACTACATGACAATTTCTCAGCCTATTTCATTAATTCATAAGTCTGTCATCGTCCATTATTGAATATAGGCCTCCCCAATATGCTCATAATCCTCATGCTTGGAAGACGGGTTGTATAAACCACTTACTTATTTGGTATTATAAATTGCCCCGAAAAGTACTGCTTGGCATAGTCTGGCTATGATTCCCACAAAGACGTCCAGCAGTGAATGGCAATAGGCTCCAATAAATCCGTAGCTTACTCGCAGGTTTCGCAAAAGATGACTAAAGAATATAATATGCATTAGTGATGTAACGAATGTTAGGATTGAGACATTCGCGAATGCGAATGTGAGTGCAAATATTTATCTCCAACATTCGAACAACAAGCGAACATGAATGTTGACTTTCAAATAAAGCGCATGCAAAATATCATACGGGTTTAGTATTTCGTACCAGCCATGTTTAAGCCAAATATAGCCAAGGTTAACCGTTAAAAGTTGAACGAATGAAACTAATCAGATTCGTTCGAAAATATTCGTTGTAATTTGAGATTAGTTTATTATTATTGTATTTGTCAAATTTACAAACATGAGTAAAGCACATGTTACTGAAGTGTGGAGTTATTTCACAATTTGTGACGCTGAGAGTGTTAAATGCATGGTATGTCACAAAGTTTAATAATTACTTAACAAAAACAATGTAATTTTTTCATATAGAATCATGTTCTTTTTTTATTGACAAAATTCATTATTCATTCAAACAAAAAACAAATATAAATTCCGGATAAGTATTCACCAACATATCATATACTAAATCTTTCTCCAAAATATGCTGCATCTTACGGTATAAATATTATTCTGATCGTTCAGTGGTTTTCGCAGTATAACCGAACAAAAAACCGGCTCCCCATCTATTAGTTTATATTAGACTGACAAGAATAAGAGAGACAGTATTTCTAATTTAGTTGCCGACCTGAGTATTCCATAATATTGTTTTATTCAAATATTATGACTAAATAAAAATAATAAATATTATCATATCATTACACAATTACATATATAATTTCCTTTTAGTTTGTCAAATATATTCGCCAAACATTCGCATCGTTACTTGCGAATACGAATGCGATTGCGAATGTCAAAAACATATGCAAATATTCGCGATGCGAATGCGAACATTCGTTACATCCCTAATATGCATACAATGCAAGGGATAAAAAACTAAAACTAAAATCCTATACTAACCCGTCTGATTATAGGATAGTGGTATAGGCGTAGTATAGTAGTTTCATTTCCTTCTTGCTTTGGAGGAGATTCGAGCCCAGCAGTGGGACGTCTATGATCTCAGATGATGATGATAATTATGATAGTAAAAAGTAAAATTTAAATTCTAAGGATATCTTCCTTTCCTTGGCGATGAAACTCGTTATGTGTGACTACGCATCGAACATCTATCATCATCATGATCACAGCTCATATACATCCCACTGTTGGGATGAAGTCTGCTCCATAATAGGAAGGAAATTGACGTACTATACCACCCTGGTCAATCGTTATTGTATATGGTTTTATTTCGTTTTCCCTTCTCTTGCATAAATTTTATTTATACATTATATTCCTTTACTCGTCTTTTACGCCACCCATGGGCAAGAGAGGTGGTGGCAATTTGTATTTTATTTCCATCACCGTACGGAGACTAAATACCCAAACAGTATAAATTTAATTATTATACTTAGTGTACGTAACTAATACATAGCGTAACAAACACACCCTTGCCTTCGTTAAACTGTTTGTAAACAGCTCACGGGTTTGGTTTTAACATAGTAATTAAAGGCATGGGGTCAGGGGGTCTTACGTCCAGACTGACCGACAACACGCAACCAACTTACTACAGTTTACGACTTGCCTTCGTAAATTTAACAATAGTGCTATGACTTTAATAAAAGTCACCCGGCAGTTTCTTTACGCCCCTATGAAATAAATAGATTTAACACATAACATTTCCACCGAAGCTTGGATCGCGTGCAATAGGTATATCTTTCGTAATCTTAATTACTTAAATAATACTATGAATTTTAAATTGTTTATTTTCTGTTATGAGCAATTGGAAAATACATACTAAATTATGCAACTTAAAAACAATTCGTGCACAGAAAGAGTCGGTGAGAGGTGATGTTTATGGTGAATATTTTATGAGTGACATGGTTTAGGGCCACTATAGACTCAACTAGATATTAAGTGCTGGATAAAAAGCTTTTACATATATATATAGTTACTCGTATATTAAATATGTGATAGTATTTAAAATATGATTTAAATCAGCATTATAAGTTTCTTAGAGGTTATTAAAAACTAGACAACCTTATTCTTGGTTGGTTTTAATTTAAATAATTTTATTCTTATTCTTCTTTTTCTTCCTGACAGGTTTTAAACAAAAAAACGATAATTCCTATTTAAATAAGCAACATCTTTGTTCATCCTCTTGTATGTCATATCTTTACGCTTTTATTGCCGATTAATCTAGAAATTGCAGTCAATATATTTTTAATTTTATTATGTAATGGAAAGTTAGTCATATATACAAAATAGCGCTATATATGAACATGATCATAAATACCCCAAATTCTATGAAATATGAAATAATGAAAACTACCAAATATCTTGCACGGCCAACAGGAACATTGGCATGTCCTTACTAATAATATAAATGCGAAAGTATGTTTGTTTGTTACGCGTTCACGCTTAAACCACCGAACCGATTTCAAAAATTCTTTCACCAATGGAAAACTATAATATCAGGAAGTAACAAAGGCTATATTTCATCCCGGTATTCCCACGAGGACGGAAATTACGCGGGTAAAGCGACTGAAACCGAAGCGAAGCGAGCGCGGGTTGCTAGTATGTAATATTTAGGCACAGTAAAAGACATATACCAAAATTAAATATTTTAGGCTACGTTTTTAAATGCTAATTTCATATCGCTAGTTGTAAACAAAGTACACCCTAAATGGAGATTAAATTTTTTTGTCGTGTTGTTTTATTGACACGCTATTTTACAAGCACTTGATTATATTTTTATTAGTAGAGTTTTGCTTGCGGCTTCACTTGCGTCACGATTCAGGTACGGGTCTTTATTTATACCTGTGTTGTACTTTTTTTAGAATATTACCGAACTAAAATAGAAGTTATTTCCGTAATTTGATAGAAATTATTTATAATGTCAGGGGCGTTCTATTTTTCGCGGCAACCTAATCCTTACCAATATTATAAACGCGAAAGTTTGTAAGTGTGAGGATGTTAGATGTTTGTTGTTCTTTCACGCAAAAACTATAAAATGGATTATGATGAAATTTCGAAATAATATAGCTTACATATCAGAATAACACATAGGCTATAATTTATCGCGATATTCCCACGGGAAGAGGAACTGCGGGTGAAACCGCAGGGTGCAGCTGGTATTAAATAAAGGTACTTTAAAATATTCCTTTTCTACGTCGCTTATATTATACGATATGCAAAATATCAGATATGGAATCCCTAACCAAAATTGTATACTCTGAACGAATAAACAGATAGACAGACAGATAAACAGAGATCGACAGATAGATAAATAGATTTACAGACAGACTGGTATTCATTATTGTTTTTGCCTAAGTATCGTAAATATTGTTCTGCAGAAATTTGTTACTTTGACATAATAAACACACACTTCCATTTAATTTGTCTTTTTTGTATTATTGTTGATGACAAACGCGCAAACAGCGATACTGCCGCTCATTGGCCTTTGCTAAGTCGCTGCCTACCGTTAAAAAAATTAAGGGAGTGTGAATGTGTGCAATGAGGTTAGGTGATACTAAAGGCATCACGAAAACCTATCACACGCAATTACCCATAGAAAATGGGGGTTACGGCTCTCTCGCTCTCCGAACCAAGTGCAGAAAAAAATTGTTACTACTCAGATGCATTGTAGGACGAGCTCCCACTAGGTGGACCTATGACTTGTTGAGAGTCGTTGGATCAGGGTAGTACTGACCGCACTTTGCTGCGAAGCATAAAAGAGACATACGTCGTGTTGGAATTTTTTTATTTCTTTTTTTATGCGTGGGCTGATCATAATCAGCGCACACGCTGTCCATTACGTCCAAGACGTGTTGATATGGGGTTCTATTTCGAGTTTTCCTTCTCTTGAACAGATGTTATATGATATATATAGTCCCTAAGTCGCCTTTTATGTCACCCATTTTTTTTTTGTTATGGGTGGGCTATGGTAAGCGCACGCGCGGTCCAGTCCGTCCGGGGCAATGAAAGGACGGCGCGCGGGCCCATAACCCACCCGTACCCACGTCACCTCGTTGTTGGGCCGACCACCGGATCAGATGTGACTTGTTTATGACACCCATAGGCAAGAAAGACGGTGGTGAATTGTATTCCTACTCCGTCACCACACGGAAAAATTAGAATTACTCGTTAAAGTAGGAATGCTTTGCTATCTAGAGACATATTCTATACAGGCTTGGTTTACAGCAAGCCTCTTTCATTGCCCAACGACGAAGGCGACGTGGTTTTCGGGTGGGTTGCGGGAGTTGCGTGCTTAAGCCCCTCTGTTGCCCCGGACGGAGTGGTGCGAAGGCGCGCCGACCGCAGCCCACCCACAAAAAAAAAAAAGCCTCTTTCATTCAATATTTTGTGAAAGAAAAATAAAAAAGAGCGTGCGTACAAAACACTCATGTCAGAAGTGAAACTTCTTACGTGCCCCTTGTTTTTTGTCAATATTAAAAAGAAGATAAAAAATCTAAAAAATGATAAAATATATTGGACGCTACTTGTTGCTAACGCCCGCGCTGACCTGTAACAGGTATACTACGCGCATGCGTTCGAGTGCCATGCATTCATCTCGCTCTATCTCTTTCTATTCTCGTAGCGTTAAACGTTTAACGCAACCTTGTTGGAAATCGCATTAAAAGTTTCACTTCAAAATTAAGAAAGAAACTACGACTTGGTACAGTTGGTGTAATACCACTATTGACACCTTGCTTTAAATTTTGAAGTTATTTTCTATCCTCATTATGATATTGACTGTATTTTTTTTTCAACTTTAAAGTATAAACTAGGAGTGTTTTTGTATTTTACCTACATATAGGTATAAAGGTTTACGATGACGATGATTTAAAAAATGTGTTTGCAGTTTGTATCATCATGATCATCATTTTCAGCTCATACCGGTTCCACTGCTGAGCTCTAACCTGCTCCAAAATAGGAGGGCAGTTTTCCTACGCTACCTTCGCTGGTCAAATGGCTTTCATTTCGAGTTTGTTTTCTCGTACACAATGTTATACTAGCAACCCGCCCTCATTTTGCTTCGGTTTCAGTCGCCTTACCCGCGTAGTGCCCGTCCCCTTGGTAATACCGGGATTAAAATAGCCATGTTACTCCCAGATGTTATAGCTTTCCATTGGTGAAAGAATTTTTGAAATCGGCTCGTTGATTTGAGCGTGAAAGCGTAACAAACAAACTTACTTTCGCGTTTATAATATTAGTAAGGATACATATCATATCACTTAGTCGTCTTTGTCGATTATCTATACCAATAAATAAAATTGGAGTGTCTGTTTGTAATGTCAAAATAATAGGCATTTTTCATGCTCACGCGGTTATTTGCACTATACATATGCCTAAAACACACTTTATATTTTTTTGTCTGTCTGTCTGTCTATCTATTTGTTCCGGGTAATCTTCAAAACGGCTAAACCGATTTCAAAAATTCTTACACCAGTGGAAAGCTATAATATCAGGCAGTAACCTAGGCTATATTTTATCCCGGTATTCCCACGAGAACGGGAACTATGCAGGAAAGATGACTGAAACCGAAGGGAAGCGAGGGCGGGTTGCTAGTCATGAATAAGATAAGAAGGTGGAACATTGTATTCTTACTTCGTCACTACACAGAGAGCTTTGTATAAGCTGATGAAAATATGATGACGTATTATTAATATTTTTTGTATCAATCTCCAAAATTGAACACGAAATTTTACTTATTACATCCATTCATCGCGTAATGTCATTATTGTTCAAAGTTGGCGAAGTCTCTCGCAAGTCCTAAGAGAATAAATATTGATTGAAAGTTATGATCGTAATTTCGATATTAAACAGAAAATTAACTGTAAGTATACTGTGTTCATTTTTTTTTTATTGTTTACGGTGACAAACGAACAAGCAGCACACCTGATGGTAAGTGATACTGCCGCACACATGGACCTTTGCAATACCAGGGGCACAGCCAGGCCGTTACCTACGGTGAAGGAAATACTCTTGTTTAACCTCGTTTAAAAAAGGACATGTCATAGCACTCGGGAAACACAGCAGCTGGTATTTCATTCCAGAGCGTGCACGTACGTGGGAGAAATGATCGCTGGAAACGTACAATTGAAGACCATAACGTTCCCAGGTAAAATGGATGAACCCTGCTACGATGTCGAGTGGTACGTTGGTAGAATGGTGACGGTGGTACCAAGTCAAACAGTTCCTCGGAGCACTCCCCGTGAAAGAATCGGTAGAGTACACAGAGTGACCCAAAGCCTCTCCGCTGCTCCAGCGACTCCAATCTGTCCGTGAGATTGGGATCCCCGACGATTCGTGTGGTGACGGAGTAAGCATACAATTTACCACTCCTTTTCTTGTCCGTGAATGTTGTAAAAAATGACTATGGAATATAATCTATACCAATAAATAAAATTGGAGTGTCTGTTTGTAATGTCAAAATAATAGACTTTTTTCATGCTCACACGGTTATTTGCACGACACCTATGCCTAAAATAGCAATTAAAAAATTTTTGTCTGTCTGTCTGTTTGTTCCGGGTAATCTTCAAAACGGCTGGACCGATTTCGAAATTCTTTCACCAATGGAAAGCTATAATATCAGGGCGTAAACTAGGCTATATTGGTTCCCGGTATTCCCACGGGAACGGGAACTACGCGGGTAAAACTACTATAACCTATAACCGAAGCGAAGCGATGGCGGGTTGGTAGTACGCACATAAATAAACGCGTTGGCGTATAAATACACACCTTTGGACTATGGTATCTACATAGAGGGGTAATACTGTCATAAATGCCATGCTTGGCTTTGCACACAGGGATGCGGGTTGATGATCGCAGTTGATGAGTTTCTTAAGAGAGCACATTGTTCAGGCGCTCCGTTAGCCGGTTTTTATTACGCCTACAAAAAAACTAAGTACACATTATGTTTAGGGGATTGCTTTTTAAGATTTCATATTCATTATATACTAGCAACCCTCCCTCGCTTCCCTTTGGTTTCAGTCTTTCCTACGTAGTTCCTGTTCCCATGGGAATACCGGGATGAAATATAGCCTAGTTTACTCCCTGATATTATAGCTTTCCATTGGTGGAAGAATTTTTGAAATCGGTCCAGCCGTTTTGAAGATTACCCGGAACAAACAGACAGACAGACAAAAAAATATAAAGCGTATTTTAGGCTTATGTATAGTGCAAATAACCGTGTGAGCATGGAAAAAGCCTATTATTTTGACATTACAAACAGACACTCCAATTTTATTTATTGGGATAGATATAGATACTACCTGGCCCAACAGACGTTGTTCTGTTCAAAGAAAGCGCCACCTACCGGGTCCAATTGTGATTCTAAACCATTGTCGGATCCCCTTAAACACACACATAAAATTTCAACAACATCCGTCTAGCCGTTTAGGAGGAGTTCAGTGAGTGACAAGAAATTTATACAGTACACAAGAAATTTATATATAAAGATTGATAGGAAGTGTCTGTTTTGGTTTAACGGACATTCCAGGAATCGTGCTTCCCTATTAAAATTTTCTTATCAGAAGAATTCCATAAAACTTTTTGCCCTACTAACTTATCATGAACTACTAAATCAACGAGACAGTAAGTGCTTTTATTAATCAGTCGCACAAATTTATTTTCGGACAGCGAACGCGCCACGGGCTCCATTAATAAAGCCACATTTAATTTAAAGTTATTAATAAAATAGTGACCATAGCATATTATAGAATTTTAAACTATTATGACTCCTAATATTATAGATATTATGGTCAACGGGATTTTTACCATAATATATATCTTTACTAATATTTTTGTATACTTGCCGTGTGGTGATGGAGTAAGAATACAATTCACCACTCCTTCACCATTGAGTGTCGTTAAAGAAGACTAAAGGATAACTTGTGCATATAGCAAAATTACTATACAAGAGAATAAAAATTTCAAATAAAACCCTTTTACCAACCCGCCTCCGGTGGTCGGCCCAACGATGAGGGCGACGTGGGTACGGTGGGCTATGGGCCCGCGCGCCGTCCTTCCGTCATCCCGGATGGAATAGGCCGCGTGTGCGCTAACTACCCACCTAAAACCCATCCATAAAAATAAAAAAAAAAAACAATCCCGCCTGAATAGCGTGGTATAGTAGGTCAACTTCCTTCCCAGCGTGGAAGAGGCTCGAGCCCAGTAGTGGGATGTATATGAACTGGGTGATCATTATAATCAACATTTGTATAACATGAACTTTCAAGTACTTCCGAGACCGTAGCGGTTGCAACGTTGCCAAAATATCAGAAACTCATAATAAAATATATGTTAGAAATCTCGTTAACCATAATTTCTCTAAGACCATGGTATAACTTGCATAGTTGTAACTAAGATAACAACTTCAAATAATAATGGATTTTCTATTAAGAAACCTATAACCTTAAATCCGAAAATATGTGGAACTAGTAACCGAGTGACCTCACCCATTTAAATGGAAGTTTTTAGTAATCTAAGCAAAATATGGAAGTTATTCATTGAATTAAGCGATACATAGCGGAAATCCAGTATTATTTTGAGGTACAGGATAGGAAGTGAGTCTTACAATTTTCCTACGCTTACATAATACACCGCACAACTCAGAGGATTAAGGTGGAATAAGATACAAGGCAACTTCTTACCCGTATTCCTTCCTTACTTGCTAATGCCTTCCATTATGGACTAAAAGACCTGCTATAGTTGAGAGTTATTTTAATTGACATTACTCTCCTAACTATCCGTGTAGTGGCAGAGTAAGAATACAATTAACTATCTCTTTTCTTACCCATGGTTGCCGTATAACGCGACTATGGGTTAAAATATACACATATCTATGCAAAAGAAGAAAAACTCAAATAAAACCCTGAACCAACCTGTCTGACCAGCGTGGTATAGTATGTCAATTACCCTCCTTTTTAAAGCATTCTCGAGACCAGCATTGAGTCATATATGAGCCGAGATGATGAGCCTGAAGTTCAGACACATCGATTTTCTTTATAATGTAATAAAGCCTTAAGTAATAAGTCTACCCAAACTTTAAGTTATTACGATACGTAACATCAGTTACTGGTTAGTAAAATTGCGTTAGGTGTTACCTAAAGTGTTGAGGTCATTGATTGAAAACATGAAATATTTCTGAAAAAATATATGCTTAAATATTAACGAGCTGCCTTAACCGGAAGTGAGGTTTCACCTTTTCCGTTACTGGGTCCACGCAACATTGTAGAGTTTCCGGTGTCGAAATGCGCCCTAAATGTGCCTGTCCCCGAGAATTACGATTTGTTACACAGGAAATCTTATGAATGTACTTGTACGTGTAGCTGTTATTACACTTCGTTACTTTATTCTTATTATTTTAATATTTATTTGTCTTAATCTCAGCCCATATAGGTCTCACTTTTGGGCACCTTCTCCGGGTGAGGGTAATTAAGGTACCATACCATAATCGCCAAACGAGTTAATATAGGGTTTTACGCATTTTATTGCGTTTTTATTTGATTTTTGATGTGCCGACGTTTCGAAAACTTAACAAAAAACAAACAGCTTTAAAATTTTTTTTCAATCTATTAAAGGTCACGGCCAATCTTATTTTTTATAACTAATAGCTTCTTTTTTATAAAACCAATACAAAATTATATTTATATTACAAACGTTTGAAGCGTGGAATCAGTGATGTGAATGAAGACTTAACTCAACTCTCAATTCATAAATAGGATCTGCCATGAAAAGAACCGAAGAAAGGCGTTTCATAAATATATTGTATAATGAATTTTTTGACATGCGATGGCTTAGTGACCAGACCAATAAATTACCATACAAAGGTCTCGGGGTAAGGGCCGGCGATCCTATGTCTGACTTTTAGAATTTATGTGCGTAATAAAAGGTACTAATAACTATTAATTATTTAACGAAGCAGGAAATCACCATAAGAAGCTGCATATTCGATTGTTCAGTAAAAAATGTAGAAAATTTATGGAAATTGTGGATAAAAAACATAAGAAAACTTTTTAATCTAGAAATCTAGTGGCCATAGAAAAATCTAGGGACCCATAATAATACCATATTTTTGCCAATGTGGTATTATCAAGATTGCACTTAACGGTATACTTGTTTTAAGTTTAGTTTCACTCACTTTGCAATAAGTGATTTGAGGCCATAACTTATTCACGGCAACGAACCAGCATTCAAAACCTCTCACCGGGGACTGATAACGCCCAGCTACCATCATCATGCACCAGTGTAACGAGCAGATAGTGGCGGTCAGTAAATTCAAAAGTTTTATGCATTTAAATTCACACATTACATTTGTATGGAGACTAACTATTATTACTATGCTACAAATACCGACGTGCTTTGTTGCGAATTGTAATGCAACTCGTGGCATCTTTACATTTACATAAAACTATGTGAAGTCATTGAAAATAATGCCAGCTGCCACTGCCACGGTAATTGGTCATCGCATAGCAATTCGCCTCCTATTGGACACATGCAAGTAATCAAGGTATACATTCCATTCTTTGCCTTATATGTACTCGAGCAAAAAATGGGTTGCAATATAATGATATTAAATTCTTAAATTATAGTATAAATATAGTATAGTTTATTTTTTCTTTTTACTTTGTACAAAACAATCATGATACCATTACGTAAATAGCTTTACTATTTATACTACAACTATTCTATTAAAAAGCAAAATAATAGTAGCAGCGAAATCACGTTTGGTATAAAACGAAAACCACCCATTTGCTACTGCAGCCAACTTTATATTCAGACACATTTTCTAATCCGAAGCTTGCAACCGCTGACAGCGCTTTTTCATTCTGATATTTGAAATGAACTATTCTGTACTATTTTTATTGTGTTATGTCAAAAATCTGTTTCGTTTATCCTTTATTTGTATAGATAACTAAATTAGTTTTATTTTACTAAAAATAATTAATATATAACTAATTCTGTAGGTTTTTTTGTGACAGACTATGGTCTGGATGCACGCCGGCTGTTCCGTTAGGGTGACGAAAGGGCGGCGCGCAACCCCATAGCCAACCCTGTATTTTCTCCCTTTCGCCATTGGGCCGACCACTGATATTGTGTTCCTTAATGTGCGTGGCCAGGCCGACGGGATACCCTTTCGGGTAATGTCCCTCTCCAACGCTCCTTTTGAAACATCACCCACACGCCGTGGTCTCAGAGGTTGACGGACTATTTTTTCGGTCCAGTTACCCATGGTTTCGGCTAGGAAATTTTGTACGTATTTTTTTTTTTTTTTTGGGTGGGCTATGGTAAGCGCACGCGCGGTCCAGTCCGTCCGGGGCGATGAAAAGACAGCGCGCGGGCCCATAACTCACCCGTACCCACGTCACCTCGTTGTTGGGCCGACCACCGGAGCAGATGTGACTTGTCGTCAGTGGTCGGCCCAACGGAATACCCTTTCGGGTAACCTCACCTCTCGACGTCCTGGGACGTCGGTCGCCGTCGCGCGGTCAGCCTCTCTGCGGGTGACGGACAATTCCTCGGTCTGATCACCCGCGGCCTCGGCTAGGGCGGCATTAGGCGCAGATACTCGCGCCTGCGCCGCCCGAGTCGCCGGCGGCGGAACGTGTCGCCGAATAGGAGCTCTACTCGCACACGATCCGCCGCCTCCTTCCGTGAGATTACGGCCTCACAGAAGGCGGCGACCGCGTCCCAGTTCCTGACGCTGACGAGCATCTCCCTGGCGATGGTCGGCAGCGCCAGGTCGGCACCGATAATTGCGACGAGTTCACGGCGATCCCCCTCCCATGCAGCACACTCCTCGAGCGTGTGCTGCGCCGTGTCCTCGTCGCAACTGCAGTGGTGGCAGGATGGAGTGCTCTCCCTCCTGACAATCTTGTGCAGGTACTTCCCGAAGCAACCGTGCCCCGTCAGCACCTGCACCAGTCGGAAGGAAAGCATCCCGTGCGTCCGCTCCAACCACTCCATCAGCACCGGACGGAGGGCCTCGACGGTCCTGACACCGTACCGAGGACTCTCCAGCCGGACTGCCCAACGGGCAATGACTCCACGGCGGGCGTCGACCCGCCAGGCGGTGATCTCTTTGATGGAGACCATGGCGCCGCGGGCGCGCGTCTCCGACACCCACCGATAAATTTCAGCGAGCATCTCCGCCTCCAGGTCCTACGGAGGAGTTCCGGCCAGGAGGCACGCTGCCTCCGTCGCCACCGTGCGGTAACCCCGTATGGCCCTGATCGCCATGACCCTCTGTGGTCGCCACAGGAGGGCCCTAAGACGGACGGTCAGGGACCCCGCCCACACCGGTGCGCCGTACAGGGCCATCGACCGGATCACCCCCACGTACAGCTGTCGGCACGTAGCGCTAGGTCCGCCCATATTCAGCATCAGCCGCGAAAGGGCGGACGCCGCGCCGACAAGCCGGGGAATAAGTCGATGGAGATGCTCCCGGAACCAAAAATGCCCGTCGAGCACCAGGCCCAAGTACTTCATGTGGGCCTGGATGCTGATGGTGACCGACTTTACGGTGATCGAAGCGACGGCGGGAGGCCCGGCGGTACGGAGACCATGGAACAAAAGGGCCTCCGTCTTTTCCAGGGCTACCCTCAACCCCAGCGCTTCGATCCGCCTGACAATCTCCTCGGTGCCGAGAGTTGCCAGGCGTGCCGCCTCCTCCAGCGTCCCACCCCGGGCTGTGACGAGTGTATCGTCGGCATAGCAAATTACACCCAGCCCGGGTGGGAGGCTTCCTCTCAACGCCCAGTCGTAGCCGATGTTCCACAGGGTCGGACCCAGAACCGACCCCTGTGGGACACCGCATGTCATGGGCGTTCGTACAACGTCCCCTACTCGGCCAACGTAGAGGACGCTGCGCCCCTCCAAGTAGTCTGCCACCAGCCACCTGAGGTACACGGGCACCCCGTGATATCTCAGCCCCTCCCTGATGCAGCTGAATGGTAGACTGTTGAAGGCGTTGGCGATGTCCAGGGACACCGCCAATAGGAATCCTCCGCCGGTGACGGCCTCCGCTACCACGGCCTTCAGGCCGTGCAACTGCAGTGGTGGCAGGATGGAGTGCTCTCCCTCCTGACAATCTTGTGCAGGTACTTCCCGAAGCAACCGTGCCCCGTCAGCACCTGCACCAGTCGGAAGGAAAGCATCCCGTGCGTCCGCTCCAACCACTCCATCAGCACCGGCCGGAGGGCCTCGACGGTCCTGACACCGTACCGAGGACTCTCCAGCCGGACTGCCCAACGGGCAATGACTCCGGCGGGCGTCGACCCGCCAGGCGGTGATCTCTTTGATGGAGACCATGGCGCCGCGGGCGCGCGTCTCCGACACCCTCCGATAAATTTCAGCGAGCATCTCCGCCTCCAGGTCCTACGGAGCCCTGTGGGATACCGCATGTCATGGGCGTTCGCACAACGTCCCCTACTCGGCCAACGTAGAGGACGCTGCGCCCCTCCAAGTAGTCTGCCACCAGCCACCTGAGGTACACGGGCACCCCGTGATATCTCAGCCCCTCCCTGATGCAGCTGAATGGTAGACTGTTGAAGGCGTTGGCGATGTCCAGGGACACCGCCAATAGGAATCCTCCGCCGGTGACGGCCTCCGCTACCACGGCCTTCAGGCGCAGCAGGGCCGCAATCGTCGAACGCCCTCTCCGAAAACCAAACTGGGCGTCCGACAAATCGGGCCTGACCCCGAAGAGGTGCCGCTCGATGCGGGCAGCCAACGCCCTCTCCAGCAGCTTGCCCGCATCATCGAGCAGAATTTTGTACGTATAAGAAAATTTTCAGATATATTTCTACATAAACACTATATTTAATAAAGATTTTTGGCAACAACGCACACAAAAGTATGTTGACCATTAAATTTATAGCTAGCCTAAATAAGTCATATATTATGTGACAGTCTGAATCGGTCTCTATGCTCTTGGGAATGCTTGATAAGGTTCTTTATACTTACTTATGTATTCTTTTTGCACAAAGAACGTACAAAAGCGGGCTTAATTCTTAGGATATCTGTCAATATTAAGTTAGGATGATGTAAAAACTGTATCCAACGTTCAAATACAAAACAAATCTAGATTTATTACAGTATTACTGTTATGTATTATTGATATTTTATATTAAAACTTAATCCTTACTAATATTATAAATGAGAAAGTAAGTTTGTTTGTTTGTTACGCTTTCACGATTCAACCACCGAACCGATTTCGAAAATTCTTTTACCAATGGGAAGATATAATATCAAGAACATAGGCTATATTTTATCCCGGGCATACCACGGTAATGGGAACTAGGTGGGTAAGGCGACTAAAACCGAAGCTAAGCGAGGGCAGTTTGCTAGTATCATAAATATAACATAATGTTATGCACTTATGACAACATTACCTTCCGTTTACTATTATTCTTAATCCGTCTCGTGTGGAGACGGATTAATAATATCATCTCTCTCTTAGTTTAAATATGTCCCTCTTCTGGGCTTAAGCCTCCTCCACAATGGGAGGGAAATTGACCACATGTAAGATGCTCAGAATCCATCTGTTATATGGTTTTATTTCACGTTTTCTTCTGTTTTATAGATATATCTGCATATTATATCCCTTAGTCAACCTTCACATCAACTACGGTCAAGAAATTGGATGAATTCTATAATTACTCCATCACCACATGAAAATTAATGTGTCTTTAAACCTTACTTGCCCAGAGGAGTGGTAAAACCGGTCGAGGGATCATCAGGTGAATGGTCAGCAGAGATTTTATGCTCAATACCAACTACGATCGTTAATCCTCCCGCCAAGCATCGCGATTGTGGCATTATCCTTAAAGTGATCACATTTTTTTAACCCGAAATGGGACGCTTGTACAACTGATTGATCAAAACGGAACACTAGCAACAATAAGTAAACTTGTGAAATTAAAAGCTAAAAAATCAAGAACACGTAAAGAGTCAACAATAGTTACCTATTATAAATATAGACTGGCAAAAAAACATCCCTGTCAGTATAATAAATGATCAATTAGGCTGTTTGTAAAACGGGACATTTTCGTACAGTTCGGGACAACGAGACTGACCACTTGAAAACGGGGCTGCCCTGTTCAAAACGGGACGTACTGTTACTTTAATTATTCTCCCTGTGGGAAGGCATATATCGAACAATAGGCTTAGTTAGGCTGATAGACGGATAAATTAAAAACAAACAGTTTGTCTATCATTACTTCTGAAAACCTCCCTAAACTAAACAAAATACGGTATTGCGAAACAGTATTTACGAAATTTGGAATGGAGGCCGTATCACGCGATTACAACATAAAATAAGTTTGTAAATGTGACAAAATGTTTTATTAGAACAAACAAAAAATAAACGCTCTCATGCAACCAAAACTAGCACAAACAAAGTTATAAATAAACAGTAGGATAAATAAAGATATATGATACGGAATTAAACCACTTCATATTTAAGGTTTAAGCCATAAGACCAAAACGAAATCGTTGTCTCGTCCGGACTGTTTATCAATATGTCACATTTATTTTACCAAATCTTTCTCAGTGTGGCCGCAATCCGATCCGGTGATAGTATATTGAGTTTTCTGCATTTCCAAATTATGATAAAGAAATACTGCCTGTACTAAGGCAATATTTGTATTTTAAGGGATTAACAAACAGTTCGCCGGTTGGTGTAATTGACGATAAAGCTATGTTGGGCCAAGTTAAGCGACCAACAACAGTGGAATATTCTGCGACCTACTTACCATTTCTAAGTACCTATATCTTGTAACAGAAATATGACATAATAACGTTCTTCTCTCCACCTGGACAAATACTACGTTCTCCCAAAGACAAGCATGAATTTACAAGGCATTTATCGAATACCTGTGGCAAGAGCTATGCGGGAGAAAATCGAGGCACTGTTGCTATCAAACTAACCGAATACATCAGGAGTATTAAGAGCATGCATACGACGAAATCAGCTATAAACACGAAACATTGCATTTGGTTGGATAAAGCTTCCATAGTAGCCACAGAAAAGTATTATATACCTCGCGAAATAGACGTTCGTAGACGTTCGCTGTTGGACAAGATCTCAACGAAAATGTCACCCATAATGTATTAGACTGAGTAGAGACCGCTACGAGTATCACCAACGTTGCTCGTAGGTTTTGTAAAAAATTACTAAAACTTTTCATAGGTCTGAGCCAACTTCATCTGACGCTATCAACATTCCTAAGGAGGATTGACGTCAGCCAATTGGCGAGTCATTAAGCTATTGCCAATAATTGTTGAAATAAGTATATACTATAGAATAGGAGTATATACTGCATCAACCCAAGTAAATGGGTTATCCCGCTCTTTTATCCTGCTGATGAGCAGGACGAAGATGACGACGATAATGAAGATCGGCCCTATGTCACCTATATCCAATGACTCTCTTCGATTTTTAATATATCATTAGTCCACCTGGGGGATGTCGTCCTACACTACGTCATCCAATTCTTTGCTGTAATTGGAAATATTTCCCATTCAACAGTTCTCGGATGGACGATGTGGCGTGCCCATTGGCCCTTCTAGATCATAATGGCGGTATTTATCATGAAGAAAACACGAAGATACATAGAACATGATGAGCGACTTTGAGCCTTGTTATAAAGAGAATATTTGGAGAACATGTTTCAATGCCTTAATTATTATTAACTATCTGACTTAAACTCCATTAGTAAATGAAATTTAGTAGGAGAGCTTCGTATCAAAAATCTATATCAATTTTAAAGAGAAGTTATCCTATCAATATTATAAATGTGAAAGTTTGTGATGATGTTCGGATGTTTGATATTTGGAAGTTTGTTATTCGATCACTCATAATTCACTGAACAGATTTGTATGAAAATTTCCATATAGATAGAACATTTCTTGGACACACAGGACTGAACTTTTATCCCATTAATATATTCTCTTAGCATAAAAAGTTAACCTTAATATTTTTATTAAACAAGCATAAACCATTAAACGGATTTGGAAAAAATCATCTTGGGAAAGTCACTATCTACGTGGACGCCGCAAGCAGAAGCACTTAATTAATATTAAAGCATTATATACAAGATATTGCTACATAGGTGTTCGAAATAATAATAGAATTTCAATAAAAATAAATTGCAAATGTGCATAATGGTAAAAAGTTTAATGCTTATATACGCTAAATTCAGATTGCTTACCACTTACAACATAGTTTCATATGAACTTACAATTTGTTCATAACCACAAAAGGCAGACGAACAATTTAAACTTGCAAACTAAAACGCTAACATAGGCAAGATATAATCTATATAAAGTTTAGAACATCTCAATATACTAGTCTGATATGAGGAAAGATTGCAGACAGATACACAGATATTACGAATATGTTGCCATGAACAGTGCGTCACAATTTCATTTCACGCAGAATAATTTCTGGAACTATTCAGTAATGATTTTTCTAAATTTGGATGTAATTTGTTTTTCATGCTGTGTGTTGGGTGCTATGAATATTGCTATAAGCAGTACGTTAATCCCGTTTATTATACATAATTGGTCACATGTATGTCTCCACAATTACATCTTCATAAATACATACTTAACGTAACATAACCTTAATATGCAGTTGCAATGACCAAGTGTTTCCCTGCTTCCTTCCTTTTGACTGACTCGGAACACCGAATCAGTTGAAATCGTCTATCCGTTCTTAGCAATTAAACTAATCAAGAATTTATTGTATTATCTGCAATTACAATTGTTACCAGAGCGTATTCTGAATTGCCACCTTTCGATGTGCGATAACACTATTAACACTTACATTGCTAGTGGATATCTTAAAGGGGACTAAGACCTTTATATCGACTGGAGCCAACATTATCTATTATAATTCTCCTCCTTAAGAATGTAATTGTATCTGACGATACAATTACATTCTTAAGGAGGATTGACGTCAGGAAGTCGGCCGATCATAAAACTATCGCCAACACTTATGCAAAATATACGATTTCTTTTTTTGGGGGTTGGGTTGCGGTCGGCGCGCTCATCACACCACTCCGTCCGGGGCGACAGAGGGGCGTAAGCACGCACACCCGCAACCCACCGACGATGCACGCCGCCTTCGTCTTTGGACCGACCACTGGAGCAGGGTTACTTGTCATCAGTGGTCGGTCCGACGGAATACCCCCTAGTGGGGTACCCTCCCATCGACCGACGTCCCGCCCCCCCCCCCCCCCCCTCGTGGAGGACGTCGGTCTTTCCTCACGCGGTCGGCCTCTCGGCGGGTGACGGACTAATCCCCGGTCACGTCACCCGCGGCCTCGGCTAGGGCGGCATGAGGCGCAGGTATTCGCGCCTACGCCACCGCAGTCGCCGGCGGCAGATCGCATGCAAAATATACGATAGGTAAACGACTACATATTACATCGATCTCAAATAATTGACATAATAGCAGAATCATCATTATCATCATAGCTCATATACGTCCCACTACTGCGCTCGAGCCTCCCCCATATTGGGAGGGTAATTAACCCACTATACTATGCTGGTCAGACGGGCTGGTACCTATGTGGTTTTATTTAGAGTTTTCCTTGTCTTGCATAGTACAATATATCCGTTAGTCGTATTTTACGACACCCACGAGCAAAAGAAGGGATGCGAATTGTAATCTTAATCCGTCACCACGCGGAACAGAAAAGCAGAATGCTTAGAATAATAACATATAGAAGGTAAGTTCGTACACAAAAAGTGAAGCATTTCAATTACAGCCTAGTGGAGCTTACGCCAGAACCGTTCCGTAATATACAAGGTCACTGTACTGCACATACGTATGCAACTCTTAAAAAATAAATAGGTAATTATGACGGTTTGTGCATTCAAATAGTGTCACAACACATTTGAAAAACTTAAAAAGGTTTTTAACATTAGTTTTAAAATTACATCGACGATTTATGTTAATAGAAACAAAATTTGATTTCATAATTGGTATAGTGGTGTGCGTGTGTACGTGTGTAATCGTCTGCGCGCATGTTGTATTTTTAGATTCATGTTTGGAACGTTCGAAGTACCGACACTATCCTTGTATACGTTATTATTTTAAGGCAGAATGATGATGTGGATTTAAATTTGTATCCGTTGATCGTACTCTCAATATATAATTATATCATCATGTTACGTAGTTTGTATTTTATTCTAAGGGGGCGGTAGTTTTCAATATGTTTAACACAGCTAATTGAGTTCTAGACACGGCCATTTTGTTTATAGCCCATAAACAAAATGGCCGTGTCTAGAACTCAATTATTGCCGAAATGTTGAGCGGTACGCTGTAGTTTAAAAGTAGAGAGTGATGTAGTGATGCGTTGTGTAGTAAAGAGATTATAGATACAATTATTAAATGTTTCATCGCAGCCCACATACATCCCAATGTTGGGCTCGGGCCTCCTCCATAATGGGAGGGAATTTGACCTACTATACCATGCTGGCCAGACATGTTGGTATAGGGTTTTGTTTCGAGTCTTCCTTCTCTTGCACAGATGTTATGTGCATATTATATCCCTTAGTCGTCTCTTACGACATCCACGGGCAAGATAGGGAGTGGGAAATTGTATTCTTACTCCGTTACCACACGGAAATGTGGAAGAATGAAAGAAAAAAGAAGAAGAACGAAAATGTAAAGAAAGAAAAACACTTCTTATGTTCTCGAAGATAATAGAAACATAACTAAATAAAGCATCCCACATTAAATAATTCAATTTTAATGAGGAACAAATAAGGCTCATGCAAGTAGCATGCAAGTAGTATTTGTCTCTCTTTAAAGAAATAGCGCTGGTATTCTGCCAACACCAACAATAATGGTGGTTACGTGTGATAGAAATAATTTATTCGTAAAGTTAAATACAATGTAATACTTTAAAGCACTAAGATTGCCATCAATCGCAAAGTGAATCATATAAATTTAATAAAAATAACACAAATCTATACCAATAAATAAAATTGGAGTGTCTGTTTGTAATGTAAAAATAATAGGCTTTCTTCATATTCACACGGTTATTTACACTATACATATGCCTAAAATACACTTAATATTTTTTTTGTCTGTCTGTCTGTTTGTTCCGGATAATCTTCAAAACGGCTGGACCGATTTCAAAAATTCTTTCACCAATGGAAAGCTATAATATCAGGGAGTAACCTAGGCTATATTTTATTCCGCTATTTCCACGCAAATGAGAACTACGCAGGAAAGACGACTAAAAGCGAAGCGAAGCGAGGGCGGCTTGCTAATCACACATAGAAATGCCAGAAGAATAAAGAAAAAAAATTTGCTAGCAAAAAGTAGTGCTGTATTTTATTGCTTAAATCCTTCTATCAGTCTACCGATGTGAACTCTGATAGGCCTCTCTAAGGATGAATATTAAAAGCAAGCAGGTTTGCAATCGCGATATCATAAGTGCTGCTGCCTTTTCTCCTGATGATTTCTTAGTTGATTTCTTTATGACTCCCACGGGCAAGCGCATGGTAGCGTGTCAAGTGAAGTTCAAGCAAAGAACTAGCGACTTGCACTGTATGTATATTTTACATGAACCTCTTCGAGACACTTTGCACCACTTCATAACTATTCAACTATTCATTGTCTATGAAACTTGACACTCATTTATGCCCCAAGTCTTTTGTCGGTGACATCATAATTATCATAATAATGAAATTGGTTTCCGTTTTCGCATTAAGTTTTTGCTGAGACATGTAATAAATTATAATCCGTCGCCACATGTGTAAATTGGCTTGCTTAAAATTACTAAGACCCTATATAAATTCTCGACTATAATCTCGTATCAAGGAAGGTGTGATTGGTACGTTAAAGTGAACGGGATAAACGGTGACAAATCGTGATAACATAAGACCGTAATATGTAGTACGACATCAGGGATCTGTGGATATTCATTGATAGACGATATCTAAAACATATGAGATATTTATTTATAGCAATGATATCCTTTTTGAGAATGAAATTACGATAAAAATTGTGGAATATATTCATCCATCCATAGACGTCCACTGTTAGATAAAGTCCTCGCCACGTGAATGCCACTCGAAACGGCCTTGTGCTACTTGCATCCAACGGTTCTCTGCGACTTTCAAAATGTCGTCAGTCCACCTAGAATGGGATCGTCCTACGCTGCGTCGTCCCATTCATAGTCGCCACTCGAGAACCTTTCTTCCCCAACGGCTGTCGGTTCGACGAGCGATGTGGCCTGCCCATTACTATTTCAACTTGCTAATTCTCCGGGCTATATATTATCTCAAATATTGTTCATGAAGAACATGGCAAACTTAATGCATCGATCTATCTATATCGGCAAATTTATCTAAAATTATTCTGTTCTCATCATCAAATATCAGCCCATAGACGTGTCCCACTGCTGGAGTCGCGCCTCCTCCACTATGGGAGAAAAATGAACTACTATTTTACCAATAAGGTTTTATTTCGAATTTTCCTTCTCTTGAATAGATGTTATATGCATATTATATTCCTTAGTTGTCGTTAGAATGCAATAAGAGTATTTTCTTTACGTTAGGCAACGGCCTAGCTGTGCCCCTAGTATTGCTATGATCCATGTGTGGCAGTATCACTTACCAACAGGTACGCTGCTTGCTCGTTCGCAACCATTGACAATAAAAAAAATGAGAGAGGTCAGTTTTTATCGTCAATAGGTAATAACTATTATGCTTATACTTTATCGCCGTGACCAAGAACGATGAAAAGTTTTCGAAACGTCGAGAAATCAAAAATCAAACACATATGCGATATGAGTAAAATTGAAAATTTTGAATAACCTTCGACACAAAATAAAATAAGTCATTTAACGATTATATTAACTTAGCACTTAATCGAATAAACATTTTGGACATAATTTTGAAAAAGAGCTGCTACTCTTACCATGCTGGACCGATATTAACCAAATGTAGCTAAAAACTACCACAAGTAAACTGGCTTTCAAATAAAAAAACCGCATCGAAATAGATCCATCCGTTTGAGAGCTACGATGCCACAAACAAACACACTCACATACACACACACACACACACACGTCAAACTTATAACAGTCCTCTTTTTACGTCAAGGGTTAGAAAGCCGTAAAAATAGTTTTATTCTAAACTCAAATAATTTAATTTCAACGTTTGAAAGTAGAGAAACAGAAAGATTTATTTAAAAGTAATGTGTGATTTAGTACCCAATAAAACCTTACACAGATTTTGTCGGTTCGGCCCTAAATAAATAATGGAAATCTAATAAGTTGTAAAGCCTTCAAAGGTAAAATTATTCACTTCGAAAGTATTTGTTGAATAGATCATTAGTTCTGTTGACCCACATCGGGATAGAGAAAGTATATGCGTTTAGGGTGAGAGATTGTTTGTGAACAAAATGAACTCAATAAAACGAAATCCGTTTACCTGCAAAACGTTTTATCGTTTTAAATATGGTTTCCTGTAAAATATCATGACTGTTAGTTTAGCATAAAACCAACCTAAATTTATCTTCCAAAAACTTCTGTTTCTATTCTAAAATAATCCCATTCTTAACATTAAATTTTCAAAGTATTTCTAATTTACTGAAACAATCACTAATTTAACTTTAAACTTTAATAAAGTACAGACTTCTACTGAAACTAAAACTGTTTTGTTATTTATTACTGCTTTAAAGTCAAGTGAATAATTGCTCGCCAGCCATCAATAATTGATACGCCATTACGCGATAATTACGGGCGAATACAAACACATTATTTCATTGTATTGTTGTTTTTGTAACACAAATCGCTGAATAAAACAAACACGAATAATATGTTCCCCTCAACAAAATGCAATAAACAAGAACATTCATTATTCACGGCACAAAACTAATTTTGAAAGCGTCACCGCAAAGTTTGACGGTAGATCGAAAAAAATCTAATAAAAGTAACGAAACCACAATTTGTCATATCTGAGTTCGCGCCGCGTATATCAATTTCATTAAATTTGTAAAAAGCATTATTTTATGCATGGAATTCATTTAAATCAACTTAAAACCGAGATTAAAGTAATCTCACTTTAGACTCGGTTTTTTTTTCTTATTTATTTAAGAGAACTATCAGACTGCGCTTCCCTTTCGATGCCAGCCGCTTTAGCAAGTATTTTAGCGGCGGATCGCCTGCTCGAGGAGATCCGCCGCCGGCGACTGGGGCGGCGTAGGCGCAACTACCTGCGCCTCATGCCGCCCTAACTGAGGCCGCGGGTGACGTGACCGGGGATTAGTCCGTCACCCGCCGAGAGGCCGACCGCGTGAGGAAAGACCGACGTCCTCCCCCGGGGACGTCGGTCGATGGCAGGGTACCCCAATAGGGGGTATTCCGTCGGGCCGACCACTGATGTCAAGTAACCCTGCTCCGGTGGTCGGCCCAATGACGAAGGCGACGTGGTTTTCGGGTGGGTTGCGGGAGTTGCGTGCTTGAGCCCCTCTGTCGCCCCGGACGGAGTGGTGCGGAGGCGCGCCGAACGCAGCCCACCCACAAAAAAAAAAGAAACCCCCCGTATTTTAAATGTGCAACATCTCCTAAGATATGGCTTGGGGTTCGAGTCCCAGATCGGGCAACATTTTATGAAGTTTTTCTTAAAGATTTCTCTTTAGCCTAACTTACTCCTTATATAGGCAGCTACCAGGCAGTATAATCTTGTTAAAATCGGGCCAGCCGTTTTGAAGATGACCCGGAACAAACAGACAGATGAACAAAAAAATTGTAAACTGGTTTTAGGTATAGGTATAGTATAAATGTAAACATGACCAAACCGGGGCTGGCCACGGACGACAAGGAACTCGATAACGGTTGCCGGTCCAGTGACGAAAGGGAATTCGGTGGGTTATGGGGCTGCGCGCCGACGTTATGTCGCCTTGGACGGAATGGACGGCGTATGCTGAGTATAGCCAACCCACAAAAAAATATTTCTAATTTTGTGAGCTTAAATTTTTAGCCGACTTCAAAAAAAGGAGGAGGTTGTCAATTCGTCGGAATATTTTTTTTTTATGTATATTCACCGATTACTCAAAGACGCCTGGACCGATTTGCAAAATTCTTTTTTTGTTTGATAGGGTATACTTCCCACGTGGTCCTATAGTCATCAGGTCATGATCTTATGATGGTATCCTTGTGGAATTGGTGGAATTCTTAAAATTTTATTGGCAATTTTAACGTTTTTCTTATACTTCGTAAAGTTTTTTGCTTTTTAGTTTATTGTTTGAAGTCGGGTTTTTTTGTTAAATATTAGTTATATTTATTTGTATAGATTAAAGTACTATAAATACGCACATAATTTTGGAAAATAATATTTGTACAACGAAGACTTCAACCCAGACCTTCTACTTTCTATATTAGAACTAAATAAAGCTCATAAAAACATGTATGAAATATAAAGATCTTGATTGATGAGCTCTTCGCTTTCATCAAGAATGTACCGAATTTATTTTTCTTTTTGCTGTGTTATACTTTCTTATAACTCTAATCATTAATGAAGTTTACTAAAAATAAAGATAAAGTTTTGCAAAGTTTGTTTATGGACAAACATGTGTAATTATTTTCAAACTATCTAGTTTCATAACTGGTTACTTGTCGTTAACGAAAGGAACAAAAAGGTAAGTCCCTTTTTGTTCCTTTCTCAAGGGTGACAAAGAGAAAGCAAATTTAAAATAAAACTATGTAACGGTTACCAGCGTTGTATAAGTTATAAACATTCTCTTATAGGGATAAATATCACCACCCCTCTGTCACCCCCCGGACAGAGCCGGGCGGTGTATGCGCTAACCCTGTACTATGGTTAGCGCATACGCCCAACCAAAAAAAAAATGGGGATAAATATTGTCTTAATATATTTCTCTCATATGGCGGACTCATTTTCCGTGTGGTGACGGAGTAAGAATACAATTTATCACTCCTTATCTTGCCCGTGGATGTCGTCAAGGACGACTAAGGGATATAATATGCGTGAATATACATCATCATCATCATCTTGCTCTTATCCCAATTACTTGGGGTCGACGCAATATGTCATCTGTTTTGACATATTGCAAAACGTTTCGGCAATGACTTTTATGACCGGCCGCCTGCCTGACGTCAACCCTCCTAGGGAATGTAATCGTTGACCCAAATGGTACCAGATGGAGTTGGTCCGGGTCAATCTAGGGCTCTTAGTCGTCTTTTACGACACCCACGAGCAAAGCAAGGGTTGGTAGTATTCGAAGCCGCTACCACACAGCAGATGCGTGAATATACATAAGGGATATAATACACTGTAGTAGTGTATGGTATAGTAAAGTCAGTTTTCCTCTTATTTGCAGGATACTCAAGCCCAACAGTGGGACATATATAAGCTGAAATGATGATGATATGGCGGACGTTGGTGCTCGATAGTGAAACGTATACAGATTTCTCAAATCGCATACGTTCCAGCAGAATAATCCATTATGTCCAATGCAGACACATATCAAGCCAATTTCTCTAACGTTGCAGTCTCGTATCTCAATAACAGAACTTATATGAACTGAAAAGTAGAAGAAAAATGTTTGCTGCCTGAAGACCAGTTTTCAATATAAAATATAACTAATATGCGTCGAAATTTTTCAACTACAGTCTGCTTTCATGACATGTTTATGAAATTATAAGAGTGCTTTTGGGAAGCATGATTTTAATTCTGTCATGGCCTTTAGTATCAGTATGATGCTACATGTCTATTTACATTTTTCCATTCATTGTCTTTCATGATAACACGCGCATATGCATATCTATTGGCTATTTCAAATATTAAACGAAAATATTGAACATCAATAATTGTTAAAAAGTGGAAGCAAACATACAACTAAACCTTAAATATAGAATATAGTGCTACCTACAAATGTTGAAAAAAATTCAATACTTATATTAATTATTCGATTCCTTCCTACATCATCCTGCTCTTATCCAAAATACTTAGTGTTGTCGCAATATGTGCTCTTGTTCCATCGTTAATATTGCAATAGTTTTGGCCGTGGTTTTTCTGACCGCATGCCTAATATTAATCCTCCTTAAGAATGGCAACCAACCAGCCGCAATAGAGTTGGCTTGGTCGATATAAAGCTTCCGACGGACTTGTGATCCATGTGAAAACGGTCCCATGACTTCGTCGTAACCGAGGGACAGGAACAGCGTGTGGTTTTTATCTGGTAGTGACACTGATACTTAATCGACGCTGAGCCCGGCATACCCTATCTATCAAAGCTGTGCATGGGTAAAGACTGCATTTTCCCAAGCGACAAAAGAAAAAATAAAGTCGTTATAAAGCTCTTTATATACTTTTGGGACATCCACGAATAATTTAAAGATTAGCAGTATTGGTAGCCGCCACGACTCAACAATACCTCCCAATTGCATTATAATAAAACAGCGTGTGGGGATAACCTAAAAACATTTCTTATTTATTATGAAAACAAAGGTATAAATGAACGAAAAGAGTTAATCAGTATAAAAACACAAGAATAACTCGTAAACCCTTTTTGTAAGGGCCCGTGAAGCGTTAATTAAAAAGCATAAACGTCATAGAGAAGGGAAAGTTACAGTGAGTGAGCCATTGAGCCGACTCGTTGCTAACGACAATTAGAAGCACTTTTACTCAACTGTTCACAGCATCGCTGTATTTTAGTGAAACATAACCAACTTTGCTACGAGCAAAATTTATGTTCACCAATAATACTTTTATAGTTACTTTTTCTTTTACGAATCATTTCAGTTTTCATTTTCTTTTGGAAACTTCATAGTTATGTGTTTATATATGGATTATTTTAGGGTTCCGTACTCAAAGGGTAAAAACGGGACCCTATTACTAAGACTTCGCTGCCTGTCCGTCCGTCTGTCTCTCATCAGATATTATCTCAAGAACCACGATAACTAGACAGTTGAAATTTTCTCAAATTATGTATTTCTTTTGCCGCTATAACAACAAATACTAAAAACAAAATAAAATAAATATTTAAGGGGGGTCTCCATACAACAAACGCGACTTTATTGCCCTTTTTTGCTCGATATCAATAATGGCAACTCTCCCATAGGGGGGGGCTCCCATACAAAAAACGCCATTATTGCCAATTTTTATAGATAATGGTGCGGAACCCTTCGTGCGTGACTCTGACTCGCGCTTAGCCGGTTTTTATTTGGCTCTCCAAATTATACACCTATTTTGTAATACTCAATTGCCTACTTTTTAATTTTATTTTGCTACGAAAAAAATGTACATTTGAGTATTAAATGTTTGAATGTAATTCTTAATTTTGCTATTTCAGAATTAATGTTTTATTTTATTACCACGAAGAGCAATAAGGATACGGATTAATTATCTTAAGTGTAGCTTATTACAACGTAGTATTCTCGGAGGTATATTTATTTTTACCCTCAGTCTCACAGCAAGAACTGCTAAGAAAGCTACCTCTTTCCTTAATACTGATGTGGTTTCTTGTCAAAAAGGTCGAGCGTGTTACGCTCGTATAGGATACGAGAATAAACCTTTGTAATTGATTTACTACACTAGACGGCTTTGCCGGCTTTTTGTCTTCTGACCCATGGATACATAGTCCACGTATAATACTGTTTCAGTGATTAATTATCACAATATTCCTATTTTCATCAACAAATCTATTCTAAGTAAGTAACACTTATACTTATATATGGCATACTCGTGTTTTAAATTAATTTACAACTCTTGTAATATTCATAATTTAACATAGAGGTATAAATAAATGAAAAGAATACGTTTTACTTCAAAAAAGGACTTGGGCACAACCCTACTGCATAATGAGTAGGGATTAATTATTATACCGTGCTATTCAGTTAAGGTCTTGTTTCGACCTATTCTCCTCTTTCAACGATGATAAGGAATGTAAGTCGATTCCTTAGTCGCCATTTACCAGACACCTGCATATCGCATAGTGGTATAGTTGACATTTGTGATGGTGTGCGCGCGAATCGTAAAAAAATGTTCACGAACTAACTTCAGGGTGTCGGTTTTCACTGGAGACAAGTCACCCTGCTCCAGTGGTTGGCCCAACGGCGTAGGCAACGTGCCACGGGTGGGTTACGGGGCCACGCACCGCCTCTCTGTCGCTCCGGACGGAGCTGGGCGGCGGGAGCGCTAACAATAGCCCACCCCGAAAAAAAATGGTGTCGGTTTTTCGTGACGGTGTGCAAGCGCATCGTAAAAATTCACTCTCACCATTTTTCCCTAAAGTGCCAAAGTATAACTTCAAAAACGTAGACAGTTCTGCAATATACTTATCGTTACTCTTAATACATAAAATTACGGATGGCACCTCGCTAATTATCTGATCATCCAATGATGTGAAAAGAATAGAATAATGAAAGCGTGTAAGAACGTACTCTATAAAATTTATTCTTTAATAGGTATATCAAGAAGCTGGCTACTCTACGCCGTACTCGAAGATTTATGATACGATGAATGAAAGATTACTTTTATTGAGAGCTATCAACTAGAACAAATATAGGCAGACTAATCTCTTAACTCATATGTAACAAGCAAATACTATCAAATTATTTGTTTATTTAGACCACAATATAATAAACATCTTCATTGTCATCACCACATGGAAATCCCACAAATAAGTTTTCCAAATTTTAGGCATTCATATAGTTGAAGTAGTTTAGATGACGGAGTAAGAACATAACCATCTATCGCACCCGCGGGTGTCATAAAAGACGACAAAGAGTTATAATATGCATATAACATTTATACAAGAGAAGGATAACACGAAACAAAAGCTTATATCAATAGGTTTTATCAGCGTGGTTTAGGAGGTCAATTTTCCTTTTATTGTAGAGGAGACTCGAGCCTAGCAGTGGAACGTATACGAGTTAAAATGATAATCATGATGATAGTTGTAGTAAGAGTTGTTTAGGACGAATGTGTGCGGTATTCCGTAATTTTTTTAAAACGCAGATATAGTCAACACTTTTTTTTTGGTGGGCTATGGTCTGCTACACGCCGTCCATTTCGTGCGGGGTGATGAAACGACGGCGTGGGCCCATAAGCCACCGTAATTCCTCTCCTTCACCATTCGGCCGACCGCTGGTACCAAGTTCCTTGTTGTCCGTGGCCGGCGACTTTTGGGTACCCTCCTTAAGTCCAACGGTCCTCTGGGGACGCCGGTCGCTCTCGCGCGGTCAGTCTCTCTGCGGGTGACGGACTAATCCCCGGTCCAGTCACCCACGGCCTCGGCTAGGGCGCCATCAGGCGCAGGTACTCGCGCCTGCGCCGCCCAAGTCGCTGGCGGGTAACCATGTCGCCGTAGAGGAGTTTTTCTCGCACACGCTCCGCCGCCTGCTTTCGTGAGATGATTGCCTCACAGAAAGCGGTGACCACGTCCCAGTTCCTGACGCTGTCGAGCATCTCCCTAGCAATGGTCGGCAGCGTTAAGTCGGCACCGATGATAGCAACAAGTTTACGGTGCTGCTTTTCCCACCTGGCACTAATTCGAGTGTATGCTGCGCCGTGTCTTCGTCGCAATCACAGTGGTTGCAGAACGGAGTGCTCTCCCTCTTTACGACCGCGTATAGGTACTTGACGAAGCAATATAGTCAACACCTTTTTTTTTTTTTAGTTTATGGGTGGGCTATGGTAAGCGCACGCGCGGTCCAATCCGTCCGGGGCGATGAAAGGACGGCGCGCGGGCCCATAACCCACCCGTACCCACATCACCTCGTTGTTGGGCCGACCACCGGAGCAGATGTGACTTGTCGTCAGTGGTCGGCCCGACGGAATACCCTTTCAGGTAACGTCACCTTTCGACGTCCTGGGAGGTCGGTCGCCGTCGCGCGGTCAGCCTCTCTGCGGGTGACGGACAATTCCCCGGTCCGATCACCCACGACTCGGCTAGGGCAATTTATTCAACACCTGCAGTCATATTTCATCTATTACTATTATGAAGTTTTATTTCATACGGGCCCAAATACAAATTGCCATTATCTTTATCATCGCATTAGAATATTTTAGCTAGGTTTTTATCGATATCATATGAAAATCTCTCCTTTATTTAAGTGAAAGTATTACTGTGTAAGGTTAAAGTTAACTCCATTTCCTATATTATTTTACACAACCTAATATTCACTGTGTGAACCACACCTTACTCTGTATTGCACAAACAGTTAATGTTAACATGTTTGTGGAAGTGATAGAATATACATTATTGCCACTACAATCATCACATATGCCTGAAATACAGACCCGATACGGGACTCGAGTCTCCTCTACAATGGGAGTCAAATTGTCCTACTATACCATGCTAATCAAACTGATAGATATAGGATTATATTTCGAATTTTCCCTCTTTTACATAGATGTTATTTGGATAGTATAATCCCTTAGTAGTCTTTTATGACACTGGTGAATTTTATTCTTGCTCCTTTACCATACGGAGCGGACCCACTTAATTGATTTTGAAGAAGAGCGTCCTTGCTTGACAGCTTCGATAAAGGATTTTTGAAGAAAGGTTAATTTATCTTATATGTTTAAACTCACAATCATTTCAAAATAAAAAGTAAGTAATTTTGTTAACATATTGTAAAAAATCCAGGTAAAGGCATAGTAGAAAGTTTGTGTAAACGTATTTTATCATTTTTTTCGTACATAAAGGCTCTGCGGTTACTCTGATTTCCCAGGGGCACCTTGTGTTTTCCAAGAACTATCTTGTTAGCCGCAATCACGAAATAAATAATCGAAAGTTTAATGAAGTTACTCTTAAAAGGTAAATAAGGTTTATTTATGTATTAGTATTATTTTGTAGATAATGAAAAAATACATGTACCTAATTAATGAAAACTTCCCGAAATATTAAGCAAGTAATCTCCAAATCCTCCGTAATATTTCCAATCTTTTTTATGATTTAAAATTAAGAAAAATCGTTATAAATGTTAGGAACTGACAGACAATTTGAGAATTGATTTTCAATTTAATAAAGAAAATAGTATCTGTAAACCCCTTATGATTAACAGAAAATTAAATTGCGTCTCCACATTTTCAGAGTTACTTAGCACATGTGAAAATAAGAGATGATGACTATAACAAAAACAATCCACGAATCCATTAAATTACGCACCTACGCGGTAGATTAACTGTGGTGGCGGCAAATTTCCGATTCGACGACCCGTGAATTCAAATGTATAAATATAGAAAATCTTTTCCGTGTGATGACGGTAATACAATTCACCACTCCCTATCTTACCCGTGGATGTAATAGAAAACCACAGGGGGTATAATACGCATCCGTGCAAGGAAAACTCGAAATAAAACCCTATACGATTTATAACCAATATTACTGACCAGCATGATATAGCAGGTCAATTGCTCTTCTATTACGGAAGAAAATCGAGCCCAGTAGTGCGACCTGTAAATGACTAGGAATAGAATAACTTTATAGAAATCAAGATGAAGCATTAAATAATAATTGTGTACCTTACCAATAATAATATTGTTAGAGTAGCGAATACTTTTAGGCATTCCAACTCTGATTAATTTATCGGACAAGTCACAAGTATTATCAGTGGAATTCACTCTAGGGACGCGTCTCGATGCGACTAGACAGAGAAACTTCCTCAACTTCTAACAAGATTAGGTAGTAACTATTCCCAGTGTGCATTCTGCACACACACACATACATTATACCCCTACATACGTATGTGGCTCGTTTGCTTGGCCATGTATGGGAGTTGCTAGCCATAGTAAATTACGATTCAATCAATCATTTACATTTAGGTCATCATTTCCTATATCAAATTTTGTTTAGACGGAGAGCATCATTAACCAGACAATAATTCCAAACATAATATTAAGTTCATGTCCAAAATGTCTCCATAAAAGACAATTCCAACGACAATTTAGTTACTACGTGTGTCAATAGTTGAATTAGTACAGCGGCTGGAACGGATTTACATTAGATTTGGATTCAAATCCGACGTATGGTAAACATTTTTCGGGCGGGCTATGGTCACCACACATGCCGTCCATTCCATCCAGGGCGACACAAGGCTGACGCGCGGCCCCATAGCCCACCCCTCTTCTTCACTATTGGGCCGGCCGCTGGTACCGAATTCTTGGCGACTGTGGCCAGCTCGGTGGATTACCCTTTCAGGTACCATCTTTAGGGTAATTGACCTACCATTCCACGCTAGTCAGACGTGTTTTAATGGCGTTTTATATTAAGTATTCCTTCTCTTGCAACGATGTTACCTACATTCACTTAGTCATCTTTTACGACGCTGGGTATGAAAGGAGATGTTGTTAGTTGTATTCTTACTCCGTAACCCGATGAAGTTGTTGTTAATGATATTCTTACTCCGTAACCACACGGCAATGTCTTACAAATAATACAATTTAAACCAATATAGTATTCTTGGTAGCTGGAAACGAAAGAATAATAATTATTTCATTACTTATATAACAGAAACAAAAAATATTCAGGTATTAACTTTAGCATTCAAAATGTCTTCTTCTTCAACCGACATCCGTTTCAAATATGGTCTTAATTAGCTTAGAGAGGGAAATTAAGTGTTGCTCAGACGGTTGCAGTTTCTTTTGCTTCGATTCAATTATACTAGATCTATGGCACTTAGACCTAAAATCTATCTATAGGATATTCTATATACCATATCTTTAGCCTCTTACCAAAAATATATAAACTGTAATATTTTTATATTTTCTAACGTTTAAATATAAACGCGTAATTAAAATCTCATAAATGTATTAGAAAGTTTTGTTGTTTAGGCGTGATGACGTTATATAATTTAGACAACAGTTTTACGTCAGTTAGCAAGTGGGGGCCACGGGGGTGAAATATCGATTGATACTCATTAAATTTGCTTTTGTAGGCTCGATTGCGAGCCTTGTTACCATTTTCGCTATAGTATTGAAATAAAAAAGGTACATGCCGAGATATTTATAACGTCCTTTGATTATGGAATTCGTCAAGGAGAATAGATTTTGATATAGCAACATATATTAATGACAGCGTGGCAAATGCAAATATTCAGCACTAAATGGTTTATACTTAGAATAATAACGTATAGAAGGATAGTGTCAATACTTCGAACTTTCAAAATTTGAATCTAAAAATACTAATGGCGTGCAGACGATTACACACGTACACACGCACACCACTACACAAATTATGAAATCAAATTTTGTTTTTATTAACATAAACCGTCGAAATACTTTTAAAAGTGACGTTAAAAACCTTTTTAAGTTTTACAAATGTGTTATGACACCATTTGAATGCACAAACCGTCATAATTAACTATTTATTTTTTAAGAGTTGCGTACGTTCGTGCAGTACAATGACTTGTACATTACGGAACGGTTCCGGTGTAAGCTCCATTAGGCTCCAATTGAAATGCCTTACTTTTTGTGCGTGAACTTACCTTCTATATGTTATTATTCTAAGGGTTTATATTAGTTTCATCATTATCATTCTTATCTTATCTCAATTATTTGGGGTCAACTATGCATTCTTCTTTCACAGTACATATTGCAAAAGTTTTGGCAATAGTTTTATGGCGGGCCGCCTGCCTGACCTCAACCCTCTTTGATAATGAGTAAGGATTGGTAATAGCCGCCACACGGCAACAGATAAGGTTAGTTTAAATTCTTCAATAATAAAAGGGCCATGTAGAATTGGTGAATAATCTGGTGTCATGTCTATGTGCCTCGGAAGACAAATATTCTCCATATTTAGGTTAAAAGGGTAGCATAATAGTGAGTTTTAGGCCAGTATTTGTTAAGGTCAAAAAACATAACACCTCATTTAGTTCTTTTTTTTTTTCTTTTGTATAAAAATCATTCGTGACATTCACTGTCAGGAGTAATGTTTTTAGAAATAGCTCATAGATTTTCTCATTATAATTTAACTATAAATAATATTTAAAGGCGTAGTGTTCTGTGCACAATGTTTTAGGCTTCTGGTTATTCAATTATTACGCAATTACCAATTTTGCTGTATTTAATAGGTGACAAAGAAGCCTTGACCTTCTAAATCAGGTCAGGTTTACGATGAGATTTGTTAATCAAAAGCGATTGCTCTAAAAACATTCAATGTGTCACAAAACTTTGCCTGTAAACACAAGCATTATATAATGATTGAGAAAATTATATGAAAAAGTGTGTATTATTATTATGTAGGTACGTACGTAAGAAATTATACTTCTTTGGCTTAAGGGAGAAGAAAAATCTTTTGAAAAATTTATCCTTCGCGTTTACCTACATTTGTTGAAAAAATCGGAAAGTGCGAGTCGGACTCGCGCACGAAGGGTTCCGTACCATTGACTAGGTAAACAAGTGCCTCCCTATTGCCATTATCGATATTGAGGAAAATCAAGTTTGTTGTATGGGAGCCCCCTGAAATATGTATTTTATTTTTAGTATTTGTTGTTAGAGCGACAACGTCATCTATGAAAATTTCAACTGTCTAGCTATCACCGTTCTTGAGATACAGCCTGGTGACAGACGGACGGACGGACAGCGAAGTCTCATTAATAGGGTCCCATTTTTACCCTTTGGGTACGGAACCCTAAAAACGATACTAATAATAGAAAAAAAAAGGGAATTTAAAACATTGACAATTTTATTATAATGCATTATCTAGTTGATATTTGTGACAGTGTGCACGCGCATCGTAAAAAGTGTTGACTAACTTAGGGTGTCGGTTTTTCGTGACGGTGTGCGGGCTCATTGTAAAAATTTCCCTCATTATTTTTCCCTAACGCACCAATACTTCAAAAATCTTGAATGTTATCTATATTATATCTCATATTTTAAATCCTGTTCTATAAGTTTAAATAAAATTGTATCCCAAATGAATGTATGTAAATAATCGTTTCGTATTTTGAGATTTATTGATTTCAGTTTAATTAAAACAGTCGTTAGCCACTGTCAATATAATGACATTGATAACAAATTGAAATTGAAATAACTTTAGGTTACTTGAAATTGCGTGAGTTTGTGTTAGGTTAACAGTCAACCATTCATTACTTCGTCTACCTCCTACTCGTATATTTATTACTCTTTTCTTTTAAAAGGTTATAAAACAATATTTAATCATCATCTCAGCCCATACACGTCCCACTGTTGGGCTCGGGCCTCCTCCACAAAGTGAGGAAAATTGACCGACGCTGTTCACACGTATTGGTGTAGGGTTTTATTTCGTTTTTCTTCTCTTGCATAGATATTATATGCATGATAACGCACAGACTGTTAACAACCACTTGTTGCTCGCGAAAATGGAATTATCTTGTGTGAGAATCGAATCTATGACACTCGGTCCTGAAAGTCGATGTTTTGACTGTGCATTACAATTGTAGTTACATGTATATTTATAATTAATATATTAAATTAAGTATGCTCATAATTTAAGCGCTTTGTTGCTCTTTTGTAAGCATTAAAAGCTGTTAAGAATTTATTTCAACTTCAACATTTTAAGAGTCATGAAATCTTAGCAGTTTCTTTTGAAACGCTTTCTTTTATTCAGTCAATGTAAACTTGATGACTTATTATGAAAAATTACATAGTCATAGTTGAGTCACAAATGTCTATAAAAAATTTAAATAATGATGTTCTGAAGTTCTAATGCTTTTTTATAATAAAAAAAAATAAATTAAATTATAGTACATATTTTTTAAATTATAATATCAGAAGTTTATATAATATTTAAAAGGAAGTATGTAATTCAATGAAAATGAGTAATGATTTAATATTGTATGAATATGAGTAAGCGCTATACGTGTTTTTCCAACAAAATTGTAAGAAAGAATCATGAATAATGTAGCCATGGCGTAGTCGAAAGTGTCTGTAAAAAATACAACAATCTCGGCTCATAGGTGTAGGTGATAGGTGTATCAAGAGTGGTAGGACCACACTGTCGACAGTTATCTGTCTACAGCCGCGGGCCAGTCCGTCCGGGGTAGTACCACGCTCTCGCAGAAAATTTGTTACTGCGCTTCGTTCGGTGAGCGAGAGAGCCGGAAGCCCAACGTTCTGAGGGTGTTTGCGTGTGGAAGGTTTTGATGGTGCCTTTAGTATCACCGAGCCTCAATGCACGCTTTCACACTCCCTTCTCTTTCTTTGCGGTAGGCAGCGGCCTTGTAAAGGTGCATGAGCGGCAGCAACACTTACCATCAGGTGTACTGTTTGCTCGTTTGCCACTGCTTGCAATAAAAAAAAAATGGGTGCGTGTACTTATGTACGCGCGTGAGAAGTTATACTTCTTTGGCATCATTAAAATATATATATATATATATATATATATATAATTATTAAAAACCAAATTTAGAGAATAGTCTAAATAAAAAAAAAAATAATAATAAAAAAAAGAAAAAAAAATAAAAAATAATAATAAAAAAAAAGAAAAAAAAAATAAAAAAAATAAAAAAAAATACTAAAAAAAAAAAGAGAAAAAAAACAGTGATCAGAGGTGACGAGCGTACCAACATGCGCGACTAATATCGAGGTTCAATTTCTATTTTGTTGGTAGCTTTTTTTTCGAGACTTAATGAGCGGTTAAGCAGACAACTTCATACTGTTAATTTTGTGTCACATAATTAAAATTTCACTCTCATCATTTTTTCATAACGCGCCTAAAGAAGTATAACTTCAAAAATATACATTCCAATGCTGGGCATTAACCTTCACCATAATCGGTGGTATATTGACTTACCATTTTAGTCAGATGGGTTGATATAGGGTCTCATATCAAGTTCTCATTTTCTTGCATAAATGTTATATGCATATTTAACGCCCATGACGTGCGGTGTCCCCCAGGGGTCGGTTCTCGGACCCACCCTGTGGAACATCGGCTACGACTGGGCGTTGAGGGGGAGCCTCCCACCCGGGCTAGGCGTGATTTGTTACGCCGACGACACGCTCGTCACAGCCCGCGGTGGGACGCTAGAAGAGGCGGTAAGCCTGGCGACCTCTGGTACCGAGGAGGTCGTCAGGCGGATCGAGGGGCTGGGGTTGAGGGTCGCCCTGGACAGGACGGAGGCCTTCTTGTTCCATGGGCGCACTATGAGCCCTCCCATCGGCGTCTCGATCACCGTCCACTCGGTCGACATCAGCATCCGGGCCCATATGAGGTACTTGGGCCTGGTGCTCGACGGGCGATGGTGGTTCCGGGAGTATTTCCGCAGGCTCGCTCCACGGCTCGTCGGCGCGGCGTCCGCCCTACCGTGGCTTATGCTTATACTTATACGTGGGCGGACCGAGCGCTGCGTGCCTACGGCTGTACGCGGGGGTCATCCGGTCGATGGCCCTGTACGGCGCACCGGTGTGGGCGGAGTCCATGACCGTCCGACTTAGGGCCCTTCTGTGGCGACCACAGAGGGTCATGGCGGTCAGGGCCATCCGCGGATACCGCACGGTGTCGACGGAGGCAGCGTGCCTGTTGGTCGGGACACCCCGTGGGACCTGGAGGCGGAGATGCTCGCCGGACTATATCGGCGGGTGACGGGGGTACGAGCGGAGGGCGGTGTGGTCTCGTTAAGGGATCTCACCGCCTGGCGCGTCGACGCCCGCCGTGGAGTCATTGCCCGTTGGGCAGTCCGGCTGGAGAGGCCTCGGTTCGGGGTGCGAACCGTGGAAGCCTTCCGGCCGGTGCTGATGCAGTGGTTGGAAAGGCGGCACGGGGTGCTCTCCTTCCGACTGGTGCAGGTTTTAACGGGGCATGGGTGCTTCGCCAAATACCTGCACAAGGTCGTTAGGAGGGAGAGTACACCGTCCTGCCACCACTGCGATTGCGATGAGGACACGGCGCGCCATACGCTTGAGGCCTGCGGGGCTTGGGCAGTGCAGCGCTGTGAACTCGTCGCAATCATCGGTACGGACCTGACGCTACCGGCTATCGCTAGGGTGATGGTCGACCGCGTCGGGAATTGGGACGCGGTCGCAGCCTTCTGCGAGACGGTGATCTCGCGGAAGGAGGCGGCGGATCGCCTGCGCGAGGAGCGCAGCCTCGATGGGGAGATCCGCCGCCGGTGACTGGGGCGGCGCAGGCGCAACTATCTGCGCCTCATGCCGCCCTAGCCGAGGCCGCGGGTGACGTGACCGGGGATTAGTCCGTCACCCGCCGAGAGACCGACCACGTGAGGAAAGACCGACGTCCTCCCCGAGGGGGAGGACGTCGGTCGATGGGAGGGTATCCCAGTTAGGGGTATTCCGTCGGGCCGACCACTGACGACAAGTTAACGCTGCTCCAGTGGTCGGCCCAACGACGAAGGCGACGTGGTTTTCGGGTGGGTCGCGGGAGTTGCGTGCTTAAGCACCTCTGTCGCCCCGGACGGAGTGGTGCGGAGGCGCGCCGACCGCGACCCACCCACAAAAAAAAAATTGCATATTTAACCTTTTAATCGTCTTTTATGACTGCCAAGGGTAAGAAAGTGGAATGGTGAATTGTAAATAAAAAAAAAGTAATAATAATTACTCATATCCAAGGGACTTTAGAAATATCAATAACACAGCTTATATACTTTCCACTTCTGGGCTCAAGTCTCCTCCACAATTAGAGGGCAATTGACCTACTAGACCACTCTAATCAGACCTGTTTATATAGGCTTTTATAATCATTTTTCATTCTCTTACATACATTTTATATGCATATTATACCCCTTTATCGTCTTTTACGATACATGAGTCTCGTAAGCAAGAAAAGAGTCCATGTGGTGACAGAGTAAGAATACAATTCACCACGCCCTACCTTGCCCGTGGATGTCGTAAAAGACAACAATGGGATATAATACGCATGGTAATCTGTGCAAAAGAAGGAAAACTCAAAATAAAACCCTATACCAAAATGTTTGACCAGCATGGTATAGTAGGTCAAATTCCCTTCCATTGTAGAAGAGGTCCGAGCCCAACAGTGGGACGTATGTAGGCTGCGATGATGATAAGTAAGAAAAGGGATATTGTATTTATAATCCATTATCACACGAACAAATACGCAATTAAATCAAAATCAATAATGTACAATCAACGTATTAAAAACAACTGTTCTACATGGAATCTAATTTTATAACACACTTATCATTTCAACCCTTATGCGTCCTACTGTTGGGCTCGAGCCTCCTCCACAATAGGAGAGAAAGTGACCAACTATACCACGCTGGTCAGATGAGTTAGTATAAGGTATCTCAAGATTTCCTTCTCTTCTATAGATGTTGTATGCATATTTAATCTTTTATGCTTAGAATAATAACATATAGAAGGATAGTGTCAGTACTTCGAATGTTCGAAACATGAATCTAAAAATACTAATGGCGCGCAAACGATTATACACGTACACACACGCACACTACTATACAAATTATGTAATCAAATTTTGTATTTATTTACATAAACTTTCGAAATACTTTTAAAAGTAATGTTAAAAACCTTTTTAAGTTTTTCAAATGTGTTATGACACCATTTGAATGCACAAACCGTCATAATTACCTATTTATTTTTTAAGAGTTGCGTACGTACGTGCAGTACAGTGACCTTGAGTATTACGGAATGGTTCCGCCGTAAGCTTCATTAGGCTCCAATTGAAATGCTTCACTTTTTGTGCGCGAACTTACCTTCTATACGATATTATTCTAAGCTTTTATGATATTTTTTGTCTTTTACGAACAGGAGAGGAGGTGGTGAATTATATTTTTACTCTGTCACCACACGGAAAATACCACACTCAACACAAAAAATAATAAGACCACTTCATCCTAGGTGCTGTCAAACCTATGAGTAATTACCTAAAAGTATTACCGAAAAACTATAAGTTTCGTATACTTTCAGCAGTTGTAACTATCGAGGGCTCTTGTAGAGAGGTTAACGCGTCATTAGGACGTCCCTAACCCACTTTATGACATCAGGTCAATGCCAGTTATCAGTGTGCGTCACTGCAAGTCCATCACTTCGAGGTTTGTGCCGCGCCAATGCACTTCCTACTTAGGGTTGATACATACCAAAATCGAGTACACCATTTCAATGGCGCACAAAATAGTCCCCCAATCACTTGAACAAGTTATAACCAAACCATAGGCAATTATAATAGAAAAGGATTAATTACTCATACAAAGGGAGTAAGAACACAATTCACCACTCCCTATCTTGCCCGTGGATGTCGTAAAAGACAACTATGAGATATAATACGCACATAACATCTGTGCAAGAGAAAGAAAACTAGAAATGAAACCCTATACCAACATGTCTGACCAGCATGGTATAGTAGGTTAAATTCCCTCTTATTGTGGAGGAGGCCATAGCCCAACAGTGGGACGTATGTGGGCTGCGATGATGTTGATGAATACAAAATCCTATTTAGGAATGTAATTATTAGCCAGACAGTATTAAATGGAATTGGTCAAGATATTTTGAGGAACTTTCCGTGTGGTGACAGAATAAGAAAAAATTTTCCACTCCATATCTTGCCCGTGGATGTCGTAAAAGACGACTAAGCGATATACTATGCATATACCATCTGTGTAATAGAAGGAAAACTCGAAATAAAAACGTAAACCAACCTGTCTGTCTACAATGGTATAGTAAGGTCAATTCCTCTCCTACTGTGGAGGAAGATCGAGCCCGGCAGTGGGACGTATATGAGCTGAAATGATGATGATGTTGATTCAAATTCAAATCATCTATTATGTATAAACCCCGCGGTGCCCCCGCGGGGTTTATATATTATACTTACATATTGTAATTTTTTTACATTTTTTCTTAAAATTACCTCTGGATCGTAACGCGACCGCACTGAGAAGATCCGGCAAGAAATTCAGCAGGATTGTCTATTTTTTATTATTTTTTCTAATTTCATTTAAATAAAATTACATCTTACAACATGCTTATTAATAGTTCCAATGTGATGCCATTCGAAATATTATATAATACAATTCACAAATATAATAATAATCACAAATATAATGATGAGGCTATGGCTGGACCAGATCCTGCAAGCGGCACCAGATCACGAGTTAACCACTAGAACAGCCATCACTCCCCGTTGTCGATGTCGTCTTTATTGACAGCCATGAGCAATAAAGGGTTGGTAGTATTCGTAGCCACCATCACACGGCAAGAGAATTCAATTCGATACATTTTATTCATACAAATATGATAGAAATGTAATATATAAATGAAATTCTATTTTTGGTCAACCCTATTACCGATTCAATCGCCATAATGTAATATCGATTGCACCGTCTGTCTGCAACCGATCGTCATTTCGCCAACTAAGACACATCCATACATAGAATTGTATATTTTACTAGCTGACCCAACAGACGTTCTGTTCAAATAAAATTAAAGGAATTCTCCTTGAGAGCAGCGCCACATACCGGATCCAATTATGAATCTAAACCATTCTCGAATCCCCTTAAACACACACAAAAAATTTCATCGTCATCGGTCCAGCCGTTTAGGAGGAGTTCAGTGACATGCACACGTACGCTAGAAATTTATGTATAAGATATTTAATTGTTTATTAACAAAAATAGTTGCAAAATTAATGAAAATGTTAGTATAAAGTGAAATGAATGTTAGTACTGCCATTATTAAAAAATACTGCGCTTTTAATAACTTTAACGTGATGCCTCAAGCAGCCAGTAGGTAACTACTTATTATGCAGATTCATAATTGCAAAAGTTTATGCTCGCAACGATGTTGCATAATTTTTCTCATTTTCTCTTAGCAAGAATGCTATCAAATCATTATTCTAGGTAATAACGGATTATCGCATATTTACTTTGATAAAATCATTTTCTCATAGTTTATATCGACTGATGTGAAACATTTATAGGCGAGAGTAAACCTGATCGTTGGCGTGGCGTAAACAGACCGCGGCGACACAACGCCACGCTATATGACGAAATATGTGCGGGTAAACCTGATCGTTGACATAGCGTACACAAGCCGTCGACGTAACGCCAGACTATATGATGGAATATATGTACTACGTAGTCTATACGTAGAAGTGTGTGAATGAGACGGAGCGACGCGATGTAATGCGTAAGCGACTGTGTGATGAATTATGATTATTGTGTAGTATTTTAAATAATAATATAAATATGAATCGTAATATTTTATCTATACATTATGCCATATTAGTACCTGTCGTAATTTGTTCTTTTATGCATAGGTATATACTTGTACAAAATAATTTCGATGTTTTGAGAGTTGCTAGGCGTCCTGAGCGACGGTTCCCTTTTTTTTAATTACTAACGGCCTGGCCACGACTCTGGTCTTAGCGGCGAGCGGCGCGGCGTGCCGGGCGGTGCACGCTGGTAAAGCCCCATACAAAGCCGTCTCAAAACCGTTTCATGTGAAAGTCGTTGTAATGGAATAAAATTTATAAATTAATATATAATACATATATAAATAATTAATACAAACGCGATATAATCCGTAAAAGTAGTTTTATTTACAATTTTTTTTTAGTTTGGTCTGCCAGTTTAGTATATATAGAATGTAGTAGTAGTGTAGTATACGTTTATAATATGTTATTACTATGTTCTACCATTTTATGTAAATTAAACAAGCATATTTTGTATTTTTTTCTTATATAATTCATGTATTTTTAATTTTATTTTTTTAATTAATTTATAAACAGATTTTTTAAAATCAAAGTTGTTTCATTTAAACTTTAAACATTCAAGTATATGTGCGCAAAATTACTGCTCATTTAGTTTTGAAACAATTGAGATACGAAGTTTTGAGACGAAACATACGCGATTTTCCCACTGTGCGGCGCTCCGCGCTTAGCTGCCGCTCACAGCGGCAAGGTCGTGAACGGGCTGTAAAAGTATTTGACCAGTTTAATTATTTAATGAAGCTATTAATAAAATAATCCACATAAGAACTGTATAAATATCTATAGAACAGACATAACAGACACCTTTATACTCACAAATAATACACAAACTTGTAATATTTTGCTGTATACGTTTTAAATCCCACAAAATAAAAGGTTCGCCTTAACTATCTATTGTTTACTACGCGGCTTCATTTTAATCTCCGTGTTTCTATTGAAACTATCCTGTAAGAAAAACCAATAACGCTTTTACGGGCAATCGAAACTAATGTCTCAGTCAGCGGCTGCCAGCTATTACAAAAAAACAAAACAAATAAATGTGTTGTTATCCAACTGCTCTCTTAACCTGAAGTCACTGCAGAATAGTTGCTACCTTTAAGCATTCATCATCATTATTATCGTAGCCCACATATGTCCCACTGTTGGGCTCGGGGTCTCCTCCACAATGAGAGGCAATTTAACCTACTATACTGTGCTGGTCAGACATATTGGTATAGGGTTTCATTTCGAGTTTTCCTTCTCTTGCACAGATCTTATGTGCATATTATATCCCTTATTCATCTTTCACGACATCCACGGGCAATATATAGCTGTGAATTGTACTCTTAATCCATCACCACACGGATAAGCATTGCTCACATATTATAGACAACAATCGCTATTTAATCATCATTATCATCAGCATAATTATCTCCATCCGACGTCCTCGTCACGTCCTCGACGAAGAGGACGACATTATCACACTCGCTCAACAAAGAGCCTACACGGCCCGCGAGGCCTTAACAAATAAATATCCGCGGTTCCGCCCTCGCCGTCGAGGTGCGAAACCGCGCCGCGCAAAAGTCACTACCAAAAACGTGGGCACGCCCACTTTGCCTCCAGCGACGCCCCAAGCCGAGGTCCGTTCCCCACAGGGGGAGCCCTTGGGCGATGTCGCTTAGCATACTTTTCTCCGGGTTGAGAGCCCTCAGCGCTCACCCATAGTCCGCGTCAAGCTGTCAAGGCCATCTGCGGCCAACAGCTGTACACACACAAAAAACAAAAAAAATCATAATTATCATCTCAACTTAAACACATCCCACTGCTAGGCAAGCCTCTTCCGCAATAGGAAAGAAATCTACCTACTATACCATGCTGGTCAGATGGGTTGGTCTAGGATTTTATTTAGAGTTTTCTCTAGATTTGATAGATGTTATATGCACATTTGTGGTAACGGAGTAAGAATACAATTCACCACCCCCTCTCTTACCCGTAGCTGTCGTAAAACACGACTAAGGGATATATTACGCATATGACATCTATGCAAGAAAAGGAAAACTCGAAACAAAATCCTATACCAACCTGTTTGACCAGCATGGTATAGTAAAGTCAAGGTTCTTTTTATTATGGAGGAAGCTCAAGCCCAGCAGTGGGACGTATATGAGCCGAAATGATGATATGCACATTATATCCCTTAATCATATTTTACCACACACATGACAAAGATAGGAAGCGTCGAATTGCATTCTTACGATGTCACCACACAGAAAACGCAATTTAAATTCTTTCTCATATGTATACCAATAAATAAAATTGGAGTGTCTGTTTGTAATGTCAAAATAATAGGCTTTTTTCATGCTCACACGGTTATTTGCACGACACCTATGCCTAAAATAGCAATTAAAAAATGTTTGTCTGTCTGTCTGTTTGTTCCGTGTAATCTTCAAAACGGCTGGATCGATTTCAAAAATTCTTTTACCAATGGGAAGTTATAATATCAGGGCGTAAACTAGGCTATATTTTATCCTGGTATTCCCACGGGAACGAGAACTACGCGGGTAAAACGACTATAACCTATAACCGAAGCGAAGCGAGGGCGGTTGCTAGTTGTAAATAAAACTACTTTTACGGATTATATCGCGTTTGTATTTGATTTATGATTGCCCGACGTTTCGAACACTTTGCAACATTCATGGTCACGGGCGGACTAAGGTGTCTCACGTCCAACAAGTCATCGTTATTACAGACATTTATGATTATCTACCCGATACAGAAAATTAGCTATTAAATTTATTAGATTTTGACCCACATTTTAGTACAAATTTATTGCCAGTATAAGAAGATGATTCTATATGAAAAAATTATATTGTTTATGGTTAATAATTATAAATTATTAAATTTGTAGCATTTATTATTACAATTTGTTAATTTAAACCTAACAAAATCCTTCTCATAATTCTAAAAACCTTAAACAAAATATCTATAAAGAAAAGAAATTCAATCTCTCAATGCCGTCCACTTTATACCGTACCTTTCATTTGATTAAAGAAATAAGAGATTGGTATAACTGCGGCTATATGTAACGGTAATAAGGGCAATAATCGAGCGTGTTTAAACTAATTGACCTTACTAAGTGGAAGGCTCAAAACGACTGTGCCGAGGAGATTATATATCCCATAAAGCCTAACACGTCGTATAAGTAACTAGATTTATGTGAGAAAGTGAGTAATTAAATTAATTACACATCTAAGTTGACTCAGAAACACAAAATTGGGTTAGATATTCAATTGATTATCTTTAATATTAACCCCCCAACGCAAAAAGAGGCGTGTTTTAAGCTTGACGTCGATATCTGCCTGTGGCATCGTAGCTCTAAAACGGATGACGAGGACACGGCGCAGCATACGCTCGAGGTCTGTGCCGCTTGAGCAGAGCCGCGTCGTGAACTCGTCGCAATCATCGGTGCCGACCTGACGCTGCCGACCATCGCTAGGGAGATGGTCGGCAGCATCAGGAATTGGGACGCGGTCGCAGCCTTCTGCGAGGCAGTTATCTCGCAGAAGGAGGCGGTGGGTCGCGAGCGCGAGGAGCACAGCCTCGATGATGCGACCCGCCGCCGGCGACTGGGGCGGCGCAGGCGGGATTACCTGCGTGCAATGCCGCCCTAGCCGAGGCCGCGGGTGACGTGACCGGGGATTAGTCCGTCACCCGCCGAGAGGCCGACCGCGTGAGGAAAGACCGACGTCCTCCCCGAGGGGGGGACGTCGGTCGATGGGAGGGTGCCCCGGGTAGGGGGTATTCCGTCGGGCCGACCACTGATGACAAGTAACCCTGCTCCAGTGGTTGGCCCAACGACGAAGGCGACGTGGTGTTCGGGTGTTGCGTGCTTAAGCCCCTCTGTCGCCCCGGACGGAGTGGTGCGGAGGCGCGCCGACCGCAGCCCACACCAAAAAAAAAAAAAAAAAAAATCTAAAACGGATGGATCGATTTCAATGCGGACTTTTTCAATTGAAAGCTAGTGTCCTTACGGTGGTTCTTGGTTATGATTGGTTAATATCGGTTCAGCAGTGTATGGTCATCAGCTCTTTTCTAAAATGATGTAATGGCGTATTACTCAATTAAGTGCTTCATGCGTGCCAGTATAATCGTTAAATGACAATTAATTGATAAGTCCTGCTGAAGAAAACGTAATACCTTTTTTTTTATTATTTTAATTTTTGTCGAGGGCTATCAATTTTTTTTAATTTTACTTATATATCATCATCAGCATTGCAGCCCACATACGTCCCACTGTTGGCCTCCACAATTAGAGGAAATTTGACCTACTATACCATGCTGGTCAGACATGTTGATATAGGATTTTATTTTGAGTTTTCCTTCTCTTGCAGAGATGTTATGTGCATATTATATCCCATAGTCGTCTTTTACGACATCCACGGGCAAGATAGGGAGTGGTGAATAATATTCTTACTCCGTCACCACACGGAAACTTGTATACACAATAAAATATACGCTCCGTGTGGTGACGGAGTAAGAATACAATTCACTACCCTCTCTCTTGCCCGAGGGTGTCGTAAAAGACGATTAAAGGATATAGATAACATCTATGAAAGAGAAGAAAACTCGAAACAATACCCTATGCCAACACGTCTGACCAACGTAGCATAGTAGGTCAATTTCCCTTCCATAGTGGAGGAGGCCGAGCCAAACAGTGGGACGTATAGTGATGGCTAATCTATACCAATAAATAAAATTGGAGTGTCTGTTTGTAATGTCAAAATAATAGGCTTTTTTCATGCTCACACGGTTATTTGCACGACACCTATGCCTAAAATAGCAATTAAAAAATTTTTGTCTGTCTGTCTGTCTGTCTGTTTGTTCCGGGTAATCTTCAAAACGGCTGGACCGATTTCATAAATTCTTTCACCAATAGAAAGCTATAATATCAGGGCGTAAACTAGGCTATATTTTATCCCGGTATTCCCACGGGAACGGGAACTACGCGGGTAAAACGACTATAACCTATAACCTATAACCGAAGCGAAGCGAGGGCGGATTGCTAGTCTTAAAATATAAACGATACACATACTCTCTATTACAAACCTTATTGGCGTTGAATAAGCTATTATGTCTAGTATTCTCTGAATTAATGCATTGTTAAGATTTTTTGTTGAGCAAATTGGTATTTGTTCGTATTGATCTATTATAAGGTTTAAATTATCGAAATCCCGCATTGCGTTCCGCTCCATGCAATTTCCTACTTCAAACGCTCAAAGCAATTTCATAAAAGCAATCTATTAAATTTTGTGCCGGCTTCTAAGTTGCAGACTACTTCGGCTATAAAATATGGATTATTTAGAGGCAATTTCATTGTACATTTCAAATCTGTGATAAAAATAATTTCATTTTATTCTTCATATAAATTTTATTATATAGTTTATTAAGATTAGCAGTAGTATAATCAAATAAAATAAACTCATTTGCAAAAAAAACGGGCGGTTTTGATTTTCATTCATATTTAAAAAGATACAATACCAAAAAGGTTTCAATCGTTTGTACACGTTACTGGCCGGTTTTAAAAATGCTGTGGTATTTAAAAAAGTACGTTCTAAATTCAATTTTTCATTTGATGTTCATTTTTACAGAAAACCCCTTTTTATCCTACATTTTTGGCGCGAAGTTCCAGAAGTTAACATCGACTTTCATAACTTTTATTCAATTTTTATCGATTAATTTCATATCCTTGACTGTCAAAGCTTTATTTAATGCTGTTTGGCTGTATCAAAAATGGTAGATAAAGTGGTAAAAGCTACCAAAATTATCGCGCTGCTTGAAGAGGGTTGCAGCCAATGTTTCGTGGCTAGGAGGCTAAATGTTAGTCGCTCGACAGTCCAAAGGACCTGGCAGCGATATCAGGAGACTGGTTCCGTCGAGAGAAGGCCTGGTTCTGGAAGAAAACCATGTACCCAACCACGGGATGATCGTTTTCTTGTGAGTCGCGCATTGAGAAATCGCAAATCTTCGTATGTGGATCTTAAGAACAACCTCCAAGAAGTAAGAAATGTGCATATTAGTCTATGGACGGTCAGGAGGAGGCTTCTCGCTGCCAATATACGCAGTCACCGCCCGGCCCGCGGCCCCAAATTACTCCGTGAGCACAGAGTTCACAGGCTTAGGTTCGCTAGAAATTGTGAATCATGGACTCAAGACGATTGGAATAGGGTTTTGTTCTCTGATGAAGCCAGGATATCTCTGTTCGGTGAAGATCGACGTCGGCGAGTGCTAAGAAGACAAGGAGAACGCTTTGCAGAGGCATGTTTCGAAGAAATCACACCTTATGGTGGGGGCTCTGTTATGTTTTGGGCAGGAATAAATTCAATGGATCGTACAGAGTTAGTCTTCATTGAAAACGGCTCACTGACTGGGCATCGATACATAACGGAAGTTCTAATTTCTCATGCACAACCCGCATTGGCCGCTCTAGGTGAAGACTCGATTTTTATGGACGACAATGCTCGCGCCCACCGATCCCGCGATGTTAATGCGTATGTGCAAGAGGTCGGCATTCGTCGTTTGGATTGGCCAGCTCTAAGTCCCGACCTCAATCCCATAGAGCATGTCTGGGACGTTCTGAAACGGCGTGTGAGATCAGTACACCCGGCTCCGCAGACCATCAGAGAGCTGAAGAATGTGATTACTGCGGAGTGGGAACGTATTCCGCAAGCAAGTATCCGGGATATACTCGCTAGCATGCCCAGACGAATTCAAGCTGTGATTTTAGCTAGAGGGGGTCACACTCGATACTAAACATTTATCTGCTTTTACTTTATTTAAGAAAAACAAACAAAAAAACTTTTTTATTTTTACTTCATGAGCATATGCACTACTAGCGAATATACACTACTAGCGAGGTTTAGCATTATTTCCCATAAATTGTATCTAAATTTTATGAAATACTGATGAAAACGATTATTTTCTTATTAATTTAGCAAATTGTGTGGATAAAACTACCTATAATTATCAAACAAAGAAATATTAACATTTGAAATGGTTCATTGCTTAGGTGCCCGTTTTTTTTGCAAATGAGTGTATTTACAAAATAGGAAATAAAATGTAGAATATACTAGCAACCTGGCCTCACTTCGCTTCGTTTTCAGTCGCCTCACCCGCGTAGTACCCGTTCTCATGGGAATAGCGGTATAAAATATAGCGTATGTTACTACCTGATTCTATAGATTTCCATTAGTAAAAGAATTTTTTAAATCGGTTCTATAGTTTAAGCGTGAAAGCGTAACAAACAAACAAAGCTACGTGAAGCGGATCGCTACCTTCTCTTCATAGAATTCTCAAATATAATGTAATCCTTACTAATATTATAAATGCGAAAGTAAGTTTGTTTGTTTGTTACGCTTTCACGCTTAAACCACTGAACCGATTTCAAAAATCTAATGGAAAGCTATAATATCAGGGAGTAACATAGGCTATATTTTATCCCGATAATCCTACGGGAACGGGCACTACTATAAGGCGATTGAAACCGAAGCGAAGTGAGGCTGGGTTGTTAGTATCATATAAAAGGGAAAAACAACTAATATCAGGATTTAACTGCATAGATGACGTGATGGTTAAGACACCGACCTACAATGCCAGTGAGTTTCATGCCCATGCAACACTTTGTGCGATCCACAAATTTTTGTTCAGAGTCTGGATGTAATTTGGGTCTATTAAATTATATGTTAATCCCCCACAATACAAGGATTATTTCCGTAGTGCAGGGTGTTGTCTTTTAAAAAAACAAAAAAATATACATTTTCTTCAAATTCTAAAGCAATCACTTACCGTGTTCATATAACTGGCGTATCCACTAATTACCATAAACAAGCTCCTTTCATTAACTTAATAATCAAGACGTATATGGTAATACATTGAACGATACGTGTATTGTAGAGGTTAAGTGGTTACAATTCAGCTACAGTCAATTTTGTTATTTTTGAATTAAACTAAAATAGAGAAATTTATAACTAAAACCGGCTAAGTGCGAGTTGGAGTCGCGCACGAAGGGTTCCATACCATTATCTATAGAAGGAGCAAAAAAAATCGCGTTTGTTGTATGGGAGGCCCCCTTAAATATTTATTTTATTTTGTTTTTAGTATTGTTTGCTATAGCGGCAACAGAAATACATAATTTGTGAAAATTTCAACTGTCTAGCTGTCGCGGTTCTTGAGATACAGCCTGGTGACAGACAGATGGACGGACAGACGGACGGACTGACAGCGAAGTCTTAGCAATAGGGTCCCGTTTTAACCCTTTAGGTACGGAACCCTAATAAATCGATCAAAATTCGGTATTAATTTTTTTATGTGGTAGAACCAGACTGTTAACAGTCGTTTTTCTACAGCCGCGGGCAGGTCAATTCGGGGTAGTACCACACTCTCGCAGAAAATCGATGTCTGAGTAGTAGCAATTTGTTACTGCACTAAACGAGAGAGCCGGCAGCCTTTCTGAGAGTCTTTGGTGACGCCTTTTGTATCACCGAACATAATTGCACGCATTCACACTCTCTTCACTATCTCTAAATCGTCTAAATTATAACCGATCGAGCTATTAGAATCAAACGAGCTGATAAACTATCTATTAAAAAATTATTAATCAAATAAATTCAAAAAAGTCCCGGTTATGATGGTATACGTGCCAAAGATGTTAAGTTTGCATCGAAAAAAATGGTACCCGTTATAACCCACTTAATAAATTGTTGTTTAATGACTACCATTTATCCTGACATCTTGAAAATTGGTCTTACCAATATATAAGAAAGGACGAACATGATGACTATAACATAAGATATAATAAAAGATATTTAGGCAATGAAATCAACTACTTTCTTAGAAAAAATAATATTATAAACGAAAATCAATTTGGTTTTCAAAAAAATAAAAGTACGACGCAACTTTTGTGTTTTACAAATGAAATAAACTCATATCTTGATTCTAAAATGCATGTAATAGCACTTTTTATTGATTTTAGCAAGGCGTTCGATATGCTTAATTGTGATATACTATATATGATAGGCTATCGCGAAGTGGAATACAGGGCCCTCTTCTAGAACTTCTTAAAAATTACCACAAAGATCGCTATACTACAGTAAAAATAAAAGATCTATATAGTACAGCCATAATGACCTCCAAGGGTACTGCACAGAGGTCCATAATTGGCCCTAGCGAGTACTAAATTTACGTCAATGATCACAGTAATGTGCTATCATCGGCCTCCGTATACCAGTTCGCAGACGACACGTGTCTGGTGGCTGCTCATAGAGATATCAGTATAGCTCAGAAATCAATACAATACAATTTTGATCAGTTATGTAAATGGGCCCATGACATTGGACTAGTGATAAACGGATTTAAGACAAAAGTTGTTTATCATCATCATATAATAAATGCACCGCTAGTCCTGTAGTCGTGGCTCATGAGCATCACTGTTTGCATGAACGAGTTACTGACTGCCAATGTCCAACTTTAGAAGTAGTTGATCAACATACGTAGGTATATCGGCTTAATCATTGATAGGTACTCGATTTTGTTGGGGCCCACACAAAGATTATGTCTGTAACAAACTACGATCCATTATTGGGAAAATTAGTATTTTAAAATATAAATTACCATATAAGACACTGAGATTGCTTTATATGGACTTAGCAGATTCGATTGTTGGGTATGGTCTCAGTAGCTACGGCAGAACGTATAAAACATACTTAAAGGAAATATATCACTTGCAATTAAGACTACTAAAAATGATTGTACCTAAACATATTAAAGAACTAGCAACCCACCCTCGCTTCGTTTCGGTTTCAGTCGTTTACCCGCGGCGTAGTACCCGTTCCTGTGGGAATACTGGGATAAAATATAGCCTATGTTACTCCCTGATATTATAGCTTTCCATTGGTGAAAGAATTTTTGAAATCAGTTCGGTGGTTAAAGCGTGAAAGCGTTACAAACAAACAAACAAACAAACATCCTTACTTTCGCATTTATAATATTAGTATGGATTAACATTCAATAAAATCACTCTATTTACAGTGAGTAAAAAAATTGCTGTAATTTCTTTTTTATTGCCGATGGTAGCAAACTAGCAGGCAACACACCTGATGGTAAGTGATACTTTGTAATACCAGGGGCACAGCCAGGCCGTTGCCTACTGTGAAGTAAATACTCTTCTTAAACCACGTTTAAAGAAGGACATGTCATAACGCATGGGAAACACAGCAGCAGATAGTTCATTCCAGAGCCTGCCTGTAATCTAAAAAGTTTAATTTGTGCACGATATAATTAACACATACACTGTAATTTTGTTACATAAAGTCATATCATCATCGAGACAAATATGTACACTCTTTCGAATCGCTTTATTAAAAGAGATTCGAAAGGGTCTATTTATTTGTCCATGTTTACTTTGCGTATAAAAATACAAATTAATTTATTCATATGATTTACCGTGTGGCGAAGGAGTACGAATACAATTCGCCATCCCCTATCTTTTCCGTGGGTGTCGTAAAAGATGACTGAGGAAAATAATATGCATATAACATCTATGCAAGAAAAGGAGAAATCGAAATAAAACCCTTTACCAACCCGTCTGACTAGCGTGGATTAGTAGGTCAATATCCATCCATTTGTGGAGGAGACTGAAGCTCACCAGTGAGACGTATTTGAGCTGAGATGAATGAATCATTTTTTACTGCAATTGGTGGCAAATGAGAAAACAACAAAAACAGCACACCTAAGACATGTTGCCGCCTGTCGACAGTGTGATCCTATCACATATATCTGTTATGTGATATAATCCGACACCCACAAGTATGAGAGGGAGTGGTAAATTGTATTCTTACCCGTCAACACACGGATAAATATATATATATTATGCTTGTTATAACTTAACAAGCATAATAAAAAAAACTAGTGGTCACCGTGTGGTCTAAATTCGGCCATAATTCATCTTAATTAATTTTTCTGCGACACGATTCTCTTTTAATTTTATTATATATAATTAGTAGTACCTATATTGTGTATAATTGTAAATTGAGCAAGCTGTATTTCACTAATAACTATTATATAAAGAACTAAGTACAAATGCCTATTAGACATTGTCATCATAATTATGATTATTTGACATTCGGTTTGACCAGAGATTTTAACCGTAAACAAAAGTGTACAAGTGCGCGCATGTGTGCGTGTGTGTGTAGCGATTGCGTTGTAGTGTGCGTAATACCTTTTTTAATGATTTTAATGTATTTCTAATGCATTATTATATGAAATTTCAGTTTTATCCACTTCTCCTCATTATATACTTCAACTGTGCCGAATTTCATACTTATCCATCCACGTAATTTTCGTAAAAAGGAGTACAAAGCTTTTGCTTCACGTATTAAATATATAGATAAGGAAGACCAAGACCTGATGCACAATATGATAGCATATATTATTTTACATATTTACATGAAAGTTGCTGAGTGGTATTTAGTGCAGAATGAGCGGTACGCCACATGGCACCGTGCCAGTCCTCAATCAAGCAACGTTGTTCCACCAATCATACCTCTCTTCGCCGACGCTTGATAACGACCCTACCATGTTTTCTATAACACGGCATATACGAGCTTACCATTTATCTTACTTAGGGGTTCACAGCCACATGCCAAAAACAGGACCCTTATAATCTCATTCTATCAATCTGTTCACATCTAGATGTCAATTAAGATAAATAAATGATAAGAAGAGTATTTTATATACGTGTTTACACTTCATTTTAAAATGATAGAAACAGGTAGGCTTTATATTTTCAATTATGACACTATATAGCGTATAAATCCAAGGAAGTAGACATTACCTTAAGTAAATTTTCGCGTGAGGAAAGAGCGACGTCCTCCCCGAGGGGGGGACGTCGGTCGAGAAAAGGACACTCCTCAGGGGGTATTCCGTTGGACCGACTACTGACGACAAGTCACCCTGCTCCGGTGGTCAGTCCAACGACGAAAGCGACGTGTCGTGGATGGGTGGAGTGGAGTGTGGAACGCGCCGACCGTAACCCAACCCCAAAAAAAGAAAAAGCACGTTACTAAATTTTATTTCTCCGCGTGGTGACGGATACGTCTCACTGCTGGCCTCGAGCCTACTCCATAATAGGAATGAAATCAAACTACTATACCACGCTGGTTAGACGTGTTGGTGTAGAGTTTCATTTCGAGTTTTCCATCTCTTACATAAATCTTACATGCATATTACACCCCTTAGTCGTACGACATCCACAGGCGAGATAGGGGATAGTGAATTGTATTCTTACTCCATCACCACACGGAAAGCACTATATCGCTTATATGTCCAAGGAAATAGACATTAACCTAACTAAATAAATTCTAATAATAAAGGGCGAAACCCCCGTGTGAGGTTGCGGTAAGAAATCAATGGCCATCACCACATTCCTTTCCTGCAGCTTTCACATGAAACAATAGTGGAATATAAGCAGATAATATCTTCATTAAAGAAGACTCATTAAGTTGGTCATATCAAACTCTGAATCACGACGAGGATGTTTGTCTTTTTTTAATTTTTATCGTATATTGCAATTACTGCTAATAATTATATTCCGGGAAAGGAGATCGTTATACATAAAGTTTAGTGAAAACATTTGTTGTATACTCTGTTTTTTCCTAACTCGAATAACAAGATATCAAACCACAATTTTACGCCAGTCTTAGAAAAATATCTGTTTAGGCTGATGCCTAAAGTTACTATGATAGTTAAATACGTATAAAAAATTTCTCCCTGTATTTAATCAGATGGTATTTGATGAAAATAGTAAAAAATAAAAAAGGATTGAATCCATACACAGAAAATAAAATAAAACCAAATATATATTGCACGAACTGCGACTTCAGTAAAAGCATTTTTATTCAATTAGATGTCAAATGCCATATTGTCAAGAGGTATTTCGCTGCGCAATTTTAAAATGATTAAAATTTGTATTCTGGGAGTGTTTACCTATTTTAATAATTCTCTCGCCGTTTTCACGGGATCTTTCTACCCGGTCCTTTAAAAGGCTTACATGGGGATATAGATCCAACACGAAGAGGCTTTTGGAAAAACTTAACCTAAAAATGGAATGGACCGTCTAACAATGACCCTAATTATACTTATTATTAAGAATATGGATCTCCTGGATATTATCAGTTCTTTAAGTTATTCAACACCGGCTTTACTAAGGCTTGGGATGCCAAAAATCATAAATTGCGTTACCGTATTTTACTTTTTTAAAAGATAAACCTGGAAGCTTGTAAAATAAACATCATCATCATTAACGTCACAGCCTACGTACGTCCCACTGTTGGGCTCGGGCCTCCTCCACAATGGGAGAAAATTTTACTTACTATACCATGCGGGTCAGACATGTTGGTATAGGTTTTCATTTCGAGTTTTCCTTCTCTTACACAGATGTGTGCATATTATATCCCATAGTCGTCTTTTACGACATCCACGGGCGAGATACGGAGTGGTGAATTGTATTCTTACTCCGTCACCACACGGAAAGTGCTTCCCCTTTCGCCTTGGGGGTAGACACATTACATATTTAACTCGTCACTATAGGACAAAGGGTAAAGTCTTACGTTTTATAAGACAATATTAAAAAAACAATGTAAGATATCTCTCAACAAAAAGTTATGGCTGACAGCCAAACATTCTAACTTAATGTGGTGTGAACTTTGACGATGCCAAATGAACTTCAGGAATAATGCCAATGGCAATGGTATCAATGGTCGGCTTTATTATTCTTCGTGAAAAATTAAGACCATTATTTGAAGTTTAAATGTGATCTACGTTTTAAACGTTCTTTCGAGGTTTAATGTTCAAAAACGTAATTTAGAATAATAATGCATTTTATTTAATGAACATCTTTTTGAATAAATTAGCTATTTATCGAAAAGATTTATGTATATTTTAGTCATTAAAATATTCAGGCGGTGTTTATTTAACTACATAAATATTAATCATTATAAAATAATATCGAATATGACTGGAGTGCGTTGGTTATCACTTTTTAAGAAGTAAAATAGGTTTAGAAGGTAGAAAAAAAAATATTTTCTCTATACAGGCTATATTCATCTCACTATTCAACACAAGAGTCTTTCACAGACGAAGTGAATGAAATCTTATATCTTTAAACGAGCAATTCTTGTATATATATATAGGGTATCCCTAAATTAAACGTCCAACGGAAAGTGGGTGGTAGATGACTTTATGACAGTTATGAAAAAAAATAAAAAAATCCATGTCCCTTTTTTTTGATATGAGCATATTACTAAAAACGGTGAAAAATCAGACCTTGTACGATATTTTCAAGTACTATAACGACAAATAGGCTAGTTTTGGCATCGGATATATCTTGTTGGAAGCGCAGATAACTGCACTATTGACCACAAGTACAATTAAAACTTGACATGTTACAATAACATAAAAAAAATATACATTTGTTATGGCTATTCCTTACGGCGCGCCACACGCTCGAGGCCTGCGCGGCTTGGGCAGTGCAGCGCCGTGAACTCGTCGCAATCATCGGTGCCGACCTGACGCTGCCGGCCATCGCTAGGGCGATGGTCGACAGCGTCGGGAATTGGGACGCGGTCGCAGCCTTCTGCGAGACAGTGATCTCGCAGAAGGAGGCGACGGATCGTCTGCGCGTGGAGCGCAGCCTCGATGAGGAGATCCACCGCCGGCGACTGGGGCGGCGTAGGCGCAACTATCTGCGCCTCATGCCGCCCTAGCCGAGGCCGCGGGTGACGTGACCGGGGATTAGTCCGTCACCCGCCGAGAGGCCGACCGCGTGAGGAAAGACCGACGTCCTCCCCGAGGGGGGACGTCGGTCGATGGGAGGGTACCCCGCGTAGGGGGTATTCCGTCGGGCCGACCACTGACGACAAGTAAACCTGCTCCGGTGGTCGGCCCAACGACGAAGGCGAGGTGGTTTTCGGGTGGGTTGCGGGAGTTGCGTGCTTAAGCCCCTCTGTCGCCCCGGACGGAGTGGTGCGGAGGCGCACCGACCGCAGTCCACCCACAAAAAAAAAAAAAAAAAAAAAAACTTAATTTTTCGATGAAAACGTTAATCGTTTGACTATAACATACCACCCTATAAAAAAATGTACCATAACCATAGTGGCAAGTAATTTCAAAAGTTGGCTAAATTATTCATTATTCCAAAATGGTATAATACCTTCTAGATGTTATCGTAACTTTTAGAAAAAAATGTTTTTGTATAGAATACAACTAGTATAGAATACAACTGAATATTTTGTGAATATTTCATATGCATTCTTGTTGCCATTATCGATATCGAGCAAAAAGGACAAAAAATTGGCGTTTGTTGTATGGGAGAAAAATATTTATTTTATTTTTAGTATTTGTTGTTAAAGCGGCAACAGAAATACATAATTTGTAAAAATTTCAACAGTCTAGTTATCGCGGTTCTTGAAGTACTGCCTGGTTACAGACAGACGGATGTACAGACAGGGAAGTCTTAATAATAGGGTCCCGTTTTTACCCTTTGGGTACAGTAGGTACCCTAAAAAAGGTGATTTCAATGTGATTTTTATAAAGTAAATGCCGACGATATTATTAGTCGACGATATTAACTATACATAGATATATTTAGAATACATTATTATTAAAATACAGGACCATAATAAAAAAACAAAAATAATATAGGTGTATTATTTTTGGTTCTTTCATTAAGGTGCTGAATTTTTCACGTAATAAATATCAGAATTGCTACAAAGAAATGTCAAATTCAGAACCAAAGCGTTTACAGAGCCACAGTAATCACTAAGAAGTGGTGACTTTTCTTATTATTATTTTATTTTCGCATTTTCAGTAGCTTTTCATAAATATACAAAACGATAACAGACAATTTTATTATAACTTGTGATCGCCGGGTGGTCGAAATTCGGCCATAATTCATTTAAATTAATTTTTCTGCTACACAATTTTCTTTTAATTTTATTTATGTATAATTGTAAATTGAGCAAGCTGTATTTCACTAATAAATAATATATAAAATACTAAGTACAAATGTCTATTACACATTGTCATCATAATTATGATTATTTGACATTCGGTTCGACCAGAGATTTTAACCGTAAACAAAAGTGTATAAGCGCACGCATGTGTGCGTGTGTGTGTAGCGATTGCATTGTAGTGTGCGTAATGCCTTTTTTAATGAATTTAATGTATTTCTATTCATTATTATATGAAATTTCAGTTTTATGCACTTCTCCTCATTATATACTTCATCTGTGCCAAATTTCATACTTGTCCATCCACCTAATTTTCGTAAAAAGGGGTACAAAGTTTTTGCTTCACGTATTAATATATAGATATGAACATCTGCTGTGTAATAAGTTGCAAATACAAATAAATACTCTGAGCTTATACTGCAAAACATTATAAGTACTTATAGTATAACTGATCAGATCTACTTTAATGCTTAAAATTAAACTGTAACAATTTCTCAAATATTTGGACTTGATTTTGAGGCGATGCTTCATAACAACTATGTTGTCTTCAAACTCGGTCTTCGTCGAACTTGCCGACCTAGAATTCTGCGGACAGTCGTTACTGCAAATAATGTATGTATATAATTTATAACCAAGAATAACTAATTCATAACTATATTAAATCTCTGTCATAACGATGCTACATATGTAGTGAGATGTTGATATGATGATTATTTAGTCATCGCGTGGTAAAATGATTTTTTTTCCTATTGGTTTTCGTAGCAAACGAGCAAACAATACGCCTGATGGTAAGTGATGCTGCTGCTCATGGACCTTCGCTAGGCTGCTGCCTACTTTAAAGAAAGTAAGGAAGTGTGAATGCGTGCAATGAGGTTCGATGATATTAAAATCATCACCAAAACCCAGCACACACAAAAAATCTCAGAAAGTTGGGCTGCCGTCTCTATTCCTCACAGAACGAAATGCAGTAACAAATTGCTTCTACTCAGACATTGATTTTTTTAGAGTGTGGTACTACCCCATAGCGAACCGCGGCTATAGGCAGATAACTGTCGATAGCGTGCTGCTAGCACATCCATACTAATATTATAAATGCGAAAGTAAGAATGTTTGTTTGTTTGTTTGTTTGTAACGCTTTCACGCTTAAACCACCGAACCGATTTCAAAAATTCTTTCAGAGTAACATAGGCTATATTTTATCCCGGTATTCCCACGGGAACGGGAACTGTGCGGGTAAGGTGACTGAAACCTAAGCGAAGCGAGGGCGGGTTGCTAGTAATACTATAAAATATTCAAAATGACAGCAACATTAAAATGTATAATAATATCTTTTTTCGTACATAACGTTATGCTATATAACGCGCCATTTTGAATTAAGTACACACGACTCCATTTTGAATTAAACACACAAGAGTAAATTATATCAAATATTTGTACAGTTAAGAATAATTTTATATATAAAACTGTAAGGAGACACGTTAGTACCGCCAAGAGGTAAAAACCACACCACTACAAATATAACATTCCAAGAAAGATAAATTCATAGAATACGAGAGTAGCCAGCTCCGTAGGGAACCAGATTTATCTCATACCTCAAGTAATCTGGAAGATGAAGATTCAATAATATAAAAATAATAAAGTTGCGTGATGAGCTTATAAAACATTTATGCTATACCAGAAGAAGAACAAATCATAGCTGAGTGAATAAATAAACAACAATCGTAGCAACATAACTCAGAGATCAATACGTATTTTTCAATCTGAAAATAAATCTTGGATACAATATTGGCGCATTCCATTGAAGAAATATAATTTATTAATGCTTATCCTTTAAGGATAGCCATTTAGAAATTATTTTTCGTGTGATAACGGAATAAAAATACAATTCACCAACCCCATATCTGCCATGTAGGTATCGTAAAAAACGATTAAGGGTAAATAACTACTTGAGGATATAATTTAAATATAACAACTATGGCATGAGAGAAAAACTCAAAACAATTACCTATTTTAAACTGTCTGTCCAGCATGGTATAGTAAGTCAATTTTCCTCTCATTGTGGAGGCCAGAGCCCAGCGGTGGGACAGATGCCGAGATGATGATGATGATGATTTACAAGCTTTATTTCTTTGTATGACATAAAAGCTTTTCCATTTTCACCAATGACACCTAAATTTTAAGTAACACTTAGGAACATATAAAAAACACAACGCCAATGGTATTTGTTGCCTTAGGCGTTGCTTGAATTTTAGGGTTCGTTGTTGATAACAGTCATTAGACACGTCGATATAATTAAATCTACAAATAATAGCTGTTTAATGTATAGAGGGGTCCGCACTACCTTCATTAAGTTATCTCAATGGCTATGATGAGGACTGTCGGATGTAGGATGAGATAAATTATACTAACAATTACATTTGCCGTTTTAATCATGTAAAATAACAATGTAACTGAAACATAACTCACATGGAATACATATATTCACTGCATAAATGGTATAATAGTTAAGATACCTACGCGCCAGTGTCGCGGGTTCGAATCCCAGGCAGGACAACACTTTCTGCCGACGTCCTACCCGAGGGGTGGACGTCGGTCGATGGGAGGGTACTCCTCAAGGAGTATTCCGTCGGGCCGACCACTGACGACAAGCCTCTCCGGTCACCCTGCTCCGGTGGTCCGTCCAACGGCGAAGGCGACGTGTCACGGGTGGGTTACGGATGTGCGTGCGTGCGATGTCGACCCGGACGGAGTGGTGCGAGGAGTGCGCCGACCGTAACCCACCCCAAAAAAAAAAATGATCCACAAATTATTGTTGTGAGTCTAGATATAATTTGTATCCGTTAATTATTATATGTTATTATTATATTATTATAGTATATTATATAGTTATTATTATATGTTTGTAAAATCCCACGCTATACAAGGATAATTTTCTTAGAGCAAGGCAATGATTTAAAAAAAAACATTTGTCGTCATTCAGGAACATATATATTTGCATAGCACATAACCACTATTTAAAATTTTACTAAAAGCCGTTTTAAATTTCATTAAATTATTACAACACGATAAATAATTAAATAAACGCATTCACAAATTTTCGTAATCATATGTTAATAGGATTTCTGGAGTACAGCTCAGCTCTCTATATTTTAGTGTACCATATTTTTTGTTTGCCAACGGTGGCAAACGAGCAACAAACCTGATGGTAAGTCATGCTGCTGCTCGTGGACATTTGCTAGACCGCTGCCTACCGTGAAGAAAATGAAGAGAGTGTGAAAGCGTGCAATGAGATTCAGTAAAATTAAAACCATCATCAAAACCTACCGCACGCAAACAATTTCAAATAATTGGGCTTCCAGCTCTCGCTCATCGAACGAAACGCTGTAACAAATTGCTGCTACTAAGACGTTGACCTCCTGCTCAGTGTGGTACTACCCCGGATGGGCTGGCCCGCGGCTGTAGACACACAACTGTCAACAGTATGGTCCTACCACTAGGTATATTTATGTATATCATACTAGGCGCGTGTCAATGTAGTTTTTTTATGTGAAAAATATTTAAAATAAAATTTATTATTTTCCATATAGTGACGACTAAGTGATAGGCTTGTAACATCTATATAAGAAAAGGAAAACTCTAAATAAAACCCTATACCAATACCATTGATCAGCGTGATATGGTAGGTCAGTTTCTCTGCTCTTGTGGAGGAGGCTTGAGCCCATCAGTGCACTACACATGAACTGTGATGATGAAGATTTGTTTAAAAATAATAATTCTTGAGTCCATATATCGGTAACTATTGGGCACGGGCTTTCTCCCCGTGGAAGTGAATATGGCCCCCTATCATATGCTGACCAGATGTATAAGGTTTGTGATGGAAAATATTTAGTGAACTGTAAAGAAGAAGCAAAATACTGATATATTATTTTCTTGTACGCGATAAGATACAATCGTCGTTATTTTTTATAATATCACAAGCGGTAATAGATCAAAGGGAAACAGTGAATAATTTATGTTCTTGTTAAAACATAAAAGAAACCCTTATTGCAATTTAAAAGCCACATACATGTTGCTTTAACAACATTTAATCGGGAACGTAGGGCAAACGGTATAAAGAATTATATGTCTTCGTTTTATTCTTTAGTTATTGACTGTAAAATAAAGCGATAAAAAATATCGTATGCAGTATATAGACGTTATTTTCGAAGTTAATATTTTATAGCATTATTGCGCGCAAGACCACCACTAAGTCCGAATAGCACGGTTTGGATTGGCATAATTCACTATATTTTGTAATGTGTGCGTAATTCTAAATTCATACATAGCAATATCGTTCTATAAGCAAACAATTTTCATTTTAAAACTTAACTGCCATGTTGGATTTTTACGGAAGGGTATACAAGAAAAATATTTTGAAACTAATTAAAAAACGTTGTCTACGTACGTCTAAACAACGTATAAATAGTACTAAATAAGTTATTATAAATAGAGCTCTAAATATTCCCAAAGTCCCATTTATTTACTCTTACAGTATAGCACACATTATCTTTAATGCACTTTAATAGACGAACATTAAATCGAATTGAAGCGCGTAGGCCCTCTACGCCAATGACGTAGAGGTCTCTTAACACGTTTATTATGTTATTTTCTTTACAACCTGTATACTTCCCATTCTAGAACCAAGACTCCTCCACAATTGGAATTAAATTGATTTGCTATATATACTGTCCTTCTTTGGACCTACTATGGTCTGGGTCTGGGTCTACTATGGTATAAACACATGCCGTTTGTTCCGTCCGGAGTAACAAAAGGGGGCGCGCGGCCCCAAAATTCATCCACCTCCCCTTCGCCATTGGATGACCACTGGTACCGTACTTGTAGTCCTTGACGTCAGTAGCCAGACTGGTGGGTTACCCTATCGAGTACTATCGCTCCTTGCTCAGTCGGGCAACTGGTCTGCGGGTAACGGACTATTCCCCGGTCCAGTCACCGGCGGCCTCGGCTAGGGTGACTGTATAATAAGGTACAATTCTCTCTCATAAAGGAGGAAGCCCGAACTCAACAGTGGGACATATGGGCTGAGACGATGATGATGATGATGATGATAAATCAAGCTTTATAAACATTTAGCTTACTTTTAAATTTATTATTTTGCACGTCTCTAAGTTTTGGTCTCCTAACAAACCTTAAAAACGATCTGCGCACTATGGAGAGGGTCATTCTCGATATTTATCTTCTTGATAAATATAAATAGAATAGCAAAATCCGTAGGAAAAACTGTGTAACCGATGTATCTCGAAGAATTAACTCCTTGAAGCTATGATCAGACAAGGTTTCTCATTAAACCGACAACCGTTCATCGGATCGGAATCGGATCAGCGTAAAACAGCTCTCCGCCAGGAGTACTGACGATATTTAAAAGAGTGGCAGAAATCCGTTGGATGTAGGTGGCAAGACTAAGAACAAGACCGTCCGGAATAGCATACTCATGAGAAGAAGAACGTCTAACGATGAAAATGTACAGGCCGATGAATGAAGGTTTAGATGGATACATGGATGACGTATATAACACTTTTTGAATACTATATTGCACGTTACAATTCTGCAGCAAATGAATAGCAACATTAAGTATTTATGAGTTACCCACTGAACGCATCATGAAATGTTCGGTCTCTTGTCAGTAAAATAACAAAGAATAATTACTGTTTTATGCATGAGTTAGAAACACAGCATCATTAACGCCCGTCAAAGAAATACAAGATACTGATGATAAATTGTTATTTTCATTGAAACAAAACAAACTTTGAAGTCAAATGTGTTGAGCAAATTTTGGGATTAAAATGTTATCATTTTGTTGTACCTACATTATAAGTAATAGCACTTTAGTTTATTTTACATAAATATGGTGTTTATCTTTTCATAAATGATTTCTCGCCTTTGTTCCCAAAAGGGTAGCCAGAGGCGTTTTACCTTGCTTTTGATCCCACACAAGGAGGAGCGTGTCTGTCACTATTGCCCATTAAATTCGAGTAAGAGAATCGAGGCAGTTACGGTTATTTTTAATTTGTATTAAATTAGTATCGTTTTAATTAGTTCTGAATAATCGTTTTTATTTATTTTTTAATTATTACACACCTATAATATATTAAAAAAATATATTTAATTTGTAATAATAGTATTCTTTCTATTTATTGCAAATGTTTATGGCGACAAGTATTTATGTAGTCCAATCTCAATATTGCAAAATACTTGGTGTTTTTTTATGATGTATGGGACCCATGTACTCTTTTAGTAATAGCGCAATTTTACACAAGCCTCTTCAAACCTCCTCTAGTCTTACAGAATAATGTTTTTTAACAGACTTACTGTATTTAGCCTCTGCAATAAAAAGAATGACATTATTCTAAGAACAGAATAGATATCTGAATATAATAGGATAATGCCCTTTACATCAGCTATCAAAAATATTCATGACAGCCAATCTTGATGTAATTGTCGAGGCATGCGTTTCACGTCGCTCTTGTCATACATTTTGTATTAAATTTTTAGGCATCCTTAGAGAATATTATGAAAGTTCCTAGAATTACTTCTCCATTGAAGCAAATAATAGTTAACATTAATAATATAATAAAAAAAATCTCAATCATCAAGTATCACTGTATCTCATTGTACGTATTCACACTCACTTGAGTTTCTTCACGGTAGACAGCGGCCTAGCAAAGGCCCATGAGCGGCAGCATCACTTACCATCAGGTGTGCTGTTTCATCGTTTTTTTTTTTTCATTTTTTTATTATTGCAAGCAGTGATAAACGAGCAAACAGTACACCTGATGGTAAGTGTTGCTGCCGCTCATGGACCTTTACAAGGCCGCTGGGTGATACCAAAGGCACTACCATAACCCTCCACACGCAAACACTCTCGGAAAGTTGGGCTTCCGGCTCTCTCACTCACCGAACGAAGCGCAGTAACAAATTGCTACTACTCAGACGTTGATTTTCTGCGAGAGCGTGGTACTACCCCGGACGGACCGGCCCGCGGCTGTAGACAGATAACTGTAGACAGTGTGGTCCTACCACTAGGACAATTTGCCATCTACCGCAATAAAAAGTCTACTAGTTTCGGAGCTACGATGCCAAAGGCACACACAAACACAAGCTTACAAACACAGAAATAAAAACACAGAAATAAAAACACAACATACAAACACAGACATCGACGGTCCCTAGGTACATAAAGACATGTCAAAAATGTCATTTTTTATTGTATTCTTTAGGCTTTAGATTTTCAATAGGCACATTTCATACTGCATATGTACTGAAAATCTAAAGCCTACAATAAAAAATGCCATATGCCATGCCACGCCATCTAAAGAATACAATAAAAAAATGCCATTTTTGACATATCTTTATGTACGTAGGGACCGGGCGTCGACGTACAGACACAGACATACCGACTCGTCAAACTTATAACATCGCTTTTTATGTGTAGGGGATTAAAATAGTTTTATTTTTATACAACTTACGTTGTAATACATGCATAACTCGGCAAAATAAGAGATGCGCGCCACGATATTCGTATCAGAAAGTAGAAACCTCTGCCGTAGCAATCTGTTATAATCGACCTTCTACGTGAACCAAAATAGAAAAATAAATAATGGAACAAACAACACAAGAAAACTTATATACTTTTTACTAACCGAAGTTGTATTACTGGTTCGGGCATAACATTAACATGTTTTAACTGCAGATAATATTATTGATATATTAAGTAATACGGAATATACATCTATGACAATTAACACTTATAAAAGACTAGCAACCCGCCCTCGCTTCGCTTCGGTTTCAGTCGTCTTACCCGCGTAGTTACCGTTTCCGTGGGAATACCGGGTTAAATATAGGCTGTGTTACTCCCCAATATTATAGTTTTTCATTGGTGACAGAAATTTTGAAATCGGTTCGGTGTTTTAAGCGTGAAAGCGTAACAAGCAAACAAACTTAATTTCGCATTTATAATATTAGTAACTAGCTGACCCGACAGACGTTGTCATGTCTTAACTATGAATATTGAATTCAAATTGAATTAAAAAAAATGTTTATTATTCTAATTCCTATATACAACATACTTATTTTTTTTTTCCTTATGCGTATGAAACCAATGAATGTAATGGCTCTGACGGCGGTACTAATGGCGTCAATTGCGCTCGCGCAACACAATTCAGGTTAAATTATTCAGGGTAAATTAAAAAAAACTATTGTATTCTTCTTAATAACTAAGTATATCACTTGTTATATTAGTAACATGTATCTTAATTACCAAAACTCCATATTAAATTGACTTTCTATATTAGAGTGTCTGTTTGTAATGTCAAAATAATAGGCTTTTTTCATGCTCACACGGTTATTTGCACGACACCTATGCCTAAAATACAGATTAAAAAATTTTTGTCTGTCTGTCTGTTAATTCCGGGTAATCTTCAAAACGGCTGGACCGATTTCAAAAATTCTTTCACCAATGGAAAGCTATAATATCAGGGCGTAAACTAGGCTATATTTTATCCCGGTATTCCCACGGGAATGGGAACTACGCGGGTAAAACGACTAAAACCGAAGCTAAGCGAGGGCGGGTTGCTAGTTAAAAATAAATATGTTCGTGTAGTGACGAAGTAAGAATACAATTCACCACCTTGCATGTGGGTGTTATAAAAGATTACTAAGGATATATATATTCGATACTTCAAGAACTCTGCATCAAGCAACATCTATTTCCTATAGTACAGTCTCGCATACTATCTTTTTTCGGACATGTTTCCAGACGGGATGGCTAGTCCATAGAACACCTCATTATCCAGGGCAAAGTGGAAGGCACTAGGTCGCGTGGGAGGGCACCCATGCGATGGACCAACCAGATTAGATCTGCTGTGAGTGATCCTTTGAATAAGTGCACTAGGATGTCCTCAAACAAAGAAACATGGCGAAATATCGTGAAGCAAATAACATCTGCCTCATCCCATGCTACATGATGATCACGACCGTTCTGTCAAGAACGAACCGACTCTCTGCGGATGACGGACTAAAGTCCGCGGTCCGGTCACCCGCGGGTTCGGCTAGAGAGACGTGTTAGCATAGGGTTTTCTTTCTTTTACATAGCTGTTATGTGCATATTATATCCCTATGTCGTCTTTAGGGCATCCACGGGCAAAAGGGGGTGAATTGTATTCTTACTTCGTCACCACACGGAAACTAATTAGTTATAATAAAACACTTCAGGTGATGGATATGAATTAAGATATGATTAATAGTAATTATAATGATACAAAGGATCTCAACCTAACAGAATTCTAAATTATTAAACATATATACAAACGTTACTCCTAGCTCCCCACAAGTCAAACATATCTTCAGAGTCCCGTTTGATTAAATAATTATATTTTCTTCCTTTGATACACTTATGTATATTATTGTGCTTTATATACATTTGGCGAAAACACGTGTATAAAATAATTATATATATATATATATTTCTTTGATTATTATCCACTGCGTTATGTTATGGGATATAGAGGCTCTTTATTAAATAGAAATCCAGCCCCCACATTTTATCACGTATGTTCAAGACTTAATTATAACATTATATAGGGGTTTGATCTATATTGTCTTGCCCGTGGATGTCGTAAAAGATGACTAAGGGATTTTATGTGCATATTATATATGCACATAAAATCTATGCCCGAAAAGGAAAATTTATAATACGTATATAACATCTATGAAAGAGAAGTAGAAGTCGAAATAAAACCCCATACCAACCTATCTAACCAGCATGGTATAGTAACGTCAATTACCCTCCTATTGTAGAAGCTCGAGCCCAACAGTGAGATGTAAATGAGCTGAAATGATGATGATGATAGGATATCATGGTCAGTAATAATTGTGGATACCACGATTTAAACAATGCATTTGCAAGCGCCATAATCACTAGCAAGTAATTCTTAAGTGATTCACACTTGCAAAAGTGCCAAGAAATCTTACTAGCCGTAGCTATAACTAAAAAAGTTTTAAAGAAATTACTAAAAACAATTTATTACTTAATTGCAAGTGCGTACAATGACGGAATAAGAATACAATTTACCACCCCCCTTTTTGTCCATGGGTTTCGTAAAAGATGACTAAGGGATCTAATATGCATATAACATCTACAAAAGAGAAGGCAAACTCTAAATAAAACCCTATACAAACGCATCTGACCAGCGTGGTACAGTAGGTAAATATTTCTCCTATTGTAGAAGAGAGTCCAGCAATGAGACATTAATGAGCTGAGATATTGATAACTTAATTGCAATATTGCTATCTTTAAGCGTTCCTAATTGCTATCAGGTGCACATATATATATTTAAAAAGTAAACTTAGATTTACTGCTACCAAAATTTATCAGAAAAGGAAACTGCATGATGTGTGACCTTTGACATGACCTTTTTATAACTATTGTTAACATTAAAATTCTTCTTCTTAGTCCATGTAAGTATAAGTTGGCCACAATTCTTCTGGCGATATGAGAGAAAATAGTCGACTGCATCAAACTGGGTAGACAAAACACCTTAAGGGTTTTTATTATTAGTTTTCTTTCTCTTGTTGTTTCTCCATATTATTTGTTAGTTGTCTTTGACAACATCAGCGAAAAGGTTTGGTGAAGTAAATTCTTGTTTTCTATATGAAAAATGTTGTACATAAATCATATATATGGTACCCTATACCCCCCTAGGGAGAAATATAAGATTAAGAAGAATTATATATATAAGATAATCTTCTTCTCTTCTCTCTTCAAACGAAGAAACAATTCGTTTGAAAATTGTATTCCATAGGGCTGAAAGCTATTAAAACATAAAATACATTGGCGGAACAATGTAGCACCTACGGCTTTATGGTATAATTTATTAATGAAATAAGACCTTTGGCGTGAGGCCTCTAATTTATGGAAAAGAGCAACCAACCAAGGGGCATAGTAAATAAATCATTCTTGGTTATATCGCATACTTGGCCCTTGTCCCCGTTTTAAAAGAACCAATGCGAACATTAACCTGCATATTTTATGTGCAGTTTAATATTCGCTTATCTACGTGATTTAAGCGACGTCAAAATGAATTATGTAATATTAGGAATTTTTAGGGCGAATATAATTTTTTTATAGTCTAACTTTTTATCCTCGAATGAATAGGCAGAGAGGAAGTGACGTTTTTGGGAAGGTGCACCATTCTGAAGGGTGCAGAGATGAAATAATGGGTTAGGGGGATTCATCATCATCATTTCAACTCATATACTGCCCACTGTTGGGCTCGAGCCTCCTCCATAATAGGAGAGAAATTAACCTTACTATACCACGCTAGTCAGACAGATTGGTATAGTGTTTTATTTCGATTTTCCTTCTCTTGCATAGATGTTATATGCGTATTATTTTCCTTAACCGTCTTTTATAACATCCACGGATAGAATAGAGAGTGGTGAATTGTATTCTTACTAGAATATCACAGAAGTGTTGGTATAAGATTTTATGTTGAGTTTTTTTTCAATTACATAAATCTCATCTGCATAATAAAAGATGATTAAGAGCTATGCTATAATCATCTTTTGCGACACTCGCGGGTAAGAAAGGGGGTGGTGAATATATTCTTACTCTGTCACCACACGGAAATTTTTCAAACCCATTGAGGTTTTGGGCAAAAAAAAAGATAGGTCACTAGATTAGCGTCTGCAAGCATACGTGTTGTGTATAGCAACAAACTCTTCCTCTATTATGAGACGCTTAAAAATTAGATTTAACATATAAGTAAAAGATACACACTATCTATATATATAAATTTCTTGCGTACGTGTGTATGCCACTGAACTCCTTCTAAACGGTTGAACCGATATTGATGAAAATTTTTGTGTATTTGAGGGGATTTGAGAATGGTTTAGATTCACAATTGGATCTGATAGGTGACGCTGCTGTCGATTTCAAAGAGAATACCTTTTATTTTATTTGAACAGAACAACGTCTGTTTGGTCAACTAGTATAAATATAAGAATTAAACATAAACTTTATGTTGATGGGTTCAAAATATAATGTTCCATCACTCCTTAACCGTGGGAATCGTAAATACCGCCTCGGAGGCCACCAATTCGGATCGTGGATAAATCCGACACCTACGGAATGGCCGACCATGCGAGAGTGACACCCCAGCTGATAAAAGTTACCGAGGCATCAATATGCTGACTACCGGACAGGCCATCGACGACAAAGGCTGAGATTTAACGGCCCGCCCACATGGTGATAATGAGATACGTATATAACAGGCTATGGGAATATACACCGTCCCTTCTGTCGTCTCGGACGAATAGCGCAGGGTGTTACCATACCATAGCCAGTTACCAAAAAAAAAAAAGATAATGGGCAGTAGCACGCTTACGAGTAAATTATAACCAACAGATTGCCTATACGTCTGCAAAGCGTAGCGATTACCGTATTATTCACTCTTAGTGAGACTTACGGGCGTGAATAGAGTAATTTGAAAAGAAATAATACAGGAATAAAGAAAAAGAAATATTAAAATACCAGCAACCCGCCCTCGCTTCGCTTCGGTTTCTGTCGCCTTATCCCCGTAGTTCCCGTTCCCGTGGGAATACCGGGTTAAATATAGCCTAGTTTACTCCCTGATATTATATATTTCCATTGCTGAAAGAATTTTTTAAATCGGTCCAGCGGTTTTGATGATTAGTTGGTATAGATTATCCATCAATTTTCGTCAACCCTTTATTATATTTTCAACACACTCTTATGTGGCCATAAATACTATCAACCCTTACATTGCCCGTGGGTGTCGTAAAAGACGAATAAGGGTACTACATTTGCAAGGACGTCAAGCAGGCGTCCGATCATAAAACTATTGCCGAAACTATTTGCAATATGTACTATGGAAGAAGAGTAGGTATGCATCATCATCATTCATCATCATTTCAGCTTATCGCCGTCCACTGCTGGACGTAGGCCTCCCTCATGTTACGCCACAAAGCGCGGTCCTGTGCCGCCAGCATCCAACGACGCCCAGCAACTTTCACCAGGTCGTCGGTTCACCTAGTGGAGGAGCGTCCTACACTGCGTCGTCCGATACGTGGTCGCCACTCGAGAACCTTTCTTCCCCAGCGGTTGTCGGTTCGTCGAGCGATGTAGCCTGCCCAATGCCACTTCAGCGTGCTAATTCGTCGTGCTATGTCGGTTACACCCGTTCTTCTGCGGATTGACGTATTTCGGATTCTATCTCGCAGAGAAATCCCGAGCATAGCCCGTTCCATAGCACGCTGAGCGATGTTGAGCTTTGTTATGAGGCCTATATTTAGGGACCACGTTTCTGTGCCGTAAGTCATCACTGGTAACACATACTGATCGTAGGCCTGTGTTTTCAGGGGTATGCATGAACTTTAAGTAATTGAAATAAGAGCAGGGTAATGATGATAAGTTATATAATCTATCCTAATTCATTAATAAATTTGTTGCGCTGCATTTATCACCAATGTCAAGTAATTTCTACCGGTTGTACCAAATAACGATGGGGAGTTAATGCGATAGGTTATGAGATCAAACGGGTGTGTCCAAACCATAGAAATACAATAAAAAAAGATCAATGTGTTGAACCCACACTACTAGAAAAGCGTATACAAAAACTATATTTATTACAAACACTTGTAAGTGCATTATAATTATGATAAGACATTTAAAAAAACGCACCCTACGAAATAAATCCTTTTTTTAAGCGAGCTATGATCAACACGCACCCCATCTATTCCACATATACATCATATTCTGTCTAAAGAATAAATCCTTGAGTAAACCTTCACAATCACGGATACAAATAATATTCATACTCGAAACAAACAAATTTGTTTATCGCGCAAGGAATCGTCCCACCAGGGAATTAAACATACGACACAGGATGATTATTATTAAGAATCCATCATTCATGCTGTAAAACAATAGATGTCATCGTTATCATCATCTCAGACCCTATAAACGTCCCACTGTTGGGCTCGGGCCTCCTCCACCATGAGAACGACTCTGACCTACTATACAATGCTGGTCAGAGGTGTTGGCATAGGATTTTGTTTCGAGTTTGGCTTGTCTTGCATAGATGTTATATACACATTACACACACATTATCCTTTAGTCATCTTTTACGACACCCACGGGGAGGAGAGCGGATGGTGAATTGTATTCTTACTGGGTTATCACACGGAAAACAATAGGTAGATGAATTCATATTAAAATCTTCACTGTAGAAAAACATTGAAGTTAATTCACTAATACTGTAAGCGTCATATACTATTTTAGTTTTCTTATATTCTTCATATCTTTGAAAGGGCGCTTAAGCTAATCTCCGAGCTTAGTTTAACGTAAAAATAAATAATTAATATTCTTTTACACGTCTACATAAGATAGAATCTATTCTTATAATGATATGTCAGTCATGAATCCAGCATTTCTAAGGGCACAACTGAACTGCTGCCCACCAAAAAAACCATCATTATACTAAGCAAAAAAATGAAATGTCGGTTAACTTTCCCTATTTTCACTTATAAGTCTATATACCTAGTACTGCAATACCTTCCTTACAATTTTTTTTTAATCATTGATTAATTCTCAAATACTTATCTTGTATTTTTAAAGAGTCTAGAGAGAATAAAATACTCTTGTGGCGTTCCTTTTATTGTGCCTCTCTGCTCTTATAAAATTCATACGGCATCGGCACTGTATGATAACTTTTCTCTAACTAAGGTGGAATAATGGCAAAATATGATGTATAGAAATTTGGCTAATTTATACAACTAATCACCTGCTTAAAGTCCACCTTCGTTTTCCTTTATTTTTAGGGTGCCGTACCCAAAGGGTAAAAACGGCACCTTATTACTAAGACTTCGCTGTCTGTCTGTCCGTCTGTCCGTCCGTCTGTCTGTCACCAGGCTGTATCTCAAAAACCGCGATAGCTAGACAGTTGAAATTTTCACAGATTATGTATTATGGTTGCCGCTATAACAACAAATGCTAAAAACAAAATAAAATAAATATTTAAGGGGGGCTCCCATACAACAAAGACAATTTTTTTGCCCCTTCTATAGATAATGGTACGGCACCTTTCGTGCGCTTATTATGATCATCGCTAAGCATAAAAATAATTCCTTACTAACTTCATTAATGGCGAATTTCCACCCTCGTAGAGCATTTTCGAAAACCGGCATCTATCAGACTATCGACTTTCACAATTGTACACATGGCTTCCCAAATGGAAAATATAATTGTCACTTGACTGACGATTTGACGATTATAGTTGATGTTACTGCCACCAATTGTCCTCTTTAACCCTCAATTACTTTTTAGTGCTCTTACGGCAAAAGTAAGGAAGGATGACAACTTATATTCTTAACCTTATTTAAGAAATGTTTAATAGTTCTCCAAATTCAAATTTTATTATTAGAATAAAAATATTACCATTTGTATCCCGTATTCTAAATGATATTCTAAAAATACGATAAATGCAATTTATACCACCAAGCAGTTGTCTAAATATAAATTTCTATCTTTCTCTCTTCAAAAATAGCTGAATTAAAAGCCAGTCCTCCTTCATTCTTCTTCTGTATTATTCACTTTACACATACACAGACTTGCTCCACAACTATAGGTAACTTCTGTTATAACCCGCTGATCAAAGTATGAAACTATAAAAGTAGGAAACCATAGGGTTTTAATTTGACTTTAGCAGTAATATTATCTTCTGACACACATAGTTGCTTTTTACAATACCCAAGGAAAAGAAAGCTGTTGTAAACTATGTTCTCATTTCGACATTATACTGAAGACCCTTTTTTAAATTTAAAATTGGAATTATCATTTTTGAATTTAGACTTACTAAAAAGTCCTCTTTTTTTTTGGGGGGTGGGTTGCGGTCGGCGCGCTCCTCGCACTACTCCGTTCGGGGCGACAGAGGGGTGTAAGCACGCAACTCCCGCAACCCACCCACGATGCACGTCGCCTTCGTCGTTGGGCTGACCACCGGAGCAGGGTTACTTGACATCAGTGGTCGGCCCGACGGAATACCCCCTACGTGGGGTACCCTCCCATCGACCGACGTCCCCCCCTCAGGGAGGACGTCGGTCTTTCCTCACGTGGTCGGCCTATCGGCGGGTGACGGACTAATCCCCGGTCCGTCACCCGCGGCCTCGGCTAGGGACTAAAAAAAAAAAAGGTCCTCTAGGAAGTGTCTGCACTTTACATACAGTCTACGGTTGAATAGAATATTAAGAAAATTCCATATTTTTTTTGTTGATTCTTTGTTTTAAAAGATTTCGATTCGATCTTGACGAGTTAGTGAAGAGCTCGCTTTATGGATGCCATTTTATTAAATAGAACGATCAAAATGATAATAAGTTCTATCTATTAAATTGTCAAGTTGACTTTATAATTTAATTCATATAAAAATTTGCATATTTAAATGAGTATAATTACTAACAAAATTTGAATACGCTTATAATTAGGGAAGCTATATTTATGACTATGCTAAGCTCCGAATTAATTATCACCTTCAATATCGAAAGCCTTCTTGTATTTCAGTTCAAGAATATTTAACGTTAGTATCAAAATATTTCAGTAGTATTAAATGAACGACATCTTATAGACTAAAAATATGCATAAATTTGAAATCAACTATTCGTTTGGACGTTACCCTAAATACAAATGGTAAAGTGTCTATTGACAACAGATTTTCTTTCAAATTGTATTCTATCTTTTAAGTGTGGCACCAGTGGTACAAAAGATGATGAGGAGGGATAAAAGGCATGTGACCAGGAGGGTTGTCAAAATGTTTGTGATGGATAGATGGATAAGCGTATGAAAATAATGAGTCCAGATATAACGGCTGACAGAAGCCTATGGAAGTTAAGAACACGTTGTGCTGACCTCACTTATGGGATGAGGGAAAGCAAATTATGCTCTATCCTATCTTCTATATGTATCCTATTCTTGTTCCAATTACTAAGGGTCAACTCAGTATGTATAATATAAATAGGTAATCTTCTTTCATAGTACATATTGCAAAGTTTTGGCATTAGTTTTAAGACCGGTCTACCGTCTGATGTCAATCTTCTTTGGGAATGGTCAATGTAAACTCCTAGTCGTCTTTTACGACACCCATGAACAATACAAGGGTTGATAGTCGGTCTGTAGAAATTGGTAGTAGGTAACCACTACCACGCATCTTTAGAATTGAATATGAAAATGCATTAGCAAATAAAAACCAGCTATGAAAGAAAAGAAAAATTCAAAATAAAACTCTATAGCAACCATCGTGGTATTACTATACCAATGCCAGTCAATTATTAAATGTGAACGAGGCTCGAGCCCAAAAGTGGGACGATAATGAAATAAAAATCCTGCAAAATCAAGTATATCTTACGTATCTCAGTTTAATAAACCTTTTAATGAAATAATAGGCTTGTTTAAAAATAAGGTGATTAAACGTATTTACCAGTTGTTGCTACTATATTCGTCTATAAATATATACATCCTAACGACCCGCTAAAGATTTTAAGCAGCTGTTACTACGCTTTACGGAAAAATTTCCTGTAAATAACATTTTAAAATTATATGACTTCAGTATTAAATCTTAAGTAAAAATTATACGCTATTTTATGGCAAGTTAAATTAAGATGTGAATGAAATGAAGCTTTGTTTTTAAATTTGGAATAATTTCAATTTGAAATGATTCTTATTTATTTGTTGGAATTTAGAAGGCCGAAAATTTATCAACCCGGTTACCTAGGCTTAATATTGTAAACATTATCTTACATCCTGAAACGATTATTTTCCTATTTTTACCTATACGCCTGCACGCCACTAACTTTTCATAGTTGTAATAGACATTTGAAGCCCATCCATCAAAATCTCAACATCCATCCATAAGGGGTGAAATGAGGTAAAACATGAGTAAATAAATCTTATTATTTCACCAAACATATTCGGATACTGAATATTTATCTGGTATATATATTTAATGTTGCATCTGGATTCAAGAGCCCGTAGGGTAGATAGATACTTGAAGAAATGCACCACAAAACGTTCTCGAATCATCCATAATAGACTGTGCTCTATATATTAATATTTTTTATTAATAATCAAACTATTACTCAAGGTAACTAACGAACTTCTAAATATCATAACGTACGAACTCCACCTAAAATACTGTCCATGAAATTGAATCAAATTGAAATCTTCACGAAATAATCATACTCTTCCAACAGTCCTAAGCTGCATTCCAAGTTGAACTTTTATTACAAAAGTAAGATATCTTTAGTTATCAGTAAAAATCTAAACGTACAGTCGTTTGCTGCCTTAATCAATAAAACATAACAACATATAATTTTAAAGAAATAATAGACATTATGAAGTGTCGCCGCCCAACACGTCATTTACTTAACTACACTATTCATCATATTACTCTATAATCATCGTTATTTACAATTTGTACGTTCATTGAAACATTTGAATTACGAAAAGATTAAAGATTTTATTACGATATAATAATTATATTAGCTAAAAATAAGATATTCAAATATATATCGACAGCTAAAATTATCTACTCAATGTCTCTACAAATTAAGTAGGCGGATATCAATTTCAACTTAATACAATTAAGTTATTAGTGTTATTGACTGTGAAAAGATTATCTAAGTAAAATCCCTGATTTTCTATATAATAACATAAATATTTTTATACCTCGCAGCATGACGAAACCGCCGACAATATTTAAACGATAAACACTATTTCTTTGTCACGTATCATGTTATTTATATCACTATTAATTCGCAATCGTTTTCGCGAAGCCAATTATTGTAATAGAAATTGAAGGTTACACGTGTTTTTAATTAATTATACGTTTATATATGAACAGGCGGTGTACTAAACACTTGCATAAATACACGTGCAGTGGTTGAATATGTGTACGTTGTATATATTGTCATGTGTACTGTTATGTAGCGCGAGATGGCGCGGTGAGAGCGAGCCGTGCGCACTCTGCCTCTTCGCGAACTCAACTGTAGGGCTTCTGTACCGCTAGGGCGGCGCACCCACGCTCGATACCGCCGCCTTCCCATTTCCCAACACCCTCCCACATACCTAAATCGTTTATAAAAATTTAACAGTTTATTGCAAAATTATTTGATTTAAAATAATAGTATATCTTTCATTATAAATATATTTAATTTCTTCGACAAAACTATCACTATCAAATCATAAATGCGTTTTTCATAAATAATGCAATTGACTTCAATATATACCTTATTTATATATTAAATACAAAATCAATTAATTCGATGTGATACATCTAAGATCGGGCATCAGTTAAGCTTCTGTATATGTATCAAATATTTACCTTATCTTAAGCCATACTTGTGAGTAAGGCCATAAAAATTCGCATTAACACATCTTGTGTTTAGAAGATATCAAAGTTAATGGTTTGAAGAGTAATGATATCGTACGCTATTCAAATAGCTCCTAGACGATTACTAATTCGCAGGCAACTAAAGCTTTGCTATATTTCATTTATATATATGTACATACCGATGATATAGGATCATTTTCTAAACAGTTTTTAGTTTTTTTTTGTATTTTTTTTATTGCAAACGATGGCAAAAGAGCTAACCGTAAACCTGATGGTAAGCGATGCTGCCACTTATGGACCTTTGCTAGGCCACTGCCTACCGTGAAAAAATCGAAGGGTGTGTGAATGTATGCAATGAAGTTCGGTGATACTAAACGCATCACCAAAATCCACCACACGCAAACGCCCTCAAATAGTTGGCTCCCGGCTCTCTTGCTTACCGAACAAAACGCAGTAATAAATTGCTACTACTCAGACGTCGATTTTTTACGAGTGTGTAATACTACCCCGTACGGACCAGCCCGCAACTGTAGATGGATAACTGTCAACAGTGTGGTCCTACCACTGGGTAATTACTAATTAGTACTAGGTAGGACACTTCTTACCGCAACGGCCGCGTCGATAGTTGATTTACCGTGAGTGAAGCCGAATTGTTTATGATTGAACGTTGGTCCACCCGGCAATAAACGAGGAACAATGAGACGTTCTAAGAGCTTGCCTAATGAAGGCAGTAAGGTGATTGGTCGATATGACTTCGGGCCGTCTGGTGGCTTATCACCGCCTTTAAGAATTATACGTATATAACCGCGACGCCATATACGAGAAAAAATGCCTTCAGTCATGCAACGATTAAAAATTATTAACATTGAGTCGCCCGATGCTCGACTAGCTTCTTTGATCATTTTATTTTATATTTTATCTTCGCCAGCAACCTTGTTGAGGAGAAGAGCTCTAACCGTATTCATAATTCGGCAAGAGATGGAAGGTCAGACATAAGCGAGAGAGGTGGCTCGGCGGCCCATGCACGTATTTGTTTATGATGTTCGCTGTCGACTGAGATGTCATCGTCTGGGATTAACGTATTTAATAAATCTTCCGTGGTCTCCTCAATACCCGTAGTGTGTTTACCGTTTACTTTAATGTTTTGTATGTACGCTAAGTCAAATGATCGATTCGCTTTAAACTCGTGATATAATGCAGACCATGGACCTTCACTTTCTAATTTTTCCACAATCCTATTTAACAAAGCGTCTTTCGATTTTTCTACTGCAATCCGGTAGCGAGACCTGGCAGCTTTCAGTACAGATAGAGATTCATCAAAGGCCCTTCCCATGTTAGGTGACTTTTTAAGTTTATTATGCTTCCTGCGCGCCCTTCGAAAGCGTTTGCGGAGTTCCACTAGGTGATGGTTCCACCAGTCACATCTCTTAGTATTAGGCAGGGATGTTCGGCCTAGGGCTACATCAGCACAGTATATCAGAGAATGTGACATTAATTCAGCGCCTTCTTCTGCTAATTAGTACTAGCTATTAAATATTAGTGCCAAGGCCTTTTTTATGTTTGGTAAGGTTCTTAATGTTGCTTTTCGTAGATATATGACTAACGAGGACTGTCCAGCCCAGTGCTGTTGAAAACTGACTGCCAAAATTGGACTCATTAGCTTCATATGCTCCATCTTAACCCACATACGTAAGTCCCACTGTTAGGCTCGAACATCCTCCGTAATGAGAGTGAAATTGACCTATACCACGATGGTCAAACGTGTTGAAATAGGGTTTCATGTCAAGGTGGCCTTCTCTTGTATAGATGTAATCTGCATATTATATCGCTTAGTCGTACTTCTACAATTAATATTTATTTAACTTTGGGCAATGAAGCCTAACAATCAAATTGTCATAAGAATTTAACAAACAAATATATAGTATATGGCCTAAATGCAATGTAAACAAAAATAATCTTCTATGATTTTTTACTATAATTAAAATCAAATAAAAGCTTAATATGAGTTGCTATCATCATAATCACAAAGTGTTTATAGTATATCTATATTATATAGTTTATAGTATTTATAGTATAAATATAATAGGCCCTATTATGTAGGGGACAATCAAAACATTGTGTTGTTCGCAGATGATACCTCTTTACTGTTTAAGATTAAGCGACAAATGCTCAACTATGACGATGTGAACAATGCACTGTCTAACGTTGTTCATTGGTTTCATTCTAATAATTTAGTTCTAAATGAGACAAAAACTAAATGTATTAAATTTACTACTCCCAATGTGAGACAAGTGGAAACCAATGTTCAAATGAATGGGGTGGCTCTGGACCTTGTGGAATCAACCACCTTTTTAGGCATCACTATAGATAATAGACTCCAATGGGGGCCTCATATTGAGAAACTGTCAAATAGGCTCAGCTCAGCGGCTTATGCGGTAAAAAAAATTCGCGCATTAACCGATGTTGAAACAGCCAGAATAGTTTATTTCGCATACTTTCATAGTCTCATGTCATACGGCATATTACTTTGGGGCTGCTCCGCGGAATTGAATAGAATTTTTATTCTACAAAAAAGGGCGGTCCGCGCGATATATAATTTAGGCCCAAGAGTGTCACTAAGAGAGAAATTTAAAGAGATAAATATTCTGACTGTTATATCTCAATATATATACGAAAATGTATTTTATGTAAAGAAAAATATCGGTAACTTTGAAAAATATAGTGACATTCATCATGTAAATACTCGGAATAAGGATAAATTAGTTGTACACAGTACTCGTCTTCAACGAGTTAACAGATCCTTCATGGGGCAATGTATACGCTTCTACAACAAATTACCTATTAATATTCGAGATATGCCAGTTAAAAAGTTTAAAAAAGCAATCAAGAGTAGATTTTGTAGAAAAGGTTATTATAAAATCTCGGATTATCTTGATGATAATACAGACTGGTTATGAGCAGCTCCTCATTCAGGCATTTTCTCATTATTTCAAAAGGTGTTACATACATGTTTATTCTGTTGCTGTTAATATAATTGTAAAGCGTAGCGTGTTTTGCCAAACGAATTTGTTGTTTAATCTGTGTTTTATGTTTGTGGCCCATGGTATTGGTCATGCTCACTGAAGGGTCTGCTTGCGGTAGCTACGAGGAGCGGGTCACTCCCTTCCCTCCATTGTGGTTGAGGGGAGTGATGGCTGCTCTAGTGGTTAACTCGTGATCGGGTGCCGCTTGCGGGATCTGGTCCAGCCATGGTACTTTTTCGTTATATTTAATAACTGTATTGTATGATGATTCGAAAGGCATCACACTGGAGCTATTAATAGACATGTTGTTGTATATTATCTTATTAAAAAAAACAAATAGTAAATGAATAAAAAAGAAGACAAGCCCACTGAGTTTCTTGCCGGATCTTCTCAGTGCGGTCGCGTTCCGATCCGGTAGTAGTGTAAGGTAAAAATGTAAAAAAGTGACCATATGTAAGTGCCCCCGCGGGGTTTATGCATAATAAAGTATTTGAATTTGAATTTGAATTTGAATAATCATTTTACATAACAGTTAACACTTTAAGCAAACAAGAATAAAATTAAGTCTTTTACTTTAATAAAGCTAAAAAATTTAATTGTTATAAGAACTTGTGACACAAAATTTTAATGCAATTGAAACTAATAAAATTAAATTCTTCTATTAAACTTTTCTCAATCTTTAGATATATTTTTAATATTTAAATTATCAAACAAAAATTATATTCTTTTACAATAGACCATTAAATATTCTAACTCTAAACAGACAAAAAAATAGATTCTCAAACAAAAATACTTCTCTCCCTTAAAAAAATAACAGTTAATTATATATATTTTTCATATTAATAATGGAACTTCAGTAGGGGAATATTAAACTTTAAAAATAGCAGTTTTGATGCCTTGTCTGCTTCAAGTCTGTTTCGATGTGGCGTGTAAATAAGTCCAGCACCACTAAGTATGCGCTCGCTGGGGACACTCGTTGGTGGTGTAACTAAATAATGCCGAACATTTTTTTTTAGGGGTGGGCTGCGGTCCGCGCGCTCCTCGCACCACTCCATCCGGGGCGACAGAGAGGCGTAAGCACGCACACTCACAACCCACCCACGATGCACATCGCCTTCGTCCTTAGGCCGACCACCGGAGCAGGGTTACTTGTCATCAGTGGTCGGCCCGACGGAATACCCCCTACTTGGGGCTCCTCCCATCGATCGACGTCACGCGGTCGGCCTCTCGGCAGGTGACGGACTAATCCCCGGTCACGTCACCCGCGGCCTCGGCTAGGGAGGCATGAGGCGCAAATACTCGCGCCTACGCCGGCGGCGGATCGCCTCATCGAGGCTGCGCTCCTCGCGCAGGCGATCCACCGCCTCCTTCTGCGAGATCACTGTCTCGCGACCGCGTCCCAATTCCTGACGCTGCCAACCATCGCCATCGTCGGCACCGATGATTGCGACGAGTTCACGGCGCTGCTCTGCCCAAGCGACGCAGGCCTTGAGCGTATGCCGCGCCGTGTCCTCGTCGCAATCGCAGTGGTGGCAGGACGGTGTACTCTCCCTCCTAACGACCTTGTGCAGGTACTTGGCGAAGCACTCGTGCCCCGTCAATACCTGCACTAGTCGGAAGGAGAGCACCCCGTGCCGCCTTTCCAATCACTGCATCAGCACCTGCCGGAAGGCCTCCACGGTTCGCACCGCGAACCGAGGCCTCTCCAGCCGGACTGCCCAACGGGCAATGACGTCCCGGCGGGCGTCGACGCGCCAGACGGTGAGCTCCCTTAGTGAGACCACACCGCCCTCCGCTCGCACTCGCAACACCCGCCGGTACAAGCCGGCGAGCATTTCCGCCTCCAGGTCCCACGGGGGAGTCCCGGCCAATAGGCACGCTGCCTTCATCGCCACCGTGTGGTATCCGCGTATGGCCCTGACCGCCATGGCCCTCTGTGGTCGCCACAGAAGAGCCCTGAGTCGGACGGTCAGGAACCCCGCCCACACCAGTGCGTCGTACAGGGCCATCGACCGGATAAACCCCGCGTACAGCCGTCGGCACGTAGCGCTCGGTCTGCCCACGTTCGGCATAAGCCACGACAGGGCGGACGCCACGCTGACGAGCCGTGGGGCGAGCCTGCGGAAATGCTCCCGGAACCACCATTGCCCGTCGAGCATCAGGCTCAAGCACCTCATATGGGCCCGGATGCAGATGTCAACCGAATGGACGGTGATCGAGGCGCCGATGGGAGGGCTCATACGGCACCCATGGAACAAGGGGGCCTCCGTCTTGTCCAGGGCGACCCTCAACCCCAGCGCCTCGATCCGCCTGACGATCTCTTCGGTGCCTAGAGTCGCCAGGCTTGCCGCCTCTTCTAGCGTCCCACCGCGGGCTGTGACGAACGTGTCGTCGGCGTAACAAATCACGCCCAACCCGGGCGGGAGGCTCCCCCGCAACACCCAGTCGTAGCCGATGTTCCACGGGGTGGGTCCGAGGACCGACCCCTGTGGGACACCGCACGACATAGGCGTTCGCACAACGTCCCCTGTTCGGTTGGTGCAGTTCCGGACGCTGCGCCCCTCCAAATAGTCTGCTACTAGCCGCCTCAAGTAAGCTGGCACCCCGTGATACCGGAGCGCCTCCCTGATGCAGCTAAATGGCAGACTATTGAATGCATTGGCGATGTCCAGGGACACCGCCAACAGCACTCCTCCGCCGGTGACGGCCTCAGTCGCCACGGCCCTCAGGCGCAACAGAGCCGCGATCGTCGAAAATAATGCCGAACTACAGGAAGCAGAAGAACGTATCTTTCTTTGTTCACTTTCCCCCAAGTTAAAGGGTCAACGTCATTTGCCACACGTTTATACTGAATATTCGCATTCGCATTCGCGAACGTTGGCAGCAGATATTCACATCCGCATTCGCATTCGCCAAATGTCCAAAATACGACATTCGTTACATCACTAGTAGATACATACTGCTTGTCAAATAAAATGTTCACAAATGGTAATTCATTCACAAGCTGTACAACCTTCACGATGGTAAGTAGAGCCCATAATGTTCTGATGTCAACCGGGTATAGTGGGTAGTGGTGGGTAGCGTACCATTAGATAAAAAGCGATTGACAAAATAAAAGGTTTTTCAGCCAAGAAATTCTTAACAGCCAGCCTTGTGCTTACTGTACTGCTTGGAACTATGCCATAGACAACAATAAGCTTGCCCTTTATTACGTAAAACTAAAAGTTTCATGACGAGATATAGATATTTTTTAATTTGATTGTAACTCTTCATATTTATTTTCAATCCTATCAACAAATCAATCTTTCTAGTCTACTCATAATTCGGAGGGGTAATTCCCACAATACAGGTTTCATTTTTAATACGCTTTTTCCGATTATTTCGTTGGATTGTTGATTTTCGTAATCACCACCGTAGAGACAAATTAAAAAAATCAGCAGCGATTAAGTATTTAAGGCGTTTATACGTAACAAACCAACTCGCATACGAATTAATAATATTCGTTATAGTTATTAAAATCCTTCGGTCATTGACATGCTACAGACAATCATATTTCCTATGTTTAAATCCTGGAGTTTTCTACGCCTCCGTTTATTTCACTTTTCGACAATTTTCTCAGATAATTTCTAATACTGTTCTAAGATTGGCATTTGACCGAGTAGCAGTAATAGACTTTTCCTAAAGATATTCTCAGATCATTACTGAACCAACAATTTTTGACCTTTGTTTTTAAAGTTATGCAAGTGTTTTTTCTTTGCTTATGTATTCGTGCATAAATACTTTCACTTATAAAGACAATTTACTATTCAATCCATCAACATCAACTCTACTTGATTTTCTCTCACAGTAACAGTTTTAGAACGCATTTGAAGCTTTACATTTATGTGTTGTGATTCTTCATTTCAGCTCATATAACGTCCCACTGTTTTGCTCGAGCCTCTTCCATGATAGCAAGGAAATTGACCTACTATACCACGGCGGTCAGACGTATTGGTTTTATTTCTAGTTTTCCTGATGTTACCTGCATATTGTAATCACTTAGTCATCTTACGATACCCACGGGCACGAAAGAGGGTTGAGTGTTGTAGTCGTATTTTATATCTACGCTATAAACATGTTATTGACAGTAGGTCAATGACATTTTAATAAACTGAAGTGGTTTTAAATGTCACTATTTGTATAGCATTATAACTTTTTTTTATATTCTGGTAAATAAATAAAAATATTTGTATTCTTACTCCGTCACCACAAGAAAAATATTTTTAAAATTGATTTAGTATCAACAACAATAAATTTGTTATTATTTATCGCGGATCACCTAAAAGGTTTCCGATACTTAACACCCAGATCACAAGAAGAGCAAAACGTTTAATGTCTAAAATATCAATCTTTATTGCAGGAGAATGTCTATAGTCTACCCAATACGGTTATAGATTATTAAATTTCACCCACGCAAGGACCGTCGTAAATTTTTTTAATATACCTCCAATGACTTTTGTGAAGTGAATCTGACATGGCAGTCATTTTTTATTAGAATTAAATATGAAAAAATGCGTGGGATTTCTTTGATGTGATAACGTCTTACAAATCGATGAACGCTGGCTACATGCACGAAAAAACGTGACTCATTGTCACGTTCCGCCTGATCAGATCGTGCAAGCAAGACCGCGGTACAACCGATAGAGAGGAACGATGGGCCTAAGCGTTCGGCTTGTAACGTATCTATCTCTATCAGCGTGGTAGATCAGTTTCCTATTATGGAGGAGACTTAAGCCCAGCAGTTGGAACTTATATGAGCTGAAATGGTAAGATGATCTAGGCTATTTATTGAATCGGACCGACCACTGACGACCAGACACCCTGCTCCGGTGGTCGGTCCAACGACGAAGGCGACGTGTCACTTCGTGCTTACGCCCCTCTGTCGACCCGAACGGAGTGGAGTGAGGAGTGCGCCGACCGTAACCCACCCAAAAAAAAAGAAAAATGCTATTTAATGAGATTTTCTCTAAAACATACTAAAAGTTATACACTGAATTGAATATAATTTGAAATGATTAAATGATATTTTCACGCTCCCGCCAAAACAACCATACCATAAATAATAGATATCTAAATGAAAACATTAAAATCTGTACAAATTGAAATTGATTGTCACTGGTTTGGAATTCATTCTTGTGTATTACGAAATTAAACATTTATGCACAATGACACCTAAATTTTAAGTACCCAACATTCATGATTGATTGATGTTGTATGTCATTCAATATGTCGATCAGATTGATGTTTAAATTGCCTTTGCTTAATGATTACAGACGTAATCATCGTCACGCAGACGCGTGATAACAATGAAGACCCTTCGTGGGGAGGTCGAGTCCAACCGTGGACTTTTAAAAAAAATTATGATGATTGATAGAATAATAATAGATAAAATATTAATTTATTGCCTAATATTATATATATACTTCATAGAATTTGATAAAATAGATAAATCGAGATAATATATGTAGGTCGAGATATATTTATTGTCCTACCCTGTATAATAAATCTGAACCAAAATAATTACAATGTTAGAATATTCACAGAAAAATAAATAATGGTAATTAAAATATCATAATTTAAAATAATAATCATCTTCCATTTTGTTCGCTTTTATTTCATCATTTCAGCTCATATACGTCCCACTGTTGGGCTCGAGCCTCCTTCACAATAGGAGGGAAACTGACCTTACTATACGCTGGTCAGGCAGGTTGGTATAGGGTTTTATTTCGAGTTCTTCTCTTATTTAGTTCGCTTTTATTTAGTTTTGGTCATTTTATTGTATTGTTATTGTCTACAAAATTGGGATATTTTCAAGTCAAATGTATTAACATTTGACTTGAAAATGCCAATATGTCGTTAATAAGAGCTATGCTAATAAAAGCGTGTTAAAAGATTAAAATCTTCAAGAAATTTATTTGAAATGTCAACAAAATATATGTGACACGAAAACTACTAATTCTACTATCGCATATAATAAAATACATTCAAAAGTAAAAAGCAGCATTAGCGTAACATAAATCTGTGGTCGCAAAAACAAATGGCACACTGAATGCAGTGGCATAATGCAGTCAGTGGTGGGCTGGGGAGCTTGCTTCGGCCTAGTGGGCGCCGATACCATCAATGCGGTTAACAACATACGCCCGACCACAGCGAGCACACTGACCGAACCAAAGGCCACCTCAATTACTAAACCCTAATCTACCTTTATGTTAGTGATGTACTATGTATCTACTTTTTACGTATTAAAACACTATTAATTTGAATAATTTTCTTTGGTTTTACTCACGATAAATACTTTTTCTAATAAATTATTTAAATTAATATTCTTTCAGTGAAATGAAATGAAATAATTTATTTCACACAAAATAGAGTACATTAGATGTTAAGTATGTTAGTTTGGCTCATCTATCTTGCCTGTAGAGGCATGTGAAAATAATTGCACCATTTTAAATGGTTTTATCAACCATAATAATAATTACAACAATAATGATGATCTTAAGGATATACACACATTTCTTGTCTCGTAATATGTTTTGTCCATGATTTTAATTGTTTTTTAAATTGTGGAAAAGTCTTGATATGTTCTAGTGATTTGTTATAAATTAACATACACATAGAATAGCAATTTTTCATGAACTTGGTGTCTTTAATCTATGTAATTACGGAGTAAGAATACAATTAACTCTTTCGCCCGTGTAAAATACGACTAAAATATAGGTATATGCAGGTAACATCGATACAAGAAAAAGAAAACCCGATATATAACCCTATTCCAACACGTGTGACTAATGTGAAATAGTAGATCAATTCCCTTCACATTGTGGAGGAGTCCTGAGCCCACCAGTGGGACTTATATAAGCTGAAATGATAACCAGATGCATTTTCTTTCCCTCGACAAAAGTATCCGTGAATACTTTAGTAAGTACACAACTAAACGTTTATAACTGTTTTATTAAAATTAATGTAAGTATTACAAAAATCTATTAGCCCTTGCGCCATTGACAATCTAGACCAAATGGAGATTATAGATGCCGTCATTTCAAGACTACGAACCTACCAAAAAATGAATATAAATGCTTTTGCAACAGATACTTTGAATTTTAGTTGGATATTTTTAATAATGAGTTAAAAGTAGCCGAAAACAGGTATAATACTTTATCGATACCTCACCGTCCGGTTACAGAATAGTTACCAAAAAGTACGTAGTCACGACAGACACAGGCTGGCGATCGGTGACTTCAGAGTGGAAGGACCAAATTAATTATGATGCCAAACGATCCAATGCTTGTTAGAGGAATATTAAAAAATTTCAAAAGAAAATATTTAGTCATTTAGAACCCTATCAGACCGTAGTGCTGGATGCTTGGCATATTATCGAATATCGACCTGATTGCCTGTTTTTATTTACAAAATCGTAGCAATATTATATTTGTTTAATAACACTTTACTGCTAATGAATGACTCCTCATTCGAGTGGTGATATGTGATGGGAATCATTATACTCATCGTCTTCGTGACTTAGCTCATACACGTTCCTCTACTAGGTTCGAGCCTCCTCCATAACAGGAGGCAAATTGACCGAATATACCATCCCGACTTTATTTAGGATTTAATTTAAAATTTTCCTTCTCTTGCATACTATACAGGTACCTTAATTGTCTATTACGACATCCGTAAATTAAATAAGGTTTGGTGAACTGTATTTTTATTTCACTACACGGAATGAATGAAATAGGAATACATATTAATATTTCGTTTACTTTGTATGGATCTTTAATAATCGTATTACGTCAACAACATCTCATTGTCTCCTGTTATTGCGTTATTCTAGTTTCATTTACTAAACTAATGAAACACAATTCAAAACATAAGTATCTAATATTCATTCGCTAACAAATACTGCCTACTTACTCTAATACTTCACAACGCTAAGCGGTATATAAATATAAATAAAACGTGTAGATATCAGGCAATGTTCTGAAGAAACTGTATTTATAAACCCACAACGGCGTACAAGAAATTTAAGATTAAATCCTAATAAGTGTTATATTATGGTTGTAATGACCAATTATTTAAAAGTAATAAATATCTTTTAATGGCAAAAAAACAGATACCTGATGGAGATCCCGCCCGTTTCGTTCGAATCCACGAAGGGCGTCGTGCGGCTCCATAATTTTTCTTTTTGGGCGGGCTATGCTTATCTGGACACACGGCCTTTGTTCCGTCCGGGGTGACTAAAGGACAATGCGAGGCCCCATAACACACCGTATTTCTTCCACTTGCCATTGAGCCGACTACTTGAATCAAACTCTTGACGTCCCGGTCTGCGTACCCATAGGCCATAATATGCCGTTATACCTTCCCATTGCCACTTGGGCTAGCCACCGATTCAGTGACGTAGTTGATATGGATTAGATACCTAAATATACTTTCTTTCTCTTTATACAAATAAACTACTCATGTGGAGACGGGATACGAATACAATTATTGCTAACCCTTATTTACCAGTAGAAGACGCAAAAAGAAGCTAGGTGCGTGAGGGAGAGTGGACAGCAACTCTCTCATAAGAAATATATGACACCTTATAGCAATCGCCATTCCGCCTACCAAGTGGGCAATTATGGTACTATCCTCTTTCTCATGGGAGTGGTCTACATCCGGCAGTGGACGGTGACAGACTGATGACGATGATGATTAAAATAAATTTATATATACACCAGTCATTTAACATGGCCATTTTCTTTTTTTTTTTCTTTTTTTTTTGGGCTGGGCTATGGTCAGCGCATACGCCATCCGCTCCGTCCAGGGTGACGAAAGGGCGGCGCGCGGCCCCATAACCGTTAAATGACCGTATTTGCAAACAGACGTGTTCTTGCTTTCTTGGGTTATATAATATCATCATCATCAACATCATCTCAGCTAATATTTTTTTTTTTTTTTTTTTTTTTTTTTATGTGTGGGCTATGGTAAGCGCACGCGCGGTCCAGTCCGTCCGGGGCGATGAAAGGACGGCGCGCGGGCCCATAACCCACCCGTACCCACGTCACCTCGTTGTTGGGCCGACCACCGGAGCAGATGTGACTTGTCGTCAGTGGCCGGCCGACGGAATACCCTTTCGGGTACCCTCACCTCTCGACGTCCTGGGACGTCAGTCGCCGTCGCGCGGTCAGCCTCTCTGCGGGTGACGGACAATTCCCCGGTCCAATCACCCGCGGCCTCGGCTAGGGCGGCATTAGGCGCAAATACTCGCGCCTGCGCCGCCCGAGTCGCCGGCGGCGGAACGTGTCGCCGAATAGGAGCTCTACTCGCACACGATCCGCCGCCTCCTTCCGTGAGATTACGGCCTCACAGAAGGCGGTGACCGCGTCCCAGTTCCTGACGCTGACGAGCATCTCCCTGGCGATGGTCGGCAGCGCCAGGTCAGCACCGATAATTGCGACGAGTTCACAGCGATCCCCCTCCCATGCAGCACACTCCTCGAGCGTGTGCTGCGCCGTGTCCTCGTCGCAACTGCAGTGGTGGCATCTCAGCTAATATACATTCTGTGGCTCAAATCTCCTCCACAATAAGAGGGAACTTGGCCATACTATGCCATGCTGGTCTGATAGATTGATATAGTGTTTTGTTTGTCGGACTGACCACTGAAGACAAGGAACTTCACACCGGTGGTCGGCCCAACGACGAAGGCGACGTGCCATGGGTGGGTCATGAAGCCGCGCGGCGCCCCTCTGTCGCCCCGAACGGAGCCGGTCAGCGAGCGAGCTGATAATGGCCCGCCCCGAAAAAAAAATATTGTTTTGCTTCGAACTTTTCCTTCTTTTGCATAAATGTTATATGCGTATCACATCCCTTAGTCATCTTTTACGACATCCACGGACATGACCCTGTCTTGTTGTTAGAGTGGTTAAATTCATATTTTTACCTATTTCCGAAAATCGTTTCATATGTCCTGGTTTTTTTAGCTTTGCAGTTTACCTATTTCTACAGGTGTCCCTGTCTGAGTCAAAAAATGATGGTCGCGTTATGCAAGTTTCCCATTTTGACATTAACAAATATGGTCATGTTAGATAGAGGCTTGCCCGCGGACGTAGCCAAGTTTTATTTTAAATCCAAGGGTCCAAGATTATGAAAATACAGTAAAAATATTCATGAAAGAGCACTAACATGCATTCATGTTATATTTTTTTCTTGATTTTGATCATTTCTTAGTTAAACCTTCAAAACCCTTGCTCTGACTACGCCCGTGGGCTTACTTTATCGAGATTAATGTTATAATCAGCATGATGGATAGGCAATTTGGTAGTCGCAGTTGATTTTATAAACCTCCTCTTGAATCATTTGGTCTTTAAGACTGACAAAAAAATTAAAGATGATGGGCGCCCGTTATCACTTATTATCAAATGACTGCCTGATTGTCTGCTACCGGAGGGAATAAAATTTCATACGACCATACTACCACTTACTATCATGATTCATTTGGCGGCAACAAATTATGATTTCTTTAAAATAAAACTTGTATTCGATATTTTAATAGCTATAATTATATTTGTGTCCTTATAGTACTGTTGAAATAACGGTAGGGACACGGCATCGAACAGAAAATATCGATACTGTACTCATGAGTAGTATCGAAAAAAAAGTATCGTACTCACTTAAGTGTCAATACTTCATAGTATCGAGTACTGTGCAGTTTTCCTAGAAACTGCCTCGTGATGACCTTTTTTTTTCCGTCTGTGAACGGATTAAAATATTTTGAGCCGGTTCGTTTCTGTTTCGAAAAGGATCACTACATTTGAACTAGATGGCGTTACCATAAACATGAACCGTAAGGTCAAGTTTAACATGGATAATTTCTACAATTTATTCGATACCATACCTGCAAAAAAGTACTCATAGAATAGATGTGTCGAATATAAAGAATCGAGTACAAAAGTATCGGTATCGAAAGAAATGTACTCGATACCTAAAAATATCGATACTTTTTCGTGTCCCTAAGTAACCGCCTTAATGATCGTTATATATAAAACTATTTATTTATTTAAATACGTTATGTCGAAATGTGTGTATGTATTGTTATCGAAGTGTCATTGTTTGCGTTTCTAGACAGTATTAATTAAAATCTTTTCTTTATTTGATGTCAAAAGGATAATAAATGAATTATTACCAAAGGCCTATTTGTCTAACAAATAATATTCATATTGAACATGTCTCATTTCAAAATAAATATATCTCATCTCAGCCCACATAGGTCCCACTATTGGGCTCGGGTCTCCTCCACAATGAAAGGGAAATTGTCCTATTATACCACTCTGGTCATACGTGTTGGCATTTGTCATTATGTCGAGTATTCCCTCACTATTATATCTTCGTATCAATATAGGAGTATATGCATCTATATATTGTGAACTAATGATTACATATTCCATATGGTGACGGAGTAAGAATACACTTGAACACCCACTCTCTTACCCATGGGTGTCGTAAAAGACGACTAAGGGATATGATATGCAGAAAACAGCATTGCAAGAGATGGTAAGTCAACATAATACCCTATACCAATTCGTTTTAACCGCAGTATGCACGAGTAACCCGGCACCGGTGGTCGGTCCAATGACGAAGGCGACGTGGTGTTACCGGTGGGTTGCGTGCTTACGCCCCTCTGTCGCCCCTGACAGAGTGGTACGAGGAGTGCACGGACAGCATCCCACACCCCCAAAAAAAAAAACAGGAATGCATGAATATCATGCACAATTCACTCTGTCACCACACGATTAATAAGTATCTTGTATTTTTCCGAAAAGTAACACGTTTTTAAACAAAGACAATTCAAATATATGTGTCATCATCGTCATCATCTCAGCCCATAAACGTCCTACTGTTGGGCTCGGGCCTCATCGTCTATGGGAGAGAAATTGACCCACTATACCGCGCTGGTCAGACGTGTTGGTATAAACTTTTGTTACGAGATTTCCTTCTCTCGCATATCTATTATTTACATATTATATCCCTTAGTCGTCTTTCAAGATAGGGGGATAAATAGTATTCTTACTCCATCACCACACGGAAAGTAAATCTTTATTTTTTTTTCTCGAAAAGAAACACGTTTTTAAACAAAGATAATTCAAATATGTGTATGTGGAAAGGAGTAGCCAGACAAGTAATACCGAGCTTCATATTGTGCTATTTTTTTTTCTCAGTTGGATGGCAGCACTCATGCTTGTAACATACAGCAATGCGCCGGAGGTGTTGGACGCAATATAGCTGAAGCATTGTGGCGTTTGCGCGGTGGTCGAACACGTCTCCTCACTGCAGTCGGCGATGATACTGATGGGCAGTACATTAACAACATCGCGTCAGGACTACTATTAGACGGTACAATTTGTAAATAAGTACTCATCATCTTCATCATCTCAGCTCATACAGAGTGTGTCAGGTTATGGGGCAACTGGTTAAACGGGCGTTAGGCAATGGTGGTAGGAACCCATAAAAAAATTTAAAGGAAAAATATCGATTCGTTAATGAGTTAGAGACGTGTAAAGCTTTCAATTTTGTCATCACTTTTCCGTGTAAATCTAATTGAAATGTACAAAATCAGTGATACTTAATCTGCAACATATTCGTACTTTTTTAAATGTTCATTAGAAATTGAATAAATCAATGATTACGTTCGCACAAGCAAGACAAACTTCGCATTAAATCAACTGATCGGCCGATGACCGTTGACGAGGCGCCTTTGTACCATACCATTGAAACGTTAGCGCAATTCATACCTATTTATACTGTCGAAGCTTTACATGCCTACATATATCGCGTTTGTGCATGCCTACATAATACTTAACATTTAAGGCATAGACTCTTAGACACGCATTTTTGTTATCACTATAACTTTTATGTTATATTGTTTTTTGTGTAATATACATCCTAATTACGTTTCGATCTATTACCGTTAAACTACAACGTACTCAAACAGTTGCCCCATAACCTGATACATCCTGTATACGTCACACTGTTCAGTTCCAGTTGAAAGAGGTATTATTCCAGCTGGTAGAGTATACCATATACGTGGGTGGTTCCAGTGTGGTTATGGGGTCATGACTCCCTTAATAGGCTGACATTATGTCGATCACTGATTTAAAAAATAATATTATAATCATATCAGTCCACAAACGTCTCACTCCTGGGCTCGAGCCTCTTCCGCTATGAGAGCGAAATTGTTCTATCATACCACGCGTGTTGGCATGGGGTTTTATTTCGACTTTTCCGTCTCTTAAATAGAGGTTATGTGCATATTATATACTATAGTCGTCTTTTACGACACCCAGGGACAAGTTAGAAGGCAGTGAATTGTGTTCTTCTTTTGTCACCATACAGGGATTTTAATATTTTCTATTAATAAAGTTATTTACTTAAATAAATCTTGACGTATTGTAATAAACTTCTTTTTATTAAAGTTATTATTGTAACCATATTGAAATTTATTATTACTAGACAAAAACTCACTCCCCTGACTTGCAAACTAAATCCGCCCTAATCCGTATATAGGACATATGTTGCATGAGAAGCCTGTATAAGTTATGAACTAAATAGTAAGCCATAAGGAAACGCTTGAGGAGTGAATTTACAATCGTTTACTGGCTTGGTATGTAAATAGGATGAAGAATATAAGAGTTTTAAATATAAAGTGACATTTTGTTTTAATAAATTATGTGAAATCTAATTCTCACTTATAATCCTTTTAACTATACAAGCTACTTGAGAGTAAAATATTACCAAATTAGGTCCAGTCGTTTAGAAGATTACCCAAAGAGGCAAACAGACAGACAAAAAAATTCACTGATTTTTCGGCATGGGTATCGTGCAAATAAGCATCCGAGTATGAAAAAAACCGTTATTTTGACATTACAAACACAACAATTTTATTTATTGGTATGTCGTTATGTGTTAAGACGTCACTTTATCGTGTGAACAGCAAAAACTAGCAAAGGGATCACCAGGAAGATGTGTAGCATCACTCTTCCAGAATACTTAATCACCAACTGCGATCGGCCACCCGCCTGTCAACCGTAGCGATTAGGGCATTATTACCCCTTTCTTTTTTTTGGGGGTGGGTTGCGGTCGGCGCGCTCCTCGCAGCACTCCGTCCGGGGCGACAGAGGGGCGTAAGCACGCACACCCGCAACCCACCCACGATGCACGTCGCCTTCGTCGTTGGGCCGACCACCGGGGCAGGGTCACTTGACGTCAGTGGATGGCCCGACGGAATACCCCCTATTTGGAGTACCCTTCCATCGACCAACGTCCCCCCCTCGGAGCATTATTGCCCCTTAAGAAAACTTATCGCCAGAAATATACGTAGATGCCTATCTACGTATATTTCTAGAGATATGATATATATGTATAACAATTAATAAATTTTGTGATCTATCCCTACTAATATTATAAATGCGAAAGTAAGGATGTTTGTTTGTTTGTTTGTTTGTTTGTTTGTTTGTTTGTAACGCTTTCACGCTTAAACCACCGAACCGATTTCAAAAATTCTTTCACCAATGGAAAGCTATAATATCAGGGAGTAACATAGGCTATATTTTATCCCGGTATTCCCACAGGAACAGGAACTACGCCGCGGGTAAAGCGACTGAAACCGAAGCGAAGCGAGGGTGGGTTGCTAGTAACAAATAAAAGTCACAATGTCGTCGCGATCGCGTAATCGCATAATAATATATGTGTAATAAATGGTGCCACGAAATAACAAACTTGCCTACCGTGGAAACACATTGCCCCAAGCAACGCTCCAAGCCGAGGTTCGTATCTAACAGGGTCTTAGGCCTTGCGCCGATGATCTTTGGCAGCGTTGCTTAAATGTTTTGAGTTGAGAGACCTCTGCGCTCACCGCTAGTCCGCATAAAAATGTAACAGCCTTATGAGGGTAACATTCCTAATCCAACAAAATTATTCATGAACTTTTTGCCCAATTTTTCTGAAGAAATTCGAAGATAGTTCCATTCTTAGAATCATGTCGCTCGTTGCGAATGCTTCTACCACTCCACGTCCATGCATATATTTGAAGTCCTTATATTTAGTATTCATACGAAATACTTGCAAATTTAAACGAATTTAAGTGCCCCTTAGGGCTCATAAAATAAACGTAAAGGCTTTTAGACTCTGATTTCCAACGAGTCCCAGTGGCGGAATAAGCGTAGGGGTGGTTCCTATTCCCTGATATAAATTTTAACACTACACCCTTTGGTTGATCTGAAAAATAAAAGAAAACAAATCGACCACTGTTTTTTTTTTTTGCTGAATTGTGTCCTCGAAAATTGTAGGGCAACAAAAATCGTATTCGGTTTAAAGTTTAACAGCCTGATTAAGATAGAAGCACTATTAGTTTACAATTCTCACTGAAACTATTATATTATACTTTGATTTAGGTAATTTGATGCAGGTAATTATTAAATTACCTGCATCAAATTAGGATATACAAAGGGGCCCCGGCTTCCACAATACACATCTAGGATACCAACCGTAAGGACTGAGACACATTCTTAGAATGCAAACTTTCCTTATCCCTCATAGAAGAGGATATGGTGCCACTATGCATTTATGCGAATATACACTAGTCATACTGTATTGATAGCTTCTACGCAACTTTTTGTTCTCATACTGTGCGTAAATGTATTTTCCGTAACATAAAAATTTAGCAGTTAGTATTCTCAAATATCGTCCGTGTGGTGACGGAGATCTTACCCGTGTATGTCGTAAAGGCCAAGAGGGTTCGATATAATGGATAGGGGGTAATATATAAGTGATATAATAAGCATATAACATCTATGCAAGAGACGGAAACCTCGAAACGAAACCCTATACCAACCTATCTGACCAGAATGGTATAGTAAGGCAAATTTCTCGCCTATTGTGGAGGAAGCTCGAGCCTAGCAGTGGGACATAAAAGAGCTGTGATGATGAGGATTCTCAAATATCCTACTAGAAAAAGAAAAATTCGTTAACAGAATAAGTTCTGATGGTTAATATGATAGTGATATATCCATCCATCCATCAGCCTATAGTCGTCCACCGCTGGACATAGGCCTCCCCACAAGCAGGCCACTCGCAACGGTACTGCGCCACTTGCATCCAACGGTTCCCTGCAACTTTTAAGATGTCGTCAGTCCACCTAGTAGGGGGTCGTCTTACGCTGCGTCGTCCGGTTCGTAGTCGCCACTCAAGAACCACGAGAGTGATACATATGAAACAAAATTAGAATTTTATTTGCAATTATGCAAGTAGGTACCTACAGCATGTGAAATATTCTTTGTCTGTCTGCTTGTTCCGGTAATCTTCAAAACTGCTGGACCGACCGTAGTAACTACTTACATTGTAGTAACATATTATTAAAAAATAATAATTCACCACCGGATAGCAGTTACTACTATATAAGGAGTAATTTAGGCTCTAAGAAAAATATTATAAAATTTCGTCCGATCAGCGACACGAACTCGAGGCCTCGAATGCCTTAGAGGACATATTGGAGATTTAAAAAGGGGGTGTAAAGGAAAATATTTTTTGCAAAAAGAAGCTCGACTTCGATGTAAATAAATTTTTAGATTTTTGTTGAATTTTTCAAAAATCGCTTGTCCGATTTCGATAAAATTTTCATGGGACAATTTGAAAAATATACCCTTTCCAACAAAAAAAGAATTTTCAAATCGGTTGGCAATCGAAGGAGCTATGCGCGAACAAACATAAAAAAAAAACGCCAACATCCGAATTGAGAACCCCCTCCTTTTTTAGAAATCGGTTAAAATAACTGAAGTCGAAGCGAAGCGGGGACGTGTCACTAGTTTATACAATTTATTATGTGCTGGCGATTATGAATACTGCCGACCCTTACCTTGTTCGCGTTTGTCATAAAAGATAACCACAACCTCATACATCTGAGATAATTACATCTGATGTGCTGGAGGGTAAGAATACAATTCACCACCCCCCATCTTGCCTGTGGACGACGTAAAAGACGACTAAGGGATATAATACAAACATAACATCTATGCAAGAGAAGGAAAACTTGAAACAAAATCCTATACCAACCTATCTGATCAGCTATAGGTAAAGTTAAATTCCCTCCTCGAGGCTCGAGCGGAGATGATGATGATGTCATCTGTTCAACAACTACATTTTGGGTTAAGAGCTCGCTACGCTCACTACTAGGGCACGTAAGGGTGTAACAGCCATCTGAAGCTAATACCAGGGCCGGCCCGCCCATACGGCGAACAGAACAGTCGCTCCAGGCGCCAAATCCTAGGAGGCACCTAAATGGTTCCATACTTACTTTAGACTCACAATTGGTATAGGTATATATTATTAGGAGCAAACTGAAGAGGCGCCATAATTGGATCTCGCTCCATTCTAAAATTTACTTCGGGCCGGCGCTGGCTAATACCCCTGTCCAAACAAATAAGTCCCAACAAAAACATTCTCCAGTAGATTTGACGTCGGCTGTCAATATTTTTTTCAATATTTACGATGGAAGAAGAATAGATACATATTGTAATATGTCCACCCCAAAAAATTGCGATTTTTTTTTTTGGGGGGGTGGGTTGCGGTCGGCGCGCTCCTCGCACCACTCCGTCCGGTGCAACAGAGGGGCGTAAGCACGCACACCCGCAACCCACCCACGATACACGTCGCCTTCGTCGTTGGGCCGACCACCGGAGCAGGGTTACTTGTCATCAGTGGTCGGCCCGACGGAATACCCCCTATTTGGGGTACCCTCCCATCGACCGACGTCCCCCCCTCGGGGAGGACGTCAGTCTTTCCTCACGCGGTCGGCCTCTCAGCGGGTCACGGACTAATTCCCCAATCACGTCACCTGCGGCCTCGGCTAGAGCGGCATGAGGCGCAAGTACTCGCGCCTACGCCGCCCCAGTCGCCGGCGACGGATCGCCTCATCGAGGCTGCGCTCCTCGCGCAGGCGATCCGCCGCCTCCTTCTGCGAGATCACTGCCTCGCAGAAGGCTGCAACCGCGTTCCAATTCCTGACGCTGCCGACCATCGCCCTAGCGATAGTCGGCAGCGTCAGGTCGGCACCGATGATTGCAATGAGTTCACGGCGCTGCGCTGCCCAAGCGGCGCAGGCCTCGAGCGTATGGCGCGCCGTGTCCTCGTCGCAATCGCAGTGGTGGCAGGACAGTGTACTCTCCCTCCTAACGACCTCGTGCACGTATTTGGCGAAGCACCCATGCCCCGTCAACACCTGCACTAGTCGGAAGGAGAGCACCCCGTGCCGCCTTTCCAACCACTGCATCAGCACCGGCCGGAAGGCCTCCACGGTTCGCACCCCGAACCGAGGCCTCTCCAGTCGGACTGCCCAACGGGCAATGACGTCTCGGCGGGCGTCGACGCACCAGGCGGTGAGCTCCCTCAACGAGACCACACCGCCCCCCGCTCGCACCCCTGTCACCCACAGATACAATCCGGCGAGCATTTCCGCCTCCAGGTCCCACGGGGGAGTCCCGGCCAATAGGCACGCTGCCTCCGTTATTGGGATAAGAGTAAAATTATGATAATGGTTTATGTGGATCAAAACAACATCCTATCCTACTAACATTATAAACGCGAAAGTTTGTAAGTGAGGATGTTTGTTGCTCTTTCACGCAAATACTACTGAATGGATTTTGATGAAACTTTACAATAATATAGCTTACATGTCAGAATAACATATAGCCTATAATTTATCTCCATATTCACACGGGAAGGGGAACTATGCGGGTAAAACAGCAGGGCGCTGCTAGTAACAAATAATTGTAGTAAGTAAACAGAAAACCTCTGTAAATTCGATAGCTTGTTGGACATCTAAGTACACTCCAGACCATCCAGATCGCCATCGTCATTATTTCGGGTCATATACGCCCTACTGTTGAGCTCTAGCCTCTCTCTCCTTCATAATAGGAAAGGTATTGCCCTACTATGCTGGTTGCTGTAGGATTTTATTTCAAGTTTTCATTCTCTTGTATAGACGTTATATCCATATCATATCCCTCAGTAGTCTTTAGCCACCTCCTGGGACAAAGTAGGGAGTGATGAATTGTATTCTTACTCCGTGAGGACAGTAGTACACACAAAATGTCATAGCGAAAACAAAATCAAAACGCATTAAAATTGGTTAGTTTTATTTCATATCATAGATGATGATCTTGACAAGGAAATTGTTTTCCTGGGAAATCTGTTTAGTCTTAATTTATGAAGAATATTATAGTCAGAATTGATATACTTTTAATTGCAGGCTGTATACTAAAAGGCGCTCGGACACCATCATACGCAGCCGTGTTAGACTCTCGAGGTGAATGTTTACTTGGACTAGGAGACATGGCTCTTCACGCTCACATTACTCCAGAACATGTATGTAGACTTTTTAATCATAATAAATGAAACTATTATTCCTCATCATCTTCCTAACTTATTGCATCATTTTAAAGGTAAACAAACAAATGAAATTCCTAGAAGAGGCACCGTTAGTCGTGCTAGATGGTAACGTTCCTCAAGCTACAATAGACCATGTATTAGCGCTATGTCATCAACTTGGAAAACCAGGTCAGTTTTTAATATCCTCTTTCGTAACAATAAAATCCTAACTCAAACCAGTTTGTGTAAACCAGTGGTGTATTGCCTCATTTTCCAATCGTGGAGGAAGATGACATTAAACTGTGGAATGTATATACAAATTTGAGCTCAGAAAAAAAAATAATTAACTACAATGGAGAGAGGCTATTTGATCGAAAAATATTTTATAACGTACACATACATATGCAGGTAGGTACATGCATTGATAATGCGTTTCGATAATCCTATGAATCTATGTTGGAATCTAAAGCCGCCGCAACGCTAATCTACATAAGGCACTCAGAAAGTTTTGAGCATCCCAATCAGAAAGTTTTACGAAAATAAAAAAAAGGATTCTATAGGTCATTTTTTAAATAAATTTTTTAAAAGTGCTCTTCACCAGCCTTTATACATAGTTTCATACTAGTTATCAAAGCACTTTTTCCAGTGCGCTGCAGAAACCTTGTTTATAGCCTGCTCAAACGCTAACAGCGTAACTTCCAGGGGCGAAAATTGTCCTCGCGGAAAGAGGCGGCGGACCGCGGGAGGAACGCCTCCACGCGGACGCGGTCCACCGCCGGCGACTGGGGCGGCGCAGGCGCGAGTACCTGCGCTTGATGCCGCCCTAGCAGAGGCTGCGAGTGACCGGACTGGGGATTTAGTCCGGGCACCCGCGGAGAGGTTAGCCTCGCGACGGCGATCGGCGTCCCGAGGGGACGTTGGCGTTGATTTATTTTGAAACATCCGGACCGTCGACTGGCGCATTGTTTCTGGCTCGTATTAACAAATCCAGAACTCATCACTTGTATTGATGTCGTTAACACGCCGAGATAAGCCTGCTTCAGATTTGTTTATTATACCACAGCACCGTTTCACCCGGGTCTGTTTCTTAGCGTCGGTAAGATTGTGCGGCGCCCATCGTGAAACTGCACTCCTCACGCAAAGTTGCACATGTAGAATCTCGTGAACGCATCCTGTTCCAATCTGTAGGATTTGCTGAATCTCCTGATACGTAACTCGCCTATTGTTTTGGATAACATTTTTTACTGCAAGTTTTATTCCGTAACAGTCGTCAAAGAGCGACCATTTCGTTATTTTCATTATATTCGTTATACCAACTATACACGATTGCCTTCGAAGGGTCTTCATCCATAAATGCTTTTTAAAGTATATCGTATGATTAGCGTGCCAAAAGAAGTAAAACAGCAAAACATTTTTTCGAAATACTTTCCAAGTGGCCTGGTAAGTCTCTTGCCCGTGGGTGTCGTATAAGACGACTAAAGGATATAATGCGCAGGCAAGATTAGGAAGAGAAGGAAACCTTGACATAAAACCCTATACCAACACGTCTAATCAGCGTAATATAGTAGATCAATGTCCCTTCCATAATGGAGGAGCTCCGACCCCAATAATGGGTCTTATATGCGTTGAAATAATAATACCAATCATAAATAATAATGTCTTAATAAAACAACAATTATATGATCAAAATATACATTTAATTAATATCAGTGTAAACGAGATTATTATTCGGACGGATTATGTTACTAATAACATTTCATGTTATAAAAATAAATATGTTAAATAACATTGGAATGTCAATCATATTGTCGATGTGAAAATTTTAATAAATCGCAAAACATTAATTTTATATAACATTAATACATAAAAAATTATAAACGAAACATCATTCACATCTACTTATACAAGTATTGAAATTATTATATACCTCTTTGACACAGACGCAAATTTAGAATCTGCCTTTTCACTGTAGTCACATAATGTAAAATTATGTGCGAAACAACCGAAAGACAGAAGCAACATAACATGTAAAACAAGTATGACTGTCAATTTATGTTTAATTTTTATGGATATACTATCTACTATCTATATGGATATACTATCTTTGTTTTCTATTAGTTACGATAAATAATTACAAGCAAGTACAAATCGGCAACATTCGTGATGTAACGGAAAATTAATAAAATGGCGAAATAAATTATATTGCTTTCTTTTCGAATGTTAATTTTGCCTACAAACAGCGTAGAAATCCAATATTATTATGACGTTAAATAAATTTCGTATTTGTATCAGTTTAAGTGAAATATCATTGTGTGTAGACTTGCTAAGCTTTCTCATACTATTGGCTACATTTAATAAAACTTGAGTTGAAAATCAACATTCAAGAAATTAGAGATATCTGAAATAGGTATAACAACTATGGAGATACTGGGTACATAATTTGGCAGATTATAAGTTTAACCGTTTGATAACACATATTCCAACAGCAGAACTAGCATAATATTCAAAATTCCACCCGACAAAGTGATAAATCAAACGACTCGTCTATGTATCGCTGCCGTAGCATGCAAAACGCGAATGACTGTCAATCTTAATTTTTTTTTTGCAACCTTAAAATTTAGCGTGATTTAAAAGTGTGAAATAAGCGGGTGAAAAGGTGCAGTTGACAAACTTTATATGCTAGTATTGGCTGTGGCAATATCCTTAGGCTTAAATGTTTAGCCTGCTACTTTTAATACATCTGTGACAATATTCGAGATAAGTACATACTTAAAATAAATCGTTATAAAATTAAATACCTACTTCGTATAATAATAATACAAGGTCAGAGACGTAAATTATACTTAAATCATACAAAAATAATTGATCTAACAATTCTTAGTCCATGCTTTGTAATATTTTACTTTTTAAGAACTATCCAGTAAGTTAAGAAAACTATTTTTACGGCTTTTATTACGTTTGTATTTGATTTTTAATTGCTCAACATTTCAAACACTTCTCAGCGTTCATGAACGATAAAATCCGTAAAAATACTTTTATTTATAAGACGATAAAACACCCCATTGATCGCACTTATTGTTTACGTAACATTGCCTTTTTATTGATAGTAAACATAATCAAAAGATTAGCTTCATTGAAAAAATCAATCATAATAAAATCGAGTCTTTCATCTCACCGAATAAACTACGGCGGGTACCATTATCTAATAAATACATATATAAAATTATTATTACATTTTCTTTTTTATTTGCTATTTAAAACTCCTTTTTATCTCGACTATATGGGGTTAAATAATATAAACATTTAAAAAATTTCATTGAAATTCAGTCATTAAAAAACTACAAATGTAAGCTTAAATTAATAAAATAGTCTTATTTTAATTTAATAATAAATGCAAAAAAAAACTTCAATACGAAAATGAAAGATTTAAAAACGTAAAATAATTATGATTATTAAATTGAATTAATAAATTTGAATTCTACATGAAATTTAAGGGAATGTCATAATATTAGCTGAACAAATAGACCCTGTTCTGTACAAATTAAATAAAAAACAGAGTTCCTTGAAATCGTTCGCAACGCGATCCTAATTATTGGTCGAAAACCATCTTCATATTTTCTAATGAAACGGTTTGGGGCACATCGGTTGGACGGTTTAAAAGTCTATAAGCAACTTTTGCAACAACATTTTGGTTTACATTATTAATGACATGCTATGTTACAGAAAAGTCAATTTTCTTCAACTTTTAAAATAAAAGATTCCATTCCTTTTGTCGTAATAATAAAAAATAAATTGTATAATTATTTGCCTAAGAGATTTTAAAATGTGAGACGTGATTAGTCTTAAGTGTAGAATTATGAAAAAGTGTTGTCAAACCATTGATAAACTACTACAAACTATCATAATAACTAATTCTCGCAGAATTATGATTAACAGATTTTTACACCATGTATCTTATGAGTTTCCAACAATTCCGCACAATTGTAAGCGTACCTATGAGTTTCCGATATTGCCGCACTATTGCGTGTACCTATGAGATTCCGATATTTCTGCACTATTGAAACTCATAGTTGCCGATATTCCCGCAATATTGCGTGTACCTATGAGTTTTCGATATTGCCGCACTATTGCGTGTACCTATGAGTTGCCGATATTATCGCACTATTGCGTGTACCTATGACTTTTCGATATTTCCGCACTATTGCATGTACCTATGAGTTGCCGATATTTCACACTATTGTAAGCGCCATAAAATTTTCCCGTGATCTTTGCTCAGTTAACCATAATTTCGCGAGAAATATATCAGCGTCTTAAAGTACTTGGAGATGAAGTATTTTCGAAATCTATGCAAATCCACAAATTAATATTGCCAAAATCAATATTATTGCTGATAAAAAGATCAATTGTGACAGTGAATAAAATAATCATTATGTTAAAAGATAAGACTGATTAGGCCCAAAATTGCATCCATTTTTTTATCTAGATTATATATAACCTAGTTGACGTTGTTGCTGCAATTGATCACGCAACTGATGCAAGGTATGTTCCGGTTGGCTGTGTTGCATCTGTGCTACCAAATTTTTCGCTTCCGAGCGCAATTCATACAGTTTACGTGACTCTAAGTATAACAGAATTGCTGCAATACCTGTAAAAAAGAAATATATAATAGTGTGTATACAGACTAGATCTAGACTTTAGAAATATTTAAGATCTTAGGCTTTTAATAAGAAGAAACTCAAAATAAGTGGAATAAGATAGAGAGCAAAGTCCCAACTTGAAAATTTCAAATTAAATACATTTAAAATGGGATAACCAAAACCTAAATATCCATAATGGCGGTGACTCCATCCTAAATATCCATCCATGCATAAAAATGCATACGATCTATGACTGTTAAACTAACTACAATATACTCGAACAGATGTTCCATAACCTGATGCAGCCTGTACATCCGTTTATCGTCTTTTACAACACCCGCGCGCAAGAAAGCGGTGGTGAATTGTGTAATCTTAATATATATAAATTACGTGTCACGTTGTTTATCCGCGATGGACTCCTAAACTACTTAACCGATTTTAATCAAATTTGCACACCGTGTGCAGTTTGACCCAACTTGAAAGATAGGATAGTTTACATCTTAATTTATAGTCGCAATATTATTTTATTGCAAATTATTTGTCTATTATTTGACATTCACAATTAACTCCAAACGATTTTAACAGATGGGGGATATCTGTTGACTGGATTGAGTAATTAATTAATAGATGGCGCTGCTATGTCAAACCTACAAACGTGGCATATACGATTTTAACTTGCTTTTTTACATAGATGGCATTTGTAAAAACTATGACGACCTCCATGACAGATGTTCTCCTAGTTCCACTTAAATAGTTTAATAAAATGTAATATAACAAAAACATTAGCCACATTGGCCGGGTCTGCTAGTATATATATATATATATATATATATATATATATATATATATATATATATATATATATATATATATATATATATATATATATATATATATATATATATATATATAATGTCACTGCCACCACATGGAGATTTAAACATTACCGCAACTGGTCTTCTACAGAAAAGCATTGATTAGCGATTATAATATGTTGTAATCAGCATTGCAATTCGCGAAAAACTGCGGCACGATTGTACGATGAATAATATTTTTTTAATAGATCATTCATTGTTGGTTATTATTCAGTTATTCACTATAGGAGCTAATTTATAATAATTTTCAAATACTTACCAAACAATATAAAGGCAACAACAGAAAAAGCATATGACCAAGATAATACATTGAATGATGGATAAAGCAGCCAGTCACGACGATAACAATTGCCACCAAATATAGTAACTGCAAAGAATAGGCACACACCTGAAATCAATATAAATGTTATAGTTTCACACATTAAATTCTGCAGAATAAGGGACTATATGTATTGCCATATTTGCCATAGATCAGACAGTGTCAGAGACATGTCCATGCTATTCCAAAGAATTGACTACAAAACTCAAGGATCATCCAAACCTTTATAAGGACTGAGAAAGATTTTTCACGTGAAATAATAAGTTGCATTTGATTACTTTATAAAAAGCCAAATAGTCATAATAGTCAGTTTTTGAATTTATACTTCTTTTGGCACATTAGAGAAAGATGACACAAGTAAATTTAATACTATCAAAAACAAAACTTGTAAAAAAAAAGCCAAGCCGCAACTGAGTTCTTCTACCATAAAAAGTTTTGAGATCTATGTTATTCCAAGTCGGTTAACTCATTCAGTCCCTGCTTAAGGGACCTTTCTTCTTAAGTTATTACGTAAATAGCTAACCTAACAACTTCTTATAGTGACTATATCAATATTAAAGATCTTTTATGTTTTAAATAAACAGAATGACAATCACATAAAAACACAACGTACCTCACAAGTAATACATATTATATTAAATTGTACTAAACATAGTGCTGCCCACTCCTTCCCGTTGAATCTTTTTTTTTTTAAATGATAACGCCTTCCACTAAGGGAATAATAATCCTTATATTGTGGGGGACTTTACAAACATAATTCAACATCGCATCATCATCGCAGCCCTCATATGTCCCACTGTTGGGCTCGAGCCTCCTCCACAATGGGAGGGAATTTAAGCCACTATACCATGCTGGTCAGACATAGGGTTTCATTTCGAGTTTTCCTTCTCTTGCACAGATGGTATGTGCATATTATATCCCATAGTCGTCTTATACGATATCCACGGGCAAGATGATGTGGTGAATTGTATTCTTACTTCGTCACCACACGGAAAGAACATATAATTATCCGACACAAATTACATTCAGACCCAGAACAACAAGTTGAGGATCGTACAAGGTGTTGTCTTGCATGGGATTCGAACCCGCGACACTAGCACGGTACGTTGGTATCTTAACCACTACGTCATCTGCGCAGTCTTTAGCCGGTTGTTACGATTCCCATGGAGAAGCAATGATGGCGACAAATGTATTCTTATTTTTTACAAAGTTACATTTCATTAACTGCAAATGTAACTTTGTAATCATATATATTTATGAGTTTATAAAATTATTTTTTATAAAATTAAAATTAGTTAGTGTATCTCGGAAACTGGATAAAAATTATAATGTTTCATAATTTTTCCTTCATTTATATACTAAACACTAATTGTATTCTAAATTTGAAGCTTCTATGTCTGCTAGAAGTGCCTCTTTAATATTGATGATCGGTCAGTCAATCAGTGAGTGACAAAATTACGAAATTTTGACTAGTTATAATTCTTAAACTATTGGTTTAAAGTGAATGAAATTTGAAATACACAATGTGTATTACAATGCCTGCTAGGTTACTAAAAATTCAGGTTTCTAGTTTTATTAACAACGAAGTTATTAGTTATAAGGGTCGAAAATGGCCTGAATGGCTTCGAGAAAAGTATGTTACGTCAGTGTTGCGTTTTGCCCGCCTTTTTTTTTGCTCGACTTGGCGTGGGCTCTCCCGTGCCCCCAGACTAAAATAAAATGAGACTCGAAACATAACCTTATGTTAAACCTCTTGGACAACTTGATAAGTCATATCTCAAATTTCTCTCTCCTTAGAAGGTTAATTAATGAGTGATAATAGCTTATATACAAAACCTTACGATAAAACAACTTACTTGAAGTTGCCACCATAATAAATGCGCTGCTGACAAATATCCACTCATATCTCAACACAGTACGTAATGGCCAACGGACAATCACAGATGCTAGAAGCACTTGAGATAGTAAAGACAATATAAAAGCCACTGTAACGAAGAACTGAACTGCCATCAACCATCCAGGCAATAACCACTCTCTGATCACATAGAATTCCTAAAAAAATTAGAACAGATAAAATTATTGAAAAGTATTAGTATAGTTAAAAGTAAATAATTTTGATGTACTCTAACATCAAAATTATTATGCCATCTACGTTCCTATAACAAAAATGCTGATATTACAGAGTCAAAAATGTACACAAATATAAGGTTAGTGGGGCGGAGACCATCTGTCAGGTAAGGCCATACAGTAAGAACTATGATGAATTCTTAACAGTTAAACAGGTGGCAGACAGTTGTATGCAACTCTCGAATAGATTTTGTTTTAATTAATTAACATAGATGACTATCTTATGGTGCAGAAAAATAAAAATGAGACTCGAAAATTAGTCAGTCTGTAAACTTGCATTCTGAAGGAGACACATGCACAAAAATATTTTTAAATTGTTTTTCAATATGATCACACAGATCCATGCTGGAAAGTTTATTAATTAACAATTGCTTCATTTAAATACCTTATTGGTGTAGAAAAATAATCATTTTAGACGATTTTAAACCTAATGACTTCTGATGTTTACGCGAGACGTTTCAATTAATCAAAATTCAAATACAAACGCGATAAAATCCATAAAGTAGTTTTATTTTAAATGTGTAATACTCGCGTAAACATCAGATATCATTATGTAAACCAGTACGGACTGGCATTTGCAAATAAAATACACCGGTGTAACGTTGGTCTTTCAGTCACGTCACATTATGCAGTATGCACTAGGCTGTATGCGTGTTCTCTGTGCCTATGGCGGCAGGTGATAAAAAAATTGAGAAATGGCTGACATTTCACACCTGTCAAGGAGTCTTACTTTCGATCCAGCCTCAACGATGTCGAAAACGTAATTTTTTTTTAAACTGAATTATCAGTGCAATCTGCGTTCCTTAAACGACAGATTGTTACTTATTTATGGACAGGCTTATACACCTTATGGGTGAACCCATATTTTTTTAAGAAACTGGCAAGATTTTCGGTTAAATGTGATAATGTCGAGGCTTGCTTTTCGCCCCATACTAAAACTTGGTTTTTCTCTTACAGCTATAGAAAGCGGTTTCTTTTTCTTTCTTACTTTGGATATTTCTTATTTTCTCATATTATTCCATGGATTAGTGGCTTATAAATTCTTCTTTCGCCTTTATGTCGACCAACATTCATGGAACTGCAATTTGCAATGCTGAATTTTAAAGCTAACTGCTTGCTGAGATAGATTATGTGGTAACCGTAGTTGACGCCAACACGCGGATGGATATTGACGCCACATGGTATTGGGGAATTTAAATTGGTTTTACAGCATAAAAAGTATTCAATTAATTTTTTTATTTTCTCCCATATTGCAGACATGACCCGTAGAGTTATTTAAACTTTTATAAAGAAGTATGTATTAGATTACTTTATTAAATTTTAAGTGTATCATAATTGCTCTCACAAGGAAAATAAAGTTACGGAAGGCTCATGTTGCATTTTCTTTAACTGTCCCCTTTGGACCCTTCCGAGAAGCTAAAGTTTAATGATTCTTGTCCGGCACTTTAGAGCTTCATCTGGCGCCCGAAAAACTTATTTTTAGTCTACTTTATTTGGTGAAGCACTGACCTTTTGGTATGTATAATAATTTTTTAAATTTTAAACATCTCACAAATATACCACTTCTCTTTTTTTTATATTACAATTGGCTTCCCGAAGCAGGACCAATAAAAGGAATGAACTGATATAATATCCTTATTTTCTCTACTAACTTTTAATTATTTTAATATTACACCGGTTAGAGTATCTTCATACCAAGTGCCCAAGATATATAACGTCATTTAATTTCTTGAAGAGATGCCAAGATGATGATCTCAATCCTACGTGTGTAAGGATTCCTTGCAGGAAAAATATACGTGGAAGCGCTAAGATCTGGGAACAGGCGATTTTATACCTGATGAATAAAATCTAATATCAAAGTGCAATAGTGGGGATGTCAGTCTACTCTGTTAGGCAAAGATCGGCATATGGCCAGGATATAATACAGATATAACAACCGACTAAGGAATATAATACACATATAACATATATGCAAGAGATGGAAAACTAGAAACAAAACCCTTTATCAACCTGTCTGACCAGCATGGTATAGTAAGTTTAATTTCTCTCCTATTGTGAAGGAGACTCGAGCCCAACACCGGAATGTATATGAGCCGAAATGAAATTAAATGATGACATTATTATTGATGCTAAAGTTATTAAAATTAAACAGAACGCAAACTTCCAACTATAAAAGATATTTAAAATGTCTTACCTGACCAAAGATGTAATGGCAGCCGTGGAACAATTTGTCAAATTGATAAGATGGGAATCGGAAGCGATCAAAACAGTACTCCCATAATCCCATGTGCTTAAAACTTGAAAACATTTCTGGATATGATTCTATCCAATAAGGCCCGGCGAATGATAATAAAAGAAATATCCCAGACACGTACGTAATACAAGCCCCAATAAGAGTAGCATCTGTAACATGGCCATATATTTATTACTTAAATTTGTCAATAAATATTTTGAATTGAGAAAACATTAAATATCATTATTTTTAATTTATATTTTCAAATTATACTAGATACTGGTGGTCACGCCCAGAAACTTACTTGAAGCTTTTGGATACTCATTATCCGTGGCCGTCATATTTAATAGTTTCTTGTATAATATACGTAATTTTAAATATTCTAGATTGTATGTGTAATTTCTCTACCAGTTAAAATAATGTGTGAAAATGAAAACACAACAATAGGTAATTCAGTTCAAAACCGAAACAAACTTGACAATAATGACATTAATGACATTTCGTCGGGATTCTAATAAACTTTTATTACGTTTCCGTTCAAGCAGGCAAAGGAAACTAATTACAGTGTTTTTTTTTAATATTTTAGATTGGACTTGACTTCTAATTTAAGCTGTAAATAATTCTTGAAAATAAACTCAAACGCTTAAATGATGTGTGACTGCTTGATTATTAGATTTACGAATTACCTTGATTTTAGCAAGGTATATGTAACTTGACTTCAACTACGTAAGTACCATGTTACCATGTTGTCTTCAGTTATAATCGTCTGCTATAGTCCCTTAACCCTGTAAAGCATGGATGCACAGACCGCGGCCCGCCGGTCGAATACTGGTGGCCCGCCGACAGCAAAAGTAATACTCTCGTACATTCGAAAAATATTGAATTCTATTCCAGATTATCAATTCTTTATTGTCTTTAATTACCTATACTTCTGGCGGTCCGCCATCAGTTCATGATTTGCCTGAGTGGCCCCTAGTCTTAATAAGTCTGTGCATCCCTGCTGTAAAGAATTATGATTTGAATTGATTTATCAAATAACCCGTCTTTTTGATGTGAAACATCTACAGGCGAAGATGAACCAGATCGTTGGCGTGGCGTTAACGCCACACTTGGAAATGTACATTTGTGTAACGAAACGAAACCATTACCTGATTTAGAATGTTATACAACGCCATCTAGTAAGCCTAAAATAAATTATAATCTAAACACATACCTATAGTGTATACTAATAAAAATAAATGTTTATTGAGTAAAAATCATTATTTTCTGGAAAAATGGAATATTTTATTAACACTTTGGCATTGAAAATAAAACTACTTTACGGATTTTTGATTGCCCAACGTTTCGAACACTTTGCAGCGTTCATGGTAACGAGTGGACTAAGATGTCATACGTCCAACAAGTCATCGTTATTACAGAAAATTATAATTATCTACCCGATACAGGCTGTGAAATTGCTTTCATCGATGAAATAGGAATATTGATTAAATAAATGTGTTAAAATGTTTACTTAAATAAACATGTGTCTTTCCCTGTATTTATGATTTACTTAGGCAATGATACAATATAACTAATTTAAGTAGATCTCATAGGTACCTCGACAGATCATTCTGAAATTCTTTGCTTGCGTAAAACTAGTCTGTGATTTGAAGCACCGCCTCTATCGGACGATATGGTCACTGCTCCAAATCCATACATGTCTCCATACGTTACGTCGAATACTTTGAAGCAAATATTCGTGCTAAGCCTAATCGCTATACATACCTTATATTGTATATATTATACCTTATACCTTACATCGAATTTTAAGGTCTAGCACTAACGAAATTTAAATAGTTTCTTTGATAGTACACGAAATATAATTCTCTTTTTGCCCAGCTATGTTGCAGCCGCACGCCGTCAGTGCCGTCCGAGACTATATAAACTATAAAATCTATATAAACGAAATCTTCCAATATATAATTATCAGCATCCACAATGTTTTATCGGTATCCATCTGCTCCCAGTCATGTCAATGATACTTTGATTAGGACTGTCAGACTTCAGAGTAAATGACCCGTACCACAACAGATGCCGATGACTAGACTTTTGATATGAAAACATCATGTGGTGTTCTTGTATTATGTTCAATCAGTATTTTAACGTGTTCTCCTTTTTTGGGCGAGCTATGGTTAGCACATATACGCCGGCACGGAAGCGTCGAGGGTGACGGAAGGATGGAGCGCGGCCCCATAACTCATCATATTCCCTCCCCTTAGACATTGGGCCGACCACTGATACCGAGTGCCTTGTCGTCCGTGGCCAGCCCGGCAAAGGATGGTACTCTTTCGGGTCTATTCTCCGGTTCAGTCACCCGCGGCCTCGGCTAGGGCAGCATCAGGCACAGATACTCGGGCCTATGACGCGTCGTGTCACCTTAGGGAAGTTCCTCACGCGCACATTTTGCCGCATCCTTCCGTGAGATAACTGTTTCACAGAAGACGCGTCGCAGTCCCTGATGCTGTCGAACATCTCCCTAGCGATCACTCATTACGACCGTGTGCCTGGCGAAGCAACCATGATCCGTCAACACCTGCACCAGTCGGAAGGAAAGAAACCCGTCGCCGTTTCAACCACTCCATCAACACCGTCCGGAAGGCTTCGACAGTCCGAACACCGTACCGAGACTCTCCAGCCGGACTGCCCAACATGACTTTCCCATGGTGACGAAGTAAAAAAAAACCATTCACCATCCTCTTTTCTACTTGTGGTGTCCTAAATGACCATTAAGGAATATGATATGCAGATAACATCTATACAGGAAGGACCACACTGTTGACAATTGTGTCTACAGCTGTAGTACCACACATAGTTTGGTGAGCGAGAGACCCAGCAGCCCAACATTTTGAGGGTGGTTGCGTGTGGTGGGTTTTAAAGAAGCATTTAGTATCACTGGACCTCATTGCACGCATTCACACTCCCTTCACTTTCTTCGCGGTAGGCAGCGGCCTTGCAAAGGTCCATGAGCAACACCTTACCATCAGGTGTACTGTTAGTTAGTTTGCCACCGTTTGCAATATAAAAAAAAAATACAAAGAAGGAAAACTGGAAACAAAACCGTGTACCAACTCGTCTCACCTGGTACTCTCACATGCGTGGTAAAGTAAGTCAATTTGCTACGCCCTTGCTTAGCAATAGATCATATAAGAGCTGAGATGATGACGATGATTTAACTTGACATTGGCAAGAAGTGGATTGGAATTTTCTGTCATTGCCGCAATGTCAGCTTTATAAACTTGTTGTTATCTTTTACCTTCATCGTTAAAAATCACTAAATAAATTTCAAAAATCATAAAATAAATTTATTCATAAATGTAATAAGAATGCATACAGACATAGATATTAAATCATTAATACTTGAATTACACTTAATGCTAAAATATATAAATTGGACGGCATAAATAAGGTACTTTGTCTTTTAAAATTAAGTTGGACGACATAAGTTAAGGTAGTTACCTACATGTATTTTAAAATAAAGTTTGCACGTAGCATTTTTGAATTCCTACACGTCATATTCAATATACTAGTTACAATAGTATCAGAATGAACACGTTTTATATAATACTACCACAGCTGCCTGCTGAGAGAATACATTTGATAATTAACCTAATACAAAATATATATATATCATTCGAGTAAGTGAATACACCATTCATTTTTTTTTTTTTTTTTTTTTGTGTGTGTACAGCTGTTGGCCGCAGATGGCCTTGACAGCTTGACGCGGACTATGGGTGAGCGCTGAGGGCTCTCAACCCGGAGAAAAGTATGCTAAGCGACATCGCCCAAGGGCTCCCCCTGTGGGGAACGGACCTCGGCTTGGGGCGTCGCTGGAGGCAAAGTGGGCGTGCCCACGTTTTTAGTAGTGACTTTTACACCATTCATAGTGTATCAACTTCAAATAATCAGCAAATTTAACTACAAATTGTATTCAATTTATTTAAGATTTTAACCAATTACATAGAAATTTAAAAACAATTTCTTAATCCTTTCTAAAGCATAGCTACCATAGGTGTGATAAAGAGATTCATGTTACCTGAGCATCATTCACTGCCTTATTTGGTACAACACTAATTAAAACTAAAAAATGGAACATTACTAAAATGATTAATATGGATCTTAGATTGGTAATTTTTCGTGAAAATTACCTACAAAAATAACATTACAAATGGAGAATGTAACCCAAAAGCGGATTCTTGGATTTCATGCCTGAATATTGACAACTTAATAACTAGAAAATATCAGACTTTCTTTTTTTTTAATGGAATTTTAATATCAATTAAGCATTAACTGTCTACGATTAGAAATTGGTGCGGTTATTAAATACAATAATAATTGACTCAATTCGTAGAAATATTTAAGTCGAAAAGATATATGCGTATAAGATATGTGAATCGTTTACTGACCAGCAGAAAATAAAACTAATATCTTGACATATATGGCAACAAAAATTATCTAGGTACTTGGTACAAATTTTCACGCTAACATTGACACAATTATTGTCATAAAAATAAGTCACCGACTCAAAGATAACGCAATAAAACTATGACAATTAGCGGCAAAAATGGGTTTTATTAATTCAATATAATTTTCTCATAAACTTGTGGAAAATTCTCTGTCAGAAAAAGAACGGTTAGTTACTTATTAAGCAGAGAATACTTAGATTACTTAATTGCGCACGAATAGATACATCCATTTCTAGCTTACATAATAGTACGCTTATTTCATTACATAGGTAATTAAAAATGTGCTGAAAACTTACTGTATTTTCGATGTTCATTTTGATATAAATACACATTTTTATATTTTTTGCGCCTAGTTCAAAACTTTCATTTTCCTAGTTAGATCAATAACTTTTGGTTTTTTAAAATAATTGCGTAATAAACCAAAATATTATTAAAATCTTTTCACAATTGGCAACATTACTAAAAGTAAATAGTCTCTCAACAAATAGAAAACTACCCTTTTTGGAGTCCATTTAATTTGATAATTACTAAGTAAATACATATTTATTATACCTATATTATTATTACAAAACACTGCACTGCAGTCATTAATATCCAATTTTATTTCAGTTACACTTCATCATGTATATATTTCAGCGTAAAATTAATTTTCATACGCTTAGCGAATAATTTACTATGTGCTGTTTTAATTGGTGGGATAACTAAGTTCATTTCCTACTGGTCAGAGATTAGATAAAGTTAATTGATATATTTAATTAAACTCTAATTGTGTCAATACTCTGTTACGCTTTAGATTCGTATTCCAATTCGAAACGCGCTTGAGATTCTTTGAATCTATTGATTTTTTTGTGCTGAATATTCGCTTCTGTTAAGAACAAGGCTGCGTCGATTAGGCACGCGACAGCGCCCACTACCCCTAAGCCGAATGACCAACCTGTAGAAAAAAAACACATGCTAAAATAGGCATAGAGTTTGGGATAAATATAATTAATTTCTTAAAGTTTCTTAAAGATCGTGATTAGAGTGCAGATTTTCTGTCTCGAGAGGGGCTAAAATACAGGATGTATCAGGTTATGGGGCAACTGATCAAAAGGGAGCTAGGCAATGGTGGTAGGAACCCATGAAAAAATTTTGAACGAAAATTTTCAATTTAATCATCACTTTTTCTTGTAAATCTGATTGAAATGTATAAAGTCAATGATAATACGCAACATATTCATACTTTGTTAAATGTTTATTAGAAATGGAATAAATCAATGATTACATTCACATAAGCAAGACAAACTTCGCTTTAAAACAGCTGATCGGCCTATGAACGCTGACCGCTCGCCGTTGTTGTAGGTACAACGGCGAGCGGTACATTGTACACTCTAATTCCGATCTATGACCGTTAAACTACAACATACTCAAACAGTTGCCCTATAACAGCGATGCACAGACTTATTAAGACTAGGGGCCACTCGGGTAAATCATGAACTGATGGCAGGCCGCCAGAAGTATAGGTAATTAAAGACAATAAAGAATTGATAATCTGGAATAGAATTCAATATTTTTCGAATGTACGAGAGTATTATTTTTGCTGTAGGCGGGCCACCAGTATTCGACCGGCGGGCCGCAGTCTGTGCATCCATGCCCTATAACCTGATACATCCTGTATATATCGCTTTCCTTCCCACGGCTGTTGTACGAAACGAAACTTAGAAACAACACTATAAAAGAAGGAAAGCTCGAAAGTAACCCATGTAATATAATAGGTATGTAAGATATTCAATGAAATGTCATAATAAATATCAAAGCAATAAAGGTGCCCATACTTGAGTAAGCATAACAATGCTTTTAGCCCGGTTACTTGGGGTCTTCGCTAATGTACCACTCTACCAAAGAATAATGGCAATTTAGTGACCATGTATGTTCATGACCAGTCTAACGTCAATCTTCCATGGCAATATAATTGTTGACAGACGGCATCAGATGGAGTCAGGTCAATGTAAGCTCTTACGTTGTCTTTTACGACACCCACGATCAATTTTATGATTGGTAGTATTCGTAGCTTACAGTAATTTGTTTAATACTATCAAAGAGAACAAACGAGTACCTAATTCAATAAAGAACTTGATTTGAATTTTGCCCATGAATCGATTATTCTAATACAAACAAGTGTGCTAAAGACGGTATTAAATTGTAATTGTTTACCTAAATAATTATTTGGATGATCAGGCATCCAACCATCCGTGTTGCCTAAACATGCGAATATTATCACAGCAATAACACCGCAAATACCTGCAAATGAAAAAAGAACGTTTTTTTTATATATCTACAAAAACATTAAGGATATGAATCACGTAAGTTCTGTGACGAACGTTTGAAATTAATCTATCCAAAGATTGAAAATTAAGATTTTTCCTTAAGAAAATAACGAACATTTTAATAACCTTTTTTTTCTAGTCATTGTGGCGGACTTATCCTCGGTCCTTCTACCCGCAAAAATTTTAAGAATCCCGTTTTCAATACGATTCAACATCGAATAAAGTTGGAAAGCAAAAACGGTATTGTGTAAACCTTCCATGCCTATCATCGTCAACTGTTGTACATACGATTCCATAAGAGATAGACCGGAGTCCCATAATAATCACCGCTTTATAAACGGGTTGGCGAGCACCGTTGGTATTATAAATTACTAGAAATTGTATTCAGCAGGTAAGGGGTGGTGACATATTGTATTCTCAACCCGTTACCACGCGGAAAACCACAGACCAAGTACGTAATATAACATTATTAATTTTTAAAAAAACTAACATTTTGCCAAGCCCATGAGGTGACAAATAATGCCACTACGACGGCGAGGTCGTTCTCACGGTCAGCAGGCACATGGTTATACGACTATAGTAAAGCGTCAATCTAATATTGTAATTGTTATATAATAATACAACAATCAATGTAAGAAAATAAAATCATTGCCATAGAAACAAGCTAGAGTTTGGAAGTATGGTAAGCGTGAGATAGATTGAAACATCTCCTTCCCATTGTGAAAAAATACCGATACCTGCCTAATACTGAGACGTATATGGGCTGAAGAAATAGACTTGGCTAATAATTATTATTTGTTAATATGACTGCGCAAGTTCATATGCGGAGTGTCACAGATTGGATTCCGTTAACACATGAAATTCTTACTTTGTTACCACATTTGACTAGGCTAGGACAATGTGTTATGATACTCTATTTTTGTTGCTCTTTTTGTATTTTTAACGCCCAGAGCCGTAAATAACATTTTACTCCCGTTGCGAGTTTCTATTGCTGCATCCTTCCTTTGGACGACTATGGTCCTATTCGGTAGTTTTTGCGCCGTTCCAGAATCTGCGTCATGTGCCTGTGTACCTATTTACGATTCTTACAATATCCTTACTAAAGAACTTTTTTGAATTTTCAAGATAACAACCCTCACTTCATTAAACATAACCCATCGTTAATTTTATCACCAAGTTTACTAAAGGTAGACCCAAAACAAACATTTGCGGACCACACAAAGATTTACTCTGCATAGCAATCAACCGCACACCATTGCATGATAGAATACATACATGAGACTTTCTTTATCAAACCAGTAGATGAGAACACAATCCAAACAATTAATCTTTCTTAATAAAATAAGTACATGAAAAATAAATATTGTTAACAGTACTTGCCTGCCCCCAACATAATGAATCCGATACTTTTGATTAAGGTCACGAATCTCTCCTGCTCGGGGCCACAACATGTGAAAAACATCAACACCAGTATTGATGATATCAACACACCTAGAAGGCACAGTGTGAAAAAGAATTGGGTTGCTATCATAAAACCTGGAAACAAAAAGAATAAACTTCTTTAATATCTAATGATAACGTCCATTTTCCGTATAGTGACAGATTAAAGATACAATTCGTCCCAAGTGTATATTCCGCGAGTAAGACGATATAGGGATACGTCGCTTGTAGCACATAAATGATTTCAAAAGAACATATAATATCTGTGTCATGACGAAGTAAGAATACAATTCACCACCCGTGGGTGTCGTAAAAGACGACTAAGGGATATAATATGCATATAACATCAATGCAAGAGATGGAAAACTCGAAATGAAACCCTATACCTACACGTCTGGCCAGCGCGGTATAGTAGTTCAATATCTCTCCAACTGTGGAGAAGGCTCCAGTCCAGCAGTGGGACATGCATGGGTTGAGGTGAAGACGATGAAAGGATATACGTAGCACACAAAATTATTACAAAAGAGCATATAATATTAATGCAAAAGAAAATTACGAAATAATATTACTATAAACCCATTTAGCCAGCCTATTATAGCAAATTTCCCTGTATTGCAAAGCACAGACTCATGCAGAATAATGGGCCTTATATGCTGTGATAAATTTCCCATGTTGTGACGGTATATTTATACAATTGTCTCTGTTAAGTAATTGCTCGTGGAAATCGTGGGCAGTAGCTCTTTCCTTGAAAAAGGACAAGACCTCACTACGATCACCAAGCCGTCTGGCAAGTGTGGTTATTTAACTAAACCCTCATTTGTGGAGGACGCCTAAAGGTTGACTGACAAATGCATGTGAACTGAGAAGAAATTTCTACAGAAAAGCCTTCTAGCAAACGGTCGACTGACCAAGTCCAGTTACGATGCAATAATATTATACATCGTCAGCCGCCTATTATCCCTTCGCGACGACGTTTGGCATCCCCGTAGGGAACGTCGACAGGTGAGGGAGTCAAGGAACTCTGCGCCGATGGTCGACCCAATGACGAAGGCGACGTGCTATACGGGTGGGCAATAGCTCCTGACGTCAACCCTCTTTGGGAATGTAATTATTAACTAAACGGCATCAGGTGAAATTGCTCAGGTTGATGTAATCTCTTAGTCCTCTTTTACGACATCCACGAGCATTGTAAGGTTGTAAATGTTGGTAGCATTTGAAACCGCACACAGCAAGCCGTCACCGCAGAATATACGACTATAATTTATCAAAGCAAAAAATTTAGAATTCAGGCCATGCTTTAGGGAATACCATTTTACAATGTAACAAAATTTAGAATTGAAATTATGCTTTAGGGAATGACACTACGTGACCTGTTATCAAAAATACTGCACTTTAACAAAATTGGGTCTTAATTATTATTACGGATAGTCAGTCACCTTACGGATTGATAATTAAATAAAAAATGGTCCCATGGTATAGGTACATTCTATTATTAGTAATTCATCAAAAACGTACTGAAAATGTACTCAAAAGCATTTCCCTGATTCTTCAGGAAGAAAAAACTTCAGAGTTGGTAGAACGGAGTGAGTGCAAATAGCAGTGACCTTATGTGCTAACTGCTAACATCACAGATAAAATATATTTTTCTTTTAAATAATTTCATATTTAACAGTCGGTTACTTTTATTTATTTTAATATACTTAACAGGATAGTTCCATTATAATCATGAGAAAATTTACTTCGTTTATTTTCAAGTTGGGTAGGCAACTACAATATAATAAAATACAGGTTTTTTATAAAATAAAAGCAACTAAAGATTGAATGAATAATAATAATGAGAATACTGTGAATCATAATTTAAACTAGCGACACACCGCGGTTCGCACAAGTAATACTTAGGCTATAATGAGACCATTTTATTACGTCATAATAGTCCCGTTATTTTTTTGCGTTAGAACGGGATACGAAATAGATAAAACTATGAAATTAAAAGCTAAAAAAACAAGGACACATGAAAAGTCTTGCAGGAATAGTTGAAACTATGAAAAAAAAATAACACTTCCCTATTTATGCTTAAATGTTACTTAAGTTAACAAAACGAGACATTTTTGTACGTCTGGGGATAATGAGACTATTGGAAGGTTGTCTACCTGAATACGGGACTATCATGTTCAAAACTTGACGTCAATTATGCGACTTTCATGATGTCCTCAGTCCACCTAGTAGGGGCTCGTCCTACGCTGTGTCGTCCGATTCGTGATCGCCAAATGTAAAGTGTATGTAATGTATATCAAAAATAACAAACCTGGTAGAAGATATCCACGTATTCTATCATAGCCCGTCGTAAATGGGTCGTATACCCAACGACATCCGACGAAGAATCGTCCCTGGTACCGATCTAGTGGATCCGGTAGCGATTTGAAGCAGTGACTCCATAACCCTAATCTGAAATTAGTAAACTTATACTAGCTGTGCATCTAGACCGATATATAACATTGAAATATTTGTTTGTAATGTCAAAATAAAAGTTTTTTAATTAAATGTATACAAGGTACATTGGCAATATTTTTAATTCTTGTCTGTGTATCGGCTGGTCAGTCTATCTGTCTATCTTTCTGTTTGTGCCTAATTTCCGTAACGTCTAGGCAGATTCTGACTAGACTTACTAACGGATAACTAATATTATAATGAATAACTAAATGTAAATCTAAATGAATGGATCCGGTCCAGGTTACGGGTTCAATTGGCGGTAAGACGTAAAATACGGGCTTAATTGGGTCAAAACCAAGTCTATATTTACTTCAGAAAATGAATTAAGGTATCATGTTCAATGTGTCCATCGAAACTAATATCATGTAAAATATAATAAAAAAGAATTAAAAATAAAAGAAATTTTACTTTGTTAAATAGAACTAACAAGAAAGAACTGCCAACGCAAGTAAAGTTAAATTCTAAAGCAAACACACTTATGTAGGTAAAAAAAGGCTTTATGAAATTTTTATTCATTTAAAAGTACCCAATTGTTATCTGTGGGAAGAATAAGTCATACCTATTTAAAACAATGAATTTAAAATACATTAATGAAAAAATAAGGAGTTAAAAAACAAAGCTAAATTGAAACCGTTCTTTTTTCAATCCGAAACCACCATTTTTGACAAAGATAGAGACAGACATTAGAAAAATCCTTTAAATTTCGTTTTCCTTTTTGATCCCTTACTAGTTCCATGAGTATATAATCGTGTTCATTACCTATCTAACTTGGCGCTTCTTATTCTGGAGTCGCTGACCAACCAGCTAGGCGTACCGAATGCCAATGCCACTGTAACAAGGGCAATGACAAACACGCCAATGCCGCAATTGCCGGCCAAACTTCTATTCTTCATTGTCTCTGTAACAATTGAAACCTCTCAAAAAAATGAATGACTACAATATGTTAAACGTTTTTCTTATGATCTGTAGGTCCTTCGCGATTCTAAAGTATCGTCTACGTGTCAACGTATATGTCCTGTTTTAAACGGGACCTTGTCGTTTTCAGGTTGCCTGTCCCGCCGTCCCCAATCGTCTGAAAATGACCCGTTTTGCAAACAGCGCACACAAATGATTATATTTTAGATCTTTTGTTATACATTTTTTAAGTTTTAAGTTCAAAGTCTTTGCTATTTCTGCAAGAATTTTCACGTGATCTTATTTTTGACGGGATAACGTCTTATAAATCGAAGAACACCAGCTGCATGCACGAAAAAGCACGAGTCATTGTCACGTTCCGTCTGAGCCAAACGTGCAAGCGAGAGCGCGAAACAAGCGATAGAGAGACACAATCGGCCTAAGTGATCGGCTTATGAAATTGATACTTCTAATTGATTTGTATAATTTAAGTAAAATAAAAATTTGAATTAGGGAGTACAAATATGTAAATGTTAATTTACAGAAAAAGAAAAGAAAGAAATATAATTTTCAATTAGCTCCTTTGTATTATACAAAATAATGATAATTCAGTGATAATAATTCAATTCATAAAAATATGCAATTTTTCATCAATGTATTCTTGTGACGTAATCACGTAATTATCAACCGTAAATCGACTTGTAAATAAATCTACGACGGGCAATCAAAAATCAAATACATAAAATCCATACAGTAGTTTTATTTACAATGTAAACATCAGAAATCACATTTTACCTATTTCTGCAAGTGTCCCGTTCCGATACAAAACATAATGGTCATTATAGAAGCGTCCCGTTTTAATGTAATCAAATACATAAAATCCATACAGTAGTTTTATTTACAATGTAAACATCAGAAATCACATTTTACCTATTTCTGCAAGTGTCTCGTTCCGATACAAAACATAATGGTCATTATAGAAGCGTCCCGTTTTCTATACCAATAAATAAAATTGGAGTGTCTGTTTGTAATGTCAAAATAATAGGCTTTTTTCATGCTCACACGGTTATTTGCACGACACCTATGCCTAAAATAGCAATTAAAAAATTTTTGTCTGTCTGTCTGTCTGTTTGTTCCGGGTAATCTTCAAAACGGCTGGACCGATTTCAAAAATTCTTTCACCAATAGAAAGCTATAATATCAGGGCGTAAACTAGGCTATATTTTATCCCGGTATTCCTACGGGAACGGGAACTACGCGGGTAAAACGACTATAACCTATAACCGAAGCGAAGCGAGGGCGGGTTGCTAGTAATATAATAAATATATAGTCACATTACTAGTGCATAAACTACGTAGGAACTTAACGTGCAATAGATTGGTAATATGTGTATTATCCCTAGCAATTTAAAGTCGTAAATTAGATATTAAGACCACGAGTTGACTCAATGCACAAAATGACAATAGCTAACAGAAACCCCGACTTTGTATTCGTATCGAAGATATGTGCATATGTAAGGCGGTATATGTGCGTAGGAGTATATATCTCTATGATGAAACTACATAATTATAGCAAATTTACTGTTCAAACGTTGCCAGGAGTCTTCTTACACGGTAACTAAATCATCATCATCATTGTTCCAGCTTTCACCGTCCACTGCTGGACGTGGGCTTCCATAGTATACCACACGGCACAGTTATTTGGTAATAACCCTGGTTTAACGATCGCAGTAAGATCTTAAACGTTTCAGGAGAACGGTGCTGACCATTCTACTAGTGATGCCTTCGCCGATTTTTACGACCACCCCACCCAAGTAAAAGATGGCGACGATTATGTTCTCATATCGTCGCGACTCATGCAACTGGACACATGTTATGTATATCTACATATTTCTTCATATTTTACCTTACTAAAATAAGGGTTATTTTAGTAAGATAAAATATAAAGAATTATTTGCAAGAAATTTTGTACCTAAAATTAGGACGTATTGGATAAAAATAGACCTATACCTACTTCAAAAACAACTTATCAATAATTAAAATTATGTAACGTGACCATTTTTTTTTTATTTTAAAATGGGACGCTTGCATAACGTGACTGTTTTCTTTTTTTTTGTGTCAAAACGGGACACATGCAGAAGTGGGTAATATATGAACTTAAAGTAAAAAAAAAAAACGAGAACGTGTTAAAGTGTATCCTTCATCCGTATTAGTATAACAAATAAGCATCGAATTCTTTAGAGCATAGATTATTTATAGTATTAGATTCAATATCTATAAAAACGGGAGTTATTTTATAGTTGAGGACAACGGGATTGGCTCGTCGAGAACCAGGACGTATGTTTATCTACCTATATACATATTTAAGGGCAATCGCGCTCATGGTCGATGTGCAGTCAGAAATTTGTCTAATTAAAGTTAAAACAACAACCGTTCGCAGTCTTAACGTATTAGTAAAATCCAATGCCAGAGTAATTTGTAACAACTATACAAGTGTATGTCATTTTACACCAAGAACAAGGTCAAGAACCTGAGATAATAGCCAACACAGCCACCTCATAAGTTTCGTAACAGTTATTGAAGTATACAGTAGCCGTATACGTACATAACATTCACTGACTAATACAATGCCAAAAAGTTCACACGCCGTCTTAATGTGGGAAAAAACGCAGCACAATCAAAGTGCTTTTGTCCCGTGAAGCAGGATATAAATTCGGCAACATCTTCAAATCTTAGTTTGAATAATTAAATCAAAATATTTTAAAATATAAACTATAGACTATGGTCCATATGACCATGGGTCTCGTTTTCAAATGGGCAGTCCCGTTTACAGGTTGTCTGTAATATTGTCTCTAGTAGTACAAAAATGTTCCGTTTTTGCAAACAGAGCATAAACTACCATTTATTATACTGATAGAAACGATGCGCACAAATCGTCCAGTTTTACCTACATGTAAAAATCTATATCTATACCAATAAATAAAATTGGAGTGTCTGTTTGTAATGTCAAAATAATAGGCTTTTTTCATGCTCACACGGTTATTTGCACAACACCTATGCCTAAAATACAGATTAAAAAATTTTTGTCTGTCTGTCTGTTTGTTCCGGGTAATCTTCAAAACGGCTGAACCGATTTCAAAAATTCTTTCACCAATGGAAATCTATAATATCAGGGAGTAACCTAGGCTATATTTTATCCCGGTATTCCCACGGGAACGGGAACTACGCGGGTAAAACGACTAAAACCGAAGCGAAGCGAGGGCGGGTTGCTAGTAAGAAAATAAAATCTAATAAAAAAATATAGATTTTAATTTCATTAAATTCATTTTACCTATTTTAAATTCATTTTACCTATTTCTGCAAGTGTCCCGTTCTGATACAATAAATAACGGGACCGTTGCTCAAGTGTCCCGCTTTCCTCCACACTGGAAGTGATATTGACCCACTATACCGCGCTGGTCAGATGGGTTGGTATAGGGTTACATTTCAAGTTTTCCTTCTCTTTGATATATGTTAGCTGCCGTCCTGCCGCTGCCGACCATCCCTAGGGTGATGCTCGGCAGTGTCAGAACAGAGGATTTCGTACGTCACCCACGGAGGCTGACCGCGCAACGGCGACCCACGTCCCGGGAACGGGACGTCGAGAGGAGAGGGTACTCCGGCCGCAGGGCGACGTGCTATGGGTGAGTTACGGAGCCGTGCGCCGCCCCTCTGTCGCCCCGAACGGAGTCGGGGGGGTAGGTGCGCTGACCGTAGCACATCCCCAAAAAAAGGGAAAATATGGAGGGAAATAAATTGACCAACCACACTAACGTGTTGATATAGGGTTTTATATAATTTTTTCCTTCCCTTGCATTGCAAGTGTTATATATATTACTCGCTTTTTTACGACGTGCAAGATATGTAGTGATGAATTGTATTCCGTCATCATATGGAGAAATTTGAATTATGTTAAGTAATATTAAAAATGCAAATCAAATTTATTGGTCACGCTATCACGCTCTAAGTACTCAAGAGGTCGTCTTGCAATTGCATATAAGTATACGTTGTATGGGTTGTGGTTGTACAGAAAGATCTATAGGGTATCTTTTATGTAAAAAGAAAGTACTATTCTCGAGGGATATTAAAAATTATTAAGAAAATATACATTTGTGAGCGTAGCCGAGAATGCAGCTATAGTGTTTGCCAAATAGCATGGCAAAAGAGGTCATTTGGCGACCTTCACCACGATATCATCAAATCCAAGTAATTTATCGCTAATTCTATCGCTTTCCATACAAACCGTCTTATCGTTGTAATATCGTGGTGAAGGTGGCTAGACAGTACAGAGGTTACAAACATTTATGTCTGCGTGTAATTTGTTTAGAATTTTAATTAAGAAATTATGAAACACCTACACGTGCAAGAATAAAACATACGTACACGTTACCTACCTTACCACTACCCCAGCATGAAACTGATAGCTAACCTATCTTAAGGCTAACTTTTTGTTAAATACGTAAGGTGAGGTAAAATAATATACTAAAATAATTTATTTATGACTTTACAAAAATCTATACTTCTGAACTGTCACTTCCACTACTATTACTATCACTCTTAGAATAATAACGTATAGAAGGATAGTGTCAATACTTCGAAGGTTTGAAATTTGAATCTAAAAACACTAATGGCGCGCAGACGATTACACACGTACTCGCACACCACTATACAAATTATGAAATCAAGTTTTGTTTTTATTAACATAAATCGTCGAAATACTTTTAAAAGTGACGTTAAAAACCTTTTTAAGCTTTACAAATGTGTTATGACACCATTTGAATGCACAAACCGTCATAATTACCTATTTATTTTTTAAGAATTGCGTACGTACGTGCAGTACAATGACTTGTACATTACGGAACGGTTCCGGCGTAAGCTCCATTAGGCTCCAATTGAAATGCTTCACTTTTTGTGCGCAAACTTACCTTCTATATGTTGTTATTCTAAGCTATCACTGCTATCGGATACATGAATTATGAATGCATCAACCTTTCGGTATACAGGATGTATCAGGTTATGGTGAGACTGGTCAAAAGGGGGCTAGGCAATGGTGGTAGGAACCCATAAAAAAAATTTGAACGAAAAATATTGATTCGTTTAGAAATTAGAGACATGTAAAGTTTTCAATTTTGTCATCGCTTTTTCGTATAAATCTGATTGAAATGTATAAAGTCAATGATACTTAAAACGCAACATATTCATACTTTGTTAAATATTCATTAGAAATTGAAGAAATCAATGATTACGTTCACATAAGCAAAACAAACTTCGCTTTAAAACAACTGATTGGCCTATGAGCGTTGACCGCTTGCCGTTGTACCTACATGTCATTGAAGCGTTTGCGCAATTCTAGGTATTAATGAATTAAATTATACTGTCGAAGCTTTACATGCCTACATGTATTCTGTCTGTACATGCCTACATAATACGTAACATTTACGGCATAGACTCTTAGACACATTTTTTGAAATCACTATAACTTTTATGTTATATTGTTTTTTGTGTAATGTACATTCTAATTATGATCTATGACCGTTAAACTACAACATATTCGAGCAGTTGTCCCATAACCTGATACACCCTGTATAATGTCATCGAGGCCCATCATTTTTTTTCAATATCTTTTACGTGTTCCACACGGAATGTCTAACAAAATGGCGACTGGGCCACACCACGCCACTGATCTCGTACACCTGACGCTTAAATCAGTTAAGAAAAGATATTAGGTTTTGACATACATAACCTAACATTTTGCATATACTTGTACGATCCTTTAGGTTTATTACACCTGACGGCAAAATGAGTTGAAAGAAATGTGCCATAACTTAAAATTTGGCAGTTTTTGGGGGTCACATATTTCTTTGAAGCTAATTACGTATTTAATTATAGGATCTATATTATATTGAATTTATATAAATGATCTCGGTACTGTAATTTTAATGTTACTTAAAAACCTATTGTTTTCAAACATTTGAAAGTAATTTGGCATTCTTATCAATGATATTATTTATAAATTGATGACATATCACCAGTTACAGGTTAATTTGGTATTTTAAAACAAATACATGATTATAGGATATTAAAAACATAAATTGCCTATGGTAATTTGCCTAGATTTCGTAAAATTTTGAGTTGTGCTGTTTGTAATTATGCTCCCTTGTATGCCTGTACCAAGAGAATTTTGCGATACAACTTTTTAATAGATTTGTATGGTAAGCGATAGATTTTTTTTTTTTGCATTTTAAGATATCGTGGTGAAGGTAGGTGAAGGTTGTCTTTTGCCACGTTATCTGGCACTGAGTATAGCTGTATCAAAATAATAAAATAGTTGCGTTTTTTTACATTTAGCGCAACTTTTAATTAGATATTTAATGCATTAAATCAAAATTGTAACAATATTTTGAACATCAAATTGTAGATTGTCAGAACTTGCACCCCTACATAGTAACGAGTTAAGAATACAACGTAACCACCCCTTATTTTACGTGGGATTCTTAAAAACTGCCAGAATCATCATCAGCAAAGTGGACTCTGGCAAACCTATAACCACTAACTGCACTTGCCAACTCGCCTGACAATCGTGGGGATTATGCTTTTATTTTACATGGTCAGTACACCTAACAATAGAAATTGAAAGACTGATATATGGAAAAATGGTCCTTCGTTACTTGCTCTTGTAACTCAAACTTTACATACCAATTATTTTTAAATACTCTAAATACACCTAATCATTTAAACTTAGCCTGCCATATAATATGTCTGGTCATATAACCCAATAGATAAAGTAAAAAAGGAGATACATCGAGATATGAGTTCATGGTTACGGGTGTGCAAAACATTGGGCAATCAAAAATCAAATACAAATGCAATAAAATACGTAAAATAATGATTTCTGATATTTACGCGAGTGTAAAATAAAACTACTTTATGTATTTTATCGCAATAAAATCCTTAGTTTTATTTTACAATACATAAAATAGTTTTATTTACAATGTGTAATACTCATGTAAATATCAGAAATCATTACCTAAATTTAATGACAGAATAATAGTAGAACGACTTGTTCTGTTATTCGTGTAGTAACGGAGTAAGAAGGCAATGCAGCTCTCCCTTTCTTACCCGTGGGTGATCATAATAGACGGCTAAGAGACACAAGCCGAGAACAGCACACTGCAAGAGATGAAATACTCGAAATAAAACGCTATACTTTTTTTTTTTGTGGGTATGTCGCGGTCGGCGCGCCTCCGCACCACTCCGTCCGGGGCGACAGAGGGGCTTAAGCACGCAACTCCCGCGACCCACCCAAAAACCACGTCGCCTTCGTCGTTGGGCCGACCACTGGAGCAGCGTTAACTTGTCGTCAGTGGTCGGCCCGACGGAATACCCCTAATTGGGGTACCCTCCCATCGACCGACGTCCCCCCCTCGGGGAGGACGTCGGTCTTTCCTCACACGGTCGGCCTCTCGGCGGGTGACGGACTAATCCCCGGTCACGTCACCCGCGGCCTCGGCTAGGGCGGCATGAGGCGCCTATTTGTCAATAGCTTAATTTTTTATTATACAGTAGAATTCATATATAACGACTTCTCTTATAACGACTAACCGTTTTTAACGACGATAATGTTTACTCAAGTTATGTTTCATAGTTAGGTACTGAGAAAATATAACCGTTTAGTGCGACTCCGGTTTAAACGACCAACTGCTTATAGAGACCATTTTTTTATGATATACGTCCAGTTAAAACGACGCGCAATGTTTTGTTTATACAACCTATGCACCAATACTTCGGCGCCTCGACTTCATCCCGTCTCGCGCGCTTCACCTTTCCTTATTAGCGCGCGTAAATCACAGTTAGTGTTTGTCACTTGTTATGAAAAGTTCTTAAAGCTCAACAAAATGATTTCTGTGAAGCGAAAGTGTTTTACAATTGAAGAAAAAGTGCAATATTACACCGCATTTGTTTGGTTTCACCGCAAAGTTTGTTTGGTTACATTTGATCAAAATGCAACCAAACAAACTTTCTCAATTATAATACAAGTGTACATATGTATTTGTAAGTTAGGTATGTACTTATGTACATAAGAAATAATCCTGCCGTTTTGTACGTCATCCGGTTAGTACGACATAGTATTGCCGGTCCCTTAAAGGTTGCTATATCCGGATTCTACTGTAATTAGCTAATAGTTTTTGGGTTACCGCCTGCCTGACATCAATCCTCCTTAGAAATTTAATAGTTGACCAGGTGGCATAATATTGAGTTAAACCAGGTCTATCTAAAGCTCAAAGTCAGCTTTTAAAACACCCAAGAGCAATGTAAGAGTGGGTAGTATCTATAGCCACAACCACAAAGCATAATATAAATTCTAATATTTCCTATAAATGTTGTTGTCTCTATCTCACGAAATTCCTGTATTGTTCTCAGCAGTCAGAGATAAAAAGAAATCAAAACTCTTTCAATGTGCATGTTTACAATTTAAGAATACATGTTAAGTCGATATTCAAGACGAGAAATTGTGAGAACGCCAACAACATAACACTGATAGGACATCCAAAACATTATTTTACGAATATACCTGTGAATAATTATGAGGGAGCATTAATTTTCTCGTTTTTATATTGGAATCTTTATTTTCTATGGTTATTTCGTAACACTACAAGTAGGCAAAACTTGTATAGCTTATGTCTTGTCTCCGATGCTTGTTATTCCTCAGCAAATAAATATATAATGTTAGATCAAATATACAGTGAAATGTGTATCAAATATTGTATGCATATTTACCTTTAATGAATTGCCCTACGTGGATTCGATGCGGCTAAGAAATACGTTTTAACTGCTTGAAATTAACTTTGCTACCTACAAATACGACACAGATATACAGTTGTTCTAAAACAAGGTTTCCGATTTACTTTATTTTAATTTAACCTAATAACTAGAAACGATAATGTAAAAAGTAAACAAATACAACACAAGTAACAACGCCCATAAACACGCATCATCTAAAAGTAACTGAAATTAAGGATTCGAATAAAAGATCGATAGTAGGAAATCTCGAATTTTATTATTCGATTTATTTTAATATCGATTCAAATGTTATGCGTTAAAATAATCATCATATAAAAATCAATAAGGCATTAAATAAAGGCGCAAGTGAATAGTATTGCACTATATATATATATACATTACACTATATATATATATATAACAAAGAAGATAAAGCAACTTATTACCTCTTACTGCTGTTAATATGTCTTTAATTTGATCCTAAAACGTACAAACTGGCATCCCATTTGTCACGATCTCATTTAAATGCCATTTAGCAATCTTGCTGTAAGTCAAATCATTCAATTCATAATGTGCTCTAATACTGGAACTTCTTGCTTTATTATTATTTTTCTAATTACAACATCTACAACGTAAAGCTGTAATATTTTTCAGCGTCTGTTCTTTTTCCGTGCAATGTCCAAGTAAGCTCTCATTATTTACCACTAAAAAGTGTCATGATTAATAACTAGTTTATCATCAGATATTTTCTTGGTGATATACCATGATACATTCATGTATGATGGAATCACTGAGATACGCTGATGGATGGATGATGGAGCTCTAATTAACGAGGCAAAATAATGGGTTTACTTATAGGCAATCCATGAGGATTGCCTATAGGTAAACCCATTAAGTTTGGATTCATTGGATTCCTCTTCAATAGATCTCTCATTTCTACATACATAAATCAAATAATTATAATTTTAATCCAATATTGAATTAATAATTTCATTCTTGGTGTAATTTTATTAATTGCTCATTCTATTTCATAAAATTTAATAAATACTTAAAAACAAGTGAAAAAAGCGCAAAAAAATTCCTCAAGTGTTTATTGAAAACCGTAATCAACAAATTCGGGGTTGCTCGAGATTAATTTTGAATCGATTTTAATGCGTAATAAAATAATCGATTTTTTTGTAAATGCTCTTCCTTAATTAAAACTGACTGCTGTCACAGTTGTTATTTATGCTCGATTTGCTCGTTTTAAATGGCAAAGAGAATATGATCCATAAAGCCAAACTATGTTTTAATTACAGCATAGACAAAAATAATACTCCAATGGGGTTGGCAACTGTCAAAGTAGCGCTAGCATAGCTTGACCCAAAACTATTCATTTTTGTATGAGATATTTTAAATAAAATCTTGTATATTAAATATTGACATGCTTACAAACCGTAAAGTCGCCTTTTCTTACGGACAAGACGCACATCGATTCCCTAAGGCCAAAGACATGATGAAAAAGTGGCTTTAAACTATAAGATCTAACTTTAAACCAGAAAAACAATGTCGCCACTTCATCCATCCTGCATTCATTCTCTGCATTCACCTCTTGGTCAATGTTGAAATCGTCTTGGAGAAGGGAGTCTAGGTACTTAAAGTCGGGGCAAACCGACTAAGGCAATGTGAAAGAATTGGAAAGAGTCACCGAAGTTACAGAACAGATGTTCAGACTTGGGCGCGATTATTGTGCATTAATTAAAGATTTTAGTCTTAGGAGAAACCGCAAACATCAATTTTAAAATTTAACATCTCTGAATTTGTTAATTTTGCAGTGCATATAGTGCATATATACACACTATATGCACTTAGGTACCTACATTAAATTGTTTAAATAAACTGTGCTCTCTCCTACATTTGCTGTCTATTCTTATTTTAGCCTTATTTTAATTAACATTGAAGAACTGTCCTTAGCTACAGCTTTATGCTAGTTATTTAAATCTGCAAAACTGGTAGGTATAGATATGTCTGTATTCGAACCGTCAAAGCCTTCCGGCCGGTGCTGATGGAGTGGTTGGGTCGGCGGCGTGGGGTCCTCTCCTTCCAACTGGTGCAGGTTTTGTCGGGGCATGGTTGCCTCGGCAAGTACCTGTACAAAGTTGCGAGGAGGGAGGAGACACCGTCCTACCACCATTCCGATTGTGATGAGCTCCTCGTAGGCTGGAGCGAGTAGGAGGTGCGGGTAACTTTGATGGAGTTCCAGCTTCCGATTTGCTACAAGTGTATGGCAGCCAGACACACTCGATCAATATGCACTAACTGCTTCCACTCAGCGGTTTTTGTTTCCGCTGCGGTCAGCCCGGGCATAAGGCAGCATTGGACGTGGGAAGTGTAGATGCCTGATTTCAGTCAAAAAGAATGGGGTAGCCCCCGCCTGTTCACCCCCTAGAGCAACCCGATTGCCTGCAAGAGCGGAAGTGATGATAGACACGGCTCACTAATGGCTATCGAGTTCATCCACCTTCTGCAGGTCAACCTCAACCAGGCCGCCGATGCGCAGGCTCTTTTCTTTTGGTTGTCTAGCAGCGTTGTCTTTGAGCCAATCGTGGCTGCCCTTGAAGCTTAAGGATAGGGGTAATAGGTTAAGCTTAAGGATAGGGGGCAAACTGGTGAAACCTCACGTTCTACGGCGTTTACTTCTCCCCTAAGAAGAGCGTGGCAGATTTCGACGTCACATCTTCGAAACCTCGATACGGTGACTGGCACTTCAGCAAGTCTTCGTACTGAGGTACTTCAACGCCAAATCTATGGTGTGGACGTCTCCCAAGATGGACAATGAGCGGCGGCACTGGGCTTCTGTTTGCTTAACAGGGGCTCGGTGCATTCGTATATGGGACAGCGGGGTAGATCGATAGTGGACCCTGTCATTCGCTAGCCCTAATATCGCAGCACGTGTGAGGACCTCATGCGTCCAAGAGAAGGTCGAGATACTATCCGACCATAGATACATTCGTATTGAGGTTACTCGAATTCTCTGGCAACCTAGCAAGAGTCTCACGGAGGATGAAGATACATACCGATGGTTGTACGCAGAACCACTCTCACCTACAACAGTCGATATCCCTGTACTGCACACCGGTGTGGGAGGATCCCTGATCGTCTGTCTGAGGACTGTCTTGTGGTGAACACATATAGCACTGGCGCCCATGGGTCATATGCGGACACCGCACAGTGGCGACGGAGGAAGCATGACCGTTAGCTGGGACTTCCCCGATGCATCTAGAGGTGGAGGTGCTTGCTGGATGTTACCGGCGAGTGCCAACGAGGCGGGTAAAGGGCGACACAATATTGCTCAACTCGTTCAGCCTCAACGATATGGCCGCGTGGAACAACACCTGCTGTGATGTAATTGCTCGTTGGGCAGTCCGATCCAGAAGGCCTCAGACCGTAATGGTTTACGTGTATTTTCATATTCTACCGAAGTTTACGGAGAAATAATTCCATTTGGTCTTCAGCACCCCATTAATGGTAACGAAGTCATCGTCCATCAGTTCAAGTTACCTGACTTAATAAGCACTCAATATGAAGAAGTGTTAGATAATATGTGAAGAAAATTATTTATAACCTAAGCAAAGACTTTAAGCCTGTCCATTAGGGTGTCCCGTTCATGTATGGAAGAAAAATAAAATTGAGCTACACTCACGCAAGAGGTGTCAAAATTTGTGTATTTTAACGTAGATTAAGAAAATGATATTAAAAATAGCATCACGTTATGTCTTTAGGGCTCTACCAGACGTTAAAGTTTTGTAAAATTGAGGGTTACATACTTCTGCCGTATGTACAAAATGACACAACAAACAAGATAAAAATTAGTTTTATTACTTCAAATATTATTACAAACTACACAAAATAAAATAAACAAAATTAAACATAAACAATCAAAATCAAAAAATTAAAATGTGAACTTATTTTTGTGTTTAAAATTAGGCATTTCTGTACGAGATTGCAAGCGGGTTCTAATAAATCCATCTCTAAAATTAGCGATAGTAACGCGTTGAGGAACCTCTGTTACTAGCTTAACACATCGCTCCACAGATTGTGTGTGACAAGGAAAGTCCGGAACATCTAAGTTCCTTTCTCTTGCCATGATCTGGAGGTCCTCATTGAAAATCTGCCGAAGAACTGGCGGCTCCGTAACTTGGCACTCATGGCACACAATCATTATGGTGTAATCTGTTGCAGATAAGTAAATTTTTGGTCTCTTAAATATCCTGCATTTAGCGCTATTTAGAGTTACACGGGCTTTTAATATTCTTCGCAACGCCAGCTCCGGAATATGTTCTCTATCATCGAACAACATGGTAGCGAGGAGATTCTCAGAATGCGCAAAAAAAGAGTTTCTTTCAATAACAGCATCCACAACAGATTTAAGATTATCAGGTAAAAACCGAGAGAATTTAATCAGTTAGAACATATGTTGGGCTCCATCTTTAAAGGAGCTCTTTTGTTTAATTAAAAACCAAACCAAAGTATACGACTTTAATCACGTAGCAGACAAGTAACAACAAATTTTTAGGTGGGTTAAAAGTACTTACGTAAACTCTTAAGTAAACGATTAGCAAATGTAAGCCATCGTGAGTGTGACATTTTTCCAGGCTGACGGTTTGCTAACTCAGGAGAACAGTAACCAATCGACACAACTTTACATATCTCAAAAAGATACTTTTGGTAGTCCAAGGTGGAGTCAGTTTCCTGTGTAAATAATAACTTTTTTACTGTCCTTCTTGTCTCTTCAAACTGTATCTGTTGTCTTTTCAATAATCTAGCCGTTTTTTCTTGTCTATAACACTTATAAACATCTTTCTATCTTTCCTTTGGCCCAACAAAAAGCTTCTTTCGTTATGTGGAACCTTGCTTTGTTTCGAACACAAACAACATTCAAATGACGTGCATTTACAGGCAGCAACATCGGAGAGAGTCTTTGATAATTGTAAGAAGCACTGTAGTTTTTTTTTTTCAAAGCTATCATTATGTTTGCTCTTGGGGTATCTTTTTAAATTAAGGTACTTTTCAAAATAAGATTTCAATAGTTGTGTAACTCATTCTTTAGTTGCGATTGGAATAGCAGCCTTGGTCCAAATATTGCAAATCTCTTCAGAAACAATAGCAAAAGCATCGGAATTGGATGGATCGTTTCCATTGTACTGGTATTTCAGGTAATTTTTTACAAATAATATAAATTTAATTTCATCTTTTATCGTTGGTAGCTGCCGACCGTCAAGTTCCTTGAATGGTCCTAATATAGAATAAGTAGTGTCACTACGTCTTGAACCCATTATTCACAACCACAAGAACACTATAACTTATTTAAAATAGTCGTAACTGCACTTTTATGGCGTATTAATTATTAAGACCACGACGCAAACCAAAGCGAGTTAAATTGAAAAAGTCCGCGAAGCAAGTCAAAACTCGAAAGTATTTGCAAGTTGTCTCATGAATAAAATTGAATACCTAGTGACATGTAGTTGCATGGAAATCAAATATTAGTATTTATTTTATAACTACATTGAATAAAATGAAAGTGTTTTTCAATATTATTGTCTAGAAATCGACATTGAAAATAGCAAGATATCACCATAAAAAGTATGTTTTTCTTAAACTTTAAGTATTGGTAGAGCCCTCAAGATTTAATTTTTTTTTTTTTTTTTGACTGATTTCACAATCTACAAGTAATAACGCAAATTTTAAGAGGTCTTCATCATCATCATCATCGCAGCCCACATACGTCCCACTGTTGGGCTCGGGCCTCCTCCACAATGGGAGGGAATTTGACCTACTATACCATGCTGGTCAGACATGTTGGTATAGGATTTCATTTCGAGTTTTCCTTCTCTTGCACAGATGTTATGTGCACATTAAATCCCATAGTCGTCTTATACGACATCCACGGGCAAGATAGGGAGTGGTGAATTGTATTCTTACTCCGTCACCACACGGACAAGAGGTCTTGCATTACGATATTTGAAAAAAAAAAACTCGGGACACCCTATTGTCCATAAGGGCGATAACATTTAAAAAAATCTAGTATATGTCACTGCTATATAGTAGTAATGTTGTAGACTTTTCGGCGCAAATATGGAAATGTCATGTTAAGCTCTTGTATTATATTCATTTCTTTAGTGTTTTATGGTGATATATTGAATAATTTTGCTGATATTTTATATAATATAGTACAATTAAGGTGCTGAAGTATGGTGAATGTGATATAAGAGTGGTTTGCGTGTATTTTCATATTCTACCGAAATTCCCAGGGAAATCATTTAATTAGGTTTCCAGCGCCTAATTATTGGTAACGACTGTTAACTTAATATGTTGTTATACTGTAAATGAAAAATTAGTCTGTGACATATTTAGACTGTGGCTCTGGTAAAATAGGATGATGCATGAACATATAAAAAAGATGGCGTTTAGGCTTAGAAACAATGTTTGTGTTTTACATTAATAAATTAGTTTAAATAATAATATACAGTTTCTCTTCCTTCCACGGACCCCTCATCAACGACTTGACTTACTGACGGACAATGACTATTAATACGCTATACAATATGAAAAACTGGTAGATAATATGTGAAGAAAATTATTTGTAAGCTACGTAAGACAAGGCAGTATGGTCGAAAACACTTTAGCCTGCCCGTAAGCGCGATCCAAACAAAAAAAAATGGTAATGTTGTCAAAATGTCAATGACATTTGGGAGTTTCGGCGCGAATATGGAAATGTCATGTTAAGCTCTTGTATTATATTCATTTTTTTAGTGTTTTATAGTGTTATATTGTATAATTTTGCTGATGTTTTATGTAATATAATTAAGGTGCTGAAGTGTGGTGAATATGATATAAGAGTGGTTTACGTGTATTTTCATATTCAACCGAAATTCCCAGAGAAATCATCTAATTAGGTTCTCAGCGCCTAATTAATGATAAGAACTTGACTTACTGACGGACAATGACTGTTAATAAGTTATACAATATGAAGAAGTAAATAATATGTAAAGAAATAAGCTACGTAAGACAAGGCAGTATGGTCGAAAAGACCTTAGCCTGCCCGTAAGGGCGATCCAAACAAAAACAAAAACTGACAATTGTCTAAAACGCGGGGGTTTTCGGCGCGAATTTGGAAATGTCACGTTAAGCTCTTGTATTATATTAATTTTTTTAGTGTTTTATAGTGTTATATTGAATAATTTTGCTGATATTTTATGTAATATAATATAATTAAGGTGCTGAAGTGTGGTGAATGTGATATAAGAGTGGTTTACGTGTATTTTCATATTCAACTGGAATTCCCAGAGAAATCATCTAATTAGGTTTTCAGTGCCTAATTAATGATAACGACTTGACTTGCTGACGGACAATGACTATAAATAAATTATACAATATGAAGAAGTAAATAATAGGTATGTAAAGAAAAATTGTATCAGACTTGGCTGTATGGGCTTTGATCCCTTTGCCTGTCCGTATGGACAAACAGAACAAAACAAAAAAATGTCTAAAACACGATTTCAATAATATTATAATTTAGCTAAGGCCATTAAAGCAAGAAGAAGAAGAAGAATATTATAATTTAGATTTAATCAGATTTAATTGAGTGTTTCCTTTGAATTAGAGTACTAGCGTGTCTTTTACCTGGACATATCACCGAACAATGCCATCGCTCGCTTTATGAAACTACTCGATCACATTTTTATTCAATTCTACCATTTCTTTTAATAATGTATTATAATCACAATGTAAACTAGACATTACTGGAATTAAAGCTATATGCCAAGAAGTCACGCCAAAGCTAGAATTCTAAATCATCATCACAAGCCTATCATTTCAACGCCCACATAGAAATCATCATCACAAGCCTATCATTTCAACGCCCACATAGAACTCTGCACATTCCACACTGCTTGGCAGGTGGATATCGCCAACATTGTGTTTAACCACTACATGGATTACCAACATTGTGAAACCCACATACTCTGAATATGAAAAGAGTGTGAGCCTACTAAGCAAGAAGTCGAGTCATATTTGTAAATTTATTCATTTCAATATCTTGCACCTTAATATATTCATAGAAAATATGATATCAATAGATAAATGTCGAATATGCTTGAAATGTCGTAAGAATATGTGCTCAATACTTGATAAAGAAGATGGAATTACATTAATTAATATTATATCATACACATTTTGCATAATGAATTTCTGCGAAAACAAGGTACCGGATAAAATTTGTTCATCTTGTCGAAAAAAGCTTATAGAAGCTTATAATTTTAAAATAGAAATCGAGAAATCTGACATGGTTTTATCTGAACATACAAATGTTAAAAGAATCAATTTTAATAATATTGATGATGTAAAACTGCAATTCCCAATAGATATAAATGTACCACCACAACAAAGATTTACAGAATGCTGTGAAAACAATGGTTCTGAAACTATATATTATAATAATACTATTATTAAACGGTTAAAGCAGGAACCTAATTCCTATGAATCACAAACAGATCAAGAGTTTTTAAATAATATTAAAATTGAATCTAATAATGATGAGCTTTATGAAATGCATGATGATTACGAACCCAGCTCTGAAAGTGATTATGAAAACACATTACAACTGAAAAAGAAAAGCAGTAAAATCGTCACAACAAATCTTAAAAAGACTAGTAAAAAACGAGAATATTTAATTGAGAAAGCTATCAAACCAGTTTGTTTAAAAGATGTAATAATTCAACACTGCAATAATAAAATAAAAGATGGCAAAAAACATAAAAAGAAATATGCAACAGAAACGAGTATATGTCCTTATTGTGGCAAGTTATTAAAGTCAAAATATATAAATATTCATATTTTACAGCATACAAATAATAAATCGTTTAAATGTGATCAGTGTTCAAAATTATTTCTCACTCAAAAATATCTAAATAAGCATATAAAAGAGCATACGGAAATTAGAAAATTTAAATGCAATCAATGCATTGCTACATTTAGTATTAAATCTTCATTAATTACGCACATGTTGGTACATAGTGAAGATAAAAAACATGTTTGTAGTATTTGCAATAAAGCATTCAAAAGGTTAAGTGCTCTGAAACGACATACTTTAGTACATAATTTTGGTAAAAAGGCTATCGAATGTAAACTATGTCCAATGACTTTTCACAGTGAATATTTTCTACGTCACCATATGAGAGTACACACTGGGGAACGACCATATAAATGTGAATTATGTTCACAACCATATAGTTACAAGCACGACTTCAACAGGCACTGTCTAAAAAAACATGGTGTATTTCTCAAAAGAAGGCTAATTAATGTTATGAATGAAGAAGTATTACAACAAGAAAGGGATCTTATGAAAGATTTGACACTTAGGGCACGTGGTGTTATAAAAGGAGATGATGTACCTAGTGTATTTGAAGGCCCTTTGGGTGCTTTGGCGTTTGCGCAAGCTATGAAAGCAGTAAAAGCAAAACAAATACCAATCACTACTACATAGATACAACTCACAGGCTATAAAGGATAGAGTGCCACCAGGTTCTCTGGTGTGTTTCTGGGATTAGTTGTGCTGTAAAATAGATATTACTATTGTCAGGATAGTAAACATAAAAGGCAATAATTGGAAATTATAATTAAATGTTTCAACTGAAGACAAAAGCTTGTCATGTGGATAAGATTTTTCTGAAAGCTGGCACATGTACAAAAAGTTATAAATAAATACATACATATATATATATATAAAATTTGGTTTAAATTTTAAGTGTGCAAGTTTTTTATTCTGCACCTAAAATAAGCAATTATCATTTCAGCCTACCGCCTTCCACTGCTGGACGTAGTCCTCCCTTATGTCACGCCACAGAGAGTGTGGTCCTGTGCCAACGACGCCCAGCAACTTTCCCCAGGTCGTCGGTCCACCTAGTGGGCGGGGGGGCGTCCTACACTGCCTCGTCTGATATGTGGTCGCCACTCGAGAACCTTTCTTCCCCAGCGATTGCTGGTTCGTCGAGCCAAGTGGTTTGCCCATTGCCACTTCAGCTTGCTACTATTTCATGCTCTACCGGGTACACCCGTTTTTTTACAGATTGCCGTATTTCCGATTTTATCTCGCAGAGAAATGCCGAGCAGAGCACGCTGAGCTATTTTGAGCTTGATGGTTATGAGGCCTATATTAAGGGACCACGTTTCCGTGCCGTCAGTGATCATTGGTAACACACACTGGTCGCGGACCAGTGTTTACAAATAAGCAACAGCAGAATCTTATCTGTTGTAAACTAAAACAACAGTATTAATACCTCAATTCACACATTCAATTTGCCATTGGGATCTCCACTTTGTATACCTGTGTAGCTAAACCAATGCAATGACCCTGTACAGTCCTGGATTAATCGATAAGCTATCTAAGCAATTGCTTAGGGCATCCTTTTGCCCATTGCTTAGTCCAGAGTAGCACCGAGAGATGACCGAGAAAAAAAAACAAGTATATGAAAGTTGAAGCAATTTCAAAATTCGCGCGTTTTAAATTGTCGTTGATGTTCGGTTCGGTTGCAGTCCTTGCTTCCGGTAAGCCGCCGGTTGACGTCAAATGAGATGAGCATAATAATAATTCTATTAAATCGCGTATGTGTAAAAGCATCATAAAATTATATAAAAATGTTCCTCTCTTCTACTGTTGCCGTGCCCTACAGGGTCTATAATCTATACTAATATTATAAAGAGGTAAAATTTGTAAGTTTGTATGTAACGAATAAACTCAAAAAGTACTGGACCGATTTTAAAAATTCTTTCACCATTGGAAAGCTATAATATCAGGGAGTAACATAGGCTATATTTTATCCCGGTATTCCCACGGGAACGGGAACTACGCGCGTAAGGCGACTGAATCCGAAGCGAAGCGAGGGCGGATTGCTAGTTGTTACATAAATTATTTGTTAAGACCTTTTATACATTATGGAGTGCAATAAAGTTTGAAATTGAAATGTTGACTGTGTAAGATGCTGATCGTATAAATATAGCCCAATCTTAGGACATGTGAAATCATCTTATGCCGACTCCACGCATAAGGGCAGGAACAACAATACATATCTACATATTCAACCTGCGAAACGTACTAACATTTTTAAAATGGATTAGGGGCTTTTTTTTAAATCAATACCTAGCTAAACTTAGTTATTATAAACAGCTAAAGCTAGTAGCTCAGTAACGATTTCTCATGCCGAGTGTCGTGGGCGCGAGTCCCACGCAGAACTCCACATGATGTATCTTTCAAAGAAATTTCAAACGTATTTCTGAAAATCTAGGTATGTAATTACAGTAACTAACTACTTGCTTCTCCAGATGGACAATAAATTCAAACACAAACCAAAGATACTAGACGTACAATACGCCCATTGTATGAAACACTTCAAAAACGCTGCGATTTGATCGTATGTATTCGTTAGAGACTAACACTCACGTAAAGAATGTTTTATTATAATGGGTGCACCCATTAGTTCCTCTATCAGCTTGTCCAAACTCACTGTCGGATATAGACCTCCCCGTGACGTCCCCGTGTGGTGACGGAGTAAGAATACAAATCACCAAACCCTATCCTGCCGGTGGATGTAGAAGATGACTAAGGGATATAATACGCATATAACATCTATGCAAGAGAAGGAAAACTCGAACAAAACCCTATACCAACCTGTCTGACCAGCATGATAGGGTCAATTTCCGTCCTATTGTGGAGGAGACTCGAGCCCAACAATGGGACGTATATGAGCTGAAACGATGATGACGAGATATGTATATTTAGGTGGTGAGTTATTGATAGGTATGTATATCTACCGCCCCTACTATTTACGATGGGGAAAGTGCGGGCTCGTAATGTTCTCCACGCGCTTGTGGGTGGGAAAACGGTTCCAAGAGTGGATGATCTTTTGCCCGTGGCTTCTACTCCGACTCTAAATAGAGCCGGGGCGTCGGGTTGAAGGCCTTGGTCTCCACCACTCTTCACACCTAGGAGCGGTCAGTCCAAGCCGGATGAGACCCCCGGGACAACCAGGTTCAGCTTAGGACGACCAGCGACTACCACTACTACCAGGTAACACTAGTGGGAGAGACCGGGCTATCTGAGGAGTCAATAGTGGTTATTAATATGCCCTTGCGCCGTGATCGGTGCCACCCAAGCATAATACCCGTATTTATTTAAATACGTGCAAATGCACTGGGGGCAGCGGCCCCAGGTATGTCGTGATTATGAGGGAGGGGTATGAGCCCTCCCTATGGCCCCACTGGGAAGCGGGGCTGGATGGGTAGGAGTGGGAATGTGGTATGCATAGGTGTAACGCTGGTTGTAAGCTAGGTGGAGAAATGAAGTAGAAGAATGAGAAGAGAATTAGGTGGAGATTGAAGGGTATGCGAAGTCCCTGTGGTATGGCTTGTCCCTCGGATAGAATTCCGGTGGGCGCGCGTGCAGTGGAGCAATGCCGCCTATGTGTTCCCACTGCGAGGCATCAGCGCGCTGGAACTTATTGACGGCTAACTGCCGTGCTAAAGTGGGGATATCCTCTACCCGAAGGTCACGGTGGATGGTGGAGTTGCGAACATAGCGCGGTGCAGCTGTTATCGCTGTTGAGCTTGGAGTTTATGACGGTTGGTAGGCTTGAGGAAGCTATACCACGCAGGGGCTACGTATGTAAGCAGGGGAAGTGCGGCGTAGACATCATGTTAGATAAATATGTATAAGAGCTAGGCTAATTCTCTTAGACTTATATCACCCCTCCACGAAAAAGGAAAAAGAGGTGACCATTATCTTCTTACTCCGGTTACCACAAGGATAACACTTGCCTAAGTCGTTTTGCATGGGGACAATAATACCACGCTAGCTGCGGTAATATACATACGCTGTGCTTTCATTGACCGTACGGCAGTGCGGCATTACGCAACTTTCTTACCGGGTTGAGAGCCATCAGCGCTCACCCATAGTCCGAGCTAAGCTGTGAAAGCCATCTGAGGTTAACAGCTATACACACACATAAAAAAGCGGCATTACGCGCCCAGCGTGTTTTTGTATGTGTAGCAGAAAAATGTATTCTAAAGAGTTATAAGCGCGAGAACATATGTTCTCTACCGCGCGTAACACTGTCAAACTAGATAATGACTATGTGATAGTGCTCGCCGCTGACAACAGCTGATGCTATTAAACTTTTACGACTGTGCGGCCACACAATGTGTTTCTAGCCTCATCGTAATATATTTGTATGCGATATATCATATATGGGCGCAGTCAATGTGATACGGACTGTACCTACTTATTAATCTATATATGTAATTATTGTTTCAGTGTTTTTTGAACCGACGGATAGAAGAAAGACAACAAAAATTTTTCTAAGCAAGAACAGAATACAATTTGCTTCACCGAATTTATTGGAATTACGAGAAATGGCAAGATTTATAAAGCCTAATATTAATCAGAATGAAAACAATAGGGATTACTTGAATGAAATCATACATTTGTCGACGGAAATATCGCGTTTTATAAAATTACAAATTATTACAATAGGATCTCGAGGAGTAGTCACAGTAAAAAATAAAGAATTTGATATTAAAAACGATATCCCAACACGAGACCAGTTGTTAGTAAAGCTGTACCCAACAAGTCCTGTGAAAAATATTGAAAATGTTTCTGGAGCTGGAGACAGTTTTTCAAGTGGCGTTATTCATGGCGTTATTTTAGGATTAAAAGAATCTCAGTGTATATCCATGGGTTTCAAAGCTGCTAAAATGACCTTGTTGTCTAAAAACACTGTCTCAAATGAATTAAATTTAGTTAATTCTTCATCTTCAGATGAAGCACTTTTTGAAATAATATAAGCTTGGTGTATTATAAAAAAAATATTTTATTAAGGACACTTACATAAACACACATTTAGATAAAGAAAGAACTTTAGGTTGTTGTGTGAACGGCTTAAAGCAAAAGTTGATATAGAGGATGTCTCAGATTATAGAACAGCTGTTCGAGTAAGTATGTTGTAGTTTAAGCGTCGCACATCGTAATTAGAATATATATTATATAAAAAAACAATAAAATAAAACCAGATATACTGAATTCAAAAATGTGTCTAAGAGTCTATGCCTTAAATATTACATGTTATGAACATTATCATGTAGGCATGTAAGTCGCGTCAACGGTATAAGTACCTATGGCTACATGCATGCGTACTTTACTCCATGCTGTAATTTTGGTTTAAAATAAACTCCTGTAGGTAAAAAATAAGTAAATATTAAATTAGAAATCTACCTATTTTTAATAAAAAATGGACTAAACTTTTCGTGAAAGTTGCCGTAAGAAGTATCCAATATTAATTACCTCAATGATCTAGATAATAGGTACATGGTATTAACATTTCGATTTTAACAATTGCTAAGATTTCGCACATTTTCGATACCGCACACCGAACCTACAGATACAATCCAAAGTACAGATACAGTCCATTCCACTAGGAGTCCATTCACTAGGAGCCATTCCATACGCACAATCGCAGTTCCAATTGACCACTAGGAACCATTCCATACGCTAACACCATATTTTGAATCACTTTAAATCACTAATCTTTAATAAGCGAAAAAAGCCGTGAGGAGAAATGAGTTGCGCTAATATAAAAAATCGGCCAAGTGCGAGTCGGACTCGCGCACGGGTTCCATACCATTGACTAGGTAAACACGTGCCTCCCTATTGCCATTATCGATATTGAGCAAAAAAATCAAGTTTGTTGTATGGGAGCCCCTCTTAAATATTTATTTTATTTTTAGTATTTGTTGTTATAGGGGCAATAGAAATACATCATCTGTGAAAATTTCAACTGTCTAGCTGTCACCGTTCTTGAGATACATACAGCCTGGTGCCAGACGGACGGACGGACAGCGAAGTCTCAGTAATAGGGTTCCGTTTTTACCCTTTGGGTACGGAACCCTAGAACTAATAATTTAATTTTAAAACGTATTTCTTTCGTAGACAAGCGATCGACATACTGTCCGCGGCTCCTTTGACACTTTTTCGTCAGCTTTATTAGCTTAAAATATGTAAACGAAGACGAATAGCACTTTCGATAAAAAGTTAGTTTAGATTTTATTGTTTTATTTTGCCTACAAAATGTAGGTTCTTCATTAGTTTCTTTTTTCTAATTCATTAGGCGGGCGGTAATTCAAGTCGGCATTTCTTTCAAAAACCACCGCGCTTACCTTACATAAATCAGCCGATCGGCTGATATTAAGGACAAGTTTGTCTTGCTTATGCAAACATAAATCATTGAATTATTCAATTTCTAATGAACATTTAACCAAGTATAAATATGCTGCAGATTAGGTATTAAGATTCACACGAAATAACGACGTCAAAATTGAAAATTTTAAATATGTTAATCAATCTTCTTACTTCAATTTTTTTTCATGGGTTCCTACCACCATTGCTTAACTGTCGTTTGACCCATAACCTGAGACATCCTTTTTAAATCATATGCTTACTGATAAAATTGTCAAAAAATAGTTTTCCAACTAGTATAGGTGTCCCAAAATTAACGCAAGATTTTATTTAAATAGAAATCAGTTTTAAATCCCTAGACTATTATTTTTTCATTGAATTATTTATGAAATAACACAGTGCTAATGCTAACGGTCTTCACGGCTTTGATGGCACATACACACTCTTTTAACGTTATAATTCTGTTGATAAAGCGTTTAAATTCCTCTTGTAATGCAAGGGTGCTTTTAAGATTTTTGATAAAGGCATTTGACTAATCCCATATGAAGAAATCTAATGGTTTTAAATTTTACGATCTTGGGGGCCAATTCTGATCACCGAAATCATAGAGTACAATCACAACCAGACAATGTCTCATGCAGTAATTGGATTGTTTCAATGGTTGTATGACATGTTGCACCATCTCATTGATACTACATATTGGCCACATCAATAGCATCCAATTTCAGCAGAAAGAACTGTAATCATATCGCGATGTCGATCATCAGTAACAGTTACTGAGCAATCAATTAAAACTGTGTTAAATTTGGGACACCAAATACATATGAATGTAATTTACTAACTTATTATCCAATTGCAAGATTCGCAACTTTTTAATAGAAAATTTGAATTAAGTTCTTAATATTACAACTCAATAAATGCATAAATATATCTACTTTCAAGTTCTATAATAGGTGTTTAATATTATTTTCACTAAAAATAAGCATAATATTAAAATGCAAAAAATTCAGAATACAACCAAACAGTACACAACATGCATTTAACAAAAAAAAAACTCATTGTCAGTACATTGTATGCACAATACAAATCTATTTTATAAAATTTGAATCTCATACTTAACATTAACCTTACATTTATCTAAAAAAAACTTGTAAATGTAAAAATAAAGGGTAAATAAAGGATAATTAAATCATAATACTTGTCTAATTACTAATCTTTCATTTAGGCCATATCTGAGACAAAGCAGGCAAGTGCAGACCCACTCCAGAGGAAAGGTCCAGGTACAAGTTAGAATTTAGAATATCGTAATCTTTTGTGAAAAATTCTAGCACAATAGTATTTCAATAGTAAAGTATACATATGTGTGAGTAAGTATATATCTTGGCCTAGATTCTGAGAAATTCAAAAAATGTCAAAAATATATTATATATAAATATATTTTCTGTATGACAATACTTTTGATTGTGGTTATACTTAGCAGTTAAAAAAATATACCAACTTTTCGAAATTTCAACAACCCGTGTCATAGTTCATGACAAATAGCCAGTCTGCTAACAGCAGACAGGTGGACGGAAACAAGGATGAATGGCCAGCAGACTTAAAATAAATTTCAGTTGGCATAACAATCACATTTCTAATACCCATGGGTCTATAAATTGAAGCAGCAATAAAAACTTTACAACTGTATACCTATTAAAGTTTTTTAAATACAACCTAAGACAATATAGATACAAACTAATATATGGACGGATGAATGGAGGGGGGACCAATGGACCGACAACTGGTTGGGAGGACTTATGGACACTAGGCATCTTTTAGATAGAAAGCCCTAAATATATTTAAATAAATCTACAAAGAACAATAGTCATTCTGCTAACATGTTAGGCATAAAATGATAAAATATGACAATTATTAATTAATATAGGTCTAATCATCATTTTCTTAAAGTTATACATAGTTAAATGCTCTTGGACCCTCAACTTAATAATTATGAGCATATCTAATCTTCCCCTGAATATAATGGGCATGATGACAGTAACCAAAAATCACTAAAATAATGTGTTTATCTACTGTAACACAAAGAATATATCTTAAAATAAATATTTATTTTCTTTTATAAGATGAGATTATTAATTTATTTAATAAAATAAAACTACAAAATACATAAGTCCGCCATGTTCAGCTAAACACCAATCAAGTTGAGTTACGTCACTCCTATGTGCACGTATCATTATCATCGCAAATTCTGTACGAAACCCTACGATCATTACACTTATTAATTGTTTTAACTTGCATTTAAAGAGTATTTCGTGATTTTTATCGATCTCTTGCTTTTGTGTTCTTACTAAAAATGTAAGTCATGGAAGAAGGATTCACCAAGGCAAATAGCTCTAATTTGCCTAGAGTTGATTTGTTAATGCTGGGAGAGTACCTAGCATCAAACAAAGACTTCTTCTGTTCAGCAGAATTTAGAAATGTCAAAACTACGATGTAAATAAAATATTGATTAATAATCTTCTAACACCAATAATTTAAAATCTATTTAAAAATATGTTATTTAAATATTGGTTATGTTATTTAAATAATGCTTTTGTAAACTTGGTATTAAACTGCAGTTATATAAAATCACACACCAAATAAAATATACGATATAAAGTAATTACTTACGTCAAAATGATCTTCACAGAAACAAATAGTCTCCTATTTATTTATTTAAATTTATGACTTTGAATTTCGCCGTGCAAGATTAAGCCTTACCTATATCTTACTGTTTTATTGTGTGGCACATAAACAAACAGTTTGTTATGAGTTTTATTGATGTATTAATACATTAAGGAACCGCACACCACTTATAGACTTTCAAATTAAAGTCTAAATAAAATATATCGGCTTTTTTGCTTTAATTCCCTTACATTTACAACTCAAGTAAATAGACGTGACGTCACAAGCGGACGCCATGACACTAGGCACCGTTTTGGCGCTAATTTAAATGCATTTAATTAAAATAGCATTTATTTCTAAAGAAACCGTACTTATTGCAAAAATAATATGTTTTTTGGTAATACTGGTTATTTAAGAATATTATAAAACCGTTTTTCAAAATTAGTCATCATGCCTATTTTGATTAGAAAATAAAATCTACACCTATTGCCGAAATCATAGATATTAGTTAATTTTCAAAAAGAAACTGATAGTAAACAGTAACTATATTAACAAAATACTACATTTTAGTGACAGTCTTGTATTGGTAACAATTCATGTGTTTTTTAGAATACAGAATGACAATTACTCACTTTGCTTAAAGAACACCCCTGCTCAAGGGCAAGAGGAGCATTTTCTGTTACTAGCAATTTTTAAGTACTAAAATAATTTGGGTCATTTTTCAAAACATTACTGTAATTTGAATTGTTAACTTCAATAGAGTTCTTTATTGCTCCTTTGATCATGCATTTGATCATAATAACATAGCCCTTATTGCATGCTCAAGGGCAAGAGGAGCATTTTCTGTTACTAGCAATTTTTAAGTACTAAAATAATTTGGGTCATTTTTCAAAACATTACTGTAATTTGAATTGTTAACTTCAATAGAGTTCTTTATTGCTCCTTTGATCATGCATTTGATCATAATAACATAGCCCTTATTGCAAATGAGAATACAGACATAATGATATGCAATGCACTTACTTAGAGATTCATTATAACATGTGTTATTAGATACACTACAAATATATATATATATAGGGTGTCCCTAAATTAAACGTCCAAACGAAAGTGGGTGGTAGATGACTTTATGACAGCTCTGAAAAAAATTTAAAAACAATCCATCACTTTTTTTTTGATATGAGCATATATATACTATACTATATTATACTATACTATACTAAAAACGGTGAAAAATCAGACCTTGTATGCTATTTTCAAGTACTATAATGACAAATAGGCTAGTTCTGGCATCGAATATTGCTTGTTGGAAGTGCAGATAACTGCACTATTGACCACAACTACAATTAAAACTAGACATGTAACAATAACATAAAAAAAATATATATTTGTTATGGCGTAACATGGATTTTTTTTTTAATTTTTTTAGAGCTGTCGTTTAATTTAGGGACCACTGCATATCTAATCCTGTATATATATATATATATATATATATATATATATATATATATATATATATATATATATAGGTCCATTTGAAAAGTCCATATTTATGCAATGCATTTATGAGATTCATTACAAGACATTATATAAATTACAAATATTTATAGGTCTCCTTTTTATGTGATGCACTTACTTAGATTAATTATGAGGCTTGGTGTTTGTTATATATCAGTATGTCCACTTGAATGGCCCATTTTTCTCTCTTGCATTGTATATGCAGATGGTTCACGACTTTGCATTTCATGAAGTCTTTTATATTTCTGTACTCTTGCTTCCACCAGGAAAAGGATACCAGCAGGAAGCATCAATACAACACCAATTACCCCAAACGCGTATGCCCAACCTAAATCGTTGTGCTCCCAATTAGGCATCCAGTCTCTGCCATCTCCTCTTGCTCCAAAAGTAACCACTGATATGATACCAGAAAAACCTGTAAATTATTGATCTTTTGTTAACAATAATACACTCAACAATTATAATTAAATTTAAACATCAATGTTGCAGGATGAATAGTATCATTTCAACCTATACACATCCTACTATTGGGCTCGGGCCTCCTGCACTATGGGAGGGAAATTAACCTACTATATCACACTGGTCAGATGTGTTGGTAATAGAGTTTCATTTTGAGGTTTCCTTCTCTTGCATAGATATTATATGCATAACCCTTAGTCGTCTTTTATGACACCCAAGGGCAAGAGACGGTGTGGTGAATAGTATTCTTACTCCCTCACCACACAGATAAATAAATGATATATAACAGATGTTACCTAAAATTTAGGTGTAAGTAAGTAGTTGTATAATAGTTTAGATGTATAATAAGTTTAGATATATAATAGATGTTACCTAAAATTTAGGTGCATTTGGTGTAGATATGCATCAATATAATTTGAATTACAAATATATATTTCTTTAATAAATAAATGCCATAAAAGAAGAGACGAAAACGTACCTCCAATAACAATTACAGTGCCAAGAGTCACCAAGAGAGTCAAATAATTGTCATCATCTCTATCTTTCTTCATGTAAAGGTAAGACAAAAACATTGAGAGTATAACACAACATAGAGCAATGGTGTAGAAAAACTGGGTTGCTACGAAGAAACCAGGTAGTAATGTGTCATGAATAATATAGTACTCTTCTTCAAATATCCACCAGCAACTAGAAAATATAGTATCATACCAATGATGCACATCCTCAAATCCATTAAGGCATACTTGCCATAGACCTGCAATAACATGGTGTAAAATATTAATTTTATTTCTGTTACTAGAATGAATATTACAAAATAGTTATGACGAAAATGTTTAATAATGACCTATTTTTATAAACTTAGGATTATTCATTTTGCCATCAGTGACTAGCCAATAGGGGCTTACAAAAGCTATTATAATAAATATTGATGCGAATATATAAAATGCTAGAGCGAATAATCCTGTTTTTGATTTATCCATTTTACAAAACGTTGTATTATTTCTTATAAAAATATCAATAATAATAACAAACACGCCCTAATTCAAATTGAGAACTGCTAGTTTTTTTTATAGAAAGTAAGCAGTTAAGGGACTTTACAGACTAAGGCCTTTAAGTCATATCTTAATTTACCACTACGCAATACATATAGCTGCTTTGCATGAATAGTGACACAAATAAAAGTACTGATTTTAGAGAAGGGTATTTAAATTTTTTTTTTTATAAATGTTTTAGAGCATACCATAATATTTAAATAATTTATTGACATTGTGACTATACTGATTAATGGAAAATGCCTCAATTTACGATAAAATATCAAAGATTTTAGATGTTAAGGATCATTTGGCATACAATATTAAATTTTATATAATTTCGAGTAATGTCGATATTCTCGCAAACCAGCGATATATCCTTTTTCATATTACTTTAAATTCTTTCGAAATTGAAACTATATGTTGTAATTAAAATTTTAAACAACTGCTCCACAACAAATAGCAAAAAGCCCCTTCAGCTTGATAATGATGAATGATGAAGGCACAAAAATAATTTTTGTATTTTGCAATTATTAAAAATATTCTTCACAATAAATTTCATCTCTTTACACTTCTTCATATTAAGTATAGTGTCCAACAGAAACTACATTTTACAGCTGGAACCGAAACTGAATTTCGGTTTCACCCCCGTATTCTAAGTCGTTACCTCGAAACTTCCTCGACTCGACTCATCTTCATTGAGGACGTTTGGTATTCACAGTTGTCATTTTTGTCCTCAAGTTTAAAGGTTTCCTCCAATAAGGTAAAGTTGAGTCCAGGAAACAACTGTCAAACGTAAGGTGTCTCTTGAGGTACCTTGAGGATACCTTAAGGAGGTTTTTATATATATATGCATACGATTTTGTAATTTTTTCAATAATGTAATTCGAGGAATTTATTGAATATCTATATGATAATCCGTTCAGTTATTTATCTGGACGATATTTGCGTGATGCAGATAATCCAACATAGTTATACGACGAAAGTAAATTTGTAAAAAGGTTTTGATTTACAAAAACCATTGCAGCACACTATTATTTACCGCTACTATTTCAAAATAATGGAGGTAAATCTTAGAGATTTATCAATTCCGCCGAACAGGTGCTAGTCACATTAAGATTTTACGCAACTGGCAACTTCCAAGTGAGTAACTAAAATGATAACCTTTAATAGGCGTGACGACAGTATAAAAGAATCGATGCATTAATGATTTTAAGGGAAAATACATATCAAAAAAAATTAATACGCTACTTTAGATTTATCTAAATAATTGAGATTATTAAGATTTTCAATAAATTAAATCATTAAAATACTGCATTCGGCCATTTTGGCAAAAACACCAATCACAGTGTATTACGTCACGTTAAGGTAAACTACTCTGTTTGTTGTTCTCAGTACTACTGATTACGCATTTGGATTGATTTTTTATTTGTTTACGTGTGATTTACCGACTCCACTCGATTATTACAATGGAACCAAGCTTTGTTAAAGCAAACAGCTCAAATTTGCCTAGGATTGATGTATTGTCGGCTGGTGGCAGACTATTTGGAGGGGCGCAGCGTCCTCTACGTCAACTGAGTAGGGGATGTTGTGCGAACGCTCATGACGTGCGGTGTTCCACAGGGGTCGGTCCTCGGATCCACCCTGTGGAACATCGGCTACGACTGGGCGTTGCGGGGGAGCCTCCCACCCGGGCTGGGCGTGATTTGTTACGCCGACGACACGCTCGTCACAGCCCGCGGTGGGACGCTACAAGAGGCGGTAAGTCTGGCGGCCTCAGGCATCGAAGAGGTCATCAGGCGGATCGAGGCGCTGGGGTTGAGGGTGGCCCTGGACAAGACGGAGGCTCTCTTGTTCCATGGGCCCCGTATGGACCCTCCCATCGGCGTCTCGAGCACCGTCAATTCGGTTGGGATCAGCATCCAGGCCCATATGAGGTACTTGGGCCTGGTGCTCGACGGGCGATGGTGGTTTCGGGAGCATTTCCGCAGGCTCGTCCTGCGGTTCGTCGGCGTGGCGTCCGCCCTACAATGGCTGATGCCGAATGTGGGCGGACCGAGCGCGGCATGTCAACTGCTGTTCGCGGGGGTCATCCGGTCGATGGCCCTCTACGGCGCACCGGTGTGGGCGGGATCCATGACCGCCCGACTTAGGGCCCTCCTGTGGCGTCCACAAAAGGTCATGGCGGTCAGTATCATCCGCGGGTACCGCACGGTGCCGACGGAGGCGGCATGCCTGTTGGCCGGGACTCCCCCGTGGGACCTGGAGGCGGAAATGCTCGCCGACTTGTATCGGCGGGTGTCGGGGGTACGCGGGGGGTGGTGTTGTTTCCCTGAGGGAGCTCACCGCCTGGCGCGTCGTCGCCCGCCGAGACGTCATCGCCCGTTGGGCAGACCGGCTGGAGAGGCCTCGATACGGTGTTTGTTCCGTGGATGCCTTCCGGCCGGTGCTGATGCAGTTGTTGGAAAGGCGGCACGGGGTGCTCTCCTTCCGACTCGTACAGGTCTTGACGGGGCATGGATGCTTCGGCAAGTACCTGTACAGGGTCGCTAGGAGGGAGAGAACTCCGTCCTGCCACCTTTTTTTTTTTTTTTTTTTTTTTTTTTTTTTTTTTTTTTTTTTTTTTTTTTTTTTTGACTGACAAGGAGTGTTAGCCTCAGATGGCTGTTACACCCTTACGCGGACTAGTGGTGAGCGCTGAGGGCTCTCAACCCAAAAAATTTAAGCAACGTGGCCCAAGGGCACCCCCTGTGGGGTACGAACCTCGGCTCGGGGCGTTGCTGAGGGCAATGTGGGAGGTCCCACTTTAGATTTATTTATTTTTGCGCGGCACGGTTTCGCACCTCGACGGCGAGGACGGAACCGTGGTCTTTTCTTTGTTGCGGCTTCGCGGGCCGTGTATGCTGTATTCTGAGCTATCGTGATCTCGTCGTCGGGCTCGTCGAGAGCAAGTCTCGGTCGAGTGACCTTCGAGATGCGGGACGGGATATAGTTGGTCGCAGCGACCACTAAGGGGTTGGGGTGTGTTGTGGCAGAATCAAAATATCTACAGGCACACTGTTTCATATATTGCCTGATGGTCGGCAAGTGCAAGTCGATGTGGAGATCGGCATTGCGTATGAACCACGGTGCGCCCGTAGCCTTACGCATGAACCTATTCTGAAGTGTTTGTAGCCTATGGATCCTGTGTGGCCTAACGTGAGCGAATACTACACTGGCATACAACATGATGGGGCGTATGCAGGCAGTGTAAAGACGGATTTTCGTCCTGCCACCACTGCGATTGCGACGAGGACACGGCTCAGCATACGCTCGAGGTCTGTGCCGCTTGGGCAGAGCCGCGTCGTGCACTCGTCGCAATCATCAGTGCCGACCTGACACTGCCGACCATCGCTAGGGAGATGCTCGGCAGCATCAGGAATTGGGACGCGGTCGCAGCCTTCTGCGAGGCAGTTATCTCGCAGAAGGAGGCGGCGGGTCGCGAGCGCGAGGAGCATAGCCTCGATGATGCGACCCGCTGCCGGCGACTGGGGTGGCGCAGGCGGGATTACCTGCGTGCAATGCCGCCCTTTTTTTTTTTTTTTTTTTTTTTTTTTTTTTTTTCACGCTGTGGAAATGCATTTACGCACTATCCCCCGCCGGTTACAGACAGGGGAGTGTGTGTGGGACTCGCCGGCCACAGAAGTGACCGAAATACCCACTAAAACCACAGCGGCCCCTTCCGCGCTTTTACGAGGTGCCGGAGAGATCGTCTGATGACATTCTATCCCCGACACCCCAACGCTTGGCCGTCTGGCCACGTCCTGTCATCATTCAGGGCGGTGGAAGGAGGAGCGCATAACGGCGTCTCCTCCTCCCTGGTCGCCGCCGGCGGAGCGAGTCTGCGGACGCAAGTGCCTCGCGTGCCCGCTCCGCGGCCTCCTTCCTTGTAATGACAGCCTCACAGAAGGAGGCCATCGACGACCAACAGCTGTCGCTGCCGAGCATCTTCGAGATGATGGTCGACAACGACAGGTCCGCTGTTCCCATGTCCGTTGACAGGACGTGGCGCTGAGGCCCCCAGGCGGGGCATACTTCTAGTGTGTGGCGCGCATCGTCGATTAGCGCGCCACACTCATGGCATCCTGGGGCCTCTTCTCTTCCAATTTTGTGCAGGTACTTACCGAAGACCCCATGTCCGGTAAGCACCTGCACCATCCTAAATGTAAGGCTGCCGTGCCTTCTCCTGAGCCAGCGGTGGAGATGCGGCGCAACCGCCTCCACAGTCCCCCGCCCTGCTACGGGGGACTCTAGATCCTCCCTCCACCGCCGGATGACTTCCCTTTGGGCCACTTCCTGAACTCTGCCCAATCCCCTTGTGGAGACTCGCTCGCCGTTGACTCGCGATGTGGCGCGGAACCGGTATATTTCTGCCAACGCTTCCGCCACCAGTGCCCAAGGGGGGTCGCCCGCCAGCAGTGTTGCCGCAGTCCAGGATACAGTACGGTAGCCCCTAATAGCCCTTACCGCGATGACCCTCTGCGGTCGACGCAGGAGGGCTCTGTTGCGGGCGGTGAGGGACTCCGACCAGATAGTGCAATGCCGCCCTAGCCGAGGCCGCGGGTGACGTGACCGGGGATTAGTCCGTCACCCGCCGAGAGGCCGACCGCGTGAGGAAAGACCGACGTCCTCCCCGAGGGGAGGATGTCGGTCGATGGGAGGGTGCCCCGGGTAGGGGGGTATTCCGTCGGGCCGACCACCGATGACAAGTAACCCTGCTCCAGTGGTCGGCCCAATGACGAAGGCGACGTGGTGTTCGGGTGGGTTACGGGTGTTGCGTGCTTAAGCCCCTTTGTCGCCCAGGACGGAGTGGTGCGGAGGCGCGCCGACCGCAGCCCACCCCAAAAAAAAAAAAAAGGATTGATGTATTGATGTTGGGTGATTTCCTCGCTACAAATAAAGAATTTTGCTCGCCTGAGTTTAGAATCGTAAAAACTTCTTTGTAAGTAAATTTTTGTTTATCTTTACTACCATGTTTCTAGTAACCTAATCTCTAGTACCAACTTAGATATAATCTAACTCGTTTTGAACTGATGTGAGTTTATTTTATTTTCATAGCTTATTTTTACATTAAACTTGTCATTGTTTATTCTTGAGGTTATTTCCCTCACAGCTTTGCGAGCTTTAACCACTTAACTCTTATTATTTTCTTATTAGGAACATGTAAAAATACTTTGTTGGGGATTTTTATTGATGTATTTTTGCACTGAGGTACTGCACACCACTTATAAACTTTGGAATTCATTTTTATCACAAGAATTAATTTAATGTTTTGTTTACTTTCTTCGCTACACATAGACACAAGGACGTGGTTACCTTAACGTGACGTAACAGCCGACGCCATGACACCGGCGAGCTGTTTTCGCGCTATATTTAAAAAAATTTGGAAAAATTGTTTTAAACTTCTTTAAACATAAATTTATTACCGAAATATAGGTTTTTTCGTAAATAGTAAGTGTGTGCCCACATTACGGAAAAGGATTTCAAAATCTTTCGTCACGCCTATTGAGTACCTACCTACACAATAATCGGTAATTATAGTCGGTATTTAACATTTGCAGTATTTTTAGACAAGAAGTTCTTGCTTTTTTATTTTCATCAAAATACTGACGTCCACTTCCAGCCATTTTGTAAATGTATCAATTAAAATAATGTTTTATAGCAATGACGCGCCAAGCAAAGCCCTGTGTTACCTAATTATAAAATAATGGTTATTTATTGTTAACAATAGTAAACCGCTAAATGGAGATTCTTTGTTTATATATTTTTAAATTTGATTACGCAAACGGAACCAAATGTTACCACAAATTTTTAGAATGCCAACATAACGTAGCAAATTCCTCAAAATTCTGATGTCATTCGTGACGTATTACCTCCACTCTTCCTTACTGGAGGAACCTCGGAATTTCCTCAAGTTTACGACTACTGTCCATTTACATTAACTTGACACGTGAGTGATTGGCAGCTCCATCCGACGTCCTCGTCACGTCCTCGACGAAGAGGACGACAATATCACACTCGCTCAACAAAGAGCCTACACGGCCCGCGAGGCCTTAAGAAATAAATATCCGCGGTTCCGCCCTCGCCGTCGAGGTGCAAAACCGCGACGCGCAAAAGTCACGACTAAAAACGTGGGTACGCCCACTTTGCCTTCAGCGACGCCCCAAGCCGAGGTGCGTTCCCCACAGGGGGAGCCTTTGGGCGATGTCGCTTAGCATACTTTTCTCCGGGTTGAGAGCCCTCAGCGGTCACCCATAGTCCGCGTCAAGCTGTCAAGGCCATCTGCGGCCAACAGCTGTACACACAAAAAAAAAATTGATTGGCAGCATTGCGCTCTCAGTCGCCATCTTGCTAATAGTCAGATCGCTTGCTACCTAATGCAGTTTTAGTGTATTTTTGTTTTTTGTGACTTAATAACATGCCAAAAGTTGTGAAAAGTGCCAAAAGGCAAACTATACTTCAAGTATATGCCTTTTGTGAAAAAGAAAAACCCAGAATAAGCTGCTTATTCCATTAGAACAAGTTCGGGCCAGAGTTGCCGCCATGACCGGTATGCTTTTAGGGTGACCAGTTTCATAATTATATTCTGCTTAATTTTTTGATTTATTTTTATATCTATAGAGTCATACATTTTTAGATTAGATTTAAATTAGAGGGTATTCATATGTTCAAACTTTATGGTGGCTTAGAAGTTAGACGCAAAAAGGACTTTGTGTATATACATTAAAGTCAAAAATTCTTAAGTGGCAACGCGACAGTTGTGAGCAATTAAGTACTTTTAGTTTTTTAGACTTACTTTTTAGCTCCTCGCATAGAATTTTTAAATATGAACTCCCCTGATATTTCCTTGCCACTCCACTTCTATTGATCATCGCATGGTGATATATAGCCTATAACCATCTGCGATGAATGGGCTATCTAATTTTAAAAGAATTTTAGCTAGTGTGCAGGTTTTAGACTTCACTGCAATTAACTACCTTTACGGATTCTATCGCATCCATTGAAGTCAAGTTTTTCCAGATGTATCGGAATCAACTGTTACCCGTATTCATAGGCAAGAAAGGCAATCTAGTCTTTCATCAGAATTACCTGGACCTTCAAAATTGTCAACACCAGGCAAATCCAGACCAAATCGAGAAAAAAAGATAATTATCGACGATTTTGACGTATCTGCAATTCGTCAAAAAAATTTATTATTCTACGCTGTAAGAAAAGAGATTCCTACAATAAATAAGCTACTTGTGGAATTAAGAAATGATATAAATTTTCAAGGTGGACGTTCAACACTATGGAAAATTATAAAACGCCTGGGATTCGTTTTTAGAAGATGTCAATCTAAAAGGAAAATTTTAATGGAAAGGACTGACATAGCTGCCTGGCGGTATGATTATTTACTTAAAATTAAAAAGTTTCGAGAAGAAGGTCGGACTATTGTTTATTTAGACGAGACTTATATTCACTCGTCTTACGCCGTTAAAAAATGCTGGCAATCAGAAACTGTGGAGGAGTTATTATCCAAAGAACCGAATACGGGTCGCCGATGGTTAATAGCACATGCTGGAACTAGCAATGGCTTTATAAACAATGGCCTATTACTATTTAAATCACAAACGAAATCATCCGATTACCACGATGACATGAATAGTGAAAATTTTATTAAATGGCTAGAAACACAGATCCTGTCAGCTTTGCCGCCTAATTGTGTAATTGTGATGGATAATGCACCTTACCATACGGTACAAATTAATAAAACTCCGACAATGGCAAATGTAAAAGCAGACATGGTCGCATGGCTAGAGGCTCAAGGGTTGTTATTTTCTCCTAATTTAACCAAAAATGTTCTATATGAGCTAATAAAAAAACATAAACCAAAGCCATTGTATAAGGCGGATCACTTAATTGAAGCTCACGGCCATACTTGTTTGCGGCTACCACCATACCATGCAGATCTGAATCCAATTGAGTTGATATGGAGTGTTTTAAAAAGACGTTTTGCAGAAAAAAATGTCGCACAAAGAGATGATAACGTAGAATCGCTAATAAAAGAATCATTCGCTTCAATTGATAGCGAAATGTGGAAAAAGAGTGTGCTCATATAATTAATATTGAGGAAGATTATAGAAAAAAAGATCAAATTATTGACGATGAGAGTGATCGATTTTTACTCCACATTGGTGATAGCGATAGTGACGAAAGTGATAGCGAAAATGACTTCGATGACGAAGATGATATCGTTCGATTGCATCTTGCAGACCATAATTATTAAACCCTATGTTGAAATATTTCGTCCTCTCCATACTAATATAAAAAGGCAAAATTTGAGAGTTTGTGACCCCTACAAGGGGGTAATTTCTGGATCTACTAAACCGATTTTGAAAATTATTTTATCAGTTGAAATCCACGTTATATGTGGCAACATATTAACCTGAAAAATAAAATAAAAACTTTGTCGCAATTGTTTCGACTGAACCCTATTTTTATTGCATAAAGTTGTAGACATGTGACGGATCACTTGATAGAAAATGTCAGCCATGACTATTAAACTCAAGAAAGTATAGCCAGGCCCACTGCCTTGCTGTACTTTACTATAGTTAACAAAATCACTACTTGGTTAATGATATAATCTAATTAATATATGTCTAATTACGATCGAAACACATGTTTTACAGTCGAGTAAAAGGGAAACCATGCCACCAAGCTGATCGGCCTTAATATTTGAACAAGCATCACATGGTACTCAAACCTACCACCAGTATTTATAAATTATACTGACGTGCATTTTGTAGTCGCCCTGTGCGATTGCCGAGAGGATGAAATTGGTGGTAATATTTGTTGACAATAATTATTTAGCAATAATTATTGTCAACAAATATTATCACTATTAATCATAATAATAGATTTTAATTAATTTTTCCCTATATTGTGGGAGTATAGACCCTGCTTCACCTAACAACACTAAACAAAATCAGTGCTACTAATCAGTAATGGTGTAAAAGTAACGAAAGAAAGCGTACCCGTATGTATTCGTTACTAGAAGAATGAGTACTCGTTACTTTCGTTACGTTACGTTACTCGTTACTTCTGATACCTGTATCTTAGGACACCGAATCGAGTCGTATTCCGTACCCTTACAGTATAACGTCGCGGCATAGCAACATTCGTTATTTGTAGAATACATTTGTATACCAAGCTGCGTAAGGTGCATTTTTCACTTTACCGTATGTTGAACCCGATTTGTGTTAAAGTTATTCTAAGTTTAGCTTCATTTAATAGGTAACGTGTAAAACTACAAATGAACTATTAACAGAATCTACAAATTTTGCAATGGATTTACTATTTTAAAAATGTTGACATAAGCTCATTGTATATGTTATTTCCAATCTTAAACTTTGTCTACAAACACAATACATTCAACAAATAGTAAAAAAAATTAACGACGAATTACCAGATTATATTTTACTTATCAAACAAACATCGTTCTTTGTAACGTATATCTTTAAATTAACAGAATAAGCGCGCGAATGCATAATATAATACGATCAGCAAACGTTACCGGCATCAACGTTACTTGTGTGAACTAAAACATTGCGGGTACCCATCATACGAAACATGCGAGTAACGAAATGGATTCGTGAGTAACGTTTCGTTACTTCGTACTAACTGGCGCACCCGTTACTCAGTACCGAATACATACGGTTTGCTACAGTTCTACTAATCAGTTCACGCGTAAAGTTAATGTGAACGGATAGTATGAATACCGATGTTGAGGAAAGTTCGAGGCGATCCTCGAATCTTCCTTACCTGAGTGTGAGTGGAGGCGATCTCGAGGTTACGACTTAGAATACGGGGGTCACTCTTGTGTACGCCTTGTTTTTAATTACAAAAACAAAAAATGTTTTAAATAATTTATGGGCTACGTCACTTAAATAGTAAAATAAAATATAGCTGTTTTGAAGTGATTACGTCAAACAGCAAAATTCGCGATGCACAGACACAAACCAAGACTTTTGACGCGAATGTCAAAATGTCATGTAGCGCGGACTTTTGACGCGAATGTCAAAATGTCATGTAGCGCTTTTATATTTTTTTCATTGTTTTAGTGTTTTACGGTGTTATATTGAATAATTTTGTTGATATTTTATGTAATATAATGTTGATAGAACGCTGATATATAGTGAATATGATATAATAGCGAATTGCGTGCATTTTTACATTCTGTCAAATTTCCCAGAAGGAGCTTGATTTGGCTATCAACACCAAATCGATGCTAACGACGGACTACTTACGAAGACTAAAGACGTGACTAATTAATTAATTAATTATAACTCGACATTGGCACCAATAGCTCATATTATTGCAGCTCATTGCCATTAATCAAGAAGAAGAAGTCATGTAGCGCTTTTATATTCTTTTCATTATTTTAGTGTTATAAAGTGTTGTATTCAATAATGTTGCTGATATTTTATGTAATATAATGCAGATAAAATTCTGAAATCTAGTGAAAATGATATATGTAATAGTGAATTACGTGCATTTTAACATTCTGCCCAAATTACCTGAGACGCATGACTTGTATCAGCACCAAGTCATGCTAACGACTGAGTGAAAGACGTGAATAATAATCAATATACTCGACACTGGCACCAATAGCTCATATTATTGTAGCTCATTGCCATTAAGAAAGAAGCCATTAACTAAGAAGAAGAAGAAGACACAAACCAATAAGCTAAAATTGTGGCATGGCTATGACCGCGGTAAAATGACACTTCGTCTCGCCCACCTCGTGCACTGAGCATGTCCTGGCACAGCGCGAAAATTCATGAATTCAGTTTCGGTTTCGGCCGTATTTTCGGCAGAATTATGCGTAAGCGTAAGTCTTTGATTATCAGCCAAAATATAAACTAAGCCGAAACCCGTTTCTTGGCCAAAACTAGGCTGAAATCGAAATTGCAGTCGGACCCTTATTAAGTATCTTATTCGAAATCCCTGTCAACTAAGCAAAGTCATTATATTTAATAACAGTTTAATAACAATTTGTCCTGACAGCTCCCTCCCTTCAAATTCTTTTGCTCGTGTATGTACCGAAGGCTTCAGTTCAACAAAGGAATTGGTAACCCTGAAATTAATAGTCTGTGTGTTTATATTGGGCGAAGTTATTTGAACGAAATGGCTGCAGACTATAATATTTAGATTAAATTGAAAAATGCACACTTACGCTAACTGTAACAGTCAGCGTAGCGTGATATTTGCAATTATTTATTACTTTCAAGCATAGGATTCCCTGCCTAACAGTAGGATGCTGGTTTAAGAACTGAGAAGAAAGTATGAATAAACTATCATGACAATCATACATTTTTCGTCTACGTTACAATAGCGAGTGTGCATGTTTTTATTTCTATATATTTAAAATCTAAAATATAGTGCAATTTTACTTTTAGATTTACTAATATATAGTTCTACGTAAGGAAACTATATAATGTGATTACTCATTCGAATATCTGACTAGTATTAACAAAAGAAGTCTTATCCATGATTTTCTTCAAACGATATTGCTCTCCCAGTCTGTGTTACGGGGCAGCCCTTTATCGACAAATTAAAACTCAAAATGTTCAAGAAAATGTGAATTATTTATGTAAATATCTAAATATAAGTGAGAATGAAGCACAATACTTGACTATGAAACAACCTGTTATTGCTAAATTGAATAAAGAAAGACTCAAAAGTTTAGTGGAGTCTGTAAATGAAATAGGATTTTCTAATGAAGTACTAGCCAAAGAACCTTCATTCTTTGGCATATTGCCAATAACCTTAAAATTTCGTCATAAAGTCCTGAAGGAATGTGGAATAGAAAATGTTACTCCTACACTGCTGACGACGTATCTTACAGTAATGAAACATATGACTATAGGTGAATTAAAAAAATCGCAATCAATAGCGACCCACATTAATGTTGAAAATAGATTAGCAAGGTACATGACGCAATGGCCGACATCCTTGACAACCTTGATTTATGAGGATGTGGACAAATTAACACTATATTCGTTACGATTGAAAATAATACAAAGATATCTGGAGCTTGTATTAGATCTCACAAATGAAGCATTCTATAGAGGCATTGAAACATATCCAACGATTAAACATAGACCTTTAGAATATATAAATGATACATTATCAATATTGCAATCAGAAATTATGATACCAAATTATAAAATTAAATCAAATATATATTTAATTCATGCAGATCCAGAAAATTTAAAGAATATAATTTATCAAATCCGGAGTATAGGAGGCATTGACATAAAAGAAGTTATTAGAATGCATCCAAAGATAGCTTTAAGGAACTGCCAGACGCTACAAGAAATGAAAAGACTATTAGAACAGTATGGTATTAATAACGAAGCACAAAGAAGATGCTTTGATATCTATACTTTAAGTCCTGATTCAGTCAAAGAAAGGTTGGAGAAGGCAAAAAATATGCCTGAATTCAGTCTGTATTATAATCATCCTAGATTTCTTAAAATGATACATTATAACAATACAGCAAGAACAAGATTGAATAAATTATATGAAAATAATAAGAAATGTCTTAGTCTCAATATTCTCTCGGGTAGTGCGGCACATTATGAAGTATTTGAGAAAGCCTCTGGTGACAAATTAGGCAAAGGAAAAGATCTAATATTTTGCATATCTCAAGCATTTGGAAAAAAAATTAAAAAGTCCCACATACAAGCTATTATTCAGAGGCATCCTTTTTGGGTACACACTCCACTTGTTTCAGTGAAATATGTATATGACCAATTATCTATTCAATTTTCTGATCATGATATATGTGAAAACTGCCCTATTTTACTATATCCATGGAAGAAAGTGAGAGATATTTTGAATATGTTACGGAAAAAGAATTTACAAGAACATTATCCAATATTCCATGATAACTTCAACTTTGAAGATTTGAGTAATTCACAGAAATTAAGTTTAGTCCTTTATATTATGGAAAAGAATCATTACTTTTCTGGTAATGGTGTATGGCTAGAAGAAAGAAGTAAAAATGGTGAAAATACTTAAAATACATTAATATAATACTTATATTTGGAAACAGCAATGTGTACAAATAAAATCATAAAATTAGTGTGATATATTTTGTGGATGAACCCTTTGGGTCTGAGATAGTAGTTGTCTGGCATTGAGAGTTAGAGAGTACTCATACATCATCTAAGCAATATATCTAAAGCAATAAATTTAATAATTTATTTTTTCTTTTACTTAGTCTAGTAATACAAAACCAGAATTATTTTAGTTTATTTCTATTGCCTTAATAGGCATAAACTAAGACCAAAATTATAATAGAAAGAGGTCTTACTTAGGAGGTTGGTGCTATGTAATTGCCAAGCTGATGTTCTCAAATAAGTAGAATTATTGCTGTGAGACCTGTAAAAGCAAGCATAGATGTGGATATGCTCCCATAATAGACGCTTATAGAATTAAGCCACGAAGGCGGCAACAATAGATTTCACGTGGAATGCTTTAAGTGCTTCAGAAGTATCTGTTGCACCTACACGAGTCTTTGTTCAAAAGACCAGGACAGGCTACGATATCAAGGTTGCTATGTGGCACCCATATTTTGCAAATTAATTGATGTGGAAACAAATTTGGCAGGGTGATCACCGTCGACCATTCATCACATTAAAAAAGTGTAAGTCGTATACGGATACGACTTACTCTTTTTTAATGTTCTTTTTAATCGCCTTTTCCATAATAATTATATATGTACGAGATGTGTTAAAAAAATAATGGAAATTTTCGTTTTTCGAAAAATATATTATTCATTTGTCTTCATTAATGTAGTCTCCTTCAAAATAGTCCCATTAATGTTGTCGCCTTCAAATTAGATAAAGGTGGGCATTAACTCGTTAATCTGGTAATTGTTAATTAACGAAGTTAACATTCTGCTTAACGGATTAACTTTTAAATTAACTTTAAAATATGTTAACGCGCTTATTAACTTCCGTTAAATTGAACTGCCGTTAACTTTAGTCTGTTACATTAGTCGTTTGTTGATATGCTGTCATTTTGTTTCTTTGAATTATGCGCCACGCCACGCTTGTAAGTTCCACGACGCCTGCGCCGCCCAAGTCACCGGCGGCGTATCATGTCATGAGCCTAGAGGAGTTCCTCTCGTGCACGAGCCGCCTTCTCTTTCCTGATATAACTGCTACACGGAAGGCGACGACCGTTTCCCAGTTCCTGACGGCGACGAACATCGCCCTAGCGATAGTCGGCACCAATGATTGCGACGAGTTCAAGGCGCTGCTTTGTCCACGCGGCACACACTACGAGCGTGTACTGTACTGTGTCATCGTCGCAATCGCAATGTTGGCAGGACGGTGTACTCTCCTTCCTTACGACCGTGTGCAGGTACTTGGCGAAGCTACCATGCCCCGTCAATACCTGCTCCAGTCGAAAGGCAAGCACCGCGTGCCGCCGACCCAATCACTCATCAGCACCGGCCGGCAAGCCTTGACGGTCTAAATACCGTACCGAGTATCGAATACTCTTTTCATTTGATACCGATACCATGGTTTTCATTCGATACCATATGAGTAGGGTACGTTGTTGAACAGTGAACCAAGCTTTTTTCTAAGTCTTATAACTTGCTAGAAAACAAAGCTAACAATCTCGCTTATGTGCCATCTCTTAGGTAATTTTATGTGGTTTATCAGAATCAGGGTTTAGAGGATCAGGAAAACAAACAAGACCATAAAAGAAGTTTACTAAAAATTTGGAAATTTGGCTCACTGTGTACTATGGGTAGTTTACACTGAACCACGCGTATTTCAACAGTGAACCATAATTTTATTACTAGTAAAAATATGCTTATATTTCGTAAATGATACCACTCAATCTTTTGCCGACCGCGTGAGGAAAGACCGACGTCCTCTCCGAGGGGAGGATATCGGTCGATGGGAGGGTACCCCAAATAGGGAGTATTCCATCGGGCCGACCACTGACGTCAAGTCACCCTGCTCCGGTGGTCGGCCCAACGGCGAAGGCGACGTACATCATGGGTGGGTTGCGGGTGTGTGTGCTTACGCCCCTCTGTCGCCTCGGACGGAGTGGTGCGAGGAGCGCACCGACCGCAACCCACCCCCAAAAAAAAAACCACTCGATCTTTTAATCAACCATTTTTTATTTCGCCATACATAATACAAATTATTTTTTTTTTAAACAAAACTTTCTTTTCTTCTGAAAAAAAATTATGTATTCTACAATTAAAATTGAGCCATTTTAAAAGAACCGCGAATAAAATAAGCTTAAGATATTAATTATGACTTCAATTATAAATTGTTAACACAGTATTTTGCAGGTTTTTACCGCCGTCCTAATAGAGTCACCATTTTGTACCATTTGCAAAGCTGACATCATATCGTCTTTCTTGTGTTTTCCTATTTTTCTTTCCTTATTTTTTGGTCTTGGCATCCTAAAAAACATTAGGTACCAAAAATATTATTGATTTGCCGTATTACACTATTAAAGAACAGAGAACCATACTTTTATTCGGACCTGGTTCACTGTCCAATACACACATTATTGAGCTTATAAAAATAAAAAAAAATAGGTTATACACTGATTTTGCAAAGCAATAACTTCATAAAATACCAAAAACTACAAAAAAATTAACACCATATGGCTTTTGTTCCTATAATTAATAGCAAAATATACAAAAATTGAGACACTTACGTGAGAATACTATGTATTTTTAGCAGAAAAAGGTGCCTACGAAGCATGTTTTAACATGATCGGTCAAATTGGCACCTTCTCAGTTTTTTGAATATGGCGGTGGCTCAGTGTATCTGGTTGGTTCACTGTTCAACAACCGACCCTACTCATTAGTATTGATTCATCCCTAGTTACATGTGACCATTATAGTGTAAGCAAATAGTGATCCAGCGTTTTTTTTTTTGTTGTTAAATGTTTTCGTCGTCTCAGCTCATACATGTCCCACTGCTGGGCTCGAGCCTCCTCCACAATAGGAGGAAAATTGTATAAGGGTTGCAGCAGTATTCTTAGCGGCTCACACACAGCATATTTGCAAATATAATAAAATATTACATACAAATATAGGTATTTTCTGTTAACTACAATTTGACCTAATTTTTATTGTAGTCCAATCGAATATAAATGCACAAAAGACACTGACCTTCAGTCAAAAATGTCTGCCTTTCATGCAGAAGACTGATTTTGCACGAACCCATACCATTTCGAAAATCTGGATGTGCATTATATATTTTTTTTCAGTTATATTCGTCACTCTTTTAATCAATACTTTCATAGTTTCACAGTTTGCTGAGGCTTTTAGCCTGTAGTTTCTACAATCTTCCGAAAAATTCCTGTTATACAGCCGTATTATGTATTCTGTCTTGAGGTATACCCAGTTTAGCTATGTTTTTACCAGATTGCTTATTCTAGTCATGACCAGAAAGTGGTCTGCATGGATACCAACACTGAGATACACCTGAATGATTACAATTTCCATACTGAGTCTTTCATCTACTATAATCAAATCAATGATAGTCTTTATTTTTCGTATATATGTTTATGTATCTTTTTGTGATCAAAAATTGTTTTTCACACAAAGGTCCCATTCCTAGCTCACGTCAAGTAAACTTTATTGGGATGAACTTGAATGGGATGTTGTTTGTAAATGTTTATGAGTGGCATAAACAAAATCTCATTTGACGTTCACCAAAAGTAAATAAAACAGAGGAACTAACGGATTTCAAAATGTATTTATTATAAAAGAATAATAGTCACCGTGCAAAGAAACTATATGTCCAAAGAGAGAAGTTTATTAACTGAAAATACGTCAGTGTATTAAACACACTTATTATATTTTTAGTCTGGGCATTTCTATTGGTTAATGGTTGGCAGCATCGTGATACTAACGTCAATATAGCCATGAATAAGAATTTGTTATAAAAAAATTAACGTCAATACCTTTTCTTAGTTCAAATTCCCGTAGTCTGTGGTAGTGGAAAAATGGCGAACTTCTTCCCCCGATCTCTCGGCCTTACCCAAACATTTCTTTTGAAAAATGGAAGTAAGGTAAATGTGAAATTTGTACCGTACTGCATTTCGATTAAAAAATGTCCAGTAATTTATATCATTATCGCAATGGACCCTTAAACTAAGCATAAATAAAAGCATTTACAATGAACATTTCTATTAAAATATAGTGAATTAGGATTCCATCACTACATATCTGCCCGAAATTATTAAATAATGACTATTTTATAGTAGCGGACCTTGACCATATTGTAAAATATATTTATAAATTTGACCTTGTCTATTTCAGCTATCGTGACCTTACGTCATATCTACCATGTCTCTATGATAGTTTAATTTTGCCAATGATATGGTATGATCGTTTAACTTCATCAATTTATCCTTCATAGCTGATCATATAAATATAGAGTTTAGGTTTTTGCAATTTGTTACCGCGGTTTTATTATTAGATTTCATCCTGACTCGACTTAAACATATGACCGGCTATTTTGGTGCGTAACGTCTGTAATCTTGTGATTGTGTATCTGAACACCTTCTGGTTTTTTTTATTGTTATTATAAATTTACCTATTAGTAATTTATGTTGATTCATTAATTTCGTTTAACATTTCACACATATTAAATTATTTCGACCTCATACTACTTGTCAAATGTCAAATATACAGTTAATCAGCTGACTTTTACCGTAAAGAAAGCACAACGATAGTACTGTGTAACCATGTGTACTAACTTAGAAAGGCTTTTTTATTAGCTTGCCATCTTAATGCAACTTATGCATACTAAATTATTGAGAAGAATTTATATTAAAGTTATTTATTATATTTGTATATGCAATTCTCTCTTAGTATTAAAAGCCTGCCATAGTAATGCCATGTATTCAGTTTACCTATTATTGAAAATTTGTATAAACAGTAGAAAAATTTTAATAGTATATTTCTGATAGGGGTTGGTCTTCAAATATTATTTATTACTCTATTTCATCATATTCTAGACTAGGCAACCTGCTCTCGCTTCGCTTCAGTCGCCTTACCCGCGTAGTAACCGTTTCCGTGGGCATACCGGGACAAAATATAGCCTATGTTACTCCCTGATATTATAGCTTTCCAATGGTGAAAGAATTTTTGAAATCGGTTTGGTGGTTTAAGCGTGAAAGCGTAACAAATAAACAAACAATCAAACAAACTTACTTTCGCATTTATAATATTAGTAAGGATGCGCCACTGCTAGCCTTAAGCCTCCCCTACAATGGGAGGGTAACTAACTTATTATATTATGATGGTCAGAAGGGTTTTATTTTGAGTTTTCTTTCTCTTGCATAGATGTTATCTGTACTTAATATCCTTTAACTATTTTTCTTGTACCAACCCGTCTGACCAGCGTGGTAGGTCAGTAGGTAGGTAGCGAGGTAGGTCAATATCTCTCCTGTCATGGAGGAGGCTCGAGCCCAGCAGTGAGATGTATATGAGCTGAAATGATGATGATGAACCATTTTTATCAGGGTGATAAATTGTATTCTTACTCAGTTATTACACGGTAGAAATTAATCTCTATCCTTATAATATTATTATTTATAGATATGACTCAATTACTTATCACAGACAGTGCAATAATAAAAGATATAGATTTCCTTATGATTTATCTCAAGACAGATTTACGCATATAACTATTACACAACTGAAATGTGAGATTGTATGGGGTGCATTATCATCTTAAATTTCGATATTTTTTAAATATTTACACAGGTTGTCAATTGCTTTGAATTTAAACATTTTCCAAGCTTATCAATGTGGGTGCCTCTAGGTGTACACTAACTACAAGGGAGTTCCAGTGTTATAAAGAAAATATATTATCTAGGAGGTTAAATATTGTAAATTCTAGTAGATAAATTTTGTACTAATAAACTTGAAACAAAGCTGCCCATTAAAGTGATATCATAGACAATTTGTCCCTCTATAAGTCTCTATAATTAAAGTAGGCGCTTGCCCATTATTGCCATAATCTGCTAAAGCTGGTAGAAAAGCCCTAAAGCATCAAGTCTTCTGTTTAAAATATCTCCAAAATATATCCTTAAAGTGAAATATTTAAACAGCTACATTTAGTGTTATCAATTATTAGCTGGGAATAAATCTGATTATATTATTTAAACATATTAATACTTATTATTTACAATAGACAGCTAGGTCTAGTAGGTTCCTATTGAAATTATCGTAAATAGCAATAACTCTGGTCCAGGGGTTCGCAGACGTTGCTGATCACTTGCCCTGTAACCACTTTAAAATTGAGTTTATTGCCTATATATATATATATATATATATTTATACAATTCACCACACCCTATCTTACCCATGGATGTCATATAAGATGACTAAGTAATATTATATGTATATAACATCTATACAAGAGAAGGAAATCTCAAAATAAACCCTATACCAACCTGTCTGACCAGCAAGGTATAGTAAGGTCAATTGCCCTCCTGTTGTGTAGGACACTTGAGCCTAACAGTAGGATGTATATGAGCTGAAATCTGATTTTAATATAATGTAATTTTAGTTGGTTGGAGCAACACACAACAAACTCCCAAGCACACAGCAAGTCCGCAACTTGAATGTTCATGAATATATAAGTTATACTCTACTTCGTGATCATGGCATTCCAGTACCAAAATTCAATGTGGCAAAAACTAAAGAAGAGGCAGTGCAATTTGCCAAAGATCTTAACTCGCAAGATATGGTTCTTAAAGCTCAGGTAAATTTAATTGTACATAGTTTCTAGTTAATGTTTCAGGTAACAAGTATTTTCTGAGATAGCAAAATTGCAGAAGTATAGTGGTGTTGTTTTTTAAAAATTTGTTTTCAAATTCTCTTCAAGAATTGCCAACCCATTTCTTGAGTGATGTTTGCAAGATGTTTTCGAAATGTAGAGTTGTGTATAACATTAGTGATTTCCAACCACTCATCCATCCATCTATCACCCATCCATTTATCACCCATCAGTCCATAGATGTTCACTGTTGGACATAAGCCTCCTCACGAGAATGCCACTTGGTACAGTGCTATGCTACTTGCATCCAACGGTGCCTGCGACTTTCAAGATGTCATCAGTCCACCTAGTAGGGTGCCGTCGTTCGCTCCATCGTTCGATTCGTGTTCGCCACTCGAGAACCCGCAACGGTTATCAGTACGACGAGCGGTGTGGCGTGCCCATTGCCATTTCAATGTGCTAATTTACCAGTCACTCAAGTTTTCAAAAAGGCTACGGTATGATAGACCACATTTTCAGATTTTAACAAAAATATGTCGGTGTATTAAAGTGCATATAAGAATGCCTCCTTGTCCATCTGCATTCAATATAAGATTATGACACCAATCTAACCGAAGAATGGTGCTAGACTGACAAATTTTATTTGTATTGCCGGTGGCTATTCACTAAAAAGTGAAAAATAAATATAGTTTAAAAAAACTAAAAAACACGCTTTCAACTAAAAAGTGTAAAATAATTTTCAATATAGGCAGAAAATAATAATGAAAGAAATATATTAATATTATTGTGAAAAAAGCGTGGGGTGCTCGATTTACGAAAATGTGCCACAAAGAGCTCCACGCTTGAAAGCGTGTTTTATAGTTTCTTTAAACTATATTTATTATTATTGCAAACAGTGGCAAACGAGCAAAACAGTATACCTGATGTTAAGTGATGCTGCCGTTCGTGGACCTTTGCTAAGCCGCTGGCTACTGTGATGAAAGTGAAGGAGTGTAAATGCGTGCAATGAGGTTCAGAGACATCACCAAAACCCACCCCACGTAAACACTTTCAGAAAGTTAGGCTTCCGGCTTTCGCTCACCGAACGAAACGCAGTAACGAATTGCTACTTACTCAAGACGTCGATTTTCTGCGAGAGTGTAGTACTGCCCCGGACGGACCGGCCCGCAGCTACAGACAGAAGACTGTCGACAGTGTGGTCCTACCATTCCGAAACTAAGACTTTTTTTTTTGTGGGTGGGCTGCGGTCGGCGCGCCTCCGCAGCACTCCGTCCGGGGCGACAGAGGGGGCTTAAGCACGCAACTCCCGCAACCTACCCGAAAACCACCTCGCCTTCGTCGTTGGGCCGACCACCGGAGCAGTTTTACTTGTCATCAGTGGTCGGCCCGACGGAATACCCCCTACGTGGGGTACCCTCCCATCGACTGACGTCCCCCCTCGGGGAGGACGTCGGTCTTTCCTCACGCGGTCGGCCTCTCGGCGGGTGACGGACTAATCCCCGGTCACGTCACCCGCGGCCTCGACTAGGGCGGCATGAGGCGCAAGTAGTTGCGCCTGCGCCGCCCCATTCGCCGGCTGCGGATCTCCTCATCGAGGCTGCGCTCTTCGCGCACACGATCCGCCGCCTCCTTCTGTGAGGTCACTGTCTCGCAGAAGGCTGCGACCGCATCCCAATTCCTGACGTTGTCAGGCAGCGTCAGGTCAGCACCGAGGATTGCGACAAGTTCACGGCGCTGCGTGGCCCAAGCGGCGCAGGCCTCGAGTGTATGCTGCGCCGTGTCCTCGTCGCAATCGCAGTGGTGGCAGGACGGTGTACTCTCCCTCCTTACGACCTTGTGCAGGTATTTGGCGAAGCTCCCATGCCCCGTCAACACCTGCACTAGTCGGAAGGAGAGCACCCTGTGCCGCCTTTCCAACCACTGCATCAGCACCGGCCGGAAGGCCTCCACGATTCGCACCCCGAACTGAGGCCTCTCCAGCCGGACTGCCCAACGAGCAATGACGTCTCGGCGGGCGTAGACGTGCCAGGCGGTGAGCTCCCTCAAGGAAACAACACTGCCCTCCCCGCGCACCCCCGACACCCGCCGATACAACTCGGCGAGCATTTCCGCCCCCAGGTTCCACGGGGGAGTCCCGGCCAATAGGCACGCTGACTCCGTCGCCACCGTGCGGTATCCGCGGATGGCCCTGACCGCCGTGACCCTCTGTGGTCGCCACAGAAGGGCCCTAAGTCGGACGGTCAAGGACCCCGCCCACACCGGTGCGCCGTACAGGGCCATCGACCGGATGACCCCCGCGTACAGCCGTCGGCCCGAGACTAAGACCTAAGACCCTGGACGGACCGCGGCTGTAGACAGACAACTGTCTACAGTGTTGTCCTACCATCAGTATTGGGTATATTATGTATTAATATTATGTATAGCCAACTGTGATTTTGTAATTAACGATTTTTTGGCAAAATCCACATCCAACTAGGTTAGCAGTACGTATTTGGAGGCTAAAGAAACTTTGATTCCAAAATATATAACTAATAAAAGTATTTTGTAATACTTTATACATGATTTTTGAACACTTAATTATATATTAAGATTTATTAATCTGTTTATTAATTTAAATTATATATTAAAATTTATTAATCCTTTAGGTTCTTGCCGGTGGTCGTGGACGAGGCGCATTCAAAAGTGGCCTCAAAGGCGGTGTCAGGATGGTATCAACGTAAGTAAATTTAAGTTAATCAGAATTATATATGTTTTCAAAGCAAATAAAACGCGGTTGAAAATTTAGGAGAAATCGTATTCGACGTCTCAGCTCATAAACGCATCGCTTAGCTCGAGCCTCCTCCAGCCATCAGAATCAGACATCAGCACACGGAAATACTTAATCGTTATCCGTGTGGTGACAGAGTAAGAATAAAATTCACCACCCTCTCAGATACAGCACCAACAAGACACTACAGGGGTGTCTTAAAAGATGACTAAGGGATTAAATATGCATATAACATCTATGCGAAAAAAAGGAAACTTTAGAAGAAACCAATACATCTGACTAGCGTGGTCTAGTAGGTCAATATCGCTCCTATTGCGGAGAAAGCTTGAGCCCAAAAGTGGGTCTTCTATGAGCTGATATGATGTGATGAACGTCCTATTGGATTTTCACAGAAAGTAATGTTTTTTGAACTTCGACGGCGACAGTCTTATTCTTAGTCTGATAAAAACGTTTAGATATTCGCATTCTATGATATGTTATATTAGAAGTGTTTAGAGCTCTGTAACCGTAATTGGCGGATATCCGAAATGAAAGTATATCCGAAACCACAATCGAATCTGATTTAAAAGAGTCAATTAATATCAGATAGAGTCGGAGCTCGAAATGGATGTGTGTACCTTGTAGTAGGTATATAATTAATTGTAATCCTAGAAATAAAGTTAAATTGTTACTTTTTAATTAGCATTTTTATAATTTCATAAAAAGATTGTATCCGTAATCGAAACTAAAATGCGTATCATATAATCCAAAATAATTTTATGGCAATAATCGTAATCGAAACCTATATAATTTTATTCTAATATATCTGATCTTTTAAGGCATAGGTGTCTAACAAATAACCGTGTGAGCATGAAAAAAGCCCAGTATTTTGACATTAATTTTATTTCTTTGTCTAGATAGTAGACGTTGAAATATAAGAGTGATCTTAGTAATGAATTTTGATAAAATGATATTGTATGACTTAACTGTGTCTTTATTATTTTGTTTTTAATATTTACTGTGATTTTATTTAGACCCGAAGTCGCCGGCGATTTGGCCAGCAAAATGCTCAATCAGTTATTGGTGACAAAGCAGACAGGCGCCGCGGGGCGTATCTGTAATATGGTCATGGTCACTGAGCGAAAGTTTCCCCGCAGGGAGTTCTACATTGCCATCATGATGGAAAGGAGCTTCAATGTAATTATATTTATTATTTTCGTGATTATTATTGATAACAGTAATACCCCAACTTACGCTACCGCGGTTTTTCTTTACGTGCTCAGGCCTTGGGTTTACCTTTTTATTCATAAAATATCAATTATTTTTTATCTTACATTTTGACTATATTCTTTAAAGTTATTGTCTTCTTTGAACTAGTTCCAAATAACCATTTTTTTGTACATTTAATATAAGCAAATACCCACTCCTAATTAAATCCCGACTTACACGATTTCGACTTACGTTATATCGCTCGGTCCCACCTCGTAAGCCCGGGCTATTACTGTAGAATACAGTACAGTACAGGTGGTATAAACGGTGACGGACTAAAAATGCAATTATTGCCAGCCGTTCTTTTCCAGTGAGTATCACGAATAAGCAGATAACGTCACAACTAACTCGTATGGCCATCGTGACGTAGTAGGTCCAGCAAAACTTATGCTAATAAGTATTTCACGTTTTACATACTAAAGTAACGCGACAAAAATCTGTCCATTTCATTTACTCGAATTTATCATGCATTTTGAATTAGAACATATTACCCATATTTTATATTCCGTGTGGTGACGGAGTAAGAATGCAGTTCACCACTCCCTATCTTGCCCGTGAATGTCGTAAAAGACGACTAAGAGATATAATATGCACATAAAGCCCCTCTACACGTCGGCGGATGCGTCCGCAGACGTCGTCCGATGCATCTGCGGATGGATCTCTGTGCGCCGTCCACACGTCTGTAGGTCGATCAGTCTTTATTGATTCTTGACGGACGCAACACGTACGTGCGTACGCACGCGAAATGGTTATTGAGACCGTAGCTGTTGCAGCTATTTATTTATAACCTTTAAGTATTATTTAAGTGTCCATCGCAGTAGTTATTAAAAAAAAATAAAGAAGAGGAAGGTGGTGGACGCTGTAATCAGCATACATAGAAACGGAATAATGTGGAAAAAATCATTTCCATAATGTATTTTTTGCCTTCCGTGTGGTGACGGAGTATGAATACAATTCACCAACATCCCCCACACATTCTTCTTACCCGTGGGTGATCGTACGAGACGACTAAGGGATATAAAACGCATATAACATCTATGCGAGAGAAGGAAAACTCGAAATAAAACCCTATACCAACCTATACCGACACGTCTGACCAGCGTGGTATAGTAGGTCAAATACCCTTCCATTATGGAGGAGGCCCGAGCCCAACAGTGGGACGTATATGGGCCGAGATGATGAAGATGATGATTTATTGGAATTTTTTTTAACACATCCTCCTGGACGCCATTTTTTTCGCAGGAATAGCGTGGATAACTAGCTTTTAGAACTATATGCAGAGCCATCCCGAGAATTTGATAATTTTGTTCGAATTTCTGCTTTATACAGCTCCAGGAATTTGAATGTTTCGTCAGTGCTCGTGTTAGCCATTTTAACGAGCAAATAAAAAAGGAAAAACGAAAAAATACTGCAGAAATCACGCGTGCATTTTCATCCGTTTCCTGATGAACACTGATGCGTCGTCAGACGTGTGGACGCAACACTCAGCGCTGGCGTTGAAACCCTTTGATCCGTGCTACAAAAACCGACATCTAACGGATTGGTGCCGGATGCATCTGCGGACGTCAAATACCTACCACAGACGAGCAAATCACCGCCTCTACACGTCCGCGGACGCGTCCGCCGATGACATCTGCGGACGCATCCGCCGACGTGTTGAGGGGGCTTAAGATCTGTGCAAGAGAAGGCAAATTAAATTAAATCCTATACCAAAATGTCTGACCAGCATGGTATAGTAGATCAAATTCCCTCCTAATGTGGAGGAGGCCCGAGCCCAACAGTGGGACGTATGTGGGCTGCGATGACGATGATGACCCATATTTTACATTATAAATCATCTTATCTCATATGCCAGTGCTGTAAGTGCCGGGCTTGAGTCCAGCTGTCTTTGATCAAATAATATCATCCTCATCTCGGTCCATATATGTCCCACTGTTGGGCTCGTGCCTCCTCCACTATGGGAGGGAAATTGACCTACTATACCACGCTGGTCAAACGCGTTGGCAAAGGGTTTTGTTTCGAATATTTCTTCTCTTGCACAGATGTGGTATGCATATTATAATCCAAGGGATTATAAATTGTCGTCTTTTAAGACGTGTGTGTCAAGTAAGTGGTCAATTGTATTCTTATTCCGTCATCACACGGACAATAATCGAATAACACTGACTGCTGGCGTGTAATCGCCGCACACGCGTGTGTTATCAAAAACATGCTTGTGTGTTTTCCCGCAGCAAACGTGATAATATACAAAAAATATTGTGACATTGAGAATCTCCTCATATTTTGAAGTTGGTGGCAAATCATTCGCAATGTGTACTAACTTTTTAACACAATAGGGTCCAGTTATAATCGCGTCATCTGAGGGTGGTGTAAGCATTGAAGATGTAGCCGCTGAGAATCCTGATGCTATTGTGTACGACCCAATCGACATCGTTCAAGGCATCACCGAGGAGCAGATCAAACGCGTACTACAAAAGGTATCTGTGCAAAGTGTATTTTAATTAATTACAATATTATTGTCTTGTTTAAATTACCTTTTTTTGATAAATCTTACAATCGGATTTGTTTATAGCAGAGTGATCTAAATACCGATCTTCTGCGTCAAGTTCAATAACCGCGCAAGACAATGTTATGCAATCCGCAAATGATTATTTTGAGGCTCGATGTAATTGCCAACCGTTAATTATGTTTGTAAAATCGCCCGAGACATAAGGGTTTGAACCTTTATAAAAAACGTCTTATTAATTTGCTTGTTATCGAATTAATTTATCCACCCATCAATCAGCTTGTAGATCTCCACTGTTGGGCCTAGAAATCCACACGAGAATACCATTAAGCATAGGTTTGCTACCTGCATTCAAGATGCAGATTTTAAAGATTAAGTTATTAAATCGGGCGGGGTCGTCTTACGACTGCGTCGTCTGATTCGTGGACGCCATTTAGATACTTCTATTCGCCAACAATTAGGCAAGCGGTGGCTTGTTTCAGGGTAAGTCTCACGAAAGTAAAAATCAAATAAATACTTATTTTTTAAAAACACCCTGCACTAGGGAAATAATTCAGATTTCATGTGTTAATCTTATATTTTATAGACTAATGTATATAAATGTTAATTTTCTTTTCATGTTATTATAGATTAATTTGGACACGCCTGACGCAATGGATATGATCAAGCGGATGTATGATCTGTTCTTGAAAAAGGATGCTCTACTTATTGAAGTCAATCCATTCGCCGAAGATGCTAGAACAGGACAATGTAAGTTTAAAAACTATATTTTTATGTACATCTATCATAGTTATCATTCCTAGGAGATTATGGTGATGTCTCTTAGTCATCTTTATGACACCTTTTTTTTTTGGGTGGACTATGGTTAGCGCACTGTCCGGGGCTACGAAAGGACGGCGCGCAGCCCCATAACCAACCGTAATCCCTCCACTTTGCCATGGGGGTCGACCCACGGGTACCTTTTGGGTACGCTCCCTTTCCAACGCCCCTCCTGGGACGTTGATCGCCCTCGCGCGGTCAGCCTCACTGCGGGTGACGGACTAATCTCCGGTCCAGTCACTCTCGGCCTCGGTTACGGCGGACCTTTGTGACACCTACGGGCAAGATAGGCGGTCGAGTTGTACTGGATGATATAAGTCACTTCTTGTTATGTTTGATTATAGTTATTATATTAATGAAGTATTAGTATGTTTATAATCCGCCGGCGACTGGGGCGGCGTAGGCGCGAGTATCTGCGCCTGATGCCGCCTTAGCAGAAGCTGCGGGTGACCGGACTGTGGATTTAGTCCGGGCACCCGCGAAAGGTTAGCCTCGCGACGGCGATCGGTGTCTCAGTAGGGGACGTCGAAGGGAGAGGGTACTCCTTTAGGGTATTCCGTCGGGCCGACCACTAACGTCAGGTCACCCTGCTCCGGTGGTCGGCCCAACGACGAAGGCGACATGTCGCGGATGGGTTACGGGTGTGCGTGCTTACGCCCCTCTTTCGCCCCGAACGGAGTGGTGCGAGGAATACGCCGACCGTAACCCACCCCCCAAAAGAAAAAAAAAGTATCTATAATACTGTTCCTAAGAAATAACTAGAATAATAACTGTAAATTCTGATGAATTTACTCATGTCTGTTACTTAGTTCACATTGATATTTAATAGAAGTAAGATTATAAAGGCCGCAAAAGCAAGAGTGCTCAATGTATTAATTGAACAAACTGATATGACCCAAATCTTTTGATTGATGAACGAAAAATCATCAATATGTCGATAGGACAACGGAACTGACATTATTTAATCATAGTTCAACCTTTTATAGGAATGCTTCTCGTTAAATAGACAATATGTAAGTCTCGTGGGGGTTTAATGAATGATTTTAATTTTAACAAAGAACTTCTTAGGAATCATGTCATTGATTTTAGTGTCAACAAAACTGCATCATCATCATTGCAGCTTATTGCTGGACGTAGGCCTTCATGTTACGCCACAAAGTGCGATCCTGTGCCGCCTGCATCCAAAGACGCCCAGCAACTTTCACCAGGTCGTCGGTCCACCTAGTGGGGGCCGTCCTACACTGCGTCGTCCGATACGTGGTCGCCACTCGAGAACCCTTCTTCCCCAGCGATTGGCGGTTCGTCGAGCGATGTGGCCTGCCCATTGTCACTTCAGCGTGCTAATTCTTCGTGCTATGTCGATTACACCCGTTGTTCTGCAGATTTTTGTTTTTCGGCTTATATCTTTCAGAGAAATCCCGAGCATAGCTCGCTTTATAGCACGCTGAGCAACTTTGAGCTTGGTTATGAGGCCTACAGTTAGGGATCACGAAACTGCATACATTGATTTAAAAAAAAACTGTTATTCAGTTCGGAAATCGAACCCGGTCGTATTGCAAAAGAAAACTTAACATTATTTCTATTTGAATATTGACTGTGTAAATCATAAGCATTAATAATACTATGAAACATGCTATCTAAAATGAACTATTTTTCATAATAATTTAATTACGTAACCGTTTGAAATGGTAACTATTTTGTGCATAGAATCAACTTATTTAGACGATAAAAATGTTAAAACATTCCATTTTATATCTTTAAGCATTAGGGTCTCCAATGGTCTCGTAGCTTATTTTCTACATTTTATTTGGACTTTTAAAAGTTAATATAATAACTCCAAAAATTTATTGGTTATAAATGGTCCTTTCAAGCAGCTAGCGGTTTCACCTTTTTATTATAAAATGACAAGGGTTCCATTTTTTCCTTTTTAGGTACGGCACCCTAAAAAAAACATATTGAACAAGATTTAATATGGATAATTATTTTTTTTTTTTATTACAGTTTTCTGCTTGGACGCCAAATTTAGATTCGACGATAATGCTGAATTCAGACAAAAGGAGTTATTCGCTTTAAGAGATAAAACCCAAGAAGATCCTAAGGAAGTGGAAGCTGCCAAAAATGACTTGAACTACATTGCCCTTGATGGTACGTATAATGTGTGTAATGTTATTAAATTTGAGGAATAATTTTAGTAATATGTATTATGGAGAGAAGCTTTTAACCATTACTTTTCTATATGATGAAAAGTGGGGGGAGAAACACTGTCAGGTAGAGCAGTATTTCGCAGAAGAGTGAGATATAGGCTGTTACTCGCACTGGGGAGATAACAGAAGCAAAAAATATTGTTGTCTAGGGCGAGACGTGGGCGTGAAAAAAAAAAGGGTGTGACAAGAGAAAAAAGGCTTTAATTTGACGGCAATAAAATTAATAAATATCTTGACACTTGTAACGTGCATACGTTTTTCGAGTTTCCTTACTATAGACCCATTAGAACTAGGAGCGCGGCCAAATATAAAAAGAAGCTAATTACATTTTGGTGGCTGATGACTGTTGTAATGACCTCTCTCAATAATTATAAATGTACATATATTTAAATCGTGGTGACGAAGCAAGAATATGATTCACCACCCCCTCTCTTGCCTGTGGGTGCAGTAAAATACCACTAAGGGACTAACTATGCATATGCCATCCATGTAAGAAAAGGAAAAATGAAAATAAAAGCCTATAGCAACACATGTGACCAGTGTGGTATACTAAGGCAATTTCTCTCCTATTGTGGAGGAGGCTGCAGCTCAGCAGTGGGACCTATATGAGCCATAGTGAAATAATAATCACAGTCTATGCTATTCAAAAGTGACTGATAATTAATCAAAGTCTTTCCTTGTATGTAATACCAAAGTTTCCCTTCTATCGTGTTTTCACGAGACACTTTCTTTTTATCTGTGACACACAGATAAAAAGAAAGTGTCTAGTAAAAAATATACAATATTTTTTATTCTATCCCGTAAGTGTTACATAATAGATGTCAGAATCATTTAGAATGGAGTTTACAATGTCCTGGATCAGTACAAATGTAGATTTTTCTGCCTGTTTTTCTTACTGCCTACAATCGCTCAAAAGCCCACACTCCACCGTACCGTGCAGATCGAACTCACGACATCTGCACGAGAGATTGGTGCTTAAGTCTCCTGTTCAGTCAGATCCTGCTCAGATATTGAATATTGATTTTATATTACAGGAACTATTGGTTGTATGGTCAACGGCGCTGGTTTGGCGATGGCCACTATGGATATTATTAAGTTGTATGGGGGTGACCCGGCTAACTTCCTTGATGTCGGTGGCGGTGCCACAGCTAATGCTGTATCGGTAAAGTATTATTTTTATATTTTATAGACGTTTGTATTTATTTATTCAATAACATTTTGTTCCATGTGCAGGGTGAGAATATAATTCACTACTCCATAGATTGGTCATGAATATTATTGTAAAAATGACTAGGGATATAATGTGCATATAAAGTCTGCATAATAAAAGGTAGACTCAAAATATAACCCTATAGGAACAGTTCTGACTAGTGTAGTTTACCAGGTCAATTTAATTCCTGTTGTGGAAGACACTTGGGCCCACTTGAGAATAGTGGGGTGTATACAAGCTGAGATGATGTAAAGACAATAAAATTTTCACTTTGTGGTAATGTGTTAAGAATAAAATAAGTCATAATAATTTTGCTTACCTGTGGGATATATTTTATACAAGTACTAGCAGCGCCCTGCGGTTTCACCCGCATAGGTCCCCTTCCCATGGGCATATAGTATAATATAGAAATAAATTATAGCCTATGTGTTATTCTGATATGTAAGCTATATTATTGTGAAGTTTCATCAAAATCCATTCAGTAGTTTTTGCGTCAAAGAGCAACAAACATCCAACAGTATGTGTATACTGACATACTTTCGCGATTATTAGTAGGCTAGTAAATTAATTTTTACATATTAATACTGGACCAGGACCTCCGTTACAATATGAGGGAAATTGAAATCCTATAACATTAACATGTTAGGGCTTTATGTCCAGTTTACCTGCCTTGTGCATATGAATATTATATACCATAAGAATAAGAAGGGCGATGATTATTAAGAAAGTGAATTATATTCCTAATCCATCATCATAATCCTGTCCACTCCTCCACCTCCTCCTGCTGCTCTTATCCCAATTACTTTTGGTCAAGGCTCTTTTTTTTTTTTTTTGTGTTTGTGTACAGCTGTTGGCCGCAGATGGCCTTGACAGCTTGACGCGGACTATGGGTGAGCGCTGAGGGCTCTCAACCCGGAGAAAAGTATGCTAAGCGACATCGCCCAAGGGCTCCCCCTGTGGGGAACGGACCTCGGCTTGGGGCGTCGCTGGAGGCAAAGTGGGCGTGCCCACGTTTTTAGTCGTGACTTTTGCGCGGCACGGTTTCGCACCTCGACGGCGAGGGCGGAACCGCGGATATTTATTCGATAAGGCCTCGCGGGCCGTGTAGGCTCTTTGTTGAGCGAGTGTGATATTGTCGTCCTCTTCGTCGAGGACGTCGGATGGATGGTCAAGGCTCTTTGACCTCTCCTTTTATATAGGCCTATCAGGTGTCATCTCTGTGATCACTCCCTGTCATGCTTCACCTAGTCCATCCATCTTTCCTATAGTTTTGCACCTTCTTCATTCCATGGAAAATAATACTTTGGTAATTTTGACTTTCAGGAAGCATTTAAAATCATTTTGTCAGATCCTAAAGTGACTGCGATATTGGTAAACATTTTCGGAGGCATTATGAGGTGTGACGTTATCGCCGAGGGTATTATTAACGCAGCGAAGAACCTGAACATTCAGATACCAGTGATTGTCCGTCTACAGGTAAATACTTCATTTAGCAATGTTTTTTTTTTTGCTTTGCCCGGACTATGGATGAGCGCTGAGGGCTCTCAACCCAGTAAAAACTTTAAGTGACATCGCCCAAGGGCTCCCCCTGTGGGGAACGGACCTCGGCTTGGGGCGTCGTTGTAGGTTCTTAGCAATGTGACGGATCAGTTGAGTTAATGTTTTTTTTAAATCGTTTGACAATTATCTCGTGCTGTTTTATCTCAAGGATTGAAGTCAGGCTGAGATAAATTCTTTGTTTTTTTATTACCTTTGGTGGCAGACAATCAAGCAGTCCAACTGATAAGTGTATCGGCTGCTTAGGAAAGTCAGTCATACCAATGTAGAGCCATTTCCCTGCTAGCTCTAAGCTTGCTGACCAAAGCGCAGTAGCAAATTGTTACTATTCAGAAGTAAATTTTCTGCAAGAGTGTGGACATCTGCAGACTGAAGATCTCTAGCACACAGACCTACCACTTCCATAGCTACGTTCACATTTATAATATTAATCTACCATATCAACTTTCTGAGGGTGATTGCGTGTGGAGGGTTTTGGTGGTGTCCTTGGTATCACCGAGCCTCAATGCACGCATTCACACTCCCTTCGCTTTCTTCGCGGTAGGCAACGGCCTTGTAAAGGTCCATGAGCGGCAGCAACACTTACCATCAGGTGTACTGTTTGCTCGTTTGCCACCATTTGCAATAAAAAAAAAAATCGCAGATTTGCAAGAATATCAATGTTATTCAAAGTTATGTCAAATTGAATATTGTATGCCAAATGATCCTTGATATCCAAAATTCTTGATATTTTATAGTGAACAAAGAAATTTTGGTTTAATCAGTAAAGTTATACCCTCAATAAGTCATTTAGATATTATAGTATGCGCTAAAACATTTCATCATCATCATCATCATTTCAGCCTATCGCCGTCCACTGCTGGACGTGGGCCTCCCTCATGTTGCGCCACAATGAGCTGTCCTGTGCCGCCTGCATCCAACGACGCCCAGCTATTTTCACTAGGTCATCGGTCCACCTAGTGGGGGGGCGTCCTACACTGCGTCGTCCGATACGTGGTCGCCACTCGAGAACCTTTCTTCCCCAGCGGTTGTCGGTTCGTCGAGCGATGTGGCCTGCCCATTGCCACTTCAGCGTGCTAATTCTTCGTGCTATGTCGGTTACACCCGTTCTTCTGCGGATTTCCGTATTCCGGATTCTATCTCGCAGAGAAATCCCGAGCATAGCCCGCTCCATAGCACGCTGAGCGACTTTGAGCCTTGATTTGAGCCTTGATATGATATATAACATTTATAAAAAAAAAATATTAAATATGCCCTTCTCTAGAATCTGTAATTAGGGTTCCGTACTCAAAGGGTAAAACGGGACCCTGTTATTAAGACCTCGCTGTCCTGTGTGTCTGTCCGTCCGTCCGTCTACCACCAGACTGTATCTCTAATACACTTACTTACACACTTAGCCGGTTTTTTTTGCATTCGTTATTCTCGCAAACCAGCGATTTACTCCAAAAAATATTTTTCATCATCATCATCATCTCAGCCCATATACGTCCCACTGTTTGGCTCGGGCCTCCTCCATAATGGAAGGGTAATTGACCCACTATACCACGCTGGTCAGACGTGTTGGTATAGGGTTTTATTTCGAGTTTTCCTTCTCTCGCATAGATGTTATATGCGTTTTATATCCCTTAGTCGTCTCGTACGATCACCCGGTAATTTGGGGGGTGGTGAATTGTATTGTGGGTAAGTTAGGGGGTGGTGAATTGTATTCTTACTCCATCACCACACGGAAGGAAAATATTTTTATTTCCTCGCATTTTAGTCTTAAAACCTGTCTGATTGACTATTAGGGAATCGGATAGCAATATTCTGGAAAACTGAAAATACCACCAGCAGTTACAAAAGCGTCGCGATTATTATTATCATCGCATAAATAATCATTGTAATAATAAATATTTATAAATATTTTTGCAGGGGACTAAAGTGAACGAAGCAAGGAAGTTGATAGCTGAATCCGGTTTGCGTATTGTACCACGCGACGACCTCGATGAGGCGGCTCATCTTGTCGTACAGCTATCCGAGATCGTTAATCTCGCCAGGAAGGCCGGTGTTGAGGTGAAATTCGACATCCCTAAATACATGATCGATCCACAGTGATCTAATTATTGACAGTATTTCAAACCTTATAGTATAAAAAGTGTAGAGTAAGCCACTGATATACCAAACTTGTTGGAGATAATCTACAGACTGCACTCTAGACTTTTAATAATGTTATTCAGCACTGTATTGTTGCAGTTAAAATTATTGTTTTCGTGGACATTATTAATCTAAAACTAAATTTATAATATTGGCCCCAAACCATTTAGGGGTGTCTGGCATCCTAGTCTTATGCAATTCTTCATTTATTGTATGGGCCACTGGAACCGGTTCCTTGACTTCGATGGTTCGCCCGGCGCGGCTATCCTGGTTAATATTTTGTTATAATCATTATTTCGTTAGTACTTCGATACGTCATTACAGGGCTCTGTATATATACTCAGATTGACGTACCTATTTGTCGATACATAATGTATCTGAAACATTTATTTTTTTTGATTAATATTTTAATTAAATAGTTAATATAACCTGACTATTCTGGAGTGAAGTTTCATTAAAATTTGTGGAAATATTCTATTATTTGATGCAATATGAGCCATCTACACTTATATACTTTAGGGCACACATTAATCAGACTTCAGTCATTATTGTAATGGTATACAAGATGTGTCACTATTAGTCCATAAAGTATTTTCTTTTCGAATTTATACTCGTAGATTTTGTTACATTATATACATTTACATAATTCTATGCAAATAGTTTATATTGTAGTGGAAGTAGTTTTCTCATTACAAAGTATTTAATACAAAATATTAATAGCTTTTTGACACGATTATGTCGTAGAATATCACTTATATGTAATTGCTATATGTCCTGTTGATCGCTAGATGCGCTTATCTCAAATAGCAGTGTATAAAAGCTTATTAGTTAATAAATATAAACTGTCATCGTTCATTAATTCTATTTATTGTACACATTAATTTGTAAGTGACCATGTTAGTTGTATGTAGTTTTAAATATTTGTTAAAACTGTTAAATTGTAGTTAACGTTACAATGCCAAATTGTTAAAAACGTTCAATTTTAACATGCTATTGTAAAATATATTTGCGATCGAATCGAGTACGAAGTATAAAATGTAATTACATCAAAATAATTTATAATTAAACAATATGTGTGTACGCCTGTTTTTTGGGTACATTGAGACGTGTATCAATGCAATAATTAGTATTGTTTATATTATGGTACTGTATTTATGTTTATTTGTAAATAGCATCTATAAATGATATTAAATTTGCTACCTTGTTGTTTAATTACTTATATGTAAAGTACAATATAAAGACATTTATGCAAATAGTCATGTTAGTTTGTTATATTTATTTTTGGCTTCTGTAAAAGGAATGGTTATAATAAACTTATTTTAGATCTGTATTGTCGTTTTAGTTAAATACATTCATTAGAATTTAGACAGTTTTTAGAATTTTTAAAGTGAAACTTTTATTACATCGCGTCATACTTTTTAGTCCATCTATTGCATGTCGCGTGACGGTCGCGGAGTAGGGGTAAAGTGAAAGGCGCTCGACAGAGCAGCCGAGGCCAATATGGCGGCGCCTATGGTTCGCATCAGCTGACCGTGTAGTGTATAGACTATTACTCATTTGTGCCAGTGCTCCACTGTTTGTTTTTATCAGTGTTTAATGTAAATGTTGCTATATATTTTGTAATGCGAAAAAAGTTTCACTTTTACCGTGATTTCATAAAACCACACAATCCAATTTTTTTGTTGTTAATATATTTATTTTTACAAAGTTCATTTACTTTTACCAAGTTTTAACCTAATATTTCTATACATCATCTTCTGCTTTTATCCCAATTATTTGGTGTCGACTCTACATGTACTCTTCTTTCAGTACATGTTGCAAGTGTTGACAATAGTTTTATGACCGGTCGCCTGTCTGACATGAGCGCTATAACATGTCCTTCTTTAAACGAGGTTTAAGAAGAGCATTTTCTTCACGGTAGACAACGACCTAGCTGTGCGCCTGGTACTGCAAAGGTCTATGTGCGGCAGTATCGCTTATCATCAGACGCTGCTTGCTCGTTTGCCACCATTGGCAATAAAAAAATGAGCACTCCTTGGGAATGTAATTGCTAACCAGACAGCATAAAATATTCTTCTCTCCTTTACACCTATTACGAGCGGGTCATCGGAAACGATGCCCAACTTTGGTGACTTTTACGTTTTAGTTAATGAAGAACAAATAAAGTTTGATATTTTTTTGATTTCTTGAGCTTAAATATTCACCACATAAAAGCAATTCTATTTCGTAGGTTTTCATAACTATGAGTGATAAGAAAGGAAAAGGCGGCGGAATGCCTTGCAAACCACAAAAGGATCTTTGCTCTCACTATTTGAAACCTAGAAAATCCAAAAAAATTAACAAGGACCCGTGTGCGAGGTATCGGCAAAGTTTAAAAAAGGATCTTTGCTCTAAATATATGAAACCTAATAAGACCGATCCGTGTGCTAATTATCAGAAAATTACAAAAAAGAATCTTTGTGCTCACTACATGATGGCTAAAAAACTAAATGCTGATCCGTGTGCAAGGTTACGTCGAACAGCAAATAAGAATCCTTGCTCTCAATATGTAATTGCAAAGAAATCTAACTCGGACCCTTGTGCCAAATTGCGAAGGCAAAAGCCTTCGAATGCCAATTTATGTGCTCCTAAAGACGACCCCTGCAGTGGTCAAAGATAGAATAAATAGAAATTGAACACAATGTTTATTGCTCAATTACCACAGACTGTTTTTGGTTTATGTGTAAATTTCTTGTTGTTTTGAATATTTTGTAACACAAACTATAGTAATATGCCTAGATGTCTATCTAGCAGCTCAGAATCATTCCTAAGTGTAACAAAATTACTAATTGTTTTAATTTTTTATAAATTAAGGCTGTGAAAATAATAAATCTCTATGTTACTCATTTTTAGCATTTTATTATGTACTACTTTTGTGAATTTACTTATACCTACTAATAAATCTCTCGTATAGAGTTTTATTAAGAGTTTTCTTTTTCTGCAGTGATGTTGTCTGCTTAGACCACCTTAACCAATTTCTACATCACCTACAATAAAGGAAGGGTTGGTGACCGTTGTATTCTTATTTCATCAATCATACGGATTGAGTATAAGCCTACATATGCCACTGATGTATTCAGTGACGGTAATAATTAATATTTACAATAAAACATTTTTAATGCATTTTATCGCCTTTTTTATTGATTTTTTTCCAAAGATTCGAAGGGGAAACAGTCGCAATAGGACACACTTTAGCGTTCCTGATTGTTGACGAGTTTGTGATTTATTCCATATATGTAACCTAATTTTTTTTTATTTTACCACCCATACTTAAATGAGCATTTTACATACTTGATAAATATTTCTAAAAGTATTAATATCGTAGGTTCGCCTTCGCATACTAATGATAGGGAGATCGAGCAATAGTAAGAAAAGAAGTTGTGGTTATCCGACGCTTTCTCGTGAGGGTCCCAGCCAAAGCAATCCTTGCGGCGATGCCAGGATAAGCAGTTCTTGCGGAGGTGATGACCAAAAGCCCAGTGGTAGAAAAAGGAACAGAAATTCTCGCAGAAGTTTAAAAAATACAAGTTCCAGTGGCGATACGAGAAAGAGTAATGTATGTGCAAAAAAGAAGTCAAATCTAAATCTGTATGCAGATGTAGGTCCTACTAGCCCATGTCGTCACCGAGGAAAGAAAAGTAACCAATGTTCACAATTAATCCGAAACATTACTTGCAAAAAAAATCTATCAAGAGCCAACGAATAGCAAGAACAAAGTTATGCGCATCTCGAAGTCCGACAACTCCCTGTGCTATAAAAGCACCAAGCACAGATTCATGCGTACATAAATCTATGAGACTAGTACAGTGCGTTACACCAAAGAAAAGTAATCAATGTATAAATAAAATATCAAGAACCAATTTATGCGCTAATCTAGGTGCCAATAACCCTTGTGCCATAAAATCATCAAACACCAATTCATGGGTGCAAAGTAAAACATTAGTCCCATGCGGCAATCTGAATCAAAGTAATCCATGTGCAAGTAAAATAGCAAGGACCAACATGCACGATAATCTAGGTTTCAGTAACTCATCTGCAATAAAACCGCCAATCAGACGTTCACAATCATACGAAATACTGGTACCTTGCGGCAATTTGAATCAATGTAATCCATGTGCAACTAAAGTATCAAAAACCAGTATTTATGATAACCACTGTGCCATAAAATCACCAAGCATTGATCCATGTGCACAAAAATCTATAACATTTGTCCCTTGTGGCAAACTAAATGAAAGTAATCCATGTGCAATTAAAATATCAAGGACTACTGTGCACGATAATCTTGGCCTTGGTAACCGCTGTGCTATAGTACCACCAAACACCGATCCATGTGCGCGTGGAACTACAACATTGTTCCCTTGTGGCAAGCTGAATCACAGTAATCCATGTGTAAAATGTCAAGAACCATTTTGCACAATCATTTAAGTCTCGGTAACCATTGTGCCATAATACAACCGATTCAAGTGAATATCGGTCCTTTGCGACGATCTGAATCTCGTATAATTCAAATAATATAAAGTTCAATTTCTTGTCGCCATTTCTTCACTACCATTTTTGTTTCAAATAGAAGAGTTAAAATTCAATATACCTAGTGCATTTTATGTAACAACAATGAAAACATTGAATTAAAAGCAACATAGATAAATCATTTTTTTTAATAATAAAACTGTACATGATTAATATATTTAGCTTTTTATTTGTTATATAGAATTAAGTAAATGTTTATAATATATTTATATATGAATGGACATAGTTCACTGAAATATGTATGCAGTTACTCTAATACATTAATATAATTAAACTCGTGTCAAAATAAACATTCTAAATTGTTCAAATCAACAATATAATTGCACTGAGACAGCATGAGTAGCATGATGACAATGAAGAAAAAGGCATTTTACTTTACTATATGACTTCTTTACTAGGCGTTGATATACCGAGTGCTTCTTCGTAGCCAGTTTTTGTTTCGTGTTTATCTGAAAAAAAAAAATATTTTGACTGCACAGATAGTGTAGTGGTTAAGATACTGATCATGCTAGTTGTCCTGAGTTGGAATCCCATACAGGACAACCTTTGTGTGATTGTTGTTCAGAATCTGGATGTAATTTGTGTCCGTTAATTATATGTTTGTAAAGCCCCGCAAGATAAGGATAATTACCTTAGTGCAGGATTTTGTTTTCTTTTTTAAAATAATTTACATATTTTAATTTACATTTTAACTAACTCGTACACCTACATTTCTTACGTCCTTTAGCGTTAGTTGTAATAACCGGTTAAAGTTTCTCAAGAAGATTAGGGTAGTAATACTCTTCTAGGATACATATATATTTATAACTTCAACTGCAACCGTTAGTCTGGCTGGCAAGCCAAGCAAGGTATTTTGTCATTATTCCACTTTATAAATGAATTAATTTATCTCAAACAGCACGACTTATGTTCATATATTGTTAAACAAAATTTGGTACCTTTTTTGGAAGATTTCTTTTTTGACCCTTTATCTTTTGATTCTTTTTTTGTCTTCTTACGTTTATCAGTTTTAGTATCGTTTGTACTGGTCTCTACAAGTAGAGCATCACCCCCGGCGAGATTTTCTTTTATATTTTTTTTGCCATTAGTCTTGCTCAAATCATCCACATGTTTATCCGAGTCTCTTACAGGTTTAACAATGTCTGTTAATATTAAATTTTCAATTTTCTGTTTGGCTTTCTTTTCCTTCTTTTTCTTAACTGGTTTATCAACTGACTTTTGTTTGTTGCTTGATTTGGTCTTAGTCAACTTCGACTTTTTGTCCAAAAGTCCACTTTCTGGCGATGGATATTGATGTATTCTCGATGTAAGTAATTCTTCCTCACGAAGAGGTCTGAAAATTAATATTTAAATAAATTTCACTGCACATATGCCATAGTAGTAAAGTTACCGACATAATGTTCAAAATGTCATAGGTTCAATTCCCACGCGAGATAATTTCTTTGTTTCACAAATTGTTTTGAGTTTGATTGTTATTTGTCTCCCTTAAATGGGTTTATAAAGTCCCCTATAATAGAATTTATGGTAGTTTTGTCTTTTAAAAACCTATAATGGATTTGCTAGTATGACTCAGTAGCAGCTTACATATTTCACAATTTTCTTGATTAAATATACAACAAGACAACCCCAATCACTTTCCCCTAGGATTAGATAGGATGATTAAGGAATGTAACCACATATGAAAAGGAAATCACATCTCGTACTATAATGTGTAATACCTTAGCTTAGGCTAATGGTAGTAGCTTAAGTTTTAACATAATACATGTATTATTAAAGAAGGCATAGAATTGATTATACAAACTATTGACTGGGCAGGAGGATAAACTGGAACACGTCCTAATGGCGGCACTAAGTTATGAATACGATACGTACAGGTCAAGGTCAAGGTCGAGCGCGCGATGCGGGTCGTCGCGCGGTGGCGGCGGCTCGTCGTCGCTGAGTGCTGCGCCTTCAGGCAGCTCTCCGCCCTCGGCAACTGCCGGCCGACTTACGCGAACGTCCTCTGCAACACGTACAAACGATTAAAACTATATAGTGCTATAATCAATGTCATATTTCTTCCCTTCCGAATAAATTTCAATCAAATATACGATAGATAGTAGGTATATAAATATAAAAATCATCACTTTCAAGAAACTATGTACATAACCATCTTTCCATGTGGTGATAGAATAAGAATACTACTAATTCACCACTACCGGTTATAATATGCTTATAACATCTATGCAAGAAAAGGAAAATTCGAAACGAACCATATGCCAACATGGTTGACCAGCATGGTATAGTAGGTCAATTTCTTTCACATAACGGAGGAGGCCCGAGACCAACAGTGGAATGTATACAGGTTGAAATGATGATGATAATCATGTACCTTCGCTATCTGAGTCACTGGATGGTTTGTCTTTTTTGCTTTTCCGTTTCTTTGTTGGACGTTTTTCCTTTTTCTTTTTATTGGAGCTCTCGCGCGATAATAAGTACTTATCAGATCTCTTAGCTGTGAATAAAATAATAATATTTAATACGAGTTAGTTCACTATTGATCAGCGAGACATATTTAATGGATCGTGGTCGTAAAGGATGACTAAGGGATAATCCAAATTAAACCTTATGCGAAAACGTTCGTATAATACGGACCTTTTCATCACTGTATAATTAATCAATTTCACTCCTATTTTGGAGATTTGAACCTAGCAGTATATACATGATGCTAGGATGTATATGAGCTAAGATATAGGGTCATATTTAATGCATGATTGCATAGCACTCTGATCACGTTTGACGATTTTTCTGTGTTATGTCAATTCTAAAGTTGTTTTCATATTCTGATACAGTTTGGGTATGTGATCATTATTATTATGTAAGTTTCATGCTATCTGTATGGAAACTTATGTCTGTGGTTATCATAAAAATCGATAAAAGGAAGTGAAAGCCGATAACATCTTTGCAAAGGAAGTTTTGAAATAAAAGCCTGTACTAACAAGTCTGGCCAGTGTGATGTAGTACGTTAATTTTCCATATCTAGAGCATTAGTTGACCAATAATAACCTTATAAAGAGGAAGGACGTAGGTAACAAACACTCCACAAAGAAATAACATTCTGTGAAAACTGACTGGCATACCAATCTATATCAATAAATAAAATTGGAGTGTCTGTTTGTAATGTCAAAATAATAAGCTTTTTTTCATGCTCACACGGCTATTTGCGCTGTACACATGCCTAAAAATCACTTTATATTTTTTGTCCGTCTGTTTGTTCCTGGTAATGTTCAAAACGGCTGGATCGATTTAAAAAATTCTTTCACCAATGGAAAGCTATAATATCAGGGCGTAAACTAGGCTATATTAAATTTATCCCGGTATTTCCACGGGAACTACGCGGGTAAAACGACTACAACCGAAGCGAGGGCGGGTTGCTAGTACCAAATAATAATAAAGGCTTGGAGGAGAATAAAATTGCGGTCAAAAAGCATAAAATAACATCTGTGTTAAAGAAGTACCAGACCATGGACTTGTAGTGGCACTTCAAGTGCAATTTCAGCTATTGGAATGTCTTCTTGTTGATACGAGCGAGGCGAGTCGTCCTTCAAATAGTGAGGGTTGTTTGCCTGCTCCTGTCTCCGGGCTTCCCTCAACTGTAATTACAAAATACTAATATTAATTGCTTACACATGAGTATTTTATTAGCATCCCTTAAAAAGGGTTTCAAACTAAAGAGAAAACATCACTGTAAGATAAAGAAAGGTTAAAGTAAAAGAACCCTATACCTGTTTAAACCTGTCCAATCTGGGTGGTGTAGTAAATCCTTTATTTAAACGAGTCCTATGTCCGACAGTAGAATGTACATATGTGACCCAAGAAGAAGAAGATATACAATTGAAATGTATCACTTGTCATAATAATATTACACTTTAAAAAATCAAAACTATGAATATGCTTGCTTTTAATTTTTTAGCTAAATTAAAACAATTGCACGCCCGATATGGGTATATGTTTCACTACTATAAATTGTAATAACATGTGCACAAAATGTAACAGTTAAGCAATAAATCATTCTGATTCTGAATGTAATAGGTAGGATTACATCCTTAGACAAATTGATGAATAAATTTCATATTAGTTAATATTGTAAACCGAAATAACACTGCCTATAAAAGATGGTTAAATGATGGACCCAGGAGGACAGACTATAATACAAGAGCTGCGGGATATAATCGATTGCAGAAAAGTACTTTACTTGATATACTTATTGAGTATTCTTCTAGCTTATCTTCAACAACTATCCGTGTGGTGACAAAGAATACAATTCGCCACCGCCTCTCATGCCCGCGGGTGTCGTAAAAGACGTCTAAGAGATATAATATACATGTAACATCTGTGCAAGAAAAGGAAAATTCGAAACAAAGCCTTATGCCAACACGTCTAACCAGCACAGTACAGTAGGTCGATTTCTCTCCCATATTGGAGGAGGCCAGAACCCAATGGTGGGACGTATATGGGTTGAGATGATGATGTGTAATTGACATCTATGAGATGTTAAAATATCATCCTGCTCTTTCTTATACGCAATTACTTTATTGGTAGTCCCGACCCTTTGGGAATGTGACTAATGCTCAAACTGCATGAGATGGAGTTGTCCCAAGTCGATGTAAACTCTTAGTCGTATTTTACGACATCCATGAGCAAAGAGAGCGTTGGTAGTATTCGTAGTCGCCACAGAACAATAAAATGGTGAAATGAAGTTTGTGGACATAGGAGTAATAATGAATATTGGATATACCATAGCAAGTTCGTCAGGTGTAAATTGAGCGGTGGGTCTGGGGTCGTGGGGCGGTGGCGCGAACACTGCTGCTTCAGCCTCGCCCTCCGAGCTGGAGCTCTCTGATGACCAGTGTGTGTGAGACAACCATTGCTCCAGGTTCAAACTAATAAACAAAACATAATAAGATTTTTTATTTGTATATTTCTGTGTAGGTAGAAATACAAATTATTAAAAAAAAGACACATTGCACTAAGGAAACAATCCTTATATTGCGGGAGACTTTACAACCATATAATTAACGAACAGAAATTAACAACCAGACTCAAAACAACAATTCGTGAATCACAAAAATGATCTTGACCCGTGTGGTGACGGAGTAAGAATACAATTCACCACCCTCCCTCTTGCCCGTCGGTATCGTAAAAGACTACTAAAGGACTAAATATGCATATAAGATCTATGCAAGAGAAGGAAAACTTGAAATGACACCCTATACTAACACCCTCCTATTGTGGAGTAGGCCTGAGCCCAACAGTGGGATGTATATGAGTTGAAATTAATGATTGATCTTGAAAAGCTTATTATTTACATATGTATAAATCCTTACTAATATTATAAATGTGAAAGTAAGTTTGTTTGTTTATTTGTTTGTTACGCTTTCACGCTTAAACCACTGAACCGATTACAAAAATTCTTTCACCATTGGAAAGCTAAAATATCAGGGAGTAACATAGGCTATATTTTATCCCGATATTCCCACGGGAACTACGCAGGTTAGGCGACTGAAACCGAAGCGAGGGCGGGTTGCTAGTAGGCTATATATTATACCGCTATTCGCACGAAAACGGTGTCTACGCGGCTGAAACAGAATTTGATTAATTTCGTTTATAAAATTTCTTTTATCAATGGAAAGCTACATTACCAGCGAGTAACATCCTACTAATAAACTCATTTGCAAAAAAAACGGGCGGTTTTGATTTTCATTCATATTTAAAAAGATACAATACCAAAAAGGTTTCAATCGTTTGTACACGTTACTGGCCGGTTTTAAAAATGCTGTGGTATTTAAAAAAGTACGTTCTAAATTCAATTTTTCATTTGATGTTCATTTTTACAGAAAACCCCTTTTTATCCTACATTTTTGGCGCGAAGTTCCAGAAGTTAACATCGACTTTCATAACTTTTATTCAATTTTTATCGATTAATTTCATATCCTTGACTGTCAAAGCTTTATTTAATGCTGTTTGGCTGTATCAAAAATGGTAGATAAAGTGGTAAAAGCTACCAAAATTATCGCGCTGCTTGAAGAGGGTTGCAGCCAATGTTTCGTGGCTAGGAGGCTAAATGTTAGTCGCTCGACAGTCCAAAGGACCTGGCAGCGATATCAGGAGACTGGTTCCGTCGAGAGAAGGCCTGGTTCTGGAAGAAAACCATGTACCCAACCACGGGATGATCGTTTTCTTGTGAGTCGCGCATTGAGAAATCGCAAATCTTCGTATGTGGATCTTAAGAACAACCTCCAAGAAGTAAGAAATGTGCATATTAGTCTATGGACGGTCAGGAGGAGGCTTCTCGCTGCCAATATACGCAGTCACCGCCCGGCCCGCGGCCCCAAATTACTCCGTGAGCACAGAGTTCACAGGCTTAGGTTCGCTAGAAATTGTGAATCATGGACTCAAGACGATTGGAATAGGGTTTTGTTCTCTGATGAAGCCAGGATATCTCTGTTCGGTGAAGATCGACGTCGGCGAGTGCTAAGAAGACAAGGAGAACGCTTTGCAGAGGCATGTTTCGAAGAAATCACACCTTATGGTGGGGGCTCTGTTATGTTTTGGGCAGGAATAAATTCAATGGATCGTACAGAGTTAGTCTTCATTGAAAACGGCTCACTGACTGGGCATCGATACATAACGGAAGTTCTAATTTCTCATGCACAACCCGCATTGGCCGCTCTAGGTGAAGACTCGATTTTTATGGACGACAATGCTCGCGCCCACCGATCCCGCGATGTTAATGCGTATGTGCAAGAGGTCGGCATTCGTCGTTTGGATTGGCCAGCTCGAAGTCCCGACCTCAATCCCATAGAGCATGTCTGGGACGTTCTGAAACGGCGTGTGAGATCAGTACACCCGGCTCCGCAGACCATCAGAGAGCTGAAGAATGTGATTACTGCGGAGTGGGAACGTATTCCGCAAGCAAGTATCCGGGATATACTCGCTAGCATGCCCAGACGAATTCAAGCTGTGATTTTAGCTAGAGGGGGTCACACTCGATACTAAACATTTATCTGCTTTTACTTTATTAAAGAAAAACAAACAAAAAAACTTTTTTATTTTTACTTCATGAGCATATGCACTACTAGCGAATATACACTACTAGCGAGGTTTAGCATTATTTCCCATAAATTGTATCTAAATTTTATGAAATACTGATGAAAACGATTATTTTCTTATTAATTTAGCAAATTGTGTGGATAAAACTACCTATAATTATCAAACAAAGAAATATTAACATTTGAAATGGTTCATTGCTTAGGTGCCCGTTTTTTTTGCAAATGAGTGTATTATAAACGCGAAAGTATGTGAAGATGTCTGTTGCTCATTCACTCAAAAACTACAGAATGGATTTTGATGAAACTTCACAATAATATAGCTTACATATCACATACAGACAACACATAGGCTATAATTTATCTCGATATTTCCACGGGATGGGTAAAACCGCAGGGCGCTGCTAGTAAATAATAAGTGTTATAGATACAATAGAAACATACTCAGCAGGCATAGGCACTTTCTTCTGTGCTTTAGGTGCAACTGGCTTCAGCTCCCCAGAGAACAAATCAGCCAGTTCTTCTATAATTCCATCGCCGAACTTTCTTGTCGTTATTGATGGTTCCTCGCCATTAATAGTATCTGTCACAGTATCCTCTTCTATACCATTACTGCAAACAATGGAATTTTTAATTTAAACATCTCTTGTGGTAAAAATATAATTTACCATCTCTCTCTTGCCTTTTACACCCACAGGCTAAGAGATATACCACAGGCAACTAAGAGATAGATGTGTGGTCAAGAATTCCGAATATTTTTGAATAACGAGTGGCGAATTTACGCTTAGGTGCAAGAATTTTAGAAGGGGTAGAAAGATTAAGGTGTTTGCCACGTGGTTACAGAGTAAGAATACAATTCACATATAGGGAGTACCATATATTGCCCGTGGATGTCGTAAAAGACGACTAAGGGATATAATAGGCATATAATGTCTGTGCAAGAGAAGGAAAACTCGATATAAAACCCTATTTTTGTTATTGTTACTCTGTGTAAGTGTTACTAACATGTACAATATTTTTTAGTTCATTCTTAACTTGTAATTATGTTATTAACCAATAGTTTACGTTGAGTTTGCTGGCAATCGTCACACAACAGGTCACTACTGAAAAACAGCGTTGTGGTATTACCACAACATTAAGCTGAGTAGCTACCTTTTTACTCGCTTGCGCGTGGCAACTCAGCTCTTACACTTATTCAAAATGTAAATTAAGTTACACAAATATGTATCCCCCTGCGAGGGAGTAATAAATTATTTTTCTTTCTTCTTTCTTTCTATTTCAACCTATCTGACCAGCGCGGTATAGTAGGTCAATTACCCTCAGGTCCAGCAGTGGGACATATATGAGCCGAAATGCATGAATTAAAGACAAAAATTAAAAAGATCGATATGTCTTGCAATTCTGATTGAATTTGATTTTGATTTCTGATTGCCTGAAGTTTTGAACACTTTATCAAGTTTAGGGTCACGGGCGGATATGGTCCGCTGATAAAATCCGTAAAAATAGTTTTATTTATAATGTACTCGCGTCAACATCAGACATTAAATTCTAAGTAACAAACTTCCATGCCGAGCTTATATTGTTCAATCCCCATGAATCTCAGTTTTATTTGTATTCATAATCCGTTTTATAAGAAAAAAATATGTAGTATGTAATTTTTTTTTTTGGGGGGTTACGGTCGGCGCACTCCTCGCCCGGCTCCGTCTGGGGCGACAGAGAGGCGTAAGCACGCACACACGTAACCCACCCATAAAGCACGTCACCTTCGTGGTTGGGCCGATCACCGGTGCAGAGTTCCTTAACTTCAGTGGTCGACACGACGGGAAAAGAATATAGTATATAAAGAACATTCTCTATGTTACCTTTGTTGATTTAGTTCTAGTAGTTGAGTGTGCGCGGTGGGTTGTTCATCGCCCGTTGGTGCCAATCGGCGTAGAACTACCCGTAGGAGTGCGGTGGCATTGTGAGCGCGCTCCTGCACCTCCATATCTTCACTCAATAGTAACGGCTGCAAACCCTCTAGCGCCATTTCTACTACCTGCGAAATAAATCAAATGATTTATTTATAACATACTAGCAACCCACCCTCGTTTCGCTTCGGTTTCAGTCGCCTTACCCGCGCCTAAGCCTCATCACAATCCCGCCAGGAACGTATCTGATAGGCTCTATGAAAAGTACTTGTTACTTCAAAAATGATTTGATACTGATACCAGTAAATATCGATACTTTTCAATCGATAAGCTAGCCGCACAGCACACACGCAATAATATTGTCAATAATATTGTCAATAATATTGAGTGTGTGCGGTCCATATTGCGGTATTGTTCAATATTATTGCCGAATTTCAGAAATTCTGATTTTGTCACGGCAATATTGGGGGGAGGCAGGGATATTGTCAATAATATTGTCGTATGCGGACGCGCGGCAATATTTTAGTTGAGGAAAAGATTTCATAGAGAGTGGTTCATGTTTTTTGTAAAAAATGGGGGACGAAAACAGTATCCATAGCGAAAATAGTGTTGATAATAGTACTTTCACACAAAATCAATATTTGTCAGTATTGATTAAAACTTGGGAAACGTATCGCGAATTATGAAATACATCCAGCGAAGGATATCGTAATAAAGTTAAGAAAAACAATGCGGTTGAAAAGTTGTCCGATATTTATAAAAAAAATCAAACCAAATAGCACGAGAGAAGATGTAAGGAAAAATTAAATTCTTTACGAACTAATTTTCGGAAAGAACTAAAGAAAATACATAAATTGAAATCATCAGGAAAAAGTCTCATGTAATTTTTAAAACCATTTTCTTCAGTAACTCTTAATTCATTTATTAGATAAAAATGATTCAACTCAGCTTTTTTCTCATCCAGTCCTTAATGCACCGTTTTTTTCTTGTCTTTTTTTAGTAGTTAAAATTAATGCAATACTCAATGCAACGACTTTTTTCTGTCTATCTACTATATAAAACGTACGCATACGAATCTAGCTGCCGAGCGTCTAAGTCAGATTGCACCACAAAATATTGACAATAATATTGCGTAGTATGCGGGACCATATATTGAAGAACATTATTGACAATCTTGGATTGACAATATTATTGCGTGTGTGCGGCTAGCCATACTGTTTGAGTACCGATACAGTATCAATACCTGGATGGTATCGTTTCATCCCTACCTGTATGGCAGCACGTAGGTCGCCGACCGCCTGGTAGTTGAGCAGCAGGTTGGCGACTAGCTTAACAGCGGCGTGTACGCATACCGCACGGGCGCGTACTTGAACGCCACCTATGCCAGCGCACACCAGTAGCGGTGAAATGGCCGAATGCATCACCATCTCGTCACTATAATAATAAACATATATTTTATACACGGCTTTATTATCTCAGCTCATACAACACCCTGTTGGGCTTCCACCACAGGAGAGTAATTGACCTACACCCTGGTCAGACCGGTTGGTATATAGTTTTATTTCGAGTTTTTCATATTTTGCATAGATGTTATATGCATATTATAGTCGTCTTTTGCGACACCCACGGGCAAGATAGAAGGTGGCGAATTGTATTCTTACTTACAATTTCAAGGATTCAATCATTCCTTCTTACATTTACTACTTCCTGATGGTGGGAGCCCGATCCTCTGTGACATAAAGTTCCTTATTACAAACACCAGCCTCTCATAAAAGAATGGGTAACTTCAACCTTGTTGCGCTTGTATAATTTGTACTTACCTTTATGATACAGAAATAAATAAATATATACATGTCAAAAGTGAAACTTCTTTGGCAAACTAATTTTAAATCTCGTTTATATTCATACTAATCTAAAGTTTAAGATTTCCGAGACTTGGATCGAGGGAAAAAGGAAGATATTTTAGGAATTTAATTGTAATTAAAATAATAAGTGTCTAAAGTTAATACAAATTATAAAGGAGAATGCCCATATTGTTCGAGAGTTAGTTTCAATATGAAAGTCGATGGGCCTTCATGATTTCTTTTCTATTTTGTAGGATAATTATTCTAGTTTAATATTTAGTAATTAGTTTTCATTTTCGTACCCAGGTTTAAGCGAAATCTTATTTTTAGTGAACTGTTTTTGAGGTTAGAAAGTACGTCGAATAAAAATAAATATAAGTATTATGTTTATGAAGTAATAATGTAATGCATTTATCATAAGCTTAAGATATGATCCTGTATGATAATAATAGGCGTGACCTATCAACTGATGTAATTTAAGTATGTGGTCATAGAAAGTCATAGTTCTGGGGAATCGTTCGCCTTTGGCAACAACTACAATATATTGCTAATTGAATACCAGGAATAGGTAAATCCACTTCCATTTCGTCACTTATTCCTATACAGTAAATATAAATTACCCTTATATGCTCTCCATAATAAGATATCGCCTGTTTTAATTGGTAAAATCCGAATGCTAACCATCGTAAATCACTTAGATACAATCTGAAAAAAAAATGTTTAAATGGGTGGCATTACTATCTATACTTAGAAAAATATTACGTCGCTTTTTAATATTTACCCTGTGTATAAAAACTGATAAATAATTAACTGTATTTAAATTGTATAAAAGTATTTAAATGTAATAAATAACACTACTTGTCTACAATAGGTGGATTGAATTTATTTAATAAACTATAAAAAAATAGACTAAAATAGAGCATACAATAAAATCCTAAATTCAAACAAAACGTGTTGAAGTTTTATTAAAACGCTCTTGCCCGGATAGTTTTGTCTCTTTTTATCCTTTCATTCGACTCAACGTACCTATATCGTAAATACGAAATCGTAAACGACACGGCGCCATAGTGTTTTATGTTACCAGAACTAAATACCTTTAATTATTTATTTTCTTGAATCGATTAATTGATAATCAATTTAAAATAATAAAATATATTATTTTTTGGTATCATGTTATTATGGATTTATTGCTTGTAATATAAGAAATAAACATTACTTTTGCGAATCACATAACTGCAAAATTCGTTTTAACATGACAATAAAAAGAAAACACAATTTGCAGTTATTCTTTATATTATTTTTATTCAATAAATCTTAGCTCAACGATCTCAGCAGGGTAACCCAACCAAAAGTGGGTTTACGAATGAACATGGATAAGACGAAAGTCATGTCAATTGCCCAGTCATTCTCGTACCTGGCAATGAGACTCTCGAAGTTGTCGATCATTATTTTTACCTAGAATACCACAAAGAGAGAACCACAAATAGAATGCTGTAGTTAGTATGTAGTTGTAGTAATTGAATGATCTCTAGTGTAATTATTGTAATTTATGACACTGGTATATTTTTTTGTAAATATCTTTATTATTTTGTTTTTGTGATGATTATTATTATTATTTTATTTTTGTGATGATTATTATTATTATTTGTGTTATTATTGCTTATTATTGAATTATTTTTGAATATTGTTTGTATTATTATTAATTGCTATAAACATGTGATCCTATTTTAAGAAAGAGTTTCGACGAAAAATCCAACTCGCCTAGGCAGCGTTAGAAAAACTTAAGCGGATCTTCTTATTCAACATACCTCAGTGATTGAAAGACTTACGATACGAAAACGTGGTGGAGATAGAATCTAAAATATGGAAATCTATAGAAGACTGTTCTTCTTACACCTCTTGTTACACCTGTGTCTAACCGACATAGCACGAAGAATTAACAAGCTAAAGTGGCGTTGGCCAGACCACATTGTTCGACGAACTGACAACCGCTATGAAAGAAAGGTTCTCATGTGGCGACCACGTATCAGACGAGACAGTGTTGAACGAATTAGGTAGACCGACGACCTGCTGAAAATTGCTAGGCGTCGTTGGATACAAGTGGCATTGGACCGCACTTTGTAGTGAATCATAAGGGAGGTTTACATCAATCCTACACGTGGACGGCGATAGGCTGGATGATGATTGAATAAACATGTTGTGTTTTATAATTATTGACGCCAATACTATTTTCAATAAAATACAACCAAATATCGATTGTAATATTTAAAAACTAAAAAAATAAAGTTGAGCTACAGCCATAATTAAATATGTTAGTTTTTTAAGTAATGATTCGTTGATAGTAGAAGTGCTCTACAGCACATAGCTCGATGCGCCTCTGGCTACAGAAGTGCTTCGATAGCTTTTGTCATAATAAAACAAATTCTCGACCTTATAAATAGTAATATTGAACTGATATTGCAATGGGTGCCATCACATGTTGGCCTACCAGGGAATGAGAAGGCGGACTAGTTAGCAGAGAAAGCTCTGACGGATGGAACTAACATTAAAGTTTTGTCAAACCATTTTGAGCTGATTCCTAAATGCAAACACAATATTTACAAAGAATGGAAGGAATATTTTAATGAAAGATCGTTAACAAAAGGTATTTGGTATAGAACATTACAAAGTGAACCACCTCAAATTCCGTAGTTTGCCAACACGAAATTGAATAGGAATATTGTTGTAATAGCTCATAGACTTCGTACTGGACATTTCCACTCAACAGGTTTCGACATCTGATGGGGAAAAGTGCTACTCCCAATTGTTCAAAGTGCGGCACTCCTGAAGATGTCCATCACCTGTTGGTGGAATGTGTCCAAACCAAAAGTTTAAGGTAATCTTTGGTACAAAATTTTGAGATAAGTGTGAAAAATTTTGGAGTATTCTTAACTATCTTATCAAAACCTGTCTCTGATGCAGCCATTTTAGTTTATAAGTTAGTAAATAGGATTAATATAAGGTAATATAAGGCAGCTAATGTAAGGTTAGGTTATGATGGAGTTGGCATGGCCTTGAGGATAAAAGTTCCTAAATAAATAAAGATAAAAAAAAAATGATTCGTGTAATAATTTCTGATGGCGGGTTCACCCTGATAATCGATAAGAACGTATCGATATATTTTGATAAAATATTTTGCTCGACCTGGCAACACACACGTTCCACTCCGCTCTTTACAAATCACAAATACCTACCTAAATTCAGTTGTATGACTATTTATTATATTTAATGCTAGGGTATAAGTTACCCTAAAATTAATTCTGAGAAAGTATAAAAATAAGATGTGAATTTAGGATAGTATTTGGTTTAGGCCCATTGCCAGATGAAAAGGGCCTGGTTTTGGGCATTCTCCTTTAATTTCTTAATTGCCATCTAAAAGCCAACTTTCGCTCCATGGCACTGTGCGTGATGCGCGGTTCGCTCTATCTCACTCTCTCGCTTGCTCCCTATTTTCGCTTCATGCTATGTTCGCTTTTTCTCACTCTCTCTCTCAATCGCTCTCTCTCTCATCTTAGACAAAAACGTCCCACATTTTCGTATCACTAATATTGCGTTTCATCCGTAAAAAAATTACCCTCATGCGCGCAAAGAAGTTTCACTTCAATAAATAACTAGTATTGTAAAGAAAGTATACGTACAGAACATATTCGGCAAGTACGTATGCGGCTGCGTATAGTACTTCACGTGAGGCCGGTCCTGGGGCTGTATGCGCCATACGTGCTATCAGGGACGCGCATTCGTGTGCAGCAAACTGTCGCACTTCTTCAACACGCGCACCTACCTCTGTTAACTGCGCAGCCACTATACGACCTGAATAATTACCAATATATTAATCAACTATCTGTGTGGTGATGGAGTAAATATACTATTCACTACACCCTCTCTTGCCCGTGGGTGTCGTAAAAGATGCTTAAGGGATTGTAATATACATACAACATCTACACTTTGTCAAAGTTAAAAAGGACTTTTTTGTTTTGATTGACGATAACTCCGCGGCAAATCATCGTACAGGCTTGTTCCTAACGTCAAATTAAAGGGCGTTAAATGTTCTAAAAGAGCTTCTGAAGGAAACAATGTAATATTTTTTTGAATCCCCGTTTTTAAGGCGAGAAAAATTGTGGAAATTTTCCTTTTTGTTAGTTTACTTGGGATTTCTCCAGAGCCAAGCATGATAAAAAATTTTCATGGTCGTATCTGAAAACTAGACACTTAGGGCTACAATTTACTTCACTTCTTACTTTCTTTTTTTGCTGTACGATCATTTTCCTCGGAGTTCAGCAGCTCGATGAAAATCACTTAAAAATATCGATTTTTTTATAACCTTTAATTTTTGTGACTAGTTTATGAAGAATCATAGTCAGGAACATGTGTGACCAGCGTGGTATAGTAGGTCAATTTCCCTCTTATTGTTTTTTGAGCTTAGTATTTACATTGACCTGGACCAAATGGCTACTGGCTTATAATATAAAGTCTTAATCAGTAACCTCGGCAGGCGGATTGGGGGTCACAGTTTATTCAATTTAACATTTTCTTTTTAACTGACCTGATAAAATGTCTCTCATAACTTTCGTATAGTGCAGAATGCGAATGATAAATATACATTATATTAGCTTAATATTTAAAGCGGGTGAAACCCGAAAAATAAAAATATAGTCTATTTCCGCGTGATTATGGATAGTATGCCGCCCTTCCGTTGCCCCTGACGGTTTGAGCGGGGTGTCATAAGACCATAGCGGTTTTTTTTTATCATCCCAGCAGACATTCCTACTCTTCGAGCTCCATAGTAACACCGAGGTTTGATACTCAGATGATCCGAAGAAATGAATGTCTTGGTACCCATAACATATTAAATTAGAAAAATTAAACAACAAGAGTTGGAAAAGATTGATTCCACTTATTTCCTACGTTTTAAAATTGATTGCACCAGTAGATACGGCAGACATACCTGAACGCACGGTAATATTTTACGTACAGAACGTTTTTTAGTAAGTTGCTACAAGGTCCTTACAGTAATTACTCCAGACCTGACTTGCGAACTGTCTAACATAAGTCCACATTCTGTCAAAAATACTAACCATGTTTAGCACTGGTCTCCATCTCCGTAAGTTCCGTGAGAACGGTGACGTACCACTCAAAGTCCACCACGTGTTGATAGTTGTTTTGAGAACATATCTCAATAATTCGTGTGAGGAGCTCGTCACGATATAAAGTACCTTCCGCACGCTCCATATGGACCATTAGCTTCTTAACTATCTCCATTAGATTTTTCTTGGATACCTGATGTAATACACAGCAGTAGTTAAATATTTTCAAAGTGATATTTGCAGAAACGGTCATTCATTCCGTCTTGTTTATTTTTCAGCCTTAATTGGATGGTGCTATTGTTATAACTTTCGTGTGGTTACGGAGTAAGAATACAACTCATTACTATCCTACCTGTAAGTGCCGTAAAAGATGACTAAGAGATATAATATAGAACCCTCTATACAAGATAAGGAAATACCGTTAAGAGTCCGATCGTGACCATGAATGCTGTAAAGTGTTTGAAACGTCGGGCAATCAAAACTCAAATACAAACGCGATAGAATCCGTAAAAATAATTTTATTTAGAAGATAAGGAAAATACCTTCATATTTATTTTCGCTTACGCAATGCTCGCAATAACCCATCTGTAAGGGTAAGTCTTCGTTAGTGCAGAGAAATTTAGCGCAACATTTAAAATTCAAAAATACTAATTGTAACTTGCCCTATTTCAGTTTCTGCGATAATTATCAAACACGGCGTTGTAATGTTTGCAGCAGGACTTTCAAAGACCAATACACCATTCCAGTTGCAATAACCATTGTAATGTTTCCAAGCAAATGGGATAAAATTAGCTTATAATAATTTATTACAACTCCGATAACAGCAGACAGTGATTTTTTTGATGTGAAATATCTATAGGCGAGGGTAAACATAATCGTTGACGTGGCGTAAACAGGCCGTGGCGTAAAGCGACGTATGCATCATATAGCGTAGCGGGGCTTCGCCAGTTAACAGCGGTTAGTAAGTGTAATTCCGACCAATTATCACAGTAATATCGTTAGAGGAATCGAATATAACCATTATATTTTTACAGGAAGCACTGATTAAAAGAATTAAGCTAAAAGAATTTGAAATATTTTAAATTTTTAATTCTTGTATTTAATGAAAAGAAATGTTTATTGAACCATTCATCATCAATCATCATTTTTTGGAAAAAAATCGTAATACTTAATTTATACATTATGCCATATTAGTTCCTATCGTAATCTGTTCTTTTATATATACATTCTTTTATAAATACTTGTACAGAATATTTTCGATGGGCGTCTTCAGCGACGGCTCACTTTTTTTTATTCTTTCTGTTAATATTATAAAGTAAAATCATCTCACCATTCCATAGAGCAATCCCAGAGCTCTTAGTCTGATCGATTCGTCTTTGTCGTCTAAACAGGCGAGGACTAGATCCTTGTGGGCTTGCACCGATTTCGGATGTGATTTGAGTATTCGCGACATTGCCAACAGTCCCAAGTATTTCACTAGAATTAACAACATAGCTATATAGTATGACGATGATTTAACAATCTTAAATATATGTTTTATAATATTATTTTATTTATTTCATAAAATAGATAACAATACTTGCAGGTACATCTAAAATAGATCGATAATATCACTTAAGATATTATTAAGTTTTGATAAAACTACATCACAAGATACTCAAATTCTGTAATATATGGTATGGAGTTAAGTTCGATCGAAAAGCTTAATATTTATCTTCCATACAAATTAATAAAATTGAAGTGTCTGTTTGTAATGTCAAAATACTGGGCTTTTCTTATGCTCACACGGTTATTTGCACAATACCTATTCCTTAAAACCAGTCTAACATTTTTTGTCTGTCTGTTTGTTTTGAGTGAACATCAAAACGACTGGACCAATTTTGATAATATTTTAGTACCAGGTAGCTCTGTCTATATAAGGAGTAACTTACGCTATATTTTATACCGATATTCCCACGGGAACGGGCACTACGCGGGTAAGGCGACTAAAACCGAAGCGAAGCGAGGGCGAGTTGCTAGTTTAATATAAATATTTTGCAATAACAATTCGAGAACATGTATTATTTTTATTATAATTATATACATTTTTAAATCTAACTACCTTAGAATAATAACATATAGAAGGTAAGTTCACGCACAAAAAGTGAGGCATTTCAATTGGAGCCTAATGGAGCTTACGCCGGAACCGTTCCGTAATGTACAAGTCATTGTACTGCACGAACGTAGGCAACTCTTAAAAAATAAATAGGTAATTATGACGGTTGATGCATTCAAATGGTGTCACAACACATTTGAAAAACTTAAAAAGGTTTTTAACATTACTTTTAAAATTATTTCGACGATTTATGTTAATAAAAACAAAATTTGATTTCATAATTTGTATAGTGGTGTGCGTGTGTATGTGTGTAATCGTCTACGCGCCATTAGTATTTTTAGATTCAAATTTTTAAAGTTCGAAGTACTGACACTATCCTTCTATACGTTATTATTCTAAGCTAACTACATTCTTTGTTCCGTTTTTCCGTGTGGTGATGAAGTAAGAATATAATTCACCACCTTCTATCATACCCGTGGGTGTCGTAAAAAGCGACTAAGGGATATGATATAACCTTGTGCAAGAGAAGAAAACTCAAAACTCAATACCAACCTATCTAACCAACATGCTTAGTAGCATGCTTAGTAGGCGCATGTGTTACTTCTTTGATTTGAGCATATCACAAGGATAATAAATAAATATTTAAGTAGGCACTTTCATTTTAAAATTCAGTTTTACGTGAATATGCCTATGGCTGTGCTTCAAATAGGTTCTAATAAAGTTTGTTGATAAATGTTAATATTAACAACGTGTGTTGTACTCACAGTTCTGATCGCTATCTTCTATAAGTATCCTAAGCTTCTGCACGCAGAGTTGAACAGAGGCAGAGTGGCCGGGCATGCCGCTGCTGATACTAATGAGGACGGCGATCACCGTATTGATGCACTCGTACAGTAGCGACATCGCTGAAGTACTGTATAGTCAACAAGTTGCTTAGTCTTATAAATGTATTTTAAATATAACACTCGGCATTATAGATTAATCTGCGTCGCAAAGGTTTTAACAACCATTTCAAAATAACCGAGCTAAACAACACTCAGCTTACAGAAAAAATGTACGATTTTTTTTCTTATTGTTATACTAATCGACAAATTGTACAGTTTTTCTTATTACAGTGCAACCTCAATGTAACAAATCCGACGGGAACTCGTAAATATTCGTTATATCAAGTAATTCGTTAAACTGAGGTTTGTTATATTGAGGTACGGTTGGTCTAAAATTTGTTATAAAGAAGTAAAGAAATAGTTTTAATCACCTCAATATTTTTGCATTCGCCAACTAGAATCTTCAACAATAGTGACGAGCAGCACTGTTTACATTATTTTCCATTAAAGAACTTCAATTAATAGTTTTACAAAAAAAAAAACGTGTTGAAACCTGTCGCGACTGAATCACTTACTATGAGATTAAAGGTAGATAGAGGTATTTACACTATTTTTTGATAGTTGAAAATTCGTTATAAAGAGGTTGATCGTAAAAAAAATTCGTAATGTAAAGGTATTATTTACACTGACTCTTATGGATAATTCAAGGGGATTACGAAAAATTTGTTAAATCGAGGCAGTCGGTAAATTGAGGTTTGTTATATTAAGGTTGCACTGTATTATGCTAATAGACAATTTGTACGATTCTTTCTTATTATTATACTAATAGAAAGATTGTAAGATTCTTTCTTATTATTATACTAATAGACCAATTGTACGATTTTTCGTATTATTATACTATTATACTAACAAACCTAGATTCTTGGCTATGTTTCCTATTGATTTGAAACATGCAGTGTTATTAGACTATGGAAAGAGGTAGATTTCTGTTATCTTTCATTTCTAAACAATAATAATAGTAATTTAATAAAAACAAAATTGTTGATATAATTTTATAAATTTAGCATTTGACATTCACGAATCACTCAACCATGGGTACGTCATTAGCATTATGCGAATCCAGAGCCGTTCCGATTTAATTAACAAAAATTAATATTTCATGCTTCTTTTAGGTATTACGTTATAAAACAATCGAACAGTGTTGATATGCAAGTATATATTTTTTTTAGAAGTACTTATTTAAATTCAAATAAATCGTGAAGCATTTGCCCGTTACGTCTTGCGTACCTTCTCATAGTACATTCAGAATAACTTTAGTGGTAATGTATGTATATTAAAATCACTCACAAAATTTATTTTTCTAATAATCCAATCACCTGTAGATTTATAACATGCTATGTAGACCATCCAAAAGGTATTGTGCTAGCTGACGTGTATCATTAACCATTATTACAATATTAGCATTGATACATAATTATTTATCAAACAGAAGCAAATACTAGTGTCCAAGCTCTAGTGTATATCCAGACTGGTTATGTGTAAAATAAGCTATAATAAACAAAATAAATAAGCAATGCAACAAGCTATCTTATTTTAAGAAAAATTGAACTGCATGATTAATTAAATTCCTAAGTCTTATAAACTAGTACTTAGAATGCAAAGTAATATGTATTTATTTATCCTTTCACCCCATTGAGACAACATCTAAAGATGACACATTGCTAACTCGAACGCAGTGTCCACAAGTTTGTACAGGTTAGTAGAGTCCCTGTTTATAAGACAGAAACTAACTCACCTATGTATTAAGTTAGTTAATGGCTCAATCAGTTTCTTGCCAAGTCGAGGCTCTAATGGGGTTAAGGCACCAAACTGCAACAAACACAATGAAACTACATAAGACTAGCTTATGTGATGGCAACCAATAGCTGAACGATCTAAGAATTTTGTGATCCAAGGATCATTTAAATGTACTTCTTCCTTCACATGTTTGTTTATATAACAGCGACACACTCAATGCAGGTCGTTTTCAGCAGCCAAAATAATACAAAAATGTGAGTTGAATGTGCCAATTCTTAAAGTGTTTTTAAGTGGTATATTTATTGTTAAGCTAAAATTTCATATATACAACTTCATGTATATTTATTTCAAATTTTTTTATACTTTTAACTTAGAATTATAACTCATAGAAGGTAACTCCGCGCATAAAATTTAAAGCATTTAAATCGGAACCAGATGGCTCCCTACACCGCACCATTTCATAGTGTACAAGGCTCTGCGTACACTGTAGTAGTATTTTTGGCTTCATGTTTTTGACCGCTTAAGTACCGACACTATCCTTCTATACATTATTATTCTAAGACTTTTAAATTATTTCTATGTGAATGCATGTTGTATATTCTGAATTTCAGCATGTATAGTACGAATGTGGTTAATAAACTATATTGTATACATTTCAAATGGTGAAATGTGGTGGATGAAACTAGCGCATTTTTTGTTACAAATCCGTTTTGTATAGTTTTTCTATAGTTTTATACCTGCAAATTAGATCTATGAGGCTTTGGGTTATTTTTCTTCCAATATCTGGTTCATAGTGTGTCATTAAACCAAACTGTGGAGAATTCACACGTATCAGACAATATTAATAGGATTATTGTTATAAAAATCAATATACATTGTCAATGTTAGTGCATATTATTTTTTGTTATTAATTTAATAACATTATTACACATTTTTATTTTATAAAGGCATACAGGAGATATATTATGTGATGTTTAAGCAAATAAAATATTGAAGGTACAAACCAATTTGATGATTTTGATCAGCATCCAATTGTTAGTGGATGTGGTCATTAATTTAAAGAACACTGGAGCTAAAGAGAGGTAGTTTTTAGGATTTTTTCTTGCTAATTCACATACAACGTTAACAGCTGCAGATTGTACACCTGTAAATACATACAACAAATCATCTATTATATATATAAATATTCTCCATGTGGTGGTGGAATAAGAATACAATTCACCGACCCCTATCTTACCCGTGGATCTCGTAAAAGGCGACTAAGTGATATAATAAGCATATAACATCCATACAAGTAAAGAAAACTCGAAACAATACACCACCGACTTGTCTGACTAGCACAGTATAGTAGGTCATTTCCTTCTTATTATGGTGGAGGCTCGAGCCCAGCAGTGGGACGTATATGAGCATTTATATTCTATATACAAAGAAAGCAGTCAGCCACTGGCTTATCAATGAATAGTGGACAGGCACCAATGGATAATGATAGTTTAAATGTTTTTAAAACACATGATAATTGTTTCCTGTTTCTTCATCATCATCATCGCAGCTCAAATATGTTACACTGCTGGAGTCGAGCCTCCTACACAATGGGAGAAGAATTGGCTTACCATACCACTCTAATCAGATGGGTTGTTATAGGGTCTCCTTGCAAGATTTACATCTATTGCACAGGGGTTATCTGCAGAAATCTCACGTCATCTTTGACTACATCCACTAAAAAATGTCTATTCTTACTCCATTACCAAATGGACAACGGTTTTCTGCTTCAGTGGATGCATTATAGGTATGTGGTTAATGAGTCTGCAATCTCATATTCAAATTTTGGTACAAAAATGTCTCATGGAAATAGTGCTTAATAGACCAACCGCTTCAGACCTCTTCTTGGATTTTTGTGTTTGAGTTATTTATTAACAATCAAATGAAAAAATTCGATGTTAGTAAGTACTTATAACAAAAAAATTACCTGGATCTGGGTCTTCTAATTTTTCTTTTAATTTTGGAAAAGCCGGTCTTAAAGCCTCAGGATATCTTAAAAATACCTTATACATCATTAGGACAGCTTTCATTCTTAAATAAGGTTTAGTTGAGCTCATCTAAAAAAATACATTTTACTTAGACCATGAAGCCATATTAATATTATAGCAGACAACTTAAGTTACTAATTAATTCATACATCGGCAAACACATTATTACTTATTCCACAAATGCAATTTAAGGCATTTAAAATTATTACCGAGATTAACGTGAATAAAAATAAGTAGTATAAAAAAAATATAAATACAGTAGAATTCATATATAACGACTTCGCTTATAACGACTAACCGTTTTTAACGACGATAATGTTTACTCAAGTTAGGTTTCATAGTTAGGTACTGAGAAAATATAACCGTTTAGTGCGACTCCGGTTTAAACGACCAACTGCTTATAGAGACTATTTTTTTATTATCTACGACCATTCCGGGTAAAGTTGGCACAGCCATCTGAGGCTAACAACTAAGTCACACAAAAAAAAAAAAATGATCTACGTCCGGTTAAAACGACGCGCAATGTTTTGTTTATACAACCTATGCACCAATACTTCGGCGCCCCGACTTCATCCCGCCTCGCGCGCTTCACCTTTCCTTATTAGCGCGCGTAAATCACAGTTAGTGTTTGTCACTTGTTATGAAAAGTTCTTAAAACTCTACAAAATGAGTTCTGTGAAGCGAAAGTGTTTTACAATTGAAGAAAAAAGTGCAATATTACACCGATTAGAAGCCGGGGAATCAAATGCAACCAAACAAACTTTCTCAATTATAATACAAGTGTACATATGTATTCGTAAGTTAGGTATGTACTTATGTACATAAGAAATAATCCTGCCGTTTTGTACGTCATCCGTTTAGTACGACATAGTATTGCCGGTCCCCTTAAAGGTCGCTATATCCGGATTCTACTGTACATCAACCAGAGATTTTTAACACAGGTCTCGGTCCTGTAACAGGCTTTAGCTTTAAATAACAGTAATTCAAAAGTAATTGATGTACTATAACAATAAAAATGAAAAGAGCAATAAAATTAATATTGATATTTGTGTATTATTGTTAATCGTTTTTTGCCTTCATAGATAACATAGTGGTTTAAGTACCAACATATTATGCCAAGTGCAGTTGATATGGAAGATAAGTCTTTGTGTGAAGCACAAATGGCTATTCTGAATTTAGTTGTGTATTACTGTAGATTTTACTTTTGTTTGTAAAGTTCCCTAAGATATAAGGACTTATTCCTTCTTAGCAAGATGTGTTTTGTGAAAAAGTTTGTTATTACTTACCAGTGTCATGATGTCATTTGCCAGATCTCTAGCTAAATCATGAGATATAAAACAACTGAGGCCACTCAAAGCCAAACCTGCTTCATATTGATTCTGAGCATTAAGATCTTTCCTAATCATATTAGTTGTAAGCATAAGCAATTCAGAGTCTGCATGGAATGACTGACTAGCTGCTAAGTATCCAATGCGCTTGTAAGTGAATTTATTTGAACTCATTACTTCTATTATATTGAAAATGGCCCATGATATATCATATCCCAACATTTGAAGCTGAAAAAATAAATAGTACATTTATATTACAATATTTATGTACTTTGTGTGGTGATGGAGTAAGAATATACAGTCCTCCATCTCGTATCTGGGCTATGGGTGTTTAAAAAAATACCTAAGGAATATAATATGGAGATAACATCAACGTAAAGAAGGAAAAATCGAAATGAAACCAGAGTGGTGCAGTAGTTCAAAATCTTTTCCATAATGGAAGAAACTCAAGCCCAGTACTGGGATGTATATAGGCCGACATAATGATGATTAATATACCATAAAAGAATGCCACTCTACACCACTAACATGATTAGATTATAAAGAGTTTATATTATGCCTCAGAATAGAACAATTTCCTGGAAATTTATAGAGCACATCAGCTGTGACTCTTTATCATTGAAGCTCTCAAATAGATAAATATTTAAGATTAAACAGGCTACTTAAAGATATAGCAAACTATATTTAAATTACATACATAAAACATAAACTATTAAGTTTATATTACATAAAATAATAAATATTGTATAATTAAAACTGGTTGTAATCTACATTAGTTCCGATTGAAGTCAACATTTAAATATCATTAACATTAATTTAAACAGAGATATGGTCAGTATGTTTGTTATCATAAAGCTGCTTTTTGATACCTACATATTTTTTTAAATATTTTTTTTTTACTATTAGAGAATAATCAGCATCAGAATTGATCATAGAGATTATAATGGCATTTTGTGTTAAAAGGCAAGTGGTTATATTGAGACATTATTTTGAGAAAGAGAAAACTGAATATGATAACCAATATTCTATGAATGTTTAAATGGGAAATTTCCATTAATGATATCATCGACTTTCTTTATGCTAATCAATTGTTCATAGTCCTATTTGGTCTGTGGTATGACAAATTAAGAATACAGTGACCCTCTGTCTTTGTTTCCTAAGGAGTATTGTATAAGTTGATTAAGTTTAATTTTTTTAATTCACATCCATTATTTAGCAAAATTCCCTCTCAAAAGTAACTCCTACACAATTATCTCATCTCATATCCCTCCCACTGCTGGGCTTGAATCTGCTTCAAAATAAGGATGAACTTGGGCTATTGTACCTTATTGGTCAAATGGATAGCTTTAGGGTGTTCAAGTTCTACTTTTCTTGCAGGCATGTTTTTTGCTTCTTTTAAATCTACAAGAATGTATGAGGTCCATTGGTATATCAATCACCGCACAGTTTGTATCTGATTCCGTGTGGTGACAGAGTAAGAATACAATTCATCACCCCCTATCCTACCCATGGGTGTTGTAAGAGACGTCTATGAGATTATAATATGCATACAACATCTATACAAGAGAAGGAAAACTCGAAACAATACCCTATGCCAACACATCTGGCCAGTGTGGTATAGTAGGTCAATTTCCTTCCCATAGTGGAGTAGATCCAAGCCCAAAAGTGGGACGTTAATGAGCTGAGGTGATGATGAAGCATCATGATCAATAAAATCACTTACATATGTCAGTTTAGCTACAGCATTTGATTTAACTGCTATGTTGTCTTGCCGAAGTTCAACTTTTATTTCTTCCATACATTGTGCTATGTATTTAGACTGAAAGATAACATTGATGTTGGTTAATCAATATAAAGGTATAAAAAACGAATTACTGTTTTTTATAATACATTATAATTAAATTATAATGTTAGTTGTGGGTTTTCTGTGTAAAAGTAATTGGTGTAACAGTTAGTGTGAAAAACAAAACAATTTAAAACAATTCATAATATTACTGATCAAAATAATTGTTTTTGATAAAATAAAGTTATAGTTAAACAAATATACAATACCCGATTGGAACAGTATGTCGAAATCGTTAACTATGAACGAATATTTTTTATTTTGTATATTTATGACTTTCGATTTATTGTAAGTTTTAACTAGTTTTATTAGAATATATTATACACTACATGATAGCTTTTAATAGGCGTTAAATATGTTTAGTTTTTGGTTTATAATAAAAATGCGGAGGGGCATTCAAAATGAAAGTAACATCAATAGCTAAATATTCACACTGATTTAACATTTGTAAAGTGATTTATAAGAATTTGTGTTGAAAACTAATGTAATAACATATCATATACCTCGTTATCCTTATTATTTCGGATACCTCGAACTAAGTCAGTCAGATTTTTATCGAACATTCTCTCGAAATTCCCTTTGACTTTTTTCAAAGCCATCTTGCTCTTTTAGCTTTTGTGATCATTAACGTAAGACCTATCAACTAATTAACAATAATATAATAAAACGAAATAAACATTTCAACACATTAAATTATAAAGTTGAAAAATCTCATAGGTACAAATATGCAACTACGTCTACCGTCATAGAGATTTTTGTTTGATTCAATTTGTCTATTCTGGGAAGCAAAGGCAACAAATTCCATACTACCAAGTTCTTCATAACAACGTTCCACTAAGCGCTCACAATCATCTTGCTTAAAAACCTAATATTTCCTTTCAACTTACTTGCAAGCGTTACAATCTTTATCGTTAATGGTAGAAGTATTAATATACACTTGTAGATTGAGATCGCTTGATGATCGTTTGTATTGGAAAAGTGTGTTTGCCAAAAACAGTAACGTTATCAACAATGTATAAGTGCTTAGAGGAACACAACTCTATGATTTGTTGCTACTGACAACAAGGGATATTCATATGGACGAAATATCGATATTTTATTCGATATGATATATTATAATAGTATTATTGCGAGGTGGGATGCCTACATCGTACAAATATACATATACATAGATGTTTTTGATATGTCGTCATTTAACTATTTCACCTTTGCCTATCCGAATGCACAAACACAACCAAAAAAAATTAAGTATTTCATCACTATCATTGATGTGAAACATCTATAGGCGAGGATAAAGCTAATCGTTGGCGTGGTGTAAACAGGCTGGCAACATAATTATTATGCACGTTATTTTTTTTTTTTTTTTTTTTTTTTTTTTGTGTGTGTACAGCTGTTGGCCGCAGATGGCCTTGACAGCTTGACGCGGACTATGGGTGAGCGCTGAGGGCTCTCAACCCGGAGAAAAGTATGCTAAGCGACATCGCCCAAGGGCTCCCCCTGTGGGGAACGGACCTCGGCTTGGGGCGTCGCTGGAGGCAAAGTGGGCGTGCCCACGTTTTTAGTAGTGACTTTTGCGCGGCGCGGTTTCGCACCTCGACGGCGAGGGCGGAACCGCGGATATTTATTTGTTAAGGCCTCGCGGGCCGTGTGGGCTCTTTGTTGAGCGAGTGTGATAATGTCGTCCTCTTCGTCGAGGACGTGACGAGGACGTCGGATGGATGTTGCACGTTATATGATGGCATATATTATATATACAATACGTAGTGTGTGAATGAGACGGAGCGATGTTGTGTGTAAGCGACTGTGCGATGAATTAATTGTGATTGTTGTGGAATATTTTAAATAATAATATAAACATAAATCGTAATATTTTATGCACCTATACATTATACCATATTAGTTCCTGACGTAATCTGTTCTTCTATACATATACACTTGTACAAAATAATTTCGATGTTTCACATCTGCTAGGCTTCCTGAGCGGCGGCTCACATTTTTTTTTTCAGCTTACAAAAGTCACGGCCTTCTCTTTTTCGTATGTTACTTGCAGTCGTACATCCACTCATATAGAAAGAAGTAGCGAATTGTATTCTTACTCCGTCACCACACAAAAGTATATTGATTATCGCCTTATTGTCACATTATAATCACAGCTCATATACGTCCCAATTTCCACTGTTGAGCTCGACCTCCACTATGGGAGGGCAATTGACCTATTATACTACGCTTATATCCTTTAGTCGTCTTTTACGACATCCACGGGCAAGAAAGGGGATGGCGAATTATGTTCTTACTCCGTCACTACACGGAGGTCACATTATTTATTTGATGATGAAATATGTCGATTGCACCCAATTTGAATTAGGCCCATACTTCTTCTTCTTCTTTTTTGTTATTGGCAATCAGCTATTAATACAAGCCATTTTTGCCAGTGTCGAGTTATAATTTTCTTTTCAAATTATAAATTTCTTCATGTCAGTAAAGGTCCGTCAGTAAGTCAAAGTGTCGCCTCCAACAGTGTAATGGCCACTGTTAGGGGTATCTTCTGAGAATTTTGGTGGAAACAAAAAGGTATGTATAGCAGTTTTATATCATATTCACTACACCTCAGCAGTTCTGTCGCTATATATTACATAAAATGCCATCAAGATTATTTAACATAACACGTTAAAACACTAAGATATTGAATATAATACAAGAACACCACATGACACTTCAGATTCCCGCCAAAAAACCAGGCCCATACTTGTGGATTAGATAATATCGGGTTGAAACGATATATCGTACATTTATTTATGTATCGATATATAGCGAGTATCTATTCATAAATCATAATTATTTATGGCAGTCGTTAGGGATCTTTCTGAAAAAGATCGATTCTTGAATCGATTTGAATCGTCATCCAAAGAATCGATTCACAATAAAATCGAGGTCTGAAGGATCGATCCCCGATTAATCAATCTATCGATCTTTTTTTGAGTTTTCTTCCAATTAAATACGAAATATTTTTTCTGGCAGGATTGTGATGACCTTTCTTTTAGGAAATCTGGAGAGAGTAATGTCTTACAATAATATAGTCATGAATTGATTGAAAACGTAACACTAGTATCGAAGAAGCTTTTAAAGTATTGGGTATCTTTCGCCTAGTAGGATTGTGATGAGCTTTATTTTATAGGACATCTGAAAGTGTAAATAACACTTTCTTATCTTAGTATTGAATGGACAGAAAAAAAAATTGAATGTTCGTTCGAAAATCGAAAATATCGACGATTTTCAAGGGTTTTTTTTGGGGTGGGTTGCGGTCGGCGCGTTCCTCGCACCACTCCATCCGGGGCGACAGAGGGGCGTAAGCACGCACATCCGCAACCCACCCACGATGCACGTCGCCTTCGTCGTTGGGCCTACCACCAGAGCAGAGTTACTTGACGTCAGTGGTCGGCCCGACGGAATACCCCCTATTTGGGGTACCCTCCCATCGACCGACGTCCCCCCTCGGGGAGGACGTAAGTCTTTCCTCATGCGGTTGGCACGATTTTCAAGGGTGAAAATCGATTCACTGAATCGATTCAGTACAACATATCGATTTAAAAAATCGATCTTTTGGGCCTGAAAAATCGATTCAGATCGCCATCCCTACCAGTTGTCATTAATGTCAAATGAGTTTTGTTAATTGGATTTGCTTGTTTTCAAAGATTGTTAAATCATATCTAAATAAATAGCATTGTATATTTTAAAACGTAACGATAATGATTATATTCTTAAGCGAATTACAAAAAGAACATCTTAGTATTTTACATCAACATTCTATACAAAGTAAATATTATTAAATGAAATACTAAGTGCTATTTTGCTCTAAAACTAGAAGTATAAAAAATACACTAAATAGTAGATAAAATTATTTCTTTTTTTTATTTCAGTTTTAATAGATTTCTGTAAGCTGGCCTTGGATTATTTAAGCAATGGTATAAATTACAAAAAACATAGTATAGCTGCTGGTAAGATAACACTAAAATAAATATATGGTAGATTCATGGGTGCCTGGTACTAAATATTTGTTTGAAAATATTTTTTCAGAGAAACTTGATTTGTCATTGGCTGATGTGCAGAACCTAGTGCATGCTTTGGTTTATCTTATAGTGGAAGCATGTAGATTGAGTGTAAGTAAATTAAACGTCTGTGTTTTAATAAAATAATAACCGCCGCACTTCTTGCATTATAACAATTTGTATACATTATCATCATCCTGCACTTATCCCATTTACTGGGACTCAATGCTATAAATACTCTTTTTCAATTGTACATATTGTGAAAGTTTTGGTAATAGGTAGTTTTAGAAATGATCGCCTCCACCTGATGTCAACCCTCCCTGAAAATGATATTATTGACCAGATGGTATTAGACAGAGTTGGTTTTTTTGCTACACCCATAAGTGTAAGTATTGGCAGTTGCCATCAAACTGTTTCTAAATATTATTATTGTTTTCCAGAGTTAGCCAATTTCAGTTCATTAGCAAATCTCTTCATCTTATTTGATTCATTATTATTTCAGCTCATATACGTTCCACTGTTGGCCTCGAGCCTCATCCACAATAGGAGAGAAATTGATCGTATTATACCATGCTAGCAGAGATGTAACATATCTAAGATACAAGTATCTGAAATTCAGATACAAAATACATATTTCTATCTTGTATCTAAAATACTTTTTAAAATTAATTTTGTATCTTGTATTTAAATACATTTTGTTTGTTTATATCTTAGTATTTTATAAATATGTTTTCTGATAAAATGCTTATAGTATGTAATCATCCGTGTGGTGACGGAGTAAGAATACAATTCACCACCCCCTATCTTGCCCTTGGGTGATTGTACGAAACGACTAAGGGATATAAAGCGCATATAACATCTATGTGAGAGAAGGAAAACTCGAAATGAAACCCTATACAAACACGTCTGACCAGCGTGGTATAGTAGGTCAATTACCCTTCCATTGTGGAGGAGGCCCGAGCCCAACAGTGGGACGTATATGGGCTGAGATGATGATGATGATGTAATCAAAATATTCATGTTTTTATGAAAATGTTAAAATTATCGCCGTTAAAGGAAAATTGAATTTACTTTTTAAGTGAATATCTAGAAGTTAAAAAGCTTGTAGCCAAAGCTATTCAAAGCCTGCAAAGAGAAAACGATACTTATTTTGATTGTCTGTTGCCTAAGTTAATAAAATTCAACAAATCGATGTTTTACCTAAACAGTGGAAGGAATATGTAAAAGTAGGTATTCTTTTTTTGGTGGGCTATTTATTTGGTAGGCACGACATTCACCTCGAGTGTCTGCTGCGCCGTGTTCTTGCCACAATCGCAGTGGTAGCAGGAAGTTATTATATGTACTCTCCCTCCTTCCACTCGCACGACCATGTGCAAGTACTTGGCGAAGCAATCGTGTCCCGTCACTTGCACTAGTCGGAAGGAAAGCACCCTGTGCCTCTGATCCAACCACTCCATCAGCACCGAAAGGCCTGGACGGTCCGGACACCGAACCGAGGTCTCTCCAGCCGCGCTGCCTAACGGACAATGACGTCTCGGCGGGCGTCGATCTGCCCAGAACGGCCCCTCATACAGCTGGCCCTCCCGCTCTGCGTCGCGATGGTGCCGCCGGCTGCGGGTGTAGGTCCTCCGGGCGCGTACGCACGTGATCTGGAGATCCGGCAACTCTCGGGACCACCAGGGGAGACAGCGCACACGGGGCATGGCCGCATCGCAAATCTGCGTTAACGCACGATGAATGCGGCCAGCCTCGGCGTCCACCCCGTCCACCTGAGGCGTTGAGGACAGTCACGAGTGCACGATGGCTGCCTCCACTAATAGATCCCGATCCAATCCAACTCGGCTGGGCAGCGTTCGGGAAACTTAGAGGATTTTCTCGTCCAATATTCTGCAGTGTCTGAAAACAAAGCTTTATTATGATCAGAGATGACTTACGGTACTGAAACATGGCCTCTAAATGTCGCCCTCATTAAAAGGCCCAAAGCAGCTCAATGTGCGAGGTAAGAGTGGTAGGACCACACTGTCGACAGTTATCTGTCTACAGCCGCGGGCCGGTCCGTCCGGGGTAGTACCACACTCCCGCAGAAAATCGACGTCTGGATAGTAGCAATTTGTTACTGCGCTTCGTTCGGTGAGCGAGAGAGCCGGAAGCCCAACTTTCTGAGGGTGTTTGTGTGTGGAGGGTTTTGGTGGTGCTCTTGGTATCACCGAGCCTTAATGTACGCATTCACACTCCCTTCACTTTCTTCACGGTAGGCAGCGACCCTGTAAAGGTCCATGAGCGGCAGCAACACTTACCACCAGGTGTACTGTTTGCTCGTTTGCCACCGTGTGCAAATAAAAAAAAATGTGCTATGGAGAAGGCTATGCTCACTATTTCTCTACGTGATAAAATCCGGCAAACGAAAATCCGTAGAAGAACGGGTGTAACCGACATAGCCAGCAGAATTAGCACGTTGAAATGGCAATAGGCAGACCACATCGCTCGTCGAGCAGACAACCACGAATCGGACGACGCAGCGTGGGACGGGGGTCGTACTAGGTGTACTGACGACATTTCAAAGTCGCAGGGAACCGTTGGATGCAAGTGGCACAAGAGTGTTCCGAGTGGTATTCTCGTGGGGAGGCCTATGTCCAACAGTGGACGTCTGCAGGCTGATGGATGGATAATAATAAACTTAAGTTCATTAAAATAAAATGTAATTTTCTTACAAAAGTATTTTCATCTTAAAAAGTATTTAGAAGATACGTATTTTGTATCTAGTATGTCAGATACCATTCTCGAAAGTATTTTGTATCTGGTATTTGAAATATTTAATTTAAAAGTAGCTTGCATTTTTAACAGACTTCAAAAAAGGAGAAGGTTTCTTAATTCGACCGTATATATGCTTTTTTATGTTTGTTTGCGGATAACTTCGTCGTTTATGATCTGATTTCGATGATTTTTGATTTTTTTAGTTGGAAAGGGTATGTCAAATGGTCCCATGAAAATTTTATCGAATTCGGAGAAGCAGTTTTTGAAAAATAAACAAATATCAAAAAAATTATCTACCTTGTCAACATTATTGAAGGCGGTTTCTTTTATTGCAAAAAATAATTATACACCTAATTATGAATACTCTATTATGTCTTAAAACTAATCAATTTTTGAAAACAGCATTACAAAAGTATCTAGCATTTTGTATTTCAAATACTTTGTAAAGGGTATTTTGTACATCTCTGCATGCTGGTCAGACAAGTTGGTATAGGGTTTCATTTCGAGTTTTCCTTCTCTTAAATAGATGTTATATGCATATTATATCTCTTAGTCGTCTTTTACAACATCCAGGCAACATAGGGAGTGGTGATTTGTATCTTACTCCGATACCACAAGGAGTATTATTTGATTAGCAAAGTTGAATTTTAACATGTTTCCTCTCATCTCAACCCACAAAGTCTCATAGTTGGCCTCTTTCACAATGGGAGGGAAATTGATCTACTATACCGTATTGGTAAGATGTGTTGATATAGAATTTCATTTTGAGTTTTCCTTCTCTTGCTTATACATATCATATGTTATTTGCATATCATATCCCTTAATCCTCTTTTATAACATCCACGGGCAAGCAAGGGAGTTGTGGATTATTTTCTGACTACATCACCACATTAAAGTTTTTCAATGTTTACTGACTATGTAATGGTACATATTGCCATTTCAGCTCATATACATCCCACTCTTGGGCTCGAGCCTCCTCCAGAATAGGAGGGAAATTGACCGTACTATACTGGTCAGACAGGTTAGTATAGGGTTTTATTTCGAGTTTTCCTTCTCTTGCACGACTCTTCTTTTACGACATCCACGGGTAAGAGAGGGAGTGGTGAATTGTATTCTTACTCTGTCCCCCTCACGGAGATTAGTATTTTTTTTTTTGGTATTTATTTATATTAAATATTTGTTCTTCCCTTTGTTCTTATAATATTTTCTTTTTCTAGTTATCAGAAGCAGATTTGAAATCTTCACTAGCAATTGCTGGCTTCTCAACAGAACAACAAGGGGTGTTGGCAAAATTGTACAATAATAAGAATGGAGAAATATCTGATGCCCTCTACCTATTACAACAAAAGGATCCGTCTTATCAGGACCTCAATTGGAGATTTGAAATCCAAGTATGATTATTAAATTAGTATTAATATTTTTGGAAACAATCCAGTTGGGCAGCTTTCGAGAAACTTAAGAGGATCTTCTCGTCCAATATATCTCAGTGTCTGAAAACACAGGTGATGACTTACGGCACGGAAACGTGGTCCCTAAATGTAGGCCTCACAACGAAGCTCAAACGTATCAGACAATGCAGTATAGGAGGCCCCTTCACTAGGTGACCTGGTGAAAGTTGCTGGGCGTCGTTGGATTCAGGCGGCACAAGACCGCATTCTGTGGCGTAACATGAGAGAGGCCTACATTCAGTAGTGGACGGCGATAGCCTGAAAAGATGATGATTAATATTTTTGCAATGCACTACCTGAAAATTATTCAAATACTCTTAAGTCTGGTGGGACATTTCTTTGGTACAACAGGGCCCTCTTCTTACTTAATTATATCTCAATTATATCCAGGTCCATCTTAACCCTAAATCCCTCAATCTCCCAAACCATTCCCTCTATGCTAAATGAGGCTAGATACACTGCTTTTTCAACTCTTGCTGATGATAGCATAGATGGCATAGTGTTTAACATACTGTACATTTGATTCCCATGCAGAACAATTCTTCATGTGAAGAAAAGTCTTCAAAACAACCTTGAAGACTCAGAACAACCTTATTGTAATTTTTGTAAAGCCCCATATAGACAATAGATGGATTATTTCTTCAGTGAAAAATATTGTATTTTAAAAATTTTCTTTCCTGGCCTGTAGATGGCGTTAGCGTAACAAATTACGCCCTGCCTTAGAGGTAGGTTATCTGACAAAGTTTTAGTTATAGCATGTATTCTAAACTGCCACCGACGCGACGTCAGCGTTCTCGAGTCGTTTTGCTCGCGACGAAGAAGATTTACAATGTGGCGTGGGCAGACTTTATCTATGTATGTGCTATTTGTTTGGTTTGGTACTAACATCAAACCTATTACGATATCGCATTTGGAGTCATCTATCCATTTATTAACCTGTCGGTAGCCACTGTTCGACATAGGTCTTCCTATGAAGTGGATAATGTCATAATCGATATTCTTGAAAAATGGTTTGGCAATCGGAGTTGAGTGTCTCAAGAGAGCGCGAGAACGAGATCCATCCCAGTCACGCCCTTTGCAATTTTGCGTTTTATTTTCGGTTTTGCCGGTTGACATTTTTTCGGGTTTGTCGGTAGACATTTTTTTTTAAAGTTTGTTATTGTTTCAGTTGGCGTCAAGAAGCCTGGGTTTAAATGTGAAACCTATAATAGCTTTGGATTTTATGATTATGTCGCCCAAAAATTATGGACAACAGGGCGAGTCTCAAGCGAATATTGGAAACGACAAAAGTAAACAAGCCAAGAGCATATCTCCAATTCAGATTAATTCAGCTATACAAGAAGCAAAGACAGCAAGTCACTGCCAAAATATTATTAGCCATATTCTATTGCAATGTGACTTGCCAAATTTATTGCATTTAACAAATAAACTGGAGCAAGCGTTAAAGGAATCTAAGAGTCAACATGTACGGAAAGTGCAGAGAGCTTTATAGGCTTTAAGAAAATGTCGTTAGTTATGCATATTGTTTTATTATACCTTATTATAAAATTTTATATTTAATTTTTCTTTTACTAATATATACTTAATGTGACCAGAGCTTTTTTTTACGTCGAAACGGAACACTTGAATAACGACCTCGTTATTTTTGTGAATACACAATTCAAGCTAAGTGCCTATATAAATGCATAAAGCAAAAGTTGAACGAAATAGAAATATTTTCTAAGGATTAATCGATATACATAGTTTATTTCTTAGAATAGTGAGTTATTATTATCATAAATCCATGTGTGACCCATAATGGCTACATATAATATAAACATAATTAATCCTATTAAATACTGAAACTGGCGCTATGTGGTAACCGACAGACTATCAAATGACGATATTTTATGATATAGATATATTATTTAGGTTTTTTTGCTTATCCGGTCTGTAATTTTCGCTGATCGGCGGGATATAGCGACCACCACCAACCCTCAAGATAACAGTATTTTAAGGTTTACCTTTTAACTTTACCACGATAAGGGTAACCTTATCGTGATTCTCTGATCGTGGGGAAGATGTCTTTTCCCTGAGTCTGTGGAGACCGTGATTCCCCCCCGCCAGCAGCACTAATGAACTAGCCCACTCCGGTATACGTAATGTGACCGTTTTAAACGGGACAGTACCATTTTCAGGTTGTCTGCCCCGTTGTCCCAAGCCGTAAAAAGGAGTCCTAGATTATAAGGTTTTTTTTTTATTGCAGACGGTGGCAAACGAGCAAACAGTACACCTAATGGTAAGTGATGCTGCCGCTCATGGAACTTTGCAAGGCTGCTGCCTACCGTGAAGAAAGTGAAGGGAGTGTGAATGCGTGCAATGAGGTTCGTTGACACTAAAGGTCATCACTAAAACCCATCACACGCAAACACCCTCAGAAACTTGGGCTGCTGGCTCTCTCGCTCACCGAACGAAGCGCAGTAACAAATTGCTACTACTGAGGCGTCGACATTCTGCGAGTGTGGTACTACTCTGGATAAATCGGCCCACGGTTGTAGACAGACAGTCGACAGTTCCCTCCTATCACATAAGACTGTTGATGCGTCACTCGTAGCTTATACATCCTCTTATTTATTAGCTTATTAGTCAATTTTGCCTCTTATCTCCCGGTTTGCATTGAAGGCAAGTGTAATTTTTGCCAACTCCTGTGTCTCTTTTTTAATTTAAATTGTTGCAATCAAAAGCATTTTTTGAGATTCCTGTGGATTAAACCTCGGTGTTATTGACCATTGTACTTAGATGCAGGCTTCTAGGAGTTACATTAGTAAAAATTATTGTATACAGGTGTATCAGGTTATGGGGCAACTGGTCAAACAGGAGTTAGGCAATGGTGGTAGGAACCCATAAAAATTTGAAGGAAAAATATCGATTCGTTAATGAGTTAGAGACATGTAAAGTTCTCAATTTTGTCATCACTTTTTCGTGTAAATCTGATTGAAATGTATAAAGTCAGTGATACTTAATCTGCAACATATTCGTACTTTGTTAAATGTTCATTAGAAATTGAATAAATCAATGATTACTTTCGCATTAGCAAGACAAATTTCGCTATAAATCAGCTGATCGGCCGATGACCATTGACGAGGCCCCTTTGTACTTACGTTACCATTGAAGCGTTTACGCAATTCATACCTATTTATACTGTCGAAGCTTTGGATGTCTACATGTATCGTGTCCGGACATGCTTACATAATACGTAACATTTAAGGCATAGTCTCTTTTTTTTTATATATGGGTGGGCTATGAGAAGCGCACACGCGGTCCATTCCGTCCGGGGCGACGAAAGGACGGCGCGTGGGCTCATAACCCACCCGTACCTATGTCGCCTTCGTCGTTGGGCCGACCACCGGAGCAAGGTGACTTGTCGTCAGTGGTCCGCCCGACAGAATACCCTTTCGGGTATCCTCACCTCTCAACGTCCCTGTCCCGGGACGTCGGTCGCCGTCGCGCGGTCTGCCTCTCTGCGGGTGATGGACTAAATTCCCCGATCCGGTCACCCGCGGCCTCGGCTAGGGCGGCATCAGGCGCAGGTACTCGCGCCTGCGCCGTCCGAATCGCCGGCGGTGCGCCGCCGGAGCGGAACGTGTCGCCGAAGAGGAGCTCGTCTCGCGCACGATCCGCCGCCTCCTTCCGTGAGATTACGGCCTCACAGAAGGCGGCGACCGCGTCCACTGGGACGCGGTCGCCGCCCTGACGCTGTCGAGCATCTCCCTGGCGATGGTCGGCACCGATGATAGCGACGAGTTCACGGCGCTCCCTCGCCCACGCGGCACACACCTCGAGCGTGTGCTGCGCCGTGTCCTCGTCGCAATCGCAGTGGTGGCAGGACGGTGTGCTCTCCCTCCTGACAATCTTGTGCGGGTACTTGGCAGGTACGAAGCAACCGTGCCCCGTCAGCACCTGCACCAGTCGGAAAGAAGGCACCCCGTGCGTCCGCTCCAACCACTCTATTAGCACCGGCCGGAAGGCATCGACGGTCCTGACACCGTACCGAGGCCTCTCCAGCCGGACTGCCCAACGGGTAATGACGTCTCGGCGGGCGTCGACCCACCAGGCGGTAAGCTCTTGTAACGAGACCATACCGCCGCGAAGGCATAGATTTAGACACACATTTTTGAAATTACTGTAACTTTTATGTTGTATTGTTTTTTGTGTAATTCTAATTACGACCTATGACCGTTAAACTACAACATAATCGAACAGTTGCCCCATAACCTGATACACCTGTATATTGTAGTATGATGGGATTACCTACCACTATTGTTCTTTTTTTTTCATTTCTTTTTATTACATTTACACCACAAGTAGGTACAATACAAATAGCGTGAGCGTTTATTGCTTATGTTAATTCCCTGCAATAGCAATGTTATTTATTTGTTATTAACAGTTGAAATAACAAACTTCTTTACACATTATATCCAAGTACATATTTGTATTGTAATATGATTCAACATTATTCATTATATATATATATATATATATATATTAGGGCGTTTCAAAAAACAAAAATATGTTTTTTCTCTCGGAACCAGGCTCAAAAGTTTCGTTTGAATGCGAAAATAGGCCTCTGAAAATATGAGCCCTTAATATTAATGTTAAGGATGTCCGCATTGCACTTTATAACATAGGAACATTTTTATTTTTATTCTGATTTTTGTAACTAATGAAGCATACATTGCTCTGCAATTCCCATTACATATATTTGTAGAGAATTAAACGCTCTACAAAAAAGGTCTGATATCATTTTTCGATGAATCCACTCATTCAAAAGTTATTCAAGGTCAAAGTTAATAATAATACCTTAGTATTAAATTTAGTACAAAATGTTCTATTGAGTTGAATGTCTATTTTCAGTATTTGATTTGTTATACAGCTTTGAAGTTCAAATTTTTGATTTTTTGCATTTTTTAGCTAAACTGTATAAGTATGTATGTGTAAATTCAAGTCAAAGAACTTTTTGTACTAAATTTAATACTAAAAAAGGTACTTAACTTTGACCTTGAATAACTTTTGAATGAGTTGATTCATCGAAAATGAAGATAGAAGGGGATACCTTAGGGTCTCCCCCTAAGGTATTTAATTATAAACTCTTATGATTGTATAATTAAACCAGCATGCTGAATTCTGTTTCTTTTTTTAGGTCACTTACATACGAGCTCTCAAATATGCACCCTGTGGTGAAATTTTTTATAAACTTAGATTTTCTGAAGAATATAAATTGCTAATAACCAAAGATCCGGCATCAATATTAACGGCGCATACATCACTCACCTTTGATTTGCAGACGATATCGTCGTTATGGCCGAATCCATGGAGGACCTTGGCACCATGCTCAATGATCTCAGCAGGGTATCCCAACTAGTGGGTTTACGAATGAACATGGACAAGACGAAAGTCATGTCAAACGCCCATGTCATTCCCGTACCGGTCCTAGTTGGCAATGCGATTCTCGAAGTTGTCGATCACTATGTTTATCTCGGACAAACAGTCCAGTTAGGTAGATCCAATTTCGAGAAAGAGATCAGCCGACGAATCCAACTCGGTTGGGCAGCGTTCGGGAAACTTAAGAGGATCTTCTCGTCCAACATACCTCAGTGTCTGAAAACACAGGTCTACGACCAGTGTGTGTTACCAGTGATGACTTATGGCACGGAAACGTGGTCCCTAAATGTAGGCCTCATAACAAGGCTTAAAGTCGCTCAGCGTGCTATGGAGCAGGCTATGCTCAGGATTTCTCTGCGAGATAGAATCCGGAATACGGAAATCCGCAGAAGAACGGGTGTAACTGACATAGCACGAAGAATTAGCATACTGAAGTGGCAATGAGCAGGCCACATCGCTCGACGAACGGATAACCGCTGGGGAAGAAAGGTTCTCGAGTGGCGACCATGTATTGGACGACGCAGTGTAGGACACCCCCCACTAGGTGGACAGACGACCTGGTGAAAGTTGCTGGGCGTCCTTAGATGCAGGCGGCACAGGGCGTTTGTGGCGTAACATGAGGGAGGCCTACGTCCAGCAGTGGACGGCGATAGGCTGAAATGATGAATAACCAAAGAAGAAATGCCCGAATTAATAAATGCCCATTGCAAAATATAACAAACCTTTACAACGAACGCGGACAATAACTGAAAAGAGGTATTTAGATTCACAGGTATTAAAGAAGTCAATGCTGAGTGACTAACAAAACTATTATGACAACCTTCCTTATGAAGACTGAAACTTTGTGTCATATATGGTTAGAATTCCTATAATTATAATTAGGATCTTTAAAATAAAATGAATTTTAATTTTAATATAATAACCTATTTTTAAAGAATAATAAGTCTGGATAACTCCAAATAATGCAATACTATTATAATGAAAACGTTTAAAGTATTGTACCATAACAAGAATTACAGCTTACTATATTTTCTACGAACGGGATTTAAGAATTTTACATAATCAGTTTAAAAAAGAATTTAAAACGTTTTAAGTGTCTCCTGTAAAATTTACTCAAATGGAGTTAGCTGTTATGCAAATTAAGGTATCGATATATAGTCACTTAAGTAAAAATAAAATAATTTTTAACAAAAAATAAACCGACTTCAAACAGTAAACTAAAAAAAGTGAGCCGTCGCTCAGGACGCCTGGCAGATGTGAAACTTCGAAATTATTATGCACAAGTATAGTATAATATATATTAGGCTTGTTGAAAAATATCGATATATGGATATTTTTGTTAGAAATATCGATATTTTTAACCGATATATATTGAGCTGATATATCGATATTAAATATCCAATATCGAAATCGAATCAAAAACGATATTTTTTTTTATTTGTGTAAATCAAGTCTAGAATCTAGAACCGTAAAAGATAGGAAATATAAAAGTATAGCATTAACTGTATACATACTCTGTGATTAGTATGTTTTGATTGCCACTACATTAGTATGTTTTGATTGCCATTTGATTGTCACTTTTTATTAAGGACAATTATTTTTATTGACACACATGATAATCGAATTATTCCAATACATACATCCAACTGTCGCTTAGAATTCAAATGATAAATCGTTAACCGAATAGTTTTATATCACTTATTTTTTTCTATAAGTACAATTGACTTGTTATTAAAAAAAAATAGACCCCATTCCCCAGCAATTAAAGTGATTTCGTTTTTAATAATTTGATCTTAACTAAGTTACGTATGGCGTCGGGTTAAGAATATAATTGTCACTACCCCTTTCGAGTCGTATAAATCGTATAAGGGTTTACCAGGAGAGTGGGCAGTAGCTCTCGCCTGGGATATGTATAAATATATAATATATAATAAGTTGAAAAATATTGGTTCGAAAATAGCATTTTTTTTTTTGTTTTGATATTTTTGTAATTATTGCTTAATAAAAAAGAATTTTGATTGAACTAAATACATTATTATTTTAAAAACACAAAATCTTTTAAAAATTTGACCGATATATCGATATTTTTCCTTAATATATCGACGTCGATATTGATATTTTGATAAATATAGATATATCTATATACTGATATGTTTTTCATTTCCGACATCCCTACTATACTCGTTCCAACCATTTATTTTACTTTTGGCAGGTCGAATTCTGATCAATTAGTGTTGTACCAATGTATTACGGATACTATGTTTTGTAATAATCGATTTTAGTCAGGAAGAACTTTTAATCGATTTAACACGGATATTTTATTTTTGCTTAAATACATATTTCATATTATTTAAAAACTTCACTTCTGTAAATATATTTGTTATTTGGGCACATTAATTTTTGCATACCCACTAATTCAGTCCTCCCAAAATATTTTACTTTGTACTTTGCAAAATAAAAAATAACTACTTTATGAAGCATTTTTCCATTAAGCGGGGTCCGCTGCTCCAAACTATACTTAGAGACAATGGCGCCCTCGTCTGCGGTAGTAAATCACTAATTTTCTCATCCAGCCTACCCCTTTTTTTTTTAGCCGAATTGGCAACACTGAACGGCGCGCCGGCAACGCCATTTTGTTGTGTTGTCTGTCACTCGCAACAAGACTCCCGTGCTAGTCACATTTCTGTTCGCTGAGTGCTCTTTCATATTTTTCATACGCTGTGTTGAGTATTTATATTCCACCGTATTGATTTCATTGTTCTTACTTTGATTGAGTTGAGCGTATCGTTCCTCCCAGTAAGATTTTACTTGCAAAATGCCGAAAGGTATGGTGCTTAAAGGACAATCCAGAGAGTTAGTGCTGCGGCTTCGTGAATTTTTTGAAAAGGAAAGCCGCAATGGCGGATTCCTTATACCAGTAACCCAAGTTAGAGACCGTGTTGCAGCAGCATTAGGTATTAGTGCTCCAACGGTGGCGAAAATCACTAAAGAAGCCTATGGTAGTAGTGGTATTGAACAGAACAAGCTACCTACGCCTAAGAAAAAACGTCAGCCCCGTAAAGTGACAGCAATTGACAGTTTTGATACTGATGCTATTCGTCGTCATATATACAATTATTACACAAGCAAAGAGATTCCTACTTTGAAAAAATTAGTAGCGTCTCTACGAAATTGTGGCTTGTTTCGTGGTCAAAAATCTTCTTTGTCAAAGGTGCTGCACCAAATCGGGTTCTTGTATAAGAAATCCGACAAAAGAAAAATTTTAATGGAACGTCGTGATATAGCCTTGTCTCGCTGTGAATTTTTAAGACAAGCGAAGAAAATAGAAGACTGGTCGAATGTCGTTTTCACAGATGAAACTTGGCTCAATGCCAATCATTCCATACCAAAAGGTTGGACTGACGATACTGCTGCTTCTACTTCTGCAGTGCCAATGGGGAAAGGTGAACGCCTCATCATTTGCCATGCGGGAACTACAAAGGGATTTGTACCAGACGCTCTGTTACCGTTCAAATAAAAAAAAACAGGAGACTATCATGAGGAGATGAATGCGGACTTGTATGAAATGTGGTTCAGAGAAATGCTTACATCACTTGAAGAGCCATCAACAATATTTATTGATAATGCACCCTATCACTCTCGCCAAATTAATAAAATGCCAACACAGGCCAACAAAAAACACGAGATTATAAACTGGCTTCGTGATAATGGGGAAGATGTGGACGAATCCCTACTAAAAGTAGAATTACTTAAAATATTAAAAAGTAAAAAGCAGCCAAAACGATATGTCATCGACGAAATGGCAGCAGAATATGGGCATGTTGTAATCAGAATTCCTCCGTACCACTGTCAATATAATCCAATTGAAATGATCTGGGCACAAGTCAAAGGACACGCCGCAAGAAACAATACAACTCCTCCTTTCACAGCAAATAAAATGCTTGAACTTTTAAAAAACGCATGTGCTAGTGTGACGCCTGAAAACTGGGCGAGTGTCGTCAACAAGACAAAAAATATAATATTCTCTGATTGGGATCGGGAAATTGAATTTGACAACATACCTACACAAGAGTTAATAATAAACACTGCAGATGATTCAAGCGACGATTCGAGTTCGTATGAAGAATCCGACGATTCGTTATAATAAAATAATATTAAAATATTTTGGTTGTTTTATTTCATGTTATAGGTATGATGAGAAGATTTTTATATCTCCCTGATACAATTTTAACGTGTTGTCTATTACAACAATTCAAAACTCAGTTGTCAGCTGACTTAACTGCAAATAAGTGTAATCGATTATTTGCGATTCATTAGTTTGCACCGAATACTTTTGATCCTGTCACTAGATGCGATAGAACGTAACTTTTTTTATAACGGAAATGAATTATCACTTAAATTTTATGAATAGAGCTATTTACGGCATATTAATGTATTTAGTGGGTAATAATTAAGATATATAAATATTATTGGGCAGTTTATATATTTCTCTGTTCACTCGTTTCAAAGTTAATAATTGCGTATAATGAAACAGTTACGTCCTAAAGCATGTGTCAAAAGTAAAATAAATGGTTGGAACGAGTATAAATACTGTACTATTTAATAAACACATTTTTTTTAAAGACCGATATATCGATATTTCTTTTTCGATATATCGACGTCGATATTGATATTTTTATAAATATAGATATTTTTTTTCACTTCCGACATCCCTAGTATATATGAATAAAAGCATAGATTACGACAGGAACTACTTTGTAAAGTATTGAATAGAATAATACGATTTCATCGATCTCTACTATTATCTAAGATATTACAAAGAAATGATATTAATTCACCGCTCGGCCGCTTACGACCTAACATAGCGTCGCTACGTCTCCCTCTTTTTTTTTTTTTTGTGTGTGACTTAGTTGTTAGCCTCAGATGGCTGTGACAACTTTACCCGGACTGGTGGGTGAGCGCTGAGGGCTCTCAACCCGCAAACCGCTATTGACATTCGATAGATAGTTTCGTTTCGTTAACCAAAAAACCCGCTACTACCCATCACTAGTGACTTAGTTGTTAGCCTCAGATGGCTGTGACAACTTTACCCGGACTGGTGGGTGAGCGCTGAGGGCTCTCAACCCGCTAGAAAGTACTGTAAGTAGGTATGGTATATTTATATTGGCAAGTTAGAGAATTATACATTATTTTATAGATTAAGTATATATGCATAAAAGAACAGATTACGACAGGCACTAAAATAGCACATTAATAAAAATAATATAACGATTTTTTTTTTCCAAGAAAATGATGATTTTTATTCAATAAACATTTATTTTCATTAGTATACATTATAGGTAACAATTTACTTTAAGCGCACTAGATGGCGTTGTACAAATTTTAAATCGCACTATGGTTTCGTTACAAAAATGTACACATATGTATTCGGATTTTTATTTTTCGTTTGCGGGTTGAGAGCCCTCAGCGCTCACCCACCAGTCCGGGTAAAGTTGTCACAGCCATCTGAGGCTAACAACTAAGTCACTAACTAGCGATGGGTAGTAGCGGGTTTTTTGGTTAACGAAACGAAACTATCTATCGAATGTCAATAGCGGTTTTTGAAACACTCTATTTCAGTAGCGAGAATAGCGGGTTGTGTTTTACTAGTTAACTAAAGTATCACCGTGTAGTGTATGTTAGACGCGTACCTACACACGCACACCACTATACAATAGAGTTGCCTTGCGTACGCCGTGACCTTGTACACTACGAAACGGTTTGGCGTAGGCTCCATTTGGCTCCAATTTAAATGCTTCATTTTGTGTGCGGAGTTACCTTCTGTTAGTTATTATTCTAAGATATTCATACTATATTTATATACTATATTATAATACATATACAACATCTATGCAAGAGAAGGAAATCTCGTAACAAAACCTTATGCCACAACATCTGACCAGCGTGGTATGTTGGGTCAATTTCCTTCTCATAGTGGAGGAAGCCCGAGCCCAACAGTGGGACATGTATGGGCTGAGATGATGATATATACACCTTTTTTTAATTTTCAAGCTATCAAATTTAATATTATACGCAAAAGTAAGGGACGCCACTTTTTTTTTGTGTGACTTAGTCGTTAACCGCAGATGGCTATGACAGCTTTATCCGGACTGCTGTGTGAGCGCTGAAGACTCTCAACCCAAGACGTGTCTATAATTCACCATGTCGATAAACACATGTATTAGAACTAGTTCAAGGCCACATAATTAGGCATCTACCTGCAACTCACGTATAAGTATCTAATGACAAATAACACAAATAATCTTACAAAAAAATGTATCTTATTTCAAATGAATTAAGGGCGAAAATCAAAGGTCAAACGCAGCTTTGCCGTGTGCGTGTATGAAAGAGACAAAATGATGATTGATGAAAGAAACGGTGTTCGAACCACAGAATTATTAATACTTTAGAAAGGCCATTCGGCTGATTTTGTTCGAAAACCAGTGTGGCATAATTACCCCCTCCCGCTAATGTTAACACATATGCAAGGTCTATGCTTACAACAATTTCACACACTAACGTAACACACACACATCAATCTCGAAGCTGCAGTTGGTACACAAACTACAACTATAACTATAAGTTCTGTAGGCAACGTATACCCACATATAAAAAAGCACATATACGCTAGTGCTTGCCATGGTCGATATACTACACGATATTTATTTAGCCTGTTTTATCGAAACAAAAATATTAATGTCTTTAAATTAAGCACTTGTGTGATGTGTTGACGTTATTTGTAATGCAAGTCAGTAATTTAACAGTAAAATCATGCAAATAAAATACTCCTCACTACACTCTGTATAGGTGACAGAAAATTTAAGTGCTATTATTAATTACGTAAGCGAGTAACGATTTGTATATTATATTGTTCCCATATATAGTACACATCAATACACAAGATACAATTAAAATGTATTAAAAAGAGACCACAGTCAAGTTTATAAACTCCTGCATCTTGTAGAGGGATCTGGCACTTGACAGGTGGCAAGAATTGACTAATCCTCTTGAGTGGTTTAAAATATGTTTTTATGGAAGCCCGTTTCAGGATGAAGCCAATCTTGTCAGTGACTCCTTTCACATAAGGTAGTACTGCAGGGAGGCGCTCAACTGTGGATGGTTTCAGACGGTCTCTGCGACGGGGGCCATGGACGTCTGTAATAACGTTGACTTGTTTGGACGTCAGACATCTTAGACCGCCCGTGACCAGGAATGCTGTAAAGTATTCGAAACATCGGGCAATCCTAAATCAAATACAAACGTGATATAATCCGTATAAGTAGTTTTATTTACAATGTGTAGTGCTCGCGGAAGCATCAGATATCATTCTTAAAATATGTTAAAATATTATTTTTTATTGAAATTCGGTTTATTTTAATTGGGGTTATTATTTAACTTAAAAAACAAAACAGTTATTTATTTTTTTAGATATACTGGTACTGCTACTTGTTAGTACATTTTTGTTTATTGTACACAAAAATGTACTAACATTGTCCGTGTGGTGACGGAATAAGAATACCAATCACCACTCCGTATCTTACCCGCGGATGTCCCATCCTAATATATTGAGACGACTAAGAGATATAGTAAGCATATAACATCTATGCAAGAGAAGAAAAACTCAAAATAAAACCCTATACTAACCTCCCGCCCACATACGACCCACTGTTGAGCTCGGGCCTCCTCCACAATGGGAGACAATTTGACCTACTAAACCATGCTGGTCAGACGTGTTGGTATAGGGTTTCATTTCAAGTTTTCCCTCTCTTGCACAGATGTTATGCGCATATTATATACCATAGTCGTATTTTACGACATCCACGGGCAAGATAGGGAGTGGTGAATTGTATTCTTACTCCGTCACCACGCGGAAAATATACAGAATGTACTATAGATATACAAGATAAATTAAGTAGGTAATGTATACCAGAATAATTGATTTTTAAATACCTATTTAAATATTGTTAATATAATTATATAAAACGATCACTAAATTAAAAGTGTTAAAAATATTTATTTATATGATAAAATTAACCCATAGCTAATTATTGAAATCGATAACTTATAGTATGTTGGACAGCACTATCGATACGCGTGGATCGACGTCAATGTTTTGAATGAAAACGTATACTACCACGCTAGTAAGGCGGTTCTTAGTGATATCGCATTGAACGCAGTACATTGCGCGGTTGCTGGACTAATAAAAGGTGATATCCATGTGTGGCAGACGATGTATAATGTTTGGCTCTTTTTGCAATTTTATAATTTTTCTTTATAAGAGACATAATACTTTCATAAAATTAAGGAATATCACGGAATTAATAAGTTTATGGACTTAACGATGAAAATAAATGCCTTCTTAGACTATAACTACGCAACTGACTTCTTTTTCGACGCGTTGTAACAGCGCAAGACGGCATATTTCTCCTTTTGTCGGAGCTTCGTTCAAGGTCACTATATGAGCGCAACTAAGAACCGGTAAAACGAATTTCGTCAATATTAAGACCGTTTGATCGCAACTGTGGCACGCTTGCCCCGCCCACATGGCCGTTCTATCTTATTAATTTTTCTGTGGTTCGAACCATTTCGCGATCGCGATAGCTATTAGCTACAGAGTTATTGTTATTGTTAGCTGAAGCTAGCTACAATAGCGAGTAGCGACAGTTAGCTGCCGGCAGCGATCGAGTATTAGCGAACGTTCATTTTTGTGTGATTCACTTTCGTGAAACGTGATTGAGTTAATAGCTGTTAGCGGGTTTTTGCAGTACGATGAAACTAGCTAACCGCTATTGTACCGATAGATAGTTTCAATAACCATCTAAGTTGCGCAACGACCACTTCTATAAGTCACGAAAAAAAAAAAAAATTTTTCGTTCTTAACTTTAAGCGGGTTGAGAGCCCTCAGCGCTCACCCACCAGTCCGGGTAAAGTTGTAACAGCCATCTGAGGCTAACAACTAAGTCACACACAAAAAAAAAAAAAAAAAATTTTCGTTCCGGGTTGAGAGCCCTCAGCGCTCACCCACCAGTCCGGGTAAAGTTGTCACAGCCATCTGAGGCTAACAACTAAGTCACACACAAAAAAAAATATTTTCGTTAATTAAAAGGGTGCCGTGAAGCGTGGCGTTAACGCCACGCGATGATCGGGATCACCCTCGCCTATAGATGTTTCACATCAAAAGCAAAAAATAAATTTACTTCGCACAAAGTCATATGTATTTTAATTTAATTAAATAGAAATGATTAAATATTTGTTTATAATTTTGAAGTCTGTGCCAAGTAAAAAAAAATATTATACATACAGACGAATTGAGAACCTCCTCCTTTTCTGAAGTCTGTTAAAAAGGGATCAATCTCGGAATGAGCGATAAGTATACCTACACTTTAATTATGGTGTGCTAAAAGTTGTAACGTCTCAAGTCTCATGTAATCTTGTGTCTGCACCGTAAGCTATTTAAGCTCAAATCTGTCACAAAATCTGTTTTTCACGATTATCACAGTTTCTACAGCTGCAATGACGTTAGAGCTTATTATAAAAATTGTAGAGTATAAAACTTGGGACAAATTTTATTTACAAAAATTCACACGTTTTTGAGATAGAAGGCGGAGAGCCCGCAGTGCTCAGTCATACCTATCTTATATTAAATTTATATTCTACAATTTTTATAATAAATATTAACATCATTGGTGTTGTAGAAACTGAGATAGTTTTGGAAAAGTAATTTTTTTGTCCTTGAATGACTCACGGCGTAGGCACGACATTTTATGATACTATTGAAACAACTTTTAGAACACCAACATAAAGGTATATGAATTGTCGCCGAGAGGCCGACCGCGCGACGGCGACCGATATCCCCGAGGGGGGACGTCGAGAAGAGAGGGTATACTCCGCAGGGGTATTCCGTTGGGCCGACCACTGAAGACAAGGAACTCTGCACCGGTGGTCGGCTCAACGACGAAGGCGACGTGCCACGGGTGTGTCATGGAGCCGCCCAGCACCCCTCTGTTACCCCGGACGGAGGCGAGCGGACCAAGACCCACCCAAAAAAAAATGTATACGAATTTACAGCTCATTATCTCCCCTTGCGAGGTGAAACTATAATAAGACTGTACTAATATAGGTATATCATACTAGTAATATTATCTCAAAACGCTAGTAATAATTATTTGATCATTCATCATTTTAGCTCATATACATCCCGTTGTTGGGCTCGAGCCTCCCCCACAATAGAAGGGAAATTGTCCTTACTATATCATGCTGGTCAGACAGGTTGGTATAGGGTTTTATTTCGAGTATTCCTTCTCTTGCATAGATGCTATATACCCATTATATCCCTCAGTCGTCTTTTACGACATCCACGGGCAAGATAGTAAGTGGTGATTTGTATTCTTACTCCGTCACCACACGGATTATTTATAAAAAACCGTACGGTCATATCACAAACACTTCATCATCATTTAGCCTTTCGTCTCTTCTGCTGCAGATGCAGGGGCGTGCCCAGAAATTACAGTCAGTATGTAGCATCGGACATATGAATTATGTATTTAAACTAGAATATCAAACGTTTGCTAAAAGTCTGGAATTTTAAACAACATTTTAAATGTTTTTCTAAAGAATAGTGTTTAGATACGATTTTCTTATGGGTATATTAACGTCTGAAAAACCACTGAGAAATATTGTTTTTCTCTTGTTGTGAAATACATAAATGAACAGAAAGGCTAATAGCTCAACTTTAAAATTCATTTACATTTCCTAATTGTAATATGAGTAGAGGTATTGACTACAGATTTATGATTTGATACGTTTTCGTTTGAAGACAGTCAAATAACAGTCGGATCGAGAAAAATAAAGAGTAAGAAATAAACATGGAGACAGCGTTAAAGTTGAACACGTAAAAGTATATTTGAGCCGGGTTTTTTTATACATATAACTTTATGCAAAAATGAAGGAATTGTAATCCTGTAACAAAATATTATGCCACAAATATTATTTTTGTAAATTCTACCGACGTATAATTTAATTTACATTCTCATCAGAACTATCTACATACATGGATGTAGTTGCCTATATATTTTCCTTGTCTTTATTTCGAATTGTTGTAATTAATATATTGGTTACTTTTTGCATAACGATTGTGTATGAAGTAGCGCCAATTTTAAAACTAATATTGGAAAATACATCACGATAAAAATAAGACATCAAGGCTTTTCCTATTGAACGTGAATTGCTTGATAAGAATTAAGACGCTGAAAATTACTGACGGTCATGATAGTTTTAAAGTTTGCCGAAAAACTTACTCTTACAGGTTCGTTTTAGTCACTCATAGTTCCACAGGGAATCTTGTGGGACATCAGTTTACATAATACGCCACGGGAGTGACACAACGTGGCCATTTCGTCCACATGGAAAATTACGTAAACCTTTTCTTGACAGACAATGCCGCATAGAAGACACCGACTACGACCCAAGTTCCTATCCTGTTAGCACTGATGATTGTAGCGCGTTAGTTTCGCTGCTATTTTAGATCTCGAGTGGACCATACACTCTCTGCAGTCACAATGATGGCGTTGTTGATAGTACGGAATCGTACTTCTCCTCGCGGCCGTATAAAGGCACTTGCGGAAGTAACCTTGCTAACAAGAACAGCATCAGTTGCAGAGAAAGGACTTAGTGCTGCTACATTATCCACTCCACCAGCCACGGCAGATAAGCCTCTGTCTTCTTAACACCGAACTCAAACTTCTTCATCTGGACTGGCGATGACAATTCGACATCACAATTCACAGACGTCATCGACCGCTAACTCGCTAAGTGAAATATAGCCTGAGTACTATACCTAGTTGGGTTTATTGAACTTGATTATATTCGTGACCGCTTTCATACAACATGATCTAGTTTCTATTTTAATACCTACTTAAATACATTGGAATTAAAAGACATCTATTATGTGGGTACATTACTATTGCCTTAGTTTTGAAACTACTACAGTTTAAAGACTACGATAAAATATCTAGGTCTCTTTATATTATACTTTGTTTTTAATGGATATTGTACAAACATTGGTATTTATTTAAAGGCTTGTAGACACGAACCCTAGCTGATGGAGAATAACAAAGCTTGTAATACTATAAATAAGTGGGACTTAAATTATTAGTTAAATAAATACACCGGCACACAAAAAAAAAGTGGAATGTACTTTGGACCGGATCTAGCTACCGACATGTTTTTCGACCCGCTGAATCTGAATTACAAGTCCGTTTGGCCCGGTTACCCTCCAGTTTTGAGTAAAATGCAAAAAACCTCAAAAAAGGCCAAAATTGCAAATAATTGCAATCACAGCAATGAAAAAATTTTGTGGACCCGGATCACGTATGATTTTTGTGTATTTCAAATAACTGAATCTAAATATAAAAGTTAATTAGCCCAGCGAGTCGTCCAAATTTGAAAAAAAAAACCGAAAAACCCAAAAGATGACAATAAATCATGAAAAATTTAAGTTTTTGAAATAAAATTTATTTGGATTCATTGTCAGATTGAGTATGATTTTCATGTATTTTGTTCCGCCGAGTTTAAATCTGAAGTTTTCTTGCCCTGTTAACGTTTTAAAATTAAAAAAAAAACTCAAAAAACCAAAAAATCTATAAAACATGATTAAATACTTGTATTTTATGCGTGAAAAAATACAAGAGTATTTAATCATGTTTTATAGATTTTTTTTCATATTTTTAATTGCAATTTGCCCGACTTTTTTGGTTTTTTGAGATTTTTTTTAATTTTAAAACGTTAACGGGGCAAGAAAACTTCAGATTTAAACTCAGCGGAACAAAATACATGAAAATCATACTCAATCCGAGTCCAAAAAAAAATTATTTCGAAAACTTCAATTTTTCATGATTTAGTGCCATTTTTTTGGGTTTTTCGTTTTATTTTCAAATTCGGACGGCTCGCCGGGCTAATCAACTTTTAGGTTTAGCTTCAGTTATTTGAAATACACAAAAATCATACGTGATCCGGAACCACAAAAATTTTTTCATTGCTGTGACTGCAATTTTTGACCTTTTTTGAGGTTTTTTGCATTTTACTCAAAACTGGAGGGTAACCGGGCCAAACGGACTTGAAATTCAGATTCAGCGGGTCGAAAAACATGTCGGTAGGTAGGTCCGGTCCAAAGTACATTCTACTTTTTTTTTTGTGTGGCGGTGATATCAACTAACATTAATTAACAGAACAACATCTTGAACATCTGTTGGGTCAGCTAGTATCATATAAAATTCTTTGCGAATTTGTCAATTAAGTGTAAATAGGTAACTACTGTCGTGTATTTTATTTTTGAAATAATTCTAATGTTTCTACTTTTTAGGGTTTCTTAGCTCAAAGAGAAGAAAAAGAACCCTTTCACGAACATGTCCTTGTCTGTTTGGCTGTCTGTCAAAAGCCATTTAGTAAGCCAATTTAGGAATGAAATCGAAATTAAAATCAAATACTTAGCTCGGGAGCTGTGGAGATCAAAGTTCAAGCTAACGCTATTAATTAGATACAGTGGCTTAAGCAGCATCTTTTGCCACTTGTAAGATAGTTACTATTTTATCAGAGAAATACTTCTTACTGCGCTGATCGGGATATACATATTTGATATTATCCGATTATTACCTTTAGTCGACTAATATGATATCCGCAGGGAAAAAGAGGTAGTGAAATTGTATTCTTGTACTCTCATTGCATAGAACATTACTGTTGAATAAGTGAGAAAAATTATCATTCAACAACGTTGATTTAAGTCAATCTAGGTATGTAAATATTTAATTATTTAATATATGTACAAACATTGCTGATGACATACCTCTTAATACCATGCAATTTTATTTTTCTATCTATATCCTTACCAATATTATAAATGCGAAAGTAAGTTTGTTTGTTTCTTTGTTTGTTACGCTTTCACGCTTAATTCACTGAACCGATTTCAAAAACACCAACATAGGCTATGTTTTATCCCGATATTCCCACGGGAACAGGCACTACGCGGGGTAAGGCGACTGAAACCGAAGCGAAGCGAGGGCGGGTTGCTAGTATCTACATAAGCGAATCAAAACTCACTGATTGACTCATTTATCACGAGATCGCCGAAATCATATGTCCAGTTTATTTAAAATTTCGCATAGCTTCTCAACGTAGACATGTCCTAAGAACGGATTTTACGAAAATCCTATGCCAAATATTTTTTTATCTATCATTACAAATGTTTTTGGTAACCTTTGTCATTGTAACTTGCCGTTGCCAAAGTTACCGATGTTAGTATAACCGTTGATATTTTAACCATTGCTATGGTAACAATCGCCTAAACTTGAGCTTCCGTTGCATGCGCTGAGGCTTGTAGGCGCCTATGACGCACCCTCTTTCCATTATGTGACGCAAACAAAGTTGCCCGGGTCGGCTAATTTTATTATATAAACAAGAAATTGTGTTTTAAATTTTTGGCAGCTGTTTTGTGTGAAAATATTTTGCATTGAAATTAAGGACTCCAGAGATGACGCAGTGATCTAAGTATCTTCTGTGAATGTTGTGGGTCGATGCCTAACTGGGGGCATTAGTTATGTAATACCCAAGTTTGTTTGTGTTTCATTCCGTTAATTGTCGTTACAAAAAAATAAAAGTACTCTTCTATAAAGCGTAGAGTGCTTTTTTGGTGTGTATATTTATAATTGATTTAGACAAAGCGCTCCGTACCTTTTTAACAGGCTCCAAAAAGAGGACAGGTTCATGTTAAACTGTATTTTTTATGTATGTTCATCGATATCTCTGCCAATTGTGTACTGATTTTCAAAATTCGTTTTTCATTCCAAAGAGTATATTCCTAAGGTGATCTCATCGTTGCAAAGTCTGGTGATGGGAATCCACCAAAATGGAGTGCATCCCTCAAATTTCAATAGGCAGATATTAAGTTTTTCATAAATGTAGGTACTATATATTTCTAAAGCTGTTTAAGTATTTGTTATTTGTTCGACCAGCATATGTTGGTGAGATGGTAACGGAAGGTACACCTTCCTAGAGGTTAGGAGTTGGAAGTTAAAACTTTAAATTGAATTGAGAGTTAGGTAATACTTTAATTTGCCGATATAGTGACCTGTATTCGGAGGGAAAGGAAAAATATGCAAGGCTGAGCGTTGGATTTTTCAATTAACCTTTTTCAGAGTCAAAGGTTCTTTGAACTGTTTTGTAATTGAGATACGTACGTCTTTGCACATCACACAATGCTTTAGCATTACTAGTGGTCGCCGAGTGGCCGAAATTCGACCATAATTCATTTAAATTTATTTTTCTGCTACACCATTTTTTTAATTACATAATAAATTGAGCAAGCTGTATTTCACTAACAACTAATATAATAAGTATTAGGGCATCCACATGTTGGCCGAGTGTAGGCGAGCGATGGCGAACGCCAACGTGTGTACACCCGATTTGCCTTAGTTGGCCAACGCTCGCCGTCGCTCGCCTATAGTCTAACTTTTTATTAGCTGCAGTAAAATGACGTTTTGTGGGTTGCCGGTTTTTGAAGAAAAATAAATAGGGATGTAGCTAAATGAGTGAATCATAAATGAATAATCAGCTTGGTTTTTTTTTTGAGATTTAATATTAAGTTGTAATGTATTTTTTTAACCTATTATTATTACTATACTAGAGGATTGATCTTTTTTAGTGGAAGTATAGGGAGGTACATTCAAAATGAAACAAAAACGTCATAATAATGTTATTTAATTAATCTTTTTCGAAATCACTGTCGCTGTCGCTTTCGGTCACACTAATAACAAATCTATCTGTCACTTCATCTATAATATGATCGAGGTGGCACATTTTATCTTCCTCTTTAATAGTGTGAGACACACAGTCACTCCACTTAGCCGGTGTCACTTTCTTGATTCCTTCTTGGAATAAAGTTTTCTCTTCTTGCATTTTATACGTCTTATTATTGTTTGCGACGTGACTCTTTACCTGCGCCCATACCAACTCAATGGGGTTCAATTCACAGTGATAAGGGGGCAGTCTTAAAAGTGTGATACCTTTTTGTGCAGCCATCTCGTCTACGGCATATTTCTCAGTATGATTTTGTTGTTTCACAATATCTATGAGAGTGGCCTTGACCATATTTGGTTCAAACGCAATATTTTTAATAGTCAGCCACTCTTGAATTCGTGCTTTCGTCCACGACATCTTCGGGATTGTTTCGATCTTCCGAGAGTGATAGGGCGCATTGTCCATTACGACTACTGCATTCGGCTTGAGTTTAGGTAGAATACCGCCGAACCAATCCTCGAAACACTTCGCGTTCATTTCATCATGGTAGTCTTCTGTACCTTTCTTTGCTTCAAACATAAGAAGTCCGTCGACCAGGAAGCCTTCTTCTCCGCCTATGTGACTAATTATGAGTCGTTTGCCCTTTCCTGTGGGATTTTTTAATCCCGTAGTCAGGCCGTCTAAAAATGCCTGTCGAGAAGATTTAATACTTCCGTCAATCCAGGTTTTTTTTGTAGTATGACCTGAAAAGAACAAAAAAGAATCATAAGTTTCGACATCAAAACAAAAAGGGAACAAATAGAAGAAACTAAGAGTTGACACGTACCAGCGTTGACCCAGGTCTCGTCTTGATAATATATGTATTTTCCCTCCCTACGATATTGTTTAATTAAACGCAGGTAGCGCTGGCGCCATGATAAGATATCTTGTATATCAATAAGCACACTCTTGCGTGATCGAGTAGCGAATTCGAAATTAAGATGCTTCATAATTTTTCTCAATGTCTCCTTTGAGAAGTTGGGCAATCCTGGGTCATCATTTACAACTTGCAGCACCTAAAAATGATTAAAGTTATTACCTAATTGGTTAAGATTATACATGGGATGGGAGAAAACATACATAACGTATAATAAAAAGATGAGTGACGACATGTGTAAACTAACTTTTGCGATGGTGGGTATTTCATTTCTATGAAAGAACTGATGTACAATTCGTCTAACAGCAGTGAATGTGAAATCATCAAGTTTATCCTTTAAATGTAAGTTTTGGGCCCGTTTTTTCGGGCGGTTTTGGTGATTCGCTGTCGTTCTCCTTGTGCTCCTTTAAAACGGAATAAACTGTGCGGACGGATATTCCCAAGACTTCAGCCACCTTGTTAACGCATTCACTTGTTTTTGGAACTTCAATGTTTGATTCTGAAGATTTCACTTCAAACACATATTTGTAAACGTTTTGGACCCAAAGTTTTTCAGTTGCACTTAGAGCTACACGTGGCCTTTTTTCTTAGGCGATAAAAATGTGTCTCCATCTTGCGATGTGCTCGGCAGAGCATCCATGTCTTCAATGTATCAAACAAAAAAAAACTAACACGATTAACGAAAACAGGTAATGAAAAACAAACACAACGTAACATAAGTTTAACAATAATGATAACAAAAACAACGCGCAGTGGGCAAATCAAAGTTATTCATGCACTCAAAACAGAAGTATGAAGCCGAATGAGCGAATGACAACCGAAACAAAATGGCGGTCAAGCGTCATCGTAGCACCGTAACCAAAAACCAGTACTACCAACTTGAGAGAGCGTTTTCTTGAGTGTTACCTTGTATATGTCTAAAAGGATCAACGTTTATACAGCCTTTTATTTACATTAATATTAAATAGAATTTAGTATGATCATTATGAGTCAGCTATGGAACGATTAGATATTCTGTAAGCTTTTGTGAACTGAATCACATTCATATTGAGATTAGGCTGTCAACATTATTTTACGGAATGACATTTAGAAACGTCATTTTACTGCAGCTAATAAAAAGTTAGACTTTAGTTGGCCGAGTGAATACAAGCGCCAACGTGTGGACAGCTGATTTGTCTTCACTCGCCGTCACTCGCCATCGCTTGTGATCACTTGCCTCACTTCGCCTCGGTGTCGGTTTCTGTGCACAAATCAAAGGCACTCGTCTACGCTCGGCCAATGCCGTCCACACGTTGGCCGAGTCGCCATTACACGGTTGACACCCATTGCGGTTAGACGCGTTTAATGTGATAATGTCGCTCAACACAAATGATTATATTTTCAAATTTGCATCACTAGTTCTATATATGCGACGTAAATAAGTAGATCCAAGTCACTCTATAATGTTACTTATAGTATCTAAAAGTATCTTAATCGTTCATCATCATTTCAGCTCATATACGTCCTACTGTTGGGCTCGAGCCTCCTCCACAATAGGAGGGCAACTGACCTTAGTATTCCATGCTGGTCAGACAGGTTGGTATAGGGTTTTATTTCGAGGTTTCCTTCTCTTGCATAGACGTTATATGCTTATTATGTATTATATCCCTTAGTCGTCTTTTACGACATTCAGAGACAAGATAGGGACTGGTGAATTTTTTTCTTACTCCGTCACCACACGGATATATCTTATATTGTTCTATTTCTGTGAATACTCAGTATCAACCACCTTCTTTTTTTACCACTTTACTGCGGTATACACTGAGATAACTATTATCTAATATACTATTATTGTATATAGGTACTATTATATATCTATATGCTATTATTATATAACTATATACGTTCATTAAATAATTAGTCGAAGCTGTAGTGACGTCTATTTCAACGTCCGTAGTGTTTCAGTGCACAATGAACACTGACGGAGGCCAATGTGTGGACAGCTCTACAAACACTCGTCTATGTTGGCCACTCGCGTTGGCGTTCGCCGCACTTGGCCAACGTGTGGACGCTAGCACTCGCCTTGTACCTATTTGCCGACGCACGCTCGCGTTGGCCTAGGCTCGGCCAACATGTGTACGGGCTATAAGAACATCTATTAGACATTGTCATCGTAATTATGATTTTTTGACATTCAGTTCGACCAGAAACTTTAATCATAAACAAAAAATATATGTGTAGGTATGTTGTGTGCGTCATATTTTTATTTATTAATTTAGTTAATGTATTTTTAATACATTATTATATCAAAATTTAGTGTTAGTTCACTCCTCAATATATTCTTCAACTGTGCCAAATTTTATACTTGTCCGTCCGCGATTTTTTTTTTAAAGGGGTAATACTACAGTAAAATAAATACTTATTAAATTGCTATCAATGTTTTTTTTATTATTTATAATACTTTATAGTATACAATACGTACCAATATGATACCTATAGTTAAATTTTACGCCGTATTGTTTCTGCGTTATCACCGTGATGCTTCGAAGTTTTTAGTGTGATGTAACTAAGTACATATATCGTATTTTTCTCTTAAAATCATTTGGTAGATAATATGTACATTAGGTAGATTGTGAATAAAATTTTATCCACTATTTATGACCAGTGGCCGTATTAAATTTAGTGTGAGTTAATTAATTTTATCAATTCCTATTCATTAAATCCTTTCATTTGATACCCACAACAAGGAGGAGTGAAAAGAAAATGTAATCCGCCATCTTGAAATGGGATCATATAAAATATACTGTCACATTACTGTTTAATTTTCAAACTCTTTCGTTTGCTAAGCATATCACAGGGTTTGTTTGTAAAGATTATGTAAACCGTGATCTTAACGTGACGGCCATATTGAACAACTTTATGATTTTTTACCCCTCAAAACCTTTCATTAAGCGACTTTAAAAAGAGAAGGTTCCCAATTCGGCGAAATTTTGATTTTTGTGCGTCCACCGATTTTATTCGAAGACTCCTGGACCGATTTGGAAAATTCTACTTTGTTTGATAGGGTATGCTTTCCAGGTGGTCATTTAGAAACTGATGATGAGATCCAAAAAAATCAAGGGTATCCTTTAAATTTTATATGCATACGTGAAGCGATTTGTGTATATTTTTATAGTGACTCGTCATAAGGTGATTTAAATGGGGTGCGAGGCCGGGGCACCTCCACGTGGTGCACCCTGGAAACGTCCATTTGGACGGCCAAGATTCCGGCGGGAGGAGGGGTCTCCGCGTGCCGACTCTGAAGGCAGAGAGCACGGCGGATTTGGCCCGGGGCCAATGGGGCGGATGTGTCTCATGGCACTCCGTCGCCAGGGACGGTTGCGTCACGGCCCGGATGCGTGACGGGTCGGTCGCTCGCGAGCGGCCAGACCCGGAAGGCCCAAACCGTAATCCTGAGTAGGGGGGTCAGGACCGGGGGTCTTCGGACCGCGGGGAAGAAAACCCCTATAAAAAATTACCCCAAATTTTAAGTTTGGCCACTGCCACCCTGTGGAACATCGGCTACGACTGGGCGTTGAGGGGGGGGGCCCTCCCGCCCGGGCTGGGTGTGATTTGTTACGCCGACGACCCCCGCGGTGGGACGCTAGAAGAGGCGGTAAGCCTGGCGACCTCTGGTACCGAGGAGGTCGTCAGGCGGATCGAGGCGCTGGGGTTGAGGGTCGCCCTGGACAAGACGGAGGCCCTCTTGTTCCATGGGCGCCATATGAGCCCTCCCATCGGCGTCTCGATCATCGTCCACTCGGTCGACATCAGCATCCGGGCCCATATGAGGTACTTGGGCCTGGTGCTCGACGGGCGATGGTGGTTCCGGGAGCATTTCCGCAGGCTCGCTCCACGGCTCGTCGGCACGGCGTCCGCCCTATCGTGGCTTATGCCGAACGTGGGCGGACCGAGTGCTGCGTGCCGACGGCTGTACGTGGGGGTCATCCGGTCGATGGCCCTGTACGGCGCACCGGTGTGGGCGGGGTCCATGACCGTCCGACTTAGGGCCCTTCTGTGGCGACCACAGAGGGTCATGGCGGTCAGGGCCATCCGCAGATATCGCACGGTGGCGACGGAGGCAGCGTGCCTATTGGCTGGGACTCCCCCGTGGGACCTGGAGGCGGAGATGCTCGCCGGATTATATCGGCGGGTGACGGGGGTGCGAGCGGGGGGCGGTGTGGTCTCGTTAAGGGATCTCACCGCCTGGCGCGTCGACGCCCGCCGAGACGTCATTGCCCGTTGGGCAGTCCGGCTGGAGAGGCCTCGGTTCGGGGTGCGAACCGTGGAGGCCTTCCGGCCGGTGCTGATGCAGTGGTTGGAAAGGCAGCACGTGGTGCTCTCCTTCCGACTGGTGCAGGTTTTGACGGGGCATGGGTGCTTCGCCAAATACCTGCACAAGGTCGTTAGGAGGGAGAGTACACCGTCCTGCCACCACTCGATTGCGACGAGGACACGGCGCGCCATACGCTCGAGGCCTGCGCGGTTTGGGCAGTGCAGCGCTGTGAACTCGTCGCAATCATCGGTACGGACCTGACGCTGCCGGCTATCGCTAGGGCGATGGTCGACAGCGTCGGGAATTGGGACGCGGTCGCAGCCTTCTGCGAGACAGTGATCTCGCGGAAGGAGGCGGCGGATCGCCTGCGCGAGCCTCGATGAGATGAGGAGGCCGCGGGTGACGTGACCGGGGATTAGTCCGTCACCCGCCGAGAGGCCGACCGCGTGAGGAAAGACCGACGTCCTCCCCGATGGGGGGACGTCGGTCGATGGGGGGGTACCCCAATTAGGGGTATTCCGTCGGGCCGACCACTGACGACAAGTTAACGCTGCTCCAGTGGTCGGCCCAACGACGAAGGCGACGTGGTTTTTGGGTGGGTCGCGGGAGTTGCGTGCTTAAGTCCCTCTGTCGCCCCGGACGGAGGCGCGCCGACCGCGACCCACGCACAAAAAAAAAAAAAAAATAATAGCGTGATTTAACTACTAAAAAAAAAACAATTCTTAAGTAAAAATGAAAACCGCACTGAAAAACGCCAAAATACTAAAAAACAATAAATAACATGATTAAAGCTATACGTCAAATTTATTTTTGCGATCCTTTCTCATAATGAACTTCACACATGCAATTTCATCTGCAATTTTTCAGCATACATACATACATATATTCACGCCTTTTTCTCATAGGGGTAGGCAGAGACCACTTCCCTCCACTTGCTACAATCTTGACATACTACTTTCGTTTCCTCTACATTCATTAATCTCTTCATGCATATTCTTCGGTTTAGGGTACTTCTAACCTGGCCTTTTTTAGCATGTTTGATGTTAAATAATACTCGCCATTCTTTATACTAGTTATTTCACTAAAATATCCGCATTAAGGAAAATATCATTAGTCCGACAACAGAAATCAGCAGCAATGGCCGCCTAACGTCAGCCCTATTTAGGAATCCGCGGGAGACTGGAGCGGGGAGTTAGTCCGTCACCCGCCGAGAGGCCGACCGCGCGACTACGACCGTCGTTCCCAAACAGCGGGGGAACGTCGAGGAGAGGGTACTCCTCATGGGGTATTCCGTCGGGTCGACCACTGACGATAAATCACTCTGCACCGGTGGTCGGCCCAACGACGAAGGCGACGTGTCACGGGTGGGTTACGGGTATGCGTGCTTACGCCTCTCTGTCGTCCCGGACGGAGCCGGGCGGCGGGTACACTAACCGTAGCTCACTCCCAAAAAAAAAAGTCTTATTTAGGAATGCAATTGTAGAGTAAACGACAATAGATAGTGTTGTGGTAGTTCTAGTAGCCGTCACCACACACTCCACACAGCACATCTTCTTTCTTATAATAAAGCAATCAGCAAAAAAAATAGCAATTCTCAAAATAGGTGAAAAAATAGCTTGACTGTTATTTCACATTGTTAAATTGTGTATGTACATTAATGTAATTATCATTCCGAGACTAGGTGTGTTTGATTCCTTAATTTGCGTGTCCGAAGGCCCGTCGCACCCACAGAAATATTAATATTTATATTTCTGTTGTCACACTAATGATATTTTCCTTAGTGCGGATATTTTACTGAAGTAACCAGTATAAAGAATAGCGTGTATTACTTTTTCATGTAATGAAAAAAATAATAATCGTATTATTTATGTGTGTGATTTTAAAGCGCGTTATTTTTCAGAGGCAAACAGTTGACTAACTGTGAATGGTGTTCAATAGTCTACAGGCTCATTATGTTGCTGGATGATCTGGGTAAGCTAGTGTAGAGAATCCTGACTGGCCGCATCACCCAGCACGTTATGGGGGTTGGCTTAATCTCGCCGACGCTGAATTTGGTGTCTGGCAGACAGTTGGGGCTTGGGGCTATATCTAACGCCTGTGGTCGCAAAGGTGGTCACAGACAGATGGGTGCTGTTGGCAGTGTTTTTGAATTTCGCCAACTCAATTATATAGTTTGCCGTAGCTACATCGGGGCGACGAAGAAAATTATGCCGTTCCAAATAGAACGGCATAGTTTTCTTAGCATGAAGTGTGATACGTTGGCCACGACTGAACGCGGTGTCCGCCTTATCCTGGCTTACGGCAAACATGGATACACCCAATGTTACATGCCGATGCCTGTACGCAGGGGTGATCTGATCAGTGTACGGTGCACTTGCGTGGGCGAGGTCCCCGACCACTTCTCTTAGGGCTTTCTTGTGGCAGCAACAGAAAGCTATGGTGGTGTTTAGAGTGATACGCGGTGTCGACGGACGCAGCGTGAGCGCAGGAGGGAAAGCCTGCACGCAGACTCGTTCCACCAGTCAATTCGATTCATACCAGATGATCGCAACCTTTCTATGCCTAAGACCCGTAGTCACAAAGGTAGTAATCGGCACAGGGAGCACCCCTGTGCCGGTTACTACTAGTTGGCCGTGGGCGTTCCGTTATCACGTACAAAATAGGTGTCTATTTGGAGCGACCCAGTGTTCTCAGTAATAAGCATGCAGAGGATTTTATTAACTATTAACGCCTATGTTGTACTGTGCCCAACAGGACTCTGTCTTGTGTACGACCGAGTAGCCAACAACGAGGTAGCATCTCCGGACTAGACTTAATTTAAAGAGGCCACACTCTCTCGGCACTAATTGTAAGAGGATCGCGCTGCGATTTAAAGTAGCCTTAAAAGAAAAGGTTTTGCTGTTTCACGTACGCCGTAACTGTCCAAATGTTACGCCTCAATCATAGTGAAATCTGTCTCCAACAGCGTTAAGGCTCCGAGGAACCAGTGCTACATGTCGACAGTTATATGCCAGGGGCAGCCAATCAATGATTCATTAGGGTGCACCTGTGTCGGCGAGGTCCCTGACCACTCGTCTTAGAGCTTTTTTGTGGCGGCCACAGAAAGCCACGGTGTTAAGGGCCAGACACAGTTACCGTACGGTGAAGACTGAGGTAGCGTGTGCATTGGTCGGAACTCTATCTTGATGGTGGAGATGCTCGAAGCGCTTTCTTTCAATTTAGTTAAGATGTCAATCAGCTGGCGTGGGCCTGAGTACCTGTGATTCATGCCGCCCCAGCTGTGGCTGCGGATGGCTAAACCGAGGATTAGTGTTCAATATACCAATTCATATGTGTTTTTTGGCAGGCTATCACCTATTTACCGCTCTGCTCCACCCAAGGTAAGTCAATGTGGCCTTAGATATTATCAGGTTGGGGGTATTCCATCGGGCCGATCACTGACGTCAAGTCACCCTGCTCCGGTGGTCGGCCCAACGACGAAGGCGACGTGTCACGGGTGGGTTACGGGTGTGCGTGCTTACGCCCCTCTGTCGCCCTGGACGGAGTGGTGCGTGGAGTGCGCCGACCGTAAAAAAGGAGGTATTATCAGGTTTTAGGTATACATATATCACATCAAAACACAAAACAATTTCCAATTCTATTATATTGTATAGAAAATTCTTTGCCTCAGCTAGTGCAAGGTCAACAATAATATAGGTATTAAATAATTGTGATTCATAACACTAATCCATGGTCGAAATTCTGTTTGGTCCTGCGTAGCAGAATGGTAGTATTGACGTCTTGTGCCGAGTGCTATGAGTTCGCTTCAAGGTACTATAGATCTTGATCCAAATTAAAAATTATGTCCATTAAATTATGTTCGTTAAGTTTTCCCCAACCGCCGCACCAGCAAGATTACGTCCTTCAGGTTTAAAAAAAAAGTAAAATAGAAAACAAATATCGTAAGAGTACATATCTATATATATAAAAGAAAGTCGTGTTAGTTACACTATTTATAACTCAAGAATGGCTGTACTGATTTACCTGAAAATTGGCGGGGAGGTAGCTTAGAACCAGGAGACGGACATAGGATAGTTTTTATCCCGTTTCTTTTTTTAATGGTGTTTGCAAGATTTCGCCAATAACTCTTTTATCCCGTTCGATCGCGTTTCCGTGTGAGGTGACATAAAATGTCAAACAGAATACAAGTCAATGAAACTTGCCCGACAAAGCTGTAATGGTTCTTCCATTAGAGACTATATTTTCGGCAATTTAGAAAATATATTTACGAAAAAAATTATGGCGTTACGAAGTTCGCCGGGTCAGCTAGTTTACATTAAATCTGTTACTCTATTTTATAAGCATTTTACGTTGGCCTGTCATTTGTTAGTTCTTGTGCTCAGCACGTGCTAAGTTAGATAGGTACCTATGCATTAGAGTGTCCCGTTCATGTATGGAAGAAAACTAAAATTGAGCTACACTCACGCAAGAGGTGTCAATATTTGTGTATTTTATCGTAGATTAAGAAAATGATATTAAAAATAGAATCGCGTTATGTCTTTAGCTTGGCTCTACCAGACGTTAAAGTTTTGTAAAATTGAGGGTTTTACATACTTCTTCCGTATGTACAAAATAACATAACAAACAAGATAAAAATTAGTTTTATTACTTCAAATATTATTACAAACTACACAAAATAAAAAAGAACAAAATTAAACATAATCAATGGCAAAAAATTTAAATGTGAACTTATTTTTGTGTTTAAAATTAGGCATTTCTGCACGAGATTGCAAGTGAGTTCTAATAAATCCACATCTAAAATTAGCGTTAGTAACGCTTTGCGAAGCCTCTGCTACTAACTTAACACATCGCTCCACAGATTGTGTGTGACAAGGAAAGTCAGGCACATCCAAGTTCCTTTCTCTTGCCATGATCTGGAGGTCCTCATTGGAAATCTGCCGAAGAACTGGCGGCTCCGTAACTTGGCACTTATGCCACACAATCATTTCGGTGTAATCTGTTGCAGAGAAGTAAATTTTTGGTGGCTTAAATATCCTGCATTTAGCGCTAGTTAGAATTTCCCGAGCTTTTAATATTCTTCGCAACGCCAGCTCCCGAATATGTTCTCTATCATCGAACAGCATGGTAGCGAGGAGCTCTTTTTTTGCGCATTCTGAGAACCTCTCAGAATGCGCAAAAAAAAGAGTTTTTTTTAATAACAGCATCCACAACAGATTTAAGATTATCAGGTAAAAACAGAGAGAATTTAATCAGCTGGAACATATGTTGGGCTCCATCTTTAAAGGAGCTCTTTTGCTTAATTAAAAACCAAACCAGGGCGTATACTTTAACCACGTAGTCGACAAGTAACAACAGATTTTTAGGTGGGTTAAGAGTACTTACGTAAACTCTTAGTATACGATTAGCAAATGTAAGCCATCGTGAGTGTGAAATTTTTCCAGGCTGACGGTTTGCTAACTCAGGAAAACAGTAACCAATCGACACAGCTTTACATATCTCAAAATGTTACTTTTGGTGGTCTAAGGTGGAGTCGGTTTTCTGTGTAAATAATAACTTTTTTTACTGTCCTTGTCTCTTCAAATTGTATCTGCTGTCTTTTCAATAATCTAACCGTTTCTTTCTTGTCTACAACACTTATAAACATCTTTCTATCTTTCCTTTTGTCCAACAAAAAGCTTCTTTCGTTATGTGGAACCTTGCTTTGTTTCGAACACAAACAACATTCAAATGACGTGCATTTACAGGCAGCAACATCGAAGAGAGTCTCTGATAATTGTAAGAAACACTGTAGTTTTTTTTTTCAAAACTATCATTATGTCTGCTCTTGGGGTATCTTTTTAAATTAAGGTGCTTTTCAAAATAAGATTTCAATAGTTGTGTAACTCGTTCTTTAGTTACGATTGGAATAGAAGCCTTGGTCCAAATATTGCAAATCTCTACAGAAACAACAGCAAAAGCCTTGGAATTGGATGGATCTTTGCCATTATACTGGAATTTCAGGTAATTTTTTACAAATAAAATAATTTTAGTTACATCTTTAATCGTTGGTAGCTGCCGACCGTCAAGTTCCTTGAATGGTCCTAATATAGAACAAGTAGTCTCACTACGTCTTGAACACATTATTCACAACCACAAGAACAATATAAATTACTTAAAATAGTCGTAACTGCACTTTTATGTCGTATTAATTACTAAGACCACGACACAAACCAAAACGAGTTAAGTCGAAAAAGTGCGCGAAGCAAGTCAAAACTCGAAGGTATTAGCAAGTTGTCTCATGAATAAAATCGAATACCTAGTGACATGTAGTCGTATGCAAATCAATTATTAGTATTTATTTTATAACTACATTGAATAAAATAAATGTATTGTTCAATATTTTTGTCTAGAAATCGACATTGAAAATAGCAAGATATCACCATAAAAAGTATGTTTTTCTTAAACTTTAAACATTAGTAGAGCCCTCGAGATTTAATTTTATTTATTTTTTTTGACTGATTTCTCAATCTACAAGTAATATTGCAAATTTTAAGAGGTCTTGCATTACGATATTCGAAAAAAAAAAAATTCGGGACACCCTACTATGCATACTTAGTAGACGTGTATTTGTTAGTCAATACATAAGCTCTTTTTATTGAACCAGAGACTTAAATAAGCACTGTATATTATAATTCGTAGCTCTACAGTATGATAAATTTAAGATAAGTGAAATTCATCACAACTTGCAATATTAGCATGAAACAATTCCGTGTCAACTTATTTATAGTGTCGTGATTGCAGTCAGTGAAGCAGAGTGAAACATACCGTCTCATAGAACGCGCGTTAAGGTATGAGAAGAAAGGAGGGCTGTCCCTCGCTCCCTCCTCTGTCAGGTCAGTCAGTACGCCGGCAACGCCCGAGTTATTAACTCGTGGACGCGATTCGTGTTCATTTCTCATTACGGAGTTACTTAAATTATAGTACTTATTAAATGAAACATATTTCAATATTTTAGACACATTCGTTATTACTTGATTAAAATTAAGCAGCGTTAACTTGATATCGTAAACAAATATAACGGGTAATAGGAATATAATAAAAATTTACAGTTTAATATTATGCAATCTGTTTTGAAAACTATTGTTAATCATACCGATATTATAGGTACTGCAAAGCTGCCATTTACGAGTATGTGAAGAGTGATAAAACTATCCAGGACATATAAGTTGATTCATCTGATCCATTGTTTACAATATATTATCTACTTTATATAAAACAAAACTAAAAAAGGCACAAGTACATACCCGTTCACATATGTGAACCCGTGAATTATGGAGTCAAAAGTGGTATTGAAGCAACAAAACCCTCATGACAAGGCAAATATCATCTCTAAAATATTTCTAACGTAAGTATACATTTGTTTTGTTAATTAATCATTAGTCTGAACGATGTGTATTGGTGTCTTTTACAAACATTGCATGCGCTTTGTGCGTGACTATGGATTTTTTTAATAGCTCTTCTAATAATATAAATTAAAGCACATACCTAATATTTAAAAACATTTGTTACAATTTCATAGCAACTGATTATAATACGATGTTAAATCACTACTTTTTTTCTGAAGGCAAACAAATAAAGATTTTTACTAATGAAACTACTGAAGATATTCACTAGAGCTTAATCTGACTAAAAATGAGGCGATATGGCTTTTAAGCTTTAGCGACCGACTATAAAATACGCGATAGAAAAAAAGACAGACCTGACACTACAAGACAATGTTTGCTATTAAATCTTAATCGAATGTATATATTCTTAGTATTTCAGGGACGTAAGCCTATCAAATATTCCTCTTTTGGCACAAATTCATTAAATCTGCAAACAACCTATGTATCTATACATTAGGTGCCTATTTCCGTGTCCTGACCGAGTAATGGTGAACGCACACTTATCCGAGCCGAACGCGTCGAATGAAACGAATTTTAGAATTCTGTATATGAAATCTCATGAAACCTCGCACACTTGACCGCGTGGAATCGTCCGAATCTGGAAGACGATTTCTATACAAAATTCTAAAATTCGTTTCCTTCGACTCGCTCGGCTTGGATAAGTGTGCGTTCACCTTAAGAATGCAATTAGTGTATACCCATTTTATCCGTTAATGTACCCAACTTTATTTGTGCTGGGAATGGTCGGGTACAATGAATTAAGAGTGCGACGGGAATACGCGCTGGTTTCGTATCTAGTAAGATTACTCAGAGGTCTGCAACACAATCCGGGTGTGTTGCAAAACCTATGTCTGTGCGTACTAGATCGCTATGTGTGGAGGCGTAGGCGCCCACCACTTCTGGCCCTAGCCAGAACGCCAATAACGTGAGCACTTGGTACCATAAACGAAGTTCACACGGAAGTTGATATTTTCACATGTCAATTGAGTGAATTCCATAAGACACTTCTTTCTATCCTATGTTATAAATTAAGTTAAAAGTAGTATTAAGGTAAATCATCTACAAGTAAGATTAGGATTAACACTAGTGTATGGACTATCGTATTAGGTTGTCAACCTGTAAATAGATAGTCCTATTATATTAAATAAATAAATAAATAAATTGCCCGCGGCAAGATGCTTGGTGGTGTCGAAAAGACGACTTAAGGATATATGTATATATGCATATAACATTTAGGCAAAAGAAGGCAAACTTGAAATATGAGATGATGATGATCATGAAGTCACCCAAAAAAAAAAATATACAATTTCTATTACATTTTTATTAGTTTTAGTTTTACATCTACTAGGCTAGGTAGCATGTATTGCCTACCTGTGTATTATGATTTAAAGAATATTTTAAATTAAAACCAATGAAACCAATGAAATTGCAAATAAATTAAAACCAATGAAACCAATGAAATTGGAGCAGAGTACTTTTGAGTAAGTTGAGAATTTGTACCAAGAATTGAGACCAACATAATATACAAAAATTGCATAACTTATAATCCTAACCAAGACTTAAAGAACTATCGTATCCAAGGTTGATTTTTGCCCGTAGACACTGATGAATTATTATTAGCTACATAAATAAAAATGTTATGATGCCAATTGGTCAGTTTAAGTATTTAACTACCCAGTTATTAAATGTTTTGATAGCAGTAATCTGCATTAATTAAATATACTCTAAAATTCTAAACTAAGAATTTGAATGAGCGTATTTACTTAGGTAGGTAGATAGATATATTTGAAGCAGGTATATAAAACGACAAAAATCTAAGGCAGATTCACCGGGTTGAGAGCCTTCAGCGCTAATCCATAGTCCGGACTAAGCTGTGAGCCATCTGCGGCTAACAGCTATACACACACAAACAAAAAAAAATAAGGCAGACTTATGAATTGCTTCTTAAACGTATCGCGGGACGTGGGATTTAAAAGGACCGACTCTTTTTTCAAATTTGTATATTATGATCTATAATTGTGTCAAATACTAAGTATTATAAAAAAATCAACGGTACTTCTGAGTCGCGGTCTTTCCAAAGGGCTCTCATCGACTCTATGGTATCTCTCCTTTTAGTTACAACTGATCATCAGTTCCTCTCCCCGCGGGTGTGTTATTAGTGGTTTGCAGGATTGTGTTTATTGTGGCTGTGTACAACCATCATACAGAACCTGGAAGGCTACGAATTAACACACGAGGCTTAAGTCGTAAGCGAATGCCCTAATCAATACTAAAATGGCATAAGAACCAGATTTTTATAGTGGTAGGACCACACTGATGACAGTTCTGTCTACAGCCGCGGGCCGGTCTATCCGGGGCAGTACCACACTCTCGCAGAAAATCGACGTCTGAGTAGTACCAATTTGTTACGCGCTTCGTTCGGTGAGCGAGAGAGCCGGCAGCCCATCTTTCTGAGGGCGTTTGCGTGTGTTGGGTATTAGTGATGGCTTTAGTATCATTGAACCTTTTGTGCATGCGTTCACACTCCCTTCACTTTCTTCACGGTAAGCAGCGGCCTAGCAAAGGTCCATGAGCGGCAGCATCACTTACCGTCAGGTGTACTGTTAGCTACTGTGCTACCGTTTGAAATAAAAAAAAATAAGACAAGCTGTTTCGAAGGTAAAACCTGTGTAACTAGTGTGATTTTTACGTAGATTTTTTGCCACTTTAGGTGAAGTGTTGTCAAATATTAGCAGACGACAGCTTTGTAGTGACCCCGGTTCTACCAGTCAAAAGTCATCAAGCAATCGTGCTAGATTACGATTCACAACTGCGGAGGTACAATTGGGCTCTATATTGTCTTAATCGTGTTATCTGATAGAGCGACTTTTGATAGACCAGGCGTACCACACGTCGTTTTTTTTCGGCAAACCCTGCGTGTCTTAATTAAATTTTGAATATTGATCTAGGGATTTAACTCGATGCCTCTCGTAATTGGCTCGGTCTTACTATTAGTCCATCTATATTAATAATAATACATATATGTATGTATGTGTAAGTTGTTCGGGTAGGCGGGTACATACTGTAATTCGCTATCAATTGATACCATGTTTGTTTAGCTTTACAGTTCGGTAGCTTACACTAACTGAACGGTGTTTTACTGTTCGTGTTACTAAGAATTTGCTATGTTGATTCGCAATTTCCAGAATATGGGTTTTACCGCCAATTTCAGTAGACACCGTTGTTGAGCTCTCACAGTTAAACGCCGCGAGTTATATTAAATTTAAAAAAAAAATTAGTAGCTCAAGCTGCGTGAGTGTTATAAAGAAGGCATGAATTTTGACTGTATGTACATTGTACTTTACAATGTACGGTGGAATTGTGGCACTGCAATTTTAAGCTTCGTGTACAGGCACAAAATTACGAACCCTGTGAAATTACTATATCTATTTCCATTTTATCGTAAAAAGGATCAGATGTAGCGAACTTGCATCTTTTTTAGACACTGCGTTTATAATATAGCTCTAAATACACATGCCAATACCTAAACGTTGTTCCTAGAGAGTTACTTCTTCCTTCACACTAATCCCTGTCTCGATGCGTGCTCGTCAATTTAAAATATTCTTACCGGGTATTTCGCTATTGACAGTATTTTTTTATATTTGTAGTCCCCGGCGATACAAGAATTTATTTTTAGCTTGAGATGTGATCTGGTAGTTGTCCTCTACACAGCCATTGTAATCAAATTCACTTGCTTATTTTTTATACTAATTCAAAATATCGTCAAATACCTGTTATCACCTGCCTAACTTATTTATATTTTCAGTCTCATTCTTCTATAACTGCAGAGACCTCACTACTAACACTTTTGCCTCCTTAGCCACTTTATCAATCATTCAGTAATATTATCACAAATTGTAAGTTTTTATTTTATACATATTACTGTTTTTTTTTAAAAGTATGTCAAAAAAACGCACATAGATATATCATCGAATCTGCATAATAACTAAGATTTCCATATTTTTTATACATTCAAGGTTATGTTATCTAGTCACTCAAAATTATTTTAATTCGTGTATGGTCATTTGATGTAAGTAGTTACTAAAAGAATCCTACATAATAAAAAAATGCATTCAACTCCATCTTTTTATAAAGACTAGTTACCTACCTACCTATAGATATATTCGAGACTAAAATAAATCGACGTTTTGTTGGTTCCACACAAGGTTTATATAGAAATACCTACTTAGGATATACATTCCGCTTATTGCCGAGTGGGCGATAGCGGGACCTCTCGTAATTAGCTGGGCGGGCTACCAAGTTTTAGAATCGTTTCTAGTGGCCCGAGGTCTCCAAATCGCCCGTCCCTCTCCCCATTCAGTTGGATGTCTTGTGGCCAGATAATAGCCGACCAAAAATAATATAAGAAAAGAATGTTCAAATTACAAGGGGCAACTGACATTTTATTATACACATAGGACTCAACTATACTTTGAACATTTATCTATTTTAATTTTTTTTATTATCTATGTCAGGGCGAAATTTTTCATGTCAATCGTTACTAATGCATTGTCTTCATTTAAATTAAGCTCGCTAATAATTACCAGCATAAATACCACGTATTAGTGCATAATGGTGCTCGACAAGCTCAGGTAAACTACAATATATAATACATAAAAACTATTAATCTAAATAATAAGATTAACAGCTATTCGCGCTAATATGTCATATTACCACGACAAAGACGTCCTAAATGATAGTCTTTCATAGATTTATTTGAGCCTGTCGTCTGTATTTGCATTACGTACTAGCCCTGTATATGGTGTTTTTTATCTTGACTGCATAGATAGCGTAGTGGTCTAAGTGCCGACGTCTCATAACGATTGTTGTGGATTCAATCTTCATTCAGAACAGTTTTTGCAATTGATTCCTCTAAACATTGGTGTTATTTCTGTTACTTAATTGCACAGAGTTTGTCGTATATCGTAGTGTCTACTGTTGATTATTATCCTTGAAAAAACAGTTCAGTTGAATTCTTCAATGAAATTTCATTTGAAATGCCTGAGACTGACCTAATTATGGCAGTCAACATGTGAGCGATATAGCAATGAGTATACTATAGCTTTGAGTTATGCCGATACTGTTTATAGCAAATCTAATATTCGCTGCTAAAGTACTCTTCAAAATTTATAATTATTACGAATATCTACATAGTCGGCTGGATTTAATACAATTATTATTGGATTTTTGCAATTTCCTAAAAATATTCTCCAAATTGGCCAGCAAAATGTTAGGCGTCCTGAACAGAACCAGGTGGTACTTCACACCGAGACAGCGTCTTGTGCTATACAAAGCACAAGTTTGGCTTCAGGTGGATTACTGCCCACATTTCTGGCCAGGTGTGCCCAATTATCAGCTAGACACACTTGTCTCCCTGCAAAGGCGTGCTGTTCGAATCGTCGGGGATCCCAATCTTACGGACAGATTAGAGTCACTGGAGCGGTGGAGAAACTTTGGGTCACTCTGTATACTCTGTCGACTCTTTCATGGGGAGTGCTTCGAGGAACTGTTTGACTTGATACCACCGTCACCGTTTTACCAACGTACCACTCGATACCGTAGCAGGGGTCATCCATTTCACCTAGAAACGTTATGGTCTTCAACTGTACGTTTCCAGCGATTATTTCTCCCACGTACGTGCAAGCTCTGGAATGAACTACCTGCCGCTATTTCCTGTGCGCTATGACATGTCCTTCTTTAAATGAGGTTTAAGAAGAGTATTTTCTTCACGGTAAACGTGGTTGTGCCCCATTAGCAATAAAAAAACTGAAACTACCCTAAACTGGTGAATAATTTGATATAGATAATCGTATCCGAAACCGGTATACTGTTATTTTAATATCCGTATCCAGATCCAAAATATATCCGCAAAATCCCTAATTATTAGTATGCATATATATTTTTAGTCGCAATTTATCAATGTCGTGCTAGTTCATACAGTTCGCTCTTGGGACCGACTAGTCTATATGCTATATTGCGGCTTTGCGGCCTTTGCACCAACTGTACCTCGTAACAACCCGAAACGAATCGAAGAGACGCTTCGCTTGACGATACTGTACAGTTAATCCGGCCCGGTCCAGATGTGCTTTTTGAAATACTGAAGTCGCGTTCACACGAATCTATGTATTATGTGTATATGCGCACTGCACATGACGTATACAGTGTGTTCAAAAATAATTCAAGCACTCGTTCTTCTCAATTATTGGTTGAAGTCGAAAATGGAGATGTGTTTAACTTTAATCTGATCGAGTGTAATCCTAGTCTAAATAATTCCTCTTAAAACGTACCTATTATTTACTGAACACAATGACACGTTTTAATAAACATTAGATGGCCTATGTATAATTTACTTTATTTTAATGTTTGCTTTACGCAAACATACGATTGTTTAGTGACTGTTAGAATTATCTCTTATCTTCGCGATGTCGGTCATGGGTATGGTCAATGTCGATTTACATGACGTCAGGCGTTAAACTAAATATGCTATGCGTATGTGTGCTCACCGGCGTACGTAAGAGAAAAAGTACCGTTGTATAAATTTCAATTCATTCACTAATCCATGTGTTTTCAATTCTTTCCTATTCCGTGTGACACTAACCACATCAAAACACAATTCACGGAGGGTCCGTCTATCGTCAGCGTCACGTTTTACGGGCGGATTTACGATTTGATGATATAAGGTACCCAGGCAAATGCTATCTATTTTCTTGTTTATATTTCAGCCGGTTTTACGTCCTAAGCAGTCACCCTACGAGTAAAAGAATCACCATTATTATCGTTCATATATGTCTCACTACTGGGCTTGAGCCGCCTCCATAATAGGGTGGAAATTGATTTATTATAGCACGCGGGTCCGACGGCGTGTTATCAGGTTTTATTTCAAGTTTTTCATGTCTTTTACAGCTGTTGATGTAGACCAAATATGATTAAGACATATGATATGTATATAACATATAATATGTCTTAATCATCTTTTACGACACCCGTGGGCAATAAAAGGAGCGATGAATTGTATTCTTACTTCGTCATAAGAGTATGAGTTTAGTTTAACCAACTTACGCATATGCGATTCATATTTACTTAATCATCAACCATTTCTTCAATCGTTAATTTATAATGACTCCCATCTATTTGATGCTAGGTAGTGCTCCTTAAAAATATCTCCATAAATATACTAATATAGGTGATATTATGTGATAGATGGTTAAAAATTAAAAATATTGTAAACCTATTTAGAAACAAAATCATTGGGCCATTGATAACAATGTCCCACTGAAAAGATCATACCTTAGTAGATATGTATTACGGATGGCTGGGTGAGATGCCGCCATAACGAACCCCACCAAAAAAAAAAAGAATGTCTGAGTGCAAACCTAAGTATATGATGAACATGTATTTAGGTTAATTGTAAATTTTTAATTAGCAATTTCAATGATATTTTAACATTAAAAACAATTGCGTTGCAACATTGTATATCTTAAGTAGGTAGCTCTACCTACTTAGTGTATTCTTTTAAACCTATTGAAAGAATAAGTAACCTTCAGCTATTTTTTTTACTAATTAGGTATATCAAAAATGCTTACAGGGTTTTTTTATTATTTAATTTGCATTATTAAGCATCTGCAAAATAAAATCAACTGTTTTGATTTTAACTTTACACAGTTACATAGAGACGTAAGTTATACACGATGACATAAAATAATAATAACAATCCATAGTCCAATTATAGGTAGTGTTATCATATTAATGTTTTTTGTAATTTGAAATCAATTAATCGTTTTATCCTACTGCGACAAGCTTGGACGTTACGTCTCATAAATGTGACTATATGGGAAATTGTATTATTTTACGGTTCCTTTCTTTCTCCTATACCGTGTGGTGACGTAGTAAGAATACAATTCACCACTTCCTTTCTTACCCGTGGATATCGTATCATCCTTAGAATAATAACGTATAGAAGGATAGTGTCAATACTTTGAACTTTCGAAATTTGAATCTAAAAATACTAATGGCGCGCAGACGATTACACACGTACACACGCACTCCACTATACAAATTATGAAATCAAATTTTGTTTTTATTAACATAAATCGTCGAAATTCTTTTAAAAGTAATGTTGAAAACCTTTTTAGGTTTTTCAAATGTGTTATGACACAATTTGAATGCACAAACCGTCATAATTACCTATTTATTTTTTAAGAGTTGCGTACGTTCATGCATTGTATATTACGGAACGGTTCCGGCGTAAGCTCCATTAGGCTCCAATTGAAATGCCTCACTTTTTTGTGCGTGAACTTACCTTCTATATGTTATTATTCTAAGGTATCATCATTATGATGTCGGATGTCGATCATCATTCATCATTTCGGTTTATATACGTTCCATTGCTGGGCTGCTGCCACGCTGATCAAACGGGTTGGTATAGGGTTTTATTTCGAGTCCTTCTCTTGCATAAACGTTATGTCCATATTATGTCCGTTAGTCGTGTTTTACGACATCCACGGGTAAGAAAGGGAGTGGTGATTTGTATTCTTTCTCCGTCACCACACGGCAATCCTCCTCATACTTCAATTTAATTCTTCTACCATCGATGTCATTACGACTTCCCTTGCTGTAATAAGAAAATGGTCCTTATATAGATATGTTAAATGAACTATGAAATTACTTTATTTAGTTGTGGATAGGTATATAGAGACATTGTGCCATTTCTCGTCCACTTATTGAAGTAGTTAAGTGTGGGGAGCAAAAAAAAAATGTTTGCCTATAAAAGTACGAAAAATGATATCATTGAACATCTGATATACTTACTCCATTTGGATAAGATGTTTTTTAGACGTAATAAAGATACTCATAAGTAAAATTGAAAATTTTCAATAACCCCCGACACAAATTAAAATAATAAAAAAAAAGTATTACGTTTTCTTCAACAGGAATTATCAATTAATTGTCATTAATAATTTAACGATTATACTGGCACGCTTGAAGCACTTAATCGAGTAATCATACGCCATTACATCATATTCGAGCTGATAATCTTACACTGCTGGACCGATATTAACCAAAAATAGCTAAGAACCACCGCGAGGAAACTGGATTTCAAATGAAAAAAAAACTGCATCGAAATCGGTCCATCCGTTTGAGAGCTACGACGCCACAGCAGACATACACACGCATACAAACACACACAGACACACAGACATTGACATCAAACTTATAACACCCCTCTTTTTGCGTCGAGGGTAAAAATAGCAGATTTGCTAGTTCTCGTCCAGAAAATTCAGTCCTAGACCATTTTATAGTGTTTGCCAAATAGCATGGCAAAAGAGGTCATTTGGCGACCTTCACCACGATATCATCAAATCCAAGTAATTTATCGCTAATTCTATCGCTTTCCATACAAACCGTCTTATCGTTGAAATACCGTGGTACCAGTCGGCTAGACAGTACATGGGTTACAAACATTTATATCTGCGTGTAATTTGTTTAAATTTTAATTAAAAAATTATGACCTACACCTACACGCCTACACGTGCAATAATAAAGCATACATACATATGTACACGTTACCTACCTTACCACTGCTCTAGCGTGAAACTGATAGCTAACCTATCTTAAGCCTAACTTTTTGTTAAATACGTAAGGTGAGGTAAAATAATATACTAAAATAATTTATTTATGACTTTACAAAAATTTATACTTCTGAACTGTCACTTCCATTAGTATTACTGTCACTGCTGTCTGATACATGAATTATGAATGCATCGATCTTTCGGTATATAATGTCATCGAGGCCCCTCATTTTTTTTCAATATCTTTTACGTGCTCCACACGGAATGACAAACAAAATGGCGACTGGGCCACACCACGCCACTGATATCGTACACCTGACGCTAAAATCAGTTAAGAAAAGATTATAGGTTTTGACACGCATAACCTAATATTTTGCGTCTTAATTGCGAATCCTTTAGGTTTATTATACCTGACGGTAAAATGAGTCGAAAGAAATGTGTCATAACTTAAAATTTGGCATTTTTTGGGGGTTACATAATTCTTTGAAGCTAATTACGCATTTAATTATAGGATCTATATTATATTGAATTTATATAAATGTTCTCGGTACTGTAATTTTAATGTTACATAAGAACCCTTTTTTTTCAAGCATTTGAAAGTAATTTGGAATTCTTATCAATGATATTATTTATCAATTGATGACATGTCACCAGTTGCAGGTTAATTTGGTATTTTAAAACAATCAAATACATGAATGATTATAGGAAATTAAAAACAAGTTTCCTATGGTAATTTGCCTAGATTTCGTAAAATTTTGAGTTGTGCTGTTTGTAATTTTGCTCCCTTGTAGGCACGTATGTACCAAGAGAATTTTGCGATACAACTTTTTGATAGATTTGTATGATAAGCGATAGATTTTTTTTTGCATTTTAAGATATCTTGGTGAAGGTAGGTGAAGGTCGTCTTTTGCCACGTTATCTGGCACTGAGTATAGCCAGTCCTCAACTACTAATCATAGTAAGGAATTACAGTCCTAATACATACATTTATAGAAAAAACAGTAATTACATTTATTTTATAGCCAGTAAGCCTTGAAATCATTTTTATCCCGAACGAACATCTTGGCATTTATTTTTTTCTGAAGAATTCATCGGAAAATGTTTTATGTATTAGTAATCCCACCAGCTTCCGTGTGGTGATGGAGTAAGAATACAATTCACCACCTCCTTTCTTGACCGTGGGTGTCGTAAAAGACGACCAAGTAATAATAATACGCAGATAACATCTATGTAAGAGAAGGAAAACTCGAATTATAACCCTATACCCACCCGTCTGACCAGCGTGGCTATAGTAGGTCAATTGCCCTCCTAACGTGGAGGAGGCTCGAGCTCAGCACTGGGACATATATAAGCTGTGAAGATGCTGATTCCCACTAACAACAAAATATTTAAATAACTTAGAAACACACAAAAAACTTCAACTTCGGTCCAGCCGTTTAGGAGGAGTTCAGTGACATATACACATACACAAAAATTATGTATATAAAGATAAAGATACGGCATTTAATACATTGGAAAAGTTGGAAAACCAGAAGACATCTTTTCTAATGCATTTTCAGATGTTGAGATCACTGGAATAATCGTTTGTTTTAAATTGTAGATGCAGATTTCTAGTGTAATAAAGAGAAAGACAAAGCTTTATTTACGAAGCTTATTTTTATCTGACGTGAACAAAATGTAACGCATATAATACATACTTTTTTTTTTTTTGGGGCGGGTTGCGCGGTGGGACGCGGTCGACCATCGCCCTAGCGATAGCCGGCAGCGTCAGGTCGGCACTGATGATTGCGACGAGTTCACAGCGCTGCACTGCTCAAGCCGCGCAGGCCTCGAGCGTATGGAGCGCCGTGTCCTCGTCGCAATCGCAGTGGTGGCAGGACGGTGTACTCTCCCTCCCAACGACCTTGTGGAGGTATTTGGCGAAGCACCCATGCCCCGTCAAAACCTGCACTGGTCGGAAGGAGAGCAACCCGTGTCGCCTTTCCAACCACTGCATCAGCACAGGCCGGAAGACCTCCACGGTTCGCACCCCGAACCGAGGCCTCTTCAGCCGGACTGCCCAACGGGCAATGACGTCTCGGCGGGCGTCGACGCGCCAGGCGGTGCGCTCCCTTAACGAGATCACACCGCCCTCCGCTCGCACCCCCGTCATCCGCCGATACAATCCGGCGAGCATTTCCGCCCCCAGGTCCTACGGGGGAGTCCCGGCCAACAGGCACGCTGCCTCCGTCGCGACCGTGCGGTATCCGCGGATGGCCCTGACCGCCATGACCCTCTGTGGTCGCCACAGAAGGGCCCTAAGTCGGATGGTCATGGACCCCGCCCACATATAATACATACTATAGCTATTATCTACTAGTGCTGTCTGATTGAATGACAATTTTTTCAACCTTGGGCACCTGATAATCGATCTGCTTTAAAAACGCGCAGGCAATATAAAAAGTTCAAATTATCAAATAGCATAAATATTTAGGTATATTATCAACCTGATTTCTAAAACTACATCTGACCAAATATAATGTTCACCTCATAGCCTACAGCTAATTATCCGAAATTAATTAAATTGAATGAGTTTTAAAACTGGTATTTAAAGTTTTATTATTTAATTTCTAAGCAATAAGTTTATTATAAAAACGGTGAAGCAAAATTATGCTTCGTTATTAAGGTTTAGTTTTTAATATTAAAAACAATCTTACACTTTATTTATCAACACGTGTTTCGTACATTTTTTGCACTTGTATTCAAATCCTGAATCAATCAATATCACGATAACGCTAACAGATAAGTATCTTATGTACACATCAGAGTTGACTGCAATTTTGTCTATTTTTTATCAACCTTTCATTTAAAAAGTGATATTAATATTTATTCGACGAAATCGGTTCAAATACGTTTATACACTACAGATTTATAATATATACTAGATGACCCAACAGACGCTGTTCTGTTCAAATAAAAAAAGGAATTATCTTTAAGATCGATCGCAGCACCATCTACCGGGTCCAAATATTAATCTAAACCATTCTCGAATCGCCCTGAACACATACAAAAAATTTAATTAACATCGGTCCAGCCGTTTAGGAGTTCAGTGACATACACACGTACACAAGAAATATATATATATATATATACACTAGCTGACCCAACAGACGTTGTTTTGTTCAAATCTATAAAAAATAAAAAAATGAATTCTCCTTGAAATCGATCGCAGCGCCACCTACTGGTTCCAATTATTAATCTAAACCGAATGGTTTGGATGTTCCGAATAGCTATTCCGATGGATATGAGAATTTATATCCATCGGAATGGCCTCAAAAAATCATCAAAATCAGTCCAGCCGTTTAGGAGTTCAATTACAAACACACGAACAGAACATTTATATATTTATATATAGAAAAGTTTATATAGTCGACAAAAAGGTTACATTAGAAAAGCATATATAAACATTAAGTTTCTTAAATTTTATAATTTTCTGCGCAATTTTCTTATTTTTTTTCCATAAAAACCTTTTTTGAAATATTAGAAAACTTAAAAAAAAAAGATGGACGAAATCGGTAAAGTCGTTCTCTCGTTATGTTATTGTTCTGCCCGAACAGCGCCACCTACCGGGTCCAATTGTGAATCTAAACCATTCTCGAATCCCCTTGAACACACAGAAAAAATTTCGTCGATATCGGGCCAGCCGTTTAGGAGGAGTTCAGTGACATACACGTACACAAGAAATTAATATATAAAGATACTACATTTTAAATAACCTGTGATATTACCTGATAATCTCTTTCATTGTTGAAGAAAAATTAATCGGGTCCGTGGATTAGACGTGAAGTGTAGAACAAACAAACAAGTAAGGAAACTCATATTCTCATTTAGAGTATTAGGATAAATTATACCGCCATGTCCGTCTGTAGACGTTCTTGAATCGATTTTTCACATTTTCTGACCTAGACCAACATAATTATCGATTAAACTGTTGGCTCCGATGCGCGTATTGGTTTACTTGAAGGGGAAGCGTAGGAAAAAAATAATAATGGCTATGTAGTAGTTCCGTGGGTCGAAGAAGCATGATGATAGGGTCCCTGTCATAGGGATGATGATAATAATTATATCTATGAGTTAATTGTGGTGTTTGTGGTCTTTTTGGATATAAAACATAAGTTTTACAACAATACTGCATTATTGTTAATTGGCTTTAATTCAATAATAACAAAAAATAAATATATCAAATAAATATTTTCATAAAAACTGCACTTAAACTTACATGCCATCATGGCATCTTTTTTGATGTAAAACATCTATAGGCGAGGGTGAACCCGATCGTTGGCGTGGCGACAACGCCACGCTTTGATATGTACATTTGTATAACGAAACCACAACCTGTTTTAAAATTTTATACAACGTCATCTAGTGAGCTCAAAATAAATTATTAATCTAAACACATACCTATAGTGTATAATAATGAAAATAAATGCTTATTGAATAAAAAAAAAATCATCATTTTCTGGATAAAAAAACCTAATATTTTATTGATATTTTATGCCATATTAGTTTCGGCCGTAATCTGTTATTTTATGTATGTATACTTGTCCAAAATAATTTCGATGTATTACATCTGCCAGGCGTCCTGAGCGACGGCTCTCTTTTTATTGATTTTATAACAAAAACCCAACGGATAGCAAATTTTTACAAAGTTGAAATTATATCTTATTTTTCTCCAACTATCCAAATTATCTGTGAATTTTTAAAATAGACGTAGTGGTTCCAGAAAACATCCTCCATATAGTCGCAAATTTGTGAGTACCTGCGCCTGATGGCGCCCTAGCAGAGACTGCGGGTGACTGGACCGGGGATTTTAGTCCTTCACCCGCGGAGAGGCTGATCTCGCGACGGCGACCAACGGCGGTACCCCCTCAGGGTATTCTCGGGCCGACTACTGAAGACAAGGAACTCTGCACCGGTGGTCGGCCCAACGACGAAGGCGACGTGCCACGGGTGGGTTACGTGGCCGCGCGCCGCCCCTCTGTCGCCCCGGACGGAGCCGGGCGGCGAGTGCGCTGACAGTATCTTATCCCAAAAAAAAAAGCGTGCGTGTAAAGTACGCATGTCAGAAGTGAAACTTCTTTATCCTTTATCCTTCATTCTTCTTCCTTCATCTTTCCTCCTTCTTCCTTCATCCCTCATCCTTTAATCCGTCAATTATAGACGGATTTAAAAATAATATAAAATAGTATGTATATATATTTCTGTCTCATTTTTTGCCGGCTTCATCCTACACATTTTTGTATTTGTGCCTCTTACCTGTCGTTTTTTCCATTGCATCCGGTTTGAAATCACTACGATTTAAAAGAAGTGTCACTTCAAAAAAAAAATATCGTCGAATATTTTTAAAAATTTACCTTAATATTTATAATATTAAGGTTGCATGATAGGCATTTTTTAAGATCACAATCTAATCGCGACAACTTGTTTGTCGCGTTGTCATAAGCGATATCAATCAATCTTGCCTGCTTAAATGTTAAAGTATTAAAATCAGCAAACTATAAATAAAAACTAGTGTGAATGACTGTCATCTAATTTATAAAGAGTACTTAATAAAACATATCAGGTGTATGTAGAATTGTTATTTTTCTTCTCTGCCTATATATTCCACTCGTTCCTTGTGGACGGTGGACTCGAATCTCCTCCACAAATATATTAATAATATTTTTTTATAAATATACTAGCTGTTCCCGCCCGCTTCGCTCGGCGAATTTTAAAAGGAAATAAATTAAATTTTATATTTCATTTTCATTTTTTTATTTCTATCTTTATTATTATCTTTCGTTTTTTTATTATATTATTTTTTTATTTATATTTTTAATTTAGAGCTGAATGTCCGTCAATGTAGATCAATAATATTATTTACCGGGCATTTTCTAACTTCCTTCTTTATTTTTTCAATCTTCTCCTTTTTTCCTTGTTCCTTCGTTCTTCCTCTTATCCACTTCTTCGTCTACTCTTCCTTCTGTGACTTTTTCCTCTTCTATTTCAGTTGATTCTGTTGCGATTTCTTTTTCATTTGATGGGTTATATTAAAATTAAATTTATGTTATTATGATTTATGTTCTGAATATCAATAAATAGAATAATATAATATAATAGTTGGCTGCAGCGCTGAAACAATAAATAGTTTTTTTTTGTGTGTATAAATAGTAGTCTAACCCAAACATTGAGGCACACAGCGCTAGATCGCTTTAAAGTTGTGTAACGTGTAGTTACTATAGTAACCACACGTTACACCACGATTTTACACCACAGACGTGACAATTTTTGTACCTACATTCATAAAAAAAAAACACATACTCTATTCCAATGGGGCACGTTGTCGTATTTTCACAAATAAGTATTAATTGATAATATATACTATAGAAAAAAGAATATAAGCAATCAAAATAGTTTGGTGAAACATCATGTTAAGTCTGTTTTTAGTCATATATATTTTTACCTCAGCGAGTTGTGGAATTGAACATCTGCGTGTTTTAGTCTATGATCAAAGATGGTATGACATTTAAATGTATAATACATTTGAATATTTTGTTTTTATTGTGTTATTACGATATAATTACCTATTTATTCGCTTTAACAATAAAACATTTTACTTAAATGAGTAAACAATTTTTATTCACATCTAGGTCCACGTTTTGACTCGAATCATACGAGTTTTCGTATTAATACCGCTGCTCTGTATGCATCCACACTACATGAAGATCGTAGGCACACTAAAGTAAGGTGTACGGATTGCAGTACAGTTCAGTCGAACAAAACAAATGTTCGGATCGTGAAATCTAGTACGTAGTACATATATATCGATGAAAAATACTTTTTTATTTCCACTCCTGCTGTTTTTTCGCCTATCTATATTTAAATACGTGCAGCAAAAACTTTGTACCCCTTTTTACGAAAATTACGTGGATGGACAAGTATGAGATTTGGCACAGTTGAAGTATATAATGAGGAGAAGTGCATAAAACTGAAATTTTATATAATAATGGATTAGAAATGCATTAAATTCATTAAAAAAGGTATTAAGCACACTACAACGCAATTGCTACACACACACATACACGTCTGTGTGAGTGTGAATGTGTTGCGTAGCAACGCTTATAGACTTTTGTTTACGGTTAAAATCTCTGGTCGAACTGAATGTCAAACAATCATAATTATGATGACAATGTCTACTAAAGATTTGTGCTTATATATTAGTTACTAGCAACCCGCCCTCGCTTCGCTTCGGTTATAGGTTATAGTCGTTTTACCCGCGTAGTTCCCGTTCCCGTGGGAATACCGGGATAAAATATAGCCTAGTTTACGCCCTGATATTATAGCTTTTCATTGGTGAAAGAATTTTTGAAATCGGTCCAGCCGTTTTGAAGATTACCCGTAACAAACAGACAGACAGACAGACAAAAATTTTTTAATTGCTATTTTAGGCATAGGTGTCGTGCAAATAACCGTGTGAGCATGAAAAAGCCTATAAATTTTGACATTACAAACAGACACTCCAATTTTATTTATTGGTATAGATTAGTGAAATACAGCTTGCTCAATTCGCGCACACGGTTATTTGCACACACATGCGCGCGCTTATATACTTTTGTTTACGGTTAAAAGCTCTGGTCGAACTGAATGTCAAATAATTATAATGACAATGAAATACAACTTGCTCAATTTACAATTATACATAAATAAAATTAAAGAAAATTGTGTAGCAGAAAAATTAATTAAAATGAATTATGGCCGAATTTCGACCACACGCCGATCACTAGTTTAACTAAATGCATCATTCGTTCTTGTTCTTTTCTCTCAAAGTAAGTTTGTATTTCTTAAAAGTATAATAAAGCGTTGTAAATTCCGTCAACTAACGATTTCTAAATAAATTTAAATAATTTTTATTACGTTTATAATTAACTCTTAAACTTTATCACAAAAATTTGTAAATGCCTATATATGTAATTATGTATATGTTAATCGCGGAACAATAATTTGTAAAGAAATTGGCCTGCGCTAGGAATCGAAGCTCGACACTCGCCACGGCAATTTGATACCTAAACCGCTACGCTAAATGTCAAGTTGTTAATTAAGTTAAAACGCAGACAGGCGGACGGTCATAAAACTATTGCCAATAACTTTTGTAATATGCACGATGTAAGAATAATACATATTGAGGCTAATGATGATGACGATGACCAAAAAATGTGACTGACAGAAAACTAGCGTCTTGTCATGATCTTAGCAATAGTTAATTGTCCGCTTTAGTACCTTATTAGTGGTAGGACCACACTGTTAACAGTTGCCTGTCTACAGCCGCGGGCCGATCCGTCCGGGGTAGTACCACACTGAGCAGAAAATCGACGTCTCAGTAGTAGCAATTTGTTATTGCGCTTCGTTCGTTGAGCAAGAAAGCCGGCAGCCCAACTTTCTCAGGGAGTTGCGTGTGTTGTATTTTGGTGATGCTTTTAGTTTCATTGAACCTCATTGCACGCATTCACACTCCCTTCACTTTCTTCATGGTAGGCAGTGGCATAGCAGAGGTCCATGAGCGGCAGCAACACTTACCAGCAGGTGTACTGATTGTTCGATTTTCACTGATTGCAATAAAAAAAAAACACTACTCTCAGTGAAAATCCATGTTTGAGAAATAGCTCTTTACTACTGAGCTTCGTTTGATGAGCGGATGAGCGATAGCCGGAGAGTTCTCTGACCGGAAGCGTACATTATTACGACAAGCAGCGATCTGGCTTTGCCTTGGTATTGCAAAGGTCCATGAGCGGCACTCACTATTTATCATTACTACCCAAGGGATTAAAAAAAAAATAACAGAACACAGAAAAAAAATATTCGAGATTTATTCCCATAAATCGTGAATATTTACCACATTTTTTTTAACAGCACCTACTTAATTTGTATAGAGATCATTTCTATAATGAAGAGATTCGTTTATTTGTGTTTGTCACGGCTCATGAGAAGTGCTTAGTTGGAACCGGTCTCCGCTTGTGACCCATCTATGTATATAAATTAGTACATACTTGAAACACATTCTAGACACAAATTAAAAAAATAATTTAATATCTTTTATTACATAACTCGTTTTATAAGTTGAATATATTAATAGTATATTATTATTATTCCGTTACTCTGAAGCAAAGAGTATAAAACATTGTTTTACCCTTTTTTAATGGTTGGGCTATATTATGTTTTACCCTGAAGTTATAATTAGTTTTTTCAATAATTATATAGTCTGTTGTTATATTTATATTGACCTAATGAAGCTCTGTCATATATCTATTGCCCCTTTAGGGAGCATTTGAGACTTTGATAAAGGTATATGTGTTGACTGTGGAGTGTATTTTTTGAGAATTTTAAATTATAATTATATAACCATATGAATCTTCATTACATTTCTACTTCCCCCTTAGAGAGCAAGTACTTCAGACATTAATAAAAATATATGTGCTAACTGTGGACTGTGATATTTAATCATATGGCCAATTGAATCTCCACTATATGGCTACTTCCACCTTAGAGAGCGAATATTTGAGACTTTTATAAAATTATAAGAAATGTCCTAACAGCGTAGTGTAGTATTTTAACACCTGAAAACGGTACAAAAGTTTGTGTCGAATCGAGTACTAAGCAAGGTTACACTTGTTGAATGTTATATAGTAGACGGAATACTGCTTTGTCATTGCATATCAGCAAATAGGATACAATACTTCATTGCCTGATGCAATAAACGGTATTGACTTCTCACAATTCAACGATAATCACCAGTTTACCTTTGCTGAATGATCACCGTATATAGTAGACGGAATACTGCTTTGTCATTGCCTATCAGCAAATAGGATACAATATTTCATTGCTTGACGCAATAAACGTTATTGACTTCTCACAATTCAACGATAACCAAACAACCAAAAGATAACCAGATCTGTGATTGATTCCGTCATATTAGCTGATAACCATGAACTTTATCACCAGATGGGGAACGTGAATGTCACCAAAAGCTGGTCGGAAGTACAATTAATAGGCGTAAATGACTTTACATATATGTAGGTCGGTAACTCAAGGGTCGTATTAAATCTGTGATATAAAACTTCTTTTTACGAAATAATCGACTTATGCGTTATCACCGCTACCTTCTCATCGGTTGTCGTAAGAGATTAAACAAGGAACTTAATCATATAATATTATTGCATTAGTTTACAACATTAGTTACTACTTAGTTGACCCAATAGACACTGTTCTCTTCAAATCTAAAAACAGTAAACGGAATTCTTCCTGAAAACGATCGCAGCGCCACCTACCGGGTCCCATTATTAATCTAAAAAAATCCTGAATCCACTTGAACACACACAAAAAATTCATCAAAATCGGTCACACTGTTCATATACATTCCATAGCTGGGCACGAGCCTTCTCCACAATGGGAGAAAAATTGATTTTGAATTTTTAAGATAAAGACGTGTAGCACTTTCTCTTCTGGTAACAAAAAGCTGCTGTACTGTAAACTTTTTAGGTAGGTAGTTGATTCGTAACAATATAAAATTTTGATTCTATAGAAATTCGTCCATAATCCACTAAATCTGTCTATAATTTATTTCCACGCCGTTAAAATACTTGAATGAATTTGATAATATTCACGGTGTGTTTTTCTGCATGAATCAGGGAGCATGCGAAGTCATTGCCAGTTTTGTGAAATATCTACACATTCTACACCATCTATTTTTGGGAGAGGAAGGATGTGTTTAAGAGTGTCATTGCACATACATTGCACCGCACCGGGGGAGAGACTTTGGGCCACTCTGTGTACTCTACTGGCTCTTTCAGGGGGTGTGCTCTGAGGAACTGTTTGATTTGGTACCACCGTCACCGTTTTACCAACGTACCACTCGACACCGCAGGAGGGTTCATTCATTTTACCTGGAAACGTTATGGTCTTCAACTGTACGTTTCCAGCGACTATTTCCCCCACGTACGTGCAGGCTCTGGAATGAACTACCTGCTGCTGTGTTTCCCGAGCGCTATGACGTATCCTTCTTTAAGCGAGGTTTAAGAAGAGCATTTTCTTCACGGTAGGCAACAGCCCAGCTGTGCCCCTGGTATTGCAAAGTTCCATATGCGACAGAATCACTTACCATCAGATGTGCTGCTTGCTCGTTTGCCACCATTAGCTTTAAAAAAAAAACGCGTGCACTTATTTTATTCCACGAAATGGCAGTTCTACGTTGTTGACATTGGTCTTTTTAAGCGGAATACGGTCAGGGTTATTTAAGGATAACGTTATATTTATATCACAATACAAGCCAGAGAATATTGATTTTTTAAATAAATACAGCAACAGATTACATCATGCTTCTGGGAGTTACAATCAGAGTAATTTAAACTGGCTTCGGCAATATTGACAGTAAAAATGTAAGGTTAGAAAAAGGTGTCAAATATTGTTTAACAATTTTATACATACAGTAGCTTCTGCTTGCGACTTCGTCCGCGTGGTATAGATACTTTGGGCTAATGCTAACTTTAACTTAAGACTTTGTTTACGTAGAAGGTGAAAATATTTTTTAATAATACTCTTCTGACACACATGATTTTTGCGATTTAGCCGTTTATGCAGCGGAAGCTCTTAAAAGGAAAATAGTCCCTGATTTTGAAACATTCTTTATTAGTGCTCCGCTCCAGTTGGTCGTAGCTTATTGGTATATAGCCTATAGCTTTTCTCGATAAATGGGCTATCTAACACTGAAAGAATATTTCAAATCGGATCAGTAGTTCCTGAGATTACCGCGTTGAAACAAACAAAACCTTCAGCTTTATATATATAAAGCTGAAGGTTCGAAAATCGAAACTACATATCTATACTAATGTACATACTAGGCTTGCAACGAATAGTATATTCGGCAGTAAACCGAATACCGAATATTCGGCGAGACCACTGACCGAATAGCCGAATATTAGGCAAAAGTATCCGGCCGAATTTTAGCGCCAAAACTTGTACAGTCGTGTTTGTTCCCTACTCCCTCTCTACTCACCGCCCGCACACCCGCAGTCGCTCTTTTAATCTTTTCTTAATTATTAATAATATCATCATATCACGTCATGACAATCTGTATACGTGGTGGCAAGCAAGGAAATTGAAATTTCCGTGTTTGATCTAGATTGCAGCAAAATATTTGTCGGCGCCAGGAAGTAGTGTTAATTCAGAGCGCCTTTTCTCTGAAACTGGAATGGTCTACGAGGAAAAAAGAAGTAAACTACTTTCTAAAAATGCAGAAAAATTGTCTATCTGCACCATAATCTTCCCCTTCTAAATTTTGATTATGAAAATAATTCAAATGCATAGAAAAATCCTTAACTTTTATAATACAGAAGATGATTATGTACCTGTTTTATGTACCAATGACTACTTAAATGGTTATAAAAGTAATGAAAACCTTACCCATCTAAATTTTAATTACGGAAATAATTCAAATACATAGAATGCTTAACTTATCTAATACAGAAAATTATTATGTACCTGTGTTATTTACCAATGACTACTTAAATGATTATAAAAGAAATGATAACATGAATATATACGTAATGAAACGAATTTCTTTTTCATTTTACCAATCATATCCCTATAACAGAATATATTACGTAAGTATTTGGTATTCGGCCGAATAATATGTAAATATTCAGTATTCGGCGGAATAATATGTAGATATTCGGTATTCGGCCGAATACAATAAAAGCAGCCGAATAGGCCGAATACCAAATAGTAACCGAATATTCGTTGCAAGTCTAGTACATACATTAGTATAGATATGTAGTTACGATTTTTAAAATAGCTCTAGCTCGAGTCTTCTCCTACTAAAAGAAATTAGCCTACTACGTACACGGGTGAGGCCCGAGGTTTTATTATATTTTTCATACTTTCATGTTATCTGTTTACATCTCTTAATCGTTTTTTACAATACTCATGGGAATGGGATGGGCGTGGAAGAATACAGTTGTATTCTTATTAGTCATCATAAGGATTCAATAGTTTGTTTTGTAAATGAATAAGTAAATTTCGAGTTCGGATCATTAATGTTGAATAGTACATATCTAAAATTGTTTGTTCTCCTAATTATTACACCGTCAATATCTATTCTTGCAAAATTTGCAAATTTATATACGCTTAGTAATAAGATTAGCTATGTTACTTGCTGCCTGTTCGAGAGTGAAAATTTAAAGAATTCATTAGGTAGTACTTGTAGTGAAGAAGAATATAAAATAGGGCAAAAAATCTAACGCGATTTTTATTTCATCTTTAAAAAAATAACCTACGTAAGATTAGTTATCTATTTAAGTACGATTATTTTTGTATTTATTTTACAGTCGCTACAAAGTTCTCTAGAAGTTATTTCAAGGTTATCTTTTAATTACCGGATATGGCTTGTAATTGAATCTTTATACTTAGGATTTTACTTTAAGGTTTATATATTTTGATCATAGGCAGTAACAGTCAATAATAAAAATGTATGTAAACGACAATTAACTTTCGAATCATTTAGAACGTATACATATATACTATATAGGGGTCGCGCGGTCGTATATCTAGAAGAGTGGTGGTTCTCTTTCTGCAGGCTGAGCTATGAAGCTGGGGAATTCGTATCTGTGTCACTCAACAGGCGAAATGGGGACATAGTAAATTATAGGTCTTTGCCTTTCCCTCTGTAGTTCCGTACAGTTAAAACAAAAAATCTGTGGAAGGGAAACTTGTTGCGCCGACCTTGTGATTAGGTGAGAACAAAAGGAGGAATAGTGATAATGGTACTATAGCAAAATACACCATATCGAAAGTTCCAGTAAAAAGTGCTTCAACATGTATTTATGTGTGTAAAGAACCAAGTCTATGCGTACGTTTATAATAATTAAGGAATTAATCAGCGTACATTTGCGTAAGGCTAATGGGTCAAGCTTATATAAGAGTGTGCGTATCCAAATATATAATAACGGTACGTGTTTAGATCTATGGTCTAATATCCTGCTAGCCTATCCGGCTTTTTACTTCTAAATGATTACCTGCAATTTATTGTCCATGTTGACATTAAAATTTCCGATCTTAGGTTGAGGCGATTAAGCGGTACGGTCGAACCGTTATAACAAAAATAAAAGTAAAATTTACAAAATACGAAACAAAATCCATTTACATATATTTTTGATTAACAGACAGTTTTTATTACGACGCTATAAAGCGTTTCTGCGGTGAGTATGAATAAGTTTGTGGTAAAACTTAGAAACAATAAAAAAATGCGTATTAAACTTTTAAAACATAATAAATTTTATGTCTGTGATCTAAAATTTTAAGGAGCTTCAGCCATATACAGTAAAGCGTAAACAATAATCTTAGAGGCGTATGTACCAGTAGAGGCAATAATATAGGTCAATTGAACATCATATCCTACAAAGAAAGACTCGTCCACATGATACAAATTCATTAACGTGAACAAGAAGCTAGTGATAGTTGATATAACTTGTAAATTACTATTGCATAACATTATTATGATTTATAATAATATATTTATTGCTTTTGATAACGATTTCTGATGTTTACGCGAGTATTTCACATTTTAAATAAAACTACTTTACGGATTTTATCGCGTTTGTATTTGATTTTTGATTGCCCGACGTTTCGAACACTTTGCAGCATTCATGGTCACGGGTGGAATAAGTTGGCTGACGTCCAACAAGTCATCGTTATAACAGACATTTATAATTATCTACCAGATACAGAAAATTAGTTATTAAATTTGTACTAAATTGTGAGTCAAAATCCGTAAATTAGTTTTATTTAAAATGCTTTTGATAAGCCAAGCATTTAAAGATAAATAATAACCATTTATTATTTAGCATGACCCTACCTTTAAAATTATATTAAATTTGGAAACAAATGGATTCGTCATCATCATCGCAGCTCAAGCACGTCACACCGTTGGGCTCGGGTCTTCTCCACGATGGAAGGGAATTTGTTCTACTATACCATGTTGGTCAGACATAGTGGTATAGGGTTTCATTTCGAGCTTTCCTTCTCTTGTACAGATGTGATGTGTATATTATATATCCCTTAGTCGTCTTTTACGACATCTACGGGCAAGATAGAGAGTGATAAAGATAATCAAGTGAAATTTTCAAAAAATTTAAATGGGACCAAAAGATTTACGTCATATTGCTGGGTTAGAGCCTACTTCACGATAGGCATGGAGTTAACCTTCTACACCACGCTGGTCAGACGTGTTTATATGTATAAGATTTCATTTTGACTTTTACATTTCTTGCCTACATTTTATATGCATAATACTTATATCTCTTAGTCGTCTTTAACAACACCCACTGGCTGGGTGGTCAATATATAGATCTATGTATCTTACTAATATTATAAACGCGAAAGTTTGTGAGTATGTGAGGATGTTTGTTGCTCTTTCCCGCAAAAACTACTGAATGGATTTTGATGAAATTTCACAATAATACAGCTTACATATCAGAACAACACATAGGCTATAATTTATCCCGATATTCCCACGGGAAGGGGAAAACACATAGAAATATATGTCAAATTTTCGAATTGATAACATCAAAAATTGTAATAAATTCATATTGATGACAACACCAACGTCTTATACTTAAGCGTGTAATACTAAAATGTGTAATAAAATTAGTGCAATATCTTCCCTGAATTTAACTTGTGTGATTAAAACAATGTCCACCAACAATTTCACTGTCCGTGTGGTGACGAAATGCAATTCACCACCTTATGCATATATCTTTGTAAGGAAAGGAAAACTCGAATCAAAATCCACAACACGTCAAACCAGCATGGTATAATAAGGTTAATTTCCCTCGGATTGTGGAGGACGCTCGAGCCCAGCAGTGGTACCTATATGAGCCGAAAATGGGGGTTCTCAAATTAGAACAAAATTGAAACACTCAAAGCTCCTTTCACACACGACCTTCTTCCATTCATGTTCAGTCAACCAATTTAATCTTTTATAACCAAATAATTAATTTAGTATATGTATAACTAATTAATATTATATATATTATATAACTATATAATTACATATGTTTATGTTATGTTTGCATTATTTACTTTGACCATATGTTACTAGTATCATACGTACATAGTATGGCGATACACATGCGGTTTATCCTCTCGGATTATTTGTAGATATACATAATTATGTATATATTAACATTTTATCCTTAATCGAAGAATTTAATAATTAGATGTTGAATTTGGTCGGTCGTTTCGTTAAATCTAAGATACCAATCCGTTAAATATAAATACATTACTCAAAAAATCTAAATAAATTGTTTAAATACTCAAACTAACAATTATTGAAGTGAAATCTTCTATAGGCAATTTTATATGGGGAGTAAATTCGTATAAGTCCGTCATCGATTTGATCACATTACGTACTAACACTATATCTAGGTCAATGTCACTATATTGATGTCTAAAAACCTTCGACTTTGTCACTGGTGATCATCCTAAGGTCCTAAAAAGTTGAAATTTGCTATTAACCTAATAAACTAATGCACTAGCAAAAAACACTTATAAAACTCGTAATTTACCCTCCAACCCCATAAACTAGGGGATAGAAGTTTGTGTGAGATTATCGCAAATTATAATGGTAGACGTCTGAAAATTGATGCAGGGCATTCTGTGTTATAAATAATGAAACATATTTTAGAATTTGCCCCACCTTTCAAACTAGGGTATATAGAATTAAATGCGCCCAAAACGCCGTTCCGTACACGTAATGTGTGCCGCTGTTGGAGGTGGGCTATGAAGAAAGGCATCTCTGTCAAAAAAAAGAAAGAAGAAATGAATAGATTAAAAAAATCTGTCATAAGCAACTTACAAAATGAAGTGAAATCCCACCAAAAACATTCTCATGAAAAATGTTGCCAATACGAGACTGTCACTGTCAAAAACATATCAGATTTCGTGTCGAGCCAAACTTCTTACTGTACACGGCCTCACCTTACAGACTTTAACATCATAAACTACACCTTTGTCAAACTATGTGACTTGGCTGTTTCGTTACTATAAGAACTATTGTATAACAGTAAAGCAATGAACAGTGAATACAATTTCACGTTACACTCAAATGACAGTGGAAAACCAGCCAAGCTACATATTTTGACAAGGGTGTGGAGTTCGTAAAGCAAGGGCTTGTGGGTTTAGAGCGGGTAGTGTTAGAAGCGTGGCTCTGCATGAGATAAGATATCCTTTTGAGAGTGCGAGCCCTCATCTCAGTGGCCTCGTCTTTGAAACATTTTACATGAAAATGTTTTTGGTGGGATTTGAATATCGAAAAATTACACATGTTTGTTCATAATTTTAAGTTTTCACTTCTGTCGGCAGTCCTAATGACTGATTTGTGTTCTTTTTTTCGTAATTTGTATAGTACGTAAACTTATGTGTGAGTTTTGCGAATTTTTAGACTTAGTGAGGGAATGAGCAGTATCGGATTCTAATAGACATAATGGTACTATTACTCGCTATTCATCATCACCTCAGCTCACATACTTCCCAATGCTGGGCTCGGACCTCCTCCTTAATATGAGAGGAATTGATCTACAATACTGCGCTGGTCAGACGGGCCGGTATAGGGTTTTATTTTGAGTTTGCCTTCTCTTGTAGTGATGTTATCTGCTTGTGTCCCTTACTCGTTTCTTACGATCGCCCAAGGGTAAGAAATGGGGTGGTCAATTATGCTATTACTCCGTTACCACACGGACCATCCGTTATTATTGAATAATAATTATATCAAATATGTAATGTTTATTTCGTTTATTTTGTTGCAGATGGAGCTTCCCTTTATTTCGGCGTGGATATAAAGAGGGTATTACTGTTAATGATTTATGGAGATCCAGTGAGAGTGATCAGTCTGGCCGACTAGGAGACCGGTTGGAGCAAGCCTGGCAAAATGAGGTTCTAGCTGCTAAACAAAATGGAACGAAGCCATCGTTTTCCAAGGCGATTATACGATCGTTTTGGTTTGAATATATGCTATGTGGTTTAGTTGTAGGCCTTCTGTTTATAGTACTATGGTAATGTATATTTATAATATTTTTTTTTTGTATATGAATGTATTGCCAGATAGAAAATTTATCAATTCAGTCAGAGTTGTATTTAAACTTATATATAACTGTCATATTTAATTACATAATTAGAGTTGGATTCAGATCTAGAAATCCTTTAAGTTTAAATGTAGACGCTAGCGGGAATGAATGTGAATAATCACATTCACCCCCCGCCCCACACCTTTCTATAAAGAAAGGTTAAGGATTTATGAAAATAAGCATTGAGAGAACTATTATTTAAATTATTTTGTAAACTTTGTTAAAACAACCAATGAGCTACTGTTGGGAGCCTTTTTCGTGGCGATTCCTGATATGCCACCACCGTCTGCTCCTCCGAATGGATTACTGCCACTGTTTTGTATTTTCTTATACGCTTAATTGCTGTTTCTTGAGCAATCTGCCTCCTGAATTATATCCTGGTGCATTTCGAAACATCCTGCCAATGATGTAGGCTTTATAACTGTACCCCGTCCATCATGTACATACGACGAGTTAATTCAAAATGGAAGTTTCGATCATTAATCCTTCACAACGTTTCCTTTCGCAAAGTAACAGCCCTTGTAGAAGGCGACGAACACAGTTAACTTCCTGTTGTGGTCCTGAAGATCGTTAACGACATGAATGCGTAATAATTTCCACAGGCACAAAGCTTTTGAGCTCGTATTGGAGTCGCTCGTCTAGATTCCTGACCAGTCAATATCTGCGGTTGCGCTCTCAATTTCAGTTACAGAAATAAAAGTTGTGTTGGACATAGTTAATGTGACCATGTGTTTTTTACGTCAAAATAGGATGCTTGTCTTACGTGATCATTATTTTTTGTGTCACGGGACACTTGCAGAGATAGGCAAAACATGTACTGATGAAATAATAGAAAACACGTCTGTTTGCAAAAAACGGAACATTTTCGTTATGGCTCTAGGGACAATAGGATAGACAGCTTGAAAACGTGACTCTCTCGTTGAGTGACCATACATCTCGTTCTAACGGTATGTACCTATGGTCACATTAGATATGCTTTAAGAACTCTCGGTTTATGATGTTTTGGCGAACAACACCAATTGTGCTTAAATTTAACACGTAACACTAATAGTGTGGCGGACATTGAATGAATTACAAAAATAATTACTTATTCCGCTCACAGTGCATACTGATGTGTTGAATGACGAGTCCAAAACTATAATTAAATTTGTTATTTTATGCAGTCGCTTTGCCCCTGTAGCATTTTTAAGCATATGTATCGTGAGCAAGAATAGTAGGTTACTATTTTCATATTACAAACAGACAATTAAACTTTATTTATTTGTATAGATAACATAAAACTTACGAATTTTATATTTGTTTCTTGTTCAAAATATTTTAAGCTGCAATTGTTGACCGATATTTGGCAGTTACCCAAAATGTTACGTATGCAGCATGCAGACTTAGTCAGACTTTCAGGCGACATTTAGTTTGGATTTTATATAATTTAAATGATAAATCGACCCACATTTCACTATAACTACTACTATTCTTAACCATGAAATCACATGATATGGTCCCAGATTTAATTATATCGATAATCAATCTCTCGATATCTTCCGTGTGGTGAACGGAGTAAGAATACTGTTCATCATCCCATTTCTGGTACGTGGATGTCGTACAAGTCGACTAAAGGATATGGAGATAACATCTATGAAAGTGAAGGAAAACGAAATAAAAGTCTACTGACCAGCGTCATATAATAGATCAAATGCCCTTCCATGGTGGAGGAGGCTCGAACTCAGCTGTTGATCATATATGAGCTGAGATAAAGGAATGAATGAAACCAAGATATTTTTTGCCATAGTTTATTTCATCAAAAGGATAACTGTCTCAAATCCACTCAAAATAATTACCTACTCTTATTTTCAGGCCGCTAATACCCTATTTTCTTGCGTTATTCATCAAGTATTTCTCTGAAAACAAAACTCCAGAAGCATATAGAAACGCACATATATACAATTTTCTTATGAACTTTTTAAGTATATTGACATCGTTAATGCTAAATCATATGGGATTGAGTCAAGGTCGTGTGGGAATGCGAGTAAGGATAGCTAGCTGTTCTGTATTATATAGAAAAGTAAGTACTTTATTATAAGTAATCATCATCATTATCATCACCGTATTCTTATCCCAATTCATATGCTCGTTTACACTGGCGGACACAGCTGCGAAATATTAACACTTGATGGTAGAGTCTGCCGCCCTCAAGGACGAAAATCGTGGCGTAGTCAAATCATGAATTTGGGCAATTCCACATTATCAGACCCCTATAGACAAGATTGTAGTCCCATAGGGGGCAATTTCGGTATAAAGCGCTTAACTTTACCAGATTGAGATCCTTTAGCGTTCACCTAATGGCCCGGTAAATGGCCTGCAAAGTTTTCTTTGTAATGTGAATAAACTGTATAATATAATTTGAGAATATTCCATCAATCACATACTTCAAAGATAATTTAATACCGAATTTATTTGCTATTATTACAAATTTGCCCTTGACAGGACAACGTTTAACGCATATGATATCGCGTTATCAATGTCAAATGAATATTATTTTACGATTTGCATCACGATGCATGTCGCGTTCAGTGACAGTATGCGCGCTTACGTCAACAATTCAGTTTTCCCCCCTAACAGCAATTTTAAAACCACTGACGGCATGTCACCCTGCTCCGGTGTTCGACCCAACGACGAAGGCGACGTGGGTACGGGTGGGTTATGGGCCCGCGCGCCGTCCTTTGGTCGCCCCGTACGGAATGAACCGCGTTTGCGCTTACCATAGCCCACCCATAAAAAAAACAGCAATTTCAAAAACCCCTAAAACTTCTTTAGAAAATAAAGTATGAATTCGATATCGATTATTACAGGTAATTAATGATATTTAAATATGATTTTGTCTTTGAAGGAATACTTTTTGTCCGCAAAAACCCCCGAAACAATTTTCCTCCTTCGCACGTAAGATTGTGTCTTACGTCGCCGATAGTTGGCAAGGCGATTAAATTGAGCAAAGCCCTTAAAAAGGGTTTGCTTACCCAAAAGATCTCTATGTTGATTTCATTAAAGTAGTGAATCGTGCATACATTTAAATTGGATACAGTATTTAAATTGCAAATTTTATAGTACTACATTAATTCTTGTGCAATAAACACACTTATCGCTTTTACAGGATAAGCACGATGATTTTCTATAACATGTTTCTTCGCGACGAAGGACACATCACCTTTAAACAAATGATAATGCATTTATTTAAATAAATATTTATTTAAATAAACCTATGCATGTACGTTAAGTATGAACGTTTATTTCGCGACGAAGAATGCGACGCATTCGTTGCGTCACTTAGAAGCTGGGCTATCATCTTCCTGCTCTTATATACACGCCAGAAATGTAGAATTGCGAAAGGAAGTCGGTTAAGTTCTTTATCGAATGGTGTATCATAACGTAAAATTAGTTGTATTATATAATGTTTCAAACTTTTTTGCTTGTCAAGTACTGACGCGACAAAATCGTATTGGTTTTATCGGGCACGTCTGGGGCCGGCAAGTGAAAGGCAGTATATATAGATAAACAATGATAATACACTTTTAATATAACAATAATTATCATTTTAGATATTGAAGCTGGATCGTACGGGATTGAATAAAACGGAGCCCGGTCAAGTTATCAATCTCATGTCAAACGACGTGAATCGTTTTGATTTAGTGGTCATGTTCCTAAACTATCTATGGGTTATGCCTATCGTTGTGCCTGTTGTCTCCTATCTGGTGTGGCAGCACGTGTCCTGGGCCACATTAGCAGCGCTTGCAGTAATTTTCTTGCAAACTGTATTGGTTCAAGGTAAATTATACGACGATTCTATCTTAAAAATTGCGAGTAACGAAGTTTAACGCCACGTAATGTGCATTAGATAAGTCAAGTGTCCGAAATTAATTATTTTGATATTGTGGTATTCGACTAAGAAACGAAACCACTTGCCTCTCCGCCCATATACGTCCCACTTCCGAATATGGCCCACTTACATTACGCTTTCCACACGGTTTGGCATAGAATTTCATTTCAAGTTTTACTTCCCTTGCAGCGACTTGTATCACTCAGTCATCACACCAATCCAACCACAAACCATTACATAAATGTTTTGTAACCATTCTACATATTGTTAGCAATATTATGCACAACTGAGATGCTAGAAAATCAAATTTATGGGGTTATAAAGACCCACTAACATTTTAAGTATTAAAAATATGACCCGCCGTCTTCCTCTATCTTCTTCGACAACATGATTTAAAATAGACAATGGTGACCTTTTGCCGGGTGTTAGTTAACACTCACTATCCTTGACTATCGGCCAAACACCAAATAATGGTACAATGTTTTTATATTGCACTTACAGTTTTTGCTGTAAACAGCATAACTAAATACAAGACACGTGAGCAACTTAGTAATAAATAAATTGAGGTCGACATTAAACGACGTTTATATGTAGTTTCAGCAGTTTCTGCTGATGTGGTATCCGCTTAAGAATAAAATTATGATCAAACTAATCTTCTAAAAGTAATGTACTTGCCGGTAAATAGTGTTATCACGTTTTTGTATATGTAAAGATTAGCCACAATTTATTTACCAGCAAAAAGATCTCTGGATTAACATCAGTCAATCATAAAGGGGGGATCATGGGTGGAAGTGAATATCGTGGAAGTTATTTGTGGTGATGCATTAAAACAATATTTTGTAAAAAAATGTTTTAATCTGTCACAATTGAATTCAACATCCTATAATTTAAGTGAACTAACTCGTGTATTTACGAAGTAAAAATATAATTAATCCCCCCCCCCCCCCCTTCTTGCTTGCCCCCCTTCTTATCTTGGAGAACTCGACGTGAAATCCTATACACCTAAATACCCTACACGTTTGATCAGCGTGGAATAGTGGGTCAAATCCGCTTCTCATTGTGGCGAAGACCTGAGCCCAGAGGACTTATAAAGACTGAGAAAATGATTTAAATAATCAGAAGTTGTCACGGCTGCTGTAACATAATGTTAATTTTTTCAGCGTATTTGAGCAACCGTCAGGGAGTCCTACGCGGCAAGATAGCCAAACGCACTGACGAGAGAGTGAAAGTCATGAGTGAATTGGTAAATGGTGTTCAAGTAATAAAAATGTACGCTTGGGAGAAACCTTTCGAAAAACTAGTTGACAAATTGAGAAAGTAAGTGCGAATTGAATAATCATATTATTTTTCAATATTAGCGATTAGTTCAGGCTGTGTTTTATATTATTACTTTATTTAGAGATTGAATTTTAAATAACATACTATATCCTACCTCTTTTCCGTGTGGTGACGGAGTAAGAATACAGTTCACCACCACCAAGACCACCACCGGGCAAGATAGGCGCCCGTGGATGTCGTAAAAGATGACCAAGGGACATAATACGCATATAGCATCTATGCAAGAGAGAAAAAACTGGAAATAAAACCCTATACCAACCTGTCTGACCAGCATGGTATAGTTAGGTCAATTTCCCTCTTATTGTGGAGGAGGCTCCAGCCCAACAGTGGGAGCAGAAATGAAAAAAAACATCGTCCTACCAAAGCTTTCCAAGTATCTGCTGTAATAATTTTCAATAAAATCAGTTAAATACTAAAAAGTATAGAACAGACAACCTCAATTGCGCGTGCGAGTACAGATATAGATTTATCAAGAAAACTCGTAAATATCTGTTTACTTTTGTTCACTTCGCTACATGTTATTGAAAGCTATATATAAATATTTGTTTGTTTTTTTAAGATTGGAGGTCAATTTTATAATGCGAACGTCTATGATCAAGGGCTTCTCGACGGCACTAACTGTATTTACAGAGAGATTTATTTTATTCGCTGCTATAGTCACATTTGTTCTTATTGGTGGAGACATAAGAGCTGAAATTACGTTCTCCCTAGTTCAGTATTTCAACTTGCTACAGCTTGCATGTAACATCTTTTTCCCGTTGGCTTTAGCGTTTTTGGCTGAAACTAAAGTATCAATAAGACGGTTAGAGGTAAGACTCATCTTTTTTATTGCTTTGTATAAAGAAGTAAATTTATTTATGCAAATAAGGTATGAACTAAGTGGCAAGGCGACTCTCGAACAAAAGAAATATTAATGCAATTTACGATATATTATTGCAATGATAGGAATTAATACTACTATGGTAAAGACGATTACACAGTACATTGCGTGCAGATGACAAATAAAAAATTGCGAAACTTGAATGGACATTGGCATAATCTAAAAAGGCAATTTTACAAGAATGCCTGTTCATATTTTAAACAAAATATATTCTGTAATTGATTTTACCTTTATTACTTCTTTTTCCATAGTCATCGCAACCGCCGGACAGCTCCGTTCGGAGTGACAGAGGGGCGGCGCGCGGCCCCATGACCCACCCGTAGCACGTTGCCTGCGTCGTTGGGCCGACCACTGGTGCCGAGTTCCTTGTGGTCAGTGGTCGGCCCGACGGAATATACCCGCGGGGTACCCTCTCCTCTTGACGTCCTCCCTCGGAGACGTCGGTAGCCGACGCGCGATTAGCCTCTCCGCGGGTGATGGACTGAATCCCCGGTCCAGCCACCCTCGGCCTCGGCTAGGGCGGCATCAGGCGCAGGTACTCGCGCCTGCTCCACCCGAGTGTCCGGCGGCGGACCGCGTCGTCGTGGAACCTTTATTACCTACCCCCATTTTAAACTGTATTGCTTTTTAGTATTCAAATGCGCGATATACTCACAGTATAGAATATTTGTAGAATTTGCATTTCGAAATAAACTACGATTTTCTATTTTACTGATGACAAATGTAATGTTCTAAGTAATATATGCAATAATGTATAGGAAGTTGACGACGAAAACGTCGTGACATCTTATTCGTCATCAACTATTATGTTCTTATGTACCTGCTTGTATTAAAACAATAGATCGTTATTTCTTATATATTACAAAGTTTTTTTTTTAGAAAATTTACTACCTACTATTATCCGCCAGCTGCCTAAGATTTGATAGTTTGAATTGCTATTTTAAAAATAAATCTTTGATATTTAAAAATCTACGCTACCGTGCCCCCAGATTTTCTGCGTTAGCTCCCTAGTACATCAGTATAATTTTTGCATTAGTTTCGTTACTAAGCATTAGGTTTTTTTTTAGAAATCTTATACCCTTTTTCACCAATAACACTTTTATTTTTGTCTCAAACATTGTCTGTGTTTAATATAATGTAAATTTTTAGATAAACTTCTAAAACAATATAAAATGTAAATTTTAGATAAACACAAATTAACATGGAAAAAACTAATTAGCATTAATGTTGTATATCATTTATATTGCTTTAGTAAAGTTCAGGAGACATTGCTGAAAATGTGCGTAAATCTATTTTACTAAATAGAATTATATTCATCAAAGATATAATTGTTTTTAGGAATTCCTGTTATTAGATGAAATAAAGACACAAAGTATAGAGGATAAAGAAGTTATAGACACCAAAGTAATAAGCAATGGATTTGATAAGGAGAAACCAAAACCAACGGCATTGGTGCTATCGGGCGTGACTGCCAGTTGGCAACCAGAAGCTATAGTGGATACTCTTAGAAACATTACTCTTACTGCGCAGCCCGGAGAATTTGTCGGCATTGCTGGATTGGTTGGTGCTGGCAAGGTAAATAAAACTTTTCTCACATCTCGATTCAAATTGAAACTTTGTAGTACTTAGTTGGATGTGTTGTCGAGTTACGGATCTATTATCACTGTATCTTTTTACTAATTTGTAAGTTTTATTGCTGTAAATATACTTCGTTGTTCAAACGCCAACTCCACAAACAAGTTTATTAGTTCGCTCACCATAGTAAATTTATTGCATTGAAATCACAGAGTCAGACTTTTTTGGGATTCTGTTTGTCTATTCGAATGCCTTCGGCCTTCAATAGTTGTCCATTGGAACAGGCATAGGGAAAGTCATAGACTACCTATAATAATCTATGATTTTGCTTTATTTTTAACTAATAATATACCAATTAAATAATTACTATATGGTCATCATTCATGATCATCATTTCAGCTCATATACGTCCTACTGCTGGGCTCGAGCCTCCTCCAGATAAGAAGGGAAATTGACCTTACTATACCATGCTGGTCAAACAGGTTGGTATAGGGTTTTATTTCGAGTTTGCCTTCTCTTGCATAGATGTTATATGCGTATTGTATCCCTTAGTAATCTTTTACGACATCCACAGACAAGATAGAGAGTGGTGAATTCTATTCTTACTCCGTCACCACACGGAAAACACTATTTGTTAGAATAATGAATAAAATATTGATCGATAATAATTTAGCTCATATATGAGCTATAGATCCTACAAAGCTATAGATCTATAGATATATAGGATCTATAGATCCTACGAATGAAAAGTACCTAATTTTATAAAACTTTTTATATGTATCAACCCCTGGCATTTGATATATGGGATTCTTCACTAATATTATATAGTCATATGAAATAAAATAGTTTTTTATTATTTGAAAATTTTAGACATTTCACGCTAGACGGCTGTCTTAACCAAATAATAATCTTTTATTTTTTAAAAATCCTTTTTGCTCGAGGCTCACTCATAACAGAACGATGTTGTGCATTCATGCTCAACTTAAAAAAAAAAAATTTGAAATGCTTGCTTCAAATAGATCACAATATTATCTATTATAGTAGGCACATCCCGGCGGGCGATCCGTCAATGGGCCGTATCTATTAGCAAATTGACACAAATTCTCCTAGAATTTAACCCATTACGTTTTATTTATGTACTAAGCTTACTGAGTTGTTTTCATCACTAAATGAATTCCCGCCTGAGTACCGTTGGCACCGCCATAGTTATAACATTAACCCACGATTACTATCTGTTACCCACCAATGCCTTCAAAACCTTTATAAAACAATAGAATGGTAACCATTATGTCTGTATCTATGACTACTATATCTGCGGTTTAAGAAGTATTACTTAAATTCCATACTATTTAAATAGAACTAATGGTGCAAAGGGTAACGTGTTCAAAGTTCAATTAAACCATTGTATCGTCTCTATAAATATCCAGTATCAGTGGGCTTACCTTTGAACTCAATCCGCCGGCGACTGGGGCGGCGTAGGCGCAACTATCTGCGCCTCATGCCGCCCTAGCCGAGGCCGCGGGTGACGTGACCGGGGATTAGTCCGTCACCCGCCGAGAGGCCGACCGCGTGAGGAAAGACCGACGTCCTCCCCGAGGGGGGGACGTCAGTCGATGGGAGGGTACCCCAATAGGGGGTATTCCGTCGGGCCGACCACTGACGACAAGTTAACGCTGCTCCAGTGGTCGGCCCAACGACGAAGGCGACGTAGTTTTTGGGTGGGTCGCGGGTGTTGCGTGCTTAAGCCCCTCTGTCGCCCCGGACGGAGTGGTGCGGAGGCGCGCCGACCGCGACCCACCCACAAAAAAAAAATAAACCTTTGAAATCAATTCTAACTTCGAATTCGATTCAGTATAATTTCACCAAACTTATATTTGGAACTCTTAAATAAAATCGAAAATGTATTCTTCGCATTTGCCGTTATTATTTTCACCAAATTAATCGTATTTTTTTTACTTTAAATTAATAAAGTTGTCGAACTCGATCACCACAAAGACGCTTTCTTGTGCAACATTAACGATTTTAAACCACGTCCAATTCACGTTGGAAGTAGCAAATATTTGACTTAATCGATAAGTCGAATTCATTTAGTTTAAAAAAAATCCACGCAGTTTCATTGCAATCGTGCGCTAGTTTGGCTTTCAAAAGTATACCAAATGGTTCAAATTCGAGCTGCGTTTGGATTTAGGATTGGAATCGAGATTCAAGAGTAAGCACACAGATCTCCGTGGTGGTGACTGAATAAGAATATAATTCATTACTCCCAATCTTGCCCGTGGATGTTGTAAAACTATGGGTTACAATTTGCATATAACATCTGTGCAAAAGAAGAAAAACTCGAAAGAAAACCCTATACCAACATGTTAGACCAGCATGGTATAAGTAGGTCCTATTAGGAAGGAGGCTCGAGAATACTGAGACGTGTATGAGCTGAGACGAAGAGATTCTTGCTATGTGGGGGCTGCTACGAAGTATTCTACTACCAACTCTTACATTGGTCGTATAAGCATCGTAAAAGATGACTTAAAGCTTTACATCGACCTATTTCAATTTTATCTGACGCCATTAGGTCAACAATTACATTACCAAGGTTTGATGTTAGGCACGCGGTCTACCTGATGCCGCTTTAGCCGAGGCCGCGGGTGACTGAACCGGGGAATAGGCCGTCACCCGTAGAGAGGCTGACGCGTGAGGGCGACCGACATCCCTGGAGGAGCGTTTGGAAGGCAGGGTACTCGAAACGGTATCCCACCGTGCTGACCACGGACGACAAGGAACTCGGTACCGGTGGTCGGGCCAATGGCGAAAGGGAGGGTTAATACGGTGGGTTATGGGGCCGCGCGCTGTCCTTTTGTCGCGCCGGACGAATTGGACGGGGTGTGAGCTAGAGCTTCCAATCCTGCCTGAATTCAATCCCGGTATTTGCGGGATTATGAATTTTCAATCCCGCGGGATCTCGGTATTTGCGGGATCCCGCAATTTGAAAATATTCACATTTATATAAGGCAAATAACACAATGAATTAATCAATTCCATATTTATTTACGTACATATTAATCAACTCCACATTTATTTACGTACATATTACTATTAATATGAGATCAATCAAAGTACCTACACCGTTTTTCTTCCCAAAACAGTAACAAATACTGAATAAAAACCAAATAATATACAAAGAAAATTAAAAAATCAACCAAAAAAGAAACACATTTTAAACTGTAAATTTATATAGGGTATGTCACTGTTTGAGTTTGAGATTTTATTAAGTTTGAGGTTCCATGCACGCTTTTTTTCAGTCCCGCAAATCCCGCGGATTCCGCGACCGTAATCCTGCATCATGCGGGACTGGAAAATGGCACGGGATCCGAAAACCGAGATCTCGGTATTGCGGGATTGGAAGCCCTAGTGTGAGCTGACCATAGCCCACGCAAAAAAAAAAATGGCCTGTCATAAAACTATTGCCAACCTTTTTGAAATATTTACGATAGAAGAGTCGTAAACTTCGTCACGTCATACATACATACTTTTGGCTAACGCTAACTTTAACCTAAGACTATGTTTACGTATAAGGTGAAAATAATTTTTAATAATACGATTCTGTTACACATGTTTTTTTGCGAAAATTTAGCCGTTTGCATAGCTGAAGCTCTCAAAAGGAAAATAAAACTTCGATTTTGAAATATTCTTCATTTGTGCTCCGCTCCTGTTGGTCTTCGCGTGATGTTATATAGCCTATAGTCTGCCGTGATAAATAGGCTATCTAACACTGAAAGAATTTTTCAAATCTGATCAGTAGTTCCTGAGATTAGCGCGTTCAAACAAACAAACTCTTCAGCTTTATATATTAGTATATAGATTGCGTTGACCCAAAGTAATTGGAATAAGAGCATCGTAATGATGATGTTAGGTACTTTATATTGCAAAGCAATGTTTAAAATTACAAATCAAAACGTTCATTGAAAAAAAAAATTAACATTAAGCGGTTTTTATAAATTCGCAACCTTGCCCTCTCTGGCTTAATATATTAAGAGATAATTAACGAATAGTTAAATGCATATTCCGTGTGGTGACGGAGTAAGAATACAATTCACCACTCCCTATCTTGCCCGTGGATGTCGTACAAGACGACTAAGGGATATAATATGCACATAAGATCTGTGCAAGAGAGGGAAAACTTGAAATGAAACCCTATACCAACATGTCTGACCAGCATGGTATAGTATGTCAAATTCCCTCCCATTGTGGAGGAGGCCCGAGCCCAACAGTGGGACGTATGTGGGCTGCGATGATGATGATGATGATGAAATGCAATGTAATTTTCAATTCGTTTTATTAATTTCAAGTTAGTGATTAATTAACAATTTATTAACATTTGCTTTTATTGCGTTGTTTTATCAACTAGTCATAACAAAATAGCGAATAGCTTAATGGATTTCATATCAGAACTTACATAAGTTCACTTACACACAATGCACAGAATTTATACACATTTAGATTAAAACATATAATTATGATCACATAACCTACCGTGCTAGTACATCTCTGTTGCCATGTAGGCGGGTCATCAGTACCAGGTCATGACGAGAGTGTTTTTTTTTATGGGTGGTCCATGGTCAACGCACCCGCCGCCCGGATTAGGCCGGGGCGACAGAGGGGCGGCGCGCGGCCCCACGACCCACCCCTGACACATCGCCTTCGTCGGTGGGCTGACCAGCGGTGCAGGGTAACTTGTCTTCAGTGGTCGGCTCGACGGAATACCCCGGTCGCGGGCTACCCTCTCCTCTCGACGTGTCCCCTCGGAGACGTCGTTCACCGTCACGCGATCAGCCTCTCTGCGGGTGACGGACTAAATCCCCGATTCAGTCACCCGCGGCCTCGGCTAGGGCGGCATTAGGCGCAGATATGACAAGAGTGTCTGCGTAATGACTAGCCTAAGAAAGCTATATAATAAATAGTCACGTTCAATTATTTTTCAACACAAGAGCTTTAACATCACATTTACATATTCGCGCCGAAACGCCTGGGTACATATGACATGATTATTCTTCACCTATCAAATCCACATTAATGTTACTAAGTTACTAAACCACGTCGGATTAATAGAGGTTATTGTTTTAGTGGTATAGTTAACCGGTGATTGGGTGCCGCTGGTCCAGTCATAATTGTTTGAATCTTATTTGTGAACTAGCCAATGCGTTTTTACCCCCTTAGCTCCTATTCGCGTGGGTATACTGGGCTCAAACATAACCTAAGATATTCCTTATAATATCTGGTTGACCGAGCTTCGCTGTTTGAATGCAAAAAAACCAACATTAGAAGCGGTCAACTTCCCAACTGAGCTATCGTAACTCATGCCGTTGACAACGAAATTTGAATTCATATTCTTTTAAAATTTAATGTCGTTATATTGTTTTGCTAAAAACACGGACAAAACAACATTTTCTATAAATAAAACCTAGCTAGATCGATTTTTTGGACCCGAAACCTCTAGTATGCCAAGTTTCATCAAAATCGTTGGTGCCGTTTCCGAGATCCTGAATATATATATATACAAGAATTGCTCATTTAAAGATATAAGATAGTTAGATATATGATAGTTAGGTAGACAGTCACCGGGTATTAAATATGAATATCGGCCCAGTCGCTCTAAATAACATAACTACAAAGAAAAGAAAGCTCGAAGTTAACTTGTATCGTATATACTCATATGTACTAGCGTGATATAGTAGGTCAATTACCCTTCTATTGTGGAAGAAGATCCTTTGTAATAGAGGGACGCATATACGCTTTAAACAATTAATGAGGAGCTATATTACCTATTCTATATACATGAATGAAATTGTATTCTATACGTACAGAAATACATACAGAATAGTTTGAAATAATCTATAGCAACCCGTCTAACTAGCGTGGGTATTTTTCCTTCCCGTTGTGGACAAGATCTGAGCTCAACAGTGGTATGTTTATGGTATGAGATAAAGAAGAATAAGTTCAGTGGCGTATGAATGAACTAACACAGGAGCGAAACTGCCTTGTTGTGTTAGTAATGGCACTCAATGCCTTTTTTTGGACGTCATGGATGAATCCCATGGAGAGTGCACGCGCCGTCTATTCCGCCCGGTGTAAAGAATTCCCTCCACTTCGCTTTTGGGCCGACCACTGGTACCAAATTCTTGATGTCCGTGGCCAGCATAGCTGGTTACCTTTTCAGATACCGTTCCTCTCCGTCGTCCTCCTGGGGTCGTCGCCCTCACGCGGTCGGCCTCTCTGCGGATAACGGTCTAATCCCTAGTTCAGTCACCCACGGTCTCGGCTAGGAACCACGCCGTAGAGGAGTTCCTATCGCACACGCTTCGCCGTCTCCTTCCGCAAGACGATTGCCTCAGAGAAGGCGGCATTTGCGTCCCATGAGACGGCCAGGATTTATTTTTCGTGCCCCACGTTGGGCACTACAACTTTTGTGGATTGCGGGAGTTGCGTGCTTACGCCCCTCTGTCGCCCTGGACGGAGTGGTGCGAGGAGCGCACCGACCGCAAGCCATAAAAAAAAATGATTTATTTAAATTTTATTTGCGGCAATCGCGTCCCATGACATGGCCTGGATTTATTTTACCCTTTGTCGTATTTGATGATGCCTTTATTACAAATTTTTATTTAGTTTCTCGTTTTGTTGTATTTTTCTTTATTTTAAACTTTTATATTAAGTATAGTACATATGTATTATAAGGTTTTTGTTTGTCCACAGTCATCTTTGCTGCAAGTTATATTGGGAGAGTTGACACCATCTCAGGGCAAACTATCACTTGGTGGTGCACGAGTATCCTACGCCAGTCAAGAACCATGGCTATTCGTAGCTACAGTGAGACAGAATATACTTTTCGGACTGCCATACGACCGTCAGCGTTATAAAAAGGTATAATGATAATTGTTAAATGCTTACATTGAGACCTAAATGTTTTTATTTTAGCGTCGGTGAACCATTACACACACGATTGGCTTATATAGGCTGTATTACTACTACTGCTACTGATAATTACGCGAGTAAAACCGCCGGCATTTGCTAATATTATATAGAAGGCGGTTATCGTCCTAAAATAAAATTTCGGCATAAAAAATATTATTTCTTTTTTGCCTGAAACTTGAATGTTTAAATGAAAATTAAATAATAGTAGCAAGCACACCATATGTTAGACACGAAATTTCTTGTCAAAGCCAGTGACTTTAAGCTACTTCGTGATCAATGTTGCCGTTTATCTCATAGAGGACTGTTTGTGCTCCTCCATACTGGCCAAGAAGCCTTCTACTAGCGGGCCTAATGCGTCTATTTATTGTGGCGTGATGCCACAATAAATTTTTTGCCACAATTTTACTTTACAAAAAACACAAGTTACTTTTAAATACCTTACTTACCATACGTTGCGTATTTCAAAGAATTTGACAACTTCTTTTGTATCTTAAAACTCAGTAAATTAATTGGTCAAATTAGCAGAATAAAAACAAAATGTGAAATCTTTCTAAGAATATTACTAAGGATTTATTTCACGCTTAAGGTTCTATATAGAAAACTCAACACATGCAAGTTTAGTATAACTATATGTGTATTTTGTATAGTCCTTTGTTACACAGACAATACGTTAATTTATGCGAATATTAGACAACTTCAAATACTATCTATAGTTACAAACAACCTTGGACTTTACCGTAATAGTAAATGCTAATTTAATCGTGATAATTTCCGTAAAATAAATTCTATTCTATTACTCGCGCCAAGTAATTGAAATAACAGCAGGTTGATGATGAGAATGAAGTTTTGATGGTGATGAAGTTGTATAAATTAATTTGATGAAGTGCCTGTACCAGAACTTGTGCATAAGTGACATACAAAAAAAATTACAAAGGCAGCTGCGAACCCGTGGAAACTTATAAAAAAAATAATCCATAGATACATATGCAATGCTTAAACAGTAAAGGAAAGCATCAACATATAAACATATTATGTATGTGTGGGCTCTGCAATCAATATCTTCTCGAATGTGTTATTTCAAATCCGTCCAATAGTAAGCGTGTTAAGCCGTATTTCATAATAATACTAGTAACCCGCCCTCGCTTCGGTTTCAGCCGCCTTACCCGCATTGTTCCCGTTTCTGTGGGAATACCGGGATAAAATATAGCCTATGTTACTCCCTGATATTATAGCTAACTATTGGTGAAATAATTTTTGAAATCGCTTCCGTGGTTTAAGCGTGAAAACAAAACAAACAAACAAACTTACTTTCGCATTTATAATATTAGTAAGGATGTATTATATACCTATGCGAGTCGATATTGAAAGTCAATTTATTCAAATATTCTGTCATCTAATCTAACATCACATCTTATTATGATTTCTGGTTACCTGTTTAAGTTGCCGTGGCTAAACTGTAGATATCTCTTATTAGAATTATTGATATTCTACTTAATCTGGTTAGACCAGTGGGCTTACCCTTGATCTCAATTCTAATTTTGAATCCGATTCATTTCTTTGATTCCAATTTCACCAAACTTATATTTGGTACCTTAAATAAAATCGAGAATGATTGCTTTGCATTTGCCGTTGTTAATTTCACCAAATGTGTCGTATTTTATTACTTTAAATTAATAACGTTACCGAACTCGATCACCACAAAGACGCTTTCTTGAAATTGTGCTAGATTAACGATTTTAAACTACGTCAAAATCACGTCGGGAGTAGCAAATGTTTGACTTAATCGACGAGAGTCGAATTAATTTAGTTTAAAATAATCCACCGAATTTGATTCCAATCGTGCGCTAGTGTCGCTTTCAAGAGTACCAAATTGCTCAAATTCGAGTTGCGATTGGATTTAAGATTTGAATCGAGATTCAAGAGTAGAGATGTAGAGAATAATAGAGCCAAAAATTTATATAGAATAATCAGTTTTAATAAGCATAGTAGAATTCAAAAGACGGAAAACCACTGTTGTCTTAATTCTGTATGACATAAGCATAATCCTGACTCCAGTGTTTGAATCTTAAATTGCGCAAAAGTGTAATTGAGGGTGTTAATACTGAACCACAGGATCTGCCGCTGCTGCAGCTGATCTGCAGCTGTCGCTGCCGAGCATCCTGGAGATGATGGTCGGCAGCGACAGGTCTGTTATTCCCAGTTCCGTTGACAGGACGCGCTGAGGCCCCCAGGTATATATATATATATATATATATATATATATATATATATATACTTCCAGTGTGTGGCGCGCATCATCGATTAGCGCGCCACACTCATGACATCCTGGGGCATGGTGTATACATATGTGAGAATGTAAAATAAGAGATGAATATTACGTTGATACTATCTCTACAATTTAAATCGTATTAGCAAATGAAAATTATATTTATCGGGGATATCGCACATAATTTCTATGCGGAATGAGTCGTCGGCGAAAGCCTGTAAGCAAATAATACGAAATCAGAAGCTAACAAAAGTCGTAGATGATAATGGGTTTAACAGTAGTTTATCTACCGTATGTGTATTTACAAATGTATTTGATCTTTGTTTGAAGGTGGTAACAGCATGTGCGTTGGTGCGTGACTTCGAGTTACTTCCTGCGGGTGATTCGACCTTGGTCGGTGAGCGCGGCATCAGTCTTAGCGGTGGGCAGCGGGCACGCATTGGACTCGCCAGAGCATGTTATAGACAGGTAATTACTAATTTCCGTGTGGTGACGGAGTAAAAATACAATTTACTACCCCCTATCTTATCAGTGGGTGTCGTAATAGACTACTAAACGATATAATATTCATATAATATAAGAGAAGTAAAACTCTAAATAATACCCTATACCAACACTTCTGACAGTGTGGTATACTAGGTCAATTTTCCTCCTATTGTGGAGGAAGCTCAAAACCCAGCACTGGGACATATAGTAGCTGAGATGGCGAAATGAGATGAACGACTTACTAGATTAAGGCATCGGCACAAATTCATTGCACACTAGCTCGCAGGGCATTTCACACACCGAATCAGTTTTGGTGTTCTGGATACGAATTTTCTAAGAACCTGAAAATTGCTCATCGGATCTAAAAGACGATTAAGAGCTTTACATAGTTTTAGGTCAACTTCATCTAATTGCCAGAATCAACAATAAAAATATGGTAGCTAATAGAAAAGGCTAATTTTCATTTGAATAGGGATAAGAATGCTATAAGGAATTGTGAATAATATGTACTCCGACCGATTTTGAATCGATATAAAAATATCTCAGCAAAGTAAGGCAAACTAAATGGACAGTTTTATATTACTAAATTTATAAATATTTTAGCTAAATAACTCTAAGAAGTCGTCGTTATCTCTTAGAGATCGTAAATTCTATAAGACATTGAGATAACTTAGGAACGTTATACTTATTCTTCAGAAAATATGTTTGAACAATAATTTTCTGAAAAGTGCTCTCCGAATGGTTATGGAGTAAGAATATTGTAGCGTGTTATCGCCTCGATCTTTTCCCTTTCACTACGGGCAAGATGTAAACACATAAAACACATTACAGCAAAAAGAAAACCGAAATAAAACCCAATGTCGAGTCGAGCCATAAGGCCAGCCAGTGTGGTACAGTAAGATTATTTTCTTTCCTTTATGTAGAAGTTTCGAAACAGACATATAGCTATAAAAATATCGAAATCGTGTAGAAACGTCATTATCACGTTTTTAAACACTGCACACCTTTTTTTATATCTTTACAACTTTAATAAGTCTTTAAAAATAAATTACAATGTTTGTACATTCTTACTGATTTTAGTATTGTGCTTTATTCAACATTACGCTACCTTTATGATTATGCAAGTCTGAGATAAAATTGTTTGAAATACGGTAAGAAATTTAAATAGGCTTTGCACTGCAGCAGTACCTACTGGTTTTATTGCATGTTGTATTTACTTTAATTTATCTTCATTCCGGCTTCTTCTTCGTCCATACAGTCCCATTGTCTGCAGGTTGAGAAGGAGCTCCAATAATAAGGCAAATGACTGAATAAATGGGGTAGTATTCTAAGTAGGATATGCTATGCCGAATCATATAACATTGCTGTTTATACTGAGTCAATCCATCAGCCTACAGACGTCCACTGCTGGACAGAAGCTTCCCCACACGAATGCCACTCGAAAGGATCCTGCGCCACTTGCATCCAACGGTACCCTGCGACTTTGAGAATGTCGTCAGTCCGACTGAGTCAATATATTTTCATAATTTTTTATAGAATCTTATTTAATTAATCAGTGTCTATGAAAAATTCAATCCTTTGATCGATAATTTTTTTTAGTATTTCATTATTACCTACACGTTTCACCTACACGTTTGCATAAGAAAAATTAAGCGTTATTTCGACTATTAGTTCACGTTTCAACTTAATTGCATACCTCTAGCTAACTTGTTTTATATCAATTTAAATTATTCAGAGATGTCACTGAACGGTAAAAATACGTTCAATGGCCATATAACAAATATTTGCATCAAAGTACCATTAAGTAAGAATAAAATTCACTGCTCTCTATCTTGCCCATGTATATCGTAAAGACGATTAAGGGATTATAATATGCATATAACATTTATACAAGAGAAGGAAAACTCGAAACAAATCCCTATACCAATATGTCTAACCAGCATGGTATAGTAGGTCAATTTCCCTTCTATTGGGGAGGAGGCTCGAGCGTAGCCCGGGACGTTTATGAGCTGGGACGACGACGACCATTTGTATGGATTTGAAGCAGTGCCCCTATCGTCCGATAGAGGTGTCCGATACTCTAAATCCTATAAAAAAATGATCTCTCAAAATACGTCATTGTATCTTAGACAATCTTGACGAATGCAAGATGCATTCGTTAAGATTGACTAACATACAGTGACTAAGACTAAGATACAGTGACTTAGAAATTAGGTCCTTGACCTCAACATATTAGTCTGAATGTCACGACCTCTGATACAACACGTGTTTTGTCATTTAAACAAATTGCTGCATTACAAAACAAAACTTTTATTCTTCGTTGTGTTGTCAAGTGGGTGAACAATATCTTCATTCATCATCATCATTTCAGCTCACATACGTCCGACTGTTGGGCTCGAGCCTCCTCCACAATAGGAGGGAAATTGACCTTACTACATCATGCTGGTCAGACAGGTTAGCATGGGGTTTTGTTACGAGTTTTCCTTCTCTTGTAAATTCAAAACATTTATTATGCATAAACCCCGAGACGGCACTTAGATATTGTCAAGTTTACACAATTAAAATAAATTATCCAAAAAAATAAACTACTATCGGATCGCGACTGCTACTGAGAAGATCCGGCAAGAAACTCTTCGGGCTTGTCTATTGTTTTTAATTTTTTTTTTCTTCTTACTAGATATAAAACTGTGTACAACATGTTTTGTAAGAACTAGCTCCAGTGTGATGCCCATCGAACCACAAAATACGTAATATAATTCAAACGATTATGACTGGACTAGATTCCACAAGCGGCACCCGATTACGAGTTAACTATTAGAGCAGCCACCACACCCCCCAACCACTTGCATGTTATATACGTATTTATCACTTAGTCGTCTTTTACCATATCCACGGGTAAGATAGGGAGTGGTGAATTGTATTCTGACTTCGTCACCATACGGAAAAACAATATCTTATGTAGATTTTATTCAATCCATTTTTTTTTTGGGCCGGGTTACTGTCGGCGCACTCCTTGCTCCGCTCCGTCCGGGGCGACAGAGGGGCGTAAGCACGCATACCCGCAACCCGTTCGTATAGCACGTCGCCTTCGTCGTTGGGTCGACCACCGGTGCAGAATTTATTCAATCCACTACTAATTTAATATTGAGAATCTTATGGTTCATATAAATAAGGACGCAGAAACTCGTTATTTAGATCGTCATCATCTTGACTCATTTACGTCCCACTGTTGGGCTCTAAGCTCCTCCACAATGAGAGGGACACTGGCGCACTATACCACGCTAGTCCGATGTATCCGTATAGGGATTCATTTCGAGGTTTCTTTCTCTTACATCTATGTTGTTTGTATATTATACCCCTTAATCGTTCTTTAAGATACCTACGGGCAAGATAGAGGGTGGTGAATTATATTCTTACTCCGTCACCATACGACATTTTAAAATTTACGTATACGACATAATTAAAATATATATAATTCATCATCATCTTGCTCTTATCCCAATTACTTGGGGTCGACGCAATATGTCATCTGTTTTGACATATTGCAAAAAGTTTCGGCAATGACTTTTATGACCGGCCGCCTGCTTGACGTCAACCCTCCTTGGTAATGTAATCGTTGACCCAAATGGTACCAGATGGAGTTGGTCCGGGTCAATCTAGGGCTCTTAGGCGTCTTTTACGACAGCCACGAGCAAAGCAAGGGTTGGTAGTATTCGAAGCCGCTACCATACAGCACTTGTATAAAATATATATAATTATATAATTTAAATAACAAAGATAATTAAGTATGCTATTGAAAGTTTGGTTTAAATTCACCAGGCCGATATCTATCTACTGGATGACCCTCTATCGGCTGTGGACACGCATGTCGGTAAGCACCTGGTGTCTGAATGCATGATGGGTCTACTACGACATTCCACGCGCATACTAGTTACACATCAGCTACATCATCTTAAAGGCGCTGACAAAATCATCATTCTTCATAATGTAAGTAACTTATTTATTTATGTTTTTTTAAACTAAACCTTGCACTAAGGAATTAATACATATGTATATTGTGGGCGACTTTAAAAAACATGCTTCCAAACTACGACGCCCGGATAAGGGGTAATGTCAGATATTTTCTTGTTAATTCGTCATCATACGACTGTCCAGACTGAGAACCACAATTAATATCGTCTTGTGATGGTATCGATTATTCCTTTCCATTACTTCTCTCTATAAAGTAGGGAGATTATTTTTGTTTTGCATGTATAGACATGTGCATGTATAGGAGAGACTAAAATTAAGGAAGACATTTTGAAATTCGTGTAACACACTATTCCCGATGGTAAATGTAAAATATTGTAATATATTCTTCGACTCTACAAATAATTAAGAACTTTACATCAGCCTCCTCACTCCATCTAGTGTTGTTTGGTCAGTTACATTCCCAAGGAGCGTTGAACTCAGGCAGGCGGTCGGTCCTACAACTATTGCCAAAACTTTGCAATATGTGCGATAAAAAAGTACATATTGCGTCGACATTAAGTAATTGGGATAAGAGATGATGACAAATTTTAAAACCATAATATATTATTTTAACTTTATAAGCATCACTCTCCCTAGTTGAGTGATTTGATGGAAAACATTTAATAAGTCCAAGTTCATTGACCTGAGTTGTAGGATATAAATCACGATACATTATCAAGCTAAGCCCGTTCAGTAGCGGATTAAGGGTTTTTGTCATAACAGGATAATAATCAGAATAATCAATTTATTGATAAATGGTATTTACAGGTCAAATATATGTATAATATTGTCAAACGTATACATACAGTCAAATATTTCATTTACAATAGATTATTATATATAACATCTAATATACAGAGTGTACCAGGTTATGGAGCAACTGGTCAAAAGGGAGCTAGGCAATGGTGGTAGGAATCCATGAAAAAAATTTGAACGAAAAATATCGATTCGTTAAGGAATTAGAGACATGTAAAGTTTTCAATTTTGTCATCACTTTTTCGTGTAAATCTAATTGAAATATATAAAGTCAATGATACGAAACATATTCATACTTTATTAAATGTTCATCAGAAATTGAATTAATCAATGATTACGTTCGCATAAGCAAGACAAACTTCGCTTTAAAACAGCTGATCGGCCGATGACCGTTGACGGCTCGCCGTTGTTACCTACGCTCATTGACCGTTTGCGCAATTCTAGGTATGAATGAATGAAATTATACTGTCGAAGCTATACATGCCTACATGTATTCTGTCTGTACACGCCTACATAATACGTAACATTTAAGGCATAGACTCTTAGACACATTTTTTTGAAATCACCATAACTTTTATGTTATATTGTTTTTTGTGTAATGTACATTCTAATTACGATCTATGACCGTTAAACTACAACATACTCTAACAGTTGTCCCATAACCTGATACAGCCTATATATTAATAAAAATAATAAATAAATTCATTCCAACTAATAATGTTTTGTATTTTTAGTAGTCGTTTTTAGTGCATATGCATTAACTATAAACCGTTTAACTTATAATGATTACAATAATTTAGGCACAAAAGTGTCAATGCGATAGAAAGCATAACCACCCGCTTGCCTGTAGGAATCGTAAGAACTAGCCGAGGGATTACCACGAGAGTGGGCAATAATTTTGGAAGAATCATTACAACCAACTTAACAAATTTAAACTTTTTACAATAAATAAATACTTTTTAAATACTGCTTCGATACCAAGTATTTATGATAAGAAAGTAAGAAGTATGATGACGCTGATGACTATATTTTTTCGAAATAATAGCTTGGATACAATCAATGCCCGCCTACTGACCTTGATCACGAAACGACTACTGCTACTATTGACTACTACTATTGTATTTATAACCGTAACGTTATGTTTATGACATTATATATACACAACTGTTATCAGTGTTTACGATATACAAATAGTGTACAATAGGTTTATGTTAGTAATCACATCTCCTGAACATCTGTGTTAATACAGTTGGCGCTTGCATTGTATTTTGTTACAAGCAATCTACTCTCGCTTTACTTCGCTTTTAGTCGCCTTGACCCCGCATTTTTAATCTCTACTATCTTCTAAAATAGTACGATACGCGATTGCGCCTCGGGTTTGATGCCCGGACTGCACAAAATGTTGTAGGGATTTCTTGAGAAGCAAAATAGCTGAAGTTACTCCTTATATATACAAGTAGTAAACTATTATTAAAATCGGTACAGCCGGTTGGAAAATTACCCGGAATAAACAGATATTATTTTTAATGTATTTTAGTCATAGGCATTCTGTATAATAACCAAAGGTGGGCATTAACTCGTTAATCCGTTAATCGTTAATTAACGAAGTTAACAATCTGGTTAACGGATTAACTTTTAAGTTAACTTCAAAAAATGTTAACGCTTTTGTTAACTTCCGTTAAGTTGAACTTCCGTTAACTTTAGTCCGTTACATTAGTCGTTTGTTGACATGCTGTCATTTTGTTTGTTTGAATTACGCGCCACGCCACGCTGGTAAGTTCCACGACGAATGCGCCGCCCAAGTTGCCAGCAGCGGATCGTGTCGTAGAGAAGATCCCCGCGCGCGCGATCCGCCACAATTCATGGAAATAGTCCATGACATAATTACCACAATGAAAGCGGTGACCGCGTCCCAGTTCCAGGCGCCGTCGAGCATCGCCTTAGCGATAGTCGGCAGTTTCAGATTGTACTATGCCTTGTCCCCGTCGCAAATGCAATGGTGGCAGGACGGTGTGCTTTCCTTCCTCACGACCGTGTGCATGTATTTGGCGAAGCTACCATGCCCCGTTAATACCTGCATCAGTCGGAAGGAAAGCACCGCGTGCCACCGACCCAAGCACTCCATCAGCACCGGCCGGAAAGTCTCGACGGTCCGAACATCGTACCGAAGCCTCCAACCGAACTGCCCAACAGAAAATGACGTCACGGCGGTCACCTCGCTAAACGAGACTAAGCCGGTCCCCACCCCGCCACGCGAAAAAGGCAACAGATCCCGAGCCTTCTTCAATTGCTGTGAATTCTTCTATTGTAGATTATGATAGTAGCAGAAGTGATATATTCTCACCTGCACCAGGTTATTACGTCAGTAAGTGAGGTAAAGTATTGGTGAATCTTTTGGTATCGCGGCTACCGGTAGTAGCGTGTTGCAAGCTAGTGTGGACAGATGCATAATATGCTACATAATTCCACTACATGCTGTAGAATTTATCTGTTTCTCTCAGCCTAAATGTGGGAATTTTTATGTGGGAAAACCTTATAACGATATCAAAATCACTTTTCATCGCTAAGTTTTGTTATTTAAATACATTCTTTCAAAATATCATGATTTTTTATTTCAATATTTTTAAATTAATGGAATTAAACAGTGTTGCCAGTTTATTCTCGGGAGATTTACCGCAATAATGGGAGATAAAGGAAAATCAGTACTGACCATAGCCATACCATATTTGCATACTGATTGTGTTTGATCTTATAATTTTGATATGCAAATCATGAATCTTGAGTTTTCTAAACAAAAAAAAATTAATAAAGTTTTTTAGTATAGTTTGTTAGTATACATAGTTATTTGGCAGCTAGAAATTGTATATATATATATATATATATATAATTTTTATATATAATTTTTATATCTTTTACATGTTTTGCGGATTGAATTCATATCTCAATATGTCAAAATATGGGATTTACCTACAGTGACGTAATATATATATATATATATATATATATATATATATATATATATATATATATATATATATATATATATATATATATGTAATAGTAGTAGATTCTGGTAACTGTGTACCGTTAGAAAGCGTCAGTATCCTAACTTGCACTTCTGCAGTAAAATCTCTAACGCGAGCAGATGATGACAATGAGTGTGATACTGTAAGCGATGTTCATTTAATAATTTAACACAGGCTGATATTTTTTTATTGATTAATCCATCCGAATATTCGGATTATTTTGAACAAGTAGTAGGATACATAGCGGGGTTTGTCGTTCGACGTATTTCTGGGCAGATTAAATATTCTAGTTGTATTCAGGCAATTAAATAGAATGAACTACCAATTTCCATAAATTAGTTAGTGTTCGAGATGAAGGCGGTCCTGTGTATGCCTCGGCAGACGCATTTAAAATCTGTAAGGCAGCGGAGTATGTAATTAGGGATTTCATAAAACAGGGACATATAGTGACATCGTCTTGTAATTATAAAAAGATATGTCATAAAATAATTTGTCAATTTATCGGTAATAAATATTTTAAAAATTGTAGTCAACACCACGAAATGAGTCTTTTAAAACTTCTAATAGAAAAATATTTGCAAATGTCACCATATTTGTAAATTGGATAACATAATCCATGCCATAAAATCTAAGAGGAAACTATTCCGAAAACAAACCCAAAGAGACGGGTTTTAATTTAAGGTATTACCTTTGTTTTTGTATTTACAATATTTAAATGAAACACTATTCTATTAATTATATCACTATTTTATTTAACCTCCATCTTATTAAATTTTTAAACAAATAGGGAAAATAATTTAAAAGTGGGTATCCATAAACACGCATGCATTGACAGTTTTATTACAGTAACTACAGTAAGAACACAAAGCGTACTCACACATAGCGATAAACCGAGGACACTTTTTGTGTATCGTTTGTTCTGCATTACTCCATCTAGACGTGTATAATCAAAGGTTTTGACACTATTCCTCAAGCATATGTCAATTGTTTCGATTTCCGACAGGAGAATTCACTTGTCGCGAGGTCAATGTCCGTGGAGTTTGGGGTTTTATTGCATATGAAAGTTTTATCATTAGATATTATTAAAATTAATAGCACACAAATATATACCAAAAATAACTAGCATTTTAATAAGTACATATATAATTATTTTAAGAACTTACTTTTCATAATAAAGTATGTATATCCTTTGTTAAAAATGCAGCTTTTTTTTTTATTTTGAGTCCGTGTGGTTCTAACCCTTGAGTTTTACACGTAAACATATTATGAAAAAAAATATGTCTCGACTAACGTCGTTTCGATTTACGTCGCGTATTTCGAGAACCTAACATGCCGTAAGTACGAGAAGTGCCTGTATGCATATTATATTCCTTAGTTGTCTTTTACAATACGCCTGTGTAAAGCCCCCACTACACGTCGACAGATGCGTCCGCAGATGTCATCGGCGGACGCGTCCGCCGACGTGTAGAGGGGGCGATTTGCTTGTCTGTGGTAGGTATTTGACGTCCGCAGATGCATCCGGCACTCATCCGTTAGTTGTCGGTTTTTGTAGTACGGATCAAAGGGTTTCAACGCCAGCGCTGAGTGTTGCGTCCACACGTCTGACGACGCATCAGTGTTCATCGGGAAGCGGATGATGCACGCGTGATTTCTGCAGTATTTTTTCGTTCTTTCTTTTTTATTTGCTCGTTAAAATGGCTAACACGAGCACTGACAAAACATTCAAATTCCTGGAGCTGTATCAAGCAGAAATTCGATCAAAATTATCAAATTCTCGGGATGGCTCTGCATATATGTAGTTCTAAAAGCTATCCACGCTATTCCTGCGAAAAAAATGACGTCCAGGAGGATGTGTTAAAAAAATTGCAATAAATCATCATCTTCATCATCTCAGCCCATATACGTCCCACTGTTGGGCTCGGGCCTCCTCCATAATGGGAGGGTATTCGCCTACTATACCACGCTGCAGACGTGTCAGTATAGGTTGGTATAGGGTTTTATTTCGAGTTTTCCTTCACATAGATGTTATATGCGTTTTATATCCCTTACTCGTCTCGTACGATCACCCACGGGTAAGAATGAATGTGTGGGGGATCGTGGTGAATTTTATTCTTACTCCGTCACCACACGGAAGGCAAAAAATACATTATGGAAATGATTTTTTTCCACAATATTCGGTTTCTATGTATGGTGATTACAGCGTCCACCACGTTCCTCTTCTCCATTTTTTTTTTAATAACTACTACGATGGACACTTAAATAGTACTTAAAGGTCCTAAATAAATAAATAGCTGCAACAGCTACAGTCTCAATATCCATTTCGCGTGCGTACGCACGTACATGTTGTGTCCGTCAAGAATCAATACAGACTGATCGGCCTGCCGACGTGTGGACGGTGCACAGAGATCCATCCGCGGATGCATCTGACGACGTCTGCGGACGCATCTGCCGACGTGTAGTGGGGGCTTAAGACAGATGGTGGTGAACTGTATTCTTACTCCATCACCACACGGAAAACATACAATTAACGGGCACGAATTGTAACCAGATTCAGAACATTAATTTGTTGATTGCGCTAAGTATTGCTCTAAACGGGAATCGAACCCGTGATACTTGGTACAATAAGTCGATATCTTTAATACTACTTAACACGTCTATTAACTCCGGTAGCAAATGTAGTGCATCTACCCTTTTTTCTGGGCGTGCTATGCCCGGGGCGATGCAAGGGCGGCGTGCGACTCCATAACCCACTGTATTCCCTCCCCTTCGCCAATGAGCCGACCACTAGTACCGAGTTCCTTGTCGTCCGTGGTCAGCCCGGCGGGGTACCCCTTTGGGTGCCATCCCTCCCCGACACCCGTTCCGGGGTATCGCCCTCACGCGGTCAGCCTTTCTGCGGGTGACGGATTATTCCCCGGTCCAGTCACCCGCGGCCTCGGCTAGGGCGGCATCAGTGTGCCCAAAGTGCATCTTCCCTACAGTTAGGTTTTATATACAGTTTGTAAAACTCATTGGGTGGTCGTTCACGCTGTGTGTTTATGATAATGATAAGGATAAAACTATTACGTCTAATTTGTTTTAATATTTGACAACTTTCGTCACCTATATTTATTTAAATTTAATTGTAATTAGATAACATTATGACATTATTTGTTCAAATTATTCAGCATTTAGTTTTTTGTAGATACGTGTTTTGTTAACGCGCAGAAAGTGTTTTATTAATTTACCTTTACATCTATATATATATGTGTAACCTAATTGAGCTATTGAGAAACAGTTGTGAAAAAGATTTTTGAATTAGAACCAGTAAACAAACTCTTCAGCTTTATAATATTAGTATAACACCATAATACTAATTAATAACAAAGAAGTTGTACCATGCGACTCGTACATTATTAGTCACAACGATAATAACAATGTCATTAAACTGTGACCCATTTAATTAACAACTACAGAAACATGCCTGCATGCACCAATGCTTTATGCTCATGTTTTATTAAATAGCTGTATCAACAGTAAGATTTAATGGCCGTAAGATTTTACTTGAGGAAGTTTAGTTCACTCAAATATATATTTTTAATTTGGGATTAAGAATTTAAGATTACAGAAAACTTTTTTCATTTTTCATTCAAGTTGGTCAAGAACTGTAACGTGCAACGTGCTGAAACTGTGCCCCGTGCATGGCAGTCTCAGGGCAGACACCGCAATATTGGTTAAAACAGTGGTATTAAATGATGTGTTATTTCTCTCCATGAGGTGACAGATCAGGAATACATTTCATCACCCCCTATCTTGCCCGTGGATATCGCAAAGACGACGAAGGCGATGCAAGGGAAGGAAAATATGAAATAAAACCCTATATCAACCTCTCTGACCCACTGGTAGTATAGTAAGTCAATTTTCCTCCCATTATGATGGAGGATCGAGACCAGCAAAGGGACATACATGAGCTGAGATGATGATGATGCGGAGACTGCGCAACATTGGCTTATTAATAACAATAAAGCGATGCTATTAAATGAGATAAAATAGCTGGAAACACATTACTATATAGCATCAATTGGAATGTTGTTTAACAACAAATTTAAAAAAATATCAATTTTGGAAATAGACCTCATGAAAGGGAAATGATCCTATAATCATCGCAGGCAATCTTATCGCATTTTATGTTAAGTGCCCATTCTCATGGTGATCACTCAGCTAGCTTTTACGACTCTCTCGGGCAAGTAAAAGGTGATGATAGAGATTCTTAGTTTGGTAATGTAGCTAGAATATCGTGGTATCTTACAACTGAGGTCAGCGAACCTAGTCTCATTAAATATCTGCTACCAAATCACTTAACTAGGGAGAGCCAAAGGTATAAAGAAAAATATATCAAGGTTTCAAAATTCATTATGATCTCTCATTTCAATTACTTGAGCTCGACACAGTATATAGGTATTCCTCTTCCATCGTATACATTGCAAAAGTTTTGGCATTAGTTTCATGACCAACCGCCCTCATGACGTCAATTCGCCTTGGCATTGTAATTGTAGATTGCATCAGTGATGTAAGGCTCGTAGTCAACTTTCACGACACCTTCGAGTGATTTACGTATTGATTTACGTATAGATAGTATTCGTAGCCACCGCACAGCAACTTTAAAATTAAATTAATAAATAATTTATCAGATGTGCACACTTTGGTATAGGGAATTGTTGATCAATTATCGTTCTCAGTGCGAGAGGTCGGCCCAATAGCGATGGCAATGCAGTGGGTTATGGACCCGCATCGGCCTTTTCTTCCCGGAACGGACGGCCTGCATATCCTACCTAAAAAACAAGCAATTATATTTGCGAAAACTCAGAACACTTTGCATCTTTCAAAGCAGTACATTAAACTTGTAGATGACTCAGTTGCATAATTCCTGTATCAACTGAAACTTCTGCTAAATGAATAATGACTAACAAACGCACTGTAGAATTATTGATGTCATCCAATAATAAATAATCAGCGGTTTAATGACCTTCAGATTAAACTGTGGTCGACGAAGCAGACATAATGCTTTGTAATTGTTTTGATAGCGGTCAAGGGCTCGACTCATACGACATCTTTATCTCTAAATAATACACCATTTAATATTAATAGTAATTTATTAATATATTGTTTATTTTAGGGTGAAATTGAGACTCAAGGTAATTTCGACGATGTATCGCGATCACCCTTATTCTCAGAACTTCTTCAAGAAGAGGAACAGCCAGAAGAAACGGCTAAGCCACCATATTTACGGCAAAGGACACTTTCTATTCAGGTAACTGATCGTTGCTGTATTAACGTCTTAAAATACTTAAATATTTATAAAAAAATTAACAACTACAATATCATATGATTTTGACAAATTTATGCTGTTACATAACGATTGCTACATATCCGTGTGGTGACCGAATAAGAATATAATTCAACACTCCTTTTCTTATATGTGGATGTCGTAAAAGACTATTAAAGGATATATGCTGACGTCTACGCAAGCAAAAGATATCCCGAAATGATGCTTTATGGCAACCCGTTCGACCAGCGTGTATCGTAGGTCAATTTCCTCCCTATTTTGAATGAGGCTCGAACCCAGCAGTGGAACGTACCTATACGTGCTGAGATGATGATGAGATAAGCTGGACTCAAAATATTTCTTTCCTTCACTCGCTGGCAGGATTAAACCATTCTCGCCTCGATTAATAGCCGGTTGGCGATTGCCGCTGTAATTTTCCACGAAAATGTTGCTATCTCCTGGTGTCATTTTAGCCAAGTTTATCTTTAGTAAAGGCAGAGACACCTTGTATTCTTAACCCTTCACCACGGGGGTAAACTTTCATCATCGTTTCACTATTGGGCTCGGGCCTCCTCTGCGCGCTGGTCAGACGTGTTGGCGTAGGGTTTTATGTCGAGTTTTCCTTGTTTAGCTATAAATATCAATAGATATTTATAGCTAAAGAAGGAAAACTGTATATATATATAAAATATAATATATATATATATATATATATAATATATATATATATATATATATATAATATATATATATATATATAATATATATATATATATAATATATAATAATATTAACTGCATTTTACTGCACCTTTTACGTCCCACACGGGAAATTGGGTTGTAAACTTTAATGTACTATTATTTTTAAAAGCACATTAATTGCAGTCGCATACAAGTACGAGTACCTTACAAGAAGGAGCTGTACTAGATGAAATGCAACAAGAAGAAACTGCGGAAATGTCAGGAACAGGTAAAGCTACTTATTATTACTGTAGAGATATGATTCCCTTTATCTGTTATGTATAGTGAATAAACATATTTTTTTACGCAGATTTAAGTACACTTTTTTATGATTGGGCTATGGTAAGCGTCCTTTCCGTCCGGGGCGACGAAAGGACGACGCGCGGGCCCATAGCCCACCCGTACCCACGTCGCCTTCGTGCTTGGACCACGGGTCGGCCCAACGACGAAGGTCGGGACCAGTTTACCTCCTAACGATCTTGTGCAGGTACTACCGTGCCCCGTCAGCACCTGCACCAGTCGGAAGGTAAGCACCCCGTGCGTCCGCTCCAACCACTCCATCAGCACCGGCCGGAAGGCCTCGATGGTCCTTACACCGTACCGAGGCCTCTCCAGCAGGACTGCCCAACGGGCAATGACGTCTCGACGGGCGTCTACCCGCCAGGCGGCAATCTCCTTGATTGAGACCATGCTGCCGCGGGCTCGCGTCTCCCACACCCGCCGGTAAAGTCCGGCGAGCATCTCCGCCTCTAGATCCCACGAGGGTGTACATTGCCTCCGTCGCCATCGTGCGGTCGCCGCGTATGGCCCTGACCACCATGGCTCTCTGTGGGGGCCACAGGAGAGCCCTGACACGGACGGTCAGGAATCCAGCCCACACCAGTGCGCCGTACAGGGCCATCGACCGGATGATCCCCACGTATAGCCGTCAGCACGTACCGCTGGGTCCGCCCACATTTGGCATAAGTCAAGAAAGGGCGGACGCCTCGCCGACAAACCGCGGAGCAATTCGAAGGAAATGCTCCCGGAACCACCAATGCCCGTCGAGCACCAGTCCCAAGTACCTGATAGAAGACCCTGTATAGAGATGATCCTCTCAGTTTTATTATATCAAATAAATAATCGCGTAAACATCAATAAACATTATATGTAATGTATAGGTATTTCTTATAGAAGCTCCTTTCACTTCAGTCATTAAATGTGAAAATCTTACATCGTCGCATGCAATAATTCGTGTGCAAAATTTTAAGAGCATAAGAATCGTACACATATAATTCTTACTACTAATTCACGGGTCATAAATAACGATTACATTGGTATTAAGTTATATCTATTCATATTTTTCAGGTCGTGTGACGGGTACTGTGTATCTACGTTACTTCAGAGCTGGTGCGGGCGTGTGCCTTATTTTGTTAACTATCCTTGGAATCGTCTTGGCTCAAGTTGTCACATCAGCTAGCGATCTTTGGTTAACATATTGGTAAGTTTTTATTTACTGATGAAATAATTTCATGTATAGTGTAGGGAGTTAGGGTTCAAGAAGTTAGACACAGCTATAGTTTTAGAAGGAGTGCTCTCCCATATTCGGGTTAAAAGCCCTCAGCACTCGCCCAACAGTCCGCGTAAAGTTGTAACAGCCATCTGCGGCTAACTACTATAGTCATTTTACAGTTTGTTTATGGCTGGGAACAACAGGACAGATAGCCTGAAAACCCGACTGCCTCATCAAGAACGGAACGTATGGTCACACTAGGTATACTACTTAATTTTTAATCTTTTCAGGATGAATGCAGTAGAAGCTCAACATTCATCTTACGATAATTTATATATCAAAGACAATGAGACATTCAGAGCCATCAGTGACGTCAACAATACACTCGACAGCATTTTTAACAGCAGTTCTATCATCAACGATACTAATGAATTGTCAACAACAGAAGCTACATTAGCTGGAATTACATCACCAAAACCTACTATAGTAGGCACTATGTTAACAACAGCACTAACTATGCAGAATATAACATTAAACGAAGTGTCGTTATTAGAAAAATACAATCATCCTTTCTACATTTATATCTGGGCAATTGCAATTCTTGGCTGTATACTTTTGACAACCGGCAGGTTAGTAGTATTTGATTGTGAAATTATGCAGATGGCAGTGTTTAAGACAAGACCTATCGTGTTTCGATATTTGCAACCAATTTTTTGAAACCAAGAACATCGGTGTATTGGAACATTGATGTGTTGATACATCGATATTTCAGAACAAACATCGGTGTACAAAAAACTTCGCCCTAAAAACATCGATGTTTTTTTACTTTCCTTGTGGGATTGCGATGAGCCATTTTTTTTAGTTAAACTCTAAGACTTATAATCATCTTATAATCTTATAATCATGTAAACATGTTTTTTGCATGAGGCACCAATATTTGCGTAATGTGCTTTTTTTAGTTATTTAGAAAAAGAGTACCTAAACGATTACGTAGGCTCTGCTAAAAGTACCATACATTTTAAACGATGTAGGCAAAACATCGTATAAAATAACATCGATACATTTATGCTTTACAATAGTGAACATCGATGTCAAGCATCGATGTTTTTTTATAGTAACATCGATGTATCGTTTGCATCCCTAATCGTGTCAAGTGATGTCCGATGCCCACGCAGGATTATATTTAGTGCGATCCACCAAATCTGTTTGTAAAGTCCCCCGCAATGCATGGATTAATTCCTCAGTGCAGAGTGTGGTATTTAAAAATAATTTAACAAAAAAATCTGACCTCACTGGACCAAACTGAAATGGAACCACACTGGAAGCACCAGCTTTCAAATAAAAAAGAACATTCGAATTGAGTAGGTACCTGCTCTTTTTTAATCCATTTCAAAAAAGAGGGAGGTTCTAAATTCGATTCTTTTTTATATTTGTCACCTCAGAACTTTCGACTGGAAGAACCGATTTTGATGATTATTATTTATTTGAAAGCTGGTTCTTCCAGTGTGGATTCATTTCAATTTGGTCCAGTTCTGACAATGGTATCAATGAGAAAATGGTTGAAGTAGGTTTTTAATTGTTCAAAATTATTTGAACTCAGTTAAAAAAATCGCAGCGACAAAATTTCATCGATATTTCTATATCTATACAGATAATTTAAATAACTTATTGTTTATAAAACTAAAATAACTTGATTATTTTACAGATCTATGTTGTTCTTGTGGGTATGCATGCGCAGTTCAATAAAACTGCATAATCAAATGTTCAGTAATATATTAGCTGCGACGATGCGTTTCTTCGACACCAATCCATCTGGACGCATACTTAACAGATTCTCCAAGGACATGGGCGTTGTCGACGAGATTTTACCCAGAATGTACTTGGACAGCATACAAGTAAATTAGAATTTTATTTTTAAATTAATTTATTTAAACTATGATGGTCATTAATGTTCACGAAATTATGGTTAACGTGATTTCTTCATGTCATAATGTTAGTTCATACACGTCCCACTGTTAGGCTCGGGCCTCCTCTACAATGAGGGACATTAATCTACTGTACTTCGTTGGTCAAACGTGTTGGTATGGGGTACATTTCAAGTTTTCCTTTTCTCGTATAGATATTATATGCATATTTAATCCCTTAGGTTAACATGATGTAAACTATATATTTTATTACTTATAAGTTGCCATTGTTTTGGCACTGTTATAATCGCCATCATCACAGAAGAAAGAGAAAGCAAGAAATCCTGACATAACACAGTAAAAATACCATAGTTAACATCCTTTTCTTTCTCGTAAAAGACCACTAATAGACGAAAGCAGATAACATCACCGCAAGAAAAGAAAAAATCGAAACAAAACCCTATATTAACCCGTCTGACCAACGTACAATAAGTCAAATTTCCTCCCATTTTAGAGGAAGCTTGATCCCAGAAGTGAGCTGGGATGATAATGATTTGTGAACATCAGTCTATATTAGCTTTTCTCCACCCATCAGCCTATGTCTGTCGCCATGGACATAGGCTTCCCAAAGGTTGATAATGCTATGCCATACTATGAACTGGCATGATGATGATTTGTGAATATTTTTCTGTATTAACTAAATTAGAAAGAAGAAAGAAAGAAAAATATTTATTTCAGTCTCTACAGCATATTTAAAGAGTAATAACTTATAACTACTTATATACTATTATAAAAACAAAGACTACTGCTAACAATGATAAAGGTAAATATTTAAAATACTGTAGTAGACCGAAAAGGTTCTACCTCACCATAAGCTGCAGCACAGAGGTGCTACAGCGCTGGTTTTCAGGCAAAACCATTTCGTTGAGCACGGGCCGCCACGACATATACAAACACATAATAAATATCATTATTTATGAATATGAGATAACATTAACAATAAAAATACATAGTAAGCATAAGAATAAAAATATCAAACAGAAATAAATATATTATAACCAAAAATAATAATAAATAACCAAATACTCAAATCTAAAAAATAGGTATACACACATATACAAACAAATATGGTTACCCTCATCTCGCATCTATAAATTTACGGGTGTGTTCACACAAGTTTCTTTTAGTGTGGTTGTAGTTCTGATACATTAACACAGTAACAACAGCATATAGATTGACAAACTACAAGGATGCCTTTTGTTTTCCAAGCAAATAGTCTTTAAATTTAAGTTTGAAAGTTTTAACCGATTCGGCCATACCATGCTTGACCGGCTGTTTGGCGATCGTAATTGATGTTATAATTCCTGTTCAAGAATACAGTTGCCCAGTCTGATCATCCCTCAACTGGGTTGTACAACTTCCACGTTAAAGTAAGACATGTGAACATATTGTATTCTTAAACTACACAAGGAATTTCTATTAACTTTATAAAGTACCCCAAACTTCACAATAAATAAGCGTATAAAACGTGGTCTCTAAATGTCGGCCTTATAAAAAGCTCAAAGTTGCTCAACGTGTTATGGAGAGGGCTATGCTCGGTATTTCTCTACGTGATAAAATCCGGAATACGGAAATCCGTAGAAGAACGGGTGTAACCGTCATAGCCTGCAGAACTAGTACGTTGAAATGGCAATGGGCAGGCCACATCGCTCGTCGAACCGACGACCTTTGGGGAAGAAAGGTTCTCGAGTGGCAACCACGAATCAGACGCCGCAGCGACCCCCCACTAGGTGGACTGACGACATCTTAAAGTAGCAGGGAACCGTTGGATACAAGTGGCGCCGGACCGTGCCCAGTGGCATTCTCGTGGGGAGGCCTATGTCCAGCAGTGGACGTCTATAGGCTGATGGATTGGATGGTAGCGTATTAATATATAGATTTTTATTTTAAAATAGAAAAAAAGGTAGGTAATCCAAACCTATAACTTGCCCAAATTTAATTAATATATAACACAACTTCAGAAAGGAAGGAATACGGGCCAGAGTCAAGGTGTAATAGGATCCAGGTCACAAATTTGTAATTTTGCCGCAAAACTTCGAATATTTTAATTCGATACGTAATTCGCCTCGAATGCATTCTCAAGACGGTTGGGCTTCAAATAATAGATCTCCGTCCTTTATTGACTTATTCATTATTTTTTATTTCGTCACCATATGGATACGCTTGATTTTTAGTTATTTCTAATATTTATAATGATCTCTGATGTTTACCCGAGTTTTATCGCGTTCAGTCCTTCCGCCATATATAGTCCTTCCGTGGCCATGAATGCTGGCAAGTGAAATCGGGCAATTAAAAATCAAATACAAAATCTGTAAAAATGGTTTTATTTCAAATCTAACATTTATGTTTACAGCTATTATTCTTTTTTTTCAGATATGCATGGTGATGTTAGGTATACTGGTCATGGTGGCTGTCGTCAGTCCTTATATGCTGTTGACAACGGCAGTTTGTGGTATTTTGATGTACATATGGACAACAATCTTTTTATGTACAGCACAAGGCCTCAAAAGGTAATCATCACTCCTCCTTTCTATACTAATGTAGTGCTTCCACAATTCTAAGGAATAAACCCATATACCGTGTGGGTCAGATTGGTAGGTTGTATTTTAAGTTGTCCTTGTCTTATACTAGACTCGTTAGTTTAGTTAAAAAAAGTTCATAACGCTTTATCGTCTTTAGGACATCCATAGTCAATGAAAGCACACATGGAAAAAGGAAAACCGTTAAAACACAGACTGAAGTAACTATCAAATAGACCCTGGTTTTCATTAACGCATTCGATGTTATTGGGTAATTTTGTAACCGCAAAAAAGAGGCACTGCACTAGCATCCTAGTGCTTGGTTGTACAAGTTCGCGCCATAAAGTGCAAACAAATCACACAATTGGATACAAAAAGTAAAACATCATCATCACAGTTCCTGCACGTCCCACTGTGGTGCTCGAGCCTCATCCGCAGTGGTAGGCAAATTGACTTACCACACTGGTCAAATGAAACCATAAAAATGTGTTGGTATGGGGTTTATGTCGACTTTTTCTTCTCTTGCATATATCTACATATGATACCCCTATAGACGTCATTTACTACACCCACGGGCAAAAAGGAAATGGTGGTGGAGGTGGTTCTTACTCCGTCATCAAACGGAAAATCGTGATCATCATATTTGAAATAATCTATATATATACCAATAAATAAAATTGGAGTGTCTGTTTTTAATGTCAAAATAATAGGCTTTTTTCATGCTCACACGGTTATTTGTACGACACCTATGCCTAAAATAGCAATTAAAAAATTTTTGTCTGTCTGTTTGTTCCGGGTAATCTTCAAAACGGCTGGACCGATTTCAAAAATTCTTTCACCAATGGAAAGCTATAATATCAGGGCGTAAACTAGGCTATATTTTATCCCGGTATTCCCACGGGAACGGGAATTACGCGGGTAAAACGATTATAACCTATAACCGAAGCGAAGCGAGGGCGGATTGCTAGTCAATAAATAAAACAGGAATGTCTGTTTGTAATGTCAAAATAATAGGCTTTTTTCATGCTCACACGGTTATTTGCACTATACATATGCCTAAAATATACTTTATATTTTTTTTGTCTGTCGGCTGTCTGTTTGTTCCGGGTAATTTTCAAAACGGCTGGACCGATTTCAAAAATTCTTTCACCAATGGAAAGCTATAATATCAGGGAGTAACCTAGACTATATTTTATCCCGGTATTTCCACGGGAACGGGAACTACGCAGGAAAGACTGAAACCGAAGCGAAGCGAGGGCGGGTTGCTAGTTAGAAATATGATTTTAATACGAACTATTCCAATGCTAAAACTGTTGTAAGCAACTTTAATGTAATAAAAGAAAAAGAAAGAAGAACAAAATTGTATGTACTTTAAAGGTATTTCTATTATTTTCTGTTATCAGAGTGGAGGGTGTGACACGTAGTCCAGTGTTCTCTCATGTGTCTTCAACGATGGCTGGATTGGCTACTGTGCGTGCTTGTGGAGCTGAAGAGATGTTGCGGGTCCATTTTGATGATAAACAGGATGTCCATACCGCTGCTTGGTAAATAAATATTAAATAATAATCATCCATCCATCAGATCAGCCCGTAGATAAATATTAAATAATATTTTGTAAAAAAATATTAGGGTGTGTTGTAACGAGAGAAATAAAACATTTGTTTTGCAGGGAAATATTTTAATTGAAGTGAATACTTCTAGCAAGTTGCATTCAGTCATTAATCTGTAAGTTTGTTATTTATCTTCACATTTCGTTTCAGGTTCTTGACCATAGTAACAAATACAGCGTTTGCTATTTGGCTCAGTCTCATATGCGCTGTGTATGTTGTCGTCGTGGCGTATACGTTCCTATTACTTGATGACGGTAAGTTTTTATTTAACGTTATTTAAAATAAATATATCTATATACGTATATTACTCCTCAAGGATATTTATTATCAATATGAATGTGCGCTATAATATGCAATCAAAAATATTATAATTGATTATGCTATTATGAAGTTCCTTTTTATAGACAAAAAATATTTAAATATTGAGACGAATCATGTTAAAGAAGAGAAAAATTGCCTATTACCGCATGACAGGAGGGGAACTTCATCAAGGCGAGGTTAAAAGTGTGATATACAAATATTTTTTTTATTCTGTATTCATAATAACATTCATACTTGTGTATGAATTACTCTAATAAATTTTAACTAATTAGTTTGTATGTTACTCTAAAATTGATCCCTTAGTCGACGTGAGCTGACTTTTCTCGAAAGAGTGTTAGATAGCCGAGCATGACGGCTCATTCTCGCTTAATATCCACAAAATAAACTTCACAGCGTGCACTTAAGTTTTCAATTCAAAACATAATAATATACATAATAACCCTGACCCTCTGGGCCAGTCGTTATCTCACCATGAGCAACATTATATGGCTCTCTAAGTTCTTTTGATATAAAAGAAATAATGTATCACAAGATTTATAGGAAAGCCAATAAACCGCAGGGCAGCTTGTGGCGTGCTGAATGTGAGTGGCGACACTGCGGTCCTGAATTCCCCAGAGAGTCGGCCAGGGCCTCGTATCCAGCTTGCCTTTACTGGCTGGCTGGAGTGGCAACCTAAGAGTGCCCGCAGGATTCTCAGCTCTGGCTTGCCTTTAACGGTTGATCAGAGAGGGGTCACCAGAGCTATATGCTCGGGGGTGGAAGTGTCATTTTCAAGGGCATAACTACGGGGAAACCACTGTGGTGGTGAAACCGGTGCCGCACAGCTCGACACCCCTAGCCACTTGCACCAATGTTGCCTCCCTGTTGCCCATATGGCCTGCGTGTCTGTGGCGATCGTTTAGAGGGGCCCATTCAGTGAGTTGGCGAGTCACTGTCTGCGAAAGTTCAAGACGTATAAAGGTATTGAAGGCAGACGACAGTTTAAAAATCAATAGTTTTCAGTTTTAGTCCATCTAACCTCCAACCCCATTATATTAGATTATATCATCAATCATCAATCATAATTATATTAGATACCATCATCACACAATAGTTTCACACCTACCGTTGGCAGTCCACGTGTGTTATGTGCAGACGTGGAGTGTCATCGGTAGACGTCCCACCCCATTTTTAAATTAAATTTCTCCAAAGGCCTCTGCGTGTTGAATCCATATCCCCATGTACGCCTTTCAAAGGACCGGGTATCTTTCCTTGGAAGATACCCGTGAATATAGGAGATACATAATAATATTTATGTATACATAAGATCTCTTTACGTAGTTGACCACTAAGCGAGCGAGGTATTCACGAAGATTTTATAATTGATTTGGCGTTTAATCATTAAAATATCAATAACTATCATACAGGTACTACGAAGTCTGGCAACGTCGGTTTAGCCTTAAGTCAGGGCCTAATTCTGGTTAATATGGTACAGTATGGAGTAAAACAAACTACTGAAGTGATATCTCAAATGACAAGCGTTGAACGAGTGTTGCAATTCACATCACTGCCGCGGGAGAAAATTGATGGACCCTCACCACCAGCCGGCTGGCCACAACGTGCTAGACTTGTGTTCAAAGATCTATCATTAAGATACGATACGGAAGCTAGTCCTGTTCTGAAAAAACTTAACATCGTCATCGAAAGCGGATGGAAGGTATGTAAATTGATTGCATAGATAGCGGAATACCGACCTCCTATATCGAGTGATGTAGGTTTGAACCTATAACAATTCTTTGTGCGATTCAATAACAATTGTTTTAATTTTGGATGTAATTTGTATCCCTTGACTGTAAAGTTTGTAAAGATCCCTCGCAATACAAGTATACGTGTCTTAGTGCAATATGATATCTAGAAAAAATATATATAATAAAATCTTTATTCAATATCATTAGTAATTAAAACTACTTTTCGGATTTACGGGCGGACTGTCCGCCCGTGACCATGAACGCTGCAAAGTGTTCGAAATGTTAGGCAATCAAAAATCAAATACAAACGTAATAAAATTCGTAGTTTTATTTACAAACTATTAATTAATATTTGGTTTGCTTCCTCTTGCATTTGTATATATTATTTGTATATATTATTTGTTAACTTATTAACTTAAATATTTATGTTCTACTATTAGGTTGGCGTTGTTGGCCGTACAGGAGCTGGTAAATCGTCACTAATTTCGGCACTATTCCGACTGGCACCAATTGAAGGTCATGTATTTATAGATGATGTTGACACCGTAGATATCGCACTAAAGGTAATTACTGAGTAAAATTTCATTGTATTCAATACATAATTCTTATACATCAGATAAATAAATAAACTTTAATCTTTACAGGAGCTGAGATCCAAAATTTCAATCATTCCCCAAGAACCGGTCTTGTTTTCAGCTAGTTTGCGCTACAATATGGATCCATTTGATAAATACACTGACGCGGATATATGGAAAGCTTTAGAACAGGTACCCATAAATTACTGTATTATAAATGCATAACTTCTCACATTAACCCCTCACGCGCCAAACATCGCGGCGCTCTCGAGTGCCCCGCGCGCTTATATTGGGTATATTGAAAAAAAGTTCAGTGAATTTTATGATTTTACTTAAACTATTATTGTTGCTATATGACAAGGAAATATAAAATATAATATATATTAATAGCTTTTGATTGGTTGATATATATAAATGTACTAAAAGTAATTGCTAATTGTAAAGTATTTTTTGGGTCAACGTGTGTCCCAAAAGCGTTTTGAGCACATTTTTTTTTTGGGTCAAATGGTGTCCCAAAAGCGCTCGAGGGGTTAAAGATTAGAATAAAGAAATACGCTTATAATTCTTATTATTTGAGCTGATGATAAACGATGCTGCCGCTCATGAACCTTTGTAAGGCCGCTGCCTACTGTGAAGAAGATCAAGGGAGTGTGAATGTGAGCAATGAGGTTCAGTGATACTAAAGCATCACCAAAACCTACCACACACAAACACTCAAAAAGTTGGGCTGCCGGCTCTCGCTCACCGAACGAAGTGCAGTAATAAATTGCTATTTTTTTTTTTATATTGCAAGTAGTGGCAAACGAGCAAACAGTACACCTGATGGTAAGTGTTGCTGCCGCTCATGGACCTTTATAAGGCCGCTGCCTACCGCGAAGAAGGTGAAGGGAGTGTGAATGCGTGCAATGAGGCTCGGTGATACCAAGGGCACCACCAAAACCCTCCACCAACCAAAACGCAAACACCCGCAGAAAGGTGGGCTTCCGGCTCTCTCGCTCACTGAACGAAGCGCAGTAACAAAATGCTACTACTCAGACGTCAATTTTCTGCGAGAGTGTGGTATTACCCCGGACGAACCGGCCCGCGGCTGTAGACAGATAACTGTCGACAGTGCTGTCCTACCACTATTAACCTACTACCTACCACTATTACTTAGACGTCGATTTTCTGCGAGCGTGTAGTGCTACCCCGGACGAGCCGACCCGCGGTAATAAACAAACAACTGTCGACAATGTGGTCTTACAACATAAATAATTATAAACACTACGGAATATGTTAACTGCCTAACTCTTTAAGGATGAACGCTAAGGTTTATCGTTCGAATTACAGGTTGAATTGAAACGTCACGTGACAGCGTTGACCAGTGCAGTACAATCGGGTGGATCAAACTTCAGTGCTGGACAGCGACAACTATTGTGCTTAGCGCGCGCTGCCCTTGGGCGGAACAAACTGCTCGTCCTTGATGAAGCAACAGCTAACGTGGATCCTAAGTAATTATTACTTTATCGTTCATACTAGTCCATTAAACTGTAAACTCACAGGAAAGATGCTGGTCTTGAAAGATATTGTGTTATTTTCCGAAAGAAACATTGCATGAACATTCAATTCGACATCTTACCAAGGGGACATGAAATCAATCAATGTTGTCCCTTACTCGTCTTTTACGAGTCACGGGCAAGAAATGGGATGGTAAATTGTATTCTTTCCGTCACCATATAAATAGACGGGTACTTGTAATAATTTCAGCCTCCTCCACAATAGGAGGGAAATTGACCTTACTATACCATGCTGGTCAGACAGGTTGGTACAAGATTTTGTTTTGGTTTCTCTCGCATAGACGTTATATTATGCCTACTATATCCCTTAGGCGTCTTTTACTACACCCACGGGTAAGATAGAGCGTGGTGAATTGCATTCTTATTCCGTCACGACACGGATAAAAATATATATTTATTTAATGAAGTTCTTAATAATGTGTGATTTTCTATTTCCACAGCACGGATACTTTAATTCAGAAATCTATCCGTAAATATTTCGCAGACTGTACTGTTATAACAGTGGCACATAGGTTGCATACCGTTGCAGATGCCGACAGAGTTGTTGTAAGTATTACCTTTACAATACTGATAAATTCTTATCTGTTTCACTCGAATACCATTGAATCAATAATACTGCAATCTGATTGTGTATCATTTCGGCTAAAAATCTAACATTGTTTCGCTAATTGAAAAACTAGAGTGAAGATATACGATAGAAATTAAACTTTTGTATTACAGACAAAAACATTTTAATTATTCATTAGTCACTTTTACGTTCATTTATTCAATTCAGCTCATATAAGCCCCATTGCTTGTTTCGAGCCTTCTCCATTATAGGAGATATATACCACGTCGATGAGGCGTGTTGGCAGGGGCGAACCCAGGTTCTGGGCCAGGGGGGGCAAGTCAGATTTTTTATACGCTAGGTGCTTATCTATACATATAAAAGGAGAAGCTGGCCAACATATCAACGCAGAGCCTAAAATATAAGAGCTAGAACCTTGAAATTTTGCACAGGGGTTCCCTTTATAGCGTACGGGAACCCCCCCCCCCCCTGCCCCTACCTGGGTACGCCCATGCGTGTTGGTATAGCATTTAAAATTTTCCTTCTCTTGCATAGATGTTATTTGCAAATTTAATTCCTTAGTAGTCTCTTATGACACCTACAGGCAAGAAATGGGGTGGTGAATTGTATTCTTACCACGCTGAAAATCACTTAATTATTGTATTAATTAGTTTTGACTAGAAAAGAATGTGTTATCATTTATTTATATAAAATTAGGAAAGCGAGAAGAGCGTATGTTTCTCTTCTACTATTATAAAAGAACGAAACACTATTCCCACTCTACACGACGTTGTTTATCCCTCACCGCTTTTCGTCACAAAAATGTTCTATCATTATCTCAACCCACGTAAGTCTCACTATCCTCCACAATAGGAGGGAATTTGACCTACCATACTGGTCAGACGTGTTGGTATAGGGATTTATTACGAGCTTTCCTTCTCTGGCATAGATGTTATATACATATTTAATACCTCAGTCGTCTCTTACGGCACCTACAGGCAAGAAAGAGGGTGGTGAATTATATTCTTTCTCCGTCACCACACGGACCACAAAAAATGTTACGAATCAGAATTTGAAAGAGAGAAACCTTCCATAAAGATTTAGTTAAAGAAAACATAATGCCTCTGAATTGACTCTTGTTTTCATTTCACTTAATTCGATACCAGATAGTTGTTATACGAACATCGATTGTCAAGTATTAAACTCCTAAAATTGCATGTTAAGGTAATGGAGGCAGGTGAAATAGTGGAGTGTGGCCACCCGCATGAACTGCTGCAGTGTGAAGATGGACACTTCACGCGAATGGTGAAACAACTTGGACCTGCCGCCGAGCTCAGTTTACGTGAACTCGCTGCATCTGCGCACGCGGAGCATATTCTTTACGTTGACGCCGATGATGCCAATCAGGCATAGTACTTACATTCGCCACTTAGAAACCAAGAACTACTTAGTGCCATGAAGCGCGCGACACACATGATCTAAATATCACTTTCCCCCTAAGCATTGTTACGCTATGGAATTATATATTTATCTACTCATTATATACATTTATATAGTACAATACGGCTACTAGTATTATATACACACATTTATATAATAAGAATAATTTGCAAAGGGGTTTATTACGTAAATAACTGTAACCTAGTAATGGCCTGTTTTATACAAATTGAGAAATATACGTGAAATATATATAATATATTTAGACGTGCTACGCGAGAGAATAAACTGATTATTTAATGAAACCATTAATATTAAAATATTTATTATTTATCTTCATTAGGCCATTACAAATGATGTTGCATTACGAGACAAAAAAAAATTAGAGATCAAAAAACTTTTTTTTGTCTATATATGTAGTTGCCGTAATTGTTTAAAAATAATGTACGAAAAATAACGCAAACCAATTAGAAGTGAACTTACAAATCGCGCTCAATATTTACGTTGCGGGGTGTATTTTATTAGCAAGAATTTATGACTTAATAATGTAAACTATAAATGAACAATATAACTTTACTGGGCATGACTATTACGTTCTGGGTTCGTCTCCTAGGTTCTACCCTAGTTTATGAGTTATGTCGGAGTTAAGTAAGAATTTTCTGTATAAAATAATACAGAAAACTCTTACTTACAAGTTTTCTGCAGCATTTTCACATTTCTTGAAAATGTCCAATAACGAAGCTCGAAGATTAGAGAAATGCTCGCCACATATTACCACACAATTATATGACGAAAAGTTTCCTTCGAGGATAAACATGAGAAGATATAAAATATATATACTTTTATATATATTTACTCATATTGGTATACAAACGATACACTACGTTTCAAGTCGGTCCTCTGACTTTATATGGCCTACTGATAATTTTAATTATAGATTATTATTGTCTAGAATGGTTTTTTAATATGTTTAAGAGTTATAGGGTTAATAATAATAATAATGATTTATGGAATAAAACAGTTAGTTATTACCAAAACAACTTACTAACAGTCGCAATTTTTTTATGGGACTGTGCATTTATTTTTAGTTAACCATTTCTACATATTATGTACCTACATATGTATAATTGTTTGTTGAAATTCGAATATTAATATTAAGATAATCATTCAAACCATAGATCTATAAGCAATCTTAATAAACTTATTCATATAACTAAGCTTATATTGATCCAAATTGTTTCTTGTTATTTGGGACTAATATTTATAAAAAATGAACGTGTGTACAAAGTACGCATAGCAGAAGTGAAACTTCTTTATCCTTTGTCCCTTTGTTCCTTATCACCTTATCCCTTTATGTCCGCTTAAACGACATGCTATCCCTACTCCACTGAAGAAAGTACTCTTTATTCGAATCGACCGTGGTGGGGACGACAAAAAGATGGCGCGCAACGAAAAAATGTGACGCGTAACCGAAAAATGTGACGGTAATTTTTTTTCCAACGCCGATAAAGTTTCACTTCAAAAAAAATATAATAAATAACTACTGCAATATATGATTTATGAATGTTTAAAAATTATGACATTTTCATTTTAATTAATTTAGAAACAAGCCAGTACTTATAAATCTTTATACTTAATTGAATATTGTCACAATTTATTGTTATATTCTCATTGTTACCAATTATATAATTAATGTGAAACACTAAAAGTGCTCAAACATTCCATCTGAGCACTTGGACGCTGATAAAAATACTTTTTATAATTACTTAATTCCTGTGATTTTTATGTACCAACTACATATTATATAGAAACAGGATTGTTTCAATGTTGCTACTTAATATTTTTAATGTGCCTATGTCAGCCATTGTCGTGCTTGATTGATACTTCTGTGATCATGTATATGCCTTATATGCTATACAAAAAATTGTCCTAATGTTTGAGATAACTGTTAAATTTTTAAATAAATAATAAACGCTGATGAGTGTATATATATGTTTTATTTCAATTATATCCATAACAATTGTTTTTGTAAAAATAATTCATATAAGTTGCACTTTTCCATTCTTGACGAGATTAGCTATAGGTTTGTATTGTAGAATGTGTTGGGAGCCTTCTGAAAAAAGAAAATAACTGTTTAGACTGTGCTTGTTGTTTATCCAAACAAAGTGTACGAAAATATATTAGCACAACTTTAGAGATTGGCTTGAAAAAACCAAAAACAGTATAGAAATTATTGGTCTAGAAAGGTTTGGTCTTTTATCACTCAATTTGAGACTCATGAACCCTTTGGCAAGTGGCTCTGAAACTGAAAGTAAGTCTCAAATAGTGTTGAGTAGCATGTTAAGGAGGCAGTACATTTGACGCGTCAAAGACGTCAAAATGTAAGAGCGGCTCGGCATTTCAAAATGTACCGCTTCAAATTTTCTATCGCGATAGTCGCAAGCGAGGACTACGGGACGCTTACGTTTCAAAACTCTATAGAGTGAGTGAGAGAGAAAGCGTCGAGCCTCGTCGTAGGCGTCACTTCAGTACTGCGTCTACTCTTTCACCTAATTTATATGTACTAGAATGAGATGACGCTACTAAGTTTCTGCTGAAACGTGAACGTCGTGAAGAATAATATTGAGCTTTAGGTAAATACAAATAGAGTTTCAAATCGCACGGAATAGTATGATTTTATTTTGGCATCGCCTCGTTTGAAGTAGGATAGTACATTGTACTGGCTTAGTACAAGAAGAGCCTACTCTTACAAACTCTCATGCATGTCGCGTCCTAATCTAACACTCCAATCCTCATTGGCCTCGCCTCATTTGAAGTGCGACAATGTACTGGCTCACTTCACAAAAGAGGCTACTCATACAAACTCTTTTTTATGTCATGTCCTACCCAACACTAGTCTCAAATGAGTTACAACAGGTTATAATTGATCCTCCAAATTAACAACCTTGTTATTCATTCAACATAGTAGCTTTTATCTATACCAATAAATATAATATTGTCTGCCTGTTTGTTCCGGTTAATCTTCAAAATGACTGGACCAATTTCGGTAATTTTCTACTACCAGGTAGCTGCCTACATAAGGAGTAACTTAGCTTAAATTTTAGCCTGGTATTCCCATGCGAACAGGAACTATGTGGATGAAGCTGTGAGAATTTGCTAGTATACATTACATTTGCAATTTACAATACATTGCAATTTGGGAACTAATCCTATAGTAACCATAAAATAGGTGTATAACTTTTAATTATTTGACTAAACATTATTCCATATAGAATTATATTCGGTTTATTGAAACAATGGTTTCATGTTGACATATTCTTGTGCACTTTGGAATCAAATTCTGGATTAAATATAATGCTAGACACAAGAAAACAGTACACCTGATGGTCAGTGTTGCTGCCACTCATGGACCTTTAAGCTGCTGCCTACCTTGAAGAAAGTGAAGGGAGTGTGAATGCGTGCAATGAGTTTCAGTGCAAGGCATTACTAAAACGTACCACACGTAAACACCATCAGAAAGTTGGGCTTCCGGCTCTCTTGCTCACCGAACAAAGCGCAATAACAAATTGCTACTACTCAGATGTCGATTTTCTGCGAAAGTTTGGTATTACTCCGGACAGACCAGCCCTCAGCTGTAGACAGACAACTGTCAACAGTGTGGTCCTACCATTACTGCTTTTCCCTTCTTTAGTTAGACCTAAGACTAAGATTGGATAGATAGGCTGATAGGTGCATGTGTTTAACGCTAACATGGTATGTAAAATAGGTTTTATCACTAGCAATATGTCAGACGACATTTGCTACTTACCTTCTAAATCAATTTCCTCGTCTTCTCCAGCCAAATCTTCCAAAACTACTCCATTCACAGTATCATTTGCTTTTAAAAACACATGACTATGCATATTTGGTTGCTCTGCCATTTTATTCATTTCAAATAATTGCATATTACCAGGCATTTTATTAAGTACTACTGTTTTCATATGATTTTCCATATTGATTAAATATTCACTAGCATATTTATATTCTTGTGGCGTCAAATAATTCGTACCCAATTCCATTCTTTGCCTCTCTTCATTTAAAATTGGAATACAAAATTTTTCTATTTTATTTAGCCTAGTTTTCAAATAATTGCATATAATAAATTTTATTCTACTTAATTCTAATTTGTGTATGGAGGCTTTCAGATCGGTTTTAGGCAACTTATTTATATTACGCTCCATGTGTTGAATTTGACCTAACATACACTCGACCATATCATTACGATGTGGAAGAATTTCTGGAGCTAATCTTTCGTTCTGCCAAGCACATTGAAGTGTTTTCAAAACTACTTCTGCTGTTATTTCTTCTTCTTCATTATCACTTACGTCTACATTATCTTCTGATAGATCCATATCTTCTAAACCAAAAGTGAATTCGAAAAACTATTCTTCTTTTATCTTTATTGTTATTTAGTAAATATGTTGTTGAAATACGAATAATACACCGAATCTACAAAGTACAAACAAAACATTTGACATTTTGACAATGACAAGCAAGGTTACCAACATTCCAAAATATTTCTCCCTAAAATCTATTTCTCCAAAATCACCTCATTTATTTAGAAACCTGCTTAAAAGAAATATTCTGTAATAAATAGTAATAATAGGACTAAAGCAATGATCACCAGCCTTGGCAGGCAGGTTGGCAGTCGCATTTCGTGTTATAATTATAATCTCGTGGTGATGTCTCAACCGGTATATTACGATTTCTTCGGTAGAGTAAGAGACAATGATACAATGTATTCTTAAGTTGTCATTGCACAGGTTCATCAAAATTAAAATAAAATACCAATCTACTTAATATAAAAATTAACATCCTTGAATAGATGGATAATAATAGAATAATTAATCTTAGAGCAATCTGCGCTCTAAAACTAATGACTATAGATCAATGCGGCGCCATTAATTAATAAATATTAAGTTATAGGTATCACTTTTACGTAATCTGACCCATCTTTATGGGATATATCAGGTTATTCTATGGCCTATACTTTTACATCTTTATCAATTAATATAAAAAAATAACTAAAATTCAAATAATACCTAAAATGCTCTATGTACCTATAATAATCCAATAGGTTGACCCACGTCCAAGAGTCATGGGTTTGAATTCCCATGCAGGACAATATTTTTTTTCGATCTACAAATTGTTGTGCGGCTGCAATTTGTGTCTCCTAATTGTATATTTGTTGTATGTTTGTCGTTGTAAAGTCCTCCGCAATACAAGGATCACTTCTTCAGTGCAGGATATTGTGAAAAGAAAAAGGAGCAGAAAAATCCCTAAAAATATCTAGTATAAATCCAGACTATGAGGGTACCTCGCCCTTACCATTCGGGGTAACCATATTACCTCCCTACCGCTGTTTGGGTTGATATTGATTCCTTAACAAAGGTGATCCGACCGGCGGGTTACACTTTAGGATACTATTCCCTGTTGACGCTCTGGCGCCAGAGTGTCGTGGCGTCACCGTCATGTGCTTAGCTTCTCTGCAGGTGACGGATCCGTAATAATTTCCTTCCTCCTGAGTGAGCTAGAGCTAGAGTGAGTGTAATCTTACTCCATCATTACACGGATAATTGTAACTTATAAATAAACGCTTTATCTTCATTTCAATTATACAGATAACTTTATGGTATTATCAAACTGAAGTACTGATTATACTTTGCGATAAATAAGTATAATAGGTACTAGTGATGTAACGAATATTCGCATTCGCATCCGCATTCGCGAATATTCGCATATTTTTTGCATATTCGCACTCGCATTCGCATTCGCGAAATTATTGCGAATGTTTTTGCGAATATTTTTGCGTGTATAATTTTTTTAAGTAGGTAATAATAGTTGGTTAATATAAGAAAATCCAATTCCATTAATTTCTTATGTTTTTAATGCAATAAAAATAACTTAACCTCGTAATCACATTATCGGTCTTCACTTTATCAATTGGTATCATTTATTTATTTAACTTTAGGCAATGAAACTTAACAATCAAACTTATAACAATTTAAAAAACAAAACTATATACTAAATGGCCTAAATGCAATGTAATCAAACAAAAATAATCTTCTATGAATTTTTACCAAAGTTTAATGTTACAATTATCTTCTTGAACAAAACTAAAAATAATAATCTAAAAATACTTCTACAATTAATATTTATTTAACTTTGGGCAATGAAGCCTAACAATCAAATTGTCATAAGAATTTAACAAACAAAACTAAATAGTAAATGGCCTAAATGCAATGTAAACAAACAAAAATAATCTATGATTTTTACTATAATTAAAATCAAATAAAAGCTTAACATGAGTTGCTGACATCATAATCACAAAGTGTTTATAGTTTATCTATATTATATAGTTTATAGTATTTATAGTATAAATATAATAATTTTACATAAGAGTTAACAGTTAACACTTTAAGCAACCAAGAATAAAATTAAGTCTTTTACTTTAATAAAGCTAAAAAATTTAATTGTTATTAGAACTTGTGACACAAAATTTTAGTTTCAATTACTAATAAAATTAAATTCTTCTTTTAAACTTTTCTCAGTCCTTAGATATATTTTTAATGTTTAAATTATCAAACAAAAATTATATTCTTCTACAATATACCATTAAATAGTCTAACTCTAAACAAACAAAAAAATGGATTCTCAATCAAAAATACTTCTCTCCCTTAAAAAATCGGTTGTCTGTAAAGTCTGTTTACTGACGATAGTTGAACGTGACAACGTCATAAGAAAATACTGATGTAATAGTTTCATTTTTTAAAAGAAAATTTTAATTTTATTTGTTTGATAGATATTTTGTATGGATCAAGCCTTAAATGGAACGCCTCAGAGCGAGGTAACGTCGCATACGTCATGTTTTTTCATGTGTGCAGCCGGCTCCATCGAATTATAAGACGTTGTCACGTCAAAAATAACAGTTAATCTATATATATAAAAATGAATTGCTGTTCGTTAGTCTCGCTAAAACTCGAGAACGGCTGGACCGATTTGGCTAATTTTGGTCTTGAATTATTTGTGAAAGTCCAGGGAAGGTTTATACGGTGAGAAAATATGGAAAAATTGCTAGTAAAATACTAAAGTAGTAAAATACTAAAAAGAACAATTTTATTTTCACCTTCAAACTGTTCTTACCTGTCAAACATTTGACATTCGTCCCGTCGGTTCGGCCCTTTTGGCATTTACATGTAGATCTAGATTAAAAAAGGTTTTGGAATCGATAAGAAAAGGCGATATATTAAATAGCTAGACTACAACTAACCACCCGCGTGGGTGTCGTAAAATACGACTAAGGTATATAATATGCATATTATATCTATGCAAGAGAAGGAAAACTCGAAACAAAACCTATATTAACACGTCTTACCAGCGTGGTAAAGTAGGTCGATTTCCCTCCCATAGTGGAGGTGCGAGCCCCACAGTTGGAGGTGTATGGGCTGAGATGATGATGATGATGATTTATCAGCCTCACACAAATAGTGTAAACTTGCGTACTAAGAAAATATAACACTTTCCGTAAATTCAATTCAGTTGGATTATCAATAATTCCATTATATTGATACGTTTAAGGCTAAGTCCAGAGACAGCCCCAGCTTCGGCAGGAGCACCAGCCTCTCCTTCTTTCAACATCCAGGGAACTGGCCAAACGCTATTCAAGCGTTGTACAGTCAAGGTACCAGGTGCTCAAAGACCAGTGCCAGCACCCATCAGGAGATGCTGGAGAGTGTTGAACGTGACTCCTCAGGTTGTCCTTATTGTGCGGCACTAAGTAGAGATTACACTTCTTCTTCAGATCAATCAGCAGAGAATTCTGGATAGTCTTGAATGTAACCCCTGGAATTGCCTCTATCGCGCAGCGCTGAGTAAGCTACGCCCTACTCCCCTCACTGAAATTTTCTAACCCGTCCTCCCCATCAGGGTTGTCGAGGACCTTTTCCAACCGCGGAGAACCCCCCCAATCATTGCTTTGCTGGATAGTAACCAGAAACCGCCTCGCCACGGACATGGAGATGGGGCGGCAGTGGCGCATATATGTATGTGTTAAATCTATAACTCTCCAGCCAGACGGTTTACCCTAATGGGTGCTGGCACTGGTCCTTGAGCACTTGGTACCACATCTCAAGGGTCTGTACAAGGCTTGAATAGCGTTTGACCACTTCCTTGGATGTTGGAAGGAGGAAAGGCTGATGCTCCTGCCAAAGCTGGGACGGTCTCTGGACTTGGCCTCAAACGCATTAATATAATGGAATTATTGATAATCTAACTGAATTGAATTTACGGCAAGTGTTATATTGCCTTAGTCCGCAAAGTTTACACTATTTGTGTGAGGCTGATAAATCATCATCATCATCTCAGCCCATACACCTCCAACTGTTGGGCTCGCACCTCCTCGGCCACAAACATGTCAATATAATGGTAGTATTGATAATTTAACTGGATTGAATTTACGGAAAGTGTTATATTTCCTTAATCCGCAATTTTACGTCATTTGTAGGAGGCTGATAAATCATCATCATAGTCTCAACCCATACACATCAACACTGCTGGGCTCGGCCCCCCTCCACTGTGTAAGGGAAATCGACCTACTATACTACGCTGGTCAGACGTGTTGGTATAGGGTTTTGTTCCGAGTTTTCCTTCTCTTGCATAGATATTATACGCATATTATATCCCTTAGTCGCCTTTTACATATAAACATTAGTTGTAAGATACCTTTGTGGAAGAAAACAATAAATTATTATTATTATTTTACGACACCCACGGATGGTGAATTGTATTCTTACTCCGTCACCGCATGGAGAATACTAAAACCAAACTGATAAATACTAAAACAAAATAATTACGAAAAAAGGCGGTACGAAATTCGCCGGGTCAGCTAGTTATATATATTTTTCATATTAATAATTGAACTTCAGTAGGAGAATATTAAACTTTAAAAATAGTAGTTTTGATGCCTTGTCTGCTTCAAGTCTGTTTCAATGTGGCGTGTAAATAAGTCCAGCACCACCAAATATGCGCTCGCTGGGGACAATCGTTGGTGGTGTAACTAAATTATGCCGAACTACAGGAAGCAGAAGAACGTATCTTTCTTTGTTCACTTTCCACCAAGTTAAAGGGTCAACGTCATTTGCCACATGTTTATACTGAATATTCGCATTCGCATTCGCGAATGTTGGCAGCAGATATTCGCATTCACATTCGCATTCGCGAACGTCCAAAATACGACATTCGTTACATCACTAATAGGTACCTACACAAAAAAAGACAAAAACTTAAGTAAAAATAAGAAAAATAACATTATTATAATATTAGGATTTTGGTCAATTTAATTCAGTTTGTAATTTCACTAAAATGAACAAAAATACAATATTTCTGTGTGGTAATGGAGTAAGAATACAATTCACAACCTCCTCTCCTGCCCTTGGATGTCGTTAAAGGCGACTAAGGGATATCTTGTGCATATAACAACTATGAAAGAGAAGGAAAACTCGAAATAAAAACCTATACCAACCCGCCTGACCAGCGTGGTACAGTATGTCAACTTTCCTCCCAATAAGGAGGAGGCTCGAATCCAGTAGTGGGACGTACATGAGCTGTGATGACGATGATGGCAATTTTACTTTATTATCGACTGAAACAATACGATTAATTGCATTATTCTAGACAAATATTTTACTAACGTAACAATTTTTCATCATTCATCATCATCATCATCATTTCAGCCTATCGCCGTCCACTGCTGGACGTAGGACTCCCTCATATTAAGCCACAAAGTGCGGTCCTGTACCGCCTACATCCAACGACGCCCAGCAACTTTTACTAGGTCGTATTATTATTGACTATTTTTATGACAAAAATATTGATTTTTTTTTTCTTTTTTTGTTTTTGGGCCACTCGGTTTGAGTATTTGCCAATTACATGTGAAGGAAGTTAAGGAATCTTAATTATTGATAATAGGAATTTGGGATAGCGTATAGACAGGAATCTGGTGGAAATGTTAGGATACCAAAGGATGGAAAATTAGGAAAATGATATGATATTATATACATAAATATTATATTCTGATATTATTGGAAGATATAAAAGTCACAAGAAATTTATAAATATCAAGATTATTAGAAGCAAGCAGTGTTAGGACGGAGGTAGGAAGTGGGATATTAAGTGAAATCAAAGATGAGAATAATACAGTATGATCATACAAAGAGCAAGAAAATATGATATGGTTAATGTCGCTAATTTCTCCACACTCACACGCATTAGATGATATGATATTTATTCTAGCAAGATGAGTCGGTATACACATATGGCCAAGGCTCAGTCGTATTAAAATTGTGGTGGCCTGTTTGGTAAGCTTTGCTTTAAAAAACCATGGTTTATTTGGAATATTTGGTTGAACTAGAGAGTAAAGTTTGCCTTTGACCTGACAACTACTCGACCAAACTTTTTCCCACGATTCTTTTAGATATAACGTAGGTAAAGCAGCCAGGTCATTATAATAAATTAAATAGGGGTAGATGTCACCAGATTCTACAGCATCATTTGCAAGATTGTCTGCCCTGATATTACCAGAAATGCCGAAATGGCCCGGAATCCAAACAAAAGAAACGTTAATATTTTTTTGTGTGCATGTGTAAAGTAGACTTCTAATTTGAAGTATTACAGGAGAAATAATTCTACGCGAGAAAGGAAAACATTCTAAGGCTTGTAGAGCACTCATGTTAAGTTATAAGTGTGAAGTTATCACACTGAAATGAACTAGGAATTTCTTGTAAATAAAATTATTTTACAGATTTTATCGCGTTTGTATTTAATATTTGAATAACCGACGTTTAGAACACTTTACAACGTCAAATAAAAACGTAATAAAATCCGTAAAATGGTTTTATTTACAATGTGTATACTCGTATAAACATCAGACATCATTACGAATTTCTTTTCAACCGTAGACTGAATATGATAAAGAACTAGTTGACAGAGTAAGATTATACTTAATACGGCAGTCTAAAAAAAGTATAGAGCCTAATGGTATAATACTAATTGTATATTAATAATTGATTGCAGAGATCGCAGTGTGGTATGGATGACAGAGTGGCCACAACATAACTTAACACTCGCCTGTAAAAACTGAGGATTCTGGCGGTAATTTAATTTTTTGAACAATATTATAATTTGAATGATAAACCCCTACGCCGACACATCCTATTCTCCCAGATTTAGAAGCATCTGTAAAGATATAGTGCCAGTTTTTCCAGTAAGTATTAACGGAGTGTTTAAAAGAAAGCGGTGCTAAAGCATCAGATTTTATTATACCTAAATTAAGACGAATATCGGGAACTATGGATAAGGATTCAAAAGGTGCACAAAAGAGCGTATACGATGGGGAATGATAAAATGGCGCTCCAAGAGAATTAATTTTCTGATAGCTTTTAATGAGATAAGGAGGTGGTTTATGAGCCCAAAATCCTGAAGAAGTGATCTGATATTGAAGTTGTTCAAGTTTCAAACGTAATGGGTGTTTAGAAAATTGGAAACATCGTAATAAAAATTTATCGCATATATATTGACGACGTAAATGCAAAGGAGGGTCCACTAATTCAACCTGTAAGGCGTTATTTGGGGAAGACATCATGGCACCAGATATAATTCTTAAAGCTTTGGATTGAATCCTATCCAATCTCTTTAAAGTATTAACATTAGGCAATAATAGAAATGTACCATAATCAAGAATGCTTCGAATGAGTGCATTGTAAAGTAGCTTCAACGAGTAAGGGTGAGCACCAGACACCACAGAGGCATCTTAGAATGTTGAGAGATTTTTCACATTTTGCCACAATGTAGTCACAATACAGAAAGTTTCGTACCTAAAATAATTCCTAAAAATTTTATACTATTTTGTGAACTAATTAAATTACCATTATAATAAATGTTAATAGGTGGAGGAAGCCTCGACCTTGTAAATAACACGGCAGTACTTTTATCAGGGGAAATTTCTAAGCCATTGGCATCCATCCAACATTTTAGATTCTTAAGGGAAGATGACAAGCAGTGACAAGATTGATCAATAGATTGATACGAATGATATAACAGTAAGTCGTCTGCATATTGAAGTACACTAACATTCAAATCCAGGCAAGATTTTAAATCATAAGTATAAATATTATAAAGAATAGGGCTCAGTACGGACCCTTGTGGGAGCCCCTTATTTACCACTCTATATTCATTTAAAAAACCTTCTAAATAAATATGACGATCTAATAAAGAATTCATAATAAAATTCGTAAGAATAACGGGTATATTTAATAATATTAGTTTTTTGTATAAAATGGACAAAATAACGTTATCATAAGCAGAAACAATATCTATAAAAGTGGCTACTACAGACTCATTGATGGAAAAAGCTAAATGAATATCGGTTACAAAAATACTCATACTATCTATGGTACCTCTCCCTCGCCTAAATCCAAATTGACTTTCACATAATAAATTATTATTCTCAGTATACCATTCTAGACGGTTTTTTACCAGATGTTCAGTAATTTTCATGAGAACAGAAGAGAGCGCTATAGGGCGGTATGATAGCACGGAAGATGAATTTTTACCAAGCTTCAATATTGGTAACACTAGTTGAGATTTCCACGAAGGAGGTATCTTACCTGTTATCATAATAGTATTTATCATGTTAAGGTAATAAAAAAGAATTTTATCTGTAGCATGTGAGACAAAAGAATACGGAATACCATCCATACCAGGTGCAGAATCTTTTACCTTAGCTAATACACTCTTAAGTTCAGTAATTGAGAAAGGGGGCATTTAAACCTGACAGATTATTTGAAATTTCAACAAAACATGGAAGCATGACATTTTCAGGGACAAACAGAGGAGCTAATTTATTTAAAAACTGCGTTTGCAAGTCATTAGGCAGTGATGTTGGAGAAGATTCTTTGAAAGCAGATCTAAATTTTCTGATATTTTGCCAGACTACAGTAGATGAGATATCAGGCGAGATTGATGAGCAAAATTATTGCCAGCTTTGAAATTTTTTCTTTTTAAATAATTTACGGGTTTCCGTAATGACAGTGGATAAATTTTCAAAGTTTTCATTGGAAGAAAATTGGGAGTACTTTGCTTCTGCTTGCTTGCGTCTTTTAATCGCGTCTGCACAATCTTTATCCCACCACGGTGGAGACGGAATAATACCTAAAGCTCCATTTTTGATAGGGAACGTATCGTTAGCAGTTTTAATAATTGCCTTAGAAAGAGCTTCCGCACATTCAGATGTATCGGCTGACGTTAACTCTGGAAACTGCAATATTTCTTTGTCTAAAGATTTTTTAAAGGTATTCCAATCGGCATCGGCTAATTTATATCTAAGGCGAGGAGAGCGGGGGATTGAGCGTGAAGTTTTAGTGGAAGGGAAAGAGACAATAATCGGATAATGATCACTACCGTATGAATAAGGAAGACACCTCCAGGATATCTGTGAAGCCAAATTACTCGAGCAGATAGATAAGTCGGGAGCACTAATACCATCATGAGGCGCAGACCGACGAGTACTACATCCAGAATTAATTAAACAAAGATTATGTCTATCTAATAAATCTAAAATCAAATTACCAAAATAATTCGATGTACTACCCCAAGAATGATGTTGACAATTGAAATCCCAAGTATAACAATAGGTTTAGGTATATTGGACAAAATATTATTAATTTCATTAAATATAACAGACGATGGGCGAGGAATATAAATTGAAACAAAACAAACATTATTTACAATAGCAGCAATTATAGAAAAATCATTGCTATGTGAAACAATGGGAAAATGTGAAAAATTCATGTTATGTTTAATGAGCAGGGCAACACCACCATACCCATCAAAACGGTCCTCACGAAGACAGGCATAGCCAGTAATGGTGTAAAAGTAACGAAAGAAAGCGTACCCGTATGTATTCATTCCTAGAAGAATGAGTACTCGTTACTTTCGTATCGTTACGTTACTCGTTACTTTTCATACCTGTATCTTAGGACACCGAATCGAGTCGTATTCCGTACCCTTACAGTATAACGTCACGGCATAGCTACATTCGTTATTTGTAGAATACATTTGTATACCAGCTACGTAAGGTGCATTTTTCACTTTACCGTATGTTGAACCCGATTTGTGTTAAAGTTATTCTAAATTTAGATTCATTTAATAGGTAACGTGTAAAACTACAAATGAATTATTAACAGAATCTACAAAATTTGCAATGGATTTATTATTTTAAAAATGTCGACAATGAGCTTATGTTATTTCTAATCTTAAACTTTGTTTACAAACGCAATATATTCAACAAACAGTAAAAAATTAACGACGAATTGCCAGATTATATTTTACTTATCAAACAAACATCGTTCTTTGTAACGTACATCTTTAAATACACAGAATAAGCGCACGAATGCATAATATATACGATCAGCAAACGTTATAGGCATCAACGTTACTTGTGTGAACTAAAACAGTGTAGGTACCCATAATACGAAACATGCGAGTAACGAAATGGATTCGTGAGTAACGTTTCGTTACTTCGTACTAAATGCTGCACCCGTTACTTAGTACCGAATACTAATGGTGTAAAAGTAACGAAAGAAAGCGTACCCGTATGTATTCATTCCTAGAAGAATGAGTACTCGTTACTTTCGTATCGTTACGTTACTCGTTACTTTTCATACCTGTATCTTAGGACACCGAATCGAGTCGTATTCCGTACCCTTACAGTATAACGTCACGGCATAGCTACATTCGTTATTTGTAGATTACATTTGTATACCAACCTACGTAAGGTGCATTTTTCACTTTACCGTATGTTGAACCCGATTTGTGCTAAAGTTATTCTAAATTTAGATTAATTTAATAGGTAACGTGTAAAACTACAAATGAACTATTAACAGAATCTACAAAATTTGCAATGGATTTATTGTTTTAAAAATGTTGACAATGAGCTTATGTTATTTCTAATCTTAAACTTTGTCTACAAACGCAATACATACACACAGTAAAAAATTTAACGACAAATTGCCAGATTATATTTTACTTATCAAACAAACATCGTTCTTTGTAACGTACATCTTTAAATACACAGAATAAGCGCACGAATGCATAATATATACGATCAGCAAACGTTATAGGCATCAACGTTACTTGTGTGAACTAAAACAGTGTAGGTACCCATAATACGAAACATGCGAGTAACGAAATGGATTCGTGAGTAACGTTTCGTTACTTCGTACTAAATGCTGCACCCGTTACTTAGTACCGAATACTAATGGTGTAAAAGTAACGAAAGAAAGCGTATCCGTATGTATTCATTCCTAGAAGAATGAGTACTCGTTACTTTCGTATCGTTACGTTACTCGTTACTTTTCATACCTGTATCTTAGGACACCGAATCGAGTCGTATTCCGTACCCTTACAGTATAACGTCACGGCATAGCTACATTCGTTATTTGTAGAATACATTTGTATACCAGCTACGTAAGTTGCATTTTTCACTTTACCGTATGTTGAACCCGATTTGTGTTAAAGTTATTCTAAATTTAGATTCATTTAATAGGTAACGTGTAAAACTACAAATGAATTATTAACAGAATCTACAAAATTTGCAATGGATTTATTATTTTAAAAATGTCGACAATGAGCTTATGTTATTTCTAATCTTAAACTTTGTTTACAAACGCAATATATTCAACAAACAGTAAAAAATTAACGACGAATTGCCAGATTATAGTGGTGGTCGTTGAATAAACGAACAGTTTTTTTCGACTGTTTCTTTGCCATGAACTAATAAACCAGTTTATAGTTGACTGATAAACATGTTTACGTATGAACGGCTTCGCGAAACGGTCGTCGTATCAACGAATGACACGAACGCGACGACTTGCGACTATTCGAAAGCGCCCGAATCGGCCCGAACTTGGAAGACGAGATCGCTCGCAAGGCTCACTACGCTTTTTACCCGCCCCGCAAACCTCACCGCCCGTAGGCGCGAGTCGAGCCGAAATCATAACGCATAGATAGATTGATTGCAATTCATTGAACTCTGCTATCTTGTGATGGGACTACCATTACATATTGAAGCGTCAATGTATATTGTACAATTAAACTGTTGTCTAATAAAATTCGTTGAAGTTTCGTTGTCCTTTACCAATGGACGATCAACGTACGTCATAATATAAACTAAACGTCTCGTCTCGTCTAAGCGTCTACGACGTAAACTAGTCGAAAATTAGACTGTTTATTCAACTAGTTTACCATCGACGATAAACGGTCTTGTTGCGTCGACTGTAAAATCGTCGACGACCCACTACTACCAGATTATATATTACTTATCAAACAAACATCGTTCTTTGTAACGTACATCTTTAATTTACAGAATAAGCGCGCGAATGCATATAATATATGCGATCAGCAAACGTTATAGGCATCAACATTACTTGTGTGAACTAAAACAGTGTAGGTACCCATAATACGAAACATGCGAGTAACGAAATGGATTCGTGAGTAACGTTTCGTTACTTCGTACTAAATGCCGCACCCGTTACTTAGTACCGAATACATACGGTTTGCTACAGTTCTACCGCATACATACGGTTTGCTACAGTTCTAATAGCCAGATAACCTAAAATTGAAATCTGGTTTAAGCCAAGTCTCCTGAATTGCTAATATAAATGGATTATATTTATTAATCAGATAAATTAAATCAGATTTCTTAGATATGATGTTGCGACAATTCCACTGAATTAGAATGTTTGTACTGTCCATTATCGTTTAGAAAGTGAGATTGAGAGATATCATTATTTATAAGGGCAGCGTTGGACGGTTGAATAAATTTTGACTGAGAGAGAGTATTAAGTAACATTATAATCAATTCCTTGATGGAGGCATTGGATAATTCTTCGTTTAACGGTTTAAGAGCTCATCCACTTGTGAAAGTCGTCATATCATAATCTCTAATAAGAGCTTTATGTGCCCCAATATCATAACCGCCAGTAGTTTTAACTTTTGGTTTAGGTTTGTTTATAACAGTTTTTTTGTATGAAGAAGTAACTGGTTGAGATAAAGAGGGAATAGAAGGAGAGTTAGATGACTTAGGCAAAATATTAGAAGTCAATAAAGCATCTGCATATGAAATTTTGGATATTGGGGCATGTTGTTTAGAGGCTTCGGAGTAAGATAAGCAACTCTTAGCCATAGTTTCTTTAATTGATTTTTGTCTTTGAAATTCAAGACATTTGTTACTTGTTGCCATATGATGACCTTTACATAGAACACATCGAATAACCTCTTCCTCCGTATTACAAGTGTCACCAATGTGGTCTAAACCACATTTGTAACATCTTGGACGAGATCTGCACTGAATTTTTACATGACCAAAACGACAGCAGTTAAAGCATTGTATTGTGGGATAAATGTATAGTTCTACAGGCAAAGCATTGTAGCACATGTATATATATTTTGGCAAAGTTTGACCATCAAAAGTTACAACTACTGATTCGGTAGGCTTCAGTTCTGTGACATTATTGACTGAAATTTTTCTTTTTAATCTCCTAACTTTGAGTATGTTGCCACAACCATAAGAAAGGTTGATGTTATTAATGATATCATCCTCTGTATAATCAGCAGGGATACCTCTAACCATAATGCCCATGCGTGTCACTAAGAATGATGGAATGAAAGCTTTGTAATTATTCTTATCAAGTAGTGGTGATTGTAAGAAATTATTAGCATCATTGTAATGTTGAAATGCAATAGAAATTCTATTTCTACCTATCCGTTTAAGGCTGCCATTAATAATATTTTTAAAAGAAATATTTTTTAAAAAATGACCAAATGTAACTGGATGCAAAGATATATTATCATCACGACATAATACTTTCTTCTGTACATGAACAATAAATGGTGAAATATCAGAGGGTTCATATGACAACCTTGCAATTGCAATTGATGGGGATGAGTTAGATTTTGGCTTACTATTACTCTCCAGTTTGGTGTATTTTCTATGTTATCAACATTTTGTTGGCACTGTGATTCAGACATGCATTCACAATGAATATCTTTTAATTTGCTAGTACCATGTTTGCGTCGTCGCTTGTTACAGTGCTTGCAAATATGCTGACGAGATGGCCTTTTACGTTTAATACCACTGATGCTGGAACAGTCGGTATCCATACTATCCGTGTTTGCAACATTGGTCAATGTTACATTGTATCCAACGTCGGGTGCGGTGCCCCCCGGATCATCCGGGGGATCCATATTAAGAAAAAAGACTTACCCAAATCACATATGAGATGAGCACTAACTACAGAAAATAAGAATATACAATTAAATGAACTATATGTACAATAATATTTCACAAAACCACCAGAAAACAATAGTTAATCAAAATTTACAAAAAACTCACGACAGCCAAACTCAAAGATTCCCGCGCTTCATATTGAAATTTACATTTTAAATGTATGTTTTTTTTTTGGTTTATTTTTTAATTTAATGTGTATTTTTTGAAGAAGATTTGTTTTGTTTTGATTTGTTTTTAATTCAGTGTATGTTACTGTTTTTTGTGATGAAAAAAATAACGATGTAATTTGATTGATCTCATATTAGTGGTAATCTTCAATAAATATGGCGTTAGTTGATAATTCATAAGGTTTTTGTGATAAATAAACGAAGTAATTGCATTGATTTCATACTAATAGTAATACTTTAATAAATGTGTAGTTAGTCGATTAATTCTTTCTTTTTGTTACAAATAAACGGTGTAATTTGATTGATCTCATATTAATAGTAATATGTACGTAAATAAATGTGCAGTTGAGTAATTCATTGGTTACCTTGCCTTATATAAATGTGAATATTTTTGATATGCGGGATCCCGCAAATACTGAGATCCCGTGGGATTGTAAATTCGTAATCCCGCAAATACCGGGATTGAATACAGGCTGCGGGATTGGAAGCCCTAGTACAAATCATCCCAGGAACATGTTGCCAGATTTTTATAGAAGATCGAGGAGTATAATTGGCCTGCAGTGTTTGCAGACTATGAGAAAGCCTTTGATTCTGTTGAAAGTGGAGCAGTGCTGCAGTCTCTTCAGCGATGCCAAATCGACTAACGATACATTAAAGTGCTGATGTATTTGTATAGAAACATTACCATATTGATTCGTATCCGCGATAAGAGTGCGAAATCGATCCAGTTGCAGAAAGATTTGAGTCAACGGGATGCTGACGATATCGTAGTCATGGTTGGATCCCTGGAGAACTATGCTAAATGGCCTCAACATGGTTTTCAACTAGTGGATTTGCCAATGAATATGGATAAGACGAACGCCATATTTAATGTCCATGTCATTTCTGTCTCAATTAGGAATGGGATTCTCGAAATTGTCAGTCGTTATATTTGCCAAACATTTAAGTTAGGTAAATCCGAGTTGGATTCGTCGTTCGTCGAACTCGGCTGGGCAGCGTTTGGGGAACTCTTAGGAGGATCTTCTCGTCTAATACTCCACAGTGTCTGAAGCAGAATTTTATAAACAACGTGTGCTACCAGCGATGATCTATGGCACAGAAACGTGGTCCCTAAATATCGCCCTCCTAAAAGTCGGCTCAAAGACGTTCAGCGTGCTATGGAGTGGGCTATGATTGGTATTTCTCTACATAAAATACGAAATACGGAAATTCGTAGAAGAGCGAGTATAACCGACATAGCCCGAAGAATTAGTACGTTTAAGTAGCAATGTTCGCTCGTTGAACCGACAACCGTTGGGAAAGAAAAGTTTTTTGAGTAGCGACTACGAATCGGACGACGCAACGTAGAACGACCCACACTTGGTAAACTGACAATATTTTAAAAGTTGCAGAGTACCGCTAAATGCAGGTGGCACAGGACTAGGGACACGATATCGAAACGAAAGTATCGATACTGGACTCATGAGTAGTATCGATGAAAAAGTGTCGTACTCAATAAAGTATCGAAACAAAAGTATCGTGATCGTATCAGTGATGAGTTTTTTTTTTTGGTATTTGTCCATCTGTTTTTCGAAGGTTCGTTACACTTTAACTAGATAGCGTTACCATAAGCATGAGCCGTAAGGTCAAGTTTAACATGGATACTTTGTACAATTTGTTCGATACGATACCTACCTAAAAGTACTCATTGAGTAATAGTATCGAATAGAAAGTATCGAGTACAAAAGTATCGGTATCGAAAGAAAAGTACTCGATACCTAAAAGTATCGATACTTTTTTCGTGTCCCTACACAGGACTGGGACATTTCCGAATGGTATTCTCGTGGGGAGAGAGCATTGTCCAATAGTGAACGTCTACCGGCTTATGGATGGCTGGATATTTTAGTTATTGAAATTACTTATATCCCTTACTTTCATTGCTGAAAAGCAGATGTTACTGAACAAAATAAATGTGTGCGTATTTCAATGGAGCGCAACTGCGGGTATATATAGTTTACAATATAATAATATATCCAATGATAAATGCGAAGACGGTACCTAAGTATGTATCAATAATCCTGTTAGCAATACAGGCGAATACTTCGTAGTGACTCCATAATGGCATTAGCCCCGTAAGCCATAAGAAATACAGGGGTGTATTATTTGAGATAACTATTTATAAAATGAAATGCGCAATGGCGTAATTGTTTAAGCCTAAATGATATCGACGACAAATTCTACCAAATTTGACTTGGTAAATGCGTAATTCTTTTTTTGATATAAATATTCCTTTTCTAGGAAAAATAATCTTAAGTGACTATGCATATTGGTAAAGTATTCCATTACACAAGGATTTATTCCTTAGATCGTGAATAATTGTCGTCAAAATCTAAACCAAGTGAAAAGTTACGACTCCAAAAGCCCTTTTAAATCATTAATCTCGTAATATGTGTACGAAAAACATGATTTAGGTATTTGCATGTGTCGGCACTTTCAGTAGCAATTCACTCATTCACTCACATCAGTTCACATACGTCCCACTGCTGGGCTCGAGCCTCCTCCACAATAGGAGGGAAATTGACCTACTATACTTCGCTGGTCAAACGTATTACTATAGGGTTTTATTTCAAGTTTTCCTTTTCTTACATAGATGTTATATGTATATTTTATCCCTTAGTCGTCTTTTACGACACCCACGGGCAAGAAATGGGTTGTGAATTGATTCTTATTAGTGGGTGTCGTACAACACGACTAAGGGATGTAATAAGCAGATAAGATCACTGCAAGAGAAGGAAAATTCAATATAAAACCTCAACACGTCCGAAGAATATGGTATAGCGGATCAATTATCTTACCGTTGGGCAGGAGTTCCGCGCCCAATAGGCGTATATGGACCGAAATGTATTGATATACTTAATCGTTAATATTCATTTCTAATTTATGCAAATACAAAAAGTATTGAAAAAAGTCATACTAACTCATACTACCAACATGACATATGCAATGCTATGGATTTACAATTAAGATTAACATGTTAGTGACGCGACACAAGAAGATAATTAGGTACTACATATAGCTATTCATAAATCGCCCAAATAGCTTTAAGAAATGTCCACTTTACAATTTTTCAACACGCTTGCTGCGTCACTTACATGATGACTTGCGATTATTTACTTTACCTATCTACCTTTTTTCGGATCGCGGCAGAAGTCACTCTACAGCAACATTAAGTACATAATTGCTCTTTTCGAAGTAGAAATGGAGTAGAAGTCGGCTGTTCAAAAGTTTAAATTTTGTAAGTCCCGTCGTATAAAGAAGAGTTCTATAAGTTTGAAGCTAATTTCTGTCCTTGGCATCGTATAGCTCTCGAATGGATGAACCGATTTTGATATATTTAGTAGAACCTACTGATTTGAGAGTGATAACCTTCACTCTGAGCTACTCTGATGATGGATCTGCAAGGTAGGCGATGAAATCCTGGACTGAATAGGCAGTCATAAGCATAAGCCTAAATTACTGCTATTAGTAAACCCATCAAATATGGACTTGACTTTAAAGTTTCTAATGTGAATAAGCAGCTATTGACTTTCCGGAGCCTAATAATTTGCAAATACGACCCTGTATAAAAATAATAATGTTCAACTAAGGTGAAGCTAAGATCTTAGATATGTAAAACTATATCTTATTATGAATATTGATTTTTCTAGCGACGTCATTACCGAGCCAGTATGCATATAAAAGATGCAGTGAGAATGGCGGCCTACGAGTAGCTTCCCCAGACTCGGCAGACCCACCGGTTTGCGAGATTGGTACACTAAAGACTGGAGTAGTTCGTCTAACGATTTTCTTCAGTATTTTTGTGTGTAACCATCTCGTGGCTTTCCTCATCAATTTTTGAGTAAGAATATATTTAAATTTGTGTATTTTTGAAAAAATCAAGTGCATTTCAATCAATTACAACTAAATATTAGACCTTCAAATTCATTAAGTGTATTTTAAAGTTAATATTTTATTTCACATCATCATTGTTTAGCCTTTCGCCATTCAATATTGAAGATGACCTATCTTCCCTCACAAATGAGGGAATACTAGTGAAATCACCACGTTTGGGAGCCTGGTTGGCAATTGCAGCAAAATGTTAATACGATTCATAGAAAAGAGCTGGTGCCAATGTCCGTAGGGGTCTCACCTTTAGCCGATTTATATTCTTCAGTTGTATTCTTATCCCATCACCACACGAAAAATTTTAATTTTATTTCCTATTTCTATTTAGGTTAAATTATACCGAAGATGTCCTTGACCATGGATCCAGGGCCAGGTATGGCCGCGCTACAGGCGTGGGGCGGCCAAGTTGCAGCCTATGGAGCATCTAACCAGACTGTCGTAGACAAAGTACCACCAGACATGCTTCATATGATCGATCCTCATTGGTAAGACATCAAAACATTTAAACGGAAACGTACCCAAATTATGTGACTCATTTAGCTAAGGAGGCCTTCAAAAATACCATTCATGGTCACAGGGGTGGGGGTGGGATCGTAGACTTTCGTCACATGCTCATCATCACAGCTCATATACATCCCACTGTAGGACTCAAGCCTTCTCCACAATGAAAGAGAAATTGACCTATTATACCACACTGGTCAAACGTATTGGTATGGAGTTTCATTTCGAGTTTTTCTTTTCTTGCATTGATGTTATAGGCATATTATATCCCTTAGTCGTCTTTTACGACACCCACGGCAAGACAGGAGTGGTGAATTGTATAGTCGCGCGTCGTCGTCATGTAATCAACTTATATCCAAACACTTTTCAGTGTTCATGGTCACGGGAGGGGTGATGGGACCTAAGACCTCATGAAAGCTATTATTATTTTAACCTATTGTTTTCCATAAAATATTTAAAACTTTATGATTTACTTCGCCAAAAGTAGTGGAAGTAGGTGCTTGACATATACGGAAGGGTACGGGTTAAAGGTTGGTAAAAAAAATGTTTCTCATATTGCAAGTACGTACTTTACCTTTAGTGTTAAAAAACTATACAAAACTAAACAATTTGTATACAGGTACCAGTTTCCTCCAATGAACCCATTGTGGCATGGACTATTGGGTTTCACGATCGGTGTACTCGGATTTATTTCTATCACTGGTAATGGCATGGTCATCTACATTTTTATGTCCACCAAAGTGAGTATTGGTCATATCTATAATTAACTGCAAATATATTCTAGTGGTCTAGATAAACATATCTATCATGGTTAGAATGTAGGTGCTACTCCTACGATGTGCGAAGCATTCATGATTATTTTGAATCACAAGTGTGTGATATATTTTAAAAGTTTTTTTTTTCTTTTACTACACTACTGTTGTCATTAAAATAAATGGATATAGACTAGAGTAGGGATTCTCAAAGTGTTTGCCGCGGAACTTAGGGGTCCCGTAGAATAAACATCAGGGTTCCGCCAAAATTAAATAGCTTTTAATTTTAGTAATTAGTCTGTGAAACGGTTGCAAATATTATTTTTAAATAGCGCCAAATTGGTGATGAGAAGAACTCATTACTATTATGTAAGTAGAAAGATAGCAAGAATTAGGTCTCAATATAGCATAGAACCGTTCATTATTTGATATGGGGTACCAAAAAGTAAAAGGTATTCAATTGGGGTTCCGTTATCTTTAAAGTTTAGGAACCCCTGGACTAGAGGTACATTACTGATTTATTATTACCATGAATTAATTAATAGGTATTTTTGTTTAATAATTTAAAACGATCATAATTCATATTTTTAATTTTACTTCCTAATTGAAATTGCTACCAAGAGCAATGTTAAAAATGGAATTGGCTTGAAGGTACTCAAGATAAATTCATTCAAATACATAATTGTAAAAAATCCAGTTTTTTTTGTTTCTTTATTGCTTTATTTCGAATTGATGACAGCATTTAGCATGCTACATAAATCGGAACTATGCATGTTGATTCTACAATCTAAAGAAGGTAGTAATTGATTTTGTTGGAGAAAATAATTATTAATTAGTACGTATTAGACATAATTAATATCTATTATCTAGGTATACGTAGGTATTGTTACCCATCCCCCAGAAATGCCTTTCAGTGTTTTATAAATATTTTTACAGAGCCTCAAAACTCCGTCTAACTTACTGGTAGTGAATCTTGCTTTCTCCGATTTCCTTATGATGTGCGCTATGTCGCCGGCAATGGTCGTTAATTGTTATAACGAAACATGGGTTTGGGGTGAGTATTCCAATCATTTATTTATTCTTTCTTAAAATAACCTACTTATTACTATAAACTAGCTAGTTTTCCTGCTGTAAATTTGCCACCGGCTCGGAACCATGAGCTGAGAAGATTCGGGAAGAAACTCAGTGGGCTCGTAATTTTTAAATAACTTCTTTTAAATAAAATTGTATGAATACTGTCGTGTGTTGTATGAATAATACTTGTCAAACATGTAATATGTTTGGCAAGTATTAGTTCCAATGTGACCTCTTACGTAGGATACATTTTTAATTTCAAGATATAAAAACAATACATATATTGTTATACCAGATCCTACAAGCGATACGTAATCACGAGTTAACTAACAAAGCAGCCATCACTCCCCTCAACCACATTGGAGATGAAGGAAGACATGTCTACGTAAATTTGACAGGTCGTTTGGAAGCCAATTTGCTTATACGGCTGCACCGTAACTAGCCTTTTATGTGTCTGGTGCAAATTGCCATTGCGGCGACCCTTTGGTCGGCTATGTTCCAGACTATGTATAGTTCGGTAAACTATGGGCTCCTGTGCCGGGCATAGATTACGGTCCTTACAGTTCTGATAATGTCACTAGGGATAACAATGCATATGTATTAATAATGCATAGATAATAATGCATATATGTATTATTATCTATGCATTATTAACATATTATCATTATTATCTTATTAATTATTATCATTATCATCTTCGTCAGCCAATCTAGGCTCTGCTACTGACCACAGGCTTTCTCCATCATCGGGGCAAAAATATGGATATTCATGTTCCGAGTTTTCATTGGTATCACTGGTTACATCCCTTACGTCTTTGCCGAAAAAAAGAGAGTGAAATTACATCCTTATCATATAGACTACGTATATTTATATTATTTTATTTATTATTTTTGTATAGGTCCGTTTGCATGTGAAATTTACGCCTGCTGTGGTTCGCTATTCGGGTGTGCCTCGATATGGACCATGACATTGATCGCCTTCGACCGTTACAACGTTATCGTAAAGGGTATCGCTGCGAAGCCAATGACCAATAATGGTGCTCTACTGCGCATACTTGGCATCTGGACCTTTTCCCTTGCATGGACTCTCGCTCCTTTCTTCGGCTGGAATCGGTAAATTCTTGTCAACAAATCATTTTTAAACTTAAAATATATACCTATTTTTATTAGCGACATTATGCACATTAGTGTAATCAACTTTGAATCTCTAATATTGACAAAAATCTGTTACTAAGAGCTTGTTAAAATTTTAATAAGTTTTTAAAAAGATAGTCCAACCAATCAAGAGCTCTCTTTATGACTTAACTTTCAACGATATACATTCTGCTTCATGATTTGGTGAATTATATCGATAAATTAATAATATCTACTACCAAGAACTGGAGTAGCCAAGTTTTCATTTCGAGGGGAGTCTAAGAAAAAAAGAACACCAAAAACATCCATAATATAAAATGTCTTGTTATAAATTGTTTTTCTGATTATGAAAATTTAAGGGGACTTGAACCCTCGAAACCATCCACTGCCTACGCCCGTGCTAATAAATAAATAACTGCTTAACTGACGTGTTTTTTAAACTTACTTATATCATGAACTATTATGACTTACTGGCCACTACTACATTATTAAAAAAAAAATTGTTTATTAGGATCGTCGTCGTTTCAGCTCATAAATGTCCCACTACTGGGCTTGAGCCCCCTCCCAAATAGGAGGGCAATTGACCTACTATAACATGCTGGTCAGATATGTTAGTGTAGGGTTTTATTTCGAATTTCCCTTCTCTTCCATAGATCTTATATGCATATTATATCCCTTAGTCGTCTTTTACGACATCCATGGGTAAGAAGTGGTGAATTGTATTCTTACTCCGTCACCTCACAGAAATTAAAAAGGTAGGGTAATTAAAAAAAAGTAGTACATGGTGAATCCATATCTATTGTAAAAGTAAGCACGTCCCAGAGTTTTATTACAAGCCTGGCATTTTATACTTATTAGATAAAATAAAAATAATTTATTACGTTTAACTTATAATATATATATGTTCAACAGTTATGTGCCAGAAGGAAACATGACTGCTTGCGGAACTGATTATTTGTCAAAGGATTGGTTTAGTCGCAGCTACATTCTGATCTACTCCGTCTTTGTATACTTCATGCCTCTTTTGCTGATCATTTACTCTTACTTCTTCATTGTCCAGGTAATTCAAATGACATGATCGCTACCTTATTAAAATAAACTATTAAGACCGAAGTTATGTAGTACAATCGTGTAATAGTAGAATTGTGTTAATCAATAAGAGAAGTATAAATATGACGAATCAAGTGGAATACCTCATTATAACAACATAATCAAAGCTATTCATAGCATTCACTCTTGTTCCTTAATTTAGTTTCAATTAATAAAGCTTTAAATTAAGACACTATAAATACCTAATACATAATTATAATAAAGATCTTAATACACATGTATTATCTAGGCTGTAGCGGCACACGAAAAAGCGATGAGGGAACAAGCGAAGAAAATGAATGTAGCTTCTCTCAGATCTTCCGAAGCGGCAAATACCAGCGCAGAATGTAAACTAGCAAAGGTTTTTTTTTTCTTAATTTCTATTATATATAAAAGCAAGAATCAGAGTATAAAGATTTATATATCTTTATAATCTGATTCAAATTCTTCACTAATCTTATGGTTTTCATACTCACCATTCCATCATCATCATCATTTCAGCCCATACACATCCTCTGTTGGGCTCGGGCCTCCTCCATCATGGGAGGGAATTTGATCTACCTACTATACCATACTGATCAAACGTGGTAGATGGTTTCGTTTCGAGTTTCCATCTCTTGCATCGATGTTATCTGCATATAAATATCCCTTAGTCGTTTTTTACGATACCCACGAGCAAGAATAGGGGGCGGTGAATTGTATTCTTACTCTGTTACCATATGGAGTGGAGCACAGCCTCGATGAGGAGATCCGCCGCCGGCGACTGGGGCGGCGCAGGCGCAACTACCTGCGCCTCATGCCGCCCTAGCCGAGGCCGCGGGTGACGTGACCGGGGATTAGTCCGTCATCCGCCGAGAGGCCGACCGCGTGAGGAAAGACCAACGTCCTCCCCGAGGGGGGGACGTCGGTCGATGGGAGGGTACCCCACGTAGGGGGTATTCCGTCGGGCCGACCACTGACGACAAGTAAACCTGCTCCGGTGGTCGGCCCAATGACGAAGGCGAGGTGGTTTTCGGGTGGGTTGCGGTAGTTGCGTGCTTAAGCCCCTCTGTCGCCCCGGACGGAGTGGTGCGGAGGCGCGCCGACCGCAGCCCACCCACAAAAAAAAAAAAAAAAAGAAAAAAAAAAAAAAAGAAATGGAAACACATACTCATCTTTTTGTATTTTTGATACTCATATTTATTGTATTTTATTTTAGGTGGCTTTAATGACTATCTCACTATGGTTTATGGCATGGACTCCGTATCTCGTGATTAACTATACTGGCGTTTTTGAGAGTGCACCAATAAGCCCACTCGCTACCATCTGGGGTTCCCTCTTCGCCAAGGCTAACGCTGTCTACAATCCTATAGTTTACGGCATCAGGTCTGTATAATAACAATGTTTATATTCATAGTACAGTAAAACCTCGATTAACCGGACTAATTGTTGTCGTTAGGCATTCGGATAATCAAAAATCCGGATAATCGATGGTATTTTTTTTTTAACCTAACCTCCTTTGATTTTGTAAATATATTTTAGGCACATATATTTTTGTATGCACATATTTTAGGCGTTTATTAAAAGACGAATACATATGCCGCAGGCTACGTACGTCAGTTCGGAGTAACAATTACTAACTAAAATAATGACAAAACGCGTGGGGCAGTGATCCAGCGGGACGCTGACGGGACAGGCAATTGCAGACACGTTCATGCTTGCATAAATTCAATTTGTAGGTATAATACATAGGTCGCGGGTGGTAGTCCAGATAATCGCGCATCCGTATAACCGAGGACCGGATAATGGCTGGATATGGTAATGACCTGTAGTGGTAGGACCACACTTGACAGTTGTCTACAGCCACGAGCCGGTCCATCCGGGGTAGTACTATACTCTCGCAGTAAATCGACGCCTAACTAGTAGCAATTTGTTATTGCGCTTCGTTTCAAATTCAAATTCAAATTCAAATTATTTTATTATGCATAAACCCTGAGAGGGCACTTACATATTGTCAGGTTTACAATTTCCAAAAAAAATATACTACCACCGGATCGGAACGCGACCGCTACTGAGAAGATCCGGCAAGAAACTCAGCGGGCTTGTCATTATTTTTAATTTTTTTTTTTTCTTCTTACTAGTTATACAATTGTGTACATGTTTTGTAAGAACAAGCTCCAGTGTGATGCCCTTCGAACCGCAAGACACTTAATATAATTTAAACGATTATGGCTGGACCAGATCCCACAAGCGGCACCCGATCACGAGTTAACTACTAGAGCAGCCATCACTCCCCTCAACCACTCGTTTAGTGAGCGAGGGAGCCGGCAGTCCAAGTTTATGATGATGTTTGCGTGTGGTGGGTTTTGATGATGCCTTTAGTATCACCGAATCTCATAGCACGCATTCCCTCTCCCTTCACTATCTTTACGGTAGGCAGCAGGCAGCAGCCTAGCTAAATTCTATGAGCGGCGACGTCATTTACCATCAGATGTAGTGTTTGCTCATTTTCCATAGTTTGAAATAAAAAAATTTGATTGTGTGGTTTTATGAAACCACGGTAAAAGTGAAACATTTTTTCGCATTACAAAAAAATAGCAACATTTACATTAAACACTGATAAACGCAAACAAATAGCGTGGAGCACTGGCACAAATGAGTAATAATAGTCTATACACTACACGGTCAGCTGATGCGAACCATAGGCGCCGCCATATTGGCCTCAGCTGCTCTGTCGAGCGCCTTTCACTTTACCCCTACTCCGCGACCGACCGTCACGCGACATGCAATAGATGGACGAAAAAGTTTGCGGCGATGTAATAAGTTTCACTTTATAAAAATATTGTACTAAATATTGAATCGTATGCTTTGTGTTGGCGGCTACGAACAACCCTTACATAATTTGTAGATGTCGTAAAAGACGACTAAAAACCTTACATAGTCCTGGGTCAATTCTATCTGATGGCGATTGGTCAGTACATTTACATTCTCAAGGAGGATTGACTTCAGGCAGGCAGGTCATAAAACTATTGTAATACGTAGGATGGAAGAGGAGTACTTAGATATTGGGTTGACCGATCGAGTAATTGTAGTAACAGCAGGTTTATGATAATTATGATTAAATATTGAATAGTTTTCGTGTGGTGACGGAGCAAGAATACAATTCACCACTCCCTATCTTGGCCGTGGATGTCGTAAAAGACGACTATGTTATATAATAAGTATATAACATCTATGCAAGAGAAGAAAAACTCGAAACAAAACCCTATACCAACCCGCCTAACCAGCGTGGTACAGTATGTCAACTTCCCTCCCAATATGGAGGAGGCTCGAGCCCAGCAGTGGACGTTTATGAGCTGTGATAAAGAATGAAATTGAATCGTTTGTTGGTTATATAAAATTATAATTGGTTGTTATCATTGATATGAATTACATAATTTGAACATTGAATTACATAACCTGAAATTTTGCTAATTTTGTTTAACAATGGAAGAAACTCGGTTTTTCTTATGTCGCCTTTACGAGTACTGGGCAAAATATATTTTTTTTGTTTTTACACTATCACCATGTTGACTAAGTTGATAATTTAAGATGCCATATAGATTACTATATATAGAGGCGGGTTTTGCAAGCGATATATTGGACTCATCACCATATCTCTGGAACCATAAGGCGTACAGACTTGAAATTTGGCAAAAATATTCCTTTCGTCGAGTAAAGGTCAGCTAAGAACGGATTTTACGAAATTCCATCTGCAAGGGGTGTTGCGGGGGCTTTAACAATAATATACATATAAAGGAACAGGGTGAGCCGAAGCTACTGAAGCTAGAGAAATGAAATTTGGACCGTAGTTTCATTTTGTGATGTAGGCACCCACTAAGAAAGGATTTTTTGAAATTCTACCCCTAAGGGGGTGAAATGCAACGGTAAAGTCTGTATGGAAAAAAAAATTTTAGCTATTGTCTTCAAATTAAGCACAAATACTCTTTGATATAAATAAATAAACACGTGTTTCTGCGTTTATCCATTTTCATCCTTGAAAGGTGTAAAATAGGTAGAAAGATATCAGTTTACTGACTTATCACAGAGCCGAAACTACTGAAGCCAGAAACATGGACTTTTGGCATTAGTTTCTTTGCGTGACGTAGAAACCCATTAAGAATGGATTTTTTTGAAATTCAACCCCTAGGAGGTAAACCACAGTAACAAAGTTTGTATAGGGAGAAAAAAAAAATCTACATCGATTTTCTTCAAATTCTCTACAAATACTATTTAATAAATATAAATGAACACGAGTTTCAGAATTTCTTAATTTTCACCCTCTAAGGGTGTAAATAGGTATGAAAAAGTTGGCCGACTAACTCATTAACGCCGAGCTGAAACTACTGAAGCTAGAAACATGCAATTTTGACTGTAATTTTATTTTGTGACGTAGGGACCCATTAAGAAAGGATATTTTGGTATTCAACCCCTAAGAGATGAACCGCAGTAGCAAAGTTTGTATGAGGAGACAAAATTCGTCACCGATTTTCTTTAATTTTTGCTTAAATACTCTTCGTTCATCATTTGTTTCATCATTACAACCCTTATACAACCCACTGTTGGGCTCGAACCTCCTCCATTACGAGAGGGAAATGACCTACTATACCACGTTGGTCAAACGTGTTGCCATAGGTTTTAGTTTCGAGCTTTTCTTCTCTTGCATAGATGTTGTATGCATATTATAATCCTTTAGTCGTCTCCTATGACAGTCAGGGGTAGGAGAGCGGGTGGTGAATTGTATTCTTATTCCGTCATCACATGGAAAATACTCTTCAGTAAAAATGAATAAAGAGCATCTGTCAATTTTTACCTTCTAAGGGAACTAGGTAAGGTGACTGAAACCGAAGCGAAGCGAGGGCGGGTTGCTAGTATATATATATACATACTAGCAATCCGCCCTCGCTTCGCTTCGGTTATAGGTTATAGTCGTTTTACCCGCGTGGTACCCGTTCCCGTGGGAATACCGGGATAAAATATAGCCTAGTTTACGCCCTGATATTATAGCTTTCCATTGGTGAAAGAATTTTTCAAATCGGTCCAGCTGTTTTGAAGATTACCCGGAACAAACAGACAGACAGACAGACAAAAAATTTTTAATTGCTGTTTTAGGCATAGGTGTCGTGCAAATAACCGTGTGAGCATGAAAAAAGCCTATTATTTTGACATTACAAACAGACACTCCAATTTTATTTATTGGTATAGATGTATATGTATATACATATGTTTGAAATTAAGTAAGAATACTTACGTAACATAGAACTCTTCTTTAATTGTCATGTTTTTTTTTAATTTGCAGCCATCCTAAATATCGTGCTGAACTTTACAAGAAGTTCCCCTCGCTCTCGTGCCAGGCATCACCTGATGAAAGTGGTTCGTTGGCTTCCGGAGCTACCGCCGTCTCCGAGGAGAAACCCGCTGCGTGAAGGAAACCTTAAAATTGGACAGTATTGCAAAATTCTACGACGACCAAGCATCTCAACTCACTGGACACGATATTATGCCGATGCGATGCAATTCAATATTTTTTATAAGCAAACATTTTTTGTACAAAGCTAAAAAAATAAACTCAGCCACAGAGCGTGTGCTGGTTGCAAAATATTCAACGTGCCTATAGAAATCGACACTTGCGTATTTTGAGTTCACGTTTTGTGTATCGAGTTGAACTTGCACACTTTTCTTATACCTTAAACGTGCTTTAAACATAAGTCGACGACATATGGAAAAATATAAAAAAAATCTTAATGAATTATATGTCGCCAGACTACCCTTATCCATGAGACTGCTCCTCTTAGTTAAGCAATGCTGTAGCTATGTTTATATCAAAGGGTGAGATTACGTAGACACAGTTGAATAAACTTAGCAAATGGTTCAAGACCACATCAAAACTTGTTTGATTTTTTTTCTATATACTTATCCGTGTGGTGACAAAGTAAGAATACAATTCACCACCCCCTCTCTTGCCCGTGGATGTCGTAAAAGACGACTAAGGGATATAATATGCATATAATATCTATGCAAGAGAAGGAAATCTCGAAATGAAACCATATACCAATACGAGTGACCAGCGTGGTATAGTAAGTCAGTTTCCCTTCCATAGTGGCGGAGGCCCGAGCCCAATAGTGGGACGTGTATGAGATGCTAAGCTGATGATGATGATAGATACATACTAATCTACATCATCATCATCATCACAGCTCATATACGTGCCACTGCTGGGCTCGGGCCTCCTCCACAACGGGAGGAAAATTGACCTGCCATACCACGCTGGTCAGTTGTATTCGTATAGCGTTTTATTTTGTAGTTTTTCTTCCCTTATATAGATGTTGTATGCATATTATAATTCCTCAGCCGCCTTTTACGACTCCCATGGGCAAGAAAGGAGGGACTACATATGTATATCCATCTATATAGGTATCTATTATTTAACTTTTTTTTGTGTGTGTTTACCTGTTAACTGCATAGCTTTGACAGCTTGACGCGGACTATGGGTGAGTGTTGAGGGCCCCCTCAACCCGTTAAAAATATGCTAAGCGACATTACCCCAGGGCACACGTCGAGAGGAGAGGGTACCTAGCAAGGTATTCCGTCGGGCCGATCATTGAGGACAAGGAACTCGGCACCGGTGGTCAGCCGGTGGGTTATGGGTCCGCGCGCTGTCCTTTCATCGCCCCGGGCGGAATGGACGACGTGTGTGCTGACCATAGCATAATATAAAAAAATAGCCTGTGTGGTACGAACCTCAGCTTGGGGCGTTGCTGGAGGCAATGTGGATATTACAGAGCCGCGGATATTTAGGTGATATGGCCTCTCGAGCCCTGTACGCTCTTGGTTGTGCAAGTGTTATAAATAGTGGTTCTCGTCAAGAACTTGTAAGTTGAAGGCTTGTAGGAAACCCCCTCAACCATTAATGGATTAGGGTGTCTCATGGCCTATCTGGGCGGCGTCTCTCACCGTTTCCAATTAGGCTAAATTGCGAAAGACGCAGAGAGCCATGGCGGCGAGAACAATACGAAGATACCCTACGGTGTCTTGGACTGCAGCCACACTGCTGACGGGTGATCCACCCTGGTCGCTACAGGCTAGGGCGCTTGCAGAAGTCTACCGACTCTGCGCTGCGGTGCGGGCCAGAGCTGCACGTATCACCACAAGGGGACTAAGTAGGGTAAGAGAAACCGCCCGAAGGACAGTTATCCGGCGCTGGAGGGAGGAATTGGAGTCCCCTGTAGCAGGGCGGGAGACTGTAAAGGCGATTGCGCCCCACTTCGAAAAGAAAGCACCGCAACCTGACCTTCCGAATGACGCAGGTACTTACCGGACATGGGGTCTTCGGTATGTACCTGCATAGAATCGGACGTAAAGAGGCCCCCGGATGCCATGAGTGTGGCGCGCCAAATGATGATGCGCGTCACACCCTGGAGGTGTGTCTCGCCTGGGGGCCTCAGCACCACGACCTGTCAGCGGTTATAGGAACGGACCTTTCGTTGTTGATCATCACAACAAAGATGCTCGACAGCGACAGGTGCTGGTCGTCGATGGCCTCTTTCAGGGAGGAGGTCATCGCTCGGAAGGAAGCCGCGGAGCGGGCACGTGAGGCGCTTGCGTCCGCTAACTCGCTTCGTAGGCGGCGACCAGGGAGTGGGAGGCGCCGATACGCGCATCTCCTCCCACCGCCTTGAATTACGACGGGACGTGGCCCGACGGCCTTGCGTAGAAGTGCCGGGGATGGAATGTCACTAGACAATCTCTCCGGCACTCCTTAAAAGCGCGGAAGGGACCGCTGTTGGTTTTAGTTGGTATTCCGGTTGCATAGATGACCGGCGAGTTCCACACACCCCCTCGTCTGTTACCGGCGGGAGATAGTGCGTAAATTGCATTTCCACAGCGTTAAAAAAAAGGGTGTCTCATGGCAAAGTCAAAGTACCTCCTCAATCACACAGTATACGAATTTTTCAATTCGAACAGTTAGTTCTTGAGATCAGCTCGTTCAACCAAACAAACTTTTCAACTTTATATTAATCTAATAACTTTTAACGAGAATTTTTTTATAGTATTACTATACATATATTCAGAAGAGAAGGAAAATTCGAAATAAAATCCTATACCAACATGTCTGACCAGCATGGTATAGTAGGTCAATTTCCGTCCCACAGTGGAGGAATGAAATGATGATGATGATATATTTTTTCTTCGATAATCATCACCCTGGTCTTATCCCAATTACTCGGGGTCGACTCAATATGTACTCTTCATTCATAGTCATTATTCATTATTTCAACTCATATACGTCCCACTGTCGGGCTCGAACCTCCTCCACAACAGGAGATAATTCGACCTACTACACCACGGTGGTCAGACTGGTATAGGGTATTATTTCGAGTTTTCCTTGCCTTGAGGTATTGATAGATGTTATATGCATATTATCCCTTAGTCGTGTTTTATATCTCCATGTTACTTCAGAGTCCTCGCGAGACTACGGGAGAAGCCTAGTACTGAATATAATATAATACCAACTCTTGACATTTGCACGTTTCCACCAAAACCCTCGGAGTTCCTGCTATTTAGCTTCAACCTATACAATAGCATAATACCGTTTTGGTCACATCCACAGATAGCTATAATTTATTACCCTCATATCTATCGTTGCTAGGCAACCGCAATATACAAACAAAGCCTCAAACATATGTTACAAAAACAATGGCCCCGTTTTGTCATTTCTTATCAAGTAAGCGCTTCAGTGCATTACATTTACGACTAAGGCAAAAATGAGTTACACTACAAAATAATTACAATATTAGAGCCATGGCATGTAAAACGTCATTTGAACTACACCATCATTTTCCTAAATTGGCGGAAGAATCTGGTTTTACTTTCAACACACATCGTCCTAGAATCCATATAGATTGGAACAAAATTAGTGAGTATTAGTTATAAGCCTTTCAAATAAAATAATCTATCATAATTCAAGAATATAGCAAAATATAGCAATACATAAGTTATTAATAGCTGTACAATAACTAGCTATAGTAACCTAACCTCTACATCAAATAATCCTATCAGCTCGTGTACGTTCTACTGGAATTGTGATCCCGCCACAATACAGTGGAAATTGACCTGCTATAACCACGCTAGTTGAACAGGTTGTTATAGAATTTTTTTTGAGTTTTTCATCTCTTGAATAGATGTTGTATGCATATTATATGATATATCCCTTAAAATAGTCTTCGCCGATAACCATAGGCAAGATAGAAGGAGGTCAATTTTATTCTTTTTCCCCAGCGGTAGTCGGTTCGTCGAGCGATGTGGCCTGCCTATTGCCAATTCAGCGTGCTAATTCTTCGTGATATGTCGATTATACCCGTTCTTCTGCGGACTTCCGTATTCCGGATTCTATCTCGCAGAGAAATCCCAAGTATAGCCCGCTACATAGCACGCTAAGCGACTTTGAGCCATGTTATGAGGCCTACATTTAGGGACCACGTTTCCGTGTCGTAAGTCATCACTGGAAACACACAGTGGTCGTAAACCTGTGTTTTCAGACACTGAGGTATGTTGGATGAGAAGATCCTCTTAAGTTTCCCGAACGCTGCCCAACCGAGTTGGATTCGTCAGCTGATCTCTTTCTCGATATTGGATCTACCTAACTGGACTGTTTGTCCTAGGTTAACATAATGATCGACAACTTCGAGAATCGCATTGCCAACTAGGACCGGTACAGGAATGACATGAACAGAAGAGCAAGTTTCCAGACCGGAGGATTATCGTGACCTCGCCCTCTCTTCGCACTTCTGATATCCTACAATGTCCCAGCGGATTTTGCTTAATTTCTCTTCCAGCTCGATGACCCTCTCGTCAGTCCTAAGTGTCCGAATGTTGTGTGTTACCAGGGCCAAGGGTTGTTTTGATTGGTAGCCGCATCGCTGCCGGATATTCTTCGCACCCCCCGGCTCCACGATTACCAGGCTCGCCACCAAAATGAGCCCGTAGGGTACCGGAGCTGCCGTGACTGGGGGCCATTTTTGTTTTGTTCGTCATTTCATGCGAGGATATTGCCATAATCGCCACGCTTGGCAGGCGGGTTGACGATCGCAGTAAGATGTTATATATTTCCTAGGAGGGAGCTGCTGCCCACTCTCTTGGTGAAACCGCAGCCGATTTTAGGACTCCCACGGGCAAGTAAGGGGTGGCGATATATGTATTCTCAACCCGTCGCCACACGGGCAACAGTATATAAGTAGGTACACAAAAAATATCAAATACAATCATCAAGGTCAAGAGCAACGATTATAACTCAATGCTTCGCTCACGGCGAGACCTGCGTCCAACAGTATACGCAGATGGGGTAATCAATGAAAAATTATAGGTAATTATCTAATTATATATTTAACTTTTTTACAGGACTGATAGATATAGATAGCTTGATAAAAGAAAAAAAATTTGTCATTATCGAACAGCATCTGAATGATGTAAGAATTTATTATTTTTAAATTTTACTCTTAAATAATCTTTATATATATATATATATATTAAGGTGGGCCAAAAAAAAACTTTTAATTTTTTTTTCTTAGCTACTACGAAAATATCGTCCAAGATGACGAAAAGAAATCCTGGTAAAGTTTCAGCCCTTAATATTAATATTAAGAGGTCGCTCATTGTGATTTTTGATTTCCCATTTAAATAACATAGGAATTATTTTTTTTATTGTTTGGATTTTTGATGCACTCGTACGAATTAATATCTCGTAAAAATCAACCAACCTCAAATAGTTGAGGATAACTTTTACAATTTCTTATACTCTATCACAAAATAATGACTCGAAAACATGAAATATCTTAGTTTTCGTAAATCTTATCGAGTTTTAATAATTTCGTGTGATTCAGCACGATTCAAATAAAAAGCGTTAAAATGACATTTTGTAATAACGTAGTTGGCAGTACTGTAAAGATTATAAATTTGATTACCTCAAATAAATGTTAATTCGTTATTTTAAGGCAACTTATTACTTTTTTGTATTTTACCGCTAAAATCACTGAAGTTGTCGATCATAGCGCCACTTCTATGGCATTATTTACATGTAATCAAAAAAAAAACTCGATAAGATTTACGAAAACTAAGATATTTCATATTTTTGAGTCATTATTTTGTGATAGAATATAAGAAATTGTAAAAGTTATCCTCAGCTATTTGAGGTTGGACTTTAACCTCGAATAACTTTTAAACGAGTCAATTTAGCAAAAAATCATTTCAAAACTTTTTTGTAGATCGTTAAATTTCCTACAAGAATATGTATTGATTTTTACGAGATATTAATTCGTTCGAGTGCATCAAAAATCCAAACAATAAAAAAAATAATTCCTATATTATTTAAATGAGAAATCACAAATCACAATGAGCGACCTCTTAATATTAATATTAAGGGCTGAAACTTTACCAGGATTTTTTTTCGTCATCTTGGACGATATTTTCGTAGTAGCTAAGAAAAAAAAATTAAATTTTGTTTTTGGCACACCTTAATATATATATATATATATATAGTTCTTGTGTACGTGTGTATGTCAATGAACTCCTCCTAAGCGGCTGGACCCATGTTGATGAAATTTTTTGTGTGTGTTCAAGGGGATTCGAGAATGGTTTTGATTCACAATTGGACCCGTTAGGGGGCGCTGCTGTCGATTTCAAGGAGAATTCTTTTTATTTTATTTGAACAGAACAACATCTGTTGGGTCAGGTGGTATACGCATAATAATTCTGTGTCTATAATCATCATCATCATTATCATTCTGTTTTGGAAATAGTTTTACGACTGGCCTTCTGCCTGACGTCAACTTTCCTTGGGAATGTAGTTGTTGACAGGATGACATCAGATAAAGAAGAAGTGGCTTTTAGTTGTTTTTTACGACAGCCACGGGCAATATAAGGGTTTGGTAATATTCGTAGTCGCCACTTCACAGCAATTGCATCTATCTATATGGATAAGTCAAATTACGCTATTGTAACATATAAAGCACACGTGGCTGTCAATCAAATTAATTTGATGAGGTAAATACTAGTACCTAGTTGTTATTTCATTTACTCGAATACTACATGTTACTTTCTTTTACCTATTGTGGTACTTGAGTGTCATTTTGTACTACGTCCTAGTCCTACAGATAACTGTTATTCCAAATTATCATGAAGTGAATAATATTTTATTTCATAAGAATTTTATTTTCAAGTATTTTATAAAGTATTGTCATATTTAAAATAAAACTACTTTGCAGAACATTTTGAAAGAACGCATTTCAGCGTTCATGGTTACGGGTGGACTGAGTCCGCAGTGTTCGAAACTTCGGGCAATCAAAAATCAAATACAAAAGCGATTAAATCCGTAAAGTAGTTTTATTTACAATGTATAATACTCACGTAAAGTTTAGCAATAGTTATTGTCATATTATTAATAAAGTAAATAAATATTGTAATTAAATTCTGTTTACAATAATTTAGAGATATAAATCAGAAAAATCTTTTTAGAAAATCATATCAGGCTATACATGTCAATACGAATAAAAATGTTTGAATTCCGTATCAAGCGCACCTACGATCAAGAATATTTCATGTCATCCATTTAATAATACTTGTTAAAATACTAACAGATATTGGACTGCGTATTTGAATCGGAGTTTGATATTCGTATTCTTGATGAAGGCGTTATGAAAATGTTCAGATTAGCACAGCTTGCTGTCGAATATCAACAATTTTGCCGACACTATCTCGATCGAAGTGTATATGTATTAAGGGAAGAAATAACATCATTAGCACAAGTATGTACCTAACTTATTTAATCTATTCAATACTTGATCTATATTCCTGTGTAAGGCATACCGAACAGTTAACACCGAAGCCTTACCAGTACTTGCAGGTGTACTCCCGGTCAACTTGAAGATACAAAAGCGTGCGTCCATTTATTATTTCACTAGGGAAAACATGATTAACAATTTTCTTTTACCAAGCGATCGTAATAAAATTACTAAACTTTTTGCGCCGCAATCCGTCGTATACGATAAGCTCCTGACCGAATGGCAGAAAATGTGGGATTCGTCAACAAAGAGTCGCCATCTATATCTATTCTTTCCATCTGTTCGTGAACGTTTGGAGAGAACTTGGCTAGAAATTGACCATTATGTAGTCCAATTCCTCACAGGCCATTTTAGTAGTAAATTTTGACAATGTTCGATCTCAAACTCCGATTTTAAACAAACAGCTCATCACATCCTTTGGGAATGCATTCTCTGGCGCAACGAACGGGACCTCATGTTAGACAATCTGCATGTCACGTCTAGGGTAATATACTATTCGAATCTTGTAGCAACTCGAGAAAATTACCGTGCGTTTAGGCGCTTTTGCCATACCTACTATTGTAACCAAACCTAAAGCTCACAAATAGGTCCATTAAGCTCTGTCCAATCCGTGGTACTGTACCGCTGCGTTTCACGTAGTTGTACAAATTCTTATTTACTGTCTTATTAGCCAACTTTGCTCCATGTCACCCGCTTTGCATAGGAGGGAAGTGGAATCTTTCCAACTCCTCCTGTTTTTCTTTTCTAAGTAAATTTGTTGCGGGGCCCAAGACAATTAAAAGCGTTTCCCGGGACTTCCTGAAGGTGAAACCTCAGTGTCTTATACGGAGACCATTGTGGATCCTGGATTACAAGAGTTGCAGTGGTGGGAATGTGTGGGGGATTAGTCCCAAAAAAAAAATACTTGATCTGTACAAAGTTTCCCACTAATTGTAGACTTATTTCAGGAATTAGATACATGTAAGAAAAATTTACGAGAAAAAGATGAGGAAATAAGAAGGTTAAAAAAAAGGTCCCGCCATTCTTTTAAAACTACTATTCCCTACGGTAATGATAATATTGCCGCTTTGATTTTAAAAACTCTTTCACATAAAGGCGACATACTTTCGTCACCATCAAACGATTCAATGCATTATAATAAATGCAATTATTGTGATAAAGTATTTCTGAATCAACTTTACTTGAAAAGTCACATATCAAGACGCCATGGTAACGTAATAGAAGTCCCGCATAAGGATAAACCAGAAGACCCTATAGATAATAACAGTACAAAGTTAAGTGCTGAAATTACAGAACTGAGAAATAAGATCATAGAAATGGAGAACATTATTTCAATGCAGAAGAATCAAAATGCAAACCAGATACATGAGCGTAATATTAAAAACACTACACCTGTAAACGAAGTACCAAATGAAGAAAATAAACAGAAAATAAAAAAAAATACTAAAGATGCAGAAGTATCAACCAATAACGAGGAATATTTTCTAAACAGAATTGAAGAATGGAAAAAACAGGAACACGAAAATTACAATAAAGAAATGCATAAGTTACGAATCCAAATATTGGATACAATTAATGCACTTAAAGAAAAAGATAATCAAGAAATCGTGCCAACTGAACCTAATGTAATAATTGAATTACATGAAACCATCAAACATCAAGGAGCAGAAATATTAGCTCTGAAAAAAGAGTTAAATGATTCTGTGAGTTACTTTCCAGGTGATATCGAGATCTAAGTTATAATTGAAGTCGTTTACTCTCAAATATTCTGTATTTCAGAAATCTAGAGCTGAGAAAGAAAATGCTGAAAGGAATAAAATTGCAGAAAGCCAGGAATCATTTTGGACTAATCGCAATGAAGTTCAATCAAAGCAATATGATCTGTTACTTCAAAAGTTGAACGATGTTGCTAAAGATGCTAAGGAGTCTCGTACTCTCGCTGAAGCAGAGAGGAAACGAGCCGCTCAATTACAAGATTTATTACAACAAAGTTTAAATCGCAAAACATCGGAAGATATGGGAACTGTTGATGAAGTATGACAATCTATGATAACTGATCCTCTATTTTCGCTAAGCAGTTTTCTTTTAATCATTAAATTTTATGCATTTTAGATACCTGCAAAAAACATTAATAATATACAAGATAATAAAAACTCTTCAGAAACGCGACCTACTTCCACTAAATCCCAACTTAAGGCAAACGACAACAGTCTCGAAAAACTTCATCGCAAAGCGCAAGAATTACTTAATATTGCTTCAATTTCCACAAGTTCTTCCGACACTTCAGAAGCTATGATTACTGATTTAAACAAAAAGCCATTGGAAAATTCTTCTTTAGATGATAGATCAAATTATAAAACTGATAAAATTGACTTCAATAATGACAGTAAAAAACCGAGTATATCAGATGAGAAATTTCCATCAAAAATGCGAAATACTAGGTTATTAAACGGCAAACGACAAAAAGTAAAAAAACAAATGTTGAAAGCAAGTAACGGTAAAAATTTGAATACTAACAACGGTCCAACAACGGCGGGGAGGTATATTACATTATCTAGTTAAATGTCATAGAAATTTTAAAAGTAGATTGTATTAAGAATTATTTCGATTGTATTAAGAATTAAAAGAATTACTACACTGTCTAATATTTATTTTCAGTCCTATGGGACTGAAAATAAATATTAGACAACGGCGGGGAGGTATATTACATTATCTAGTTAAATGTCATAGAAATTTTAAAAGTAGATTGTATTAAGAATTATTTCGATTGTATTAAGAATTAAAAGAATTACTACACTGTCTAATATTTATTTTCAGTCCTATGAAATTAGTAAGAGCTAAAATAACAGAAGAAGTAAACACACGCTTAGTATCCGCCGGCGTTGATCCACTAAAATTAAGATTACAACACAGCGCATTCCGGAAGCAACAAATTCAGCTTCATCAGCTTCAGGAGTTAAAGGCTAAGGTAAGTTTAACAAATATTAGACGTATATATTAAGTACTAACTCAATGATATATTATTGGACTGTAATGTAATGAATTATTTTTGTTGCCTATTCGCCAATTATTATTGTATAAATGTTATGACAGTTTAATACGATTTCTTATCCCGTAAGTGAAGGATTTAAAAAAAGCTGGAGCTTATATGTTCATCTTTTTCAAAATTACAAAGCTAAATATAACCGTGGGGTGGAAATTTAAATCAAATCATGCTATTCTAGAATTGACATGCTCTAAGTCTACCCTACTCGGAATTCGTAATACTAAAATTGCTGTATTAGATCTCGACCAATCGGAACCATGCGAAATGTAATCTTGAATTGAACTCGACAAAATTATGTTAAAATTATAATATTATTAATGTTTACAGAAATATCCTGCACATAACAAGGCGAGGCATTCAATATTGGCATTCCTAGATACAAACACGACGGATTTAAAGAAAGAAATTAAACAGATCCCAGACTATATATCTCCAAGAAAAGTAAATAAGCCTTTTAAAAACATCACCTCTGTTATATCCAATGTCAAAACAAAAGCATTATCTCTCGTAAAATTGAATGAATCAAATTCAAAAGAAAAGCAAATGTCACAGAATACTGAAGTAGCAAAGCGAGCAATGTCTCTATTAAAGACCCCACCAGATTCCGCATCAGCTAGTCCCATAATGGTCAAACGTAGTCCATTACGTGCATTTAGTATAACACAAAATGTTCAAAATACCTCAAATGAAATAACAAAGACAGATCAAAAATCTAAGAATAAGATTTCAGTGAAAAAATCATCAAATGCATCAAAGATGTTGCAAACAAGCTTACCGGCGAGTTATTCCGAAGACGATTCTGAAGAAAGCAGTCACAAACATCAGAATGCTATAGCTGTGCAAAGCTCTAAATCTATTGAAAGTTTAATTAAATCTCCAGTTAGAAGGCCATCGTCAGCTGCGGGTGATTTTAATCAGACTGCTCAAAAATATATTTCAAGGGATGACAACTTATTACGTACGCAATCAGTTGGCAATTTAGTTGATCATACTGCAAGTTCAAATAACATGATAAAAAATCAAGGTGTTAAGCAGTCACTTAAAAATAATTATAATAGCGATGATATCGAGTCTGATGCCGATAGTCCTGTCAGAGAAAATTTTGTTGATAATGGCGTCCTAGGCGCAGTCAAACAAACGAAAAGTGTCTTGAAAAATGCGTCTTCAACATCGTCACTAAATAAGAAAAAGGTATTGTTTGATATGGATGCCATACAAATGAAATCCTTGAGTGCCTCTCCATCACAAAGTTTAACCGAGAGAAGTGATGGAAAAGAAAAATACGAATTAGGTTTGGTAAATTTTGATGCTGAGGAATGGGATATTTCAAGGTAAGCATAGCAAGAAATAAAAAATCATTTAAAAGAATAATGTTCATTTTCGGCCTAGTCCTGTAGGCGTACCTCCAAATTTTAATCGTCATCATCTCAGACCACATACGTGCCACTGTTGAGCTCAGGCCTCTTTCACAATGGGAGAGCAAATTGACCTACTATACGGTGCTGGTAAAACGAGTTGACATAGGGTTTTATGTCGAGTTTTGACCTTGTGGTCGGAGTAAGAATACAATTCACCACCCCCTGACTTGCCCGTGGGTGTCGAATAAGACTAAGGGATATGAATATCATATCCCTTAGTCACCTATGTGTGCAGTACATATGTAGAAAATATTGATGCAAGAGAAGTTAAAACTGTTATTTACGACAGAGCTTCATAAAGTATCCTGTTCAAATAAACACTCTTTTTACTATTATAAGTGAAATATCGCAGCTCCTAACTGTAAACTTTTGAGCCAAATACAATATGAAACATGAGCATTGTTCTTTCAGTTCAGCCTTATAATAGAAAAAGAATACGAAAGTATGTACTATACCTAAGTATCATACGTATCATTATCTAAACTGTCTTAACTGTTTACAGCATTGAAAATGAACCCTTAAAGAGCGATACAAAAATTCAAAATATGACACGTACGAGTACAAAAATCACAGAGTTAAAGAATAAAATTGAATCACAGTTGGCGCGTCGTAACGAAACTGCAACCACTGCTCTAATTGGAGGGGTGGACGTACTTGCAGGCAATATGTTAAAGCCTAGCAGTATTGGCGGCAGCAATACCAGTCTTGGCAGTTCCATCTTAGATGACTCTGAGAGTGTGCCGATTACAAACCAAAAAATTGTTAAACCGAAAAAAGTAGCAGTGAATGAAGATAGCGATATAGACGTATCTGATTTTAGTATAGATGGGGGTAAAGTGAAAGTCAAAAAGAGTGAATATTTTTAAATTTGAATCGTTAAGTCTGCATCTTTGAAATAAATAATAGTAAGTAATTAATATGTTTTAGGTAAAAGTTAAATATGTTATAAGAGAAATATAATTATGTCTTTCAACAAATCGGAAACCGATTCAGTGAGTCACATTATACTAAATTCAATTTGATTGTCGTTCTAAGATAATATCATTTCCTTTTAAGTACTAAAGGTTAGTATGGGCAGTCTATAAAATGTACTCTGTGAGTATGGGTACCAAGAGCTAGACGAAGAGTTTGACGAGTAGAAAACAATATTTAAATCATACTAAAAACGATCCCAGACGATGGAGCGTGAAATTAATGAAATGTAAGTTCAGTTAGTTTTGAAAATAAAAATATAACATCGTTAGTAAAAATATAATTGTCAAAAGTAATTATTTTACTACCACATGGCATTAAAAAGTCCATTTTGTAGAAAAGCATGTTGCATTTCATAAGAGCAGTAAAAGAGAAAAGTGGCTTTAGTTTCTGTAATAGACTATTTTTTAACTTTTAATTGTTTTTACAAAATAAAGCTGAAAAAATTATCTCTATTATTTCCTGTACAACGGGGTCCTGTATCATTGATAAGGCGGTAGCCACACCCCTGCTCAAAGCACTCCCCCTGAAAAAACCGGTACACAGAGTGACCCAAAGTCTCACCCGCACTCTAGTAACTCCAACCTATCCGTCAGATTGGGATCAACGACGATTCGATTTCGGCTTTACCTATAGTGCAAAGGGTGCGGTGCATCCGGGCGTCACGTGTTAGGGGGCGCGGAGAGCTGCTCGCAACACAGAGACTCCACTGTAACGCTTCGTACGGAGCGAGCGCACCGCACGCAGCGAGTGCCTAAACATTTAGCCCCGCCGCACACGCCCACACTCGCACTCGTTCACGACACTGCGCCAATGTCGCTTTGACGTGTGTGCCTGCGTCGACACGTGAGAGCAAATGTGGACTTCGGTATTTTTTTTTCTTTTTTTTGTGTGTACAGCTGTTGGCCGCAGATGGCCTTGACAGCTTGACGCGGACTATGGGTGAGCGCTGAGGGCTCTCAACCCGGAGAAAAGTATGCTAAGCGACATCGCCCAAGGGCTCCCCCTGTGGGGAACGGACCTCGGCTTGGGGCGTCGCTGGAGGCAAAGTGGGCGTGCCCACGTTTTGACTCGTGACTTTTGCGCGGTGCGGTTTCGCACCTCGACGGTGAGGGCGGAACCGCGGATATTTATGTATTAAGGCCTCGCGGACCGTGTAGGCTCTACATTGAGCGAGTGTGATGTTGTCGTCCTCTTCGTCGAGGACGTGACGAGGACGTCGGATGGAGGAGATTTTGGAGGGTCTATAGGAAGCCGCCCCAACCACTAGTTGGTTGGGGTGTGTCATGGCAGAGTCAAAGTAGCTCTGAGAGCACCGCTTCATAAACTGCCTGATGGTTGGCAGTTCGAGGTCGATGTGAAGGTCGACGTTTTGTATGAACCACGGTGCTCCCGTAGCTCGATCGGCGCAAGCAGCGATTTTGTAATGTCTGTAGCCTGTGGATCCTGGGTGGCTTAACGTGCGCGAACACCACGCTGGCATAGGTCATGATAGGTGGTATGCAGGTGGTGTAAAGTCTGACTTTGCTACTTAGAGACATACGCGATCTAGAGTTAAGTAGACAGTGGAGACGGCCCACCACAAAGGCTGCCCGCGCGCGGACTTGCTTTATGTGAGGGGCGAAGCTGAGTCGGTCGTCAAGGGTCATACCCAGGTATTTGGCCTGCCTGGTCCAAGTGACAGGCTTGTTGAAAATTTTAAGGGGGGGGGGGAATGTTATCGATAGAGTAGGAACGGGCAGTTCGTCTAGTGAACATGACCGCCTGACTCTTCTCGGGGTTGATTTCTAATCTCCATTTCCTAAACCAATTGGCTAGGGGGGTAACCGCTGTTTGGAGAGTCTTGGCTACTGTTGTCGGGGATCTACCAGCACAAAAGAGTGCGGTGTCATCAGCGTAAAGCGCTTTATGTACCCGGTTGAATTTGGGCATATCGCTAGTATATAGCGTGAAGAGAAATGGGGAGAGGACCGACCCCTGAGGGACGCCGACCTTGATAGGGTGGGAGGTCGACAACGTCCCTTCCACCCTGTAGCGAAAGCTGCGATGACTTAAGTATTCATGTATAATGAGAACTAAATAATGAGGGATCTTGAGGAGATAGAGTTTGTAGATTAGGCCTTCATGCCAAACCTTGTCGAATGCTTGCGGACTTTGGTACTGCGCCATAGGTTTTAAATACTGCCCACTCGCACACGGCTCGTAACGGCCAATGCGAGTGTGGGCATGTGCGGCGGGGTTTATAAAGGTAAGTATAGAATGCGTAGCGGGGTTCTAAGAAAGTAAGTACCAATCTATTCCATTTTATTCTCGCATTTTGACACCAAAGGGCGCCAGGTTTTTAATTGCACATGGGCTAGAGCCGCGATTGTCCACATAAGCACGAATTTATGCTTTATATAAGACAAGACGTTTTCTCGAGACTCGACGTGAAGTACCGCCTGACTCTGGACAGGACGCCTAAGTTTCAACTTGCTAATTTGGCTCTATCTTCCAAACTAGACTGCTTGATATTTCGATGCCGAGGATCTCAATACTCTCGGCTATTTGGAGACTTACTACTTGGAATTGTATTAGCGTCATGACACACGGATACTTCTTGGTGGCGAACGTCTAAACTTGTATCTTGGTGGTATTGAACTGGACTAAGGTCGGTTCACACCATTCCAAGGACCGCCCCAAAGAGCGCTCGAATTCAAACACACTATAGTCCATAAAATATAGCTTGATCTCTGTGACAGATGTCAACGAAACCGACGAAGTAAGTTTGAACGAGCGACATGTTTACAATTTCATTTTGTATCACATATATTTTCATTTTTTTTCGTGCCAGTTTTATTGCAACTGAAGTGTAATATATTATAAATATAAAAATATTAATATTCATGACTAAAATGTACCTGATAAGTACTGAAATACCTAGTAAACATTTAATAGAAAAATGACGGTTACGTACAAGGTCATACTGGACTGAAAATATAAAAGAAATGGGACAGTCGATATACGTAAATTGATAACCGATCTTTATTAAATTATTCATTATAGAAATAAACCTAATACAGTATCTATATAAAACTTTCAACATATTTTTTACAATTACAACAAACAGTTACATTATAAAATAAATGAATTAAACATTAAAAAAACTACTTTTTGTCTCAGAGTAAATGATAATATTATGTAGGTACGCATTATTGTCAATAAACTAAAAATATTTATTCATAAAACAGTCGCAATTGATCGATTGATCTAACGACTGACCATATCATTGATGTGCAGAGTAAACAACATCGGGGAGAGTACCGAGCCCTGTAGTACGTCAGTGGGACGAATACTTGCGTCAAAGTATTTGTAACGTTATTCAGACCAATTGTATGGGATTTGGAATAGCGCCTCTATCGGACAATAGGAGCACTGCTCTAAATACCTACAAATTGGTCTCATTAACGATACGATTATTTTGACGCAAATATTTGTGCTAAGCCCACAACATTGACGGTCATGGATTCAGTGGAGCTATCCACGACTGTACTCCCATCATCCAGAAAGCTGGCGATCCTATTACGTAGTATATTATGAGCCGATGTATTTTGAGAATGAAAATTTATCAGACCTGCATAAGGCTACAATACCGCGACTTTTACTTAGCGTGCCAACAGAATTATACTTGTTAACACGCTTTTTTATTGACGAACCTTATTTCCTAATTCGATGACCCTAATTATTTCAGTGTGGTGACGGATTAAGAATACAATTCACCACCACGTCTTGTCCGCGGGGTGTCGTAAGACTAGTGTGAAGCCAAACTGCAAGCGCGGGCGCAGCGCGACGTACTTAAACATAAGAACTTTATTTGAGCGTCCATAGTGGACATGCGGTTGCTGTGTGGTAGCGGCTTCGAATACTACCAACCCTTGCTTTGCTCGTGGGTGTCGTAAAAGACGACTAAGAGCGCTAGATTGACCCGGACCAACTCCATCTGGTACCATTTGGGTCAACGATTACATTCCCAAGGAGGGTTGACGTCAGGCAGGCGGCCGGTCATAAAAGTCATTGCCGAAACTTTTTGCAATATGTCAAAACAGATGACATATGGCGTCGACCCCAAGTAATTGGGATAAGAGCAAGATGATGATGATGATGATAATAGTGGACATGCAGACACGGGGCGGACGCGAGGAACGCGCGGGCAACTGGCGCCATAGCTCATTCATGCAAGTAGCCGCAGAGAGTACGCGGGGGGCAAGCGACAACCCGCGCGGGAGCAGGGATCTCAAAACTAGTTCGAGCAGACCGCGCGCGTTGACTGTAGCCATCACGGCTAACTGTGGACAGGCACAATCGCGCGCATTCCCGCACCCGCGCCACGCTGCCACTGTGGCCAAGCACTAAGGAATATGATATGCAGATAACATCTATGCAAGGAAAAGGCGCCATAAAACCCTATGCCAACGTCTGACCAGCGCAGTATTGTAGGTAATTTGCCTCCTATTGCGGAGGAAGCCCAAGCTCAACAGTAGGACTTGTGGGCTAAGATGATGAATTATCCCCTATGCAATTCTGAACAGTTTAAGAGCGTTATCGGTAATAAGCGGCCGTAAACCCAAAAATGTGGTTTTTTGAGGACTGGTTACTCGTTCATCATAATAGCTTACTAAAAATTTATATAACCACTACATTAAACACATCTTTATATTGTGCTTGTACAGAATTATAACTCAATATTGTAACTATTTTATTAAAAGGCAAGGGTATTTTGAACTTAAGTTAATGAGATTTTACGAAAACGCTGAGTTTTGAAGTTCAGGTACGAATAAACGATAAGTCGTGGCAGCTCGAAAAAAATTGTAGATGTTAGGAAAATTACTGTTCTTGGGTATGTATAAAATGAAATTCAAGATTACTTCCTTTTAAAACTAAAAAAAAAAAATATTTCCTTAAGATTAATTTGACGAAAATGGCTCCTGTAAAACATTTAATTTTGTGAATAATACTAACCTTGGAATATTTAAAAAAATATCCACTATTTGTTCGACTATTGTAGAAGCAGTAAAAAGAAAACCAAATTGAAATACGAATAGTCACCCTCGTAATTAAATTTTAAATATTACTATAAATTGAACGGCATAATTGTTCATAAGCCAGTCGCGCCTTGGCGCTCAACGGAGCAGGGTCACGTTGCTCGAGCTCTCCGCTCACAGCGTAAAAGACGACAATACGAACTTGAGCGTATACTGCGACTGATCGGTTTTGATTCGTAAGTATTTATTACTACCTAATTCTTTTAATTACTTTCATGCGATCTCTATAAAGAATAATATAGAATCTTTTTACGTTTTAGGTGATGGGTCGAAAAAGCAGATTGTATCTTGGGAACAAAATCGGTTATAAGGCAAGGAAAAAGAGAACACAAGATTTTTTTTTTTGGGTGTGTACAGCTGTTGGCCGCAGATGGCCTTGACAGCTTGACGCGGACTATGGGTGAGCGCTGAGGGCTCTCAACCCGGAGAAAAGTATGCTAAGCGACATAGCCCAAGGGCTCCCCCTGTGGGGAACGGACCTCGGCTTGGGGCGTCGCTGGAGGCAAAGTGGGCGTGCCCACGTTTTTAGTCGTGACTTTTGCGCGGCGCGGTTTCGCACCTCGACGGCGAGGGCGGAACCGCGGATATTTATTTGTTAAGGCCTCGCGGGCCGTGTAGGCTCTTTGTTGAGCGAGTGTGATATTGTCGTCCTCTTCGTCGAGGACGTCGGATGGATGAGATTTTGGAGGGTCTATAGGAAGCCGCCCCAACCACTAGTTGGTTGGGGTGTGTCATGGCAGAGTCAAAGTAGCTCTAAGAGCACCGTTTCATAAACTGCTTGATGGTCGGCAGTTCGAGGTCGATGTGGAGGTCGACGTTTCGTATGAACCACGGTGCTCCCGTAGCTCGGCGCATGAAACGATTTTGTAGTGTCTGTAGCCTGTGGATCCTGTGTGGCTTTACGTGCGCGAACACCACGCTGGCATAGGTCATGATAGGCCGTATGCAGGTGGTGTAAAGTCGGACTTTGAGAACACACGACAAAACTGTAAGGTACTTATAGTTTCAAAAGAGTAAACGAAAAGAGAAGTGAGCCGTCACTCAGGACGCCTGGTGAAACATCAAAATTATTTTGAAGTCGTTACCGCAAAGCGTGGCGTTAACGCCGCTTTTAATGCCACGCGACGATCAGGTTGACCCCGCCTATAGATATTTCACATCAAAAATCCGAACGAAACATTTATGCAGCCTCATCTTCTGAAGATTATCAGCTAACTCAAATTTAATGTTTAATAATTACTAACCATACACAATATAATTTTTTCATAGAGAATCATTTTCTTCTTGTACTAGCAATAAATATGTAGCAAAATGTGGATCAAAATTTAATAACTAATTTCTGTAGTGGGTAGATTTAAATCTCTGACTGGACTTGTTAGACATCCATGGCCATGGCGACTAGGGCCATACTCGACTACTGCACGGCAGCCACGGAGGCAGCGTGCCTCTTGGCCGGAACTCTCCGGTGGGACCTGCAGGCGGAGGTACTCGCCGAGCTTTACCTGCGAGTATCAGAGACGCGAGCCACATATAGCCTTAATCAAGGTGATTGCCGCCTGGCGGGTCGACGCCCGCCGACACGCCATTGCTCGTTGGGCAATCGGACTGGAGAAGCCTCAATACGGTATCAGGACCGTCGAGTTCTTTCAGCTGGTGCTGATGGGGTGGTTGGGTCGGCAGCACGGGGTACATTCCTTCTGACTGGAGGTTAGGTGCAGGTTATTGATGGGTCACGATAGCCAAGTACCTGCGCAAGCTCGTTAGGAGGGAGAGCACACCACCATCCTGCTACCACTGCGATTGCGACGTGAGCACGGCGCAGCACAGGCTCGAGGTGTGTGCCTCGTGGGCAGAGCAGCGCCGTGAACTCGTTGCAATCACCGGTGCCGACCGGACCCTGCCGACCATCACTAGGGAGATGCTCAGCAGCGTCAGGAACTGGAACGCGGTCACCGCCTTCTGTGAGGCTGTCATCTCACGAAAGGAGACGCCGGCTCGTGTGTGATCAATCTTTGGCGACTCGGGCGGCGCAGATACGAGTATCCGCGCCTCACGCCGCCCTAGGCGAGTCCGCGGGTGACCGGACCGGAGACTTTAGTGTGTCACCCGCAGAGAGCCTGACCGTGTGACGGCGACCGACGTCCCGGGATAGGGACGTCGATTGGGGTTTTTTTAATTTTTTAAAATTATTACACAATAATGTGATAATTTAAAAAAAATAAGTTGTCGAGTCTCGAACCCGAGATCAGAGTTCCCGCCGGCGAGCACGTTACCACGAGATTACCGCTTGTTGGCGATTCGACTTTGAATTTTTCTAGTACATAAATTACCCATCCATCTTTGACCCTTAAAATCTTTTTAACGAGGGCCCAGTTGACCCTAATATTTGGTAGTTGTGATACCCTCGTACCCCCTCTACCACCCCACCAAAAATCATGGAAATCCCCGACCCACACGTCTGAGGGTCTCCTTGTAAGTTATACTCTGTGCCTATATTTTACTATTTCCTGTACTTTGCATATTAAAAATACAATTTTAACCGTTTTACTGTTATGAGATTTGGTTTTTAATTAAAAATTTTAAAATTTACATCATGTTGATTTTTGAAAATCTACTTCTCCGAAGAATATATTAGAGATTGATTATTATTATAAGCGCCAAGGCTCAAGACTGGTCATTCTGTGAACTCGCGTGTGTGTAGTGCATTAGTGTGCGTCGATATCGGACCGTAGCAAAAAACCTAAAATGCGAAAAGTGCCGATTACCGATAACGCTCTTAAGCCCGATAGTAGAGATTACCTGGATAGGTTAGATAAGTTTCTCTAGGCCAAGATACTAATTAATCAGGAAACTGAAAGTCTCAGAGTTTACTACTACTCAATCAGAAAAAGAATCCGGGACAATATTATGTTCAATGTTTTCAAATAAAACGGCTTGTGTTTTCATATATTTTATTTTGAATATTAATACGTCTACGCCTCCTTCTTTGTATCGGTCTTGCCACCACGAATTCTGCCGGTTCTGCGGGCGGCAATAAGACCAACCTTGCGACCGGCGGATGTTCCTCTCTTGACAGTCGAAGCCTTACCTGTAAAAAGATAACAGTTAATAGACTGCCTGGCAAACTAACAATATCGTGTTTCTCTTCCATGTGGCAATGTAGAATACATATTTCAACCCCTCATTTGCCTGTGGAGTCGTAAAAACCGACTAAAGTTTAAACGAGCGTGTATGGGCAGCTCCAGGGTAATGTTGAACACCTGCGATCGATAACTGTTGTGCAACTGTGCTAACGGTTGCAGGAGTTTCAATTACGATACAATACCCTCAAATGAGTGAAACACCAGGGCCGGTGTCTACAGCCAGCAGTGTTCGGTGAAAGGTTGAAAAATGTTGATGATATGTATCTCATTGATCCAATAGAGTATGGGACTGCTATCGCTTAGAAAATCGGATTGGGTAAGTATTGTTTTAGTTTATGATAGATTTTCAAAAACTTTCAGGAACTATCTCGAAGTTAAAACTATGCTTAACTAGCCCAATTGACCGCCTCCTATTACTACGTGGAGAGTAATGCCCCAACGACGCGTAATTATTAGATAACGCCTAAGTCAATTCCTTGAGTTATTACTTATACAATCAGTTATCTAAAATATCATTATTATTTCAGCTTAGATACGTCCCACAGCTGAGCTCAAGACCCCTTCACAATAGGAAGGAAATTGACCTATTATACCACGCTTATCAGATTGGTAAAGGGTTTAAAGTTTGCCTTCTCTTGAATAAATTTCATATGCATATTATATACATTAGTCATCTTTTACGACACCCATGGCAAGATTGTTTAATCCAATTGAATGTTAGCTCAGTTTCAGTACTATTCCAAATAAGGTTCATATTCAGAAACGGATTTTACACATAACGAAAAGAAGATCACCCAAAAGAAATCATAAATAATTAAACTTACCTATATGTTGGTGATTACCACCACCATGAGGATGTTCAACGGGGTTCATGGCAACACCACGCACGTATGGCCAACAGTTACGCTTAACCTTGTACTTGTGGTATGCACGACCAGCCTTCAGGATGGGCTTGTCAATACGTCCACCACCAGCCACAATACCTACAAAAGCAAACATACATTAATAAAAAATATTATAGGTAATAGTACTGGTATGCCAATGAAATATAGCTTCAGAAAGAGCCTCTGTGTAATCAAATAAATTTCAGAGTAGGTAAGTTCAAGTCATCATGAAAACATGCATCTTTATAACTAAATATCAGACCAAAATGTGAAAAATTTAAAAAAATTTGAATTTTTGTATATGGTATCCTCTTTTTGGATAAACAATATGTACTACCCTGCCATTGAATGAATGCTCTTCTACCATTGTATATAGTCAAAGTTTCAGCAATATTTTATGCCCGACTGCCTGCCTAACAACATTGTTAATGAGACGGCATTATGTGCAGTTGGCCCAGGTCGATTTAAAACTCTTAGTCTTTTACAACACCCATGAACGATGTAAGGATGGTAGTACTCGTAACACCACAGCAAGAAACAAACAAAATATAAATCAATATTATGTTGGTATAACATAAATTTTCCCTCAGTTCCACAAACTTCTAATAGGAATAACACATCTTGTTCAAAGCTGAATAGTCTGTAGCTCTGATTAATTATGAGAACAAATGTAAGAATCTATCACTATCAAATGGATGACGTGTAATATATAAGAGACTGAAAATATTTAAGTTTAATTAAAGTTGTTACTTTTGTGAACAGTTTCTCTGTCCATATTTGATGTGCTGTTTCACATAGGCTAATGTTAATGCACTTTAAAAATATTGTAAAACACGACTCAAATATGTTTTGTACTCATAATAAAATCCTATTAAAAGTTCCCTGGTCTAAAGTGCTTTATCATCATAAAAGGCTACTTGATGTTCCTACCTCAAGGAGCTGTGTTTATATTATGTTAAACATGTATTGCCTGTAAGTCTCTAGAAATGCAAAACTCTCCAAGGACAAGGTTTTAAAAAGAAAAGGTAAATTGAATGAAGATATGATAGTTTTAATGGAATAGAAAAGAACAGATAGGGAGGAGAGAAAGAATACTTTAAAAAATAAGAGAACTGGGATGCTCACTAAGCATCTATCAAGATGGGATAAAATCTTTCTTAAAAAATGCTAAATTTCTAAAACAGTCAAAATAGTTGTGGTTCTTGAGCTGTTTACTATTTCATAGGTGATTATATGTTTCCTAATTTAAATCACATAAAAGAATAAAGTTGTTAGTATACAGAGTAAGCCCAAAATCTAACCTTAGCAGTTCAGTTCCATTTCATATGTCACTCGCATTAACTTTAAGTAATCCTATAAATCCTATGAGTGCTTCAGTAACATGGTGAATTAATTTATATATTTTTTTTAAAGAAACAAATTATAATGCTGCAATTGAAATGACTTTGAACAGTTTGAATACTCACCAACCATGCCTCTGTTACTGGATGGAAGTACTTTCTTGGCTCCAGAGGGTAGCTTTACCCTGGTGCGTTTAGCATCGGGATTGTGGCCAATGACTGTAGCAAAGTTGCCAGAAGCACGAGCCAGCCGACCTCTGTCACCCATTTTCTCTTCTAGATTGCAGACGATGGTACCCTCAGGCATGGATCCCACTGGCATGACATTGCCTAAAATAATAAAACACAAAATATAACATGACGTAAAGTTAAGGCTTTTTACCCATCTCCACTGAGGACTAATAAACTTATACACTAATTTAACCTTCAAGCGGTCGCGCGACGTCGATTCGACCGCATTCAATACATTTTCGCTGATAATAATAATAATAATTCTCGTCGCATGCATATCATGTCCTAAGTAGCTTGTCTTGGTTTCACTACCTACCAAATAAACAGTTTACCCTTACTCCCCGCGCCCCCCTTAACGCCTGGAACAATTGTTTCATGCACGGCGCAAGCGTCGAATCGACGCCGCGCGCCTGTCGTCGAAATCTTTACCCGCGATATATTATTTTTTTTTGGAATATCGTAAAATATTGTCAAATTAAGTGTTTTATTTACGAAATGAGTCGTCGGCGGTTGAGGCCGTTAACACCGAGTGCCATAATAGAGGAAATACTACGAGAAGATGAAGAAAGTGAATCATCAGATCTCAGTGACCCAGGGTCAGAAACATCCGACCACATAGTTCCAGAGGAACCTCAATCTTCTGAAGACTAAGGCAGCTCGGATTTAGACGAAGAGGATTTGCCTCTTTTTTTCATGTTTTACGGGACGTGATGACTCCTTATCTTGGCAAAGACACCGATTTTGAAGAAAACTAGACCTAAGACAATAGTTATTTTTATTTGAACTCATGAAGCCAGCTGATTTTATAATTTTATTTCTTGTTATTAGTTACTAGATATTTATAGCTAGTTTCTAGACCCTATAATGGCTTTTTGTTCCTAAAGCTGGGATTTTAATCCAAAGCGAAGTTAATATTTTTTATTTTTCATTTTATAACTTAATTTTTACCTAAATTAAGTCTTTTTTCGCCAAATTAATGTCCTAAACAATGATGTTCCTAATTATAATGTCCTAGAATGTTACTAATTATAAAAAAATAAAAAATATTGATTAATTAGTGTTTTATTTTTCTGATATATGCAATAGGTCTTTTAGGTTACGCGCGACCGCGACCGTTAAAAGACCGTGCGCCCGTTTGAAGGTTAATGTACTTGTTTTCATTGAAACTATTAATGTGGTAATGTATGTCTTCGTGTGGTAATTGCTGTGGCAGTTTGATTCTGTGGATAACCTTAAAACTGACTGGTGTAAAAAAAACTTTCCCGAGATGAAATTTTATCCAAATCCATTATGAAATATACACTGAGTGAACAAAGGGAAATTGAATGATTATTCAAACACCAGAGATAAGTGTTCTATATCCAAGAAATGGTCTATGTGCCAATATTTATGCAAAAAAAAAATGTAACAGACATCCAAACAACTTCACAACCTTCACATTTGTATTAGTAGGATTAAGTATTTTGTTATTCCCATGTGGGTGATAGGTTAAAAACACATTTTGTTTGTCACCACCTCATACTTTTTCGTGAGAAACAATAGCTATCATCAAAGATAAGGGAGCACATTCAATAGTAGACATTATTAGACATTAACTAACCACACCACAGTAATTCTGCTGATAGCAGGAATGATCATTCAGCTAAATGTTGTTTCTGACGAGTTGTTTGATGAGTTCTCATCAACGCACAGAATAATTCTTTGAATAATCTACAAATTGTTACTGAAAATGGGTATAATTAGTGTTTTTTGAAGTCCCCTGCAATACAAGGATATATTCCTCAGTGCCAAGTGGATATACATCCCACTACTCTAGGCTCAAACCTCCTCCACGACAGTAGTCAGTGTCCTAGTAGAGCATGTTGATCAGACGGGTTGGTACAGTTTTATATTGGGTTTTCCTTCTCTTGCAAATGTTATTGGGACATTATAATCCTTTAGTTGTCTTTGATCATTCCTACAAACGTAATAGGTGCTGGAGAATTGTATTCTTAATCTATCACCACACAGATGTGTGGTAATATTTACTTCTCTGAGAAACCAATGAGTTGTTGTGATGTAGTCTTATGTAGTATTTTTTTTTTTTTACAATAACTAAACCAACATCTAAGATTCTCTATTATTAAGACTTAGTATGCATATTGCCACAAGACTTTTTTATTTTTTACAATATTGCAAGCTTAAATTTTAACTTCTTGTTATAATTTCAATGGTGTAGGGGTACCACGAATTTACCAATATTATGTAGAAATTACAAGCTTCTAGCTTCTTTATTGTTAATGATCTGTGCATACTAATTTTTCATAAATATTTTTTTGTTAGAGTCAAAAGTACAATAGAGGCATTAAACTAATTTCGGACTATGCTATACTATTGTGCTATATAGTATAGCAAAGACGGACCTAATGCTATACTATATAGCATGGCGTTCACATTATTCAATATTATCGCAAGCATTTACAGTATATAGCAAGCTCAGTTGACCGCGATCTCTGAAGAACTTGTGGGACGGCCGGGGGTAAGGGAGGAAGAAGAGGGCGGTGCGTGATATAGCACAGCATGAACTCAGTACATCGCACCGATTTATAGCATAAGGCAATAAAATATAGTACAGTACAATGTGAACGTGTCCTTAACAAAGTATGGTGCACAATATTGTTGTGCTATGAGATATATACTATTATAATTATAAGGTACTCTGAAACCCGCTTTATGTGCAGGCTAGAAAGTTAAGAATCGCACTGATGACAGATTTTTGGGGTTAATTTTTGGACTATACCTATGATTTTTTTTAAAAGATGAATCAGATGACAGAATTATTGAAAGACCACTCGTTTGTAAATAATGTTGTATATTTGACAATTCTCTGTAATGTCATAAGTAGATTCTACTGTTGCTTTCTTTGTATATAGGTTTGATATGTGACTGTTATCATCATCTCAGCCCATTCACATCCCACTATTGGGCTCAGGCCACAACCGCTTTGGGAGGGAAATTGGCCTTCACCACACTGGTCAAACGTGTTGACACAGGGTTTTGTTTCAAGTTTTTCTCTGATACCGATATTACATGGATATTATATCTCTTAGTCGTTTTCGATTATCTTCCCTTATACGTACTTCATCACCACACGTAAGGACTTATGAAACAAATTTAAATAAAAAATGTTATGCAAGACAAATTATTTTAAATGCCTTAAACTTACCGACTTCCAGAGTTGCCTTCTTGCCACAATAAACAAACTGTCCTGTGTATAATCCTTCGGGTGCAATAAAGAGTTCCTTACGTGTTTTGAACTTATAAGGGTCACGGAAGTGAACAACTGCAAGTGGAGCACCACGGCCAGGATCATGGATAATGTCCTAAAACAAAAAGTATGTTAAGTCTTTCTAGGATCACCTAATTTTCAAAAGTAATTGGAAAAGCAGCTGTCAGAAAGAGCCTCTGTGTAATCAAAATATTTCAGAGTAGGTAAGTTTAAAGTCATCATGATAATCTTTTTTTCAGTTATAATTATATCCTTTAATTACCGAGAAAAAATTAGCAGCGTAATCTTTAGATTAACTTATTCCTCAGGTACTCAAACTTTGTATAGGTTAACGACTGTTTACATGTTTAAAATTATTCATCATACAAACCTTTACAACTCCCTTGATGTAACCATGGCGTTCGGCATAATCCAAGGAACGAAGTTTAGGCGCTCCTTTCCTTTTTTTCGTGTGAGAAACGAACACTGAACCGGCACCTTTACGTTGAGCACGAATCACACGACCCATGATTACGTCCCGTCACTGAAATTTTAATCATCTTAGAGAAAAATGAAGCCATTGCCGGGTGAATATATAAACTATTTTAGATATTTTAGACTTTCTGAGAAGAATCCAAGAATAATCGTTACGATTTTATAAGATTGAAATCCATTTAGTAAAATATACGTACATATCTTAGACGGACACTTTTGAAAGAACTATTTAGTGTTACCAAAATAATGAAAATCTATCTAACAGTGTTGCCAGCTTTACGAGGTTTGTGATGGATGTATGTAAAATATGCAAACCATACTCTAACTTTAGCTAAATTTGGAATATAATTATGATTAGAGATGATCGCACTGCATCGAATGAAAGAGGAAAAAGCCACAGTCGATGATATGAAGGAAGCATTTGAAACTTAAATTCTAATTTTTCCATGTTTCTCGTGCCGAAAGTTGAAATAAAATAGTATATAGTAGTCAAATCACAGTATAAAAAATAAACTAAAATTACCCACACTTAATTTTTTTTTTAAATTAACAAAAAATATCGTTGCGGAGATAGTCGTGATTAACTTTAGACGTCTGAGTAGGGTTTTATCAGTTCGATATACAGTAGAACCCGTTTAATACGATTTCCCGCATAATACGCCATTTTGCGTCAGTCCCAGCAACTTGAGACACGTTTTCATAATAGGTCTTTACCTATGTAATTGCCGTTCTGCAGTACTGGCCATTTCAAATCAAAATAATTTTTGTTTGGTTAAGAATTCTAATTTCAAATTAATTTTATTTTAAAACATGGAATTCATTTTCCAAAAGTAGTCATTTGTTTATTGATTAGTGTTACGTTTTCATCGCATTTCAATCTTTTTCGTCATCATGGATACGTTAAAAATTCAAGTAATTATGGAATATGAGTATCGTCGTGGCAGCAACGCGGCACAAGCGGCCCGCAACATCAACGACGTTTACGGAGCTAACACTACAAACCAACGCACCGCCTGTTATTGGTTTGCTCGCTTCCGTTCTGGAAATTTCGACCTGAAAAATGAACCTCGCGGTCGTCCGAAAACTTTGGTCGACAATGACGAATTAAAGGCGATTGTGGAAGCCGATGATACACAATCTACGGCTGAATTAGCAGTAGCTTTTGACGTTAGCGTCAAAACAATATTGGTCCATTTGCGTCAAATTGGCAAGGTAAGAAAGCTTGAAAAATGGGTGCACCACGAACTCAATGATCGCCAGCGCGAAGTACGCGTCGAGACATGCCTTGCATTGCTCAACAGACACACAAATGAAGGAATTTTAAAAGGCATTGTTACTTGCGATGAAAAATGGATTTTGTTTGATAACCGCAAGTGCTTAGCAAGTTGGTTGGATCTTGGTTCAGCACCTAAACAATGCTCTAAACGAAAACTTACCCCTAGAAAAGTGATGGTCACTGTTTGATGGTCTAGCGCCGGTGTGATTCATCACAGCTTCTTACCAAATGGGGTGAGCATTACTGCAGATGTGTACTGTGAAGAACTGAACACAATGATGGGGAAGCTGGCACATCTCCAACCAGCATTGGTCAATCGCTCGTCTCCGCTGCTCCTGCAAGACAATGCGCGACCTCATAGTGCACAGCAGACGGTCTCCAAGTTGCAAGAACTAGGGTTGGAAGCTCTCCGTCATCCGCCATACTCACCAGACCTTGCGCCTACAGACTACCTCTTTTTCCAGAATTTGGATAATTTCTTGGCGGGAAAGAAATTCAATACCCGAGAGGCAGTACAAAATGCCTTTGAAGAATTTGTTGCCTCCCGTCCAGCTGATTTCTTTAAGAAGGGCATCAATAAACTGCCGCTGCGTTGGCAAAGATGCATTGATTGCATGGGTGATTACTTCGATTAATACAAATAAAAAAGACATGAAAAAAAATCGTTTAATTTTTTTCATACATAACGGCAATTTCATAGGTAAAGACCTAATATATTTCTTAACGCTTAATACGATCGTCATCACGTTTAATACGCCAACACGTGCCACTCAAACACACGTAATAACCCTTGCAGCAGCGGCCAGCAACTGACGAAGTGAAGACTGTCGAGCGGCCCTAACCCCCGTATTCAAAGTCGTAACCTCGAAATCGCCTCCACTCACACTCAGGTAAGGAAGCTTCGAGGATCGCCTCGAACTTGCCTCAATATTGATATTCATAGTCCTACCCCCGTATTCTAAGTCGTTACCTCGAAACTTCCTCGACTCGACTCATCCTCATTGAGGACGTTTCGTATTCTCAGTTGTCATTTATGTCCTCAAATTTAAAGGTTTTCTCCAATAAGGTAAGGTTGAGTCGAGGAAACAACTGTCAAACGTAAGGTGTCTCTTGAGGTACCTTGAGGATACCATAAGGAGGTTTTTATATGTATATGCATACGATCTTGTATTTTTTTCAATAATGTAATTCGAGGAATTTATTGAATATCTATATGATAATCCGTACAGTTATTTATTTGGACGATATTTGCGTAATGCAGATAATCCAACGTAGTTATACGACGAAAGTGAGTTTGTAAAAAGGTTTTGATTTACAAAAACCATTGCAGCACATTATTAATTACCGCTGCTATTTCAAAATATTGGAGGTAAATCTCAGAGATTTATCAATTCCGCCGATTATACAGGTGCTAGTCACATTAAGATTTTACGCAACTGGCAACTTCCAAGTAACTAAAATGATAACCTTTAATTGAGTATCTACCTACACAATAACCGGTAATCATAGTCGGTATTTAACATTTGCAGTATTTTTAGACAAGAAGTTCTTGCTTTTTTTATTTTCATCAAAATACTGACGTCCACTTCCAGCCATTTTGTAAATTTATCAATTAAAATAATGTTTTATAGCAATGACGTGCCAAGCAAAGCCCTGTGTTATCTAATTATAAAATAATGGTTATTTATTGTTAACAATAGTAAACCGCTAAATGGAGATTCTTTGTTTATATATTTTTAAATTTGATTACGCAAACGGAACTAAATGTTACCACAAATTTTTAGAATGCCAACATAACGTAGCGAATTCCTCAAAATTCAGACGTCATTCGTGACGTATTACCTCCACTCTTCCTTACTGGAGGAACCTCAGAATTTCCTCAAGGTTAGGACTAAGAATACCGATGTTGAGGAAAGTTCGAGGCGATCCTCGAAGCTTCCTTACCTGAGTGTGAGTGGAGGCGATCTCGAGGTTACGACTTAGAATACGGGGGCTAAACTTGAGGAAATTTTGAGATTCCCTCCAGTAAGGAAGAGTGGAGGTAATACGTCACGAATGACGTCAGAATTTTGAGGAATTCGCTCTGTTATGTTGGCATTCTAAAGATTTGTGGTAACATTTGGTTCCATTTGCCCGAGCAAATTAAAAAAAATATATAAACAAAAAATCTCCATTTAGGGGTTTACTATCGTTATTAACAATAAATTAACATTATTTTATAACTAACACGGGGCTTTGCTTGGCGTTTCATTGTTATAAAACACCATTTTAATTGATTTAATTACAAAATGACTCGAAGTGAATGTCAGTGTTTTGAAGAAAATGAAAAAGCACGCTTACAAGAACTTCTTGAAAAATCTGCAAATGTTAAATAACGATTATGATGTTATTGTGTACAGTTAAAAGTTACCATTTTAGTTACTCATTTGGAAGTTGCCAGTTGCGTAAAATCTTAATGTGACTAGCACCTGTATAATGGGCGGATGTGATAAACCCTCAAGTTTTACCTTCAATACTTTTAAATAGTAGCAGTAATAAAAAATGTGCTACAATAGTTTTTGTAAATCGAAACCTTTTTAAAACTCACTATCGTCGCATAACTCCATTGGATTGGCTGCACCACGCAGATATCGTCGAGATAAATAACTGTACGGATTATCATATAGATATTTAATAATTTCCTCGAATGACATTATTGAAAAAATTACGAGCTCGTAAGTGTATACATATAAAAATCTCTTTAAGGTATCCTCAATGTACCTCAAGAGAGATACTACGTTTGACAGTTGTTTACTCGACTCAACCTTACCTTACTGGAGGAAATCTTTAAACATGAGGACAGAAATGACAACTGTGAATGCGAAACGTCCTCAATGAGGACGAGTCGAGTCGAGGGAGTTTCGAGGTTACGACTTAGAATACGGTGGTAAGTGATAATTAGACATGAGCGTTATTTCACGTCATTAGTTACAATAACTAATTACGCGACATGTAACTGAATCACTAGTTACGAGTCGACAAGAAAAGAAGTGGTTTTTGTAACTGCGTTATACTTAACACGACTCATAGATATGTATTATATTCGAGCGAGCGAGAAAGAGCCGACCGCACAATGATGACTACGCTAAGTACATTTCTTTCGCATCGCGGCCGAGCGAACGAGCGAGATGGCTAATCGAATGACACGAAATTATTCGAAGTAATCCGACCAAATACCGAACACTCACGAGCCGTGGTAAGCAACAAAGACAAAACAGCGTAACAATACATTCTATACGTTTAATTTTCATACGTAAAATTGCATTTATAAATAATAAAATAGAGTGATTTTTGTTTATAAGTAATTTCAACGGCTTGCAATTGCGGGAAACGAAGCGAGTGTTACTTTGAAATTTGAATTTAAAGTAAAGAACTTAATTTATTTATTATTTTAGTTTGTTGTGTTACTAATAAAATCTTCATACATTATACAGTGCATATAACAGTGAAAAAACTGTAAATATATCAAAAGTGTAAATATAATCATTGAATATACAATCAATTTACTTTTAAATACGTCTGCATTAATACAAATTTAATTAAAATAATAGTTACATAATAACTACTAATCAATCGTAAATACATATAATGCAGTCAGTCCTCAGCCTGAAAAAAGTATAAAGGAAGTTAATTTATTGATTTAACTGTATAGCTCGTCAAATCTGGCCTTAATGTTTGAGTGGAAAACTACTAATGAATGTCTGGGTAGTGACCATTAACTTGTAATACAAATATAGCCAAGGAGTACACTAAGAAAAGGAATTTCAAAAACTGTAATTGGGACTCTTATACCGGATACTTAGAATCTATGTTTAATAATACTGTACTTCCTTCGGAACCTCAAAGTTTATATAATGTATTCGAAAATCATATGCTAAAATCTGCTGAACGGCACATCCCTTACACTAAGATTCCCCAGAGCATTGTAAATAAATTTTCACCCAAACCCTACTGGTCTCCGGTGCTTTCTAAGGCGGTGGCAGAACGACGACTTGCGTTGGTCAATTTAAGAAGGAACCCATCTCCAACAAATTTAAAAGTATTACAAAATAAAATTAGCAATGCTCAGAGATTAATTCGCCAGGCTAAATATGACTCATGGCATAAGTTCTGCTCAAGTATTGACCAAACATCCTCCCCATCATTGATGTGGAATAAAATGAAATGGATTAAAGGTCAACGGTCAACAAAAGTCTGTGTATATAAAGCTAGGGTTCAAAATTTACTAGTACCTCACTCCGGACTTTGTCTGGCCTCCCTACCCTACGTTTGGGTCAGCAAACAATCTTTTAGAGTCCGAAATCTCTATGCATGAGTTAGACAATTGCACTAAGAAAAAAGACACGGCGCCAGGCTCTGATGATATATCATAATAATAATAATAATATAAACCCCTGGGCCAGTCGTTATCTCACCATGAGACTAACGCAAACCTCGGAGGAAAATTATATGGCTCTCTAAATTATTTTGATATAAAAGAAAAAATGTATCACAAGATTTATAGCAAAAGCCAATAAACCGCAGGGCAGCTTGTGGCGTGCTGAATGTGAGTGGCGACACTGCGGTCCTGAGTGCCCCAGAGAGTCGGCCAGGGCCTCGTAACCAGCTGGCCTTTATTGGCTGGCTGGAGTGGAAACCGAAGAGTGCCCGCAGGATTTTCAACTCTGGCTTGCCTTAAACGGCTGGTCAGAGAGGGGTCGCCAGAGCTATATGCTCGGGGGTGGAAGTGTCATTTTCAAGGGCATAACTACGGGGAAACCACTGCGATGGTGAAACCGGCGCCGCACCGCTCGATACCCCAAGCCACTTGCACCAATGTTGCCCCCCTGTTGCCCGTATGACCTGCGTGTCTGTGGCGACCGTTTTGGGGGGCCCATTCAGTGAGTTGGCGAGTCACCGTCTGCCACCGTTCAATACGATGCAAGGGATTGAAGGCAGACGACAGATCAAAATTAATAGTTTTAACTAAAATAGTCCATCAAACCTCACAACCCCATAACCAGGTTTTAGATATCATCATTGTACAATAGTTTTACACCTACCGTTGGCAGTCCACGAGTGTTATGTGCAAACGTGGAGTGTCATCGGTAGATGTCCCATCCCATTTTAACATTAAATTTCTCCTAAGGCCTCTGCGTGTTGGATCCATATCCCCATGTAAGCCTTTCAAAGGACCGGGTATCTTCCTTTGTAAGATACCCGTGACACTGAGATACATGAATATAAATAATAATATAAGCCTTTATTGCTGTTATAGCTAATTTAACAGTAAATTTAAATAAAACTTGAAAAAACTTAATTAAAATCTTACAACTTAAAATCTACTCGGCATTCTGTTAGTCTTCCCTATTAACAGCTTGTCTTTCGACAAAGGCCTCCTCTAAAGCCTTCCACTTGTTCCTGTCTTGTGTTATTCGTATCCATACTGGACCTGCTGTTTTCTTAATATCATATTCCCATCGCTTAGGTTGTCTTCCTCTGTTTCTTGTGCTTTCTCTCGGGTACCATTCTGTTACTATTTTGGTCCATTTTTCTTTCTTTTCTCTCACCATATGCCCAGTCCAGATTGCACTTTCCCGAACTTAGTCGTTTCTTTTATTTTTTTTAATTGTACTTTATCGCTTCTTCTTATTTCCAATACGCTTCTCTCTATCCCATTCTGACAAATATTTATTTTATTTTGTTGTTGATCGGTTAAGGCCCAAGTTTGACACGCATATGTTATACATGGTAGGATGCAGACATTGAATACTTTTCGCTTCGCCGCCATTGGCATCTCTTTATTTTTCATAACTCAGTGACCAGAATCTCTTCCAAGTATTAGCTATTCTTCTTTCAATGTCTTTCTGTATGTTTCCTGTTGATGATACTAATTGTCCCAAATATATGTACTCATTCACTTATTCTAGTTGTTGGTCGTTTATTTTGATATCCTCTAATAATGGAGAATTGCTCATTAATTTTGTCTTCGCTATGTTCATTGTCAGACCTGCTTTTGCACTTTCCTCTGACAATTGTTGCAGCATTTTTCCAAGACCTTTGGGCATTCCGCGAAAAGTATTAAATCATCGGCGAATCTCGAATGATTCAATTTCTCTCCGTTGATGTTAAGACCGAAATTATCCCAGTCTATTTTCCTAAATATCATTTCTAACACCGCAGAGAATAGTTTTGGCGAAATAGGGTCACCTTGACGAACGCCTCTCTCTATTGCAAATTCGTCGCCTGTCAATTCCGTTGCCTGTCAATTCCGTTTTTACTTGTGCTATGCTTTTATCATAAATAATCTTCAGAAGGCGAATATACTTATCATGTACCCCCTGTCGCTCCAGCGATTCCCATATATAATGTAATGTTCCAAAGAATCAAAAGCTTTGTTGAAGTCCACGAAACCCAGGTAATATATTTAATTATATTCTTTGTATTTTTGAAGTATCTGTCTTAGGACGTGTATATGATCTATAGTCATAAAGTTGCTTCTAAATACAGCTTGTTCTTTCGGCTGATGTTCATCAAGGATGTTGGTTAGTCTAAATAGCAAAATTTTGGAAAAATCTTATATATATTAGACATTAAACTTATCGGTCTGTAATTGCCAATGTTTCCTTTATCTCCTTTCTTGTGCAATAATACTATTAACGATTTCGTCCAATCTTCGGGAATAGTTTCATGAGTAACATATTTAGGTTACTTTGTATCCCGATATCCCCACGGGAATAGCAACTACACGAGTAAAACAGCTGGATGTTGTCCGATTTAAAAAATATCCCTTATTTGAAACATACATTACCAGCGAATAACATATGCAATGTATTATCCCGGAATTCCGACAGGAACGGAGCTTAAGCGGGGAAACAGCTGAACGTTGACTGATTTTAAAAACTGTTTTACAAATGGGCAGCTACATTATTACCGAGTAATGTTTTCAGGGAAAATTTTATCCCGGTATTCCCTCAGGATTGGAGTTTTGGCAAGTGAAACCGCTGGAAGTTGACCGATGTTAAAAATTACTTCCTTACTTGAAACCTACATTACCAGCAAATAACATAAGCTATTTTTATTCCAGCATTCTCATAGGAATGGGGCTTAGGCGGGCAACACCAATTGACTTATAATATAGAGATGTATCGATACTCCCCATTCAATACTACTAGTAGCATAAAACGATAACATTTGATACGGATATAGACACGATATCGAAACGAAAGTATCGATACTGTACTCATGAATTGTATCGATGAAAAAGTATCGTACTCAATAAAGTATCGAAACAAAAGTATATATATACTCCAAAGTATCGAGTACTGAGTAATTTTCCTAGAATCTAGGTCGTAATGAGCTTTTTTTTTAGGAATTTGTCTATCTGTGTTCGGATCAAAATATGTCGAACCACTTTTTCGAAGGTTTGTTATGTTTTAACTAGATGGCGTTAAGTTTAACATGGATACTTTCTACAATTTGTTCGATACGATACCTGCCTAAAAGTACTCATTGAGTAAAAGTATCGAATAGAAAGTATCGAGTACAAAAGTATCGGTATCGAAAGACAAGTACTCGATACCTAAAAGTATGGAAACTTTTTTCGTGTCCCTAGATACGGAGCACTAGTATCGAATCATTTTTAAAGTATCGAATACTTTGTTCCTGGCAGGATTGGGATGAGCTTTTTTTAGGAAAACCGAGAGTGATATTTATCTTATAATATAGTATCAAACAATAACATTCGTTACTGAGCACTAGTATCAAAAAGGCAATTAGTATCAATTGAAAAGTATCGATACTTGCTCTAGTATTGACACAATATCTGCCAATCGATACCATTCTATTAATTCCATACCAATACCATGATTTCATTCGATACTGATTACTAATATCGATACTATATAAGCACTCATTAGTATCGATTCATCCCTAGATCAAAATCATCCAATGAAGGGAGTTTGAAGGAGGTTAGCTCCTAAAAGTGTAACCGCAGGGCACGCAAAAACAAGGTCGTAAAGTCACAAAAAATTGCCCGAACCACAACAATCACTCTCTACTCGCGGCTCACTTCAACAAGTGCGGCAAGGCTGCACCAAATACCATCACGCCGCCTTCTTCAACCAACCAAGTCACTTCAGCTACCAAGGTCACCCCTACAAAGATCGCCATAGTCGTGGCACCCAGCACCACCGGCATGTCATTAACCCCCCCGCACTTGTCTATTAGAGACTAGGTTAAATTGCTGGCCATTTCCTTATGGTATCCCCCTCTGAACCGCGAAAGCGATAAGACGTGCAAACAATCCATTTTTTTCAAATTTAAATAAGATAATATACATTAAATGTGAAAATATATTTTTCAAGTACTAGACCTGCATAAAACTGCACTCAACGTGCAATTCCTGTAAGAACGAAACAGCACGAGCGGAGACAACAATAGTGCGCGCAACTACGTGCGGTGCAGCCGTAATCACCATCTTCGCTGCTTGTCACAATACATAAGAAGACAGCGTGTAGCGGGTAACTACTACCATCTGGCCAAGTAAAATTTCTATCAGTACCACTTTCTATTCCTTCTCAAATTGTCTTTGTAATAAAAATAAAATGCCCAAAACACCCGTTAAAATACCTCCAAATATAACTGAATCAATACAACCTTATAGCCGATATAAGCCGATTCTAAAATTCAGTCTGTACCTTCGCGCTCCGAATCTGATATTAGAAGAATTTGTGTAAACGAGGCCCAAGCTGTACAAACTAATATGTATCGAACTAAACGTAAACACCCATCAACTGATATTACCGGCAACGAACTAGAGTGCTTTAAGAATGATATCAAAGAAATCATGAAAGAAATGATCTGTACCCATAACTCCCGTCTAGATAAACTAGAAGGACATATGATGGAAATAAAAACTCATTACAGTGATATTAAAGCAACTACTCGTGAATTGGGAAAAACTATGACTTTCGTCTCTGACCAAATATCGTCACTTGAAGGTAAAATAAATGAATTAGAAAAGGAGCGAAACATTACGGTACTAAAATTACCTACCCTTGAGGAGAAAATTGAAATATATGATCGGAATAGCGTAAAAGCATCGATAGAAATTAGAAATAGTACCCAAGCAAGAGAAAGAAACAAAAGCTACACTATATGATATGATTCAATGTCTATCTAAAGAGTTGGAGACGTATACCGAGTTCATAAGCATCCGCGACGTAACTCGGCAACTATCAAAAAAGGATACCAAAACTTCAAATCTAACAGTTGAATTCTCGAACACACTCATGAAGACCAATTTCCTCACAGCAATCAAAGAATACAATGAGAAAAATCCGAATAATAAAGTTCAATACTCAAGAATTGAACAAGGCTAGCAATAACCCAAAATTACTTTGGGATACAATAAAACGGGTCACAAATACTAATAATCCTAAAAATTTATCCACACAATTATTAACTTCTTAGTCCCCTATACAGTCTTGTAACCAGGTCAATGCATACTTTGTTAATATGGGTAAAAATCTTGCTGAAAGCATCTCCACTAGTTCACTACAAGAAATCCCTCAAATAGCACATCTGTCTACAAACAGTTCATCCTTCGTCCTAGAACATACGAACTACAACGAAATCATTTCGACTATACAATCACTACGCTCCGACGCCGCAACTGGTTACGACGGTATATCAGCCTTTATCTTAAAGAAGTACTCTACCTTATTGGCACAAATCTTATGCCACATATATAATAGCTGCCTCGATACCGGAGTTTTTCCCACTGCTTTTAAAAAGGCAATTGTTCATCCAATATTTAAGGGAGGTGATGAAACAAAAACTAATAATTATCGACCTATAGCTGTATTAAGCGTTTTATCTAAGGTACTCGAAAGGATAATCAACAAAAGATTAGTTAGTTATTTAGAACACTATAAACTAATATCATCACACCAATTCGGCTTTCGCAGAAATATTTCCACCAGCGACGCAGTACATGACCTGACTAATCATGTAGTGCAAAGCATTAATAATAGCAAAAAAGTCTTGAGCATATTTTTAGATCTCGCAAAAGCGTTCGACACCGTCCCTGTCACAGCTCTCTTAATGAAGCTTGCAGTTATGGGCGTCAGAGGAGTTCAACTAGATCTTTTCCAGAGTTATCTTACAAATCGATCGCAACTTGTTAGGATAGATAAATACATGAACGACGAACTTCCTATCTGCTACGGCGTACCACAAGGATGTATATTGGGGCCCACATTTTTTCTCGCCTTTATCTATGATCTATGTGAACTCAAGATCGAAAATGGGCACATAACCTCTTTTGCGGATGATACTGCAATAACCATCATAGGGAACACGTGGATGCAACTCGAAAATAGAGCTCAACTTGATTTCAATACAATAAATAATTGGCTCCAAGCTCATACTTTGTCGCTTAACACCTCTAAGACCCACTTCTTAACAGATACAATTAGTTTAGCTTCTCAACCACGTTTCCCAATAACTATAGTAGCTCATTCCTCCTGTCTTACTAAATATGAAGTTCCTTGCAATTGTCCAACTTTAGCTTCCGTGGATGTCACAAAATATCTGGGCATAATATTAGATAAGACGCTTAACTTTAAAGCCCATATAAGTTCGCTTACGACTAGGGTTCTTAAATTAATTTATATATTGAAAACTCTTCGATACGTCGCTAATCATGCCGTTGTACGTAATGTCTACTTTGCTTTGTGTCAATCAATTGTGACTTATTGTGTAACTTCAACAAGTTCGCTTCGCCCCAACGGGCGGAGCCGCAAAATCAATAATAAAGCCTTTGGAGATAGCACACAGGGCAATATTAAAAGTGGCTGTCTTTCATCCTATCATATACCCGACTAATCAGTTGTATGATCAATGGAGCGTACTGAATATTCGTCAACACTTCATTCTGCGAACTATTTTGCTACAACATCATCTAACGCCATATAAACCACTCGATAAACGCAGAAAGGATAAAATCTGTACGCTGCCAGTAGCACATTCATCTTTCATCAAGAGATTCATGTATTTCCTAGGGCCATTTCTTTATAATAAAATAAATAAACTATGTCCAATATATGACTTAACAAATTATAACTGTAAAAAAAAATTGCATTTGTTTCTTTTGAAGTTTACATATGATGAAACAGAAGAAGACCTTTTGAAGTATTAATCATAATTTATATTTACGTTCACCGCTCATGTTTGCACCATACACCTTCACACTTAACTCAATTCATTACACATACTTAATACATACATACACCCACATGCATAAACACTCGCAACACGTAAACAATCATTTACACACACACACAACTCACATAACTCACCTTTGTGGTAAACTCAGGGCATTGTTAGCCAACTTCTACATAATTGAGAAGCGAGTGCCTTACAAAATTAAACTCATGTTATACCATGCACTAGCAGAATCAACTATCAATTATGAGATTACAAGCTATGGTAGAACGTTCAAAACTTACCTCGATGAAATTTATAATCTACAACTACGTATTTTGAAGCGAATTGTCCCATCTAAAATAAAACTTCAATACAAGGATAACGCTGCTAAGCTTTTTTATTATTTTAAAGTACTACCCATTAATACAAAAGTCACATATAGTATACTAACGCAACAATTTTTTAATACTCGTATACAGAATTACACCTCAGATAGAATTCAGACACGACAGCAAACAAATAAAAATCTCGAAATTATAAAAGCCTCTAATTACTATGGTAAAAGAACTATGCCGTACTTAATAGGGGATGATATTTTGTATGGAAATTCGTCATTTTCGATGATAGAACCATGAATCTTTGTATTAAGGCACTTGATAATAAATAAATAAATATTCATTCAAGCGTTTTGGAAATTTCATTTACATGGGGATGAAATTCAACCCCTAAAACACCAAAAAGTATACAGCCTAAACCACTGGGCCTAGAAACGTATTTTTTTTACACCGTCGTATTTCTTGGGGTGCACGAGCACTAGCAAAGGATTCTTGGAAATTCACCCCCTTAAGGGGGTGAAAAGCATATATATAGCCTTTCACGTCTAAACCACTTAACCGATTTTGATGAAATTTGGTACAGAGATGGATTAAAGCTTGAGTAAGGATATAGCCTACTTTTTATCGCGAAAAAATGGGAATAAGGGGTTGAAATAGGGGATGATATTTTGTATGGAAATTCGTCATTTTCGATGATAGAACCGTGAATCTTTGTATTAACGCACCTGATAATAAATAAATAAATATTCGTTCTAGCGTTTTGGTAGTTTCACTTATTCGTTCTAGCGTTTTGGTAGTTTCACAATAGGGGAACGTACTTTTTTTTTACATCGTCTTATTTCTTGGGGTACACGAGCACTAGCAAAGGATTTTTGGAAAATCTCCCCCTTAAGGGAGTGAAAAGCGTATAGACGAAACTATTGGGGCTAGGAACGTAAAACTTTGTATACAATTCTCTTTCTTTTGTTGTAAGTGAGCTCTAAGAAATTATTTTATTAAATTCAACTCCTAAAGGGGTGCAAAATATATAGCCGAAATCATTAGGCCTAGAAACATGAAATTTTGAATAAAGTTGCCTTTCTAGGGGAAAGTGCTCACTAAAAAAGAGCTTTTTTGCAATTTTAGCCCTAAGGGGAAAAAAAGGCCTAGGAAAGGTCATTTTAGTACACGGACGGCTTTCTTGGATTACCCCAAGATTTTCTTAGTGCTCACTTACCAAGCACTATGAAAAAATTTTTGGCAATCTCGCCCCTAAGGGGATGAAAAATAACTTAAAATAATGGTCCTAAGAACGTGATAGTTCTGTGTTGGGATAAGCGAGCACTAACAAAGAATTTTTGGAAATTCAACCCATAAGAGGGTGAAAGTGTATAGCCAAAGATACCGGGCCTAAGAATGTGAAATTTTGTATACCGAACGGTTATTTGGGGTATGCACGCACTAAGAAACAATTTTGGGCCGCCCCAAAAGGGTAAAACGCATATAGTCGAAGATACCCAGCCAATGATATATCATCATTATCTTGCTCTTATCCTAATTACTTTGGATCGACGCGATACGTACATAGGTACTCTTCTGCCATCGTAGATATATTGCAAAGGTTCTAGCAACATTGTATGACCGGCTGCCTGGCGGACGACATTGTTGGCCAGACGGCATCACGAATTGGTCCAGGTCGATGTAAATCTTTGCCTTAGTAGTATTTTGCGACACCCGCGAACAATGAAAGGGTGGTAATATTTCTAGCAGCTACCAGACAGTAAGTTACAATCAAGATATTATTCCAATTTTCTATCTCTACAAATAAATAAATTTGAAGCGTCTGTTTGACTATCAAAATAATAGGTTTTATTTATGCTCACACAATTATTTGCACGATACCTATAGATACCTAAAAAACGGTCCAAAATTTTTTGTCTGTCTGTCGATTCGTTACAGGTAATCTTCAAAACAGCTGGACCGATATTGATTATATTTTACTATCAGGTCTACCAGGCGTACAAAAGGAATAACTTAGACTATATTTGATCCCAGGCTATATTTTATCCCGGTGTGGCTGGAGCAACCTTGAGAATTTAGTCGATTTTAAAATTATTTCACTAATGGAAAGCTATTTTTAAGCGAGTAACATATTTGAGCTATTTTTATCCCGATATTCCTACGGGACCGGGTACAATGTCGGTGAAATCGCGGGAATTTAATGGTTTTACAAATTAATTCACGAATGAAAAGCTATATTATCAGTGAATAACATATAAAGGCTATTTTATGTTTTGTCTGCAGTCGCGGGCTGGTCCGTCCGGGGCAGTACCACACTCTTGCAGAAGATCGACGTTTGAGTAGTAGCAATTTGTTGCTGCACTTCGTTCGGTGAGCGAGAGAGCCGGAAGCCCAACTTTCTGGGTGTGTTTATGTGTGGCGGGTTTTGGTGAGGTCTGAAACCTGCGGTGGTGAGGTCTCGATCGGGGTATTGAGCGTGAGGGGCTGGCATGGTGTACAGGGAGACCCGATGGGAATGGCCACCGCCGGTCAGCAGGGGAATCGAACCCAGGATCATCCTCCCTGGGAGGCTGTCCCACCAACCAGCGAAAATCCCGTTGGGTAGTCGTCGTGCCGGTGTGGTAAACCGGAGTGGACCTCAATGGCTACGCACGGGGGGGCATCGGGGGCCCTTCTGTGCTTCGTGTCAGCTTCTCACAAAACTCACTCCTCGACCATGCATTATGCCCCGCCCTTTCTTTTGGTATCACCGAACTCCGTTATACACATTCACACTCCCTTCCTCCTCTTCTTAAATAAAACCTCATGGCCAAGAAAAATAAAAAGAGAAGGTTTTCTACGGCGCAGCGGCGGTCCCCTTATCCACATTTGATGTGGCTTTTTGCAATATCAGGGGTTTACATAGCAACCTCGACGCCGTCCACCATCATCTCGAGACGGCGCGGCCTGCCCTACTCTTTTTAACGGAGACGCAGATAGGTGCTCCGGATGACATCTCATACCTAAATTACCCCGGCTACGAGATGGAACACACCTTCCTTCGTAAAGCCGGGGTGTGCGTATTTATCCGGGGTGATATCTGCTGTCACCGCCTTCGGGCCCTAGAACATGGTGACCTGTCAATACTATGGTTACCCGTAGACTATGGAGGGTTTACCCGCATCTACGCGTGCCTCTACAGGTTCCATGGCAGTGATCCGGGGTCAATTCAATTATTTGAGAACGTCCAATGGGGGATTGATTAAATATTGGAGCAATGTCCATCAGCGGAGGAGGTGGTTGTTGGAGACTTCAACGCTCATCATAAAGAGTGGCTGGGGTCCCGAACCACTGACCTCCTGGGTCAACATCTCTTCAATATGGTCTCGGCCTATGGACTCTCACAACTGGTGACACAGCCCACCCGTATCCCAGATATTGCGAGCCATGAGTCTTCTTTACTGGATCTTCTGCTGACCACACACCAGCATGGATACCAGGTAGTGGTTGAAGCCCCTCTTGGGTCTTCTGACCAGTGCTTGGTTCGTAGCAGTGCCCCTGTTGTAAGGCCTAGTCGCTCTAAGGTGACTGGGACTCGCAGAATTTGGCAATATAAGTCAGCAGATTGGGATGGACTTCGCGAGTTTTACGCATCCTACCCATGGAAGCGGCTTTGCTTCGCCTCTAGGGACCCTAGCGTCTGTGCGGACTGCGTTACCGAAACGGTTATTACGGTGATGGAATTATTCATTCTCAACACCAAAATACCCGTCGATGGCTGCAGCCGAGCCTTGTTTAACCAAACCTGCAGGACGGCTGCACGCCAAAAACAGTCCGCATATTAGGCCTGGAATAGGGCCAAAAAATGTCAGGACCCGAACGCCAAAGAGGTGAAGCGAAAATTTAATGCCGCTTCTAGATCCAGTAAGAAAGCTATTGCCAGAGCCAAGGCGGAACATGTTGCCAGAATTGGCGAGCGATTGCAAAGCTTTCCCGCTGGGAGTCGTGCATTCTGGTTGCTCGCCAAGGCTGCCTAAGGCAACTTCTGCCAGCCCAATCTCCCACCACTGCAGAAACACGATAGTAGTCTAGCCCACAGCGCAAAGGAGAAGGCCGATCTTCTAGGTCAATTCTTTGCCTGTAACTCGACTTTGGATGCCGGAGCTGCCACACCACCTACCATCCCACGGTGTGAAAACTCGCTGTCCGAAATCCGCATCACGCAGCGAGCGGTTAGGCGAGAGCTGCGGCTTTTAAACGTCCATAAGTCGAGTGGGCTGGATGGCATCGCTGCAGTGGTGCGTGCGTGCGCCCTTGAATTGACGCCCATCCTGACGCGCCTATACCGACTTTCCTACGATACTAATAGGGTTCCGTCTTCGTGGAAGGTAGCCCATGTCCACCCGATCCCTAAAAAGGGGGAACCGGTCTGACCCAACGAATTACAGACCAATTGCGATAACATCCTTGCTCTCCAAGATAATTATAAGAGAGAAGAGAAAATTATAAACCGCCAGCTTCTGCAGTACCTTGATGATCACCAGCTGATCAGTGATCGCCAATACGGCTTTCGTCGTGGGCGATCACGAACGCATTTTTGGAAAAAAGTTATATCTCACTTTTAACGTAACTTATTTGTTCTTGTAACTGGTTTCGAAGAATCAACTTGTCTAAATTAAGAACATAAATATATAAATATAGATCACGTTGTGTCGAATGCGGTCACGTTGCAATTGGCGTGGATGAATCTGACGTTTTATATCGTAGACCGTCGTACCAACAGCAGTGGTTCTGAACGCGTTTATTGTGATCGCTTCCATCAGTAACCTTATAACAACGCAAAACATTCTAAAGGTTCTAGAAAGAAATTACAATATGAATTAGACGCATTATTTATGCTATACTGTAAAAAGTAAACGTTTTTAAAAGCGTAATTTGGTGCGTGTCACTATTTTATTACACTTGTTACAGAAAAAAGTGATTCTGTCATCTATATCGATAGCTTAAACAGTGTTGAAATTCGTTGGGAATTAGGTATAAAAATATAATAGTTGTTTTTTCCAAACATTTTGGCTAATTCTAACAAATACACCTTGGATTTAATGGAGGTGAGTGGCACAGCAACTTCTGGTGGAATCCACCAATTTTAAATTTAAAATAAGAAGTAATTTTTAATATTGTAGACTAATATAATCATCTTTTGTCTATCATGTTCAAGGAAAATATTTTAATAAAATTAGTAGTAGTATTAATAAAGTGTTAAATAGTTGAAAAAAAAAATTTTATAATTTGTATAATGTTATACATTATTTTTTCAGTTTCTCCTTAGCTTGTGCTAGTAGGACTATACAAATCAAATCAGTATTTTTATCTATTATGTATAAGTGACATCATCATGATTTCTCCATTCTATATTTAATTGCCTATGGCAGCAGCTAAGCAAGCAGCCCAACTGATGGTAAGTGACTACCGCTCACAAATTGACAATAATCAGTGGTATAGTCTACATGACTATTTGTGCCTGCTATGAAAATGTATTCTTAAATCTTGTATAACACGTTGACGGACAGTACCCTCTCACAGGTTGAGGGTGTTAAGACAGAATTTTTTTCATACATTGTTGGCACGTCACAGGGGTACAGTACCTACTGTACAGTTTGTGTTGAAATACGACGCCCACAGTCGTAGTGAACATTATGTAGTGACAGTAGAAAGTCTAAATTAAATCTTTGGTGACAGTGCATCATGCTATTCCATATAATTGTCTCAAACATTGTATGTTTTGAGACATACTGATTTTATGTGAATTGATACTTGGACGTTGATGTACTGTCGTATTAATTTTGGTTTACTTGATGTCCACAGGTGGTACTGTTCGTCAATATGTTAAATTAAAGGTCATTCGTTTATACATGTATATGATGTGTGGTAGGCAAGAATATGTAGAACACAAAACACATCTCCTTTGCTTCAATAATGGTAGTTTTCTCCGGATATTTCTTTTTCATTGCTTACCAATCATTGGGTTGAGGTGGTGAATATTTACTTCATCCTACATTCCCAACACGTCATCGGGAAACACTTAACTACCAATTACACTATCTCCAAGTGTCTATTTTATTTCCAATCTGGTAATTATTTCTAATTGTTCGAGCAATAATGTTATTATTCGCAATAGTGGTACTTATATGGTGCTTAAGAGAGTAAATTTTCCTGATAATTTCTGCCTAAAAAAGTTTGATAAGTAATTAAGTAGTAAGCCAATTAACTAGTTTCTTATGGTGGGTATCAACCTTTATATTATAAAATCAGAAATGATTGAAACTGTATAATTTCCATTGGAGCAATCACAGCAAAAATGGCAAATACTGTTATATAATCATTGTAACCACAGTATTGAAAATTTAAAAAAATTCATATTAAAACTTAGGATCTCAAATTATGGGATTGGTCCTTAAATTAACAAAAATACTAATATCGCATTTCACAATCTACCCCTTCCTTAAAAAAAGGTTAAGCTCTGGCCACAACCCCTGCTGAAACCACAAGGTGAGACGGAAGGGGTTATGCACAATCCCATAACTGGCCATTTTGATACTGCTCTATCACCATCTGCTTATCTTCAATGTCTTCTACTTCTTATTTAATAGCAATAAGCTGCAATAATATGAGTTATTGGTGCAAGTGTCAAGTTAGTATATTCAGTATTCACATCTTTAGTCTTCATATTTTAGTCAGTAGTTAGCAATGATTTGGTGCTGATAACCAAATCATGCTTCCTCTGGGAATTTTGGCACAATGTGAAAATGCACACAATTCACTATTACATCACATTCACTACATTTTAGCATTTTATTAAATATCAGCAAAAATATTCAATACTAGCTTTTGCCCGCGACTTCATCCGCGTAGAAATCATATGTGGCAGGGGCAATCACAGATAACTATGTAGTGTGTTCAGGGTTCTACACGCCCACCGTGTTGCTCTGTGTGGCAAGCTAGTGTAAAGAATCTTGATTGCCCGCATCAGCTAGCACGTTAGCGAGGTTGTCTCGATCAGACCAACTCTTTCTGGCAGACGATTGCAGCCTTACTATGTTTGTGGCTCGTTGTCATTAAGGCGTTCACTGGTGGAGAGGTGCTGTTGGCGGTGTATTTAGATATCGTCAAGTCATTTAATAGTTTGCCAATCTGGTATATAAGGGAGGTGCGATTATCAGGGGGTGCTAGTATACTTAAGCGGCTGATTCCAGATTATTTGAAGTGGCGAAGTGGTCTCTGCGTGAAGCGCGCAGAGGACTTTGAGCTAACGCCTATTTTGTTCTGCTCCCAGCTGAGGTAGCGTGCGGGTGACAGTATGGTTTATTAGCTAAGATTGGACTCACTTCAGGCTGAGCTTAATTTAAATAACCCTTTCATTGCCACTAATTTATTGAATACGTTTCCTGTGTGCCACTTGATATTATTGTTGAAATTAAAAGAAAATATGAATTTATTCTAGGTTTTTATTAAATAAAATCATAAAAATTAAGAAAATCAATAAAAAATCATTAAACGCACCCTCTGCGTTGGTGGCACACGTGAGTAAAGTTATTAGAAGTAGCGCCACCAACGCACAGTTTGCGTTGGCTTCTAAAAAATATTATGCAACGTTGGTCTTACGATTGGTCCTGGCAACAAACATGTAACACGATAGGGCAAAGTATGTTGAAAAAATAATCGTTAACAGGACAATAGGAAGTCCCAGATTGGGACAGTAGGTACACAAACGTTAATTTGTTATATTGGGAGAGACATAGAAATAAAAAATACTACCGACTCTTAGCTAATATAAAGTATTTGATAGTTATAATAATGATATTTAATTTATTTAACGAGGTTGCGGTCGGCGCGCTCCTCGCACCACTCCGTCCGGGGCGACAGAGGGGCGTAAGCACGCACTCCCACAACCCACCCGCGATGCACGTCGCCTTCGTCGTTGGGCCGACCACCGGAGCAGGGCAACTTGACGTCAGTGGTCGGCCCGACGGAATACCCCCTATTTGGGGTACCTTCCCGTCGGCCGCCGTCCTAAGGTGAGGACGCAGGTATTTCCTCATGCGGTTGGTCTCTCAGCGGGTGACGGACTAATTCCTCGATCACGCCACCCACGGCTTCGGCTAGCGCGGCATGAGGCGCAGGTATTCGCGCTTACGTCGCCCCAGTCGCCGACGGCGGTGGATCGACTTATAGAAGCTGCGCTCCTCGTGCAAGCGATCCGCCGCCTCCTTCCTCGAGACTACTGCCTCGCAGAAGGCGGCGACCGCGTCCCAGTTCCTGACGCTGTCATACATCGCCCTGGCGATTATTTAACAAGGTGGCAATGTAACTTACCTTGTTTCCTCAGTAGAAATTTTATCAATTTTACTTGTTTGTAACTATAAGTTTATAATTTGCTGTGACCTGTATCTACGTTTCATAGTTAAACTTTACTGGAACAATACCATCGTAGGTAAGTATATATGTATATAAATATTATTTATGTAATAAACCACTTTTTCAGCAGTGGCTTGTGGGTAAGTACCTACTATAGCGATATACGTAAACAAAATGTATAGTAAATTTATTTTGTTAATTCATTCAAATACCTCTAAATAATTGAATTATAAAACACTACGATCGTAGTTACTGTTGTTACTTATATATTTTAATAAGTGTATTAAAAGAGAGAGTTATTTTACAGATGTATATTTTATGGAATATAACAGAATGTCACTAGTTCAGAGGGTGCCACTGCCAGTTGTCTGTCCGTCAACGGATTAGTGACACAACGGGCGCGCGATCCCGGACTACTCTAGCTGCTGCTGTCATCTCTATCCTATACCCCATGACAGTAGTATCCTTAACCCACTTTATCCCATATGTATCCACCATATCCCCATCCTTTTTCCCCAGTAACGAAAATTCCTGAGGAGGGTTGGCGTCAGGCGGGGGCGGCCGGCCATAAAATTAATAGCCGTATCTTATACAACATGGTTTTAAGTTTGAAAGAAATGCGCGAGAATGTTAGGGCGTACCCCCGAAGCGACGCGCAGGCACAGCACCCGGTGTCTGCGGCAAGTGGACAAGGGTTGTCGCATCAGGGACGGGTGCGACGTAAGAAGCGAGTCCGTGAGGTAAGAATGAGGATGGTAAGCTGGAACATAGGAACGATGACTGGAAGGGGAAGTGAGCTTGCGGATGTGCTAGAAAGAAGAAGAGTAAATTTAGCTTGTGTGCAAGAGACGAGATGGAAGGGTACGAGAGCTAGAGAGATCGGAATGGGTTATAAATTTTTCTATTCTGGGAGTGATGGGAAGAGAAATGGAGTCGGAGTCGTGTTAGATAAAGAGCTGAAAAAGCGTGTGATGGATGTAAAAAGAGTGAATGATAGAATCATAGTAGTGAAAATGGTTTGGGAAAATGAAATATCCAATATTGTAAGTGTGTATGCGCCACAGGTTGGATGCGATGATGTAGTGAAAGGTAAATTTTGGGAGGATTTTGACTCAGTATTAATGGATATCCCGCAGAGTGAGAGTGTTTATATAGGGGGCGACTTTAACGGGCATGTGGGAAGGATGAAAGGAGGGTATGAGGGAGTGCATGGAGGGTGGGGGTTAGGGAGGCGAAACCCGGAGGGCGAAAGTTTATTGCAGGCTGCTTCAGCTTTCGATTTGGCTATTGCCAACACATTCTTCGAAAAGCGAGACGAACACCTCATAACATATAAAAGTGGAAACCATCGCACCCAAATAGATTATTTCCTTCTCAGAAGAAATAACCTACGCACTGTTGTTGACTGTAAGGTAATCCCGGGTGAGCCTTTAACTTCCCAACATCGCTTATTGCTGCTGGAAATTAAAATCGTAGGCCAAATAGCTAAGTTTAAACCTAAGCCCCCACCAAAAATTAAATGGTACAGGATAGAAGAAGAAGATTGTGCGAATGAATTCCGGAAGAGAGTGGCTGACAAAATGATTGAGATGAAAAATAGTATGAGTATAAAATCGGTAAATGAATGTTGGAACGAGATGGCTTCGTATGTAAGGGAAGTAGCGAAGGATATTCTGGGTGAGACGAAAGGTAAAGGTGTGATTGCAAAAGAAACATGGTGGTGGGATGATAGTACCCAAAAGGTCTTGAAAGAAAAGAAGAATGCTTTCAAAGAATGGAAATGTGTGAATGACGACAACCCGCTATTGAAAGAACAGAAGAGAATAATTTATATGGAATGCAAGAAGAAGAGTAAGAAAGGTGTAGCTATTGCTAGAGGTAGGGTACAAGATAGACTATACCAAAGTCTCGAGAGTCCCAAGGGGCAGAAAGAATTGTACCGTATAGCAAAAGTGAGAGAAAAGAATGCTAGAGATATTTTGCATGTTAAATGTATAAAAGATGGTAATGGAAGAGTCTTAATGAACGATGAAGAAATAAAAGGCCGCTGGAAGAGTTACTTTGAAAATTTAATGAATGAGGAGAATATTTGGAGTGGTGAGATAGTGGATCAACCAACTAATTTGGCTTTGGTAGGAGAAATAAGTGTAGAGGAAGTAAGAATGGCTGTGCAGAAGATGAAAAAAGAGAAGGCAGTTGGCCCAGATCATATACCTGTAGAGGTATGGAAGGTTTTGAAAGTTGAGGGATGGACGTGGCTGACTTTATTCTTCAATAAGTTGATGCATGAAGAGTCGATCCCGAAAGAATGTTGTACCAGTTCACTGGTGCCCATCTTTAAAAGAAAGGGTGATGTACAAGAATGTAACAACTACCGAGGAATAAAGCTCATGTCACACAGCATGAAGATTTGGGAGAAAGTGATAGAGAAGAGAATAAGAGAGGAAAGTAGAATAACCCAGAACCAGTTTGGTTTTATGCCAGGACTGGGAACCACAGATGCAATTTTTGCGTTACGTCAACTCATGGAAAAATACCAAAGTGCGCGTAAAAACCTACACATGGTATTTATCGACCTAGAGAAGGCGTACGACCGAGTTCCCAGGGAGGTTCTGTGGTGGGCTATGAAAGAACGAAGAGTGCCAGGGAAGTATGTAAGATTAGTGAAAGCTATGTATGCAGGAGCGTGCACGAATGTCCGGTCGGAAGCCGGAGTCACTGATGAGTTCAATGTCACTGTAGGCTTGCACCAGGGTTCGGCATTGAGCCCCTACTTATTCCTCCTGGTGATGGATGCGCTGACATCGGTAATACAGGAGGAAGCCCCGTGGTGCATGCTATTTGCAGATGACATTGTCCTCGTCGGGGAAGAGGCAGCTGAGGTACAGAGCAGACTGGGGCAATGGCGTGAGAGGTTGGAAAGAGTAGGCCTTAAGATCAGCCGCACCAAGACTGAACATATGTTCTGTAACTTCTGTGGCCCTTCCAAATTCTCTCACATTGCCCTAGATGGGGTATCCCTACCGGTTTGCTCCGATTTCAAGTATCTAGGCTCGCTTCTCCAAGACGATGGCAACATTGACCGAGAGATTAATAGTAGAATGAATGCAGGATGGATGAAGTGGCGGCAGGTCTCGGGGACAATTTGTGACACCCGGTTGCCTCTCAAACTTAAGGGGAAAATATACAAGAGTGTCATCAGACCTGTTGCTATGTATGGATCTGAATGTTGGGCATTGAAAAAGACGGATGAGAGAAGAGTGCATGCTACAGAGATGCGAATGCTAAGATGGATGTGTGGGGTTACAAGGTTAGATAAAGTAAGAAATGAGTATATTAGGGGAAGTCTAAAAGTGGCACCAGTGATAGAGAAGATTAGGAGCGCGAGATTGTCATGGTATGGACATGTGATGAGGAGGGATGAAAGGCATGTGACAAGGAGGGTTGTCAATAGTCAATATGATTGTGGATGGACGAAAAAAGCGTGGGAGACCCAAAAAGAGATGGATGGACTGCGTGAATGAAGATATGCGTATGAAAGCAGTGAGTGCACATATGACGGCTGATAGGAGGCTATGAAAGGTAAAAACATGTTGTGCCGACCCCACTTAGCGTGGGTTGAGGGCAGGAAAATGATGATAACAGAATGTCATTACTCATTTTAAACCGCATACATTCTTCATCTTACTTACACATCCAGCCAGTAAAGGATTGCAAACCTCTTTCACTCCTCCTCAAGCGTTTTTCTTCTGGCTTACTCTCTAGTTCAATAGTTCATAATTCAAGCAGCATGCAACACGTATCTTCTATATGGACTATTCTATCACGCCCATCTCCTTTCGGCAGTACATTTGAGTCTCTCTAGATAATGCCTTTGTTAGCACATCGCCAACCATGTATTTAATCTCTTAATACTTTAATTTTATTATGCTATTCTCTTTGACTTCTCTTGTGAGTGATAACGAACATCAACGTGCTTGGTTTGTTGATGGTGTATGACGTTAGTTGCTATTGCTATAGCTGATTGACTATCCGTATGTATAACTATAGGCGAGTATTTCCTAGATATCAACTCCTTCAAAAAACGTGGCAATAAACCTTACGTTCAAGCTTACTATCAGAGAGTAATACTATATATTGGAAACTTACTCTAGTTGTGTATTACATCTCGTCGATAAGTCATGTGTGTCGATGCGCCAGAATCTAAAATCCAATCTTCGTATTGTTCCGGTTGACAGACGTAGTAAGTGCTGTTGCAACATGAATAGATTTCTTTTGACGTGGATTTTCTGGACAATCACATGCTTTATGTAAACCCTCACAAATAAGGCATTTAACGATGTTATTTTTCTTCTTGTATCTCTGAAAATTTATCTTCCTTGCTTTAGGTGTTGCTAATGCTGAACGTGGTGTCTCTCCACCAGAACTTGTACTTGGTTTAGGCATCTCGTCAAGTTATAGAAGTTTAGTCTTCACAAAATCTCATTTGTTCTGTTACATAGTCAGTAATAGAACCAAATATTTTAAGCTTAAGGCTCACTAACCTTGACAGCAGTCTGCATCTGTTATTAATTAATACCTTTATCTTGATATGCTATTTTTAGTACTGTCCATGCTTCTTTAGCCGTTGTAGCTTTACGTACATGAACTTTATATGAAGTCGCTATAAGTAGTCAGATTTTGGTGCGTGCCTTTTGATCTTCACGTATCGCTACTATATCATCGGGTTTTGGAGAATGTTCTACATACTTCAACAGATGGTCATGGATAAGAATGCATTCCAGATCAAACTTCCACGAATCGTAATTACTACTACCTTGTAATATCTGAATAGCAGGAAGCCTTAAATCTGCTACTGATATCTCTTTATCTTTATTCTCACCTTTTAATAAATTCCTGGCGACCAGTGCAGCCAAAGTTTATCAACTGCAATACACTATAATTATTTTCTAACGTATTCTGGGCCCATAACCTATTGTTACTTATATATTTTAATAAGTGAATTAAAAGAGTTATTTTACAGATGTATATTTGATGGAATATAACAGAATGTCACTACTCATTTTAAACCGCATACATTCTTCATTTTATTTACACATCCAGCCAGTAAACGATTGCAAACCTCTTTCAGTTACAAAAATGTTAATCATAAATCAATATTTTAAAATTGTTTATGTGATGCATAACGCTATCCTATCAAATTAGTACCACACTGCCACTGAACGCACCGTTTGCGTTCATCATTTTTTATTCCTATTAGTTATTGATAAAATAATAGAAAATGGTATAAAACTGAAACTATTACTCATCCTTATTCCCCTGTTATAAAAAAATCACCATAAAAAGCTGTTTGAGTTATGGCGCAAATATTACTAACCGAAAATAACCGTCATTTGAATCCTTGTTAAAACGTAAAACATAAATGAGAGTGAGAAACCACGAGTGTTTTCACATGTTAAAATATGTAATAATGCCAGTGTTATTACAGGAATTTAAAAAAATACTTTAGTTTTTAGTTGCTATCGATAAAATTAAAGTGCTGTCTCAAACGCAAATGGTGCGTTGGTGGCATCCTGTGAACATTTCAGTGAACGCAAACGGTGCGTTGGTGGCATTGAAAGGGATAAGCGATACTTTTGACCATAATTAGTATCTTTTTTTTTTTATGGGTGGGCTATGGTAAGCGCACGCACGGTCCAGTCCGTACGGGGCGATGAAAGGATGGCGCGCGGGCCCATAACCCACCCGTACCTACGTCACCTCGTTGTTGGGCCGACCACTGGAGCAGATGTGACTTGTCGTCAGTGGTCGGCCCGACGGAATACTCTTTCGGGTAACCTCACCTCTCGACGTCCTGGGACGTCGGTCGCCGTCGGGCGGTCAGCCTCTCTGCGGGTGACGGACAATTCCCCGGTCCGATCACCCGCGGCCTCGGCTAGGGCGGCATTAGGCGCAGATACTCGCGCCTGCGCCGCCCGAGTCGCCAGCGGCGGAACGTGTCGCCGAATAGGAGCTCTACTCGCACACGATCCGCCGCCTCTTTCCTCTTTCGTGAGATTACGGCCTCACAGAAGGCGGCGACCGCGTCCCAGTTCCTGACGTTGTCGAGCATCTACCTGGCGATGGTCGGCACCGATAATCGCGACGAGTTCACGGCGCTCCCCCTCCCATGGAGCACACTCCTCAAACGTGTGCTGCGCCGTGTCCTCGTCGCAACTGCAGTGGTGGCAGGACGGTGTGCTCTCTCTCCTGACAATCTTGTGCAGGTACTTCGCAAAGCAACCGTGTCCCGTAAGTACCAGTTGGAAGGAAAGCACCCCGTGCGTCCGCTCCAACCACTCTATCAGCACCGGCCGGAAGGCCTCGATGGTCCTGACACCGTACCGAGGACTCTCCAGCCGGACTGCCCAACGGGCAATGACTTCTCGGCGGGCGTCGACCCGCTAGGCGGTTCCGGCCAGGAGGCACGCTGCCTCCGTCGCCACCGTGCGGTAACCGCGTATGGCCCTGATCGTCATGACCCTCTGTGGTCGCCACAAGAGGGCCCTCAGACGGACGGTCAGGGACCCCGCCCACACCGGTGCCGACAAACCGGGGAACAAGCCGATGGAGATGGGCGATACGCCTGCGGAGCTTGCTCAGCGCCGCGAGATATGGGTGACCCCAGGGGTCACGCTCGAGACTGTCCAGCATCTCCCGCCGGCTAACGTCCTTGGCGGTACGGACGGCCAGCCTGAAAGCAGACCGCGCACTGCGGTAAGCCTCGTACAGCTAGCCCTCCCGCTCAGCGTCGCGGTGACGCGTTCGGCTGCGGGTGTAGGACCTCCGGGCACGTATGCACGTGGCCCGAAGACCCGCCAATTCTCGGGACCACCAGGGGAGGCCATAATTAGTATCTAGATAATGATTCAATGAGTAGCTCTATATAAAACGAATTATTTGCTGTTTCATAGACCTTGTAACTATACACCCATCAGCACAGTAATCACTGTTAATTCGGTTGCACTTAATCGAGGATCAGATAAAATATTTGGGCTTAGTACTCGACGGGCGACGGTGCTTTCAGGAGCATATTTATCAAATTACTCCCCGGCTCGTTGAGCGGTGTAACACCGCTCAACGAGCCGGGGAGTAACATGTAAATGTTGACGGCTGTACGCGAGGCTGGTTTGATCAATGGCCCTGTACGGTGCATCTGTGTGGATGAGTTCTGAGCACTTCTTCTGGCATTCGCAGAAAGGCATGGTGCTTATGCTACACGCAGATACCGTACCATGTTGACCGAGGCAGCGTGCGCTTTGGGCGGCACCCTCCCGTGAGACTTATATGTGGCAATACACGGAGCCCTTCCACAATTGTGGTTCTAGCTAAGATACAGCAGGCATACTTTTGAGATCTTCTTTTTTATTAAATAGTGGTAGGACCACACTGTTGACAGTTGTGTGTCTACAGCCGCGGATAGGGCCGCTCGGGGTATTACCATACTTTCGCAAAAAATCTACGCCCGAGTAGTAGCAATTTGTTACAGCGCTTCGTTCGGTGAGTAAAAGAGGCGGCAACCCATCTTTCTGAGGGCGTTTGCGTGTGGCATGCATTCACACTGCCTTAACTTTCTTCACTGCAGGCAGCGGCTTAGCAAACGTCCATAAGGGGCAGCAACACTACTGTTTGCTCGTTTGCCACCGTTTGCAATAAAAAAATATTCACAATCCCTTTACTTTCTTCATGGTTGGCAGCGGTCTAGCTGTGCACCTAGTATTGCAAAGGTTCATGAGCGGCAGCAACACTTACCATCATGTGTACTCTTTGTTCGTTTGCCACCGTTTGCAATGAAAAAAGAAAAGATCTGTGTAGCCGGAGTAGAGCAGCGTCGTGAATTCATCGCAAGCATCACTGCCAAATCTACCGACCATTACTTAGACCATAGTCCATAGACCATATTAGGTCGCCATCTTCTGCTTGGCAATTATCTCACGTAAGAACTCGGCGGAGCGAGTCAGGAAGAAAACTTCCAAGCTGTCGTGTCGTGTCGGGTGGGGGGCTAGCCCAAGTACCTACTTGCGCTTTACTATCTTTACGTGATAGAATCACACTCTCGACAGTCGTCCATCTAACGTCGCGAGCCTGTCCGTCCAGAGCGAGAGAGCCGGAACCCAAACTTTCTGACCGTGTTTGCATGTGGTGGGGTTTACCTTACCTTTAATATTACCAAACCTAATTGCACGCATTTACACTTTCTTCACAATAGGCAGCAATCTGGCAAAAGTTCATGCACAGTATCACTTACCATTAGGTGTGCTGTTTGCTCGTTTGTCAACAATGACTGCGCACGGGTGATACCACTATAACATAATTTGCTGCCTGGGGTCAAAAAAGGGTATTTGAATGACCCTGCACAGCCCTCTTTTTTAGGGTTTTGTACCCAAGGGATGAAAACGGGACCTTATTACTAATACTTCGCTGTCTGTCCGTCCGTCTATCTATCACCAGGCTGTATCTCAGGAACCACGATAGCTAGACAGTTGATTTTTTTACAAATTATGTATTTCTGTTACCGCTATAACAAACAAACGCGATCGCGCCACTTTTTGCCTATTTTTGCTTGATATCAGTAAACGGTAACAGGTGAAGGTTACAATATGAAATTTGTGTACCCACTGTTGTTTAGCTAGTTAATGGTACGGAACCCTTCGTGCGCGAGTCCGACTCGCACTTGACCGATTTTTATTGGTTATTCTACAAACTATGAATTTCGCCCGCTACACCCTCTACTAAGGAACCTCACAAAAATATAAGTGACGGACACAAATTAGACTCAATTTACTACTATCCAGTCTACCCAGCAACAATTTTTTGATCACACATATAATTGTCCGGCGTTGACACACATTTAATTGTGGCTTATAGAAAAAAGTTTTTATTCCTTAAATGAATATATGACACATGTAAATTAAATCTATTCAATAAATTCTATAATTGAATAATGTTAAAAAAAGTAAGACAATGACATTAACAGATTTTTTATTAATTGACATTTCAAATTTCACACTGACATTTATTATAATAAATATCTCAATTTAATTTTTTATTTATTTACAATTTCTTTTGACATTATTTAATTAACCCGTAGACATTTAATTTAGAATCTACTTAGTTATAAGGTTAATATTTACACGCCATTGTTATGGCAGAGTGTAACGGCACTACAATTTTATTGACCATCCAACATGTAACCACACTTCTTGTGAATAAATGAATTTGAAATTGAACCCGTGACACTGACATGGTAAGTTGCTATCTTAACCATTATGCTATCAGTGCAGTTAATTAATCATTGTGGTTCACATCACTCACAATTCTCCCTCAGACATTCCACGTTACGATCACTATCATTGTAATTACAGCAATGATGTCACTAATGACGTTTTTGTTTTCGCCCACAACATGCTTGTAATGACTCATCTGCCAATACTATTTTCCAATTATTATAATTATTGCAACACTCCCAATCAATTGCACCTAAATAAAGTCGGGTGTTAGGGTATTGACCGTTGGGCCGACCACAGAGGACAAGGAACTCTGTACCGGTGATCTGCCCAATGACGAAGGTGACGAGCTACGGTGGGTTCATACCAAAAAAAAAGGGTCCCGCCCGTGCTGACAATGCGTGTCTCTACAACATTTCTATACACACACATCAGACACTTGACCTGGCGGTGTGTAAACGTATAGTACTTATGCCCATTTCATTTCTTGCATTGTAGGGATGATCGATGTTAGAAAAACATCGATGTTAACATCGATGTCAACATCGAAAGCCCAATATCGAGTCCGATGTTTATCGAACAGCGAACATCGATGTTAGGAAATCATCGACGTTACAGAAATATTAACATCGATGTTACTACGATATAAACTCGTTGCAATAAAATCCTCCGGGCAATTTTTGATGAGCTTTTTTTTTTAGGAATCTGTCAAATGTTGTAACATACGGCGGGAGTTATAACATCGATGTTACGGCGAACATATATAATCCTCCGGGCAAATTTTGATGAGCTTTTTTTTAGGAAATTTCGTTCACAACTGAGTTTATATTCAAAGATGCGTTCCATTACAATCGATGTTACAATGCTCTGTTGTGCCCATAGCAACTTCGATGTGTTTTCCTTTCAACATCGATGTTTCCTTTTCAACATCGATGTTTTCCTTTCAACATTGATGTTTTCCCTTCAACATCGATGTTACGATGTTTTGCCTATAGCAACATCGATGTTAAAACATCGATGTTTTTCCTTTCAACATCGATGATCATCGATCATCCCTATTGCATTGATAGTTACCACATCCATCATCTTGGAATCATATAGATCCCACTGCTGGATTTGAGTCTTCTCCCCTATAAGAAGGTTAATTGACCTACTAGAACGGTTGGTACTTCTTTTGTCGACGTGTCATAGTGCAGTTACGTCCCGTACGATCTGTCCGGGAGGAGCGGTGGGCAAGTCCATAACCGGGTAGGTTACCTATCTCTAGCGCCAAATGGGCGGGCCATCGGTACTCGACCTTATCGTCAGTGGCCCCTCTAGGAGGATTACCATTTAGGGTGCAGTCTCGAGTCGACCCCTCAGCAGCTCGCAGCGTTGGGACATCGATTCGAGACTGCAGGATAGGGGGCCATGAATAACTGTATTCTTACTCAACGTCACCATACGGTAAACCAACAAAAGATACCACTAAACCTCAAATCGCAGATAATATTTTTATGACTACATTACACCCTCCTTTGCTGTTACTGTGATGATGCGTGGTTATTTATAAACTTTCATTAATACATGAAACACACCATCACCGTATGCCGTCGTCTATGTTTGTTTCATTTAATTATAAAAACTCAAGGGATTTTGTTTATGCTCAAACGGTCGCCGGTCTAATGTTAGCCTTCCTTGAAAATTACGAAATTTATATTATTCGGTAAAAATTCTAATAACAATAATGTTACGAAGTTTTGGTTACGAACTTACGAAGGTTTTCTTACACAATTTACGAATTTTGCAAAATGCTATATTGTATGGATAAAGTTTCAGTCTTCATGTCGAAATGTTATTTATTAAAGCTTCCCATAAATACGTTGTGCAATGCCCAACTTAATGCCGAAATAAAGCCAATAGCTTCAAATCTTTTTATAAGCTTTTATTTAGGTTTACCTGTCCGGGTGTCTGTGAGTCTCTCTAGCTGTCTATTGCCAAATCTTGCATGTTCGGTTTGGCATACTATCCAGTATCCGATTGAGCTGAAACTTTGTATACACCTTTAGTTCTAATGATAATGCTAAATGCAATAGCCAATGTCATAATCATTACAATAAGTACACTATTTCATAATGGCGGATTACCTTTTACTTTTTCTTCACCTTATATGCTAAAGAGCAGATAATTATAAAATTAATGACGTACACACACACTAAATTCAATATGGCCACCGCTCCAAGATGGCGTGGCGAATCACATATTCTTTCAACCTCCTCAGTATGAATATCAAATGCCTTTCATTTGATATTATTTATTTACTGAAAGAATATAAAACAATAAAATGAGTTTAATACAATAATAACATATTTTCTTTTCAAACTGATTCTCTTAATGTGCATATTTAAATACAAGGACTTCAATAATAGAAAACGAAGTTCGTGACACTATACTAATTTCAATATGGCTGTCGCTCTAAAATGGCGGTTATTCCTTCTTTTCACCTCCCTTAATATGGGTAGTCCCTCACTTCTCGCCTCCCATAATAAGTTAGTGATATCACAGAAAATCAATATGGCCGCTGCTACAAGGTAAAACTATATAGATAGTGATATCGCACTAAAAAGGCTTTCTAATGCCATGGTCATAACGGGTAAACAATATGATTTTTACACATTACACATCCAAATATTTCATAAAGTCTTATAAAATTAAAATATAATAATTACATTGTTTGTATTTAACTATACTTACAGTAGAGCGTCGATTATCCAAACTAATTAGGGAACTTGGGTGTTCGGAATACCGGTATTTTCGGATAATTGAACTTGATTCAGCCATTCATCAATCAATCAAAATCTAAAAACCAATGGAACTGTATTGATTTAGTCATATATCTATGTACAGGTGAATGAAAACCATGTTTATATTTTTACTGACAAATAGATTCCTAAACAAAAGAAATGCATAAAATCGTGTTATAAAACATGTACCTACTAGGTACAACTAAACCTTAAAAAAATCTTCTATCTTCGTCTGCCGAAGTAAGTCTACCTGTTTACGAGCAGCTAGGTTACGTACTTTTTTAATGACAGGTATTTGATACTGATCGCTTTCAGCTTATGTTTTTTTTTATTGTAAACGGATGCAAACGAGCAAACAGTACACCCGATGGTAAGTGTTGCTGCCGCTCATGGACCTTTGCTAGGACGCTGACTACCGTGAAGAAAGTGAAGAGCGTGTGAATGCGTGCAATGAGGTTCGGTGAAACTAAACCCACCACACGCAATCACCCTCAGCTAGTTGGGCTTCCGGCTCTCTTGCTCCCCGAACGAAGCGCAGTAACAAATTGCTACTACTCGGACATCAAGCCAACGGACGGCAATATCTAACCAAATAAACACTTGAGAAGCACCAATTATATTTTAATTTTCATTATCTAAACTTGTAGTTGTTGAGGTGTTAGCAGTGGCCAGCCTTATTAGTCATTGGATCTAAAATTTTCATCGTAGGATCTCCGTCGATATCTATCCATTGTTGAACCTCTTCTTCGTCACGTTTGCACTTTTTAGCATATCAACCATTTGAGACATATCTTCCTGTTTCTCATTTACACATCCACTTTGAAGATTTGCCACTATACACAGACCTTCATTCCACGCCTTTTCCAAATTCTACTCTTTTACCCTGTACTATGCTCTACAGATCATGTTAGACTGTCTTTTAAATTGATTTTTATTTAATTTCTTATCAGGCTTTCTGCCCCCTTTTTATTTTGCCAAAAGTAACTTACGTAATAATTCTTTTATATAATTCCGTTCGAAAGTCTCAATAACGCCTTGGCCCATGAGCTGTAATAATAAAGTCACGTTAGGTGGAAGAACCATCTAACTTTTATGAACTCGTCTTTTTCATTTAAAATGTATGCCGTTTTTTTTGTGGATCGGCTGCGGTCGGCGTGCCTCCGCACCAATCCGTCCGGGGCGACAGGAGCTTAAGCACGCAACTCCCGCAACTCACCCGAAAACCACGTCGCCTTCGTCGTTGGACCGACCACCGGAGCAGAGTTAACTTGTCATCAGTGGTCGGCCCGACGGAATACCCCCTACTTGGGGTACCCTCCCATCGACTTCGTCGTCTTTCATCCATTCCATCCATCCACCGTCCCTTCCATCGTCTTTCCTCACGTGGTCGGCCTCTTGGCGGGTGATGGACTAATCCCCGGTCACGTCACCCGCGGCCTCGGCTAGGGCGGCATGAGGCGCAGGTAGTTGCGCCTGCGTCGCCCCATTCGCCGGCGGCGGATCTCTTCATCGAGGCTGCGCTCCTCGCGCAGGCGATCTGCTGCCTCCTTCTGCGAGATCACTGTCTCGCAGAAGGCTGCGACCGCGTCCCAATTCCCTTGGCACCGATGATTGCGACGAGTTCACGGCACTGCGTGGCCCAAGCGGCGCAGGCCTCGAGCGTATGCTGCGCCGTATCCTCGTCGCAATCGCAGTGGTGACAGGACGGTGTACTCTCCCTCCTTACGACCTTGTGCAGGTATTTGGCGAAGCTCCCATGCCCCGTCAACACCTGCACTAGTCTGAAGGAGAGCACCCCGTGCTGCCTTTCCAACCACTGCATCAGCACCGGCCGGAAGGCCTCCACGATTCGCACCCCGAACCGAGGCCTCTCCAGCCAGACTGCCCAACGGGCAATGACGTCTCGGCGGGCGTCGATGCGCCAGGCGGTGAGCTCCCTCAAGGAAACAACACCACCCTCCCCGCACACCCCCGACACCCGCCGATACAACTCTGCGAGCATTTCCGCCTCTAGGTCCCACGGGGGAGTCCCGGCCAATAGGCACGCTGCCTCCGTCGCCACCGTGCGATATCCGCGGATGGCCCTGACCGCCATGACCCTCTGTGGTCGCCACAGAAGGGCCCTAAGTCGGACGGTCAAGGACCCCGCCCACACCGGTGCACCGTACAGGGCCATCGACCGGATAAAAATGTATGCCGTAACGTAGATAACCTTTTACGTGTGAGGTACGTCATGACTAATCAAACAATTTAAATTTGTATCCAATATTATACATTTTGTTATTTATGAGCTTATTCGAAACATCCATGTGAGTGATCAAACACTATATTTAATTGCCTTCCTCCATGAAATCTATAGATCTGTAAGGAATCTATATCCAACCATTTTTTTCTGGTCGGCTATGATCTAGACACCCCGCGCCCAATCTGTCCGGGGCGACGGATGGGTGGCATGCGACCCCAAAATCTACCATATTTCCTCCCCGTCGCCATTGAGTCGACTACTAGTACCGATTCCTTGACATCCGTGGACGGCCCAGCGGGTTACCCTTTCGGGTACCGTCCCCTTTGAATAGAATATCTAACCAAGCAAATCATTTCGTACCCATTACTAATAAATATATATCACTGCCCTTAGTTAGTAGGAATAATTGTTAGAATACGCTGGTATTTTTACACAAGCGTTCAGTCATAAAAACTACTCTAGTAAACAGTATGTTTCGCTTTTCTTCAGGTTACTTTAGATTTTTTTTATTGCTGTTGGTGGCAAACGAGCAAACCACACAAAAACCTGGTGTTACCATCAGGTGTGCTGTGTGCTCGTTTGCCTGTATTGCCACTCATGGACCTCTGATAATTTAGGTCGCTTATTAGAGGGAATTTATTAATTACATGACGCACGAACTCTCACATTTCACCAAAGGGTAATAATAATAACAAAATCGCCAAAATTATTTCACACAATGAATGGATGCTTACTTATATTTCATACTAGCAACCCGCCCTCGCTTCGCTTCTGTTATAGGTTATAGTCGTTTTACCCGTGTAGTTCCCGTTCCCGTGGGAATACCGGGATAAAATATAGCCTAGTTTACGCCCTGATATTATAGCTTTCCATTGGTGAAAGAATTTTTGAAATCGGTCCAGCCGTTTTGAAGATTACCCGGAACAAACAGACAGACAGACAAAAATTTTTTAATTGCTATTTTAGGCATAGGTGTCGTGCAAATAACCGTGTGAGCATGAAAAAAGTCTATTATTTTGACATTACAAACAGACACTCCAATTTTATTTATTGGTATAGACTAGCAACCCGCCCTCGCTTCGGTTATAGGTTATAGTCGTTTTACCCGCGTAGTTCCCGTTCCCGTGGGAATACCGGGATAAAATATAGCCTAGTTTACGCCCTAATATTATAGCTTTCCATTGGTGAAAGAATTTTTGAAATCGGTCCAGCCGTTTTGAAGATTACCCGGAAAAAAACAGACAGACAGACAAAAATTTTTTAATTGCTATTTTAGGCATAGGTGTCGTGCAAATAACCGTGTGAGCATGAAAAAAGCCTATTATTTTGACAGTACAAACGGACACTCCAATTTTATTTATCGGTATAGATAGGTATATAGAATGGAAAACTTACGCTCAATTGAATGCCCTTGAAATAAATAATTATTGTTATAATATTTAGATGGTATTTAATCGCCAGTCAAGGCCTATATTTACATGAAAGACTTCACTCACCTTCACTTCACAATTTGTCAATTGAAATTACAAATGATGCCTTTTAATCTAAGATCATATTGTCTGTTTTAATGAAATGTATAATTAATAGTTTCTGTTTTGTGTATTCGAACGAAACGAATATCAAAATTAGGTGTGTTATAGTAGGTGCAATGTGGGTAACAACGTGAGAATGTCAGCATCCCCAGAGACGCTGCCCGCGTCTAATGTACACGTCCACGTACCGGAGACATCTGGGCCTGCACCACCTGCGCCTGCTGTCCGTGCTCCTCGTAGAAAACATATCGTGCACTGGTTCAGAAAAGGATTACGATTACATGATAACCCTGCGTTGATCGAAGGTTTAGTCGATGCAGCCACATTCCGCTGCGTATTCATTATTGATCCGTGGTTTGCCAGTTCCTCTAATGTTGGCATCAACAAGTGGAGGTAATTTTGTCTAGGATACTTTTATACAACTGTTTTTTTTTATATGTGTTTATATCAACATCTACCTTTCCAGGTTTCTATTGCAATGTTTGGAAGACCTAGACAACAGTTTACGGAAACTGAACTCGCGATTATTTGTTGTCCGTGGACAACCGGCAGATGCGTTGCCGAAATTATTTCGAGAATGGGGTACTACTGCACTAACATTCGAAGAAGATCCGGAACCTTATGGGCGAGTGCGAGATAACAATATTAAATCAAAATGTCGAGAAGTGGGTATTACAGTTATATCCCGAGTATCTCATACTCTCTACAAACTAGAGCAGTAAGTGATTCTTAAGTTCTTATATTTATGAGGGGTATAAAAACCAAAACACAATTGTCCACAAAAAAAATCAAAATGAATAAAATGTGTAGAACAAGTTAAAAAGAAATTTATATATTTTTATTTCATGAGTTATTATTTTGTAATAACCATTTTCCCAATATTAATGTAATAACCATTATATTTTGTAATCCTTAGAATAATAACATATAGAAGGTAAGTCCACGCACAAAAGTGAGGCATTTCAATTGGAACCTAATGGAGCCTACGCCGGAACAGTCCCGTAATGTACAAGTCATTGCAATGCACGAACGTACGCAACTCTTAAAAAATAAATTGATAATTATGACGGCTTGTGCATTCAAATGGTGCCACATCACATTTGAAAAACATAAAAAGGTTTTTAACATTACTTTTAAAAGTATTTCGACGATTTATGTTAATAAAAACAAAATTTGATTTCATAATTTGTATAGTGGTTTCCGTGTGTACGTGTGTAATCGTCTGCCCGCCATTCGTATTTTTTGATTCAAATTTTGAAAGTTCGAAGTACTGACACTATCCTTCTATACGTTATTATTCTAAGTTGTAATCATTATTTTGTAAAACCTTTTGAAATATTAAAATCTCAATAAATTAATGTCACATTGGTAATTTTGCATCCCAAGGGGGGACAATGGCATTTTTTGCTTTTATATCCTTCCTATTAGTATTTATTGGTTGAAAAGTTTTGAAGTATAATTAAAATTTCCTAATAAGTCCTCGATTGATTTAGGTTTTCAACAAATTATCGGCTTTATATACCATTACTTCAATTAAACATTCTTACCTATTTATTAGTCAGCGATCATGATGACCATGAACGCTCCCACCCTGTGGAACATCAGCTACGACTGGGCGTTGAGAGGGAGCCTCCCACCCGGGCTGGGCGTAATTTGTTACGCCTACGACACGTTCGTCACAGCCCGTGGTGCGACGCTGTAGGAGGCGGCAAGCCTAGCACCTCTCGGCACCGAGGAAATTGTCAGGCGGATCGAGGCGCTGGGGTTGAGGGTGGCCCTGGACAAGACGGAGGCCCTCTTGTTCCACGGGCCCCGTATGGGTCCCCCCATCGACGTCCCGATCACCGTCAAGTCGGTTGACATCAGCATCCAGGCCCATGTGAAATACTTGGCCTTGGTGCTAGACGGACATTGGTGGTTCCGGGAGCATTTCCGTCGACTTGCTCCGTAGCTAGTCGGCGCGGTGTCCGCCCTTTCTTGGCTGATGCCGAATGTGGGCATCAATGGCCACCGACTGCAATAATTTTATAATTTTCCATTACCCTTACTCCCTGAGCCTTAGCATTAGCAGTTCTTTTATACGCGACTAAAATATTGATGTGATTTGAAATAAACTACGGATTTTATCGCGTTTGTATTTGATTTTTTTCAGTGTGGCCCTGTTCCGATCCGGTGGTAGTATACTAGATTGTTAGGTTTTAAATACAATTACTATTAATTTTAATGTTAATAATTACTAACAATAAACAACATAATTTTTTCATATAGAATCATTGTGTAAGAAACACTGGCAATAAATTTATATCTAAATGTGGGTTAATATTTAATAACTAATTTTCTGTATCGGGTAGATAATTATAAATTTTCTGTAATAACGATGACTTGTTGGACGTGAGACATCTTAGTCCGCCCGTATAACCATGAACGGTGCAAAGTGTTCGAAACCTCGTGCAATCAAAAATCAAATACAAACGCGATAAAATCTGTAAAGTAGTTTTATTTAAAACTAGCAACCCGCCCTCGCTTCGCTTCGGTTTCAGTCGCTTAAACCCGCGTAGTTCCCGTTCCTGTGGGAATACAGGGATAAAATATAGCCTATGTTACTCCCTGATATTATAGCTTTCCATTGGTGAAAGAATTTTTGAAATCGGTTCGGTGGTTTAAGCGTGAAAGCGTTACAAACAAACAAACAAACATCCTTACTTTCGCATTTATAATATTAGTGTGGATGTGCAATACTCGCGTAAATATCAGAAATCATTATATTGATGTGGCTATAGATGTCGTTATCCCCATTTTCTGTATCGCACTTATTAGTTCGTTTATCCACAAAAGTTGTTTCTAGTTTATTTTTTATTTTATATCTTTAGTAAATTCTCGTGTTAAGAGCCCTCGGCGTCCACCCAACAGTCCGGGCGAAGTTGTCACATCCATCTACGGCTAACAACCATAGTCATACAAAATAAAAAATATTAATTATTAACATTTATTAGTGTTACGATTTCATCAAATTTGACATATTCTTTCAGAATAATAGAACGTAATGGTGGCCGTGCTCCTCTGACGTATCATCAGTTCCAAGCACTGATCGCTAGCATGCCACCACCGCCACCAGCCGAAGCGTCTATATCAACACAGACGCTTAACGGGGCCATTACACCCCTTGCACATGATCACGATGAACGATTTGGTGTACCAACTCTTGAAGAACTTGGTTAGATTTGTTTCTTAAAGACTTATTGTTTGATTTACAATGGTAAACCCTTTTTGCTTTTTAACATTAATTTAGAAATTTAGTCTTTGCACATAAATTTAAAACAGGAGTAAGATTTGTTCAATGTAGTAATTTTCACATAATATTTTGCTTAGATTCTTATCATTTAATCTTTTAACCGTCTTCCGTGTAGTGACGGAGTAAGAATACAATTCATCACTCCCTCTCTTATGATATGCAAATAACGTCTATGCAAGTGAAGGAAAACTCGACATGAAACCCTATACCAATGCGTCTGACCAGCGCGGTGTAATAGGTTAATTTCCCTCCCATTATGGAGGAAGCCCAAGCCCAATAGTGGGACTTATGAAGGCTGATATGATGAGAATGTTAACCATTTAAACAGATTTGCTGTAATAATTTTTTACTTAACGTCTTATAAATCGATGAGCGCACGAAATATCAAGTGTTATTGTCACGTTCCGCCCGAGCCGAGTGTGCAACCGAGACACAAGCGATAGAGAAGTACGATCGGCCTAAAGGTTCGTCTTGTGACTCATCTATGTCTAATTTAAGTAAAAAAATATTTGAGTGAATGCAAATAAATGTTAATTTATCGAAAAAAAAATTCTATTAACTCTTTCTTCGTAAATGATCATTCATCATCATCATCATTTCAGCTCATATACGTCCCACTGTTGGGCTCGAGCCTACTCCGCAATAGGAGGGAAATTGACCTTACTATACCTTGCTGGTCAAACAGGTTGGTATAAGGTTTTATTTCGAGTTTTCCTTCTCTTTCACAGATGTTACATGCATATTATATCCCTTAGTCGTCTTTTACGATACCCACGGGCAAGAAAGGGAGTGGTGAATTGCACTCCGTCACCACACGGAAAAATGATAATTCAGTGATAATAATTCAATTAAATTCCTAAAAGTATGCAATTTTTTTATCAACATTTTCTTATGACTTATCACGTAAAATTATCGTTCGTAAACCGACTTTATAGACAAATAATTTTTATTGATAATTATTACCGAGCTTTGCTTTCGTCAATAAATGTATTGCTTCACTCTTATAAGCCGCTATCTTAATGCTTCCACAGCCTGTATTTTATACTTTATATTGTTATCTTGTAAATGAATATCAGGATTTGAAACTGAGGGATTGAAACCTGCCGTTTGGATCGGCGGTGAAAATGAAGCTCTAGCTAGACTAGAGAGGCATCTCGAAAGAAAAGCTTGGGTGGCATCTTTTGGTAGGCCGAAAATGACTCCACAATCATTATTAGCCAGCCAGACAGGATTATCACCATATCTCAGGTAAATATTACACTTAGCTTACCACTATAATAATTTGTAAAAGTATGAAAGAAATCATAAGATACTTTTTATTTGCTCTCAAATAACAAAACAATAAACAATTTAAAAATATAACAATCTGAATTTACTATATGCTTAATAATGCAAACATAAAAAACTGACTTCAAATCAATGCAGTGAACCAAATACGCATTATTGACGATAACTCAAAAATTACTGGTCAGATTTTGATCAAATTAAAATGCAATAACATCGTAAGTGCGAGCAATATCATAATCAAAAAATAATCAAAACTCGGTTCACTTAGAAAAAGTTCTTGAGTCCACTTAAAAATAAATAATAAACATTTATTTCAGACAAGATCCATAGGTATATGTAATATGTATATACATACATATTTTTAAAATTCAGTATGAAGCCGTAACCAATTTCGAAACATTGGAGTATCTCACCGAACTGTAAAAACACTTAGGATACTGTTAATACTGCCGCGTAAACGCGACATCAGACAGGCACTCGTTTTTCTCATTATAGCGGCAAATCCATCAATGCGTGCCTCCGCGAACATACCCGACGCTCTATATCGCCACTGCAGTCCCAGCAGTACCCTAAGTGCATTGTTGTATTAAACACGTGTTGTGTGTGTCTGTGGGTCAGTTATGACTGACCCACAGACAGCACGTGTAAAACGACTGACAGAATGCCTTAAAAAGTGACATTTTGACTGGTACCGTACATCTTGCAAACCTGCGAGCCAGCATGTTATAGCGGACAGCCAGCGACCTACGTTCCCTGTCTGTATCAAGATTGTCTTTTGAGGTATCCGTTATCCAGTGGCCTAACTATCTACCTTAAGCAAAATACCAGTGAATTAGCCTTTTTCCTGGGAAGATTTAAAAAAGATCCGCTAGGGGCAGCACCAGTGGGGGGTACAAATGTTTTGAAGTCTCTATTGACAACAACGTCAAACGTACGTCTTATTATTATCGGAATAAATAAATATTGTGCTGAAAAAAATTAAAACTAAAATTGTCATGCCTACAAAACATTGTGCATTCGCTAATTGTACGAAAATTTAAGCGCCAACTAACCTCTCAACTAGGACATTTTTATTACCTGACACGGCTAAGCCACGACTTGCAAGCCATCGTTTTAAGTACCGGACAAGATGATCTTGCACTTTGCAAATTTTAATTTCGCTCCAGGTACATCATCTTCCGTTAATTCCATTGTAATTCTATACGTTTGACGTTGTTGTCAATAGAGAATTCAAAATATTTGTACTCCCCCACTGGTGCTGCCCCTAGCGGATCTTTTTTAAATCTTCCCAAGAAAAAGGCTAATTGAAAACCTCTTACTTTTTTCTTAAGTTTGTTAAAAATACATACACGTTTAATATTTTATAATACAACATTTATTAAAATTATTGTAATAATGCATAATGCAATTGGACAAATAATGTTATTTTGTTTTAGATTCGGTTGCTTGTCAACGAGATTATTTTATTATCAGTTGACGGACCTTTACAAAAGAGTAAAACGTGTGAGACCACCGTTGTCGTTGCATGGACAGATATTGTGGAGAGAATTTTTCTACTGTGCTGCCACAAAAAATCCCAATTTTGACCGCATGGAAGGTAACCCTATATGTGTGCAAATACCATGGGAGAAGAATCAAGATGCACTGGCAAAATGGGCTAATGTAAGTAACTTGTTGTTCCTTCTATCATAAACTTAAACCTTCGTTTCCTCCTGGCACTGTCTTATGTCAATTCAATTCAGCAATGTACACGAAATATGCTAAAAGTGATCAAATATGTGGGTTAAGAGTTGTCCTCTCTATACCTTTTTATGATCTGGTAAAACTGGAAGCCACGGAAGCCAAGCAAAACACATTGAAAATAAATTGAAAGAAATTGAAGCCATATTATAAGCATTGTTTGAAAACTTTAAATTTATGTAACTGTTGGATTCTCCTCTTCCTATAATGAGAAAATTTGAGGTCATAATCCACCAATGTGCAATTACCGAGGCAGAATATGAATACTATGAGCAAAGCTAAATGATTTACACAAACGGTGTACTGTACTGTATAATAAGGTAAACTATACGTTCGTTCCCATGAATAATATATGGTATATGTGGTAGGACCGCACCGTCGATAGCCAATAGTCTACAGCCGTGGGCCGATCCGTTCGGGGTAATACTACACTCACAGAAAGTCGACATTTGAGAAGTAGCAATTTGTTACTGCACCTCGTTCGTTGAGCGAGAGAGCCGGCAGCCCAACTTTCTGAAGGTGTTTGCGTGTGGTGAGTTTTGGTGATGCCTCTAGTATCACGAAACGCATTCGCAGTCTCTACTTTCTCCAAGATAGGCAGCGGCCTAACAAAGGTCTAAGAGCGGCAGTATCACTTACCATCAGGTGTGATGTTTGCTCGTTTGCCATCAACAGCGATAAAAAAGTGCATTGCACCCAAATATTGATCTTCTTCACTCTAAAAATGGTGGGTAATGCTTTTGATAATTTTTATTTGGACTTAATGCTAAAATGTATGGTAAAGTTTTAATCTTGACAAGTGGTACTCTAAGTATCACTTTTCAAGAATAAAACTCATCTTATTCCTCAAGTCGGATCAAACGGATTTTCTTTTGCACGCCTCATAATGCGTAGCGAGGTTGATCCAGATTGAGGTAAAACTTTAGTCGTTCTCTACGACACACGAACAATTAAGCGATTCTTAGTCGCCAACACGTTATGCGTTCAGCATCTGTTTCTCAAACCTAGTTACACTGTAAACTCTGTTTATATATTTAATGCAAATATAAGCCAGGCTTCCAACTGTGCAAAGCGACGTTTGTTGTTTATAACAATTTTAAGGCATTCTTTTATAGGGTCAAACAGGATTTCCTTGGATAGATGCAATAATGATACAGTTGAGAGAAGAAGGATGGATACATCACTTAGCGCGGCATGCCGTCGCGTGTTTCCTCACTAGAGGCGATTTATGGATCTCATGGGAAGAAGGAATGAAGGCAAGTGAATTTTCATATAAAAACTAAATGTTAGCCGTGATTTAATCCACATAAAGTATAACAAAAAAAGCAATTTCTTTTAGGACTGCATACCTAGATAATTTTTTATATCAATGAAGTTTTATTCACAATTTGATAAGTATTAATTTTTTTACGTGGAATTTTAATCAATGAAACAAAAATAACCTAAGATACTCATAATAAAATAAGCTACATGACATTGTCAGTTCTTTCAAAATCAGTCGAGCCGTTATGGAGATCAGTTAAAACAGAAAAAATGTATGAGAAATCGCTTTATTATACTATTGCTTTTATAATAAAAGATATATTTGAATGGTATAAGAGACATCGATGTAATTGGGATACGCAACTGAATTTTTTAATACACTTATTCAATTCGCGTTAACAAATTTATTCTGTAACGCTTTATAGAACAGCTGCATGAATATTTATTCATGGTGCAATTTTATTTGCCGCGTAAATACAAACGGGTTATCTGAATATTGTTCATAGATAGATAGATAGATAACTCTTTATTTGTACACCGATTACAAAACAAAATATGTTCATTTCACACAAAATATGTTCAAAAAAAAAATGTTCATTTGTGGATACAATCCATCGCAGGTGTTCGACGAACTCCTACTGGATGCTGACTGGTCTGTTAACGCGGGCATGTGGATGTGGCTCTCGTGCTCTTCATTCTTCCAACAATTCTTTCATTGCTACTGCCCTGTTAGATTTGGCAGGAAAACCGACCCGAATGGTGATTTTATAAGGTAATTCTTGATTTTACTCGCTCATGTATCTATCCGTCCATCCTTTAGAATATCATCCACCGTTGGGCATAGAGTTGCCAAAGAGCTAACAACCATACAAATCATCAATCCGATGGCGATGGAAAGGGAGAACGGTGGGTTATGGAGCCGCACCACCTTTCTGTCATTCCGGGTGGAATGGACGGAATTTATCCAGACTTACCAAATAAAAGTGGAGATAACACCACAGTCGCCACGCTTGGTAGGTGTGTTAGCAATCGTAAATAGCGCGCAAAGTGCGACCGAACTCTCTCTCTCGTCTGTCAGGCTCGATAAATACATATATAGATTTTTTGTCGAATCACTATTTGATTTTTTTTATAAATCTATACTAATATTATAAAGAGGATAGATTTGTTTGTATCGAATAGACTCCGAAACTACTGGACTCATTTCAAAAATTCTTTCACTAATGGAAAGCTATAATATCAGGGAGTAACATAGGCTATATTTTACCCCAGTATTCCCACGGGATTGAGAGCTGCGCAGGTAAGGCGACTGAAACCGAAACGAAGCGAGGGCGGGTTGCTAGTTTTAAATATTATGGAAGTCTAAAAAACCCGTATTCAATAATATTATTTCAAAATCTCACAAAATTCTGAAGGAAACACTAGGTACAGCTCACAGAATACGTGGTATACAGGTGTACCAGGTTCTGGAGCAACTGTTCGAGTACGTTGTAGTTTAACAGTCATAGATCATAATTAGAATGTATATTACACAAATAACAATATAACATAAAAGTTATAGTGATTTCAAAAAAATGTGTCTTAGAGTCTACGCCTTAAATGTTACGTATTATGTAGGCATGTACAGACAGAATACATGTAGGCATGTAAAGCTTCGACAGTATAATTTCATTCATTCATACCTAGAATTGCGCAAACGTTTCAATGACATCGTAGGTTTGCACCTACGATATCATTGAGCGACCGGCGAGCGGTCAACGGTTATAGGCCGATCAGCTGTTTTAAAGCGAAGTTTGTCTTGCTTACGTGGTTGTAATCATTGATTTATTCAATTTCTAATGAGCATTTAACAAAGTATGAGTATGTTGCGTATTAAGTATCATTGACTTTATACATTTCAATCAGATTTACACGAAAAAGCTTTTTTTTTGTGCGTGTGTGTAGCTGTTGGTCGCAGATGACCTTGACAGCTTAACACGGTTAATGTGTGAGCGCAGATGGCTCTCAACCCGGTAAGTAAGTTTAACACGAAAAAGCGATGACAAAATTGAAAACTTTACATGTCTCTTAATTCCTTAACGAATCTATATTTTTCGTTCAAATTTTTTTCATGAGTTAGGAACTCACCATTGCCTAGCTCCCTTTTGACCAGTTGCCCCATAACCTGATACAGCCTGTATAAGAAAATAAATTCCTCGGATTGGCGTAAACGTGCAGACGCGCTGCGTTTGCACTAGGTCAGGCATTATTGTATATTTTCTAAGAAAATTCTCCGCTTAAACATGAAGGCGGGGTATTACTACGAGGCATGCCTTTTAAATTTTATCGTTTGAAGAAAAAAACACAACTAGAACCTTATAGTACTTTTTATTGTTTTTCAAAGTATTCACCACGTAGCTTAATACACTTTTCCATTCGCTCAAACCAGTTATTATAACATTGTAAAGAAATCATTAGGGTTTAGGTCAGGACTGTATGGAGGATGGTCAAGAATTTCTACTTTTTCCTGCTTCAAATACTCAATCGTTTGACGAGCGCTGTGTGAGCTTGCGTTGTCGTGGTGCGGGATGATGCGTTGGTTTGAGTTAGATTTTCGAAGTTCGGCGCTGACTTGTGGTAAACAAACTGTGGTATACCACTCTGCGTTAACCGTTCTACGATCTTCAAGTGCAATAGTCGCAACATGGCCGGTTTTTCCAACGAACGTGGCCACCATCTTCTTTGAAGTGCTTCGAGCACGAATAACTTTAGTCGGCTTTGGCTCGTCTTGAAAGACTCAGATTGTAGAGTTTTGCTCGGAATCAGGATCGTGGGCATAGATTCAAGATTCGTCACCACTGATGATGTCGTAGACGTGACTTGACTCTCCTCGGTTGAACTTTTGCAGAGTTTTCTTACACCATCTGACGCGGGCCGCCTTGTGATCGTCTGAAAGCAGATGCGGTATCCAACGGCAAATTTGCTTTCTCACACCAAGCGCTTCATGCAAGATCTTCTGAATGGTTAAAGTTGTAGAAAATTAGAAAATTATTGCACGAACATTTTCCTTAGAAAGATTCATTTTCGTACGTAACCTGACAGATTCCAATCGACGCTGTGACTAAACAATAGCATTAATCCTAATACTTTCAACTGTTTTGAGATTCAAAATGTAAACACATTCGAATATAGAACAGTTCCAAATTCAAAATTCCCGGGCAATATGGAAACGACAGAACTTAAAAGGCATGCCTAGTACGCGTAAATGAAGTTACATAGATCTTTGCAGCTTATATATTTTATATAGTTAAAGATATATAGATAGACCCGTGCAACTTTATTTGCGTCATCTATACTAATATTATAAATGCGGAAGAGTTTGTTTGTTTGAACGCGCTAATCTCAAGAACTACTGATCCGATTTGAAAATTTTTTTCAGTGTTAGATAGCCCATTTATCGAGGAATGCTATAGGCTATATATCATCACGCTAAGACCAATAGAAGCGGAGCAACAATGAAAAATGTTTCAGAATCAGTTTCTTTTTTCTTTTGAGAGCTTCCGCTGCGTACACTACATAAACGGTTAGGTTTCGCAAAAAACATGTGTGACAGAATTGTATTATCCAAAAATATTTTCACCTTTTACGTAAGCAAAGTCGCCGGTTCAAGTTAGCACCAAAGTAACTGTTCCACGCGGACGAAGTCGCGGGCAAAAGCTAGTATAAGATAAAGAGGATTAGAGAGAGTGCTTCGTAAGTACCTATAACTCTACACTGTTGACCATCGCTAGGACTATACTCGATAGGGGTCGAACTAGGGGTCTCCGCCTCCTTCTGTGAGACATCTGCCTCGCAGAAGGAGGTAGCGGAGCGGGTCCGGAAGGAATTCCTCTACCATGACGCGCTCCGCCGTCGGTGCGTTGAGCGGCACGGTCCTTGCGCCTAATGCTGCCCTAGCCAAAGGCCACCTACAAGCTAACCTAGTCACATAGCCTATAAAAATGGTACCTATAACTCTCGGCGTACGCAACGAAAGGTCTCAAAAGGAAACGATTTGCCCAATTTTTGGGCTAGGTTTTTTATTTATTAATTAGCGTAATAATTTTTAGGTGGATATTTGATTAATATCTTTAGAGACAATGTCTAACTCTTTGGTAACTGATACTACTTTCAGAAATCAATGCTCTAGAGAGATACTCTAGAAAATTTCAAAAAAGGAAGATATTTTTAAGTAGATTTTTATATATAATATTGTTTATTAGGAAATACATCCCAGCGCTAAAGAACATGCCAACAAGGTACATCCACGAGCCGTGGGTGGCGCCCGAGGCAGTGCAACTTTCGGCCCGATGCCAGATTGGACACGACTACCCGCTACCTATGGTGGACCACGCCAAGACCTCACAAATCAACATTGAACGTATAAAGCAAGTCTACGCACAACTCGCTAAATATAAACCTCAAGGTAATAATATTCTACTCAAAACAAATAATAAACAGAACTTTTTTTGAAAAGCTATTGAACAATAAAGTATTGAAATCTGCAAAAAGAACATAAACAAATTTTGATAAAATAAAATTAAAATGCTATTTCTGTATTCCTATGACGATTAAAAAAAAAACCGGCCAAGTGCAAGTCGGACTCGCGCACGAAGGGTTTCGTACCATTGACTAGGTAAACAACAGTAGGTAGGTACACAAGTTTCATATTGTAACCATTTTTTTAGTTTCTCGACAAAAAAATCGTGTTTCTTTTATGTCTTGTATGTATGAGCCCTTAAATATTTATTTCATTTTTAAGCATGCGCTATACGGTTTCAAACAGTGGTTTGAAACGGAAAAAGCAGAAAAGCACTTTGCTGGCTACATGGTTTTTAAGCTAGTTTGAAACCAACAGTGTTTAGGGAACGTGGTGCGGATAGGACGTCTTTACGCTCGCGTACCGTATATTCACTACAACGACGTCATGGCGCCTTTCCTATCAAAACAACAAAAAGTTGGAGTAAGTCTTGCACTTTTGTGTGCAATTGAAGGAAAAAATTAAAATAGCCCACGCATTTCTTCTTTGTGTTTTATTTTTATACCCTTCACAATTTAAGTCCCAAAGGCAGGGCAACTCTTTGTATAACTCGAAAAGTTGAGTAATAACATCGCGATTACGTTCTGTCTGCCTACGCGCCATTTTGTGCATAGAACGTCGTCGCGTGCGTCTGCGCTGACCTCTGCAGCGTGACTGTCGTTCGCTTGGTTTGAAGCAAGCGGCTAGATGGTTTCAAACAAGACAAAAACTAACGCTGGGCCAGTGGTTTGAAACACAAGCCTCGCTACCAAGGCCGTTTAAAGGTCATACGAAATTTGGCATAAAACATCTATCTACACTGTTTCAAACCGTGTAGCGCATGCTTAAAACATCTATCTACACTGTTTCAAACCACTGTTTGAAACCGTGTAGCGCATGCTATAGTATTTTTTGTTATAGCAAATAGCAACAGAAATACATTTCTAAAAATTTCAACTGTCTAGCTATCGTTCTTGAGACACAGCCTAATGACGGACAGACAGCGAGGTCTTAGTAATAGGGTCCCGTTTTTACCCTTTGGATACGGCACTCTAAAAATTTAGGCACTCATTAGATATTCAAATTATGGAATAGCGATAGTGAAACGACTATGCAATCGACTGTGAAAGATTATGCAATATTTCGTATATTGCATAATCTTTCAGCATATCAGCGCCGAAGCTTGTATTTCATAGGCATACAAATACAGAAATACCGTCTTAAATTTATGTTCATTGTTTTGTCTTTTTTTAAATATTTTGTTGTTAAATATAAGCCGTTTTAAATAATATTTTATTATTTTTCTGCTTTTTAGTCTTTTAAAACTAATTACGGCATTTTATTATTTGACTTCGCCATATTGGATTACAGTACCTTATTTATTATGTTTCGCTCATCAAAGCTAGCAAATGAAAACATTTGATACTCATATCATAGGAAAAACTACGAACACTATAGGTAGACATTTTGTGAGATCCGCTGTATTGGATTAAGAATAACGTGAGCTCACTTAGATGTTTCGTTTATAAAGGCCTTTAATGTAATACCTAGGTATATCAAAAAGGTCCCCTATCTTGCCCGTGGATGTCGTAAAAGACGACTAAGAGATATAATATGCACATAACATCTGTGCAAGAGAAGGAAAGCTCGAAATGAAACCTTATACCAACATCTCTGACGAGCATAGTATGCTAGATCAAATTCCCTCCCATTGTTGAGGAGGCCCAAGCTCAACAGTGGGACGTATGCGGGCTGCGTTGATGATGATGATCAAAAGGGTTACTATGAAAATTGTTATTTTGTGACGCCTGAGGCCACGTGTCCACGGCAAGAAATTTGTTGTGTCTGCTACAGGCAAGATGAAAATATTCATGTACATGAGAAGAATTTTGTCGTATCTGTGCACGAAAGAATGTCCTCTCTGTGGCAGACAAGAAAAAATCTACTAAGTACATGGTTCGAATTGTTTCGTTCAGTTATGATTGAGACATTGTAAGGTGTACATCGTGTCGTGTAATTGTGGGAAATAATGTTAACTACCAAACAAACAAAAACGGTGATTGCCTATTATATGTACTTAAATACTGGGTGCATGCATCATATGTTAAGTTAAACACATGCGTTTGCTAACTTCTACTTTGAACTGCGACAGTATGAGGAAAAGTTCGTCCTTTATTTTCGTATGAAAATCATGTGCACTGTACATCCCCCTGTGTGTCTGGGGCAGACAACAGTTTTGTCTTGTGCAGCGCCGACGCAGTGTGCACTAGTCGTGTGTAGAAACGACACGAATTCTTGCATAGACGAGGCGATTTTTCTTGCCGTGGACATGCGGCCTTTACATATTGGATCAAAAATTGCGGTATTTAAATGATTATACATTATCACGTAAAACAATCTTCAGTCCAGCAGCTTCTGTAGAGGTGGGCGAAATATTGATTACAAAATTCTAGTATAAATAAAATTGACTTCTATTAGCTATGTTATTCGTATTTATTACATTTTACTTTTGATAGCCTTTTATAAGCTGTATATCGTTTGGCCTGTCCACCTGTCTACAACACACTTAACCTTCCACAACACAATTTTATACACGCATTATAGTTTGCATTATTAATTTCAGGCACAGTGTATCCCCAACCTGTAACACGTCCAAACGTAATGCAATCCTCACCCAGCCCGACTTCAATAATTGCAAGCATCAATCACTCAAACTATTTGTGCAGTCAAACATCAGAGAATCAATTAGCAGCTGCACGAATTATGAGTTACAAGGATAACGATACATTCCGGAGGCCAGCAAAACATAGTCACAGAAATGTTTCTGAAACGCAACCACCGTTTAAACATGTTGTTATAATGCAAAAAACACAGCATAATGACGTCACAACACCACCAGCTGGGCACACAACACAATCCAAAGTGAACTACATTAGCAATGGACAATTAGATGTATCATACAATACATCGGAAACAAGAACTGAGAAACAAGGAAATTATGAATTTAAAAATGTAATTAATAATTATGTACAAGGGTATCCTGCCCAAAATGTGTATGACAATCAACAGAGCACCGAGAATGATTACAATCAACAGGCTAACAGTAATGAATATAATCATCAATCTATAAAAATTGATAATTATACATATGATAAACAGAAATACTATTTGTCAAATATGGTCCGCCATCACGAAGGATCTCAGAATATATCGACAGCCAATCTTAACTGTGATTCTAACCTTAGTTATAATAGAGAAAGTTCAGGTGAGAGGACAAAAGAGCAGACGAATGATTTGCAACAAGTTACATTAAATTCTGATGGTACATATTCTAAAGATACTCATCAAAATAAACCTTCAAATAAAAGTCAAGAATAACATTATCCTGGTCAAGAAATTATATAATGATCTTAAATTAACTGTGTGTACTTAACACAGTAACATTTTTATTTAATTATATTAATAATAATTTGCTGTGTGGTAGCAGCTTCGAATACTACCAACCCTTGCTTTGCTCGTGGGTGTCGTAAAAGACGACTAAGAGCCCTAGATTGACCCGGACCAACTCCATCTGGTACCATTTAGGTCAACGATTACATTCCCAAGGAGGGTTGACGTCAGGCAGGCGGCCGGTCATAAAAGTCATTGCCGAAACTTTTTGCAATATGTCAAAACAGATGACATATTGCGTCGACCCCAAGTAATTGGGATAAGAGCAAGATGATGATGATGATGAATAATAATTTGTGTAGGAAACTTAAATTGTTTTTGTCTACTGAAAAATGTCATTAGAAAAATGCACATAATTATTTTGATTAAGCTAAAATCATAAAAGATTTAAGAATTTATTGTTTAATTTATCAAATATTGTTAAAGTACCTGATATAGATTTAATTTGTTCAGGCCCTTATACTAAACTGTTCAGAAATAGATAAAAATTTAAGTAAAAAATTAGAAAATGGTTATAATAAATGTTTGTTGTATTCATTATTTCGTTTTAATCCACCCATCTGCCTACCGATGTCCCCTTTAGATGATGTCACCATTTGCCCCATTTGGAACAGGACAATCCCAGTTTTGCAAACAAAACATAATTGATCATTTAGTTTTAAGTACTCATCATTTAGCATTTTCCCGTCCACAGCTAGACCACAGTATAGTCATCTACCAGTAATGTATCTCGGCCGTAACCTTGAATTAAATGCCTACATCCATGCGGTATGTAAACATGTGATAGGGCTGCCCGCCTCCAGCATTTTAGTTACATTTGCCTACTTTGTGTTTCCATTTAGTTTTGTATATACTTTTCTTATATAAACAAATAAAATACTTTGTGAATTGAATAGGAAGTGTTCAATATAAATGCGTGTTGATTTTTGATTGGTAGTTTTTAATTAAAAATAAACTTGTTTATGTTTAAATAACAAAATCTAGTAACAGACAGACGGTCAAATTATGTTTTTCTAGTACTATTCATACACACAGTACACTAGACATCTGTTATTATTAATAATAAAATACCACGTCTTTACTTTGAATTATATAAACTAACAAAACAAAACAAAACACATTATGAGTTTTAACACAAGCGTACCTACCGTAACATGATTCATGAACCGCCTATAACTACCTATTTCACTCGTGTCAATCACTTTATTTATTAATCCAGACAACTTTTTTTCGGGAGAATAAAGGAAATACTTATACATTAAAACGACACACATTATGTACCTACCCTAATAGTAAGTAAAATTATTTTATAATAGGTAAGATTTCAGAGTTTGCAGATAATCTAAAATAAAGTTATCTCTGGATTCGTTATTGACGAATTCATGCAACCAAAAACAGCACAATATACCCAACTTGTCATGTGCTGTGTGGTAGCGGCTTCGAATACTACCAACCCTTGCTTTGCTCGTGGGTGTCGTAAAAGACGACTAAGAGCCCTAGATTGACCCGGACCAACTCCATCTGGTACCATTTGGGTCAACGATTACATTCCCAAGGAGGGTTGACGTCAGGCAGGCGGCCGGTCATAAAAGTCATTGCCGAAACTTTTTGCAATATGTCAAAACAGATGACATATTGCGTCGATCCCAAGTAATTGGGATAAGAGCAAGATGATGATGATACCCTACTTGTCATATTAAATATGTGAATAATTATGAATTTTAGTGATAAATTCGCGCAGTTATTGTTAAAAAAAACAACACACCGTTCGCTCGTCACTGCAGCACAGTCGCGACTGTCTGCATGTCGAGATCGAGGCGCGTAGGTATAGCTCCCGTTTCGTCCGTTTGTATGAAGTTGGATTACTGATTGATAATATTACCGTGGCTAGACCTAGACGTATGCCTCCCTCATGTTTCGCCACAAAGTGCGGTCAATCCTCACTAAGTCGTCGGTCCATCTGATGGGAGTATCTTACACTGCGTCATCGGTCGTGATCGAGCAATATGTCCTGCTTGTTGCCACGAGTTTTCCTTCATCTAACACAATCAAGTTTTCGTCTTTGACCACATAAAACTCGAGTTACATTTTATTGCAGTTATGATGTTTTACAATCTTTGTGGTAAAATAATATTTTGTAAATTGTATTCTTTGTGATTAGTAGTGTTTTCTTCTCTTGCATAGATGTTATATGCATATCGTGATATTTTAGTCATCTTTTACTGCATCAAGGGACAAAGAGGTGGAGGGGGGTGTGAATTGTATTCTTATGCCGTCACCACAGAGGTCTCTTTTATTATTAGACTACAATGTATGCTCCTTATTAACATAAGTAAATATTATGATATAACTGATGTAGGCTTATACATAGATAGATACATGAATTAACACGAGCTAAAATGTATAATCATATATAGATAGCTTGGAATTGACAAAATGTGTCAACTGACTAATCCATTGATTTCCTGCACTAATAGTACAACTATTGACCGTGTGGCGACGAATAAATGACAACATCACCAGTTCACCACTACTTACTTTCTCATATCAGTCGTAAAAACTTACTTAGGGATCATCAGCAGGACTCCTTTGCAACACTAGCTGCGATCACCAACCAGTTTAGCAAGCATGGCGATTGGTGCCTTACTCATTTTCGTAGAGCGACCTATATGTCCAACAGTGGATGTCAAAAGGCAGATGGATTGACGAATGTACAAATAATACGAAAGGTAATTTAATACATATGTCCATCTTCATAATGCCTTGAATAAAACTTACCACTCACTTATGTTAATTAACAATGCGCCAAATAAAATAGATTTTAGATTATAAGGGATTAAGTCCATATATAATGGACGTAACTACCGCCGTATCAATGATACCGGGCCCCTAGGCTGTAGAGGCCACGAATTATCTGCATGCAATCAAAAATTGCTAAAATATTATAATGATTAACCTGGCGTTAATGATGCTGGGTCATATTGACCCGAGCTAACTTCAAACAGCAATATATTGAATTTTGAGTACTCATTGCTTTCGATCATTTCAGTAGCTGGAGATACTGGTCTTTTCTACTCGTATCACTAGTGAGCTTGGTGTGATGCCGTCTGTACGGGAATATATATGTGCATCAAGTGAAAACGGGTCAATATGACCCAGCGTTATATTTTCGTGACATATTTTTAGTTATGTTTTTGTATGTATTGATAATTTTCTGTTTGTTTTAAGTAATTTATAATAATGTAACTAACAAAAATTTTGAGAATGAGTTTGGGGCTGCTAGGAGAGTCGGATTCTCGAATAATCCAAATTGGCATTTAGTCTCATTAAGAATTTTTTGCAAGAACAGAATTCTTACAAGAATTCTAGTCTTGGTAATTGGGCAAAAGATTTCCCGATTTTTCACACCCCAAAAATTTCTGGAAATCGTATAAAATATCAGCTGTGTTCTTCAAAAAAATATATAACGACTAGTCGTACTTATAATGTATGACAAATTTATATAACATGTCCTAATCATTGCATTTTATACTGCAATCAATAGTTGTAGCAATTTCGCGGTTAGGTATAAAGAAGCTGAAGGCTGATTATAGGTCAAATTAATGTTCCTAAGTTGGTTTGATGTCTTGTGTATTGAAAATAGTTTTTCTTGAATAATATTATAGATTATTGCAATAATAATTAGATAATTACGTAAGTTGTGTTTTTGAACTTGATTTTGCATGTGTGTTAAACAAGATTAGGTAAAGATAAACCAATTATTATAAAAATGGCATGTTTTCTCTATTTTATCCTGTTAATAATAGCACATACTGGCATATAAATAATTAAATTAGGTTCCTATAATTAAATATCAGTAAAAGAAGTCGGGTAAATTCGGGTTTATGACCCGACGCCATTCTTCATGTAATTATTTTCACGTCATTAGCGCCGGGTTAATAACATTTTTGATACTGATTGCTAGGACAAGCATTTTATTTAAATCACTTCTTTTCTTATTATTACCATTATCACTTCTTTTCTTATTATTTTTTAAAAAACTTAATCTTTCCTTTGGGTCCACCCACACTTTTTAATACAGGGTCCGTCTAAAACTACGCCACTGGTAAGTAAATTGATTGGCCTGGTGAAAGTTGCTGGGAGTCGTTGAATACGGGCGGCATAGGAGCGCGTTTTGTAGGGTTCTCTGAGGGAGATTTACGTCCAACAGTGGTCAGAAAATAAATTATGAAGTAAATTGATTAACAGTTATATTAAATGACCGAGTGGCTGTTGTTAAGTGAAATAAAACACATTGTTAACATTTCACTAGCTCATTTATTTATTTCCAAAGAAGCTACTGTTTCCAAATGCTGTTTAACGGCTTTCTTAACCTTTCTAGATTTCTGAACAGCTTCCTTATTAGGGGTGGGCTTTTTACTTCGACTTAATTCATTTTTAATACTTGCTAAAACAGATACCTGAAAATAAAAATCTGTTATTAAATAGTATTAAAATAACATGAAATATTAATATCATGAATCCATGTGGTGACGGAGTAAAAATACCATTCACGACCCCCTCTTGCCCGTGGGTGTAGGCCGTGGTCGGCGCACCCGCCGCCCGGCTCCGTCCGGTGCGACAGAGGCGGCGCGCAGCCCCATGACCCACCCGTTGCAGGGCTTTCATCGTTGGGCCGACCACTGGTGCAGAGTTCCATGTTGTCAGTGGTCAGCCCGACATTGTCCAAATACTGGGCTTTTTTTTCATGCTCACATTGTTACTTACACAACACCTATGCCTAAAAACAAAGTTAAAAATGTTTTGTCTGTCTGTACATCTGTTATTTGGGGTAATCTGCAAATCCATTGGACTGATTTTGATAATATCTTACTACCGGCTAGCTGTATATACAGGGTGTATCAGGTTATGGGGCAACTGTTCGAGTATGTTGTAGTTTAACGGTCATAGATCGTAATTAGAATGTACATTACACAAAAAACAATATAACATAAAAGTTAGTGATTTAAAAAAAATGTGTACGAGTCTATGCCTTAAATGTTACGTATTATGTAGGCATGTACAGACAGAATACATGTAAAGCTTCGACAGTATAAAGTCATGCATTCATACCTAGAATTGCGCAAACGTTTCAATGACAGTGTAGGTTTGTACCTACGAGCGGTCAACGGTCATAGGCCGATCAGCTGCTTTAAAGCGAAGTTTGTTTTGTTTATGTGAATGTAATTATTGATTTATTCAATTTCTAATGAACATTTAACAAAGTATGAATATGTTGCGTATTAAGTATCATTGACTTTATACATTTCAATCAGATTTACACGAAAAAGCGACGACAAAATTGAAAACTTTACATGTCTCTAATTCCTTAACGAATCAATATTTTTCGTTCAAATTTTTTTCATGGATTTCTACCACCATTGCATAGCTCCCTTTTGACCAGTTGCCCCGTAACCTGATACACTCTGTATAAGGAGTAACTTAGGCTATTTTATTCTGGAATTCTCACGGGTACGGGAACTATGCGGGTAAGGTGACAGTAACCAAAGCGAGGGTGGATTGCTAGTTTTCTATAAAACGTTTTAATTTTATCCATGTGTAAAAAAAATATTTAAAAAATAAACACTAAGACATTTCCATAACATTAATACTTAACCAATTATCACCTGAACTATATATAATAATCTACTACCAAATTGTAGATACAACCACTGATAAATATTCATCTTTTTACATGGTTCATTTCATGCAAAATATTTAGTTGAAACACAAAATAAATATTCGAGTTACTAGATCCAGTGCTATGAGCCAGGTATAATTATCAAAATATAGTACGCGATTGGATAGACCAGACTTTACAAGCAGAAACCAATAAGAAATTTAAATATTAAAACAATTTACTCAATCACAGAGCGAAGATAGAAACGCTCAAATTAACAGGGGCCTTTCAACATCAAGTAAGATATGGGGAAAGCTTGCACCTATAACACTGAGGTAGTCCTACAGAAATAAGAAAATTGTAACTTACTGTTTCAGGAATGTGTACATATCTAATGTTACGACTTTGTAGAAATAAGTTTTCACATTGAAATTCATTTCCTTGAGGATCACAATATACAAGATTACTAAATGAAATGTTCATGTATCTGTAATTAAAAGGATTAATTTTCAGTTCTTTTTACCATATTGTTATGCATTAAATTTTTATAGTAGCTAAATGTTATTGCTTACCCATCCACATTATCTATACATCCACAGACATAAGCATCATTACGAAGGTCTACAGTAACGTTTTGACCTTTCAAAGCTTGCACAAGACACAAGAGTGTATTATGATAGAAAAACTTCTCTTTAGATGTTCCAACAAACATAATGATTGATAATTTCTGAAAACTGAAAGTCTTATATGATGAACTACTATATTATGAAACCAGGAATAATAAAAGCATTTTCTTATGTACTTAATTATTTATTTTTATAGCAATAATTTTTGTTATAAAGTAATACCGATTCTCTTTGATCTATATTTTGCAATCAACTATTTAACGATAACAAGTCTTATATCTTGTTTAGATTTTAATTCGAGTTCTGCTCTAGTTAATATCCATCCGTCAGTGTTATTTTCAGCCCAAATATAATAACTCCCCCTGTCTTTAGGACCTGATACTGGTATGCAAAATCTGGCTGTTTTGTCATCCGCAGAATTGTTTACTGAGTCTGTTATTTTGAATCTTTTATCTTTGATAGGCTCCCCTAAATAATGCACGGCGCCGGGATGGTTACGTAACGTTTTCATAGCACTTTTGTAATAATCATAACCTCTTACTCTCTCTATTAACTTTTGCTGTAAGTAATACCCCGTGCCACTGACTATAAGGCCACCCCAGGCTGCAATTTGAACGAGTCTTCTTGTCGTTAGTGTCATTTTAATAAATAGATCTGTATTACCTATGTATTATACGCTATTTTCGTGATTTCTTTTGCATCAAACAAGCACGTTAGACAGGCCCACGGCCAGGCAGGAATCAAATCACCGTACATACATATCTGTTCGACCGTAAAGGTCGGTATACACGACAACGATAGATCGTAGCGCTCTAACTGCGCAAACCGTTTGTGCAGTTAATCGGACGTCCCTAGAGCGTACACATGACAACGATAGGTAACTGCGTCGATTTTTGTCCACACTATCGATAAAACTGCACAAACGGTTTGCGCTAGAGATGGGTGTTATATACTGGTACAGTGAAAAAGTCACAGCGACAAGCCGTCGAAAAGTATCACTGTGACATGCCACGAAGGAACAACGTTACAAAGTCACTTCGATTCCCGGAACGTTGGTTCTTTACGTCACGTTGTAATCGTGAGTCGCGAACGTAGTTCGGTTAACATCGGCACTAATCGGGTTGATTCGGGTACGGCTCGCTCGGCCACGGCAGCGGTATAGAGCATTTAGTTGCTAGAAAGGGCATAATTATTATTGTCTGTATCACTACAGTACTGCGGTTTTGTTTATATTAATAACTTATTAAAAATTTACAAGATTTCCAAACATTAAAAAACAGAACTGAGTTATTTATTTTTATAGAATGAACAAATTAATTTAGCAATATGTAATTAATTATTTAACTACTAGTAATAACTAATTACATATTATTTAATTAGCAGATATTTTATATATGATCAATGACAAAGATAGGCAGACATTCTTGTTAGTCAATTACGTAAAAATATTATATATTTGATACACAACAAGTATATATAAATACATAGGCACCCTATGTATTTTAAGTTTTCATTGTTTACAGGATTATGAAACAGCGCCAAATATTCATAATTATCTTATTCAAATATGTTTATAATTATTTTCTTTTTCAATAAATAATCACAATATGAAGTACATAATTATATTATACCTAACACCTTTTATTTTTCCATAACTGTCTATTCTCATAATCGCTCTATGGATCGATTTAACCTTGAACTTCACATTAGAATTTTGAGTCACTGTGACAAGTGCTCGCTAATTTGAAAGTTATTGCACATTGTATTTCTTCTAGTATTCTTAATACCAAATCCATAAAAGTAGATTTATTAGCCAAACCTACAATATAAATATGTATAGGGTTCATCATTGCATTGTAAAAAATTGTGCGACAGTCCTAAGCCTGTAAAAGTGTGAAGGTTATTTTAGATCAACTACCTAATTATCATCGAGTAAGTAAATCACCACATACGTTATTCAATAACATTCGTTGTAAATTAAAAACGTCTACTCGAATTGCACCGATTACCGAATATTACATTCTGATGTAAGTGACTGTCGTGACAAAGTCACGTTGATTTGTCACTGTGACTTTTTTGTAACTGGAACTTCAGTCACGGCGACTGAAAAGTAACGATTTTTCTCACGTCTAGTTTGTGCAGTTATATCGCTACGATATATCGTTGTCGTGTATACCGGCCTTAAGAAACTCGTCTTTAATCTATGGTTCCATACTTCCAGTGTTGCTAATTTAGCGACTTTGTCGCTAGAAATGACGACTTTTGTTCAAGTGTTAGCGACAAAAAAAAGTTTTGTCGCTAAAAATTGTTTAGCGACAAATCTGGCGAATTTTGTAATCAGCTCGAAAGTCAAAAGTTGAGACGGATATTAGTGTTCCATGGTAGTATGCTATTGGCACTTTTTGGAATCCTCGAACTATTTCCTAAAAAAAAAAGCTCATCAAAATTTGTCCATAGGATTTTATTTCGTCGTAAATAAGGTTACGCTGTGACCTACTATAACTTAGTACATCCCGACATGTCCTAAAAAAAAAAGCTCATCAAAATTTGACCAGACAATACCCGACGGGATTTTCTGTTTTAGCGACTTTCTAGCGACTTTTGAATTTCAGTCTAGCGACTCGAACTTCTAGGAGTTGGCAACACTACATACTTCCATATATTAGGTACTTGACGCATAAATTGTTTTCCATCCCTCCTCACCTCTGTACTTTCCCCTCGTCTTTATATGTTAAGACTGTCAAAAAATATCGATATTATGAAAATTACATATTATTATTATTTATTATATTGAATCAACAGCAACATCATTACTATTATATACATAATAATATTAATGGCGGCATTGAGACACTGAAATCTTCCTTTTCTTAATGTTATTTTGTAAAAGTGTGTTATTAGAACAAACAGAACGTTTGCCTTAATTTAAATGGATTTGAGGTTACGGTTTCTAATGTGTTTTAAGTGTTATATACCAAAAAGTATCAATAAACGAGATAAAAATGAAATAAAGTGTCTGAACTGAATAAACTGTGATGAGCTGAAAATTGTGATAAATAATTCGTATGTGTTATTGTTATATATTGAATAAATGAATGTAGAAATGTATGAATTTTATATGAATTAAAATTTAATTATCCTGAACGAAAGCAAGAAATGAATTAATGAAAGATATGTTAGATATATATACGGGGAGTTTTTGGCGAGAATTTGAAGTGTCATGTGGTGTTCTTGTATTATATTCAATATCTTAGTGTTTTAACGTGTTATGTTAAATAATCTTGATGGCATTTTATGTAATATATAGCGACAGAACTGCTGAGGTGTAGTGAATATGATATAAAACTGCTATACATACCTTTGTATTTCCACCAAAATTCTCAGAAGATACCCTTAACAGTGGCCATTACACTGTTGAGGGCGACACTTTGACTTACTGACAGACCATTACTGACATGAAGAAACAGAACTTGAAAAGATAATTATAACTCGACACTGGAAAAAATGGCTCGTATTTGTAGCTGATTGCCAAGACAAAAAAGAAGAAGAAGATATATATACATATGCGTATATATATACACACACGCGCACACATGTATTAGCTGTCATTTATTAGCTGTTATGTTCAAATTCACTGATTTTCTTAAGGTCGGTATACACGACAACGATAAATCGTAGTGATCTGACTGCGCAAACCGTTTGTGCAGTTAATCGAACGTCCATAGAGCGTACACACGACAACGATAACTGCGTCGATTTTCGTCCACACTATCGATAAAACTGCACAAACAGTTTGCACAGTTATATCGCTACGATATATCGTTGTCGTGTATACCGGCCTTTACGGTCACAAAGCTTGTACTAGAGATGACCATCTATAGTACTACTTAGTTTGTGATTGAAACTGCCTGTGCACAAGTAACGATAATGGTCTATTATAATGCATATTCTACCGGAGTAGAATATGCAAATACACGTAAACCATTCTTATATCACATTCACCACACTTTAGTACCTTAATTGTATTATATTACATAAAACTTCAGCAAAATTATTCAATATAACACTATAAAACACAAAAATAATGAATATAATACAAGAGCTTCAACATGACAATTCCATATTCGCGCCGAAACTCCCATCATGTGCAGACCAATAAAGTAATCTATGTTTAATAGGGATGTCGTCTTTTACTGGAAATTATCGATTTAAAATCGATGCGAATCGTCATCTAAGAATCAATGCGTAATAAAAATCGAAACCTAGATGATCCTACTTTTTGAAATTTCTGGGCACGCTAATAGGTGCTCTTTTAAAATTTTTAAAAGATTATGCCCGGTTTTTTTTTTGGGTGGGTTCCACGACGAGCCACTGATGACAAAGACGGGTACTAGTGGCCTGCTGACATATCGAAAAGAGGTACTTTTTACGCCAGATTATGGGGTTAGGCGGCCTCTTCTCCGTCATCTCAGACGGATGGGGCTAGATGTGACTATACCATAGCTAGTCTTCTAGAAAAGAAAAAAAAAGGATGATTTCCAAGGCTCAACCTAATTGGATCCCGCACGAAAGGGGCTTTTAGCTTCTGTAAAGAACGCTACATTCCTCCATATAGTCTACCACTAGCCTCCTTAAGCATACAGGCACCCCATAATACCGAAACGTCTTCCTGATGTAATTCAAATTACAGAATACGTCGACGATATACAAAGACACCGCCATCAGCATCCTTTTGCTGTTGACTATCTCTCCAACCATAGCCCTCAAATATTACAAGGCCACCATCGTAGAACACCACTTCCCAAAACCGAATTAGGTGTCTAATAGATTGGAACCGACCTTGTCAAAGTGCTGGCCAAAGCTGTGAGCCAGGATCTTCTCCAAGAGCTTTCTCGCATTTTCCAGTAGCACGATGGGCCTACAGGCTGCAACCAAGTCCGAAGACCATCCCCGTTTCCGCAGGAGCACTAGCCTGCCCCCCTTCCAACACTCAAAGAACGATATACAAATAAATAAAATTGAAAGGTCTGTTTGTAATGTCAAAATACTGGGCATTTTTCATGCTCACTCGGTTATTTGCACGACACCTATGCCAAAGATACAGTTTAGAAATTTTTGTCTGTCTATTTGTTTGAGGTTATCTTCGAAACGGCTGGACTGAATTTGATAATATTATACTACTACAGGTAGTTGTCTATATAAGGAGTAGCTTAGGGTATATTTTATCCCAGTATGCCTACGGGAACGGGAACTATGCGGGTAAGGCGTCTGAAACCGAAGCGAAGCGGGGGCGGGTTGCTAGCAGTGTAATAAAACTTACGTAACTTATAAAGCGGTTTCTCCGTTATTTATTGGATTTTATTTTTCAACCTTCTTGAGCAGTTGTCATAATCCTTTATGGAATATTTTTAGAAAAAAAAAAATAAGTGTACTACCGATTTTCTTCCACTAACGGTGCGATATATATTCAAATATTCTTGATACATTCAACTAACTGTGAAATTCTAAATAGTTTTTATAAAAACACAAAAAAAAATAAAGTTAATTTTATAGGGTAAAATATCGATTCAGTGAGAAAATAATTTCTTTTTTTGGCCCGAATAGTCGATTCTTTGATTAATGGATCTCAAATCGTCAATTGAAACATAACCAAACAAACAATTTAAAACATATGTACTGATATTATATTACCTATTCAAAGCGGTAAAAATTTGTTGTAAACAATTGTTAGTGAACTAATTCTAATATAATGAGCACTTCTAGAGGAAGTCAAGCGAGAAAGCGTCCGCAAAAGTATCAAAATAGAACTGTGTTCAAAAACGATCTACATGACACGAGCCACAAAACTAAATTGATAAATTCATTAGAAATTACGGGAGTATGTAAACGCTGCAAAGATATTATAGAATGGAAAATTAAATATAAGAAATATAAACCATTGTTAGCACCTAGGAAATGTGTTACGTGTGCCCAAAAAACTGTGAAACATGCGTACCACATGCTGTGTGCACAATGTGCAAGAGATAAACATATATGCGCTAAATGTTGTAAATCAATTGAGGTAAACAATCACTTTGGTATTACAGATCATCATTATTCTGCTTTTATACAAATCACTTTGTGTTAGTGTAGTATGGCCCTCTTTATCCACACACTCGTATGCGAGGTTTTTATCCTCCCCGTTTGGTCTTCATTTACCCCGAAGCTACCATTTATATAAATACTTAAATATATATAACATTCATTCTGTCTCATCATAAGCCCTTACTATATCATTAATGCTTTTATAACTGTTTAAATAATACTATTTATACCTTGTTTAAATGTAGGATGCCGCTACAGGAACTGATATCATAGAAGATAACCAAGATTTAGATTTGAAAGCCTTGTTAAAAGATTTGCCAGAAAGAAAACGCAGGACATTGCTAAGGTAATTTTGGTTTATATATGTACAAATCACTTGCAGTGAATCTATATTTATAATACAAAGCATAGTTATGGATATGTATTGTTTAATATTTTCAGGCATATAAATAAGCAAGACGGACAGCAAAATGTTACACCAGAAATAAAAGCACAAATTGAAGATATGTTATCAAAAATGGTTAATGTTGACTTGGATGATTTTTCTGATGAAAACAGCCTCTCGGATAGCGATGAACAAAGTATATAAGATCATCTATTTATTTCATGATACAATACATTCATTGTTATTTTGTAAGCCTTTATAAATATAATAAGTTATTCTTATGTGTGTTTGTGACTGAAATCCAACAAAACGGCTGGATAGATTGTAATAAACATTTGTATTTGAGTGGATTTCTGGATGATTTAAGATGGTCAATTGGCCTAATTGTTGATGCTGCAATGGAATTCTGAAAATTAATTCTTTTTAGATGGATGTAGATGTATTGTCTTATGGATCAACTAATATAAAATTAAATTATTATGTCAATTACATGGTCCTTTACTAATGTAATGAATGTTACTGGTGAACCTGTTCCCTTATTTCCTGTAGAATACCAGTCATGATCAGTTCTATTCAGTTGAGTCTACACTTAATCTGCTATGTAAAACCATAGCTTTCTTACATTATTAATCATAAATATAATCATAATTTGTAATTAAATGAACCTTGCAGCTATACTCGTTCCAACCATTTATTTTACTTTTGGCAGGTCGAATTCTGATCAATTAGTGTTGTACCAATGTATTACGGATACTGTGTTTTGTAATAATCGATTTTAGTCAGGCAGAACTTTTAATCGATTTAACACGGATATTTTATTTTTGCTTAAATACATATTTCATATTATTTAAAAACTTCATTTCTGTAAATATATTTGTTATTTGGGCACATTAATTTTTGCATACCCACTAATTCAGTCCTCCCAAAATATTTTACTTTGTACTTTGCAAAATAAAAAATAACTACTTAATGAAGCATTTTCCCATTAAGCGGGGTCCGCTGCTCCAAACTTAGACAATGGCGCCCTCGTCTGCGGTAGTAAATCACTAATTTTCTCATCCAGCCTACCCCTTTTTTTTAAGCCGAATTGGCAACACTGAACGGCGCGCCGGCGACGCCATTTTGTTGTGTTGTCTGTCACTCGCAACAAGACTCCCGTGCTAGTCACATTTCTGTTCGCTGAGTGCTCTTTCATATTTTTCATACGCTGTGTTGAGTATTTATATTCCACCGTATTGATTTCATTGTTCTTACTTTGATTGAGTTGAGCGTATCGTTCCTCCCAGTAAGATTTTACTTGCAAAATGCCGAAAGGTATGGTGCTTAAAGGACAATCCAGAGAGTTAGTGCTGCGGCTTCGTGAATTTTTTGAAAAGGAAAGCCGCAATGGCGGATTCCTTATACCAGTAACCCAAGTTAGAGACCGTGTTGCAGCAGCATTAGGTATTAGTGCTCCAACGGTGGCGAAAATCACTAAAGAAGCCTATGGTAGTAGTGGTATTGAACAGAACAAGCTATCTACGCCTAAGAAAAAACGTCAGCCCCGTAAAGTGACAGCAATTGACAGTTTTGATACTGATGCTATTCGTCGTCATATATACAATTATTACACAAGCAAAAAGATTCCTACTTTGAAAAAATTTGTAGCGTCTCTACGAAATTGTGGCTTGTTTCGTGGTCAAAAATCTTTTGTCAAAGGTGCTGCACCAAATCGGGTTCTTGTATAAGAAATCCGACAAAAGAAAAATTTTAATGGAACGTCGTGATATAGCCTTGTCTCGCTGTGAATTTTTAAGACAAGCGAAGAAAATAGAAGACTGCTCGAATGTCGTTTTCACAGATGAAACTTGGCTCAATGCCAAGCATTTCATACCAAAAGGTTGGACTGACGATACTGCTGCTTCTACTTCTGCAGTACCAATGGGGAAAGGTGAACGCCTCATCATTTGCCATGCGGGAACTACAAAGGGATTTGTACCAGACGCTCTGTTAGCGTTCAAATAAAAAAAAACAGGAGACTATCATGAGGAGATGAATGCGGACGTGTATGAAAAGTGGTTCAGAGAAATGCTTACATCACTTGAAGAGCCATCAACAATATTTATTGATAATGCACCCTATCACTCTCGCCAAATTAATAAAATGCCAACACAGGCCAACAAAAAACACGAGATTATAAACTGGCTTCGTGATAATGGGGAAGATGTGGACGAATCCCTACTAAAAGTAGAATTACTTAAAATATTAAAAAGTAAAAAGCAGCCAAAACGATATGTCATCGACGAAATGGCAGCAGAATATGGACATGTTGTAATCTGAATTCCTCCGTACCACTGTCCATATAATCCAATTGAAATAATCTGGGCACAAGTCAAAGGACACGCCGCAAGAAACAATACAACTCCTCCTTTCACAGCAAATAAAATGCTTGAACTTTTAAAAAACGCATGTGCTAGTGTGACGCCTGAAAACTGGGCGAGTGTCGTCAACAAGACAAAAAATATAATATTCTCTGATTGGGATCGGGAAATTGAATTTGACAACCTACACAAGAGTTAATAATAAACACTGCAGATGATTCAAGCGACGATTCGAGTTCGTATGAAGAATCCGACGATTCGTTATAATAAAATAATATTAAAATATTTTGGTTGTTTTATTTCATGTTATAGGTATGACGAGAAGATTTTTATATCTCCCTGATACAATTTTAACGTGTTGTCTATTACAACAACTCAAAACTCAGTTGTCAGCTGACTTAACTGCAAATAAGTGTAATCGATTATTTGCGATTCATTAGTTTGCACCGAATACTTTTGATCCTGTCACTAGATGCGATAGAACGTAACTTTTTTTATAACGGAAATGAATTATCACTTAAATTTTATGAATAGAGCTATTTACGGCATATTAATGTATTTAGTGGGTAATAATTAAGATATATAAATATTATTGGGCAGTTTATATATTTCTCTGTTCACTCGTTTCAAAGTTAATAATTGCGTATAATCAAACAGTTACGTCCTAAAGCATGTGTCAAAAGTAAAATAAATGGTTGGAACGAGTATAGTTTCACTGCTATTAACCCATATATGCCCATAGAGTCGATAACAACTCAAAATTACTTTAACTCTAATGAACTCTAATGCACGTTAGTTATGTGCTGTTGTATTAATTTAAATTATAGTACCAAATATCGATAGACCAAAAAATTCTTTTGAAATACCACACAGGTTTATAAATCATCTTTTCACATTTTTATTTGTGAAAAAGTTTGCGACCGAGTGCACAGAAATGCAAGTATTTTTTCTATTATGTTATTTTACTGAAAAATGATTTTTATAGTTAAGAGCGTTATCGGTAATAAGCGGCCGTAAACCCAAAAATGTGGTTTTTTGAGGACTGGCTACTCGTTCATCATAATAGCTTACTAAAAATTTATATAACCACTACATTAAACACATCTTTATATTGTGCTTGTATAGAATTATAACTCAATATTGTAACTATTTTATTAAAAGGCAAGGGTATTTTGAACTTAAGGTAATGAGATTTTACGAAAACGCTGAGTTTTGAAGTTCAGGTACGAATAAACGATAAGTCGTGGCAGCTCGAAAAAAATTGTAGATGTTAGGAAAATTACTGTTCTTGGGTATGTATAAAATGAAATTCAAGATTTCTTCCTTTTAAAACTAAAAAAAAAATATTTCCTTAAGATTAATTTGACGAAAATGGCTCCTCTAAAACATTTAATTTTGTGAATAATACTAACCTTGGAATATTTAAAAAAATATCCACTATTTGTTTGACTATTGTAGAAGCAGTAAAAAAAAAACCAAATTGAAATACGAATAGTCACCCTCGTAATTAAATTTTAAATATTACTATAAATTGAACGGCATAATTGTTCGTAAGCCAGTCGCGCCTTGGCGCTCAACGGAGCAGGGTCACGTCGCTCGAGCTCTTCGCTCACAGCGTAAAAGACGACAATACGAACTTGAGCGTATACTGCGACTGATCGGTTTTGATTCGTATTTATTACTACCTAATTCTTTTAATTACTTTCATGCGATCTCTATAAAGAATAATATAGAATCTTTTTACGTTTTAGGTGATGGGTCGAAAAAGCAGATTGTATCTTGGGAACAAAATCGGTTACAAGGCAAGGAAAAAGAGAACACACGATTTTTTTTTTTTTAGTGTGTTTACAGCTGTTGGCCGCAGATGGCCTTGACAGCTTGACGCGGACTATGGGTGAGCGCTGAGGGCTCTCAACCCGGAGAAAAGTATGCTAAGCGACATAGCCCAAGGGCTCCCCTGTGGGGAACGGACCTCGGCTTGGGGCGTCGCTGGAGGCAAAGTGGGCGTGCCCACGTTTTTAGTCGTGACTTTTGCGCGGCGCGGTTTCGCACCTCGACGGCGAGGGCGGAACCGCGGATATTTATTTCTTAAGGCCTCGCGGGCCGTGTAGGCTCTTTGTTGAGCGAGTGTGATATTGTCGTCCTCTTCGTCGAGGTGTATCATGGCAGAGTCAAAGTAGCTCTGAGAGCACCGTTTCATAAACTGCTTGATGGTCGGCAGTTCGAGGTCGATGTGGAGATCGACGTTTCGTATGAACCACGGTGCTCCCGTAGCTCGGCGCATGAAACGATTTTGTAGTGTCTGTAGCCTGTGGATCCTGTGTGGCATTACGTGCGCGAACACCACGCTGGCATAGGTCATGATAGGCCGTATGCAGGTGGTGTAAAGTCGGACTTTGAGAACACACGACAAAACTGTAAGAGGTACTTATAGTTTCAAAAGAGTAAACGAAAAGAGAAGTGAGCCGTCACTCAGGACGCCTGGCAGAAGTGAAACATCAAAATTATTTTGAAGTCGTTACCGCAAAGCGTGGCGTTAACGCCGCTTTTAATGCTACGCGACGATCAGGTTCACCCCGCCTATAGATATTTCACATCAAAAATCCGAACGGAACATTTATGCAGCCTCATCTTCTGAAGATTATCAGCTAACTCAAATTTAATGTTTAATAATTACTAACCATACACAATATAATTTTTTCATAGAGAATCATTTTCTTCTTGTACTAGCAATAAATATGTAGCAAAATGTGGATCAAAATTTAATAACTAATTTCTGTAGTGGGTAGATTTAAATCTTTGACTGGACTTGTTAGACATCCATGGCCATGGCGACTAGGGCCATACTCGACTACTGCACGGCAGCCACGGAGGCAGCGTGCCTCTTGGCCGGAACTCTCCGGTGGGACCTGCAGGCGGAGGTACTCGCCGAGCTTTACCTGCGAGTATCAGAGACGCGAGCCACATATAGCCTCAATCAAGGTGATTGCCGCCTGGCGGGTCGACGCCCGCCGAGACGCCATTGCTCGTTGGGCAATCGGACTGGAGAAGCCTCAATACGGTATCAGGACCGTCGAGTCCTTTCAGCTGGTGCTGATGGGGTGGTTGGGTCGGCAGCACGGGGTACATTCCTTCCGACTGGTGCAGGTATTGATGGGTCACGATAGCCAAGTACCTGCGCAAGCTCGTTAGGAGGGAGAGCACACCATCCTGCCACCACTGCTATTGCGACGTGAGCACGGCGCAGCACAGGCTCGAGGTGTGTGCCTCGTGGGCAGAGCAGCGCCGTGAACTCGTTGCAATCACCGGTGCCGACCGGACCCTGCCGACCATCACTAGGGAGATGCTCAGCAGCGTCAGGAACTGGAACGCGGTCACCGCCTTCTGTGAGGCTGTCATCTCACGAAAGGAGAAGCCGGCTCGTGTGTGATCAATCTTTGGTCACACGTTCCGCCACCGGCGACTCGGGCGGCGCAGATACGAGTATCCGCGCCTCACGCCGCCCTAGGCGAGTCCGCGGGTGACCGGACCGGGGACTTTAGTGTGTCACCCGCAGAGAGCCTGACCTTGTGACGGCGACCGACGTCCCGGGATAGGGACGTCTATTGGGGTTTTTTTATTTTCTTAAAATTATTACACAATAATGTGATAATTTAAAAAAAAATAAGTTATCGAGTCTCGAACCCGAGACCAGAGTTCCGCCGGCGAGCACGTTACCACGAGATTACCGCTTGTTGGCGATTCGACTTTGAATTTTTCTAGTACATAAATTACCCATCCAACTTTGACCCTTAAAATCTTTTTAACGAGGGCCCAGTTGACCCTAATATTTGGTAGTTATGATACCCTCGTGCCCCCTCTACCACCCCACCAAAATTCATGGAAATCCCCGACCCACACGTCTGAGGGTCTCCTTGTAAGTTATACTCTGTGCCTATATTTTACTATTTCCTGTAGTTTGCATATTAAAAATACAATTTTAACCGTTTTACTGTTATGAGATTTAGTTTTTAATTGAAAATTTTAAAATTTACATTATGTTGTTTTTTGAAAATCTACTTCTCCGAAGAATATATTAGAGATTGATTATAAGCGCCAAGGCTCAAGACTGGTCATTCTATGAACTCGCGTGTGTGTAGTGCATTAGTGTGCGTCGATATCGGACCGTAGCAAAAAACCAAAAATGCGAGAAGTGCCGATTACCGATGACGCTCTTAATGAAATGTGTACTGAAATCACAAATTACTATTATGGCCTTATATAAAACTTATTGATTAACAATATAGTTGAAAATAATTAAAATTGATCCTAAAAATATTATGGTCATATATGGGTTAAAACCACTCTGCAGCAATCCACACACTGCATACCCTATATTTTTTAATATAAACTTGATTAGAAAAGGAAACTGCATGTATTGTCATCTCAGCTCATACACATCCCATGTTGGGCTCAAGACTCCTCCCCAAGAGGAGGGAAATTGATTTACTATAACCATGCTAGTTTGACATGTTGGTATATACTAGGCATATAATACAATAGCTATTTAATATTATTCTATTTAATCCACTGGGGGGGTACACTAGTGTGAGTTTCTCATTCAAAAGGAGAACTGTACCTAACAATGAGATTATAAAAAGAAATGGTACGATGGTGGGTAATGACTGTATGTGGATACATAATAATTATAATTTCTAATACCATAATAGCTTTAGTTACTATTTGAGTGACTATTTTGATGTGAAACATCTATAGATGAAGGGGAACCTGAACGCTGGCGTGGCGTTAACGCCACGCTTGTGTATGTACATTTGCGTACCGAAACCATTACCCCGATTAGAATTTTGTACAACGCCATCTAGTGAGATCAAAATAAATTATAAACCTAAACATATATCTATGGTGTATACTAATGAAAATAAATGTTTATTGAATAAAAATAATCATCATCATCTTGCTCTTACCCCAATTACTTGGGATCGACGCAATATGTCATCTGTTTTGACATATTGCAAAAAGTTTCGGCAATTACTTTTATGACCGGCCGCCTGTCTGACGTCAACCCTCCTTGGGAATGTAATCGTTGACCCAAATGGTACCAGATGGAGTTGGTCCGGGTCAATCTAGGGCTCTTAGTCGTCTTTTACGACACCCACGAGCAAAGCAAGGGTTGGTAGTATTCGAAGCCGCTACCACACAGCGGTATTATATTTATTATTATTATGGGTATTTTTTCAAAGGGTGCACAAATTTGCACAGGAGGTTCAGAATCGATAGTATAATTGATTATTGAAATAAAAACATGCTTTTTTTCAAAAAAATATCCATTTTACATTTTATGCATTCCCAAAAAAATCAAACTTGTTGATATTGCGTAGCCATTCATAAATTTTATAATTACGCCACGCCCGCACACAAAGATAAATCAAAGACATCGTAATAAACCGTTACGTCATATCGTATGATTACCTATAGGTACATTCCCTCGCCAGTGCTTTGCAACCGCCCGCGCCCTCACCCCCGAACACACGCCGCACGCGCTACGTTTGTCAGTTTCAGTTGACGTTTGACCGTAACTTAATTACGAGTGCGTATTGCTTATCTTTTACTACTTATCTTCTACAATGACGACACAAGATCAAATAACATATTCAAACCGCAAGTATTATGAGATGGTACGGTGCTACATATTAAGTGCTGAAAGTCTACGTGGAGCTCAAAGACTTTACGAGTGACTCTTTACCGCGTTTACAGCGACAAGGTATTAAACTCGAGAGTACCTAATTTGAGGACGATTTTAGCAGCCAACCAAAGGTTATTGGATTTTGGGCAGTTCACTACACCGGGGCATGCAACATCTCGAGGAGGTACTGCTGCGATTACCCCGGCAGTCGAGAATGCTGTAATCGAGTTTTTTGAACGGGACCCTCGTGCTAGTACTAATGACGCAGCTCGACAATTCGGCGTAAGCCGTTATTACGTGTGGAAGCTGCTAAATTCCTTAGGATACCCACCCGTATCATTATCAACGCGTTCAAGTACTGCATGAAAATGATGGATCGTTGCGAATTCAATTTAGTGGTTATTGGCAAACATCGACTCCGCTAACATTCTCTGGACTGACGAAGCCTTATTTACACGAATAGGACTTTATAATAGTCGTAACGAACATTATTGGGCAGTGAGCAATGCTCACGTAATCAAAGACCATCAAGTGCGATTTAGTGTTAAATGTTTGGGCTGGGATCATTAACCCTAGAACCCTACACGGGGTGCTGGAGCACCCCAGACAATTTAAAAATTATTTTATTTCTGTTGGTAGTTATTCCACTAATTTCTCCTCTCGTCTATTTCAATCTGTGGTCACTATGAGCTGATTGATTAGTGACACGGTGACAACCAGGCAGTGTAGACGCGAACACATGTGTTGTGGGGTACTGTAGGACCCCAGTAGAGGAATAACGTAAGTAATTTTTTTTATTGAAATATTATTTTATGTGATATTATGACACGCTTAGGTAACAAAGAAACTATTATTTGAGCATTGCTTTTTGTAATTGTAAAATACCCTGAAATGAAATATTTCTGGGTCATGTTTTTATTTATCTGTCTGGATTCTGATGTAGTTGTCGTTTTTTTTATTATAGGACTGAATATTTTTGTTCTTATAGTATGTCCTGGAACTCTCAAAACCTTTGGTTGGATCCCGCTGCAACATAACCATGGACAATTGGTTTACCAGCATATCATTAGCCAAGCATCTTATGGAAAAATATACACGGCTATTTTTGTGTATGATGGACCACTCACTCTTTTATCATATTGTCCACCTAGATTGACTAAGAAGAAAGTTGTGATGATGTTGTCTACACTCCATGTTTCTCCTGATAATAGTAATGAAGTAGATCTTCCAGAAATTATTCATTGCTATATTAAAACAAAGGAAGGTGTCAACGTTTTCAATGCAATAACCAAAAAATAATCTGTCCAAAAAAAAAAACAATCGTTGGCCAATCTGCATTTTTTGCGGGTTATTGAATGCAACAGGCATTAACTCTTGGGTTCTATATACATGTTCAAAGGCAGTTGGTAAGCCAGCGATAAAATTCCGACCCATTTATTTAAAGGAATTGGGGCACAATCTCATTCAAGAGCATTTGGAGCAACGTCTGCAATGGCCCACTTTGAGGAGGGATATAATAGAAAGTTTACAAGGGATGCTAAAAAAACCTATTCCAGATGATCCTCCAGTACCTCAACATCACTCACAGGAACGTTGAGGCTTCTGCCCAAGAAATAAGAACCGCAAGAGCAAAACTAGGTGCATCAAGTGCAAAATGCCAATTTATTTGGAACACCAGATAGGTGTGCCAAAAGTATTCAAAATAAAATTTTCATAGTAAATTTAAGGCCGATTTGAAATCTTTATGCGATATTTAATAAAAATAAGGATACATTCATTAAAGTTTGTTTTAATTTAATTCAAATATACACAATAATATTGGGGTACTGGGGAACCCCTGTGTAGGAATAAGAGTAATGACAGTAAGTGTAGGGTTCTAGGGTTAATAACGTTATCGTGGGTCCGTACTTTATTGTCGACCAATTGACTGGCGGTAACTATTTGGATATGGTGCAAAGTGTAATTCCTGATTTATTAGATGACGTGCCCCTGGGACTTAAACAACCTACACTATCACCATGACGGCGCACCGTCTCATTATTCAAGTGGTGTGCGTAATTATTTAAATAGTGAATATGGTGATAGATGGATAGGACGCGGCGGTCCGATACCGTGGCCTCCAAGGTCACCAGATCTTACCCCGTTAGACTAGATATTTGTGGGGAGAGATTAAGAGACGGGTGTACGTAGAAGAAGCGCGAAGTTATGAAGACCTTCGTAATAAAATAATCACTGCATTTAGTGAAGTGAAAAGTGCTCGGACACAAATAAATTTAAAAAACAATTTAATCAAACGTGCCCGGCTTTGTATCGAGAGGACCGGCCTACATTTTGAACAATTATTAAAATATCAGTAATAGAGATTTTTCACGGACCCGAATGAATAGATAAGTTTAATTGTTGTTGATTCCACTTTTTAAATACGCTTTAATAAATACGAACATTATTAAGTGACTTTAATAAACTAGTATTTTATTGTATCTGTTTATTACGACGATCCTTAAGCCCGTTTGATGTTTGGATAGAGAAAAATTGTGTAAGGATGTTATTTAATATTGTATTCCTGCAACATAATAAGATAATCTTTTGAGAAATAAATATCATAAACCATAATAAGTAAAAGAGTGAGAGGAATGATTGAGTGCACTAGGGTGTTAGAAAGAGAGCGAACAGGATCAGCGAAGTATGGGATGTTATAAGTAGTGCGAAAAAGATGAATAGATGCGAAAACGTGCATGGGGGAAAGTGTTGGTTGATTAAGATTATGTTAGAGAGGATAGACTAAGCAATATGTATGGGTGTAAGTGAAATAGAAAATAAACACCAATTAGAGAAAACGTTTCAACCATTCACTTGAAATCGTAAACTTATTACCTATAATACAATTTTTGTTAGTAATATGTTGTATTAATGTGCGTTTACGTTACTTTTCGTTCTCAATGGCCGGAAATAGGGTGGTTAAAAGTCACGAACATTCTTAGATATTTTCAAATCAAAATAATTAATTAATTACTAGTGATTTTAAACATTTTATATATCATTTTATTTATATCTAGAATATAATAAAAAAATTTGTGCACTCTTTGAAAAAATACCTGTATATATATTTTTATTGAATAAAAATAATCATTTTCTGGAAAAAAAATCGTAATAATTTATTAATACTTGGTGTCCCTAAATCAAACGTCCAAATGAAAGTGGGTGGTAGATGACTTTAAATGTGGCCAACTTTTGAAATTACTTGCCATTATAGTTACGGTACATTTTTTTACAGGGTGGTGTGTTAAAGTCAAATGATTAACGTTTTCTTCGAAAAAATTAAGGAATAGCCATAACAAATGTATATTTTTTTTATGTTATTGTTACATGTCTAGTTTTAATTGTACTTGTGGTCGATAGTGCTTCCTCTACTACTAGAAATTTTATAATTATCTACCCGATACAGAAATTAGTTATTAATAAATTAGTTATTAATAACTAATTTCTGTAGATAATTACAATTTTTTTGCCATAACGATGACTTGTTGGACGTGAGACATCTTACTCCGCCCGTGACCATGAACGCTGCAAAGTGTTCGAAACGTCGGGCAATCAAAAATCAAATACTAACGCCATAAAATCCGTAAAATAGTTTTATTTGTTACATGTCGACGGCTGTACGTGAGGTTGATTCCATCAATGGCCCTGTACTTATATGGGCGACTTACCTAACCAATTGTCTTAGAGCTTCCTTGTAACAGCCATAGAAAGCCATGGTGTTTGGAAACACCTATAATTGTTTACCATACAGTATCCACCGCAGCAGCGTTGACCTAAATTCCTGTGAAAGTGGAGATGCTTAGAGCCCCCTTTCCAACTAGCACAAATTCTGTCCTGCCAACATTGTGATTGCAGCAAGAATATAGCACAGCATACACTTGAGGTCTATTATACCCAGACTCAGAATAACAATTTGTCGATTGCACAACATATTGTCCCGCATAGAAATTGAACCAAAAACCCTGGGATGTTAAGTCGGTATCTAACTAAGGTGGTCAATTAATTATTGGTGTGGTATCAATTCATTACTTGTGTTGTAGCCTAAAAAGTATCATGGCACAATCCATCCCCTACTATGCACCATTTAAGGGTTGGGGTCCTCTGAGGGGAATTTTCAGAGTACTTTCGTTTAAAGTCAGTCTTTATGTACTAATTTTTACTTTAAAAAAAAGTAAAAACAATCACAGCAAAATTTATGCCCCTATTTTACACTACACTAGGGATGTGACCTGGAGGGAAAATAATCGATCTTTTGTTCGTTAAAATAAATCGATTATAAAATAATCGATTTTTTCTGCCAACAGGATTGTGATGACCTTTTTTTTTTTAGGAAATGTAAGCTTTATTTTGTAATATACTGAAAACGATTCTGATGACTTTTTTTAGGAAATGTGAGCTTTATTTTGTAACTAGCAACCCGCCCTCGCGTCGGTTTCAGTCGCTTTACCCGCGGCGTAGTTCCCGTTCCTGTGGGAATACCGGGATAAAATATAGCCTAATGTTACTCCCTGATATTATAGCTTTCCATTGGTGAAAGAATTTTTGAAATCAGTTCGGTGGTTTAAGCGTGAAAGCGTTACAAACAAACAAACATCCTTACCTTCGCATTTATAATATTAGTATGGATATAGTATGAAAACAATCCTGGTGACATTTTTTTTTAGGAAATCTGGTCATGAAAAATTGCTTAATTTCGAATAGTAAAAATCGATTTTTCTCATTTTCATAATCGATTATAAAAATCGATTTTTACAAAAAAATAATCGATTATTTTTTCACATCCCTACACTACACTGTCGACAATCTTCTGCCTTCACTGCGTCGTCCGATACGTGGTTACGAATAAATTTTGTAAAGTTAATCTTTTAAGAGATTAAACACAAATTGTCGTTTCGATGTCTCGATCGAATCCTGTTCATGTGTGGTTCATTGTATAGATACAAAAATCGGACGATAAGTATTCCTCTGTATTGGTACACACGTGTTGGATCGAACATCTTTTTTTTTAAGTTATAATTCTTTTAGCGCGTTAAGGATAAGTAATGAGAGTAAATTTTTACGATGCGCGCGCGCACACCATCACGTAAATCAACACCCTGAAGTTAGCTAATTTCAACTAAGTCAACATTTTTTTACAATGCGCGCGCACACCGTCACAAATATCAACTAGATAATATAATTATATTATAATAAAATTTTTAATGTAGGTATTAAATATATATTTTTTTCATTAGTATCGTTGTTTCTACAAACGTAGGATATCTTGAAGGATAAAATTTTAGAAAGATTTTTATCTTGTTACGTCAAAGAATTAGAACTTTTTACGTGCGTACATAAGTACACACCCTTTTCACATTACATTTTCGGGCACCATCCCCTTCGACGCCCCGGCAACGAAACAATATTGCCGGGACGTCGTCTTCATGCGGGTGGCGAACTAATCGCGGTCCGTCCACCCCCGATCCCGACACACCGAATAGGGATGTTCAGGCATATACGATAAGTCCAAATATGTAGGTACGATAAATAAAAATCATGTCCAAATTATTTTGTTAGACAGGCCACGCCTTGCATATTCCAGGTTTGCTATAATATTGAGATAAAAATTACGTTTGTATAATATACATATCATAATTTAATAAATAACAATAATTTACAAATAAGAAATCTATGAATGTGTCATAAAACTTACGTAACGATTATTTTAAAACAAATCTCTTAAAAATAATATTAATTATTTTATAAAGGTAACAAAGTGCATCGATGTTCTTTATTGATAAATATCAGATAATGCCCAATTGTCGTAGCTAAAAAAAAAGAAGAAATATTAATATCTTAGAGTAAAACCACAGCAATTTATAAGGTAAATCACTGTGAAAGAAAAGCATATATACTTACAAATCCTTGTCTTTCTTTTTCTTTTTGCAGCACTAACTTTGTTTGCATATCATCAAATTTTACAATTGCCGATAAAACTTTAGCTAATGTAAGGGAATGCATGCCGGAGCCAGTGAAATATTCATAAAGTATGTTTCTCAAATATTCCAACTCTGTGTTTTCTTGCAATGAATGTAAGTGTCTTAAACTTACAAGTGCTTCGTCCAATCTCCTTTCCAGTTTTTCATTATTTATTCTCAACTTATCATTCTTTTCTTGTATTAGCATTACATTACCATCCACAGATTCTTTCATTTGTTCCAAATCTACTAATCTTTTCTTTAATTTGCTATTCTCTTCCATTACATTATTATATTCTTCCATAGAGATAGTGTTAACCATTTCAGTCCTATTTAATGTCAAAGTTTCAGTTTTAGGAAAATTTTGAGTCTGTATTTGATCTTTAAGCTCTAAATTTTCTTCAATTAATAAAGCATTTTCTCTCAAAAGATCATCAACTTTATCATTACTTAACTGAACTTGTGTCTTCAAGTCCGATAAATTAGTTGTTACTTCAGTATTATCTGGTGACTGTTCACTATTAGCAATTAGATCTCTAAGTTTATCATTTAGTATACTATTTTCTTTAGATATTTTAGTTAAATAGGTTTGAAGTCCTTCAATATCTGATTTAAAACGTCTATTTTCTTCTTTAAGTAAGTCATATTCACTTTTTAAAACATATTTGTGAGATAAATCATTATTGATATCAATGTTTTCCTGTTGTTTTACTCCTTCACTATCAACTTTGCAATCTTCATTGTTAATATCTTTCTTATTTGCATGTGTTTCGCCTTCCTGGTTGTCATTTTCGTTACTTCTCTCAAGTTTTTGTATTATTTCATTTAAGCGTTCTTTTTCAGATACCATATCTGCATGCGATTTACGTATATCGCTGACTTCTAATTCTAAATGTTTGTAATTGTCAGCTATCGTTTTTGCTTGACTGTTTAAAGACATATTTTGAAGAGTTAAGTTTTTATTATCCTCTTGGAGAGTGTTTACGCAATTAAGTTGATCATTTAATATTTTCGCCTGATCCAATAAATCTTCATTTTTACATTTAACGTCATTTAATTCATTTAAAACACTTTTGTATCGATCTTTAAGTGTATAGAGTTCAGTGTGCGTCAAATTGATTTCATTTGTCATACTATCGACTTTATCAAGCAAATTTTGCTTCTCATTTTCTAAGATCGTTAGTTTTCCAACAGATTCCATGTATTGATTTTTTTCAAAAGCTAAAGCTATCTGTAAATTCTGAAAATTATTTTCAATTTCATTTATTTTGTGCATTAAACTTTTGTTTTCTTCCTTTAACAAATTCAAATCATTTAAAGTCATTTCATGCTGGCCGGTAATTAGTTTCATTTCACTTTCTGTAGTATTTTTTTGTAATTCTAATTCATTTATTGATGATTTCAAGTTATTATTCTCATCTTTTACTAAATTTAGTTCTTGCAACATTGATTCATATCTTACATTACATGATGCAAGTTCTTGTTGTAACAAGGAATTTTCCATTTGCAAATCATTTTGGATGTTTGTATTTAAACTGTCACTTTTTGTAACATTGTTTAAAGTATTATTTATATCCTTGAAGGCAGATGTCAGTGCTTGATTGTTAATTGCTTGTAGAGATTTAGCCTCACTAGATATTGATTTAGTGAGAGCTTTGAGAGCCTTGATATCATTTGCCATTTGGAGACAATTCTCTATCACTTTGTTGTTATTACTTATTTTTTCTTGTAAATGAATATTATCTGCTTCTAGTTTGGATATTAGTTGACGATACTCGATATTTTGTGTTTGTAACAATTCATCATTAGTCAATAACTTTTCAATTTCTGATTGCAATTTAATTAACTCATCTCGTTCTTCTTGGATTTCCATTTCTAGATTGTTACACTTATCCTTCCAGAGATTTAACTCTTCAAAAATTTCATCTTTTTTAAAATCTGCAACTTCAAATTCCTTTATAATATTATCCTTTTTATGAAGTTCACTTTCGAACCTGCTTATTTGATTACTTTTTTTGGTGTTTTCTTCACTTAGCTGTGTGTTTCTATTTTCGAGATATGCATTTCTATCCATCATTGCCAATTTTTCTGCTGTTTCTTGTTTTATTTGCAACTGAAGAAATTCATATGCTTCATCAATTTTTGATTTTGATTGTTCTAAGCTTTGATTTTTTTTAGAAAGCTCTTCAATTTGCGATTCTAAGGCAGTAATTTTAGACTTAATAGAAGCCAGTTCAGTGTTATCATTCACGAGTTTCGTGCGTTCCGCTTCTAACAATGTCAAGTTTTTCTTATAGTCATTAATAATTATATTTAGAGATTGTACCTCTTTTTTGCTAACATCCAAACTATCTTTAAGTGACCTGATTTCTGTTTCTTTGCTCTCTAATTCTTTGTGTATACTTAATTTGTTTTCTGCTAAAGAAATAGCGTATTCTTCTTCTCTTTTACTAAATACTTCAATTTTACCTAGCAGATCTTTTATTTCTTCTTGGGCTTTTTGATAGTCAATTTCAAGTGTTGACTGTTCCTTACTTTCGTTAAACTCATATACATTTATTTTGTTTTGTAATTCTTCATTTACATTATTCAATTCTTGAATTTTTTGTTTAGCCTCTATTAACTCTTCCATTGTTAGCTTCATTTCATCAACTTCTTTATTCTTCTTTTCAAGCTCGTTCATTAGTGTTTGTAATTCTGCATTTATTTGAGAATTTTTTTCCTTATTTGCTTTAAGAGAATCTTTGTATTTGGTCAATAATTGTTCCATTTTCTCTATTTTATTATTTAGTGATAGTATTTCAGCTGAATCTTCATTTGTTTGATTTACTTTATTCTCATTAGATTCATTAAAATTAATTAATTGTACATCGCCTTCTCCTTCACTGGATTTATTTTGGTTATGATTATTGTCATTATTACTGCAAACATCTGACTGGCCTTGCAATAATTGAACTTTAGTGCCGAGTGCTTCAATTTTCATATTTTTTTCTTCAATCTCAACACGCAGAGCTTTTTCTAGGTGTGCCTGTAATTTAAAAAATCCAACTTAACAATAAAAAATAGATAAAATTAATTTTAATTTTTCCCTTTCGTAATACATCTTATTGGAAGCAGCAGTGTTTAATAGCAACAACGTGAATTATTACAAAGCATTCAGTAATTATATAGATGGTCATGTACATTATTATAGTTACTATAATAATGTACATGAACATCTCAACTTCTCACATAGACTAACTCATTTCTAACTCTACAAAATATTGTATTCAAATACAAATAACATTGAAATACCTTTGCACTTTGTTCCAAAGAACATTGTTCACGCAGTTCTGATATTCTTCTTAAAGCTTTGTCTTGCGTTTCAACTAATACACTCTGAAATCAAAAGCAGTAGTTAACTACCATTGTTAACGGTTGAGGATGACAGAAGTGGCGTAGCAAGGGGGGGGACCGCCCCGGGCGCCACTATTAGAAGGGCGGCGAAATTGGAAGAAAAATATTTTATGCGCACACTTTTTTTTTTGGGGGGGTGGGTTACGGTCGGCGCACTCCTCGCACCACTCCGTCCGGGGCGCCATAGGGGCGTAAGCACGCACACCCGTGACCCATGACCGTGACGGACTAAATCTGGTCCAGTCACCCGCGGCCTCGGCTAGGGCGGCATGAGGCGCAGGTAGTCGCGCCTACGCCGCCCCAGTCACCGGCGGTGGTTCGTGTCGTTGAGGAGATGCACCTCGCGCACGCGCTCCGCCGCTTCCTTCCGCGAGACTACTGCCTCGTAGGAGGCTGCGACGGCGTCTCAGTTCACCCAGCACCGAACACAAACTCACAAACCTCGAGCGTATGCTGCGCCATGTCCTCGTCGCAATCGCAGTGGTGGCAGGACAGTGTACTCTCCCTCCTAACGACCGCGTACAGGTATTTGGCGAAGCATCCATGCCCCGTCAAAACCTGCACCAGTCGGTAGGAGAGCACCCCGTGCCGCCGTTTTAACCACTGCATCACCACCGGCTGGAAGGCCTCCACGGTCCGCGCACCGAACCGAGGCATCTCCAGCCGGACTGCCCAATGGGTAATGACGTCTCGGCGGGCGTCGACGCGCCAGGCGGTGAGTTCCCTCAAAGAGACCACACCGCCCTCCGCTCGCACCCCCGATACCTGGCGAGCATTTCTGCCTCCAGGTCTCACGGGGGAGTCCCGGCCAACAGGCACGCTGCCTCCGTCGACACCGTGTGGTATCCGCGTATGGCCCTGACCGCCATGGCTCTCTGTGGTCGTCACAGTAGAGCCCTGAGTCGGACGATAAGGGACCCCGCCCACACCGGTGCGCCATACAGGGCCATCGAACGGATGACCCTCGCGTACAGCCGTCGACACGTAGTGCTCGGTCCGCCCACGTTCCGCATATGCCACGATAGGGCGGACGCCGCGCCGATGAGCCGTAGAGCGAGCCTGCGGAAATGCTCCAGGAACCACCAATGCCCGTCGAGCACCAGGCCCAAATACTTGATATGGGCCCGGATGCTGATATCAACCGAATTGACGGTGATCGAGACGTCGATGGGAGGGCTTATGCGGGGCCTATGGGACAAGACGGCCTCCATCTTGTCCAGGGCTACCCTCCACCCCAGCGCCCCGATCCGCCTGACGATCTCTTTGGTGCCTAGAGTCGCCAGGCTTGCCGCCTCCTCTAGCGTCCCACCGCGGGCTGAGACGAGCGTGTCGTCGACGTACCAAATCACGCCCAACCCGGGCGGGAGGCTCCCCGTCCAACGCCCAGTCGTAGCCGATGTTGCACAGGGTGGGTCCGAGGACCGAATAAATGACTTCGCTGCGCGTAAGTCGCGAAAAGTACAATTTTAGACTGTTTAGACTTTATTAAACATTATTTTTATAGTGTAAATTATTAATGTGTTAACACAGTCATGTTACTTACACATGTACACGGTTTTGAAATAAATATTTTTCACTCAATTCTTTCATTTCGTTACGTTTTTCTTACCAACACTAACAATTATTATTTTTACGATGTCAAAAGGGCGGCAAATTATGACTCCGCCCCGGGCGACAGTGACACACGCTACACCACTGGATGACAGAAACATAAAAAGTGATATGTAAGCGTTGGTATAATACCTTTAGTTCCTTGAATTTGTTGATCAATCATATGAAAATTTTAAGAACATAAATATCTTGAACCCATGTAGAGCAATTCAAATCAATTATATATAAATTATTCTTACCCTTGCTTTAGCGTTTTCTCTTTCGAGAAGTTTATAATGGCGTGCAAGGTCACTATACTGCGTTCTGTACTTCGTGTATCTGTCTTGCGTACGTCGATATGCAGCGTAAAGTTGCTCCTTCGTTACACGATCTAGACTGATAGTGCCACTAGAGAATCCCCTTTCTTCGGCTTCACTAGCTGATACTTCCATATCAGACTAAAATAAATAACAGTATCTTTATTATTATTAAATTCAAAATTTGTGTGGGTTACACATTTGTTAATTATACATACTAGTACTAAATATCTGGTTGACCGATCTTTGCTCAGTATAATTTTTTTGAAGTGTTTTGTAAGTAAGGGTAAATTTTTAACGAACATGCTTAGGATATATATTAGTAAAAAACTAAAAATGATGAAATAATGAAAAAGAAAACAGTTGTTTTTTTAAGTTTTTTTTAACTTATCGCTGCCTCTGTCCAAAGGACATCTCTCCACAAATTACCTCGGAGCTTTGCATGGAACTACAAAATGTCATGTGGCAGTTTTTAGTTTTAGTCAATATTTGTGTTTTAAAGGTTTTCTATGGCAAAAAGTTACTGTATGAAATTAGTTGTATTTTCTGTTATACTGAATAAAGTAGTTAAGCATGGCACTATTTCAAAAGATCACATGAATGAAACAATAATAGGGCTTGTCTTAGACAGTCGTCTGTTTACAGTCGCAGACCAGTCCATCCCGGGTAGTATCACACTCACAAGAAATCCACGTCTGACTAGTAGCAATTTGTTACTGTACTTCGTTCGGTGAGCGAGAAAGATAGATGCCCAACTTTGTGAGAGTCTGGATGTTGTAGGTTTTGGTGATGCCTATAGTGTCACCAAGTATCATTATACGCATTCACAAGCCCGTCACTTGCTTCACGGTATGCAGTGGCCTAGCAAAGGCAAATGAGCGGTAGTAATACTTATCATCAGGTGCATTTGCCACCAACACCAATAAAAAAAACATAACCTGTCATTTAAAGTCTTAACTTTTTATTAGCTGCAGTAAAATGACGTTTCTAAATGTCATTCCGTAAAATAATGTTAACAGCCTAATCTCAATAGGGATGTGATTCAGTTCACAAAAGTTTACAGAATATCTAATCGTTCCATAGCTGACTCATAATGATCATACTAAATTCTATTTAATATTAATGTAAATAAAAGGCTGTATAAACGTTGATCCTTTTAGACATATACAAGGTAACACTCAAGAAAACGCTCTCTCAAGTTGGTAGTACTGGTTTTTGGTTACGGTGCTACGATGACGCTTGACCGCCATTTTGTTTCGGTTGTCATTCGCTCATTCGGCTTCATACTTCTGTTTTGAGTGCATGAATAACTTTGATTTGCCCACTGCGCGTTGTTTTTGTTATCATTATTGTTAAACTTATGTTACGTTGTGTTTGTTTTTCATTACCTGTTTTCGTTAATCGTGTTAGTTTTTTTTTGTTTGACATGGATGCTCTGCCGAGCACATCGCAAGATGGAGACACATTTTTATCTCCTAAGAAAAAAAGGCCACGTGTAGCTCTAAGTGCAACTGAAAAACTTTGGGTCCAAAACGTTTACAAATATGTGTTTGAAGTGAAATCTTCAGAATCAAACAATGAAGTTCCAAAAACAAGTGAATGCGTTAACAAGGTGGCTGAAGTCTTGGGAATATCCGTCCGCACAGTTTATTCCGTTTTAAAGGAGCACAAGGAGAACGACAGCGAATCACCAAAACCTCCCGAAAAAACGGGCCCAAAACTTACATTTAAAGATAAACTTGATGATTTCACATTCACTGCTGTTAGACGAATTGTACATCAGTTCTTTCATAGAAATGAAATACCCACCATCGCAAAAGTTAGTTTTACACATGTCGTCACTCATCTTTTTATTATACGTTATGTATGTTTTCTCCCATCCCATGTGTAATCTTAACCAATTAGGTAATAACTTTAATCATTTTTAGGTGCTGCAAGTTGTAAATAATGACCCAGGATTGCCCAACTTCTCGAAAGAGACATTGAGAAAAATTATGAAGCATCTTAATTTCGAATTCGCTACTCGATCACGCAAGAGTGTGCTTATTGATAGACAAGATATCATATCATGGCGCCAGCGCTACCTGCGTTTAATTAAACAATATCGTAGGGAGGGAAAATACATATATTATCAAGACGAGACCTGGGTCAACGCTGGTACGTGTCAACTCTTAGTTTCTTCTATTTGTTCCCTTTTTGTTTTGATGTCGAAACTTATGATTCTTTTTTGTTCTTTTCAGGTCATACTACAAAAAAAACCTGGATTGACGGAAGTATTAAATCTTCTCGACAGGCATTTTTAGACGGCCTGACTACGGGATTAAAAAATCCCACAGGAAAGGGCAAACGACTCATAATTAGTCACATAGGCGGAGAAAAAGGCTTCCTGGTCGACGGACTTCTTATGTTTGAAGCAAAGAAAGGTACAGAAGACTACCATGATGAAATGAACGCGGAGTGTTTCGAGGATTGGTTCGGCGGTATTCTACCTAAACTCAAGCCGAATGCAGTAGTCGTAATGGACAATGCGCCCTATCACTCTCGGAAGATCGAAACAATCCCGAAGATATCGTGGACGAAAGCACGAATTCAAGAGTGGCTGACTACTAAAAATATTGCGTTTGAACCAAATATGGTCAAGGCCACTCTCATAGATATTGTGAAACAACAAAATCATACTGAGAAATATGCCGTAGACGAGATGGCTGCACAAAAAGGTATCACACTTTTAAGACTGCCCCCTTATCACTGTGAATTGAACCCCATTGAGTTGGTATGGGCGCAGGTAAAGAGTCACGTCGCAAACAATAATAAGACGTATAAAATGCAAGAAGTGAAAACTTTATTCCAAGAAGGAATCAAGAAAGTAACACCGGCTAAGTGGAGTGACTGTGTGTCTCACACTATTAAAGAGGAAGATAAAATGTGCCACCTCGATCATATTATAGATGAAGTGACAGATAGATTTGTTATTAGTGTGACCGAAAGCGACAGTGATTTCGAAAAAGATTAATTAAATAACATTATTATGACGTTTTTGTTTCATTTTGAATGTACCTCCCTATACTTCCACTAAAAAAGATCAATCCTCTAGTATAGTAATAATAATAGGTTAAAAAAATACATTACAACTTAATATTAAATCTCAAAAAAGTACCAAACTGATTATTCATTTATGATTCACTCATTTAGCTCCATCATAACATCCCTATTTATTTTTCTTCAAAAACCGGCAACCCACAAAACGTCATTTTACTGCAGCTAATAAAAAGTTAGACTATAGTCTACTACTAGTAGTCTCAACTAAAGGCTAGATGTCTTGAATTAACGATAGACAACGATTAGCATATGAAGAAAAGGTACTTGAAAGACGAATTTATAAATAATCTCACCTGTAAGTGATACATTGAAGGAGTCTCATAACTCGGTAATCTGAACGAGACATCGCTGGCTAGAGAACTGTTTGATAATCGCCTTTGCCTTTGATTATCCTGAAAAATAAATGAAAATTAAATTAGCTCGTAATCACAAATTCACTAATAAGCAAAGAAGTACGTAACAAATGATCTCGTAAATCGACAGGTGTCCATACACAATTTATATTGCTCAATTTCTCCTTCTTATCAACCTATATAAGACCTAAAAGGCAACAATGAAGGAAAATTGACTACTATCCATTATTCGCGTTCTGGATATTGAGAACCATGAGTCTTCTTCATTGGATCTTCTACTGATGCACACCAGCACGGATACCGGTTAGTTATTGTTGCCTATTGGATCATCTGCCCACTGTCTGGTTCGCAGTAAAGCCCCATTACGAGGCCCAATCGCTCTCTAGCGATGGACTCGCAGAGCCTGGCAATACACGTTAGTAAATTGGAAAGGACATCGTGAGTTTTAGGCCTTGAAAGCGGCTGATTCTACTTCACGAATACCAACGGAATTAATCATTACCAGTAATAAAATACACGTTGGCGGCCGTAGCCGTTCTTGTTCTTTAACAAAAACCTGCATGACGACTGCACTCCAGAAGCACTCCGCATACAAAACCCGGAATAAAGTCATAAGCTGACGGGACCCAAATACCACAGAGAAAACAAAATTATGCCAATTTTAGGTCTCGAAAGAAGCCAGAGCCAAAGCAGTACATTCTGCCTGAATTAGCAAGCAGTTGAAAAGTGGTGATGGCCGATCTACTTAGCGAACTCCTTGCCTCTAACTCGTCTCTAGACACAAAAGCTACCCATCATTTCGTGGTGTGAAAGCTCAAGGCATTGAAATAGCATTTCACAGTGCAGTTAAGACGAGAGCTGCGGCTTCTAGATGACCATAGGGCGAACGCGCAGGATGGTATCCCTGCAGTGGTGCTGAAGACGTGCGTCCTTGAGTTAGTAAATGGAACTTAATTCAGTTCGATCCTACGAAGATACACGTTTGGCCTTGCAAATAAGAATCCATTTATCATAGCGCCTCATCTCCAAAGCCTCAAAATATCTAGCAAAGTCCAGTTTGAGTCATTTGGATAACAAAGCCAATTGATGAATAAAAATCTGGGCGACCTGAATAGAGCCAAATGGTACCTCATGGCTAGACTACGACTTGTCTTGTACAAAGCACAAGTTGGTCACACATTCACATCTCTTTGCTCGTTTCGCCCAAATATCGGCTCGACCCACTTAGCTTCCTACAAAGGCACGTCTTTTTTTTTCGTATAGTCGATGATAGCAATTTTACTGAAGAGATTTCAGGTATCTATATAACCTATCGACTCTTTAATGGCGGATGCTCTAAAGAGTTGTTTAATTAGGTACCAACGTCTCGGATCTAACATCATACCACTCAACATTGTAGTATGATTCACCAATATCACCTGGAAATATCGTCCTCAACTGTACATTTTCACTGTTCATCTTTCTCATGCATATGTAGGCTTTGGAATGCACTGCCTGTTGTGGAGTCTCGCGAGAATTATGATATCTCCATCTTCAAAAGAGGTTTAAGAAGAACTCTTCTTCCACAATAGGTAACAACTTGTTTATACTCCTGGTATTCCTGGGGTCCATAGGCGTCAATAATCACTTACCATCAGGTGGGCAGTGGCTTATTTGCCACCAATTAAAAATAATAACAAGGCTGAACTTGTTACAAGTTCTGATTAATGGCTGTTACAAACAAACAGACATACAAGAATATCCTGTGAAGTTATACTGTATCCCATTGTATCGGCCGTTGGCTGTACAAGTGAGACATCTTGGAATGTGTTTTGCTGATTAGCAGGCGGCTGAGATTTTGCAGAATGAGGCTGTTGTTGTGGATCTGAAAAGAATGAAATTGATCACCTATAGAACTCTTAAATTCTATGCAATAACAGTTAAGATTATTATCATATGCTAGAGCATTATAAGCCTGTTGCATCACTTGCTTTTTTGGCCCATATATGTCATAGTCTGTGTCCAATAGGGACACAGTTCTTCTCCACATCATCATCATTCGAGCCTCCTCCACAATAGGAGGGGAATTGACCTATTATACCACTCTGGTTAGATGTATTGATATTTTTTTTTTTTTTTTTTTTTTGGGTGGGCTATGGTAAGCGCACGCGCGGTCCTGTCCGTCCGGGGCGATGAAAGGACGGCGCGCGGGCCCATAACCCACCCGTACCCACGTCACCTCGTTGTTGGGCCGACCACCGGAGCAGATGTCACTTGTCGTCAGTGGTCGGCCCGACGGAATACCCTTTCGGGTAACCTCTCGACCTGGGACGTCGGTCGCCGTCGCGCGGTTAGCCTCTCTGCGGGTGATGGACAATTCCCCGGTCCGATCACCCGCGGCCTCGGCTAGGGCGGCATTAGGCGCAGATACTCGCGCCTGCGCCGCCCGAGTCGCCGGCGGCGGAACGTGTCGCCGAATAGAAGCTCTACTCGCACACGATCCGCCGCCTCCTTCCGTGAGATAACGGCCTCACAGATAGATGATGACAGATAGATGTATTGATATAGGGTTTTATTTCAAGGTTTCCTTCTCTAACATGTTCGTTCTATGCTTACTTAATCCCTTAGTCGTCATTTACGAACCCCACAGGCAAGGAGGGGTGGTGAAATGAATTCTCACTCCATAACGACACTGAAATCTTCACAATAGGTGAACAATTTGCCTTTAACACACTTCTAGTCATTCAGGTTTGAATATGAGTTTATTTAGTGTTAATTCCATTACAATAACATTATCTAGTTACTCTACTATTATCTATCTAATGCGGACCATGTAAGACATCTTTTATGATGGCAACTGCAGTGAAAGGATGGGTGGTCAAATGTATTTTAAGCATCATTATCATTATCCTGTTCTTATCTCAATCACTTGGAGTTGATGCAATATGTAACTTTTATTACATAGCACAAAAGTTTGGCAAGTTTGAAGATCAGCCGCCTGCCTGATATAAACCGTCCTTGGGCAAGTTGACAACATTGTATCAGATGAAGTTGGCCCAGAATGATGTAAAGCTATCCTCCATCTTTAGTTCTCATTTACAATACATACAGGTAATATAAGGGTAGGTAGCATTCTTAAGGCCATCCACAACAGTACTAGATGAAGTAACGAATATTGTCTCAAAAATACACAAATGAAAATAAGAATAAAAATTGTAACTTAAAATTAAATATTAATGACTGACCCATTTATTTTCATAATTTAAAATTCATAGAGATAAAAATATGAGAACATGTAAACATAATTAACATTTACATAATATATAATTTATTTAGCTGAAATTTTATTACATTATAAATGCAAATTCAGAATCATTTATTATGTATAAACCTACTTACTTACATATTTGTCATTTTTAACTTAAATTAAACCAACGGACTGCTACTCTATGAAAATGCAACCCCCATGTGTACTTCAGTAACTTTATTTTTGTGGTATACAGCATATTTAATACGTATTAGCTCCATGCTCCTTGATCTGCTATCTTTATATATAAATTTCTTGTGTACGTGCGTATGTCACTGAACTCCTCCTAACCGGCTGGACCGATGTTGATGAAATTTTTTGTGTGTATTCAAGGGGATTCGAGAATGGTTAGTTTTACAATTGGACCCGATAGGTGGCCCTTATTTGAACAGAACAACATTTGTTGGGTCATTTAATCTTATATATCTTATATATAAATGTACATATGTCACTGAACTCCTCCTAAACGGTTGGACCGATTTTGATGAAATTTATTGTATCTTCAAGGATGGTTTAGAATCACAATTGGACCCTGTAGGTGGTGCTGCTGTCGATTTAAAGGATTTAATTGAACAGAACTACATCTGTTGGGTCAGCTAGTATAATATAAATTTCAAATATAATGAAAAATATTATAATTGGACAAGATCCCATAGACCCTATAACTTTTTTACTTTAGTACTATTACCAATCGCTTACCATTATCACCAATGGAGAAAAGATCACTATTTGTGATGTCAGATATGCTACTGGATGCAGATGTGACTGCAGCCTGAAAATAAACATATTTTTGAATTTAGCTATAATACATGCAAAATTAATTTATCATCATCATTGCAGCCCACATATGTCCCACTGTTGGGCTCGTATTCACACGCCCTTCACTTTCATTGCGGTAGGTATAGCAAAGATCCATGGGCGGCAATGTCACTTTCCACCATGAGTGTTATTGATCATGTGCCACCAAGAGCAACAAAAAAATTATGTTTTAACAAATAAAAATACTATAAATCTATTTATACTAATAAACTAGCAACCCGCCCTCGCTTCGCTTCGGTTTTAGTCGTTTTACCCGCATAGTTCCCGTTTCTGTGGGATTACTGGAATAAAATATAGCCTAGTTTACGCCTTGATATTATAGCTTTCTATTGGTGAAAGAATTTTTTAAATCGGTCCAGCCATTATGAAGATTACCGGGAACAAACAGACAGACAGACAGACAAAAAAAATATAAAGTGATTGAGATTTTTTTGGCTGTCTGTTTGTTCCGGGTAATCTTCATAATGGCTGCACCGATTTAAAAAATTCTTTCACCAATAGAAACATGAAAGTACCACTATTCTGATTAAAATAATAAATTCAGTCTTCAGACTAAAAATATTACGAAAAATTATGTGTATTTATATAGTTTGCTCATTAGCAGTAGTAGTAACTTCTTTTTGTATCATTATACAAAAACAAGTTACTTTCTATGAACAAAATGATGAAAGAGATGAGAATGAAGTAGATAACAAAAAATAAATCCACAACAAGGAGGTCAATAACATGCCAAGACAGATAACGTAACACTGCAGTGAAATAAAGTACCTGAGCAGCCTGAGCGATTTGCTGAATCCTCTGTGGAGAGGATTTCACTTCTTCTGCTAATTTGTCTTTTAATTTTTTGAACATTTTCTCAATTTTATTTATATCATTCCAAGAGTTTCAATAACATCACAACAGCACAATCCTTGTTATAGAGCTAGGATAACTAATAACAAATAAGTACTGAATAAAAGTTCGAACACGACAAGCTGATTTGACTGAGCAGTTGCATACAATATAGGCACGTTAAGCACTAGTGAATATTACTATAGAAACGTATATGTGGGACACCACTGAAGACGAATACATGAAACTGAAGAATACATGATTACATTAAATTTATTTCACAAACTTCAACAATAAGCGATATAAGAGGTACCTAAACCAAGTCACCATCATAGTAGGGATGGCGACCTGAGTAGGGATGCAAAAAAAAAACATCGATGTTTTCAAACATCGATGTATCGTTCATAAACAGCGATGTTTTAACATCGATGTTTATGAACGATATATCGACGATACATCGTTGTTAAGAACGGTGTTTTATTATAAGCTTATTATTTACCCGGAGGATTTTATTTCTTCGTCGTAACATCGATGTCATCCCGCAGTTGTTAAAATATTCGACAAACTTCCTAAATAAAAAAAAAAAAGCTCATCAAAATTTGCTCGAAGGATTTTATTACTTAGTAACATTGACGTTCGATGTTTTCATAAATCGATATATCGTTCATGAACATCGATGTATCGTTCATAAACATCGATGTTGAAACCAAAACATCGACGATACACAAATTTACTAAAAAAAGCTCATCAAAATTAGTTTTTTTTTGTGTTTTAATGACCTGGTAACTAAGACCTTTAGGTCAAGTCTTTATTCCATTAAAAAGTTTGTAAACACTTCACAATTCACTTAGTTTCATTGAATTTAAATTGATTTAATAGTATTTTTAATATATTTATATAGAGCTTTATATGTAGTGCGATCTTTTAGTAACTGTTCAAGTGGCGGTGGGCGGGAAGAGGAATCACACAGAATATTTAAATCACTAAGTTCACTGGCCAATAATAGTCTCTCCATCAAAAATGCTTGACAATCAAAGATGAGATGTTTCATAGTTCCTTCAAAAGATTCGCAATATGGGCATAAGTTACTCTGTATTATGCCAATTTTTTTTAAGGTGTGACGGTGTTGCGTTATGCCCGAATCGTAGTCTATTTATCGTTGTGATAAAGTCTCGACTATGAGCTTTTGTTGCATTGCACCAGGGTTTTATAGGTAAGCTTTCTTGGATACTTCCATACCACTTTCCTTTTATCTCTTGATCTTTCCTCCACATTTCTAGCCACAGCTTATTTATATGTGGTACAATGTATTGCAGGTAATCAGTCATTGGAACTTCCATCGCATTTGTGACATCAGTTACATTAAAACCTTCATAAGCAATTTTATCTGCCAATTCATTGCCTGAGGTACCTTTGTGAGAAGGCACCCATAGGAAGGCAATTTTGATATGCTTAAGGTAAGATTGATAATTTATTTCCTTAATAAAATATAAGATATAATTAGACTTAAATCTAAATGTAAGGCTAGTTAATGCTCTTAACACGCTTAAAGAGTCAGAGACTATAAGAAACTGTTTACAATTACGAAATTCGTTGATTCTTAATAGCGCCTGGTATATTGCATATGCTTCTGCGGTAAATATAGTACAAGGCTCATGCAGAACAAAGCTTTGTGAAAATTTCGTTTGTGGGTCATATATAGCACGTACATGGTCACTTCCCTTACTAGCATCGGTATATATAACATAGTACACACATTATTTTCTTCCAAAAATTGAATCATATCTATAGTGCGACATAAAAGAGTAGAAAATAAATGAGGGCGCCACTATCACTCATATAGCACCACCAAGAATGGTTTTGATACTTTTAATCTTTAATTATATTTTTTGCTTACAAGATAATTGAGATATAATAAAAGATTTTATCTTTGAATTCCTTTTTTATTAAGTCCATAATATGGTCTTATATTTAGTAAAAACGAACGGTCTAGCCAAGAACACGCCGCAATCAATGGCAGGGACGGCGATAACGAGAACAAATGTACTAAAATGTTCTAGGACACCACTAGACAGCAACATAAGCGGTTTAAACCGAGCAAATTAGGGTAGCGGCGGTCGGCGTAGACTACGACAATAACAAATGTAAGCGACACTGACACACACGACTAATGAGATAGAGTGATGCGGTCAGCGGTAATTTAGAGTAGCGACTAGTCAAACTATTTTAGACGATTTTAAAGAGGAATTCCGCACTTCTGCGCAGAATTCCTTTAAGAACTTCTGCTCTCTTAATCCCCTAATTATAATCGATGCCTTTATATATCGCTGGTTTGCGAAAATATCGACGTAACTCAAAATTATGTAAAATTGAATATCGTATGCCAAATGATCCTTGATATTTTATCGTGAACAGAGGAATTTTCCATTAATATGTATAATCACACTCTCAATAAATTATTAAAATATTATGGTATGCACTAAAACATATATAAAAACAATTTAAAAATCAGTAATTTTTATTCTCGCAAAGCAGTGATAAATTAAAACATTTATAAGTTTAATTTTATAAAAGGGGGGGTAGGAAGAATGGAAATAAAAAAGGGATTTCAGAAAATTATACTTCAAAATAGCTTAAAAAAATTAACTTCCTTGGAGGCACAGCAGTTACTGTCATATGGATAATTTCATATCTGAATAATTCCGCCTCGATAGCAGTCCCTAAACACTACTTAGATGCGCTAAATGGACGTCGCCGGGCTGTAAAAGCGGAGCTCAACATAGTTGTGGGAATAATGTTAGCAAAATTATGGTGAGTAGGTCATATAGAACAATAAAACAGCATAGACATGTAAAATATTAATATTGTATTATATGTATTATTCTAACAAATCCAAATCTAAATATTCTACACCTTCATATATTGATTTGTAATAGAATTGAATACAACTTCAGATAGTTCCCTTACATTTTTGTGCATACATTCTGTAAAACGATCACTTGTTTTGCGAGGGCTCAAATCAATTCAATGGGATTCAAATTTTCAAAAGTACCGTGTGCCCATATTGGCCTAGAATCTCGTCTATTTCATAAGCCAGTTCAGGCTTATAATGCTTTACTATTACTAATAATGTTGTTTTTTTTTTCGTAGTAGAGCCATATACTACATTATTCTCTTATAGCCAAGACTTTATATCATCAACCTAAGATACTGATGTTGGAGCTTTATTTTTCACTAAATTGCCGCAATGTTGCGGGCGCGCATTGTCCATTACTATTATTGAGGCGTATGAGATTTTCAGAATCAGCGATTCTATCACCCTTTCCCACTTTTTAAAATTCACTCTTCATTTCAAACATCGAACAATTCTCCATATTGTACTTTTAGAAACACCTGGAACAATACAAAAAAATGCATAAATAGAACATTGTTAGAGTACTAATAAGTTAAATAAGCAACCAATCCTTCATAGTATAGATATAAAACTACAAGAACATTCGACACACCATTTTCTAGAACTTGGAAAAAAAGGTAGGCTCTTAAACAGATTATTAAGCAACAGTGACTATTTCTTTAATTTAAGTGCTGCCTCAAATTTTGCATGGGCAGTAACACCAATGTGAAGATACATACTCTTAACAGCCAATGTCTCTTTATAGGGCTTTTAAAATTTCATAAACAAATATGTTTCAAATTTGTTATTGACCAATATAACTTTGTAACTGATGAAGTCTCAAAATGATTTAGTTACGCTATACACAGCACTTTCTTTGTTTAGGTAATCCTAACCTTAAAATGAAAGCTAAAAATAGAGTAATTACAATTACCATTCAGAATATCACCTTTTAGGATATATTGAGAGCTTTTTAATATGTTTTATATCATTATTTATATTTCCTTACCACTATAATCAGCTGTACGTTTGTAAATGCAATCGAAGTTGGTCAACAATTGTCCGGATTGAAACTGCTTAACACTGCAGAAAAACTTTATAAATTATCTCTCAGGCTCCACCGCGAATAGCTTTATTCATGATAATTTACATTTTTATTAGTTGAAATAGCCAAAATAGAAAAGTATGCACAATAGGCGTGACGACAGTATAAAAGAATTGATGCATTAATGATTTTAAGTGAAAATACATATCAAATAAATTTAATACGCTACTTTAGATTTATCTAAGTAATTGAGATTATTAAGATTTTCAATAAATTAAATCATTAAAATACTGCATTCGGCCATTTTGGCTGAAACACCAATCACAGTGTATTACGTCACGTTAAGGTAAACTACTCTGTTTGTTGTTCTCAGTACTACTGATTACGCATTTGGATTGATTTTTTATTTGATTACGTGTGATTTACCGACTCCACTCGATTATTACAATGGAACCAAGCTTTGTTAAAGCAAACAGCTCAAATTTGCCCAGGATTGATGTATTGTCGGCTGGTGGCAGACTATTTGGAGGGGCACAGCGTCCTCTACGCCAACCGAGTAGGGGACGTTGTGCGAACGCCCATGACGTGCGGTGTTCCACAGGGGTCTGTCCTCGGACCCACCCTGTGGAACATCGGCTACGACTGGGCGTTGCGGGGGAGCCTCCCACCCGGGCTGGGCGTGATTTGTTACGCCGACGACACGCTTGTCACAGCCCGCGGTGGGACGCTACAAGAGGTGGTAAGCCTGGCGACCTCAGGCACCGAAGAGGTCGTCAGGCGGATCGAGGCGCTGGGGTTGAGGGTGGCCCTGGACAAGACGGAGGCCCTCTTGTTCCATGGGCCCCGTATGGACCCTCCCATCGGCGTCTCGATCACCGTCAATTCGGTTGGGATCAGCATCCAGGCCCATATGAAGTACTTGGGCCTGGTGCTCACGGGCGATGGCGGTTTCGGGAGCATTTCCGCAGGCTCGTCGGCGTGGCGTCCACCCTACAATGGCTGATGCCGAATGTGGGCGGACCGAGCGCGGCATGTCGACAGCTGTACGCGGGGGTCATCCAGTCGATGGCCCTCTACGGCGCACCGGTGTGGGTGGGATCCATGACCACCCGACTTAGGGCCCTTCTGTGGCGTCCACAAAAGGTCATGGCGGTCAGTATCATCCGCGGGTACCGCACGGTGGCGACGGAGGCGGCGTGCCTGTTGGCCGGGACTCCCCCGTGGGACCTGGAGGCGGAATTGCTCGCCGACTTGTATCGGCGGGTGTCGGGGGTGCGCGGGGGGGGTGGTGTTGTTTCCCTGAGGGAGCTCACCGCCTGGCGAGTCGACGCCCGCCGAGATGTCATCGCCCGTTGGGTAGACCGGTTGGAGAGGCCTCGATACGGTGTTTGTTCCGTGGAGGCCTACCGGCCGGTGCTGTTGCAGTGGTTGGAAAGGCGGCTCGGGGTGCTCTCCTTCCGACTCGTACAGGTCTTGACGGGGCATGGATGCTTCGGCAAGTACCTGTACAGGGTCGCTAGGAGGGAGAGAACTCCGTCCTGCCACCACTGCGGTTGCGACGAGGACACGGCGCAGCATACGCTCGAGGTCTGTGCCGCTTGGGCAGAGCCGCGTCGTGAACTCGTCGCAATCATCGGTGCCGACCTGACGCTGCCGACCATCGCTAGGGAGATGCTCGACAGCGTCAGAAACTGGGACGCTCGGCAGCATCAGGAGTTGGGACGCGGTCGCAGCCTTCTTCTTTCTTCTTCTTCTCTTCTGGGGCGGCGCAGGCGGGATTACCTGCATGCAATGCCGCCCTAGCCGAGGCCGCGGGTGACGTGACCGGGGATTAGTCCGTCACCCGCCGAGAGGCCGACCACGTGAGGAAAGACCGACGTCCTCCCCGAGGGGGGACGTCGGTCGATGGGAGGGTGCCCCGGGTAGGGGGTATTCCGTCGGGCCGACCACTGGTGACAAGTAACCCTGCTCCAGTGGTCGGCCCAACGACGAAGGCGACGTGGTGTTCGGGTGGGTTGCGGGTGTTGCGTGCTTAAGCCCCTCTGTCGCCCCGGACGGAGTGGTGCGGAGGCGCGCCGACCGCAGCCCACCCCAAAAAAAAAAAAAAAAAGGATTGATGTATTGATGTTGGGTGATTTCCTCGCTACAAATAAAGAATTTTGCTCGCCTGAGTTTAGAAACGTAAAAACTTCTTTGTAAGTAAATTTTTGTTTATCTTTACTACCATGTTTCTAGTAACCTAATCTCTAGTACCAACTTAGATATAATCCAACTCGTTTTGAACTGATGTGAGTTTATTTTATTTTCATAGCTTATTTTTACATTAAACTTGTCATTGTTTATTCTTGAGGTTAGCTCCCTCACAGCTTTACGAGCTTTAACCAGTTAACTCTTATTATTTTCTTGTTAGGAACACGTACAAATACTTTGTTGGGGGTTTTTATTGATGTATTTTTGCACTGAGGTACTGCACACCACTCATAAACTTTGGAATTCATTTTTATCACAAGAATTAATTTAATATTTTGCTTACTTTCTTCGCTACACATAGACACAAGGACGTGGTTACCTTAACGTGACGTAATAGCCGACGCCATGACACCGGCGAGCTGTTTTCGCGCTATATTTAAAAAATATTGGTAAATTTGTTTTAAACTTCTTTAAACATAAATTAATTACCGAAATATAGGTTTTTTCGTAAATAGTAAGTGTGTGCCCACATTACGGCAAAGGATTTCAAAATCTTTCGTCACGCCTATTATTTAGAAAAAGATTTAACCATTCAAAGCACTTTGACAGTTTAAGTACCTAATTTGGATGTTGCCAGGTGATGATATATTTTAGTTCTCAAATATTTAATTTCTACTCTTTTGTGTCGCACCATAAATTGTTGCTTATTGTGCTTTGTAGCAAATTTAATGAATGTGAAATGCAATAATAAGAAAAGCAGTAACATGGCCACGGAGACTGTTTTCTAATGTTATGACTGTTTTTATTCATTTCCATCAATATATTGGGCAAAGTAGGGCAGTGTCCATGCAAGAGACCCTCAGCTGATGGTAGCCTAGGTGTTCTATCAGTGTAAGGTACTATTTTGTTTATTATTTGTCTATTTGAGGATATTAATTTAATGCAGTATCTTTCTGCAAGTAACACGCGTCTTAATATTAGAGGCATCACATTAGTTTCGACTTCCATGGCCCTTATAGGAGTCGAACACATTGCCCCAGATATTAGTCTCAAAGCCTTGTTCTGCAGGATATTTAATTTGTTAACATGAGAGCTGTTCATATAAGCAAGACAACTATAATCAAAATGACTTCTAACAAAAGATTTATACAAAATTGACAATATTTTAGGGTGTGTTCCCCATGACACACCTGCTAAACATTTAATAAGATTTAATCCTCTATGAGCATTTTTTGATATGTATCTAATGTGTTCCTCAAATGTTAACTTTTTGTCTATTATAATGCCAAGAAATTTCTTTGAACTGACCTTATTTATAATTTCTCTAAAATAAATACAAATAATACATCGTTTTCGTATGATAATAATTTAATAATTGAATAATATGACATGTATGTAAGATGACTTAATAATAAAATGTCTATGAAATTAGTATGGAGTTTGTAATTATAACATTCCTCCCCATTCACATTTCGTCGATTAACCGACGCGGTGGACGTACTGTGCGCTGGCTGCGACGAAGTGTAGGTGCTACAACAGTAGCCGTAGGCGTGACGAAAGGTGGCGAAGCAGCTGTAGATGGTGTAGTCGCAACCGTCATCGCAGGTGTGATTTAATTAGGGCTGGACTTAGTTGATGCGGATGCTAATGGTGATGTCGGTGATGGAATTGAAGATGATACATGTATAGGCATGGATGACGTGCATGGAATAGGCGCTGAAGTTGTACCCATGAATGTGGGTGGCGTGGCAATGGATGTTAGTGTTGGTGGTGCGGTATTAGAAATGGTAACTCTTGGTCTGATATGATCAGCATGCCTCCGTTTTACTCCCCCATCAGATGTTGTGACGATATAGGAATATTTATGATTACGAGTTGTAACTGTTGCGGGTTGCCATTTCTTTTCATTTTTTGTCTTAATGTAAACTTCTTCACCTGGATGATAATTAGGAGTTGAAGCCATGATATTGGCTTTCACTTGTTTATATTGCAATGATCTTCTCTTATCAGGCCGAACGTTACTTAGTAGACAGTTCAACTGTCGGCCAAACATCATTTGAGCTGGTGATTTGCCTGTTGTAGTATGAGGTGTATTTCGATAAGTAAATAGAAATTCCCGCAAGCGACGGTTCATTTGTTTGCCATCGTTTGTTGCCATTCTTGACTTAAAAGTTCTCACAAGTCGTTCAGCCAGTCCGTTCGTACGAGGGTGACTTTTGCAATAATATTTAAAATCATTCGATGTCAGTTGTGGGCCGTTGTCCGAAACTATCATGCGTGGAAGGCCAAATGTACAAAATATGTCATCCAGAATTGCACATAATTTTCTTGTAGAAATGTTATTCATAGGCCGTACTTCGATCCATTTTGACAAGGCATCACATAAAATTAACCAGTAGGTACCTTCAAACGGTCCGGCAAAATCAATGTGAATTCGTTCCCAAATTTGATCTGGTATAGACCAAGAAAAGATTGGAAGCTCTGTATTGTTAGGTCGATTTTGTTGACATCTCATGCACGTTTTTACAAAGGTGTCTATGTCTTCATCGATCGAAGGCCACCAAACGTAGAAGCGTGAAAGAGCTTTCATAGCAGATATACCAGGATGCCCTCGGTGTAGGTATATCAGGATTGTTCTTCGAAGTGTTTCAGGTATTACCATCCTGCTCTGCCACATTAAGATGTTGTTTTCAATGGAGAGCTCAAAACGTTTTCTATAATAATGTTTCATGTCTGGTTTAAATTCCAATTCTCGCCAACCTGTCTTCAAAAATTGGCAAACTTGTGAAAGAATTGGATCTTTGTGTTTTTTCACTTATGTTTTTCTCTGATAGTTGGAGATCAGCCATTCTATTTCCTAGTAATTGTAAGCTTATTTTGTAAACAGCCCTCTCAGATTGTGATGGTTTCGTTTCTGGATTGGGCAATCTGGACAGGCAATCAGCTAAAATGTTATTTTCTCCTTTTTGATAGCAAATGTCGTAATTGTAGCTTCCAATTAATAGTGCCCACCTTACTAATCTATTGTTAACTAGCTTTGGTAGATTACGCCGAGCACCTAAAATATGTATAAGTGGCTTGTGATCTGTTACTAGGGTAAACTTGCTGCCACGTAAGTACTGATCAAATTTTTTAATTGCAAATACAATAGCCAGCGCTTCGCGATCTATAACTGAGTATTTGCTTTCTGCTGGGCGGAGTTTCCTGGATGCAAAAGCAATAGGTTGTTCAATATTTTTATCTTTGTGATATAAGACTGCTCCAACTCCCTTTTCAGATGCATCACAAGCTAAGAAGAGAGTCTGTTTGTCGTCAAATGCTATTAAAGGCTTTGAGGTAGCAATGCATGCTTTGGTTGCTTCAAAGATTTGTTTTTCGTGCTCTGTCCGGTGCCATTTTTGTCTGCCGCTAGTTAATTCATGCAAATCTGCACATATACCATGAAGATGTGGAATAAAGCGTTCATAAAAATTAACTAAGCCTAGGAAAGATCTTAATTCTTTGGAATTGCTTGGATGTGAAGCTTTCGTAATTGCTTCTATTTTTGTTTTTGTTGGGCGTATTCCATTTTTATCTATTGTATGTCCTAGGTATTCAATCTCTTTTTGTAGGAAAGTGCATTTCCGTAAATTTACTTTCAACCCTGTTTCATGTAACCGTTCTAGTACAATAGCAAGCGTATCTAGGTGGTCGTTTAAATTTTTGCCTGTAATTGCGATATCATCAAAGTACACAGCCACATTAGGGATGTCTCCCAATAGCTTATCAAGAAAATGTTGAAATATTGAAGGTGCTGTTGAAATTCCAAATGGCATTCGGTTATATTGAAAATATCCCTTGTGTGTAGATAATGTTAAATATTTTTTTGTCTCAGGGGCTATTTCAAATTGTCAATATGCATCCTTCAGATCTATTTTTGAGAATATCGCACCATTTGCTAAATTTTGTCGTAATTGATCAAAAATTGGTATTGGGTGTAGGTGTTTAATCAGAACTGGGTTTATTGTAGTACTGTAATCACCACAAATTCTGATTTCCCCAGTATTTTTCAAGATATTTACTGTAGGAGTAGCCCACTCTATTGGAGCTGTGTTTGGATCAATTCTTTGTATGATGCCTTGGTCAACAAGACGATCTAATTCCCTTTCCACGTTCTTCTTTATGCTGAATTTAATTGGTCGTGCTGGCAAATATACTGGTTCTGCTCCGGGTTTGATGTAGATGTTAACTTGATAATTTACGACCTTGCCTAGTTTACCATCAAAAGCTGCACGTGTTTGTCTAGGACTTGTTTGAGTGTTGTCGGTGTCTTAGTTTTTATTGAATAGACTGGTCTTGGAAATTCCATTTCGAACATTTCACACCAGCGTAGACCAAAGAGCATTGGGTTAGCATCTTTCATAACAACAACTGGTAACATTTTATGTTGTCCTTCAACTTCGACAATAACTTCAGCAAGACCTTTAGGATTTAATTTATTGTTACCATAAGCCTTGAGCTTCGGTGCCTTGGTTAATGCTGGTGCTCCAATTTGTCTCCAGAAATCAGTGTTGATAATTGAGTATGTTGAACCAGGATCCCAATCCATTGTACAACTGATACCGTTTATTATTACATCAATTTGCTTACAGCCTTTGTTGTGAGTATGTCCAATCTTGCAGACAAAATCTTCCTCATCACTGCTGTCCACGGAGTCTTGAGATGTACTAGGTATGTCACTAATTCTCTGCAATTTGTTCTTAGTGTTGATCCTCTGATGGTTTGATTGAGTGATGTATGCGCGTCCGGATTTAATGCAGCAATTTTCAAAGTGTCCTTTAGTCGTACATTCAGCGCAAATGTGGGTTTTGGCTAAACACCTAGTTAATGCATGTCTTTCACTATTGCCACAACGTAGACATTGATGAGTGTATAACTTACGTGCTAGCTTGTGTTTGTTAGGTTTAGGTTTCTTAATGTTGGGTTGTTTAATTTTGTTCACATTCAAAGATGTGTTTGGTGTATCGTGTTCTGCTTGTTCTCGTGATTGTGCTATGGCAAATATTTCGGCAAATGTTACTTCTCTGGTTACTCGTTTTTCCGTTTCTCGAAGTAAATCAGGCCATTTCTGTTTTAAATATGTTTCCAGTTCTATATGACTTAGACCTGTAGCAAAGCGATCACGTAGTTGACGTTCTAGATGTTCACCTTTATATCCGCAATCTGTGCTCAAGCCTTTTAACCTGTTTGCGTATTGTTCCATTGTCTCAGATTATTCACGTATACAGTTCCAGAATTCTGCTAATGCACGATATCTAGTACGTTTTATTCGATATAAATCTGATAGTTTACTACTTATCTCATTAAAAGTACTTCTGTCAAAATTTGGCGTCATCGTTACTTTTACTTCACGAAAAATTTCTGGTGTGAGAGAACTTAAGAGTAAATCTTTTTGTAAATTTTCGTCCGTTATGTCGAGTAATTTGCATTTAGTTTCAAAAAAATCCATATAGTCCTCAATTCTGCATGAATCTGAGTTGAATTTGTCCATGTTAAAATTTTTTAAAATGTGCATTTTATCTAAAGACTTTTTTGAAGAAGATGCGCTCGTCACGCATTTGGATGTAGATCCAGGTTCATCTTCAGAACGAAGTCTTGGTATTAACAATTTTAATATTTGTGTAATTTGTTCTTGTTGTGCCTGTTGGGCGTATAAAAATTGTGCAAATTGTTCACTGTCCATTATTAACTTAATCCTCGTCGCCAATAAAATAAATACAAATAATACATCGTTTTCGTATGATAATAATTTTATAATTGAATAATATGACATGTATGTAAGATGACTTAATAATAAAATGTCTATGAAATTAGTATGGAGTTTGTAATTATAATATTTATGTATTTACATATTTCACTTGTGTATATATTATACAATAAAGGAGATAGAGCTGCACCTTGCATTGTACCCTTTGAAGCTGATTTTGGTCCATATAATCTGTTGTTGTGTTTTATATATATATATATATATATATATATATATATATATATATATATATATATATATATATATATATGTATATATATATATATATATATATATATATATATATATATATATATATATATATATATATATATATATATATATATAGTTATATATATATATATATATATATATAGTTCGATTGTTCAAAAATTTAAATATCCATTTACATAGTTGTCCAGGTATACAAAGACTGGACATAATTTTTACAAGTATACCAGGATCCACCCTATCAAAAGCGCCTTGAACATCTAGGAATACACAAACAGTATGCATATGTTTAAATTTCACTTGCCAGATTTTAACAAAATAAACATAAACACTTTTTTTACATACAAATATGAACTGAATAAAAAGCTTGTAAAACAAATATTTTTTTAAAGTTGGGGGCCTCATTCAGCTGTGCCGCCCTGGGCCTCTAACAAGCTTAGTCCGCCACTGCGTACCTTTCACCTAGTAAGATTGTGATGAGGTTTTTTTTTATAGGACATCTGAAAGTGTTATTTATCTTAGTATCGATGGACAGAGAAAAAATCGAATGTCGATTTTCAAGGGTGAAAGATCGATTCACTGAATCAATTCAGAACAACATATGGATTTAAAAAATCGATCTTTTGAGCCTGAAAAATCGATTCTTCGATTAAAATCGATCTCAGATCGCCATCCCTATATCGAACTCAGTTCGTCATCTCTATCTGTAAATTCAGTGCTGCCAACTTAGGGGTTTCCCCCCCAAATTTAGGGGGTAAATAAGTGGGATGGGGTTTTTTAGGGGCATTCTATTTTTAGGGGTATTTTTAAGGATTTTTTTGAAAAAAGAAAACCAACGTAGCGACATCTAGTATCCATCAGCACGATATCAGGCTTATTCGCAAGAATAGTCCTGTCCGTGGTGACAGACCGGTCCCAGTAGAGCTTGCAGCTTACCTAATTAATATTATTATTGTTTATTAAGTAACTATGTCTCATAAATGTCACATATATGTCACATATATGAGGCACAATTCTTTTTTTTTGCCTGGATATACAGGGTGTATCAGGTTATGGGACAACTGTTCGATACACCCTGATACACCCTGTATATATTTTCAGTACAGGTACTAATTTCGTAGGCGCGAGTACTTGCACCTCATGCCACCCTAGCCGAGGCCGCGGGTGACTTGACCGAGGAATTAGTCCGTCACCCGCCGAGAGGCCAACCGCGTGAGGAAATACCGACGTCCTCCCCGAGGGGGGACGTCGGTCGATGGGAGGGTACCCCAAATAGGGGATATTCCGTCGCGCTGACCACTAATGACAAGTAAGGTGCTCAGGTGGTCGGCCCAACGACGAAGGCGACGTGCATCGTGGGTGGGTTGCGGATGTGCGTGCTTACGCCCCTCTGTCGCCCCGGACGGAGTGGTGCGAGGAGCGCGCCGACCGCAACCCACCCCCAAAAAAAAATAGTAATTTATTATTTATTCGTATTTTAATGAAATCACTTTTAGGGGGATTTTCATGTAATTGTGGTAATTCTAGTTTTTCACTAAGATTTAGGGATAAATATTTTAGGGAGTTGGTAACACTGCCTAAATTGTTGGCGTTGGCGTTCTTATTTCTTCTTTATTCTTGTGGTAAGACATAAATTTCTTCAGCTAATTCTAATTAAGACTTACGATTTAGTTAGTTGATTAATATTCAGAAATTGCATTTGTAAATCAACAGATTCCTGAGTGGTACCTGTTCCATAAATCCATAACTATAATTGTTTAATTAAATACTCGCAACTGTCCTCGCTTGGCCGGGTGAACTAAATGATTAAACCTAATAAATAGTTATTGATTAACCTATAATCATTTTAATGCATTAATCATTTCGTTATAAAGATGACCTATTACATTTTTAAAAAGGAACTTTGTAGTCACTAATACACGCCTCCACATATCGACTATAGTCCTTACCCGGCCAGCACTCCAAAACTTCTACGTAATATACTTTTGTCTTGGTGTGATTAAAGTGCGTGTTATTAGCAAAATGATATAATGTATTTTCAGATTAGTTGAAAATCGCCAAAATGAGTTTTGGCAATAGGAGAAAATTTGGTGGTATGCCCAATCAAAGCTTTCCTCAAGATTTCCCACCAGATTGTCCACCGGATTTTCCACAAGGCTTTCCAGATGAAGATTATCCACCAGAGGAATATTTTGACGATATGGATGATGGAGGATATGATGATTATGGGTATTATGAGATAAGCTTTTCTTTATTATTTTTGTAATAACACAATGTTACTTTCATTTGCAATTGAGGGGACTTGAAACTAGTCAAAATCTGCATGACATTAATATCCATAATTTTAAAATAGAAGATATAATCAAACATTGTTTAAAACAGGGTTGGGTTGATTAAAATCAAGTGATTAAAATCATGATTTAAATCGCTTGATTTTTAAAATTAAAATCATGATTTAAATAATTTTTTTTCCTTTTTATTCAGAACCAGATAACAACATAACATAAAAGTTTTCTCAAAATCAAAAGAAGTATCTGCTTTTAGCAAAAACAACAAAAAAGAAGTACATAATTCCAAATTCTTAAACTAAACGTAACACCTATATTTTATTACCATATATTTTCAGTCTATTCATTTTCGTTATACAATTTAAAGAAAAACACGAGTTTTCCTCCTTTTTCTATGCCTAATCTGTTTCTAATATCCGAGTGTACAAGACCAAAAGAGCTAAATACGCGTTCTACTGAAGCTGAAGAAGCAGTTGCACACAGGAACTGTTTTATTATTGGCAACTGTTTCAAGATTTCCGGCTCATCATTTTGTGATAACCACCATTGTAGTCCGTTTACATTTTTTATTACTTCGTCCGAAAACATAACTTGCTTAAATGGAGCACTGCGGGCATTTAACTTTATTACTAAAGGTAACAGTCCATTGTTTTCATGTAACTCTTTAATTGTTTCTAAAGCTATATTCTTTTCTTCTGGTGTTAACTGGTATTTTGTTTTTTGTGGATTCAACATATACGCTATAAAATGATATGGCGTTAGTGCTTGCTTATATCGATTATTAAATTGTTGTGTTTTTTGTAATGGTAATTCCACAGATTCATGAAAGATATATTGTAAATGTTTCCACTGCTCTACAATATCTGCGATAGTAGCATTTTTCCTCTGCACAGTATCAAGAGCAACTGATATAGGTTTTAAAATGTTTAAATAATCTTGCGCTGCATGTTTAATCGCAATATTTGAAACTTTTCGGTAAATAGTGGAATCAATTTCGTTTTATTTTCTTCGCAGATTTTTAATATGATGTCCCACTGAGTGACATACATCTCTAAGCAGTTGCCAAGGCTATTCCATCTCACATCGCTTGGAAGGACTAAAGCGCTGCCTCCTGCTTGACTGAATTTAGCTCTAGCCAAATGGTTATTTCGAAAATATTTAACAATTTGGACCACATGTTCTATAACGTCTTTAACTTGAAAGTCCTTGCACAGTAAATTAAAAATATGTGCAGAGCAGCCATAAGTTATAACTTTTGCGTTCGTTTTTCTTCTAATGTTTTTCTCATAAGTGTCATATTTGCGGCATTGTCTGTCACAAAAGATTTTATGGTACACTTGTATTTTAATTCACATGAAGAAATCATGTCACATATTATTTGAGTTAAATATTCTGAAGTATCTGGATATCCTGATGTGTCTATAGTTTCGTATAGGAGGGCTTGTCCATCTTCAGTGGTTATCGTTGCGCATATCACTGGTTCGTTGTGCACGTTTGACCACCCATCAATTGACATATTTACGGACTGTCCTGACAGGGAGGAGAAATATTTTTCTTTTTCCTCTTCATAGATTTCGTCCAAAAGACTTGTTACTAACGTTTTTCTCGAGGGCGGTGTATAACCAGGCCTTAATAACTGAATGGCTTTTTTCACCTCTAAATTCTCAATACCTACATCTGAAGCTCGAATTAGTAGCAAAAATAGCCTTTGCTTTTTGTTTGTCAATTTTATGTTTTTCAGCAGTTGAAGTCCGCATTACGAAACTACTCATGGTAGGCTGAGTTTCGATTGCTTTCTTTTTTTGGACTGGCTCAAAAGTTGTTGGACTTGTTGGTGTTGGTACTTTCGTCATGAGTGAACTGCAACTTGAGGCAGATGATGTGCTAGCAAAACTGTCAAGCGACATTCGACTCTCTGGAAAGAGAAAAAACATAACTGAAAATTGAAATTGATTAATTATAATTGATGATATATTGATATAGTATTGAATTATTGATTTTAAAATAAAGTTAAAATGTTCAATAGAGATGTAAAAGCAAATTTATTTTTTTAAGTTGAAAAAATTAAAAATTAAGTAAGTATAGAAGAGTAAAGATAATCTTTAATAATTAACCTGGGAAAGGTCGCGTTAAAAAGTTACACTAAAGGCCACGCCACGTGTTAGATTTCACCTAACATTTAAAAACAAAAAACAATCATATATGCCTAAAATATAAATAAAATTAATAATTTAATTACCTGTATTCCTCTCTTGATAATTACAAACATCGTGGTGTGCTTTAAGTCTTTGGACTAACCCTTGAATATCTTTCTTGCACTTTCTACAAATAGCCCTACACCCCAATTTATTTGGATTTGTTGTCTTAATATAGAACTGCCATATTGGGTCCTCTTTTCTTCCACTCATTTTACTTTATTTATATGTTTTCACTTCACTTAACTAACTTAACTAAACTAGCGAAATGCGCGAACGTCAATTTATAGGTTGAAAAGGAAAACAAGCCTCGACACGACAGGAATATTCTTGTTTAATTATTGCTAACGGTGGCAAACGAGCAAACAGTATACTTGATGGTAAGTATTGCTGCTGCTCATGGACATTTACAAGGCCGCTGCCTACCGTGAAGAAAGTGAAGGGAGCGTGAATGAGTGCCTTAAGGCTCGGGTGATACCAAGGGCACCACCAAAACCCTCCACACGCAAACACCCTGAGAAAGTTGGGCTCCCGGCTCTCTCGCTCACCCAACGAAGCGCAGTAATAAACTACTACTACTCAGACGTCGATTTTCTGCGAGAGTGTGGTACTTACCCCGGACGGACCGGCCCGCGGCTGTAGACAGATAACTGTCGGCAGTGTGGTCCTACCACTCAATAAAAAGTCGAACGAAATGAATTTTAGAATTCTGTATAGAAATTGCCTTCCAGATTCGGACGATTCAACGCGGGGAAGTGTGCGTAGTTTCATGAGATTTCATAGGTGTGCGTTCACCTTAAGTCTAACCATTCATTTGAAATTTTTGGTTTTCCCTTTAAATTGAAGTTATCAATATACTATTATAATATAAAAAACAGTGCCCATGGTCTTATGAATATAAGATTGTGCAAAATGATATATGTTATTCATAGAATTTTCCTTTTTTAGTGACAACTGGCAAAATAATGGACCAAGGGGCAATATGAGAGGTGGCGGCTGGGGAGGGTTTGATGGACCTTGGGGTCCACCTCCAAATGTTGGCAACTTGGGGCCTTCAGGATTTGCTTGGGGAAGAGGATTTGGACCAAATGGACCACCAATTCGTAGTTCAGCTCCTAGAAATACTGTCATCCGATACCTTATGAGTAAGTAAAATCTAAACTTAAACCCAATTATTAGTATGAAATTTTTTGATTATATACTGGTTGGTTTGAGTGGAAAATGTACCGGTGTAGAATGGAAATTTACACATTTTATTAAAGAAAAAGCTATTTCTGTCTTATTTTTAATTTTTGCACACGGTAGCAAACGGTACACTTGATGGTAAGTGTTGCTGCCGCTCATGGGCCTTTCCAAGGCCGCTGCCTATCGCAACGAAACTGAAGGGAGTGTGAATGCGTACAATGTGGTTCGGTGATACTAAAGGCGTCACAAAAACCCACCACACGTAAACACCCTCAGAAAGTTGGGCTTCCAGCTCTCTCGCTCACCGAACGAAGCGCAGTTACAAATTGTTGCTACTCGGATGTCTATTTTTTGTGAGAGTGTGGTACTACCCCGGACGGACCAGCCTGTGGCTGTAGACAGACTGTCAACAGTGTGGTCCTACCACTATTAAAATTAGCAAGATACAAAATAATACAATTTAAAAGTTTCAAGTTGGAATTTTGAATTCCAACTACGTTACTTTTACGTATTATGTTTATATGTTGCTCAGCATAGACTTTTTTTTTAGACTGCGGTGTTCCAAAAGAACAATTGAAGAAACTGCCTAATGACTTCTTAAGGCTTATATCACCTGAATTTTGTGGTGTTTGCAATGTTTTCCTGGAATCTTACTTCTTTTGTAAGTAAATTGCAATTTTGTTAAACGATTGTGATTTAGGGACGTTGTTTGTACCTGCGTAATTATCGATGCGCGTGAATATATATATATATTTTTTTTGTATGTAATCTGATCTGAAATAATAATCTTTTAACCTTTGTTTTGGAGCTGAGACATTTTTAGAAAAAAAAGAGTGCAAAATTAATTCACAGAAAAATTAATAGTGAAATAGCATTTAAATTTTTATGCATATCGAAATTATGACATAAGCTTCTAAAATACTACCCATTTCTCAGCTATTATTTAAAAAAATGCGTCAATTTTCCTTCTAACTAATTTTCGTCATCCGTGTAAAATAGAAATAGTAGAGAAGAAATATTGTCTTTGATGAACAAACTTATGACATATATTATTTTTTTATTAGCAGTTAGTATAATAATAATATTAGTTTGCAAGTCTTGAACAATATTTACGTAGATATTGAATGCATATTATAATTTACCTTCAAACTTGATAATATGTATACCACATATTTTTCTTCTAGCTTTCAGAAATTTCTACATAAATTATTTCAATTTATGGCCATGGTTTGTCGATATAATTTTCAGGCAACTGTGAGTTAACCTAGGAAGACACCAATGCCCTTACAGAGTATATTTTTAGAACTTTTTAAAACAAATATTTGTAATCTACCAATAGATAAAATTGGAGTGTCTATTTGTAATGTCAAAATAATGGGCTTTTTTCATGCTCACACGGTTATTTGCACGACACCTTGCCTAAAATAGCAATTAAAAAAATTTTGTCTGTCTGTCTGTCTGTTTGTTCCGGGTAATCTTCAAAATGGCTGAACCGATTTCAAAAATTCTTTCACCAATGGAAAGCTATAATATCAGGGCGTAAACTAGGCTATATTTTATCCCGGTATTCCCACAGGAACGGGAACTACGCGGGTAAAACGACTATAACCTATAACCGAAGCGAGGGCGGTTGCTAGTAATATATATTTTTGTACAACATTAAACCACTGATGTGCCCGTCCTACACGCTCATCCAAGAGGCACGTCTCAGTTGACGGATATCTTTATTTGTTTCCACAAATATACATAATATAGCCCATGTCCATTTGAAATAAAACAAATTTCAAATGTTGAAAGGATTTTGAAATGACGCAAGAGTTCCAGAGTTTACACTCCACAACGTCCCTTTTTTTTTGTGGTACTGTTTATGATAGTTTTAATTTTTTTCTATTTGAGATCAATGTCACTGTATATTTCCACTATTGTAACTTCTGCAAGCCAGGATGCACAATGATATCCATAGATAACAAGGTTGGACCTTCAGGGCGTCTCGGGAAAGTATTTTGACTAGACGATTGTCTTGGGACCTCCAAAAGAATTTCGTATCAGATGAGGAATTATTTATCTGAGTATTATATTAAGATAACGTCTATTGAAATATTTTATTTGTCCACTATTCCTTTCACATTCACTACATGCACATAACCAAGAACCTAGCGAACAGCTTAAGAATGTGGTGTTAGATATTTTAAGGAAATAGTCAAAATAAAATTCTTATTTGCTAAAATCCATTTTTAATCCTCAAAATATTGATCAGCGCAAAACACATTTATGTCCCTTGCTATGAGAAATATGTATTAGGAAATTTGATAATTCTGTTAAAATTTCTTTGCAGCTCGCTCACATTACGTATCCCATCGCCATGCCAAGAATCAAAAGAAATGGTTGAATCCAGCAGGGATCGGATTCCAACGTAAAAACGAGGTAACAGGACAATTTGACAATGTAACGTTTCAATAGGTTCCACGCCTTACTTATGGTTCACATAATTTTAGGATATTTACTATAAAAAAAACAGTTCCTATATATAGGATCTAATTATTTTCTATTGTCTATTGTATCATAGGAAAATAGTACATAACTATGCGTATTTTTTTGCCTTGCCTAACAGCTTGCGTTTATATTTAAAGAATTTTGTACGAAACTGCTTATGTAGGCAAAGTTGCATATCCAACAATTTTACAATTAATTAGGATTCAGTTATAAATATACAGTTAAATAATAAGTCACTTCTTTTTGATTTACTAAGTACATACTTGCTCCTAAATCCCATGACACCGAATATAGAAGACCAAAAAGTAGCTTACTTTTTTGTTCTAAAACTTATTTATAATGAAAAATACAATTCACTTGTGATGCTGTCTACATTAGCAAGCCTATGAGGACTTAATTATGTGGACAGCAAATATCAAGTGAAGATTATGTGAACTTTATATCTGGAAGAAACTTACATTGTAACAAATTGCCTGCCTACACGTTAAGTCATAACGTGGGGTTCAAACGCAAGCCGTTTCATATAAGCCAACAGCAATAAGAAAACTTGAACATTCAAGATGTTACCTTGATTGTACGAGAACGATGCTAACTCGTACTGCGCCGGCGTGGTGAACAAGTTTAGTTTATATTCTAAGAGAAGGCACAATCTCCAAGTTGCAATCCACGCTATTAATATTTTAAAATATTTCTCAGCATTTGAAATTTAGTATTAGGAAATAGTTTGAATATTAAAGATATTTTTTTATAGCTTCACGTCTTTTAAGACAAAGGAGTAAACAGGTTGGCAGTCTACATTGGCTGCTAAAGCAACGAGTCACGGAGGAAAAATATATAATATAAATCGCCATTATATATCTATTAACACGCTTCCCTAGCAAATAATAAAGTGCACGGCACTTTATAAGTCTTTGGCAGTGTTTCTTGTGGTTTTTTAAACGATAAAAAACTGTTGATTTGTACTCATTATTTGTAATGTTTAAATCTATCAAAGATGTGTTATATTAAAGTACGATTGGATTTATTGGCCATTGATAATTACGGAGAATTCAGAAACTGTGATATACAAAAATAAATAGTTTAATTTTTTAATATTGAAATGTCACATAATGGAGGGTAAATAACGATAAATAATTATTATTCTATTGAGTGCTAGTTCAGGCTAGACACACATAATTGTTTTCGATTTAAAAAAAGGCAATTACAACCCTTCATTATGTAATACATAGTACATGTCTACGATGAAATGCCAACACTCATCTTGAGAATTCTCGAGATATTCACTCTCTAATGTGCCTTTGAGTTTTAGATGTTCTATTTGTCGTGTTGATGTAATTTTGCCTTTTTTTTTCCCTAATGATTCGCAATCGTACTATCTCAATTAGCGTGTAGGCATTCCATATTTCAGTTTGCATTTGGAAAAAAGAAATCCTTAAATATCGGTCGGTACTATGTAGGTGCGACGTCGCTTAAAGGTGGATATCCAAAAGTTTAACCTACTGGTCGGAACTATTGGAGAAGAAAAAATTCATACAAGAGAGCACCAAGCATTACACACCTATTTTATGTGGGATTCTACTAGCAGGTGTACCTTCCTAATACTGTTATGCTTCTGTTGGACAAAACTTTGTGCTCCTCCGTTTTTATCCAGCCGTCTATTTTATTAAGCGTTTCTCTACTCCTTGCATAACCTACCTAAAATTTATTGACAATCATATTCTTATTCAGGCACCGTAATTATTTGCACATACATAGTACTTCTAATATAGTCCTTAGTTTATTTATTCTCATCACTCAACACGTCCACTACAGAACAAACAATATATTACATACGAATTATTTTAGGTACCGCTGAAATCTCGTGACTTGTACTGCGAGCTTTGTGATGTCCACATCACGTCTAAAAGTCATGCTGAGTCGCACTACAGTGGCAGACCACATCGCGCGTAAGTATAAACTTAATTTTCACTTATGTCTATAACTAATATTAGACTTGAAGTTTCAATATTGGTACACTTATTCTGTACTAGCTGACCCGGCGAACTTCGTACCGCCATATTTTTTTCGTAAATATATTTTCTAAATTGCCGAAAATATAGTCTCTGGAAGAGTCATTACAGCTTTTTCCGGAAAGATTCGATCGTCTTGGTGGCGGCAGTGTTAATGATGATTCAAAAAGAATACAAATTACTGATTATTGATTTCTGACAAAATTATAATTATCAAATTTTCAACCATATTTAACTATAGACAAAATTATGTTTAGCTGTCATTTGCGTTTTGTTGTTACATATCAAATGCGTTTTTGTTATACTACGTTTCTTTGACATTTTATCGAACGGGAAACGGGAACGCGATCGAACGGAATAAAAAGTATCCTATGTCCGTCTTCTGGTTCTAAACTACCTCCCCAATTTTCAGCCAGATCGGTACAGCCATTCTTGAGTTATAAATAGTGTAACTAACACGACTTATATTCTATATTATCCATACGTGTGGCGACGAAGTACGGTTACCTTTATCACCTGTGAGCGTCGTAAATGGCGTCTAAGAAATATGGTACGTCTATAACATCCATGTAAAAAAAGGAAAAACCGAAATAGAACCTAACACCACACACGTTAACAGGTCAAGAGGGTACTCATATGCAGGAGTCTTGAGTCCAACAAGGATGTGGAGCTGAGATGATGATGATTTTTACTTGGTTATACTGTATCTTATGAGTCAAAGATAAAAGAATTATTTTCTTTTTTACAGGATTGTCGATGGTCGTAAGAATCCCAAAAATGCTAAATTGCTGCGTAAAAACCAGGCCGCTCGCTTGTAAGTAACATAATAAACATTTAGATTAAATCACAATAATACTTCTCATGAGGAAAAAATCATTAACTCTGATCAATTCATTGAAAGCAATGAAAATTTTTCAATAATTACAAGATTAAGTCAAAAACATTATTAAAGTGTCAATTATGCATATAATCAATATCTTGAGTTGTGAAGATTTGATTATCTTAGTTTCGTGAATTATTACGAAATACTGAAAGCCTTTTGCCATCGTAATTTATAACTGCTACAATTTCTAATTTGCAAAAAAACTATACATTTTACAACCCTTTTTAGACGTTATTTCGAAGCGAATGCTCATACTTTTACGAGCTCATATTTTTCTATACGAATTAACACGTTTTCGAGTTTGTTAACTACAGGATTAGCATTTGGTTCTTTACGGTGGAACATTAGCTCAGCATTTAAAAACAGGAAAAATAAAACTATCACTTAAATATCTATGAGACGATTGACAAGTAATTAAATAAAAGGTGTTAGAGCTGTTAACGACAATTTTAAATAATCGTAACTTTTATTTAAAGTGAGGACCGGCCGTGTGGCGACAGAGTAAGATTACAACTCACCACTCCCTATTTTGCTGGTGGATGTCGTAAAAGACGACTAAAAGATATAATATGCATATAAGATATGTGCAAGAGAAGACAAACTCGAAATAAAAACCTTATACTAATATGTTTGACCAGCATGGTATAGTAGTATATTACGGAGGAGACTCGGGCCCAGTAGTGAGCCGAGACGAGGGCGTCGATCGGTCATGTAAATCGTAACATTATATACGCAACGGAAAAAGAATAGAACTCACCACTCCATATCGTGATCGTGGATGACGTGAAAGACAATGGATACAATATGTATATAATGTCTATTCAGCTGGTATGGCAATAAAAAATAGAAAAATAACTAAATTAAAAACAGACTATGACGCCATCAAATCAACACTTAATAGCTATTCTTGGGACTTCTTATATAACAATAATGACACAGATTATGCATTTGATTTATTAACTAATAACCTAAAAAGTATTATAACGAGAAATACAATTATAAACAAAATTTCAAATCGTCACACACCACTTAAACCCTGGATAACTAATGGAATAGTTCGGTGTATTCGGAAAAGAGATCGGTTACGTAAAAAGCTATAAAATCTACTAATATAGAACACCAACGAATATATATAAAATATAGAAACCAATGCAACTTAATAATTAAAAATCTAAAAGTTAATTATTATAGAGATAAGCTGAATCGGAGTAAAGGAAATATGAAAAATACATGGAAAATAATAAAAGAGATATGTGACCTAAACACTGTTAATGAAAAGCCAGCAGAATTGCTGAATATTGATAATTCTTCTAAAGCGTCTCTTAATAAAATTAACAATTACTTTACTTCTATAGGTGGTACTCTTGCGGACAAAATACTGAGTAGATTAAACTTGTGTGAAGAAGATTTAGCACGACAAGCTAAATCAAATAACCAGCCTGTACAGTCAATGTCCTTTATGTGTACAGATACTTCTGAGGTATCTAGCATTGTTTTGGGTCTAAAATCACATAGTGCATCGGGCTGGGACTTAATAAGTAGTCAAATTGTAAAATTAAATATCAAAGCACTTGCTGCGCCCATTGCTCATGTGTGTAACCTGAGTCTAAAAAGTGGAGTTTTTCCTACATGTTGTAAGAGAGCTGTTGTATGTCCAGTGTTTAAGTCTGGTGATAAGACAGAATTAACTAACTATAGACCTATCTCACTGTTGTCAACATTCTCAAAAGTACTAGAAAAAATTGTAAATAATAGGCTCATATCGTACTTACAAAAAAACAACGTAATAGACAATAATCAGTATGGATTTCGGGCTAAAATGTCTACGGAAGATGCAGTTCTATCATTAACAACTAAGATAATAACATATCTAGATAGGGGGGACAAGTGTCTAGGTGTCTTTCTAGATCTTCAAAAAACATTCGACACGGTTTCTATCCCGATTCTTTTGCAGCGACTTGAGAACGTTGGCATCAGGGGGATGGTGCATCAGTGGTTCACAGACTATTTATCTGAGCGGACACAGTCGGTTAGAGTAGCTGATTTAAAGAGTGACTGCTCTAAATTGAAATATGGCGTTCCACAAGGCAGCACACTCGGGCCTACCATGTTTCTATTATATATTAACGAATTATGTGGTTCACTATCTTCATCTAGCTGCGATGTTATTATGTACGCCGACGATACTGTGTTATTGTTCCATGGAAAGAGTTGGAAAGGGGTATTTGGACAAGCTGAAAGTAGCTTAGCTAAGGTAACGGCTTGGTTGGACGGTAGCCTATTATCACTAAACACCAGCAAAACTAAATATCTGTGCTTTAGTAAGAAAGCTATGGATAAACCTTCTCCAGACATATGTTTAAAGATACATGCTTACCCATGCAAGAAAGGACATTTAAATTGTAATTGTGTGACTCTTACTCGGGCGACTTCCGTTAGATATCTAGGTGTAATGGTAGATGATCAGCTTAACTGGAAAGACCACGTAATGGCCACTACAGCTAGAGTGAGAAAGCTTATACACATATTTAAGAAATTGCGCATGGTTCGGGATATGAACCTTTTAATCCAAACCTACAAAGCCCTTGGAGAATGTCTTATAAGGTACTGCATTTGTGCGTGGGGAAGTGCTGGTAAGACCATTCTTATAAGTTCGGAACGAGCACAAAGAGTGGTCTTAAAAGTTCTCATGCAATTACCTTATAGGCATGCTACAACTGCGGTATATGAAAAGGCTGGTGTACTATCTGTAAGACAGATGTACATTTATGAAGTTTTGCGTAGGTATCATAGAGAATTTGTGCCCTATTTACCTACTTTAACAAGGCGAGTGGTGAAATACCCAGTGCCTCAAATGAAAACAACTTACGGGCAACGTCATTTTCATTTTCTAGCACCCTATATATACAACCAACTGTGCAAAATACATAAAGTAAATAGACTAAACAGTAAAAAATTCAAAACTTTAGTTTTTAATTGGCTGAGAAGTCTTGGTTATACAGAAATTGAGAATCTCCCACTGTAGATAAAGTAAATGTAATCACCTATATAACACACACTCATATGCTCACACATACACAAATGCAACATGCATACTCACACTCACTCACACACCCACACACACACACACACTCGCACGCACACTCATAGATTTTTGTTTTTCTTTTTATTATGATTATTTACATTGTATTCACCTACTGTAGTCATTGCTTTGTATTTATTTATTATAAAATGTGTCTTTTGTAATGGGGAGGACACTGGCTCCTGCAACACAGTATACAACTAGCGTAGGAGCCAGAGATTCCCACATATCTATGTAATGTTTTTATGATAATAAATGAAAGGAAATGAAAATGAAATGAAATTTAAGAGAAGAAAAATTCGAAATAAAATCCTATACCAACTATTACCAACTCATTTGACTAACGTCATATGGTAGGTCAACCTTTCGTCTATTGTGGAGGAGGCTCGAGCCCAGTAATGGGACATATATGTGCCGAGATGATATATTTTATTATTGTATTATTTCTGTTATTTTCATAACTAAACATCCATTATTGCATAAAAATCACAGTAAATATAGCACGCTTACCATTAACTCGCACATGTGTGGTTTGTGGATCACAGACTTTCAACGCGCCGAAAATTTATGAAGTATGAAGATTATTGACAATATTTTTATTTTCCAGGGACCAGCTTATTCGTCGTGAGAAGAGACATCTTAAAAACGTTAAGGAAGTTGAAAAGGAGGAAGAAATAACTGTGCAAGAGAAACCAATTTCGGCGGATCTGTATTGCGAGATATGCAAGGTACCATGAGTATTTTAAGTCAAAAACAGAGTTTATATCTTACCTAAATATATATGTGTCCATATGGTGATAGCTTTAGAATGCAATGTGGCACAACCCCTTACTTTCTCATAGCATTCGTCAAAACCGGCTGAGGCATAATAAAAGTTACCATAATAAAAGGCGCTACTCTCCCAGGTAACTTTTAAGATCAACTGGGATCATGAACCTTTTGCCCAAGACTAGAGATTAATTTCGTTTTTGGAGGCTAACGTCCAACAGTGGACTTCGATAATTTGATAAATGGATGCATGTCTTTCTGTGGCAATAAATACTCTTCACTCCAATATCATTAATGTAGGGGGTACTACTCTCCTAAGGCTAACTGCATGTATGATTCAAAAACATTTTCTAAAGCCCCTTTAAGTAGGTAGAGTAGTAGTAGAACTAATATCATCATTTGCCTGCCCTCATCCCACGCTAAGTGGGGTCGGCACAACATGTAATTACCTTCCATAACCTCCTATCACCCTTTTCATATGCATATCCTCATTCACACAGTCCATCCATCTCTTTTTGGGTCTCCCATGTTTCTTACGTCCATCCACATTCATATCGATAACCTGCCTCGTCACATGCCTTTCATCCCTCCTTATCACATGCCTTTCATCCCTCCTTATCACATGTCCATACCAAGACAACCTCACGCTCCTAATCTTCTCTATCACTGGTGCCACTTTTAGGCTTCCTCTACTATACGCATTTCTTATCTAACCTTGTGACCCCACACATCTATCTTAGCATACGCATCTCTGTGGCATGCAATCTTCTCTCATCCGTCTTTTTCAATGCCCAACATTCAGATTCATACATAGCAGCAGGTCTGATGACACTTGTATATTTTCCCCTTAAGTTTAAGGGGCATCCATGCATCACAAATTGTTCCCGAGACCTGTCGCCACTTCATCCATCCTGCATTCATTCTACGATTTACCTCCCGGTTGATGTTGCCGTCGTCTTGGAGAAGGGAGCCTCAGTCGGAGCAAACTGGTAGGGGTAACCCATCTAAGACAATGTGAGAGAATTGGGAAGAATCACCGAAGTTGCAGAACAGATGTTCAGTACTAATAATGCTATGTTTATTCATTGTAAACTTTTGTTTATATGAATGATAGATTAGACATAATAATTATTGCATTTTTGCAGGCTCCTGTAACATGCAGCGAGCAAATGACAATCCATTTGAATGGCAAGAGACATCTGGCGAAGGAGAAGCGTCATATTTTGAATATGATGAAAGGAAATACTGAGGGTGATATGTTATTCTTTTTTTTTGTTAAATGAAGCACTGGCCGAGCCAGTCTCAAGTGCATTAACTTTTATGAAATATATTCATTGCTACTACATTTTATAAATATTTGGCAGTTTACCTATCAACTAAATATATTTTACCTATCAACTAATTATATATTTAAATTAACGTCACTGGAAAAGAAGGCAGCTCTAGAAACAAAACCCCACGTTAACTTCTTTGACCCGCGTGACTAGCAACCCTTCCCCATAAAGCTCGTGAATAATATTAGGACATATACAGGATATATCAGGTTAGGGGCACCTCTTCGAGTATGTTGTAGTTTAAAAGTGATAGATCGTAATTAGAATGCATATTACACAACAAACAATATAACATAAAAGTTACAGTGATTTCCAAAATGTGTGTCTAAGAGTCCATGCCTTAAATGTTACGTATTATGTAGGCATGTACAGACAGGATACATGTAGGCATGTAAAGCTTCGACAATATAAATAAGTATGAATTGCGTAAACGCTTCAATGGTAACGTAGGTACAAAGGCGATTCGACAACGATCATCGGCTGATTAGCTGATTTAAAGTGAAGTTTGTCTTGCTTATGCGAACGTAATCATTGATTTATTCAATTTCTAAGGAACATTTAGCAAAGTATGATTTTGTTGCAGATTAAGTATCATTGACTTTATACATTTCAATCAGAGTTACACAAAAAAGCGATGACAATATTGAAAATTTTACATGTCTGTAATTTATTAACGAATCGATATTTTTCCTTCAAAATTTTTTCATGGATTCCTACCACCATTACCTAACTCCCGTTTGACAAGTTGCCCCTTAACTTGATACACCTGTATATTCTGAGGAGAGAATCACATAACTAATACTAATCTTTTGTTTGCAGGTGATAAGAAAGCAGATGACGCAGTGAAGGAAGAATTAAATAACGGTAATCTTTATATGTATATTACTAAACTTAGTTTTTTTTTAATCATCACAAAACGTCTGCCATAATATTGCAGCCGTTGTCATTTTAGTGATTACATTGAAAACATGATATTTCAAGTTTACAGTTATACCTAATCTAATACCTAATCCCTCGATTTACATTAAAAGTAGGTTGTAGACATGTGTAAACAACCGTGTAAAATAAATTTTATTTTGCTATGTGAAACCATATAAAACAAAATAAATTCCCAATATGTGCTAAAACCAGTAATTAATGTGGGCGGCTATGTCTCGTCCCGCGAGCTGGCCGCCAGGCGGGGCGACACCCGCCGGAATGTCATTGCTCGTTGGGCAGTCCGGCTGGAAAGGCCTCGGTTCGGTGTGCGTACCGTCGAGGCCTACCGACCGGTGCTGATGGAGTAGTTGAGTCAGTGGCACGGGGTCCTCTTCTTCCGACTGTTGCAGGTTTTGTCGGAGCAAGTATCTACTTGCCGAAACAACCATGCACAACACAAGGTCGTGAGGAGAGAGAGAGGACGCCGTCCTGCCACCACTGTGATTGCGAGGAGAACGGCGCATCATACGCTCGAGGTCTGCGTGGCCTGAGGTAGCACCGTGAACTCCTTGCTATCATCGGTACCGACCTGACGCTCGTTCTGGCGATGCTCAACAACGTCAGGAACTGGGCCGCGGTGGCCACATAAGGAGGGAGCCTGAAAGAAATTCTTGTACCACAACAGGCGCCGCCGCCGGCGCGTCAGACGCCACAGGCGCAAGTACCTGCGCCTGATACCGCTCTAGCCGAGATCGCGGGTAGACGGGCCGGGGATCGGTCCGCCACCTGCACAGAGGCCGACCGCGTAAGGACGATGCTCCGGGAACACTGTCCGGGCGTCGAATGGGGCGATAGTCGAAAGGGTAGCCCGCCAGGCTGACCACGCATGTCAAGGAATCGGTGTCAGTGGTCGGCCTAATGGCGATGGGGAGGGATTACGGAAGATTATGGGGTCGCACGCCGCTCGTGGGTTGATTGGGCGGAGTGTATCCAGACTATAGCCTACTAAAAAAAGGGTATACTTATTTTCCTAAATGTATCTTCTATCTCACATTACGGGGAGTCGCCCTTTATTGCCATCTGGATTGCCAAATGAATTACACTCGAAAGTGCTTTTTAACATATGTGTATGCGAATATGCAACTATAATATAACTAGTTTTGCCTTAAAAACTGTAAAAAAGAAAAAAAAAACATTTATTACTTTTATAGTGTGTTACTTTAATATAATATAATACTATAATATAATAAAACAATTTAAATATAAAAAGCTTATTCGAAGTGGTATCCATTGGCTGCAATACAGTCCTTTAAACTTTGAGGCCAGTTGTCAATAGAAACACGCGCTCTTTCCATGGGAAAATTCCTCCCTGCCAATCGTATGGATTGTTTAGGGACTCCAAATTATCATGGCGTTTAGTGCAAGCCGTACTCTCTAAAACTGACCTTTTTTTTTTGTGTGTTGACTTAGTTGTTAGCCTCAGATGGCTGTGACAACTTTACCCGGACTGGTGGGTGAACACTGAGGGCTCTCAACCCGTACAAACTGACTATAAATCATAATCCAGCGGCTTAAGATCAGGACTAGACGCCGGCCAATCTGAAGCCCGAAACGTTCGTTTCCAACCAACTCAACCAAAACTGTGTAGGCCGAGCTTTATGACCAGGCGCCGAGTCTTGCTGGAAGGACCATTCTTGGTTATTGAACATAGTGTTGTTAAGAGGCTTCACTATCTTCTCAAGAATCTTGATACAGTTATGCCGATGTTTTGATACCTTTTTCACAAAAGTATGGCTCAGTCACTCCTTCATAGCTAATACCCCACCAAACCATCACTGAAGTCGGATAATGCCCACGTTGCACTCTATCGACTAATTGGGAAGCTTCCTTAGAGTTTTGGGCATAAATACGGTCATTTTGTTTGTTAAAAAGTTAAAATGTTGCTCAATTGTAAAATCTTTCTCGTCCGTAAATAAAATTATTCTGTGACCTCCCTTTGCTCAGCTTCAGTTGTTGTTTCGATTTTAATACCATGTTCTTTTTTAAATTATCAGTTAAGAAATGACCAGTACGTCTCTTATGGGCTGCAAGTCCCAAGTCATCTTTTAAAATACTCGACATTTTTCTAGGTGCTATCTTTATCTCCCGAGATAAAAACTTTTGATTTCGGACAGGATTTCTTCGAATTCTTTCCCTTATTGCTTTGATCACCTTTTTCGTAGGAACACTACGTGGACGGCCAGATCTTTTTCTGTCACAAACAGAGGAAGTGTCATTGTACCTATTAATAGCCCGGTATACAAACATTTTAGTAATACCAAGTGTATGAAGAGTTTTAAAAATTGCATTTGGCTCCATATCTGCTTTGTGTAATGCAATCACAGCGATTCGGTTCTTTTTATCACCCTACTCCATTTTAATATCGCAAAATATTGTACAATGTATGGGTGCCAAAATGAGAAAACACAATAAATAATTATATAAAAATGACAGATCCCAAATTCAAATGTAGTATTTTGTTTCAATTGCAACCGTATTTAGGGCCAGGCTAAGTATACATTATTTGCAAGTTTTTCATAAACGATGTAAAATCGAAAACGTGTAAAACATCCGTAAATAGGGGGATAAGTGTATTTCTATTTAGTAATATAAGGCATCTTAATTAATTTTCTCTCTTATAAACCACTTTGTCTTTATTTTCTCTAGAAACAGTTGTAGAAGTTAACAGCGGTAAGTTGTACACTAGCTTCATTTGTAGATTCCGCTTGCATTCATAAGTTTCTTTTATTATTCTTACTCATGACTTGCATCAATCTAATCATGTAGTTTAAATTTTCCTATTAAAATGAAAATGTCTTTATTCATAATGCCAATGTAATAATAAAATAATACAAAATTTTATCAAATAAAAAAGCGACTTGTAGACAATGTAGTCAAGAGACCAAATACGCATTATCAAAGATAAATCAAAATCTACTGGTCAGATCTTGATCAGATTTATATGGCTCACCTCTGAAGTATAATGATTTACCAACCAAAAAACGAGTCATCACTAGTTATTTATAATATACATATAAAAAAAAAGAGTTGAATTGAGAAGCTTCTCCTCTTTTGAAATCGCTTAAAACTTTCGTTTACTTTTTACTTTGTTTTGCTCGTTATCGCAAACGTCTTAAAGGCACATATTAAGCACACTTTTAGTAAGTTCTGCTGAAAATACACTTTGAAGTATGATGATTATTTAGAAATTAGTCCAAAATTAAAAAAAAAGTAATAAAATAATGAACTTCACTAAAGTTAAAATAAATTTTTATCAAATTGTAAATAATAAAAAATGTGTTATGTCGGAAAAGATAGCTAGCTCATTAGACATTTTGACATTTCGATTGTTTGTCGTCAGATTCATCTGCTCTTCTATAAGTCGAAATATTGCACGTGATAGTTTCCGTATGACTGAAAAAGGAATTTATCGAAACGGAACATAATTTTATAGTAGAAATTATCTCACCCTTCGCTAGTCACATAGCATTAAATACAGCAGCACATCCTACTGATAATGAATTTTAAGTTTTCCTATTGTAAAGATCCGTATTTTCTTCCTCTTCTTCTTGTTAAATGGCAATGAGCTACAATAATATGAGCTATTGGTGCCAGTGTCGAGTTATTATATTGATTATTCATGTTTTTAGTCTTAGTCTTTCAGTCAGTCGTTAGCAATGATTTGGAGCTGATAACCAAATCAGCTTCCTCTGGGAATTTTGGCAGAATGTGAAAATGCACGCAATTCGCTGTTATATCGTATTCTCTACATTTCAGCATTTTATCGACATTATACTACATAAAATATCAGCACAATTATTCAATATAACACCGTAAAACACTGAAATAATGAAAAAAATATAAAAGCGTTACATGATATTTTAACCGTATCCGTATTTTATTTCAATGGACAACGCAAAGCCGATGATAGTCGTGTCATATTCCGTTCAAAAACCTTTGAAATGGAATATTCACATTTCAGTATTTAAACACATCACCGCATTTAAAGGGTCGTATTTTTATTTATATAATGTTCGATTTTAAGCGGTGGGCATCATATCGAAAGTGGCATATTATACTGCGTTATGACATTTTTTAATGGAAAAGAAATTGAAAAGCTAGTTTTGTTTGTATTTGAGCACTTATTTGATGCCTCTAATCATATTTACTATCAATACAAAATATAATTATTAGTTTGGATATAACGTTACAGATTTAAAAAATCGCTCCTGCCTTAATTATCATTTTTATGCAGGTCACATTTAAAAGCATTTGCTTTCGTTATTGATTTAGTTAAACAATGCATAATCAGCTTGAAGTATCACCAATACTTTTTTTTTGTATTTTTTTACAATGCCGTCGTTTTTAATTTGTTCGTAAGCCTATTATGCTTTTATACAGAGGATATGTAGGCATATCTTTTCTTTTGGGTTTAACTTTTCTCTCACGCCAGGTCCTTAACTTGTGGATGTAAGGTAATGTATCCAATTTTATGATTGCATGTTACAGAACTTTGTAACGACAGCTATAAATTGTAAACATTGATTAAACGTTTTCACTATATCAGTTACATCATTGATAACTTTTATCGCATTTTCTGTTCCCGAATCATGTTCGGCTTGGTCTCTGTTTATGTATTTTACAGGGACAGTGCTGTACAAAGCGCAAAATCTAAAAAAAAAGTTTATGTTAATTTAAAAAGCATCAGATAGCTTAAGAAAATACACATCCAATGAATTAAGTCAAACAGCAGCATCTTATTGAAACACCATAACAATATTCTCTAATCAGTTTTACTTGAAATCGCTAAGAGACTCGGAGGTATGTCAATGATACGTAGGTGAATAAAATTTATATTTTTAAGGTACTTTCGGAAGTGAAAATAACCCACGCGGTAATAAATGTTTGTATCGTTTTACTGACTCACATTGAGATCAACCATTTCTTAATCATTCTAATAACATCTGCGAGGATATTAACATTGGATATTCGTCAGCAAAGGTCGATCTCAATGATTATGGTGTGTTCTATAGCATTAGTGTTAGTTTTCAAACCGTTCCAATATGTTGACGCTAACTAAAAATTAAGTGTCCTGAACAGAGCCAGGCGGTACTTCACCCCAGGAGAGCGTCTTGTGTTATACAAGTTCGTCCTCATATTGAGTACTGCTTACATCTCTAGACCTACTTGACTCTCTGCAAAGGCGTGCTGTTGGATTCATCGGGGATCCCAATCTTACAGACAAGTTGGAGTCACTGGAGTAGCGGAGAGACTTTGGGTCTTTCTGTGTACTCTATCATCTCTTTCATTAGGAGCGCTCTGAGGAAGTGCTTGGAATAAGAGGAAGGTGATGGATGTAACTTATATTCTTTTACAATGACATGATAATTGCTTCAGAGGACGAAGATGGTGATGAAGCTGAGGATGAGGAAGGCGACGAGGCTGCTGAGGGTAACGGTGGTGGCGACGACCAAGCAAATGAAGAAGAGAAGCAAGGAGGTGAAGGTGGTGATGAATACGATTGGGGCAATGGCAGTGGAACTTGGGAAGATGACGCTCAGTGATTTACCACTGCAATTATAATACGGTAAATATATTTCATGTTTTGTAGTTCACATAAAGATCTTGTTTGATATGTACTACGCGTTCACTTCGAGATTGCCGTCGTTAACCGTTACGAAGTCACAGCTATGAATACCGTTGACAAAACTATAAAATTATCGTTGATTAATTTTTTTATATAGAAATGCTTAACAAGTTCATGAAATAATATACTATAATATACTATCTTTACTAATGTTATAAATGCAAATGAGAGTTTATTTTTTATTTAACGACTCAGGTATTCGACCCATTATTACAACATTTATTACAAGTTATTATCATTATTAGAAGTTTTAAGGAGTACAGAAAAGGACATAGTATACTTATATTATCATACCAACAGAAGATGACGACATAAATAAGATTGCATTCCATAAACATTCACAATTTATCGCAACACTTATAGCGTATTTTTAGTTCGCACATTCCAAACAAATAGCCCACCGACACCAAAAACATACGTAGGATCTCAAAAAGCTCAAAAAAATTTTGCGTATTTCTAGTTTTTCTGCATTAGGATTGATCGATAAATCTTCATCGTAAGTACATAGAGGCAGACGAATACACACGTTAGCGTTGCTATCGCTACTAAACGGGCGATGCTTGCGGCACGAGGTAGGAATGTGGGGCGGGCGGTAACGGCAAACTTGAAGTGAACTGTGAACGTCTAGTAAATGCATGTCGCTGGTTTGCGAGAATATCGACGTAACTAAAAATTATGTAAAATTGAATATTGTATGCCAATTGATCCTTCACGTCTAAAATCCTTGATATTTTATCGTGAATTGAGGAATTTTCTATTATTCAGTATACATCCTCAATACATAATTTAAGTATACACTAAAACATTTATAAAAACAATTTGAAAATGCCCTTCTCTAAGATCAGTAATTTTGATTTGTGTCACTATTCTTGCAAAGCAGCGATTGTGTGAAATAAAACAATTTTTACAGGTTTAAAACGCATATCATTATGACTATAGCCATTCAAAATTAACAATAAGACAAAATTAAGACCAGTCTTCCTGTGACTGAATTAAACATCAGTGAAATCCGTTATAATAGTTTCCTTTCATATTTGCACATTATTTCAGTTAATATATGCCCCACTGCTGAGCTCGAACATCCTCCACAATAGGAGAGAAATTGAGCGAATAAACCTCGTCGGTCAAACGGGTTATTACGAGATTTCCTTCTCTTATAATATACACGACCTATTTATTATTATTTAAATTGTTTTTTCTTTTCTTTACAGAATACACCCAGTTAACAGTTGGGATAAAAGAGTTTGTAACATTCCTTTTCAGACTTCTAAACCATTATTTGAATACTTTGAGTGTACTGAAAAGAGGTTTATATATAATTGTAGTATTTAGTATTACACAATAGAAAACTTATATGATATAATTTTAGTAAGTATATTAATAATAATATGATATGTAATGGAGATAATGTTAGACTTCACACAACGTAGTATTTAACTATAATTCCTTCGTATGTCCTCTTTGCAGTAATAAAGGTTTTGCTTTATAATCGTTTTTGTTTTACTATCGTTGCCCTAAAATATTCAGATCTATATGAAAATGTGACGTGTTTTTTTTATAGTGCATACGCCGCTTGCAGTTTAATATAGGTACAAAATTCCTCATAGAGATTTTCTTAACAAAAAAAAAATAGAAATTCAACTCACGTTATTAATAAAAAAAGAGAGTGTGTGTACAAAGTACGCATATCAGAAGTGAAACTCCTTTATCCATCATCCTTAAGGGCGCCTTCAAATTTGCCGCAAAGTGCCGTGCGTCTGCAGCGCTGCAGCCGCGCTGCTATGGCTAGGTTTGAGGATCGTAGTGTACTACATAGTTTCACGATGGACTCTGACGAAGAAACTCTGCTCTACTTGTACAAAAAAAAATACGTGCGCGCATCACTAGTCGATCGATGAATTGATGCGCGGATGTAGCGCTGCAACCGCGCGTTGTTTTTATTTATATAGATTTACAAAGTAGCGCTGCAGACGCGCTGCCACCGCGCGGCACTTTGCGGCATATTTGAAGGCGCCCTTATGCTTTATCCTCTATCCTTTATCTCATTCTCTCGCCGCCTGAATCCTATATATTTACGTGTTTGTGTCTATATACTCGCTTTTTCATTTCATCGAGTTTGAAATCACAAAGATTCTAAAGAAGTTTCATAGAAAAAAAAAGTATTTCAGAAGAAATTACATATTTAAATCATGCATTATTTATGTTGTCTGTTATTAGCTTAACAACAACAGTTAGCTTATATTTTCGTTGTAGGCAAATACCTAATTATTAAATATCGGTTGAAATGTATAGGTATTGTTATATTTGGGTCATCTTTAGGTTATTATTGTTATTATTATTGAATATATTAAGTATCGCATATTATATCAAACCTATTGCTGAAATATTAGTGAACCGTTTTGTTATTAACTACTAGTTCGAATATTGATACCTGTGAGATATCCACCATAATGATTAAATACAACGTTCTCGTGAATGTAGACGTTTCTTAACCACTAGCAACCCGCCCTCGCTTCGCTTAGGTTTCAGTCCCCTTACCCGCATAGTGCCCGTTCCCGTGGGAATACTGGGATAAAATATAGCCTAAGTTACACCCTATATAGACAACTACCTGGTCGTAAAATATTGCCAAAATAGGTGCAGTCATTTTGAAGATTACCTCAAACAAACAGACAAAACATTCTTAAACTGGTTTTTAGGCATAGGTGTCTTGCAAATAACCGTGTGAGCATTAAAAAAGTCCAGTATTTTGACATTACAAACAAACACTTCAATGTTATTTATTTGTATAGATTATGCACGCATGTAAAACGTTATAAAGTTTTTCTTTAGAATCACCGCAAATAATAAATATCGAATCACTAAATACTAACAGAACAATGAATAGTAATTAAGTGCTTATCAATCTTTGCGTGCACGTTCTATCTATATTCATATAACATAGAAAAGCTGTGAGATTTGGTCATCACTTATAATATGAATGTATTTGGCTTATGCCGTAATACGCTACCTATTAGGAATATATTAGTCACACCTCTGGTATGTATGTTTTACAAGATTTTTCAACGCTAACGAATCAATATCGAAATCAGACTTTAAATATTGCTATTTTGTCATCATCATCATTTCAACCTATTGCCGTCCACTGCTGGACGTATGCCTCGCTCATGTTACGCCACAGAATACGGTCCTGTGCCGCCTGCATCCAACGATGCCCAGCAACTTTTACCAAGTTATTGGTCCACCTACTGTCGTCCGATACGTGGTCGTCACTCAAGAACCTTTCTTCCCCAGCGGTTGTCGGTTCGTCGAGCAATGTGGCCTACAGGCCCGCCGTAAGCGGGCGTGCACTGCACGCGGGCGGCACGTCCAGGGAGGCGGCAAATTGAGCGAATCATCACGTAATTCACGTCTTAATATCCATCTTACCTTAAGTATAAGAAATGTCATCGCATGGAAAAAATGAACCGATTGGCGTCAACACTGCTATCAATTGACATCAGTTAAAATTAGGATGCAATACCAAACGTTCATCTGTCAGCAGCCAGCACTTTGCAGGGCCCGATCTTTCGGACGCCCAGTTCGATTTCAGAAAGGGCCGTTCGACGATTGCGGCTTTACTGTGCATAAGGGCCATGGTCATGGAGGCAGTTACCGGCGCAGCGTCCTCTACGTGGACCGAATAGAGGACGTTGTACGGACGCCCATGTCGTGCAGTGTTCCGCAGGGGTATCTTTGGAATATCGGCTACGACCGGGCGTTGCGAGGTAGCCTCCTTCCCGGGCCGGATGTAATTTACTACGCAGACGACGCTCGTTACAAGAGGCGACATGCCTGGCAACTCTCAGCATCGAAGAGATTCTCAGGCGGATCGAGGCGCTGGGGCTACGGTGGCCGTGAACTCGTCCCAATCATCGGGGCTGACCAGTGCTAGAACGATGCTCGACACCGTCAGGAACTAGGACGCGGTGGCCGCCGGCGTTGAAACAGCTAGCGGCGGGCCTGTTGGCCTGCCCATTGCCACTTCAGTGTACTAATCCTTCGTGTTATGTCGGTTACATTCGTTCTTTTGCGGATTGCCGTATTCTGCTCCATAGCACACTGAGCGACTGAGCTTGGTTATGAGGCCTATATTTAGGAACCACATTTCCGTGGCGTAAGTCATTACTGGCAACACACACTGGTCATAGAACTGCGTTTTTAGACACAGGTATGTTGGACGAGAAACTGCTACTTCGTATCAAGATTAAATGCTGCCAATCAATTTAATTAGATTAAAGATGAAAAACTCATCGCCGCATATTTTTCTTTATATCCTTTTTAATCCCAACAATAGCGGTAAACTTTGTCATAAAAAATAACGTTTCAGGCAACACGTAATAAGAGACAAATAAATAGAACGAGATTAAAATATATGAGGCAGGTAGCACAAGAACGTGAGGGATAATTTCAAATATGTATATTTGTACGCGGACAAGTGCCCGGAGTATGTGGACCAGATACAATTTTTACCAAGCGTGGTATTTTTATAAGGCACTGTGTAGGTGGGATTAGGTAGCATTAAAATAAATTACACAAATATATGTCACAGTTTATATTTCAATGCAATATTTTTCTTTTTAATTTAACAATGTAAGTACCAAAGCTACAAATGTATGTATAGTGTATTTAAGTATATATACATATATACTCTTAGACTATTAGGTAGCAAAAATTTTAACAGCAAACTGGGATACGAAATAACTGGCATTAAAAATTTCTCTACCTACTATGTAGACAGGTGCGACTTCTATTACAACGTCTTCGATTTCTACGACGTGAGAAATGTTTGCTTGAGTACATTACGGCAACGGCTAGAAGTACCAACAGAACAGCAAGTAAAGCTACTTGGACTTTAGGGTTCTTGATGTTTATAGCATTAGGTTGATTTTCGATACCTTTTCTTCCTTTTTTCATACTCGATGAACTACTCTTGGCCATTCTAGTGCCCGATCTGGATCCATCCAATTGACCCATTTTAAACCGTTAACCGTATTGATTATAGTTTCATTTCCTTTTAATTTAACATTTTCAAATCTAGGCCATTTCTATTAATTTATGTGATCGGTTTGGGTTATTGTGACAATGGAAAAATTGATGTTTACTGACAGCTTTCAGAAGAGAATTAGAAAATATTACACTATAACCTGCCCTTTTTATTAGTAAATAGATTGGTTGCTTATTTTAAGTGGTGACAAAATATCGATGACTACCGTTATATAGCTTTCAGTGTGGTGACGGCATAGGAATATAATTCATCACCCCCTTTCCAGCCCGTAGGTGTCGTAAAAGACGACTAAAGGACTAATATACATACAACATCTATACAAGAGAAGGAAAACTAAATAAAACCCTGCACCAACCCGTCTGATCAACGTGATATAGTAGGTCAAGTTCCCTCCCATTAAGGACAAGGCCCGAACCCTACAGTGGGACGAAAATGGGTTGAGATGATGACGACTATTAAACATATCCCCACGAAACTGGTATAGTGCCATAATTGCCACGCCTTGAGATTATAGTTGCGTTTGCCTAGATATCGATGTTACCTACTTCTTCGCGCCCATTTAGACAGGTTTTACGACTCTCGCGGACAGACAAAATATTGCCAGTAACTTTGAATCCGTGCGCTAATTAAACATTCACCAATGACGTAGGCGACTGCTTCAAATAAATACAAGGTGCTGCCCAATCAATTTTCTCTTAACCACACTATATATTTTCTATTTTAGGCGACAAAACGTTTAATTGGCAAGTGTGCCTACGAAGGCCTATGTATACGAATACATATCACTAGTAAAAGTGCGCTCAATCAATTCTGTAATTAATCTCGGCTGCCATTTTTAAAGAGAACGACCCATCTCATTTGATAAACATAAACTGGTTGGCTAATTAAACATGTGATAAAACCTTATTTCATGCCTATTGTTCTTATTTCAAATTGTGTTTTTTAGGGCAACCAGACAGATCCTTGTCTGTAGCTTATTTAATATAGCGTATTGTCGCTAAGAACTTTACAAATATACAATTAACACCCACACTCTGAACAACCATTTATGGTTCACATAAAGAGCAGTTCAATTCCTAAGCAAGACAGATGGGGATCGAACCTATGCACTTGGCATGGGCGCTCGCCACTTAGACCACTACACCATTTGCGCGGTGAAATTGTTATGTTCTATGTCATATATCTTATACATATAAGCGTAATATCTATGAACGGGTACCACCACACTTGCCTTCGAAGCTGTTTGTATACAAAATTCAGCGATCGAGCGCATACCAAACCCGATTTGATGAAGATAATTGTGCCTTTCTTGGAATTAAAATAGACAGTACACAACATATTTTAATAGCCAATAAGTAGGCTAACCTGAGATAAATTAATTTTCAGTCCTTTACCGTGGATCTTGAAGAATAAGGGTTTACTATTACTACGACTGAAGTGAAATTATATATCTTCCCACTAATTTATATTCAAGGTGATTGTTTAGTGGTAGCAGCTACAAATACTTATTACTTTTGGATGGCTCTGCACGTGAATGGACTAAGAGCTGATCCATCTATGCAGGCTGGTCAATAATTACATTCGCAAGAAAGGACGACGGCAGGTATTAAAACTATTGCCAATTACCGTTTTAATATGTACTGTGCAAGAAAAGCACTTATTGAATCGACCCAAATTAATTGATAAGAACAAGCAGATTGAAGGCAGCTAGTTTGATTCGTATAGGAGGCAAATTGTCCTCCCACCACAGAGGAGTTTCTTGATTAATTTAGCGGGACACCGTAACAGCTTCTTTGGACTCCAGGGGCACGCGGCTGGTTACCTTTTTAGTACTAACGCCGTTGACGATTGCGGGTGATTTTTTTTTTTATTGCAAACAGTACACCTGATGGTAAGTGTTGCTACCGCTCATGGACCTTTACAAGGCCGCTGCCAACCGCGAAGAAAGTGAAGGGAGTGTGAATGCGTGCATTGAGGCTCGGTGATACCAAGGGCACCACCAAAACCCTCCACACGCAAACACCCTCAGAAAGTTGGGCATCCGGCTCTCTCGCTCACCGAACGAAGCGCAGTAACAAATCGCTACTACTCGGACGTCAATTTTCTGCGAGTGTGGTACTGCCGCGGACGGACCGGCCCGCGGCTGTAGACAGACAACTGTCGACAGTGTGGTCCTACCACTTTCGTGACGTGCTAATTTCTGATCACCCGTGTTCCTCTAAGACGCCATCAGATGATGACAATTATTTACCAAGGAAATAAATTAAACAACAGTTTTTTTGTTTAAATTATATTAATACATCTATGCCTGCGCTTCAGGTAGTGTGGTGATGATATCTGAATCACCAGGGTCAGTGATGGCGAGGGTGCACACTCTGTAATATTTACCGCAGGCTGTACCCAATTCAATGTTGTTCCCACTGTAGTGATGGACACCTGTCTTAGCCAGGAGTGCATAATACTCAATCTCAGATTTCCTATAAATAAAAATGACTATGTATTATTATCGTAAGTTTATGAAGGTGGCTTTGAATACTGCCAACTCTTACGTTGCTTATATGTGTTGTAAAAGATTACCAAGAGCTCAACATATCGAGCTGGGCCAACTTAATCTGATGAAATCTGGTCAACAATTATATTTCTAAGGAAAGTTGACATCAGGTGGTCTGTTATAAAACAATTGCCTAAACCTTTTGTAATTTCAGATAAGAGTACATATTGATAATATGAAGATTAATATGAATGAAAAGTATATTAAGTTGAGCCCAAATAATTGGGGTAGGAGCAGGATGATGATTATAGGTTTGATTTCTAATGGCAAACTATGTACTTAATTTAAAAAGATTTTTGATGTGAAACATCTATAGGCGAGGGTGACCGAGATCGGCGCGTGGCGTTTAACGCCACGCTTCGCGGTCCGCTCTTAATTAACTATAAAATAAATATCTGGACACATATCTACATTTTTGTAACGAAACCATGGTGCGATTTAAAATTTTGTACAACGCCATCTAGTGAACTCAAAGTAAATTGTTACCTATAATGTATTCTAATGAAAATAAATGTTTATTGAATAAAAAACATCCTTTTCTGGAAAAGAATCGTAACTTTATTTTTCTTAATACTTTATGATATATTAATACTTGTCGTAATATGTTATTTTATGCGTATGTACTTGTTTTATAAAATAATGTATAATTTTCTAACTTCCTAACATAAGTATACCATACCTACCTTATTTTCACGTACGAAAACTGGACAACCGCTTTTTATAGGCTTTGTATTAGTTTCAGCTGTGTATTCATTTGTTTATATGTTACCGACTCCTAGGAATTGTATTTTGACCCACTTTAAAGAGTTGGATTTCATTTAAAATTTGTATACTTAACGAGGTACCCAATGACGATAAAATAATTTAGATAGCTTGTCTTATTATCATCACAGAATTAGAGATTTCTTTATAAAATATATTTTGTAGTTGACATTTAGGCTTGGCCCGATAGATGTCGCTAATTCGATCTTCTAATTTCTACATGGCACTTTTTCATGTATTTGACCCATTTGAACTCAATTTTTACCCAATCGGTTAGATTTCATTCAAACGCTATAGACTTATCAAGTAGACATGCACGAAACAGTGCTTCGCGAAGTAATGTGATATGGCATTATATTCCTGCCGAGTAATTTTACATTTTACCATCACTTCAAACATCACACATATAGTTCTTTTTAGTTCCTCCCAAACTTGGTAAAAAAAAGCTCATCCCAAACAATCCCGCGATCGCGATCTGATAGGCTCTATGACAAGTACTCGATGCTTCGAAAACGATTCAATATCAGTAAAGATCGTTACTTTTCAATTGATACCGATTATTGTTCATGCGATATTTGTACTCATTATAGAATGTTACATTCTCTCAAACTTACCAAAAAAAAAACGCTCATCACAAACAATCCCGTCAAGAACGTATCCGATAGGCTCCCTAAAAAGTATTCGATGCTTCGAAAATGATTCGATATCAATAAGTATAGATACTTTTCAATTGATACTTATTACTGTTCCTTCGATACTAGTACTCATTATAGAATGTTACTTTCTCTCAAACTTACAAAAAAAAAAAAGCGCTCATCACAAACAATCCCGCGAGAAACGTATCCAATAAGCTCTATGAAAAGTACTCGAACCTTCGAAAACTATTTGATACCAGTAAGTTTCGGTATTTGTTAATTGATACTCATTACTGCTACAATACTAATACTCAGTAGCAAATATTACATTCTCTCAAACTTACCAAAGAAAAAAGCTCATCACAAACAATCCCGGCAATAAATTATCCGATAGGCTCTATGAAAAGTACTCAATGCTTTCAAAACGATTCGATTGTTAAGTATCGATACCTTTCAAATGATATTGATTATGGTCCTTCGATACTAGTACTTAGTGGCTCGATAGATGTCGCTATTTCTATTTCCTAGATCACACTTTCTTAGCCGATCCCTTTGAACTACGTACAAGTGTGTGAGGGAGAAGGAGCGATGCGGCTCTGCGGCGGATTAATTTTATTGCTGTGTAATATTTCGAATAATAGTCGAAGTCGTATTATTTTATTCAATACTTCTTGCCATATTAGTTCTGTCGTAATCTATTATTTAATGCATATATACTTGTACAAATAATTTCGATGTTTCACATCTGCCAGGCGTCCTGAGCGACGGCTCATTTTTTTTTTAAAGACAAGCCCTGCACTAAGGAAATAATCCTTGTATTGTGAGGGACAAACAATTTAACAGATTCAAATTACAACTAGACTAAGAACAACAATTTATAATTGCACAAAGTATTGTCCTGCATGGGCATTAGACTAGCTACACTTGGCACAGCAGGTCAGTACCTTAACCACTACTCTATCTGTGCAATCAATTTAAAAATGTAACATGTTTAAAACAAAATTTACGATTTTTATAGGAGCACTAAGAGTGTGATTAATTAATGATATTTGTTAATTTCACTCTACTATTTAATTTCTGAACAAAACTACATTTTTCACAGAAAAATAGTTTTATAACCATCCAGAACTCTTTTAATGAGCCAGCAAATAAAATAATGAGACATAGCAGGTGGTGGCTGGTGTACACAGAATGATATTTGATGGCATAGCTGGGGTACTATAGTAAGTATACCATAGCATGTCATGAAAGGTTGTCAATCTTATTAATAACTAGCAACCCGCCCTCACTTCGTTTCAGTTATAGTCGTTTTACCCGCGTAGTTCCCGTTCCCGTGGGAATACCGGGATAAAATATAGCCTAGTTTACGCCCTGATATTATAGCTTTCCATTGGTAAAAGAATTTTTGAAATCGGTCCAGCCGTTTTGAAGATTACCCAGAACAAACAGACAGACAAAATTTTTTTGTTATTTTAGGCATAGGTGTCGTGCAAATAACCGTGTGAGCATAAAAAAAGCCTATTATTTTGACATTACAAACAGACACTCCAATTTTATTTATTGGTATAGATAACGTATTTAGAACCAAAAAACTCAGTAGGTCTAGATTTAAAATTTGGGCATATAGTACCCAAAAGAGAGAATACAATTCCCTTACTTTCTTGCATTGGGTGTCATAAAAGATGACCAAGTCATATAACATCTATGTAAGAGGAGGAAAGCTCTAAAGCCTACACCAACATGCCTGACCAGCATCATATAGTATATCAAGTTATCTCCTACTGTCAAGGAGGTTGGAACCTAGCAGTGGGATGTATAAGAACTGTGATGTAGATTCATCTCAGGATTGCTTACAAATATGGGCTATATAAATATATAAGTTTCCTTACCAGTCAAAGATCGGCATACGAGTTAAGACTACTCCATAGGTTTCCCATGTGAATTAGGAAAGCAGTATTGGTTTCAGGAATAGATAATATACATCATGTAACCATAAAATTTAATATAACCTTAAAAATATTTGTAATGAGGATGTATAGCTTTATCAACTGCTTCATAAAACACATTAGAGGGAATCCATACTTCTTTGTCCAAAGACTCCATATGCTTCCCGATGACAATATATTGGGAAACTCTACTTCTCAGTAGTCTCACCTTAGAGGGGGAGCATTTTTGGCGATGATGACCAGCTTAGCCTTGCCCTGACGTAGTGTCTTCAAGGTCTGTTTGTATCCTAAGCAGTATTTGCCAGATTTCATAACCAACGCCAAGCGAGAGTTGATAGACTCAATAGTCTTTTTCTGAAATACATAATAATTATTAACATATGAAGTAGGTTTCATAAATCAAGCAACATTAAATGCATTGAGAATTTTTGCCCAGTCTTTAAGTTCTTATATGTTCCATTATGTACAGGCTCAAAAATGTAAGTGAAAAAGGACTAATAGCCCACATTGGCTGGATGGGTAATTGTAGGGGTTTGCTCCGAATAGAATAACCTTCTATGTCACCAATAATATCCCCTTACGAACCGTTGTCGTCTTTTACGGTAGCCACAGTAAAGCAGGGCAGTAATGAATTGCATTTTAATTCCGACACCACATTGGGAATGACAAATTAAATTAATAGATATTTCAAATAAAGAATGCATGGTAAGACATCACAAAAAGTATGTTCTTCCTAACCTATAATGTATGACACGTTCTCAACCTTACAAATTATGGAATTAGTAAGCCTATCTTGTATCAAATTTTATTTTGGACTAAATGTTAAGGATTATTGGTATAATACAGAAAATAATCACATTTATCAAGTCCGGAATGTATAACACGTGTAACATCTTACCTGTTTCTTGGCCGCAACCATTGTGATCCTTGGTTTAATCACCTATGACTGAAAAATTAATAGAATAAAAACTTATTAAATCTTGCCTAGAAGTAAAAAAAATATTATTGTGAACTCAATTCACATTTATTTTTATATTTCCTATATAAAATATATAACCGCACCTATAACAGCAACGCGTTACGATGAAAAGAATGAGCAAGTAGGGATGCAAAAAAACATCGATGTATCGTTCATAAACATCGATGTTAAAACTTCGATGTCTATGAACGATATATCGACGATACATTGTTGTTAAAAACGATGTTTTATGAAGGATGTTTTATCATAAGCGTATTAAAATTTGCCCGGAGGATTATATTTCTTAGTCGTAACATTGATGTCATCTCGCTGTCGTTAAAATATCCGACAAAGGTCCTAAAAAAAAATAGCTCATCAAAATTTGCCCGGAGGATTTTATTACTCAGTAACATTGATGTTCGATGTTTTCCTAACATTGATATATCGTTTATGAACATCGATGTATCTGTATATTAAAACAGCCCACAAATGTCCTAAAGGAAAAAAAAAGCTCATCAAAATCTGCCCGGACGAGTTTGTCCATAACCAAAACATTGACGATACATCGTTGTTGAAGAACGATGTTTTACATGGTTTAATGGGTATAATGTACCTAAGTCCCGACAAATTTCCTAAAAAAAGAATTTTATTTCTTAGTTGTAACACCGATGTGTGGTTTTCGATAAACATCGAACATCGTTCATAAACATCGATATATCGTTCATAAACATCGATGTTTTACTTTTGAAAACATCGATATCCTAACATCGATGTTTTTTATGAGCGATGTTGCATCCCTATGAACAAGGGGGAGAGGAAATTGAGGAAAATGACAATAGTATCGATACTCTCTAGAATCGAGTAATTTGCTTTCGATATTAGTTGTTTTCTATTCGATACTTGAGTTCGACATTTTTACACAGTGAAGTCTTTTTGGCAGATACCGTACAGAATGGCGATGCAGGCGCGATTATCTGCGCCTGATGCCACCCTAGCCGAAGCCATGGCTGACTGGAACGGGGAGTTAAAGTCTGTCACCCGTCGAGAGTCCGACCGTGCGACGACGACCGACGTCCCCGAACAGCGGGGAGACGTAGGTCGAGGAGAGGGTACTCTTTAAAGCGGTATTCCGTCGGGTCGACCACTGACGACAAGTCACCTGTTCCGGTTGTCGCCTCAACGACGAAGAGGCGACATGCTACGGGTGGGTTATGGGACTGCGAGCCGCCCCTCTGTAGCCCCGGACAGGGTCAGGTGACGGCTGCGCTGACTATAGCCCAACCCAAAAAAAAGGTACCCTATAAAATATATTATACGCGACTCAACCAGTGATTAAACGAATCAAAAAGCTCGAATCTCTGTATGTGACCAATAGGATCGTCGATTTTTCGTGATCGACATGCTACCGCTACAATGCGACCCATCGAGATCGAGAAACCGGTTGAACAGCACCGTCTCATCAGTGACTCGCGATCATGATACTTATACAAACATCATACAATCGACTAAATCCAATTGGCTGCGGGTTATGCCGGCTAGATACATGAAATTTAAAAGCATGACTTATTGTCACGTTCCGCTTGAGCCGAGTGTGCAAGTGAGAGCGCCCTGAGGTCCCTGTGATAATAATTCAATTCAATTCATAAAAGCAGGCAATTTTCATCAATGTTTTCTTATGACGTTATAACGTAAAATTATCGCTCGTAACCCGACTTTACAGATAACCAATATTTTTAAGAACAATAGTTCAATTAAAATTATTGCGACTGAGCTAAGCCAGAACGTAACAATAAGTGAGTGTCTAAGTCATTTGCAGAACATTTATGTATTCGATCAACTAATTTCCAGGTATTATTTAATACCAGAGAATCATATTCGTACTTCATAGCATTTATCCACAATTCCAAATCTAAGCGAGTCCTGACATCTTTAACCGAAACAGGAATAACAGCTATTTTAAAATTATGATATCCTTATCAAGATTTGGCCGTTTATCAGGAAGTCGATCAACGACATAATTTCTTGCAAGATCTCGGCTACAGGAACGTCTGAGTTTAAAGAGTCAAAGAAATTTTGCCAGCGTTCGAATCCGCTGATAGAGTAGAGCTAGCCTATGGAACATATCATTAATGTCCAAGGATATTATCTCCAATTGGCTCATTGAACAGTTAGACTAGATATTGGTACTCCCACTGTAAGAGGCTCATCAGACTTGAGTTGACTTGAGTTTGCGGATACCTATCCGCCCTAGACCCCTTAATGTCATTTTGTATGTAGAGAATCCTTATTGAAATTATTTCTATGCCATAGGAATATCCTCGAACAATCTGCGACTCTTTAATTTGTAATTAAATTTCGCACCTGGCGTTTCAGAAGTTCTTTAGCAACAAAGATTTTTTTCTATGGACACTATTCATCCATCATCATCTTGCTCTTATCCCAATTACTTGGGGTTGATTCAATATGTCTTTTTCTATAATACATATTATAAAAGTTATTGGCAATAGTTCTATGGCCGGTGGCTTTCCTAACGTCAATTCTCCTTTGGAGACCAGACGGCATCAGATGAAGTAGACATTCACGAGCAATTTAAGCGTTGCTAGTATTCATAGCGTGTTGATGATGATAATCAAGAATCCTCCATTAAGCTACTAAAACAGAACCTTAAAAAAAAACCTGTGAATATCGGTTTTTGAAAAAAATTAACGATTGTTTTTGCGGTTTTCTTAAAACCAGTTGACATCACTAACGGGTAGAGATGGCGAATCCTGCCAAGAAAAGTACTCGGTATGCTCGTGCCAAATTCGCGACGTCTGAATGTCGTGTGACTTCGGTTAAATCCGCCTAGATTCGGTCGATCGTTGTGCACTCGAGCTGCTAAAACTCCACCCGCCATCTTTGACATGTACTATCGTGAAGTACCTAGTTCGCGGCGCACGCATTTTTCTACCGTTCCTCAGCTTAGACACCGAAGAGTTCTACACCGTCGACTAACCCGCGCACGCAAGTGTATATTCCATCATAGTGATCACAGGTTAAAGAGACAATAAATTTAGTGCTCGCATCTCGGCCCAACTTGGCCCGTCGGGAACACCTTCAGCACAGCAGATCTGAAGATCTGTGTATGTGGAGCTGAAGCTCCACAAACACAGGAGAAACGAGGTAAGTTCTCCTTTTACTTCCCACCGTTTCCCTGACAAACCCTCATTTTGTGGGGATCGGTCCCACTTGTGGCATTGACTTCCCACTGGTCCTGCAAGTCACCCACGTCGATATGTTGTTGGCATAAGCCACCCCATACAGTCCACTACGCCACAACACGATATTTTAAAAACGATTCTTCGATACTATAGTTCATAAAATATAGCTTGATCTCTGTGACAGATGTCAACGAAACCGACGAAGTAAGTTTGAACGAGTGACATATTTACAATTTTATTTTGTATCACATATATTTTCATTATTTTCATGCCATTTTTATTGCAATTGAAGTGCAATATATTATTTTATTATAAAAATATCAATATTTATGCCTAAAATGTACCTCGTAAGTACTGAAATACCTAGTAAACATTTTATAGAAAAATGACGCTTACGCACGTACACGACTTGGAGGGGAAGCATCGATAAATAAATAATCGATTTTTCATTCTTTTCTATAAATCGAGTTGTATAAAAACTATTAATTATTTAAATAATCGATTATTTTGTAATCGGTTAATTTCCAACCATTCGTAATGTTAGATCTATTTGTATATAATAATACAATTAAATAAAAGTCCATAGTAACTAAAAGAAGAAATGTTTCCGTTTTAAAATTGAAAAACAAACCAAGTTTTTCTTTTTACTTTTTGGTGGCAATTTGGAAGTTTCATGTGGTGTTCTTGTATTATATTCAATACCTTAGTATTTTAGCGTGTTATATAAAATCATTTTGATGGCATATTTCTAATATATGGCATTGGAATTACTGGGGTGTTGCAAATATGATATAAAAAGGCTTCACATACATTTTCGTTACCCCCAAAAATCTCAGAACCTACCATTGACAGTGGCTATAACCCTTTTAACGACAACAATTTGACTTACTGACGGACAATGACTAATATGAATAGAAGCTTATAATTTAAAAAGAATCTATACCTAGACAATGGCAAAAATGGCTCGTAATAGACAAGACAAAAAAGAACAAGTTTTTCTTTAACTTAATGAGTTAATTAAATAAAAATATTGCTACTTATTTTTAGTGATATTTAACATTTTATTGAGACGTATATAAAGCACAACGATTGGTACAAATGAATGAAATCACTATCTATTTGTCTCAGAACTGAAATACAAAACAATTTAAGTTTGAGCAATAAAAGCACTAAAATGGTTTATTAATACAGATACAGATTTATCATTTTACTAGAATAAAAATAAAATTAAACAATAATTACAAGGAGTAGTAACCTTTTCCTTTGTTCATAAAACAATAATACAAAGAAAACGTTCTTTAAGCCAATTAAAAGCCACTACAATTTATTGCCATAAATGTATCACTTAACATTTGACTAGAACAAAAATAAAATAAAATAATAATTACTAAACTGAGCTTTTGCTTTGGTGTTAAAACTAAAATACAATAGAAAACTTTAAATGTAAATAATAAAAAAAGTAAATAGTAATGTAATAGATTTCTTTTAATATTAATAAATCTATTTATTTAAAATCGATTATTAATATTTAGAAACGGATTTTTAAAAATCGACGATAAGACAAATATAATCGATCTTTATAAAAATGGATTATTTTTTTACGTCCCTGTATTCACCTTCTTCTTCATTTCTGTCTTGGCAATCAGCTACAAGTACGAGCCATTTTTGCCAGTGTCGAGTTATAATTATCTTTTCAAGTTCTCAGTTTCTTTATGTCAGTAATCGTCTGTCAGTAAGTCAAAGTGTCGGCCTCAACAGTGTAATGGCCACTGTTAAGGGTATCTTCTGAGAATTTTGGTGGAAACAAAAAGGTATGTATAGCAATTTTATATCATATTCACTACACCTCAGCAGTTTTGCCGCTATATATTACATAAAATGCCATCAAAATTATTTAATATAACACGTTAAAACACTAAGATATTGAATATAATACAAGAACACGACATGACACTTCAGATTCCCGCCAAAAAACCCTGCTAGAGATGGGTGTTATATACTGGTACGGTGAAAAAGTCACAGCGACAAGCCGTCTAAAAGTATCACTGTGACATGCAGCGAAGGAACAACGTTACAAAGTCACTTCGATTCCCGGAACGTTGGTCCTTTACGTCACGTTGTAATCGTGAGTCGCGAACGTAGTTCGGTTAACATCGTCACTAATCGGGTTGATTCGGGTACGGCTCGCTCGGCCGCGGCAGCGGTATAGAGCATTTCGTTGCTAGAAAGGGCATAATTATTATTGTTTGTATCACTACATTAACTACTAGTAATAACTAATTACATATTATTTAATTAGCAGATATTTTATATATGATCAATGACAAAGATAGGCAGACATTCTTGTTAGTCAATTACGTAAAAATATTATATATTTGATACACAACAGGTATATATATATATATATATATATATATATATATATATATATATATATATATATATATATATATATAAATACATAGGCACCCTGTATTTTAAGTTTTCATTGTTTACAGGATTATGAAACTGCGCCAAATATTTATAATTATCTTATTCAAATATGTTTATAATTATTTTCTTTTTCAATAAATAATCATAATATGAAGTACATAATTGTATTATACCTAACACCTTTTATTTTTCCATAACTGTCTATTCTCATAATCGTTCTATGGATCGATTTAACCTTGAACTTCACATTAGAATTTTGAGTCACTGTGACAAGTGCTCGCTAATTTGAAAGTTATTGCACATTGTATTTCTTCTAGTATTCTTAATACCAAATCCATAAAAGTAGATTTATTAGCCAAACCTACAATATAAATATGTATAGGGTTCATCATTGCATTGGAAAAAATAGTGCGACAGTCCTAAGCCTGTAAAAGTGTGAAGGTTATTTTAGATCAACTACCTAATTATCATTGAGTAAGTAAATCACCACATACGTTATTCAATAACATTCGTTGTAAATTAAAAACGTCTATTGGAATAACACCGATTACCGAATACTACATTCTGATGTAAGTGACTGTCGTGACAAAGTCACGTTGATTTGTCGCTGTGACTTTTTTGTAACTGGAACGTCAGTCACGGCTACTGAAAAGTAACGATTTTCCTCACGTCTAAACCCTGCTCTGTGTACATAAGTAGGGACACGATATCGAAACGAAAGTATCGATACTGTAGTCATGAGTAGTATCGAAGAAAAGTATCGTACTTAATAAAGTATCGAAACAAAAGTATCGATACTGCAAAGTATCGAGTACTGAGTAGTTTTCCTAGAATCTAGCTCGTGATGAGCTTTTTTTTTAAGGAATTTGACCTGCTGTGTTCGGATTAAAATACGTCGAGCCATTTTTAGAAAGTTCATTACACTTTAACTATATGGCATTACCATAAGCATGAGCCGCAAGGTCAAATTTAACATGGATACTTTCTACAATTTGTTCGATACGATACTTGCCTAAAAGTACTCATTGAGAAAAAAGTATCGAATAGAAAGTATCGGTATCGAAAGACAAGTACTCGATACCTAAAAGTATTGATACTTTTTTCGTGTCCCTTTTCCAATACAGTGCAACCTTAATATAACGAACCTCGATTTAACGACGTCCTCGATTTAACAAATTTTGCGTAATCCCCTTGAACTGTCCATAAGAGTCAGTGTAAATAATACCTTTACATTACGATTTTTTTTTACGAACAACCTCTTTATAACGAATTTTCAACTATAAAAAAAGTGTAAATACCACTATATAACCCTTAATCCCAAAGTATGTGATTCAGTCGCGACAGTTCGCTCGTTTGATGGAAAATAATGTAAACAGTGCTGCTCGTCACTATTGTTGAAAATCCTAGTTGCTGAATGCAAAAATGTTGAGGTGATTAAAACTATTTCTTTACTTCTTTATAACAAATTTTAGACAAAACTTACCTCAATATAATAAACCTCAGTTTAACGAATTACTTGATATAACGAATATTTACGAGCTCCCGTCCGATTTGTTATATTGAGGTTGCACTGTATATAGTATTACTCTATGGTGATTGGTGTCCCTATACCTGAGAATAGGGATGCAACATCGCTCATAAAAAACATCGATGTTAGGATATCGATGTTTTCAAAAGTGAAACATCGATGTTAAAAATAGCGACGTTTATGAACGATACACGACAAATTTTGATGAGCTTTTTTTTTACGATATTTGTGTGCTGTTTTAATTTACAGCGGGGTGACATTAGGAATGCAACATCGCTCATCATCGATGTTAAGATATCGATGTTTATGAACGATATATCGATGTTCATGAACGATATATCGATGCTACTAAGGTATAAAATCTTCCGGACAAATTTTGATAAGCTTTTTTTTTTCTTTTTAGGAAATTTGTCGGATATTTTAACAACAGCGGGATTACATCGATGTTACGACGAAGAAATAAAATCCTCCGGGCAAATTTTGATGAGCTTTTTTGTTTTTTTAGGATATCCACGGTCAAAATTCTTATTCCGTCACCACACGGACGATCTATGTATGTTAAAACATCGTTCATAAAACATCGTTCTTCAACAACGATGTATCGTCGATGTATCGTTCATAAATATCGATGTTAAAACATCGATGTTTAATCGATGTTGGAAAACATCGATGTTTTTTTTGCATCCCTACCTGAGAAATGTACAGTAATATAGTTCAACAATGTACAGTACAATGTACAGTAATGAAAAAGTTGTATAGTCCGATTTTCTTAATTTCTTTACCTTTTTAGATTAAAACTAGTTGTAATTATAATTAGGGAGTTCTTCAGATCATAAATTTATCATGGCTGAAAAAGATACGAAAAAAATGAAAAGTTCAGGTCCTTCAGGTGTTAGCAAATTATATTTGATAGCATATAATAGTATCTTATCTGTAGGGTGAGTTTATTTTTTCGCTATTTATGTGATAAAATTGCAATAAATCCACTAGTTTATATCGCTAATAAGAATAAGTAAAGTAGACTAGTAAAATTGGATTTTTGGGTGTAATAAGCATATTGAAAGTGTAGTTCAACGGTCAGCAACAGGCGCACCGCGGTCCGTTTGTGGATCCCGAAAGGCCGAACCTTGGACCGTCAAATATTGTAATGTACTTGCCAAGTATAAATTCTTCGATTTTCATTCCTTCTCTAGAACCAAACTATAAAAACTGGCTCAAGGCCGCTGGTGCAGTTTCTCACATTAATTTTAGATCTTGTATTATTTATAATTATATTTGAAATCATACAATAAATAAGTAGCACTTAGTTATTATCAGTTGCTTTTTTCGGTATGGATTATAGCAATAATATCCAAAAGGTGAAATAATTTTGAAGATTCACTTGTAATTCTTGTATGATGCATCACAAATCTATACCAATAAATAAAATTGGAGTGTCTGTTTGTAATGTCGAAATAATAGGCTTTTTCATGCTCACATGGTTATTTGCACGACACCTATGCCTAAAATAGGAATTAAAAAATTTTTGTCTGTCTGTCCGTTTGTTCCGGGTAATCTTCAAAACGGCTGGACCGATTTCAAAAATTCTTTCACCAATGGAAAGCTATAATATCGGCGTAAAGTAGGCTATATTTTATCCCGGTATTCCCACGGGAACGGGAACTACGCGGGTAAAACGACTATAACCTATAACCGAAGCGAGGGCGGGTTGCTAGTTTAAAATATTACTGGACCTTTATATTCTCAAGGGAGCCCGTAATATGGAATCAAGGCTCTCTAGACGAGTAGGCAATATCATTATCTCAGGCAGTAAATTAACTGCAATTGCTTGCCTGTCTACTCAATGTTGTGATTACGATGTAACCTCTCCTTGGTGAAGGCCACATTTAATGATAGAGTAATGCTGATATTTAGACATGTAAAGGGATGAAAGTTTGACTTACGCTATTAAAACTATAAATATATATGTTTGTCATGTTATGTTGTCCATTAATCATTTAAAACTGAAGTTCAAACTATTGTAATTGTTGTTGGACAATTTGCGTACCGTAAACCAAGTTCTCTCAGAAGTCCTTTAAAACACATATATCTAGATGTCTATAACATGTTTCAGTGAGTCGACCAAATTTATCATACTTCCATGCTACGTAATAGCCAATAAAGAAATAGCTATATATAAGCTTAGCAATGAAAAGTAGCTTAATGGGTATTAATATAATGAAACCAATAATTGATAAAGTTGTAGTGTAACAATTTTAATTGGAAATAACTAATATTTAAATGACGCTTGTGCTGTTATGTCAATTAGTTCATAAATTTTTTTTTAATGCTAACGGTGATAATCGAGGAAACAGTATACCTGATGGTAAGTGTTGCTGCCGCTCATGGGCCTTTGTAAGGCTACTGCCTATCGTGAAGAAAGTGAAGGAAATGTGAATGCATGCAATCTTTGCAAGGTTCGGTGATACTATAGGTGTTGCTAAAACTCACCACACTCCCAGAAACCTAGGCTTAAAAACACCATCAGAAAGTTGAGCGTCCAGCTCTCTCGCTCACCAAATGAAGCACAGTAACAAATTGCTATCACTTGGATGTTGATTTTCTGCGACAGTGTCGTACTACCCCAGATGGACCGGCCCGTGGATGTAGACAGATAACTGTCAATAGTGTGGTCCTACCACATCTAATGGCTTTTTATATTTTTACATACTTTTTTGCTTTACTTTTCATCATTTATTATATGACAAAGTCAATGCTGCATTATAGATTAAAGCGCTTATTACACTACACGTTATTCAGGGCCCTGAATCACTAGGGATGCTGTACAACAGCTAAATAGTGGAACCTGTGTCACCTTTAGCAAAATAACAGTTTCAGAAAACTGTTCCAAAATAACAGCCTGTTGTGCTGTAATACGAGAAAAAAGGTGAAATAACCATTATTTAGGAATAATGTTTAGAAGTGGTTTCAGTGTTTGTTCCTAAAATGAAAACGATATATTTTAATCATAAAAATTATCAACCATTCATTTTTAATACATTGTTCTTTGTAAATAAAACTACTTTTTCGGATTATATCGCGTTTGTATTTGATTTATGATTGCCCGACGTTTCGAACACTTTGCAGCATTCATGGTCACGAGCGGACTAAGGTGTCTCACGTCCAACAAGTAATCGTTATTACAGACATTTATAATTATCTACCCGATACAGAAAATTAGTTATAAATTTATTAAATTTGACCTTGTTGGACATTGTTCTTTATTAATTTAACTATGTCCTTTCCACTATGGAGGGTAGAAGTAAGCAGAGCCATCTCAGTGTATTAAAAAGTATCCGTTGAAGGGAGCAAATTGAAGTGGCGCTATAGCATCAAGTGGGTGAATTTTAAGAAGAGCGCCACAAATTATTAGGGTAGGATACTAAACTGAAAAAGGAAAAAGAATCCGCTTTGTAACAGCACATTTTTTAAAATTATTATAATATATAGACAAACATGAGTATCATTAATTTGTCACAAGATTTAATATTCGTTGCAAGAAAATATTACGATAAAAAATAAATGCTCTGATTATACTGTATGTGTTTGTCTAATATTACTAGTTCCATTTGAATCATAATGATATGTTAACACAAATATTATTCTATCAAAATGTGAATATCCAATCTAATGAACACAACAGGCAAACAGAAAACAGTTGTCAGCTGAGAACAGAACAGTTTTTTCGCTTTCCTACAAATGTAATTGTTTATGCTAGAATAGAGAATAGCATGTTCCCTACTTTTATTCTTTCTAACAAAGGTGATCTGCGTAGGATAGAATAGAGAAAAGCATGTTCCGCGTTCAGATGTGTTCGGGTGGGTTGTTACGCCGATTTATAGACAACAGTTCCATGCTGTTATATTTCAAAACCGTATTTATTTTATTTAGGTATTTAACTGATTTGATATATACGCCTCTTATACCTTAGTATAACTTAGTTTTGCTGTAACCGTCTCAAGTGTTGCACGTCCGCTACAATGGCTCCTACATTGTCAAAACAAAAAATTGCTTTTGCTGTAGCTGCTGTAGTTTCAAGCATGAAAATTAAAAAAAAAAAGAAAAAGAGAATCTGGGTGAAGGAATATTTACAATTAAGACCAAGGCTTTCTAATATGCAGATACTTAGTGTTCTGGACCAATCAGATCTAAGAAATTACTTAAGAATAAGTGGTGTTGAATTTGAAGAGCTATTAACTTTAGTAACTCCTTTTATACAAAAATAGGACACAATTTTAAGACAAAGTATAAGCCCTAGAGAAAGATTGATTGTCACATTGAGATTTTTACCCATGTATTAGAAATGAATGGTTGATAATTTTTATGATTAAAATATATCGTTTTCATTTTAGGAACAAACACTGAAACCACTTCTAAACATTATTCCTAAATAATGGCTATTTCCCCTTTTTTCTCGTATTACAGCACAACAGGCTGTTTATTTTGGAACAGTTTTCTGAAACTGTTATTTCGCTAAAGTTGAAACAAGTTCCACTATTTAGCTGTTGTACAGCACCCCTAGTGATTCAGGGCCCTGAATAACGTGTAGTGTAATAAGCGCTTTAGGCATTTTCATCATCATCATCATCATCATAGCCTATATATGTACGTCCCACTGTTGTACTCAAGCTGCCTCCAAAATGGGAGGGAAATTGACCTACTATACCAGGCCGGTAAGGCGGGTTAGTATAGGGTATTAATTCGAGTTTTCCTTCTCTTTCTTCTCTCTCAACTTTTAATTTAAGTTAATAATAATTTTTAAGAGATCTATATTAATTTAACCTTTTCTGTGTGGTGACAATAAGAATACAAGTCCTCACCACACCCTTTCTTCCCCTTGGGTGCCATGAAAGTCGACTAAGGGATCTAATATGTAGGGGACGCCTATCATTAACATCATCATCACAGCCTACAAACGTCCCACTGTTGGGCACGAGCCTCCTCCTCAACGGGAGGGAATTTGACCTACTATACCATGTTGGTACGACATGTTGGTATAGGGTTTTATTTCGAGTTTTCCTTCCCTTGCGAAGTTATTATTTGTATATCACGTACCTTAGTCGTCTTTTACAATATCCACGGGCAAGAGGAGTGGTGAATTGTATTCTTACTCTGTCACCACGCGGAACGCGTGACGGTGACGCCTATACAAGAGAGAGAACTGAAAATAAATTCCTGGACCAACCTTAGATAGGTTGGAATAATAAGACAATTTCCCTCATATTACACTAGAGACTCGAGCCAAGCAGTGGGATCTATAATAACATTAATTATATTTAATAATGTGATTTATTGCATTCATTATGCATATTTATTCAATTCAATATAGATTTTGTTAAATTTATAGGAATCTTTTCGCATGTTTTTTTTTAAAGTGCTTTCATCTTTTTTATGCTATACGGTGAAGAAGTATTAGGGCCGGCTCCATAATCTTTAATTTGAGCCCAGATTAGCTCTATGGTATTGTACTGGCAGTGGAATGGGGGAATTCGAAGAACGCAATAAGCGTTCTCCAGAGCCAGCTCATCTAAAACATAACGAACTTATGCCGGCTTATGGTCATTGACTAATTTCATCAACTCTGCTTTTAGTGTAGACATATTTTCGTCATTGCCACGTCTTTGCAGCCACCGATTCCTCTTTTTATTAGCTTTGGTAGGTGCTTTATTTAATTGCACTCAATGATTAGGGACGTTACCCATTAACATAACTAAAGGCTTTGGGAGGCCAGGTAGCAACACATCCTGGAACCACTCCTTGAATGCAGTCGCATTCATTTCTTCGTGGTAGTCAGCACTTTTTGACTCAAAAACCAATAAACCGTTATCCACGAAACCGTACTTCGCACAACCAGCGTGGCATATTATGAGTCGTGTGCCTTTACCCATTGGCACTTTCGACGATGACGCTTTCTGTATTAATATTTGTTATTGTCCTTTTGCTTACTCTAAGCGCCTGAGAGATGCGCTCTTGTTTTGTTATAATTACGGGGTCCGCCATTTTGTCTTTCAAGCGCAAGGTAATATTGAAGCTTGATAATTAGTTCTCATGTTTCACTTTTCAATATTTAACCGTGTTTCGGCATTGTTATTTTGCACCGAAAGTGTAAAACAGTAATATACGATACACAACAAAAGTCTAGATTAGCGCAGAAGCTGACCTCTTACTCACATAACAAGGAGAATCAGTCAAATAAACAACAATAACAGTCACCAGAAAATACATATTGAGAAACACTGGAGAACGTAGTCTATGCGCGCGAGACGACAAGAAATGACTCTTTGTGACTGTCATAAAATGGCGGTCCCCACAACGCTATTACGGGTAGCCATTTTTCACTAGTAATATGAAGTAGTAAGTCATTTTATTTACATTTTTTTTTAATAGATCTGATTGTTATCACGATATTTATTTTCTTAATTTTTGATTGGGCGTACCTTTGTCATATTACTAACTTTATTAAATAGTAAATAAATTATATATTATAAAATAAAATTATAACGTTTTATTAATATTATACCGACAGATTATATTAAGATTATAAAAATATGCGATTACAATTGCCTCGTTATTTTGTCCCATCACTAAAAAAACAAACATAAAACAAAACATTGAAACTGCAGTTTGACATGTTTTGATTTTCAAAACTATTGTTTTTATATTTGTTAATTGAGTAATTGTTTATAATTTTAGCCGAAAATTAATACGTTTATTGTAAGTTGGCATAATTATTAAATTTTTAATGTTATTACTCGTTAATAAGGTAAATATAAGATATTTAAAATTGTGCCGTAAATAGTACGCCAGTTCAAAGTTACATCGCCCATTCTATCATGACCTGTCAGGAACGCACTCTCTGAGCGGCCGGACTATAGGCGGGTAAGGTGACTGAAACCGAAGCGAAGCGAGGGCGGGTTGCTAGTTTTACATAATTAAGTTACATACCTATCAAATTTAATAGATAGTAAATAAAATATAATTTGTTTCAGATGGGCGTATATGCTTTTGCAATCGGTAGCATACTTTCTCAATCGTGGCACATTAGACTCTTTTTGGACAGAAATAAAATGGACTGTAATTATAGTCCAAAATGCAGCTGTTCTTGAGGTAAATATATTACTTGAATGCCCCTTACAGTATTACAACTAGCCTTTTATGCCCCCAATGTGAATTTCTATTGCTGCGCCCTTTTGGGGCTAGCCAAGATGATAGATACGTAATGATTGCCAATGTACGTGAATATTACACACCGCTGACCATGAACCCTTGTCCGCCAGTAATCATGAACGCTATAAAGTGTTCGAAACGTCGGGCAATCAAAAATCAAATTACAAATGCGATAAAGTTCGTAAAATAGTTTTATTTACAATGATAGATGAACGTTCATAGTTCATTAATTTCTGTACCCTAGTCTATGTAATCAACTTGTGCTTGGGCACAGTGAGCAACTCTCTATTTAACAGATCGGTTTACAGGTACTATTTCCTCTTAGATGCTTAACTGCTGTATTAATGGGTATTTTTCTAAGTATATCTCAGATTGAATTTTTATATAAAAAATAAATTTGCAAGATGTTGCTATACTTTTTTACACATTCTGGAATGTCGTAGTGACAGAATTGAAAGCTCCCTGAAATCCGCATCACGCAACGAGCCGTCAAACAGGAGCTTATAAACGTCCATAAGTCGAGCGAGCTGGATGGAAATCCCTGCTTTAGTCCTGAAGACGTGGTCCCCTGATTTGATTCCGTCCTCACGCGCATTTCCTATGACGCTAATAGTCCATATACACCCGATCCCAAAAAGGGAAGACCGGTCAAACCTGTTGAACTACTGACCGGTTGCGATAACATCCTAGCTCTCTAAGGTAATGGATAAAATTATAACTCGTCAGTTTCTGCAATACCTTGAGGATCATGAGCTGATCAGTGATCGTCAATACGGTTTCAAAGTCACTTAAAGCAGGGTGTTGTCTTTTAAAAAAATCTTTTGGTATTACTGTGCCGGATACTCCTCAGTCCATGGATCTCTGTGTTCCGAATCTTACCAAGTAGTTTCTTAGCTAACCTATGGAACTTCGTCAGCATCACATAAGAGAGAAAAAGTGGGTTACAGTAGAGAGAAGGGATCGTAAAAGCAACGGCAGCTCTCGAAAGGAACAAATTTTCCATGTATTTTAAACATTTTCCGTTAATGGTCGCTCCGATTGTGCCCAAACCAAATTTTTGAACCAAATATACTTTTCGACTTTGTAATATCAAGAGACAGTATCATCTCGGCATAGGCATATATAGTATATGTCCCTCTACTCGGTTCGAGCCTCCTCCATAATAAAAGGTAAATTGTTGCACTATAACATGCTAGTCAGACGTATTGGTATAAGATTTTATTTCGAGTTTTACTTCTCTATGCATAGATGTTATATGCAAGATAGGAGGGCGGTGAATTGTATTCTAACTCCGTCCCTACACGGCAAGACGATAAACATCATAGTTCTGTGATAACTAGTTTAACATTCGTTAACTGTGTTAAATAAGTAAATTAGAACCATCATACATTTTACAGTTTTATAACAGTAAATACAGTTGTATACATTAGCACTTGCGAGGAACGGACGAAATTTAAAATATAAATTATAAAGTCAATAACGTCATTATTTATGTAAAACTGAGGCTAAATAATTAATTTTTTTATTCTGGGTTCATTTTATAATGTCATCAAAATTTCACTCCCTCTTCGTGTGTGGGTGTCGTAAAAGACGACTACGGGATATAATATGCATATAACATCTATGCAAGACATGAAAACTCGAAACAAAACCCTATGCCAATACGCCTGACCAGCGTGGCAGAGTAGGTCAATTTCCCTCTCACAGCGGAGGAGTCCCGAGCCCAACAGTGGGACGCATATGAGCTGAGATGATGATAAGTTGTAATTACTTATCTTTATTTAAACTTCTAACTACCACATACAGTTGTATCAAGTTATAGGGCAACTGGTCAAACGGGAGTTAGCCAATGGTGGTAGGAACTCATGAAAAAAAATTTGAAGGAAAAATATCGATTCGTTAATGAGTTAGAGACGTGTAAAGTTTTCAATTTTGTCACCGCTTTTTCGTGTAAATCTGATTGAAATGTATGTATGTAAGTCAGTGATACTTAATCTGCAACATATTCGTACTTTGTTAAATGTTCATTAGAAATTGAATAAATTACTGATTACGTTCGCATAAGCAAAACAAACTTCGCTTTAAATCAGCTGATCGGCCGATGACCGTTTACGAACCGTCTCTGTACCTACGTTACCATTGAAGCGTTTGGGCAATTCATACCTATAAACACTGTCAAAGCTTTACATGCCTACATGTGTCCTGTCTGTAAATGCCTACATAATACGTAAAATTTAAGGCATAGACTCTTAGAAACATATTTTTGAAATCACTATGAATTTAATGTTTTATTATTTTTTGTGTAATATACATTCTAATTACGATCTATGACCGTTAAACTACAACATACTTGAACAGTTGCCCCATAACCTGACACACCTGTATATTTATACAAAAAAAAAATATTTAAAAGAGTAATATAGCAGTGAATACAAGGACCAAGCTGTCGGTGGTTAGGGCCTCCTCACGGTGCTCGCCGTGTCCAGCAGTACCTACTACTTTCTACAATCTAACCACCCAACGCGAACCTCTTAAGGTGTTGGTTGAGGCTCTTGACGTTGGTAAACCGTGGTGACCGTTGGTAAATGACTATCATCGGTACAATTATTGCCGTGTCTACAAGACTTAGCTCATGACATATGAGCTAAGTCTTGATATTTTATCCAGTTATCTTTCTTAGCATTCACGAGATGCCCCTTATGGGGGACTGTAATGTCGACTATCCTTGCACAGCGCCCTAGCCAATCTCCGATATATAAGGCTTGTTGGCTACAACAGTCCTATCAGTGATGATAAATTGGTCCCAGTACAATGTGGCACGATCATTTTCGAGAACCGGCTCTGGTATATACCTATAGTATGGCATCATCTACGCTGACAAATTTTTACGGCAAAGCAAGTTTCACGTGGCTATGTGTATGTGCAAGTATGCGTCATTAGCAAGACAAACAGCCGGAAACGATAGGTTGTCTGGTAGGTAGCACAACTGACAAATATAAGTCGTGCCATCCTCAAGATAGCCAGTAGTTATTCGTCTTGATAACTTCATCAGCAATGCACGGACAAAACCTTATTATTATTAAGGCTGAATAATCCACTACCATTATGGTTGAATAATGACTAATTTGCCAGGTCGCTCGATGCAGTACTGGCAGTCTCGCTCGACATTAAAAATGCCTTCAACATGAGACGCTGAAGGAAGCGCTCAAATTTCATGAGGTGCCTCTGTACCTCCGGAGGTTGTTGGAGGCGTACCTTGGGGGGGAGGCACGTGCTCTGGAAGGGGGACGACGGGCGCATACATCATCATCGCGTAGAGTGCGGAGTTCCACAGGGGTCGGTCCTTGGTCCGACTTTGTGGGGGTTATTTGTTACGTAGATGACACCCTCATCACGGTGAGGGGGGGTGACTTCCGGAAGGCCGCCCGACTGGCAAGGATTGGAGTAGCGCTCGTCGTCGACCGGATAGGCATGTTGGGCCTGGGGGTCTCACGGGAGAAGACAGAGGCCCTCCTCTTTTATAGCCCAAGCCGAGGGCTCCCCCGCAGAGCACAGATCAGTGTGTCTGGGGTTGCCGTGCCGCACAGTGGTCCGGTTTTGCAATTTGGTGGACATTCGACCTAAAGTGACATTTTGATGTCGAAAAAATTTGCATTTGGCTGGTTTTAACATAAATAACAACAAATGTTCTACGACGTTTTATAGAAATTAGACTTTATATATGAAAAAAAATATTAAAGAAAAAAATGTATGGTGAAAAAGCTACACAATTCACGAAGGTTTTAGGGAGTGTAGCAGTCTAACCTCGAAATATGTTAAGTGCTAGTGTTATATAAAATTAAAAAAAATATAACGTGCGCGGTCACCTGCGGCCCTGTCCGCACGGGAGGTTTCAAGTTTCAACTTTTTTATAGTACATTTCTCTTAATTTATTACATTTTTATATATTTTTATTGCCTAATTAATATTATTTTGACTCAAAAAAAATATTAGTATGGTATAGCAACAAAAAAAAAACTTCTTTAAATAATGTTTATTTAGAAAACCCTCGCTTTAAGGCTCGACAGCAACTGAATAACAATTAAAAATATAGTTTTGTTACTCTATCCCTTCCGATGCCAAAGGAGGGATTCCCCAGTATCGGCCCAATGGTGATTAGTTTTTTCTTCAAGTTATGCTGGACTCTCTTCTTGGATTAGTAGTTAAATCGCTTCCGAATGAAGATCTTGGTGCTTATTTTTTGTTAATTTTAGACGGACCAACATACCTATGGGAATAAAACCAAAATGTTTAGAAATATCGGCACCATGTAAAAGAAGTTTGTGGACACTTGTAGGCATGTAGTACCACGGAAGAAGATTAACGTAGAGTTCTGCTGTTTTTCGACAATAATTTTTGAAACGATCAATATTAATAGGTCTCTGAGAAGAAACGAAAAAAGGTTATACGTTGTTGTACAGACGTAAAACAACGTATAACCTTTTTATCAATTCTGCATTAACTTCAATGATTTCAGATGTTTTCATATAATCTTCAAAAATCTTCTTGCAGTATTACCATCGTTGGTAATAACAATATAATATAATATTAACAATATCAATCAATATCCCTGTTTGCTCTTTAAATTCTTGCTGTGTGTGAAGAAAGGAAGGAAGAATGCGACTTCCTTGCTTCTTTTAGATCCTTAGTTTTCGTTTGAGGATTAGTAAATCTAGGAATAGGTTCCAGCAGAACTTGAAGAAAATGAAGTCGTTGCATTAAAAGGTGAAAATATTTCAGATTCATTGTTAATATGATTATAAGATAAGACTGTATTTTTAGATACATTTGTAAGTAAAGATTATTTCAAGTATTTAAACTTGTTATTATGTTTAAATAAAGACATTTAAACACTACCAATTACCAATTTTCTATAAATCACCCCCCTTTTACACGATATATTTGTAAATATTTGACTAATTACCATTGGACCGGTACTGGGGGATCCCTCCCTTGGCATCGGGAGGGATGGAGTAACAAAAATATATTTTTAATTGTTATTGCAGTTGCTGTTGAGTCTTAAAGCGAGGGTTTTCTAAATAAACATTATTTGAAAAAAAGTTTTTTTTTGTTGCTATACCGTACCGATATTTTTTTTTGAGTCAAAATAATCTAAATTAGGCAATAAAAATATATAATAAATAATAGTTAAAAAAAAACTAAAAAATCACGCTTTTATAGAAAATATAACTAAAAAATAAAAATAAAATTTGATAAATTTAGATTAAGAATAGTGTAAATGAAAAATAAATGTTTATTATTGTAAAAAAGCGTGGGGTGCAGTGTCTTCACTTGTACGTTTGATTGTATGTAACCGACTCCAGTGGATTTGATTTTGATCCACTTCAAACGGTTAGATTTCGTTTAAAGTGCTTTTTAAGATATTTTCAAAGTGATGATCCTTCTCATATCTGCCATTAAATGTTTATAACTATTGACACTATGCACCCCACGCTTTTTTACAATAATAAACATTTATTTTTCATTTACACTATTCTTAATCTAAATTAATCAAATTTTATTTTTTATTTTTTAGTTATATTTTCTATAAAAGCGTGATTTTTTAGTTTTTTTTAAACTATTATTTATTTTCCATTTTTTAGTTGAATTTTCCATAAAAGCGCGTTTTTTAGTTTTAATTTAAATTGAATCACTTTGTTATCATAATTTAGAATAGTTAAATAGCAATCACCATTTTTAATCTTGTGAATACCAATCTCTATGTTGTAGTTAGGACGATAACCATTATCAACAAAAATGAAGCCACTAAAATTTGTATCAGTGAATACTTTCAAAGTTATACAACTGTCAGCCGTGACGGCCATAAGTGATCTTAGGACAAGCCGTGTATTATCTATTATTCGTTTATCGGTAATCATCAAATTTTTGTCGGATTTGATTACCCATATGTGGGATTGTTCTGTTGCAGTTTGGCCAATGAGCAAATTATAACTCAAATAATTATCAGGGACGATTATCGTCTCAACAAGAATTGTAACATTGTCAATTACTAATGAAACCTCTGTTTTGCCTAATGCATTTACATATGTATTACCGAATCCTCTTAAAGAGGGCAATTTATTAATTTGCCATTTTTCTCGCGGCACAATCTCTTTTATAACAGATTCTTTTATTAAAGTACAATGGCTACCAAAATTTACGTATCCTCTCAATCGAACATTATTAATACCACACCTTTTATGAACTTATTGTCTACTCTTAACATTAGACTGCGTCAAAAAAAGTTTTTTTTTTATTAAACGTATGTAAAAAGTTTCTTCAGTATAAAAAAAAAAAATCCTAAATTTTGAGCTCAATATCTCAAAAATTGAGCTGGCGCATAGGGGGGTCCCCTTTCCCGTTTAAAATACATAGGATTTTTTTTTTGTTTTAAAATATCTACATGCATAAAATTGTTTAAAATTTTTGCTTCTCACTATCTTATAGGAAATTTAATTCTCTACAAATTGCTTTCCGGTTTTTTTTTAAACTCAACCGCAACGAAGTTACAGGGTGCTGAATAAAAGGCAAAAAATCAATTAATGATTTAAGAATCGAAAACAATTTATTATATTAATTTATCAATAAATTAACTCAAAATACTTAATTGAGCTTCATTATTGAGCCACTTACTTACGATAATATAGTATAATAGTTATTAATATAATAGTTATCTAAAAATATAAACCAATAATCTAGAATTAGGTATCAAAATTAACAGGTTTTATAATAGCTTAAACAACGAACAATACTTCAATTTAGATAAAATATTCGAGCGTAGCGGAAGTTTATAGCTAACACATGCGTAGTTCGCGATGCGCACTAGTCCTATCTCTCTTACTCTCATGCAAAGGATGCGGAAAGAAATTGATGAATCCTGGCGAATTTAATAAGGATAATCGGATATTTTAATCGAATTATTGCATTGTCATCAGTCTTTGACAGGTGTGCAAAGTTTGAATTAAATCTGATCGTTCAAAGTAGGACAAAATCGAGCCCAAAGGAGTCTGTTACAAACAAGCATACATACATACAGGTGAAACTAATAAAAGCGTGTTAAAAATGCTCGGCATTGATGAGTCAGTCGCCCAGCTCATTTATATCTATTTTTAACCGACTTCAAAAAAGGAGGAGGTTTCTCAATTCGACCGTATATATGCTTTTTTACCGCCGTCCTCCCCGAGGGGGGGGACGTCGGTCTAGGAGAGAGTACTACCTCAAGGGGTATTCCATCGGGCCGACCACTGACGACAAGTCACGCTGCTCCGGTTGTCGGCCTAACGACGAAAGCGACGTGGCACGGATGGGTTACAGGTGTGCGTGCTTACGCTCCCTCTGTCGCCCCGGACGGAGCGGAGCAAGGAGTGCGTCGACCCTAACCCACCGCCAAAAAAAAAATATATGCTTTTTTATGTTTGTTCGCGGATAACTTCGTCGTTTATGAACCGACTTTGATGATTCTTTTTTTGTTGGAAAGGGTATACTTTCCAAATGGTCCCATGAAATTTTTTCGAAATCGGACATGCGGTTTTTGAAAATACAAAAAAAATCTAAAAATTGATCTACGTAGTCTACATTATTGAAGGCGGTTTCTTTTTTTGCAAAAAATAATAATTATTATTTTACACCTTTAGAAGATGAAATTGACAAATGTTAAAATACGTGTTTATTTATTTTTACTTAAGAGTATTGTGCTAAATTTGAAGATAATTTATAAAGATTTTTTTTATCTCACCATACAAACTTTTTCACTGCGTTTCATCGCCTTTTATATTGAATTTCGTAAAATTCTTTCTTGGTGGGTCCCTACGTGATAAGAGGAAATGAAGTGAAGGAAATGAACCACTAATTCGTGGTTCGTGGAGGTTGAACCTCCAGTAGTTTCGGCTTGGCGTTGACTCTTCGTCATACAGCTTCTTTATATTGATATAGATATGTATATAGATTAGATAATTCATCAAAACAACACTCATGATTACTTTGAACTTTCTGCGAGAATGTTAATTGCAATCAATATCAAGTACATAGTTATAACTCGATATGCAGGTCACAGTACACTTAGTAGGTGTACCCGTACAACTTAAGAACGACCAAATCTATTGAATTCTATTGTGTTTACACAGATATTTCAAATAAAACTATTTTTACGGATTTTATTGCGTTTGTGTTTGCAACAAAAATGTGGGTCAACATTTAATTACTAATACTGTAGGGGGTAGATATAAATCTTTGTAATAGACACTGAAATGTATTCGAAACGGCGGGTATTCAAAAATTAAATACAAACGCGATGAAATGCGTAAAAATAGTTTTATTTTGAATGTCTGAGACTCGCGTAAACATTTAAAATCATTATACATCATTATAAAATTAACATATTTGAAATGGTATCTTTCCAGATAATACACTCTATAATACGTCTAGTACCATCAGGTGTGATGGTAGTTTTGCCACAAGTGTTCTCCCGCGTGTTTGTGGTATGTGGTTGTATGATGGCTACGCAGACAGGCTCCGTCAGCCCTGGACTTCCACTATGTATACTCGCCTGGTCCATCACTGAAATTATAAGATACGCATACTACGCGCTCAATTTATTGAATTGTGTGCCACCAACATTACTGTTTTTAAGGTAAGTTATTCTATATAGCAATTAAAATGTAACATATTCATAGTTCAATGAATTTGAACTCGCACAAAGTAATTAACAATTCATATTAACTTTAATTCAAAATGATCGACATTTAAATAGCTAAGTATTTTTATAGTGTGCTCTATCCAATATTTAATGGGTAATTTCCTAAAAAGCTGTTTGACTTGGTCGCCTTTTTATAGTCGGACTACTCGACACCTTAGTATGTTTCACTCATACCCATTGGGCCGAATCGACGATATCTTCTTGGACTGTACGTTTTCAGCATGCATTTCTCATGCACGTGTAGACTCAAAAACTACTTTTCGTGGCATTTGCCAAGCACTATGTTATGCCCATCTTCAAACGAGGTTTATGAAATAAAATTGCTCTAACGGTAAGCAACGACTTGGTCGACTGTTTGATTGCCTGCTACCTAAAACAAATGTAGTAATACTTTACTATTGAAATCTTTAGTATTTTGGACTCGAAAACAAAGAGTTTTCCTTCTCGTCCATAGATGTTATATGCATATTATATTCCTTAATCGCCTTATACGACATCCATGGATAAGATAGGAATTGTTGAATTGTATTCTTACCCCGCCACACACGGAAAAAGTTTCTATTAATAAACTAAAGTGTGGTAGTCCATTACTAGTTATGATATTTTAAAATACTTCCGAAACTATTTCATTTCAGCTCATATAGGTTCCACTGTTTCACTCGAGGCTCCGCCATACTAGGCAGGCAATTGATCTACTATACTATGCCGATCAGACAGTTTGATATAGGATTTTATTATAGAGTTTTTGGTCCCTTTCATATTATATCCCTTAGTCGTCTTTTACGACACCCATGGGCCAGATAGGGGGCAATACAATTCGCCGCCACTGGGTGGTGAATTGTATTCTAACTCCGTCACCACGCAGCAAAACCATCTTTAATTGGAGCATAAAAATACCCTTTGATGTGAACATATTGAATCAACTTTCTTTGAGACAATCCCCTAGTGGACCATTTGCTAAAGCAATTGTTCGTGTTGAAACTTGTATAATTTTCAATGGACAAAATTTCATTTCAGATATTCGACGTTCCTGATATTGTATCCTACTGGTATAACGGGCGAGCTCATGTGTCTTTACCATTCCCTCGACGAGATGTTCGAAAAACAACTATTCACAGTTTCCATGCCTAACGCATGGAACTTTATTTTCAACTATTATTACTTCGTAATCATCTATATGTTTTCGTACATTCCTTTCTTCCCATACTTGTTCAATCACATGTTACGTCAAAGAAGAAAAATGCTCGGCAGAGATGCCAAGAAAACGAATTAAACTTATCAACGATATCTACCTCACTCATCATATTGATGAGTTCTTATTTTAATAGAATCTCTATAGTAATAACAAATTTCTTCCCAGTGCAACTGAACTTTTAAATTTCGATACATTAGTAGGTGATACTTGTATTAACAAGTATTTAATTTATACATTATAAAATAGAAAATGCTTTTATGAATTTTATTTTTACTTTTTGTAGAAATCGAAAAAAATAATTTCAAACATTCTCAACTTGCAAGAATTACAGCACTGTTATTAGTTAATGTCATATTCTTTTGTAAAGAGTTTTCTTCCATTGAGTATGCAGTAACAGGATGAACGTGAACTGCCAATGCAAATTTAACGCATTCCGACCGCAGTTAAAATCTCAAGTTTCAATCCTAGATTCATCTACCGTGATTGAGATAGGAAATATATATGAAATGAAGGTAAGGTGTCGTTTGAAATTGGTCGCCGTAGTTGAAATATGGTCAGGGTAACATTATAAGTCCTCATTAGAAGAATCCCCGAAACTGGTGATCTACCATTGTCATTGAGCCAAATATGTGAATATAATCTACCAGCTAATTCCCATAACTTCGCCTTTGTAGCATAGTAGAGAGAGAGTTGGTTAGAGGGAGTGGATCAAAGGCATCCATAACGGGCAGGGCACGCAACGTAATTCTCAAAAGAAACGAATTTACCCGTTTTGTTAACATTTTTTGCTGATGCTCCGCTCCTATTGGTCGTAGCGTGACCTTGCCCTTCCCCATAAAGGATATTCAACACTAAAAAAATATCAATTTCGAATTAGTTGTGTTTGAGATTAGCGCGTTCAACAAATCTTGAAAACTAGTTCTATCATATAATGTTGCTGCAATGAGTACTTTGTTGAGGAATATTGATCATACTTTGTACACAATTAGAACATTATTATTTCTTTATCTCTGTATGCTAGAACTGAAAACTGTGTTAATAATTAATGATTGCCGACATTTATGCGAGTATGTATTAAAGTTATCTTTACGGATAATAAAGTTGTCTATCCTTCTGAACAAACTCCTCATCTAGTTAGATTGTACCTATTTTGCTATTTTAGCTATAAGATTGAATGTGATACACTGCTATCGAAGTGTAATAGATCTACGAAATTATTACCTATATTTTAATTATGGTATCTTAGTAAAACCACCACTCGAAAAAAAGAAGTTTTACTATAAAGAAAAATTACTTGATGAGATCTTTACGAAATTGAAATGAGATTATTTCGGAATAACCTTCTTTTAAACAAAAAGAATTTGCTATATGACTTAATCCGAATACTTAAAAAATATTAAGAACTATATACTTTTTGAAAGGGTACTTTTAAATATAAAGAAACATAAAAATGCCTAATGTAAGAAAACTTAAATGTTATTGGTATTTTTGCGTTGGCAATGTTTCTATTTCGATAACCAATTCGTTATTATATTTCGATAGTTAAGTATTGCATTTAAAGTTATAATTCAATGATGGAAAGGTAAAAAAAAAGTAAAACGATTAGGAGAAACGAATAAAATTTTAAAATTCACAAATTCAATAGAGATATCTGCAATACTTTAAAAGTTATGACATTATAAAAACTTTTATCGGCTCTCTTGATAATTTTACTGAATGGCGGATATAAGGTTGCCTACATTTTGGCTTTCCATCATCGAATAAATAAATTTATTAAATATTTAAACGGTGTAAGGTGTTTGATATTAGTTTCGTAAGCTAATTTGTTGTATATTTTCTGAATGGTGTTTGTTAGATAAGGCGTGGTTCATAAGTTGGTATTTATCTAATTCGGGTAAACTGGTGCATTCTTTAATATAAGTACTACAAGTTGTTTGGGTTATGGATATCAATATTTAAATAAAATATTTTTATATATTCAAAAAGTTTTATTTACAACTGTTAGTGGTTAACGTCATTATTGTTGATGGTAAAGGATCATTATCATCATCATCTAAGCCCATACGCGTCTCATTGTTGGGTTCGGGCCTCCTCCATTATGGAAGAGGAATTTGAGAGGAGAATGGAGGCCAATCTACAATGTTGAATTCATCATCACAAATGATAGAATGCGTCATCGAGATTGTTAAGTGTAAAAGTGGCATTAACTACTTCTCATAAAGAAAATTGCTACTACTATACCTTTTTTTTTGAAAGCTATGGTCTGGACACACCCCGGCCAATCTGTCCGGGGTGACGAATGAGCGTCGTACGGCCCCATAACCTACCTTATTCCCTCCCCATCGCTATTGGGCCGACTACTGGCACCGATTCGTTGACTTCCGTGCCCAACCAGGCGGGTTACCCTTTGAGGTATCGTCCCCTTCGGCAACAAGATGATGTTACCGGAGCGTCGACTTCACGTGGCCTCACTGCGTCTGGCGGACTAATCCCCGATCTATATACCCGCTACCTCGTCTAAGGTGGCATCAGACGCGTACTCGCTCGTGCGCCGGCGTCGGAGCGTGTCTTGGTAGAAGAATTCCTCCCGAACACACTCCGCCGCCTCATTGGCAGGCAGTTCTCTTGCAGAAGGCGACGACCGCGTCCCAATTCCTGATGCTGTCGAGCATCGTTCTAGCGATAGTCGGTAGCGTCAGGTCCGCACCGATGATTGCGACGAGTTCACGGCGCTGCTCTGCCCAGTCTACGCAGATCTCGAGGGTGTGCTGCGCCGTGTCCTCGTCGCAGTCGTGATAGGACGGCGTCCTCGCGACCTTGTGCAGGTACTTGCCGAAACAACCATGCCCCGACAAGACCTGCACCAGTCGGAATGAAAGGACCCCGTGCTGCCGACACTCCTCTCCATCAGCACCGGCCGGAAGGCTTCTACTATACCTATCATATCTTGATGCCACGGCAAAATGGCAGGATTTTCTCTGCTGTGCTTATAACGAGGCATAAATACAAACTCGCCACGCGTACACTTGGCAAATCGTTTGCGACATAATATATTATAATCCATTACTCAAGCTTGTCCAATAAATATCTGATAACGATTAGGAGTGTAGACAAAATAAACGTAAATGATTTGTGCAATCACGCAATTTAATTCGTTTATATTACACATTTTTTATATAACAATGCTTGTTGTTTTCAAGTATTTAATTATATGCTTCAATCGTTTGTATAATGCTCTTCACATTGGAGTTGATTAGGTCTAAGACGATTTGAATAGTGCTGCGGATGTTGGACTCCACAACGCGCATGATAACAGTGTCGATGATTCTCAGGAAGGTATTGACGACAGGAGTTAGTAACCAATCAGTCAAAATGTTGCCAGTAAAACGCACGCGAATACGTCTGTCAACAAATAACATTATATCATTTGAAGAAGTGGGTATAAAGTAACAGTAACATTATTTCATAAATATATAGCCCCCTGACTTCCTTCCCGATATGTAAAGAAATTAATAACACATTGGCCAACAAAATTTTCAGTCGAAGTTTAATCATAATCACTGGCGTCTGCGTCATTGCGGACAGTAATATTTACAACGATTGAGCTGTAGATATCAATGTTGTAGGGTACAAAATAATCTACAATTTTCTTTCACAATAGGATTAAGAATTTAATAAAAAAACCATATAATAATATCATTGAATGAAGAACAATTTCAATCTATTAAAGTACAGATTAATTACAGTATTATAAATATGCAATTTTTGTAATTAGGGACTTACAACCCGCCCTCGCTTCGCTTCGGTTTCAGTCGTCTTACCCGCGTAGTTCCCGTTCCCGTGGGAATACCGGGATAAAATATAACCTATATTACTCCCTGATATTATAGCTTACTAATGCTGAAAGAATTTTTGAAATCTGTACAGTGGTTTAAGCGTGAAAGAGTAACAAACAAACTTACTTTCACATTTATAATATTAGCAAGGATGTGAGGAGCTCCGTAATTATAACCGAAACTATCAGTTATCCGTAATGAAAATACATATATTGAAAATTTTAACCGAATTCGACATAAAAGTATCGGATGGCTTTGGTGTCTATATGAGATACTTTTACGGCAGATTTTCTTTAAACCAGTCGATCTAACAGCCTAGAACATAAGCCTCTCCAACGGATGATAATAATATGATTATCACCAAACTTAGCATTTCCCTTTTAGAATAAGAAAGAAGAAACCCTAAGAAACCCTAAAAATCCAATATGCTTAACAGAAAGTATCCGAAACTGTCTGATAATTAGAAATAATATCCGTAACAGTATCTAATACCGTCTATCTACTGATGTCCGTGTGGTGACGGAGTAAGAATACATTTCACCATCCCCTCTCTTGCCCATGGGTGTCGTAAAAGGCGATATAGTATGCATATAACATCTATGCAAGAAAAGGCAAACTCGAAACAAAACCCTATCATCCTACTCAACACGTCTGACCAGCTTGGTATAGTAGGTCAATTTCAAAAAAGTAGGTCAACACAGTGGGAGGTATATGGGCTGAGATGGAGATTTATCTGATACTGGTTGCTATAATATTCTAATACCCGTCTCCATCCTCCATATTCGCAACCTTTGTATTTATTATAACCAAAAGTACTTACCCAATATCGGTAAGACTGAATTCTTGAAGATGAACCTCATCATTGTTGAAGTCAAGCAGCAGATCGAAGACGATAACAAAGCGGTCCAGGGAGGCAATGATACCACCAGTGGGACCAATGTTCATCACTTGCACCAAATATCTATAGACGATCTAGAAAAATAATAGCATAAAAATCACAAATATTTATGTGGCAAAATATCGATTAAAATTTATGACAAATTTTAAAAAGAGTTACCTCAAGATCGGTGAATTGAAGTTGAACGCGGACTCGTAACATCTTAGCGAAGTAGTGCACATTTTGGTCACCAGATCGAGCTACGTTCACTAAACCAGTCATATAACCGTTATGGATTTTCAACCAGGCACTGTATGTGATTAAAAGCAATCGCTGAAATGAGAAATATAAATAATTAATTCAGGTCTTATAAAGTATTTAATAAACTGCAATCGAATTATACCTAAATACTATATTTCTTATAAGGTTCACATTTTTATTTTATTATTGATAATCTATATCGCGTCTTTTTGTCTTCGTTGATGTAGATCTTGTCAATAAATTTTCTATATACTCACAGTACCAACTTACTTTTTTAGATGAATACTTTTACCCTTTCCTGTAATCCTTGACAACGTTGGGCAAAATTGCGGGACCATAAATTGAGTAATCAAAGCGTAAAGGGCTAAAGGCGTAGCAGGCTCATATTTTCATGTAATATTAGTTTAAATTAATAAAAGCCTAGGTAAAAATGACTGATCACACTCTTTCACAGATACACTGCGAATTCACATTCGCACTCTCTCTGTAAAAGATGATGTAGAAATATCGCATCCCATGGTTAATTGTAACGTACCTATATGGCACCAAAAATATTTTTATTAGAAAAATATTTATATAGACAGTTTTGAATAGATTATTATTATAGCTGCGCAGTTATAATAATACTGTACAAGTATACATATTTATTACTAGCAACCCGCCTTCGCTTGGCTTCGGTTTCAGTCGCCTTACCCGCGTAGTGCCCGTTCCCGTAGGAATACCGGGACAAAATGCTACAGGGAGTAACCCTGATATTATAGCTTTCCATTGGTGAAAGAATTTTTTAAATCGGTTCGGTGGTTTAGGCGTGAAAGTGTAACAAATAAACAAACTTACTTTTGCATTTATAATATTAGTAAGTAAGGATTTATTCTATAGTACGACAACAGACTTTGAACTCTTGTAATCAATGCAATTGCATGTTACAACGGATCACATACTTCACTTATCTTATAATTAATGCTAGCGGCCTTACAATAATATGTATTTCATAATGACGATTAACAGTTTCAGCTTCAACATAATTAGTATGAAGGAGACAAATATATATTGTATTTGCGTTACACCAAACTACTACTACTACGACGTATATTAACCTAACCAAACTGTGGTGACGGCGTAAGAATACAATGATCACCTCCTCCTTCGTCGTGGGTGATTGAAAAACATGACTGTCTATTATAAATGTAAAAGTAAAGTTATTTATTTGTTACGCTTTCACGCTTGAACCACCGCATCGATTTCAAAAATTCTACCCAGAACAATTCTTTGTACGTTCCACAAAATATTGTGCCAAGTCTAGGTGTAATTTATGTCAGTTAAGTAATTTGTGTGTTTGTAAAGTCCCAGTTGTATAAGGGTCTATTTTTAGTTTAAATTTTTTTAAAGCAAAAGAAGGGGGTTTTGAAGTGTAACTTCTTTAGAATCGTTGAGATTTCAAACTCAGATTTAGCCGGCGAGAGAATGAAATAAAGGAGTTTTACTTCTGATATGCGTGCTTTGTACACACACTCTTTTTTTCTACCGGCGAGCACAGTCACAGTGACTTTTCAAAAGCACCATGATCACACAAATTCCGAATGAATCATTCACTGAAATGGTTATTCTATTGATTAGGAGCCATTCCACCGTGGCGCTTGTTTATAGCAACGAGCCGTGTAGCAAGGAGGTTCTATACAGAAACTTACTTGTTATAGTCTAGAACTACAGGTTTCTATTAAATATGGGGCCGTTCCGACTTCGACAGGAGCCCTTATCTATGACTATTAGATATGGAGCATTAAGAGTAATGGAGTAAGTTTACAAACCGTCGCTTAGCTAATGTTAACTGTTCTTGTGAGTTATAAAAACATTATTATAATTAGACCTTAACTGAGAAAACGTGAACAAACAATAACCTATGATATAGAACTCAAGTAATTACTTATATACATATCATTGAGATCTCGTAACGCATTCTTAAAATATTATAAAGTTAAAATAATATGATTAAACTAATACCAACCACTTCAAAGCCTTCAATCACGTCTGGCAGGTCCATTGGGTCGAGTCCATTTTCTTGGATGAAGGGAACAACCATTCCAATAGTATCATCAACATAGTCGTTTACGGTAGCTGTTATGCCAAGTCCCTCCCAATTGCGGCTGTCAAAGCATATTCAAATTGAAATACACAAAGTATGTATATACAAATTGAAATTGAATACATGCAAGTTTATTAGGTGTTTTATAGAGTCTCGCCTTTATTCTCAAAATAGTTTGGAGAGATGTAACACATTCAGAATTTTGTTACGAACTTCAATTGCTTATACATACTTAGTCCGGGACTGCACATTCAGAATTAATCGTCTAAGTAAAGGTTTAATAATAGCCGATTACTATCCCAAATTAATATATGTGACGGAGTAATAATACGATTCTCATCCCCTTATATCGGTCACAGGTTACATAAAAGACGTCTAAGGGTATATTCCTTAGAAGTCTTTACACGCATATATCATCTATGCAATTGAAGATAAACTCGAAAAAATATCCTATTACAATCCGTCTGATCAGCTTCGATCAATTTCCCTCCTATCACGAAACAGGCTCAAGTCTAGTAATGAGAAGTAGGTATGGGTAGGTAGGTAACTGAGATAATGATGACCATCCCAAATGAAAGAAGAGCGGTATATAATACAAGGGTTAGTCTTAGTTTTACGACTAATCCATCTTGAATCATTCTTAAGAATGTAGTCGTATTTTTTTTTTGTGCTTTCTTATATTCAGTAGGCTGGTTCAGTAAGTATGTGCATCCTTACGCAGACTATTGACGAGCGCAGAGGGCTCTCAATGCAAAACATTTAAGCAAAGATATTCTATCTAGACTATCTATATAGGATGTTGATTTTCTATTTTAGCATCTTGATTTTCCTTTTACGATCTCCACAAGTAATATTTGACTTTGCAGTACCTATTAGCGATAGTTACGGCACGCTTTTATCACATAATATCTATAAAAAAATATTGTAGTTACGTAGGTGTGTTTGGAAATAATTTGTATTACAGACTAGCCTTTAAGTCACATAGTCTAAGTTAATATATTTAATTATTTCAAATACTCAATCGTGCTTTCTGCCAGGATTGCGTATACGAAGCTGGACAAAAATAAATCGTGTTTTATTATAACCTAGGTAATAATGAGTACCTTTTCTGCGTACTAAATACCCCTTGAAATAAAGTAGTGGTAATCAAAAAGTAGTATTTTATGATATTAAACACTGGCTTCTTTCGCATGCTTCACCCGAGCAGATTTTAATCCTTCTTAAATGATAATTTTTATAGTACCTAAATATTTCAGTCTTAAATAATTTTTATAATAAATTTATGTAAATCAAGTATTATGAATGAAGTATCTAGTTAAGTACAGAAATCTGATCCTTTAATATTCTGGTGCGCTTTAGAGACGACTTTCTCGCCTAACCTGCATTTAAATTAATAGCTATATTCTTGCATTAAAGCTGACGCTAAGATATTTGAGGATAATAACTCCTCATATCGATTCTCGTAAATAATGTGAGTGACGTCTTTGATGGTTTAGATAACCGTCTATGATCGATGCCACTAGGCACTAAGATCTGTGGTGATTATCGCACGGTAACGATTGGAGTATGTATTGGCTGATATGCCTTGACTTGACCCGGATATCTGAGCAGAATGCCTTTAAATAGTAGCGCAAAGACAAACAAAGTTGATATATCACCATCATCCTGCTCTTGTCCCAATTACTTGGAGTCTACATAGTATGCACTCTTCTTACACCGTATACATATATAGTAATACCCCGACTTACGCTACCCCGTTTTACGCGAATTCAAAGATACGTGGTTTTTTCTTCTAGCGCTCAAGCCTTAGATTTACTTTTTTATTCATTTATATAAATTTTTGACCATATTCATTAAAATGATTATCTTTTTTGAACTAGTTTCAAATAACCAATTGTTTTTTGTACATTTAATATAAGCAAATTAAATCCCGACATACGCGAATTCGACTTCCGCGATTATCACTCGGTCCCACCTAACGCGTAAGTCCGGGGTATTACTGTATTGTAAACTTTTAGCAATAGTATTTAACACCTGTCTGACATCAATCTCACTTGAGAATGTAATTGTTGATCATACAGCATAAGATGGAGTTGGCCTAAGTCTATGTAAACTCTTAGTTGTCTTTTACATTACCCACGAGCAATGTGAGGATTGGTAGTCTTCGTAACCGCCACCACACAACAGACAAAATACGCGGATGATAAATGATGTAAACAAAAACTTACCCATCTTCCAAAAACTTGGATGTTGGAAAGCCTTTGAAATTAATGGAATTAGCTTCAGCTGCAGCCACTAAGGCTATTAAAACTAAAGCTGTATATTTTTTATTCATTTTGGTTGTAACGCGACTTGTCAACTACAGTTCCAAAAGCTATTTCTTAATTTTTATTGTACTCATTCACGTATTACGGAGATAATAAAAGTGCTTTATCTATTAGATACTTTGACAAATCAGTGTCGATTGCGCATTTTAATTGATACAGATCATAATTGATGGGGCTTACGAAAATAATCGGTGCCGTATTTATTATCGGTAATATCTAATCATTGTTATTATTGTTTCATTGGTGGCCTGAGAAATAGTAAAGCATCTACTAGAATAATAATATTTATTGCCTATAAAAATACACGTGCCACAGTAAATGCGCTCGGTCCACCCTTCTATTATCTTTTCATAAAGTGGAAAGGTACAGTTGCCTACATCAATCACTTGGTCTAGCACTACGATGATTGCCCAAGTTCAAATGCTATCCCATCAACAGGTGCAAAGCCCCGTCTATTTCATTAAACACCGAGTCACTTCCTGAAGCATTATTTAGAAAGTCTAGTGTCAAATAATAAATAGAATAGTGACTAAATCATTCAGAACAACTTTCAGTGTTTACATTTTGATGTACCTACTTTTGTTTCTTAATTTAACTGTAGGTATTTGAGGCCGTGCGGTGACGGAGTAAGAATACCGCCACCTCTTTTGCCCCAAAAGACGAATAAGGAATTAAATATGCATATCATGCCTATGGAAGAGAAGGAAAACTCGAAATAAAACCCTATACCAATACGTCTGACCAGCGCGCGTAGGTCAATATCACTCCTATTGTTTAATACAATTCACCACTATCTTACCTGTGGGTGTCTTAAAATATGACTAAGTGATTTAATATAGATAAAAACATATGCAAGAGAAGAAAATCTCGAAAGATATTATACTAACATAGTATACTTTGTTTTTCAATTGCCCTTCTAGTATGGAAGAGGCTCAGGACCTGCAGTGGGACGCATATGGGCTGAGATGATGTATCTCCATCTCAATATGAGCGAATGTCTATGCGGACTTTTTATTTACGACAAATGCTGGAGGTGAACTTTTATTTCCCATTCCTGTGCACCGACTATTGCGATGGGTTCACGGCGCTGCTCTGTACAGGCCACGTAGACCTCGAGCTTACACTGGAAAAAAGTAGCAATAGTTATTTTTGATATCATAGGTTCTCTGGAAGTGAAACTCCTGTCCAAATGCCGAGCCTTTTCAAAGATTGGCTAAAATAAACTGATCCACAGGCATATATGGACTGCTAATATTTTTTGAAATAAAAATCACAACTGTGACATACAAATTAACAATGGAAACTCTTTATTCATCACTAGCACCTTACCAATTTTCAAACATAAGTAAGGATATAAATGTCGCTGGGGGCGTGAACATGATTAGATATATATTATTAAACATACATATCTCAATATTGTTACGCCGTTTTAAAGTCCAGATTTATATCACGTCCACATTCAATGTATTTCATTAAATATGGGCGTGAAAAAAAGCGTTAAATAGTAGATACTTACATCATGCGAAGGCAGCATCGAAATTATATAATATTCCCTGAAATTACGCTAACATAGTGAGCGTATGGGAGGGTACTCCTCAGGGAGTATTCCGTCGAGCCGACCACTGACGTCAAGTACCCCTGCTCCGGTGGTCGGTCCAACGACAAAGGCGAAGTGGTGTTCGGGTGGGTTGCGGTGTGCGTGCTTACGCCCCTCTGTCGCCCCGGACGGAGTGGTGCGAGGAGTGCGCCGACCGCAACCCACCCCAAAAAAAACATAGTGAGCGTACTATTAAAAAACTTAAAACGTGTGAAGAAGATAAGAATTTTAATTTCAAGTGAATGCAGAGTCTACTTTTCTTAAATTAGGACGATCACATTGCCTGCTTGTTCTCTCATCATCATTATAATCTTTACCATCATATATGGGTACATTCGACTTTGCCAACCAAACCCGAAATATGCCATAACTATTTTTATAAGAGCGATCTACCGATTAAGCGTCATGTTCTGTAAAATTTACATATCTATTATTTTATCAAACTTAACTATCATAAGAATTGATCATTATAAACCAATTTTAAAATTGTACCATTATTACAAACTCAAAATCACTTTAAACAAAACTTAACCATTGTGGTGATAAGAAGTTTTTAAGTGCGTCTTTCTGGAAAAATTTAAATTTGCTTGTTCCCATTATGTGGGTACTTAGGGGCCATTCATTCATTACGTAACGGTCTTCAGGGCGATGGAGGTTAAGAAAATCAATGTAAGCCCTTATCTTGGGGGAGAGGGATAGTGGGTCTACTCCTTTACAAGTCGAAATTTATTATACAGTACGGCTAGAAGAAGTTGAGGTGCCAGGTGAAGTACCATCTAACACTGCATCTTACGAGTTACCAACTGTTTCCGATTGTATAACATGGCTTAGTAATCCTTTCAGTTACCGATTGTTATTAACCGATTTGTTATTTAAACATAAACATGTTTTTTTTTAATTAAAACTAGCAATCAAAAATCAACACGCATTCTTATTGAACACTTCCTATTCAATTCACAAAGTATTTTATTTGTTTATATAAGAAAAGTATATACAAAACTAAATGGAAACACAAAGTAGGCAAATGTAATTAAAATGCTGGAGGCGGGCAGCCCTATCACATGTTTACGTTTAGGCATTTAATTGAAGGTTACGGCCGAGATACATTACTGAATAGATGACTATACTGTGCTGTAGCTATCACACGTTTAGCTTTTTTCTTTCATACCTTATATACAGTGGCGTAGCAAGGGGGGGGAGGAGTGGACCGCCCCGGGCGCCACTATTAGAAGGGCGGCAAAATTGGAAGAAAAATATTTTGTGCGGACACTTTTTTATTTGGGGTGAGTTACGGTCGGCGCACTCCTTGCACCACTCCGTCCAGGGCGCCATAGGGGATACGACTGTGGCGACATGAGGCGCAGGTAGTCGCGCCTACGCCGCCCCAGTCACCGGTGGCGGTTCGCGTCGTCGAGGAGACGCTCCTCGCGCACGCGCTCCGCCGCCCCCTTCCGCGAGACTACTGCCTCGCAAAGGCTCAGACCGCATCTCAGTTCACCCAGCACCGAACACAAACTCACAAACCTCGAGCGTGTGCTGCGCCGTGTCCTCGTCGCAATCGCAGTGGTGGCAGGACGGTGTACGCTCCCTCCTAACGACCGTGTACAGGTATTTGGCGATGCATCCCTGCCCCGTCAAAACCTGCACCAGTGGGAAGGAGAGCACCCCGTGCCGTCATTTTAACCACTACATCAACACCGGCTGGAAGGCCTCCATGGTCCGCACACCGAACCGAGGCCTCTCCAGCCGGACTGCCCAACGGGTAATGACGTCTCAGCGGGTGTCGACGCGCCAGGCGCTGAGCTCCCTCAAAGAGATCACACCGCCCTCCACTCGCACCCTCGACACCCGCCGATACAAACCGGCGAGCATTTCCGCCTTCAGGTCCCACGGGGGAGTCCCGGCCAACAGGCACGCTGCCTCCGTCGACACCGTGCGGTATCCATGGATGGCCCTGGCCACCATGGCCCTTGGTGGTCGCCACAGTAGAGCCCTGAGGCGGACGATCAGCTACTCCGCCCACACCGGCGCGCCATACAGGGCCATCGACCAGATGACCCTCGCGTACAGCCGTCGACACGTAGTGCTCGGTCCGCCCACGTTCGGCATATGCCACGATAAGGCGGACGCCGCGCCGATGAGCCGTAGAGCAAGCCTGCGGAAATGCTCTCGGAACCATCAATGCCTGTCGAACACCAGGCCCAAATACTTCATATGCACCCGGATGCTGATATCAACCGAATTGGCGGTGATCGAGACGTCGATGGGAGGGTCCATGCGGGGCCTTTGGAACAGGATGGCCTCCATCTTGTCCAGGGCTACCCTCAACCCCAACGCCCCGATCCGTCTGACGATCTCTTTGGTGCCTAGAGTCGCTAGGCTTGCCGCCTCCTCTAGCGTCCCACCGCGGGCTGTGACGAGCCCGCCAAATCACGCCCAACCCGGGCGGGAGGCTCCCCCTCCAACGCCCAATCGTACCCGATGTTACACAGGGTGGGTCCAAGGACCGAATAAATGATTTCGCTGCGCGTAAGTCGCGGAAAGTAGAGGTTTAGACTGTTTAGACTTTATTAAACATTAATTTTATAGTGTAAATTATTGTGGTCGGCCCAACAACGAAGGCGACGTGCTCGTGGGTGGGTTGCGGGTGTGCCTGCTTACGCCCCTCTGTCGCCCCGGACGGAGTGGGGTGAGGAGCGCGACGACCGCAACCCACCCAAAAAAAAAATAGTGTAAATTATTAAAGTTTTAACACAGTCATGTTACTTACACGTGTACTTACATAGTTTTGAAATAAATATTTTTCACTCAATTCTTTCATTTCGTTACGTTTTTTCTTGCCAACACCAACAATTATTATTTTTACGATGTCAAAAGGGCGGCAAATTATAACTCCGCCCCGGGCGACAGTGACACACGCTACGCCACTGCTTATATACAATCTTTTTTGCTTTCTTCAGCCTTTCATTGGTTTCTTTCCGTCATTCCGTAAATGTATTATTCTTTTCTTTCAGGATTTTTTGTACATCTTAACTTCACTACCATGTATTAACTTGTACCCTACCAATTATAATTCCCTCTTTCATTTCTTCTAGCTATTACATACTTTAGCTGTATTCCTTATACAACTTGCCATTTTATTCACAGATCATTCATACTACCTATCATAAAGTGTATAATTCAAACGAAATTATAAAGATATAAATAAAATTAACAATTTAGAAAATTAATGCCACTACTATCTAGAGTCCTAGAGTGTATACCATTTACTCTTTCTCAAGTCCATACTTGAATAAAATTATATTCTGGAGTTTATTTTGATACGGTCGTTGGTTTCATATGAGGCTCACGTTCCGATCCGGTGGTATTTTATTGAATTAATTTAATAGTATTAAAATTGTCAACATGTAAGTGTCCTCGCGGGGTTTGCACATAGTAAATGATTTGAATTTATATTCGAATATTGAAATTAATTCAATCGAGTCACTTGACCGAAACGTGTCTTGAGTCGCAACACTCGGTACCTAATTTGGTATCTGTGACAGTTATAGAGAATTTTTTTTTCTCGGAGTCGTCGCTCAGGACGCCTGGCACATGTGAAACATTAAAATGATTTTGTAAAAGTATATATGCATAAAAGAACAGATTACGACAGGAACTAACATGGTATAAAGTATTAATAAAATATTCAAATTTTTTTTCCAGAAAATTATAATTAGTATTCGCTATAGGTATGTGTTTAGGTTAATAATTCATTTTGAGCTCACTAGATGGCGGTGTACAAAATTCTAAAACCGGTTATGGTATCGTTACGCAAATGTACATATTGAAACGTGGCGTTAACGCCACGCCAACAATCAGGGTCACTCTCGCCTATAGGTGTTTCACATCAAAAATCGCAATGGCTATTTCTTTTTTTTTTTTTTTTTTTTTAATGGCAATCTGCCGACATTCCCCATCAGCAACTTTTGCCAGTGTCGTGTACTGCAATGGCTATTTCACAAAAGTGATTATACACAAATGTCAGTTCTAGCGTGATATCTGTGAAAGTCATATTCTAGTATAATCTATGGGAGGGGCTATTAATACAAAAAAGGCGGAATGAATGAATAATTATTATTCTCATACCAAGTCGTATCAATAAAAAAGAGCGTGCGTACAAAATACTCATGTCAGAAGTGAAACTTCTTCGATGTCACGTGTTTTTTGTCAATAAAAAAAAACATGAAAATAAAAAATATTGGACGCTACTCGTTGTTAACGCACTGACCTGTAATAGGTATGCTACGCGCATGCTTTCAAGTGCCAGGCATTTGCTCTCACTCTGTCTCTTTCTATTCACGTAGCGTTGAATGTTTAACGCAACCTTGTTGGCAGTCACATTAGAAGTTTCACTTCAAAAATAATGAAATTACGATAGGAATATTCTTTAAGATTGCAATGATTTAATAACTTGTGCTAAACACTATCCATTTGATTAAATCCTTCAAATTAGCTTTATTTCACATGTTATATTTTCATAGAAAGTAAAAGCGACTCGATTATCTGTATTAGATATCTGTAATGATCAGTATACACGATAACGATATATCGTAGCGATTCGACTGCGCAGACCGTTTGTGCAGTTTTATCGATAGTGTGTACGAAAATTGTCTCAGATTTTTCTAGTTGGCGCAAACGATTGCGGCAGTTTCAAAAGCTATTCGATAAATCGTTGTCGATCGTGTTTGCACAGTTTTGTCGTAGTGTGTGAACGGAAGTCGTAGCAATCCTTCAGTTCGTTCACATCACAATGCTTGCTGTAGGCGCAAGTCAACATGTCGCAAGATGATAATAATAATAGCGGTGTTCGTGAGTTATTGGAAGAGTTCATACAGAGTTATAAAAATGAATTTTGCTTGTGGAATAAGAAAAGTAAAGACTATCACAACCACAACAAGAAAAATGCTGCTTACGATAGGCTAATTCATATGTACAAACCTATTGTTTCTAATACCAATAGGGAGACTTTAGTAAAAAAAAAAGAGTCTGTTGACAAAGTAAGCATGGGAGAAGTGAAGTTCCTTTATCTCATTCTGTCGCCGGCTGAATCCTATATATTTACATGATTGTCCCTATGGATTCGCTTTTTCGTTTCGTCAAGTTTGAAATCACAACGATTCTAAAGAAGTTTCACTTCAAAAATCAATAAATTCACATGACAGTAGGACTTCCTTTTAAGAAGCCAGTTTCTACACCACATACTATGTGATTTTCTTTGCTTTTTACATAAAATAAGCAACGCCAGTGCGTCATCGTCTTCCATCATGGATGAATTGATTCACATCTGAATTTCTGCTGCAAACTGACGATCGACGCAGATATCGTAGACGTGTATACGCTCTATGGACGTTCGATTAACTGCACAAGCCGTCTGCGCAGTCGAATCGCTACGATATATCATTGTCGTGTATACCTATCTTAACTCGTGGTTACTATTTTGACTTAAAAGGTTTTTGACTTAATTTAATTATAGTCTGTGCTTACCCGTGTCAAAACAGCTGCGACGGCCCGACGGCCGTCACTGTCGTCAGTTTTCCACATCACACATGTGTTCAAAATATGTAATAATTTTAAATATTTGCTTATAAAAATGGGTAAAGTAAAAAAATTAAAACCCTCGCAGGTAGCGAAAAATGTAGCATTAGCGGATCAAATAGAAGCAGTGAATTCAGTTAGAAATAAAAACAGAATAAAGGACAGAAATAGACATGATGATGATGAAGAGGTAAATTGACTCAATTAATATATACAATTTGGTGTTCTCTCATGTTTATTTTTACTTTCAATAAGTATTTTACTTGTAGTAGTTAAATTTACGAAATAATTTTATATCCCGTGTTAAGCATAACCTCCGAAAAATATTTGGTACGAGCAGCGCCCTGTTTTTTGTTTTACTCGCATAGTTCCCCTTTCCGTGGGAATATCGAGATAAATTATAGCGTGTTATTATATTAATTATATGTGTTATTCTGATATGTAAGCTATAATATTGTGAAGTTTCATCATTATCTATTCAGTAGTTTTTGCGTGAAAGAGCAACAAACATCTTCACTCGCATACTCACAAACTTTCGCGTTTATAATATTAGTAGGATTTGTCTAAATTACCTACTGTAGTTTAAACCTCATATTCTTTTAAATGGGTAATACAAGTTATAGAAAATATTTTTATTTCCAAGTTCCTAAAGTATGTGCTTTTTAAATTTAACGTTGACATTCTAGTTTGTTAATGCAAATCTATCGAAAAAAATCTTGAAAGCAGCTAGAAAGCAGCAAGCTGAGCTTGATGATGATGAAGCAGGACCCTCTCCAGCAAAACATGTAGCTCTGCTTCCAACAGGGATCAAAGGTACAGTTATTATTTAGATATATTTTTTTAAGAAATTCTGCATGTGATAGGTTAAGAATATAATTTTTGGCCACCCCTTGCTAGCTGTGGAAGTCCTGACATGCTAAGACCAGAAAAATGGTCAAAGATGACAAAAGGATGCTGCTCTATGCTGGAGAACTTACAACATCAACTGTGAACCTGTGAAATAAGTAGATTATGGCAGTATTTCTCTTTGAGGTAACCTTTGTCCAACAGTGGAGTTTGATAATTGGATGGATGTATATTTTTTTAATTATTGCTGAAGGATTCCATGTTGTTATATTAGTAACTCAGTAAAAACCCACAGTTCGACCTGTGAAGTTCCAGTGGGAAAATGGAAATAAAATATAGCTTATATTACTCCCTGATAATGTAGCTTTGGTGAAAGAATTTTTAAATCGTTTAGTGAATAGTAGAATTGTTTAGTGATTTAAGTCTGAAAGTGTTACAAACCAACTTACTTTTATAATATTAGTTAAGATATATCTTTATTCCATGGCAATATAACTTAGACATTTTGGAATATTTTCTAATGTAGGTACGTAGTAATACATTTAATAAATTGAAAATTTATTATGCTTGTATTTGATAAGTCAAATTGGCTTTTATAAAGAAAAGATAATTTAAAATGTCTTACCTAAGAGGGTGAAATTGCATATACATTTGTGCCTCAAGATAACATTTTCACATTTGCTACATATGAGTTCTGAAATTTTGTAAAATCAACCAGTTTGTAAAGTCAACCAATTTAAGGTGAAACTTTTCACCTCAAAATTTTTGGTGTGTTTATTGCATGTTTGCATTACATTACAATTTTGTGCTCCGCAGAGCAATCATGGCAAGTATGGCGGTTTCAATAGCTCCAAATGCTCTCATCAGCTAGCCAAGTAAATCACATATTAATGTATTTGATTCACTTGGCTTCTATAAAGTATGGACCAATTCCTAGGTGCAAGTAGATAATGTCTGGCTTGCTTTCTTAAATTGAGTATTTGAATAATATATATTTGTTTCTAGGTACTGATTCAGATGTTGAAGATGATGCAGGCTCAGATAGTGACGACCTAGACGCGGACACATATTATGATAATATAGAAATAAACGAAGAGGATGAGGCAGCCCTTAGGATGTTTATGTCAGCAAAATCAGAGAGAACTCGCACTTTGGCTGATATTATAAAAGATAAAATTACAGACAAACACACGGAATTGCAGACACAGTTTTCAGATGTAGAAACCTTAAAATTACAAAACATTGACCCAAGGTAAATCGACAATCATCATCATCATTTCAGCGCATATACGTCTCACTGTTGGGCTTGAGCCTCCTCCACAATAGGAGGAAAATTGACCTTACTATATCATGCTGGTCAGACAGGTTATATGGTTTTATTTCAAGTTTTCCTTCTCTTGCATAGTTATTATTTGCGTATTATATCCCTTAGTCATCTTTTACGACATCCACAGACAGGATAGGGAGTGGTGATTTGTATTCTTATTCCATCACCACACGGATGACAATAGACAATGAATTGTGCCATTTTAAAATAAAATTGCTTTAGTATTGTTTTTATCATAAACTTTTAGCCACCACATTGTGACAACTTACTACTGGTCAGGTAAATGTGTGTGTTCACTTATTTGTATGGTAAAAATGAGTACCATACAAATAAGTGTTTAGTTATTGTAATTCTATGTAGAAAATAGAAATTAATGTAAGACATTGTATACAATTGCTACTATTGGTGCCATCCAGACAATGTAGTTGTGACTAGTCCGTGTAACAGATACACTGACTATTATTCATTATACCTTTATAAATTCTAACTTATTTGTAGTATATAGATACCAATTGCAATTATCGTTACAGAATCAAAACTATGTATGAAGGCGTTAGGGATGTTTTACAAAAATACAGATCGGGCAAACTGCCTAAAGCATTCAAAATGGTACCACACTTACAGAACTGGGAACAAATATTGTATATTACAGAACCCACTGCTTGGTCTGCTGCTGCCATGTATCAGGTATTTTAGTTTTGCTTTGTATGCTGTGGACATGTACAAACAACATCTTCAAACATTGATAATGAGAATTTTGGGCCACCTAGCTGATAATATTCCAAAATTTGAGCAAGTCATTGGTTGACTGGCATTAAATGACTTGTAAGAATTTTGGAATGTTACCAGGTACTGTTATCATAACAATCACGGTTCATTAGTTGAACTTTAGACTTAGCTCACAACAGATTTCTCTAAAATATTTATTATTATGTTATATTCTGCCTATGTTTGTACGCCTCAAGAGATCATTTTCATATCTGCAGCAGAATCAATCAATTATAATTGTTCTTAAGGTGTTAAAAATTGTTGAAAAAATATATAAACAAAAAAGATTTTGTCTTAAGCATTGCATGTCTGCTAATGCAATATTTTCTTATTTTATTATATAAAATTGTATGCTACTCCTGCGTTAATTAACTTTGTTCAATTGCATAGTTAGTAAATATAATAATAGTATTGTTCCTTGGAAGATATCTGTGAAACTCGGAGATATAATATAATAATAATATACTTCTTGATTCAGTATTTTCTTTATCTTAGACACAGTTGAAAACAATATTATAATAGTTAATGCAGTACATTTAATAAGGCTCTGATGATGAAATGAAATTGCATTCATGTTTATTATGTCTCTATTATACATGCCATAATAGTTTGATAATGACCATTAGGTAGAATATTTGATATCCTTTTATTCACAGGCCACCAGAATATTTGCATCAAATTTAAAAGAGAAAATGGCTCAACGGTTTTATAATCTGGTATTGCTTCCTCGTGTTAGAGATGACTTGGCAGAATATAAAAGATTAAATTTTCATCTATATCAAGCATTACGAAAATCACTTTTTAAGCCCGGTGCCTTTATGAAGGGTATATTACTGCCTTTGTTAGAGGTAAATAACTTTTATATAGTAGTCAAAATTTAAGTAATACAACAAATTAATAGTCATTAACTATATTGCCTAACCCAGGACCATCCGTTACTCTAGCCTATTAGTACTAAAAACGGTAACTGTTTTTGGAGGCTGGGTTGTGGGGCGTCGTAAAAAATAGCAGTCATAGTACAAATAAATTTGGAAAGCCTTGGCCCAATCTAATCTTGGAAGAATAGTGTCTTCAACCACTTTCACATCGGGATTTGGGTTTTTAAAAAAGGAAGTCTCAGGATGGTAGTTTTTATCAGCATTGGTACCTTTAAACTGGTCCAGACACATTTTGTGAGATTTGAAACAATTGTAATGATAATGACACATTTAACTAAGACATTAAATTTATGATGTTTTTTAGTCAGGTGATTGCACTTTACGTGAAGCCATAATAGTTGGCTCAGTACTTGCCCGCAACTCAGTGCCTGTACTGCATTCAAGTGCCGCTATATTAAAAATTGCCGAAATGGATTACACTGGAGCAAATTCTATATTTTTAAGGATATTATTTGACAAAAAGTATGCTCTGCCATATAGAGTGGTAGATTCTGTGGTGTTCCACTTTATAAGGTAAATATAATCTTATAAGTGTTCTTATATCATCTAATCTTACATCAAGCTACCACTATACTATTACTTAGGGTTGACGCAATATGTACCACTCTTCTATTGTACATATTGCAAAAGTTATTGGCAATAGCTTTATGACCAGCCGCCTTCCTGACACCAACCCTCCTTTGTAATGTAGTTATTGACCAGATGGAGTTGGTTCATGGTGATTTCAAACTCTTATTCATCTTTCACAACACCCACAATGTAGAGGTCATTAGTATTTATAGTTGTTACCACATAGGACTTGTAAGTTAATCATCATCTCACTATTGAGCTCAGGTCTCCTCCATAATGAGAGGGAAATTGACCTAGTATACCATGATAATCAGACATGTTGCTATAGGGTTTTATGTCGAGTTTTCCTTCTCCTGCATAACATTGCTTCAAGCATTATCTACATAAAATATCCCTTGATCCTCATTTACGACATGAACGGGTGAGATAGAGAGCAGTCAATTGTATTCTTACTCTGTCACCATATGGTATATGCAAGTTAATATCAATCGTTATTTATATTAGTATACATTAATTTTAAATGACATATACAACTATATTTTATCTACAACAATAAAAAAGTAAAATTTTAATAAAGTAATACCCCGCTTTACGCGACCCCGTTATGCGCGGTTTCGCTTTTACGCGAATTTCAAATTTCGCCTTAAAATGTCTGGAATTACGCGAATTCAGACCATGACTGCGTTATGAGCACACATATTCATAGATAAGCATGAATATCTATGTACAAGGTGGGCCAAAAGAAGTCATCCGAGGTTGCTTAGCTTTCATTTTTTTCTAAATGAAAAACTTCGATTTTGTTTTTTGATTATGTTTATTTGAACCTTTAGAATTTTATTGGTCAAGTCGAGAAGATAATATCGGCCAAATGGGCGCCGCCACAATTGATTGCTATACGGGCTCGTTTTATGGCATTTTTCATCACTTCGGGCGACAGATTCTCGCACTCGTGTCGAATGTTATCTTTGAGGGCTTCCAGGGCCGAGACCTTGTTCACGTAAACACGGGACTTCAAAAAACCCCACAAAGAAAAGTCTGGAACGGTTAAATCGGGCGATCTCACGGGCCAGTGCAAATCGCCAAAACGAGAGATGAGGCGACCCGGGAACGCCGCCTTCAGAATATCGGTTATGGCTCGTGCAGTGTGTGCCGTTGCTCCGTCCTGTTGGAACCACATGTCCTCCAGTTCTAATTCGTTCAATTGCGGCAGGAAAAACTCGGTTAACATGGCCCTATAGCGCGCACCGTCCACTGTTGTCGTTTGACCAGCGGCGTTCTCGAAAAAAATGGCCCGATGACTCCTCCAGCGTGAACAGCGCACCATGCAGTCACTTTGAGCGGGTGTAATGGCTCCTCGTGCATCACTCGTGGATTTTCGGTGCCCCAGAAGTGATAGTTTTACTTGCTCACGTACCCGCTGAGGTGGAAATGAGCCTCATCGCTCATTATGATTTTGGTCGAAAAATCGTCCACTGCGTCCTCGAGATTGAGGATGGCTTGGGCGTAGGTTACACTCGTTTGGCGGTCGACAGGCAGCAGCTGAGCGGCGGACTGGACTTTATACGGAAACATACGCAGGTCTTTGACCAAAATTCGCCTTAGGGACGACCGGCTGATGGATAATTGTGAGGCACGGCGTCTGGTCGATGTTTCTGGCGACAGCTCGACAACAGCGGCGATATTCTTGGTAGAACAGGCGCTCCGGGGCCGGCCACTCTGTGGTCCCATACTCTTCAAGATTGGTGGCCAAACGGCGCAGTGTTTGCGCAGTCGGTGCGGGATGACCGGGGAATCAGCGACGGAATTCGTGCTGCGCCAACACCACAGACGAATTGTTACGCAAAAAAATAGACACGATTATGCCGCGTTCTTGGGGAGTGTATCGCTCCATGGCTTGTTCACTTGTATTCTACATCTGTCTAGTTCACCAAATGTCAAAACAGATTTGACATTGGCCGCCATTTGTAAAAATAAGAGCATCTTTCAATAGGGTGATTTTTTTGGCCCACCTTGTATATAACGTAGTCATCATCGTGTTTTGACCGTGTGTCAAACAAAAACAGCGTTGAGTGTTATGTACGTAGTTTAAAAGAACATAAAAGAAACGCTACCCAAAAGACAATAAGTAGATGTATTTTTCATAAAAAAAAAACATGTAATACTGCATAAAGTGTTTCTAGAATGAAAGTGATTGATTCAAATGATTTGTTTTTTTTTTGTATTGAATCATAAACCCCGATATATGCGAATTTCATTTAACGCGATTTTTTACGGGACATATCCCTCGCGTAAAGCAGGGTATTACTGTACTTCTTTAAACTTATTTACAGTATTAATTTGTTAAAATTAGATGTTTATTTATCCATCAGGTTTCAAAGTGATTCACGTATATTACCAGTACTATGGCACCAATCATTGCTAACATTTGTACAACGTTACAAGGCTGACATTTCTACAGAACAAAGAGATGCACTACTGGAATTACTAAGAAAGCAATCACATCCAACAATAACACACGAGGTACAGTGAATGCCGTTTACAATATCTACTATAGTAGTTTTGTATCATCTTGTGTTATCTCAACACTGATATCTCATACTTAGGCATAACTCTCCTTTGTAATAAATAAGGAAGTTGCTTACTAGATTGTCATAGAGCTGCAATTTCAGGATATTCTTCTTTTTTATTTATCTCTTAAGTGTTTTTACTGCCAATGTTTGTGGTATCTAGATCTTGTATTTCTCTCTTCAAACTGAATTACATTGTTCAATTTATTTTTTATTTTATGAGATGCAAATGCAATTATATAATAATAGGACAAAAATTTTAGCATATTAGATGGCTCTATGAGATTGAAATATATTATGAACCAATAACACCACTTAATTTTTGGCTCTCTAAATGTTTCTTCATCTCCATATTAAATTGACCACACTTTTTCGCACAGAATCACATTTCACATTTGATACCAAACTTGAGCAACACCTTGGCTTATTTTCGGAATTAAAGGGAATCTTCACACTTATGGACATTAATAATCAAGAATTTTCTTTTACAGATACGCAAAGAATTACAGGCGGCCAAGTGCAGAGACCTTGAAGTTAATGAATCAGCCACAATGGCTATGTTAGTTGAATAAATAATAAAATTCTTATTAGTCTCTTATTTTATTCACCTTAAAATAATATGCTCACTTAGAAATATGTAATTGCAATATACTTTTAAATTTTTATAAATATTTCTTATATATTACAAAATTATATCCTAATTATGTTATATTTAGCTTCAGAGGTCTATCAACTTGACTCGCTACAATATGAATAGGCGGTAAAACACAAGCCGAACAGTAACATTTTCTGCCTGATACATAATCGAATGATCCAATTCTGTTGTTGCATTTTCCACAGTGTAATTTGCCTTTAGTCCAATGTTCTTCTTCTACCTTATCCTTAATCCATGTTGGGGCTTTGTCTTCGTTAATGTATATAAATTTATTCAAGTCCCAACTTTCACAAGATTTTGGATCACATGTTAAGGATTGGTCTATCACACATGAGTTATCAAGCAGTATGTGACGGCATTTATGACACTTAAAAACATTAATAGAATTCATTTTAAAATAATACAAGTTTTTTTTTTTTTTTATATTATGGCGTTTACAGAATTTCGCCAATTACTCAATTTTGGAGGTTAATATTTGACTGTCAAGTGTCATTTTTTTTTTTTTTTGGTTCTGTTTGTCCATACGGACAGGCAAAGGGATCAAAGCCCATACAGCCAAGTCTGATACAATTTTTCATTATTTACTTCTTCATATTGTATAACTTATTTATAGTCATTGTCCGTCAGTAAGTCAAGTCGTTATCATTAATGAGGCGCTGAAAACCTAACTAGATGATTTCTCTGGGAATTCCGGTTGAATATGAAAATACACATAAACCACTCTTATATCACATTCACCACACTTCAGCACCTTAATTATATTATATTACATAAAATATCAGCAAAATTATTCAATATAACACTATAAAACACTAAAAAAATGAATATAATACAAGAGCTTAACATGACATCTCCAAATTCGCGCCGAAAAACCTGTCAAGTTTGTGTTAGGGCTGTTGATAAAATATCGATATGATTATTTAAAAATATCGATACTTATCACCGATATTCTTTTGGACGATAGTTCGATACTAAATAGTATCGAGAGTCGATATTTATTTGAATCATCATTTCAGCTTATCGCCGTCCACTGCTGGACGTAGGCCTCCCTCATGTTACGCAACAAAGTGCGGTTCTGTGCTGCCTGCATCCAACGATATAACAATACCGGGGTTCGATATATCGAAAAGAAATATCAATATCTCAATACTTTTTCACATGGTCACTTTTTAGCTTCGTTCTTTGCAAGCTTGCCGATATAGCTTATAATGAATTTCATGCCAGCATTTTACAGTAGATTTGAGTTTACGGGGATTTTGTAGAATAAATATTTTACAAGAAAAGATAAAACAACAAAATAATTCAAATAAATGACAACCCTCGAAACTTACTTTTTAGTATCGACATATCGTCCAAATAAAATATTAGTGACAGATGAGTATCGATATTTTTAAATAATTTCCAAATTTTATTCACAGTCCCAGTGTTTTGACATGCTGCTCGCACAGGTGAATTGCCTTCGGCCGCTCGTAGTAAAGGACTTGTCGTTACCAATTATTATATCCAATATGCGTGGTAGCGATAGGTGGTCATTGTCTTGTGAGGTAATTACATTGAGAAAAGAAGGGAAAATCCAAACAAAAGTCTATAGCAACCTGTTTGACCAGCGATCATGCTAAGCCAATTTCCCTCCCAGTTGAAGGTTGGTTGGTTGTGGAGGCCCCGCTCCAGCTCCAGCCCCGTATTGGGACGTATATGAGCTGTACAGATGATAATGCGTGAACCGCCTCTCAGGCCCGCCGCTGGCTGTTTCAGCGCCCGCGTGCAACACCGATTATGCCGCCCCTTTTTAACCGACTTCAAAAAAAGGAGGAGGTTCTGAATTCGTCGGAATCTTTTTTTTATGTATGTTCACCGATTACTCAAAGATGCCTGAACCGATTTGCAAAATTCTTTTTTGTTTGATAGGGTATACTTCCCAGGTGGTCTCATAGTCATCAGGTCATGATCTGATGATGGTATCCTTGAGAAATTGGTGGAATTCTTAAAATTTTATTACTTTACTGTTTGAAGTCGGTTTATTTTTGTTAAAAATTACAGATTATTTGGGTAGGCTATCTGTTAATCTGGGCACATCCCACTCAATCCGCCTGGCGTGATGGATGAGCGTCATGCGACTCCATTACATACCCCCTCCCCGTCGCCAGTGGGCTGAACGCAGTAGTAACGATTCCTTGATATCCATGGCCGGCTCAGTGGGTACCGTCCCACATACAGCACCCCTTTGGTGCTCCTTGATCGAGACTATGCCGCCTCCGACTTGCGTTTTCGATACCCGTCACTATAACTCAGCAAGCACCGGGCTTCCAGGCCCCACAAAGGAGTCCCGGCCAACAGTTACGCTGTCTCCGTGACCACCATATGGCCTTGACCACCATGGCTCACTGTGGATACCACAGGATAGCCCTAAAACGGACAGTCAGGGACCTCACCAAACACCGATGAGCCGTACAGGGCCACCGACCAGAAGACGCTCACGTACAGCAGTTGATACGCAGCACTGGGTCCGCCCAGGTTTGGCATGAACCAAGAGGGCGGTCGCTGCGTGAAACAGCTGCGGAGCAAGTCCGCGAAAATGATCCCGGAACCACCAATGCCCGTAGAGCACCAAACCCAACTATTATTTTATTATTATTAACCCAATTAATACTATTATTTCATGTGGGCCCGGATGCTGATGTTAACCGAATTGACAGTGATTAAGGTGCCGATTGGAGGACCCATACGGAGCCCGTGGTGCAAGAGAGCCTACGTCTTGTCCAGAGCCATCCTCAACTCCAGCGCCTCGATTCGCCTGACAATCTTCTTGGTGCTGACTTGCTAGACTTGCCACATCTTCCAGTGTCCTACCCCGGGCTATGACGAGCGTGTCATCGGCGTAACACATTACGCCCAGCCCGGGTAGGAGACTCCCTCTCAACGTTCAGTCTAGCCGATGTTCCACAGTGTGTGTCCGAGGATCGACCTCCTGTGGGACAACGCACGTTATGGGCGTTCGTATAACGGGAGTTCGTATAACGAGAGTTCGTATAATGGAGTTGAGGGTGGCCCTGGACAAGACGGAGGTCCCTTGTTCCACGGGCCCCGTATGGTTCCTGGTCGCTGGTCGCTAGAGTGGCCTTGGTACGGTGTCAGGACAGAGTACACTGGCCTGCCACCACTGCAATTGCGATAAAGAAACGGCGCAGCATACACTCGAAATCATACAATCATCGGTGCCGACCTGACGCTGCCAACCATCGCTAGGGATATGATCGGCAGCATCAGGAACTGAGCACAGTCGCCGCCTTCTGCGAGACAGTCATCTCGCGGAAGCAGGCGCGCGGGAGGAACGCCTACATGACGACACAATCCACCGCCGGAGACTCGGGCGGCGCAGGCACGAGTGTCTGCGCCTAATGCCGCCCTAGCTGAGACTGTGGGTGACTGGACCGGGGACGTGTCACGGTTGGGTCATGGGGCCGCGCACCGCCCGGGACTATCCCGCATTTCCTGCCGACTGACGTCTTTGTCGAGATAGACGGCCAACCGCGGGCTGCGGTAACCTACGTACAACTGGCTCTCCCGCTCCGCGTTGCGATGATACCGCCGGCTGCAGATGTAGCCTGTAGGATCTCCGAGCGCACGTGGTCTGAAGATGTACCAACTATCCGGAATACCAGGAGACCACCTTGCTCAAAGGGAGACACGACCTCACGGGACATGACCGACTCGCAAATTTGCTTTAACGCACAGCAAATGCGGCTAGCCTTGGTGTCCAACTCGTCCTGACGCCGCCTGTCTGCCTGGGGCGTTGAGAACAGCCATGAGTGAACGATAGCTGCCTCCAACAATAGGTCCTGATCTATTCACCCAAAGCCCAGCGCGAAAATGCGACATCTGCGTCCGCTGTGTAATCCCTGCTGAGCTGTCGAAGGATCCGGAAGGCCCTGTGACGACTCAGCAGTGCTGCCGTCCCCGTCTTGCGACGGTTCTGCGGTAGAAGTGTTGCCGCCTTCGTCGTTGGGAGGAACGACAGCAGCCTCTAGTGCTTGCCGTTCTGATACTCATCTCCGCGCAGCGCGTTCTGTTTTACACTGACGGAAGATTGGAGTATAATCACACAAGTTTAAATATCAATAATTCTGCTGAAACTATTTACAAAAAAAAATTATCAAAAGAACTATTAACAAAATAATTGCAATTCATTATGCCATTTGTTATGGTTTATCCACCATAATGCTCTTCGAATATGTACAAGTACCCAAGTACAGGTACCTAACTTACCCACTATACCTATCCTCAGAGGGCATTGCCGTACTAGTCCTGCTTTTCAATGGGGTGATACTTGGGGTGCAACCCAGCGAGGGCATATAGTTCAACCTGCTCACAGACGAACGTTTGATATTGCATCTTAAATTTCACGGATGCCAATTGATGGCGGTTTCAACGCCAATCGGTCGGCTATTTCCATGCAATGAAATTTATTATAATTATGGTAGGGTGAATATTAGGACATGAATTATGTGATGGGTCACTCGATATGCCGCCCCCCCTGGACGTTATTATACTTATAGTAGGATGAATATTATGACATGAATTACGTGTTGAGTCGCTCAATTTGCCGCCCCCCTGGACGTTATTATATTTATAGTAGGATGAATATTATGAAATGAATTATGTAATGGGTCGCTCGATATGCCCAATGGACGTTATTATACTTATAGTAGGATGAATATTATGATATGAGTTACATGTTGAGTCGCTCGATATGCCGCCCCCCTAGACGTTATTATACGTATAGTAGCATGAATATTATGACATGAATTATGTGATGGGTAGCTCTATACGCCGACCCAACCCAGATGTGACTTGTCGTCAGTGGTCGGCCCGACGGAATACCCTTTCGGGTAACGTCACCTCTCGACGTCCTGGGACGTCGGTCGCCGTCGCGCGGTCAGCCTCTCTGCGGGTGACGGACAATTCCCCGGTCCGATCACCCGCGGCCTCGGCTAGGGCGGCATTAGGCGCAGATACTCGCGGCATTAGGCGCAGATACTCGCGCCTACGCCGCCCGAGTCGCCAGCGGCGGAACGTGTCGCCGAATAGGAGCTCATATTATATCCCTTAGTTGTCTTTTACATTTCACCACCCCCCGCTCTTGTTCTCGTGGGTGTTACACTGGCAAGAGCGGGGGTGGTGGATTGTATCCTTACTCCGTCACCACACGGTGACGGAGTAAGAATACAATAGTTACTATGCGTTCCAAATGAGAATAGGATCGACTTTTCGCCGTATTGTGACGTCAAAGTTGTCAATTCGAACCAGTTAGGTAGGGTCAGCAAAACAAGTTTTTTAAATATAATTTATTTACGAATCATGAACATAGTTTCATAATTAAAATTGAGCTCTTCACTTTCTATATCGATATTCTTAAATCGGAGTTCGACATATCGAAAAAATAAATCGATATTTCTTTCCACAACCACTCTTTCTAACTTCGTTCCTTGCGGGGTTCCCATGATAAGCTGGAGGTAGTGATAACTTATCAATGTCATACCAGCATTTTTCCTAAAATACCAATATTTGCGGGATGCCCGTGATGACCTTTTTTTTAGCCTACGCCACTTAGTATAAATAATGTACAGTAGATTAAGTTTACGGTCATTTTGTAGAATATTATTTACCAAAAAAATATTACTAATAAGTATCGATAAACAAGTAGTAATAAGTACCCCAAAAAAATATTAGTAATTAGTATCGATATTTTTAAGTAATTATATTGATACTATTAACCCGCCCTCACTTCGTTTTCAGTCGCCTCAACCGCATAGTTCCCGTTCCCGTGGGAATACCGGGATAAAATATAGCCTATGTTACTCTCTGATATCATAGCTTTCCATTGGTGAAAGAATTTTTAAATTGGTTTGGTAGTTTAAGCGTAACAAACAAACTTACTTCTGCATCTATAATATTAGTAAGGATACCGATATTTTATTAACGGTCCTAATTTATACTTTCCATATCTCCATGGCGATAAATGCGAGAAACTAAAAAAAATAAAAATTATACGAATTATTTCAACAAATTTATTGACATAAATTATATTATTAGTAACTAACTTTATAAATACAACTGAAACTAACAGCACAAATACATTATTGTAACATTAATGTGCAAAGTAACAATTGTTGTAGCATCTAATACACAAAATACAGCTAGACTATTTTAAAAAATAGGCAAATTAAACTAGTTATATATACTTTAAAATATAAGATAATTTTTTATGTTGAATTTAATTTTATTGTTCAGTAAAATGGAAGACTATTGCTAAAAAAAACAAAAGCAAAGCATGGCCTCATATGTATTAGGTATATAATAATCTATAAATGGTAAAAACTGTTTAGCTATATTTATTATATTCAATCAGATCAATCAAGTAATAACAATGTCAGTGATGAGGCCAGCAGCAATTGTGGTACCAGCAACACGTAACATGACTCGACCAAGCTCCTTGACATCTTTGTACTGCTCTACACAAATTGGTCGACACACTTCAATCTCAACAACAGCTACACAGTTGGTGCCTAAGCAACGGGGCTTTTTCTTCAAAACCTCTCCAGTACTTTTATTTAACATTGCTTTCAACTTCACTATATTTGCAGACTCTACTAATGACTGATGATGAATAAGGACAGGAAAACCTTTTGTAATTGGAACCTTAATGTTAAACACCACAATTCTTGCTTCAAATCTTGTGGTTACAGGAACCTGATGTACAGGATCACTAAGAACATACCCCACTGAGACATTCTGCATATCTACTCCCGATAGAGTGACACTAACTTGATCACCAGCAAAGGCAAAATTAGTTGACATGTCATTAATACTTAATCCTCTAACTTCAGCCATTTCTTTTGTTGGACACACTAATATTTTATCACCTTTTCTAATCATACCATTTTCAATGCGCCCCATCACACAGAATCCTGAACCTGTACCTTTGTACACATCACTGATAGATAGCCGTAATGGTTTTGATACAGGTCTTTCTGGAACATTAAACTTATCTATAACATCTAAAAGGCAAGGTCCATTATACCATTTGACTAATTCTATCTCAGTCGGTGGTTTCACTAGATTTTCACCGGTTAACCCTGAGCATGGTACATATGTAACATCAGAGTCTTTAAAACCAGCTTGTTTGAGAAATACTTTCAGTTTTTTTGTAATCTCAGTGAATCGTTCCTGTGACCAATAGGTTGTATCTAACTTGTTAACAGCTACTGCAAGTTGGCTTACTCCCAATGACCTTACAAGGAGAGCATGTTCTCTAGTCTGGCCACCAAGATCAAAACCTGACTCAAATTCGCCTCGAGTAGCATCAACTACAAGCAATGCAACATCTGCCTGGCCAGCACCAGTTATCATATTAGGTATAAAGTCTGCATGACCAGGTGCATCAAGAATGATAACTCTTTTAGTTTTTGTTGCAAACTGAGCTCTGCCCACATCCATGGTGATACCTCTCACTCTCTCCTCTCCAGTTTCATCTAACACCCATGCATACATGAAACTTTGTTTACCAATCTTCTTACTCTCTTGCTCATATTTGTGTAATGTTTTTTGACTCACTTCACCTAGGTCACACAATAGTCGTCCCATAAGAGTAGATTTGCCAGCATCAACATGTCCAATAACAATAACATACAGATGGTCTTTTTCAGAACCTCTTTCATTAGTGTACTGGGTGTTAGCATCGAGTTTGTTTTCCTTTATTTTCTGTGTTAATTTCACTTCTTCGCCTTGTTCAGACTTTGACAACCTTTCTGTACAAGGAGATTGATCTCTTGGAGTCTGAGGGCGACTACCAGAGCCACCATCTTGACCAATTTTGAATCCTTTTACAATTCCTAAATTCTTTTGGTCTAAATTAGTTGCAATTACTTTTGTAGTTTTATCTGTAGTTGTAATAACAGGAGCTTTTACTATATCTATAACAACAACTGGTGGTGGTTTCACGGGATCGGATTTGATGACTACATCGGTTTTATTATTGCTGTTAAGTATATCATCAAGAGACTTGTCACAGTTAAAGTTATGTTTCAAAACAGTTTGTATAAGAATATTTTCTGAAACCGTATCACCTATAACATTTCTAAGTTCATCTAAACACGACATTAGTTTTGCTTCGTCTTCTTCACTTAGACTAAGGCTACGCAAGTCCATGGATTCACGCCTATCAAGAATAGGCTGACTTGACTCTGCTATACTTTCTTCATTTTCTTCTTGTATGTCACTATGCATGAAGTGCGATATTGCTTGCTGGTTACGGCTTCTGTCATATATCCACTGCGAAGTATCACTGGTAGATAAATAACTTTCATCTTCCACTGAATGTCCGTAAATATCGTCATAGTCATAGTCATCGGAGAAGGTCCTATTTCTCACATCACGATGGCGTGCCATTTTAGTATTAAACTTACTCTTTATCAGAAAACATATTGTAAATTACAAATCCGCAAAATTCCACGTACAACTATTCCACGATACATCAATATTTCCACTCCGTCAAATTGACAATCACAGACTAATAGAATAGGAGACTATGACAAAACACAATTATAAATAGGGAGAGATACAAAACTAAAAAAAAAACTATTTTAAGAAAATAGTGCTATCTCTCGTTATATCCCAGTTATTAATTATATTTCAGTTCGTGAACGTGAAGTTATATTAAATTGCAACTAGCAAGTTGTAGGGTATTTTTAAAGCTCTAAAAGGTATTCGCATATCGTATTTAAATCATCATCATCATTCTGCTCTTACCTAATTACTTGGAGCCGAAGTAGTGTGTACGATGGATCAGGACTTACATTGTACATGCTGTCAAAGTTATTGACAATATTTTATGATCGGCCGGCTGTCAAACCTTGGGAACATAATAATTGACCAGATTGCATCAGACGAAGTTGGCTCAGGTCGATGTAAAACTCTTAGTTGTCTTTTAAGGCACCCACGAGTTATGTAAGGTTTAAAGTAATAAACTTAAGGTAACTAAGGTTAAGCCTAGAAGGCTAGAATCAGTATATAATAAGGCTAGAATCAATAGATAGTAAGGTAGAGAGTCAACCATGATATATTTAAACATTTATTGATGTGAAACATCTATAAAAGGCGAGGGAGAGGCAAGGGAAACCTGATCGTCGGCGTGGTGTAAAGCAACGCATGCCGTGGCGAGTCCTCGCCACGCTCTATAATTCCAACCAATTGTCACAGTAATATCGTCAGAGGTATCGAATATAACTATTATATTACAGAAATCATTGATTAAAAGAATTGAGTTGTCACAATTTGAAATATTTTTGAAATTTTAATTCTTGCATTTAATGAAAATAAATGTTTATTGAATAAAAATCATAGTTTTCTGGACAAAATCATAATATTTTATTTATACATTATGCTATATTAGTTGCTGTCGTAATCTGTTCCTTTATGCATATATACTTGTACAAAATAATTTCGATGTTTCACATCCGCCAGGCATTCTGAGCAATGGCTCACTATTATTTATTAAACAGTTTCTTAATTTAATAATATTCATTTATAATAAATATTCATGTAGCTACTTCCGCATGTAATTTAATGAGATAATCCGTTAATAACAATATGTTTTAATATAACGTTATACGTACACCTATAAAGATCAAAAGCAATATATTACCATCCTCTATTTAGCCCGTGAGTATTGTAAAAGATGACTAAGAAGTAAAAATATTTAAAAAATATGGTGTAAAAAAATACAATTACAATAATATGCATGACATGCTTAAAGCTTATAATTTGACAGAGACGGAAATGGGGGCGGTGGTAGTTCGAATACGTGCTAAAACCACCACTCTTGGGTGATGTAACTGGCCGGGTGCTGGCCTTAGTCCTTGAACACCTGGGACCACTCCTCAGGGGACTGTACGCTTGTTTAGCGTCTGGACAGTGCCCTAGGTGTGGGATGGAGGAGTTAGACATTTATAACACGTGAAAAAGCACATATTAAAAAAAAATGGAGCCGTCGCTTAGGACGCCTGGCAGATATGAAACATCGAAATTATTTTGTACAAGTATATAGATAAAAGAACAGATTACGACAGGAACTATTTTTTTTTCTAGAAAAAGATAATTATTTTTCAAAAATGATCTATAGGTGTTTCACATTAAAAAAACTAATTTTATTGGGTGCAGTGTTGTACCTATTATTTTACTCTAGTGTGGTTGTGTCGACAACCGCAGAGCCTTGGTTGCACTGAATTTAAATTTGAACCACGCATGACTATGCGTTTTTCAAATTATTTACCTGCCAGTTTTAATAAGCTGTTAATCTAAAATCCAAAAACACGTCTTACTTATCTGGTCAAGTAACTTATCTGGTACAAGAGGCTTTTCGAGTTTTTTTTTAAAGAGTTATTGGTATTTTATACACCTTATACTAATATATTTGACCATACGACATAGTCAAGTTTAGTTATGTTCAGTAATCGCTTGCTAAGCTGCTGTTCCATTATTTAAGGATGCCCTCTACACTTATAATATTTCAGCAATCAGACGACGTTTTTGGGAATAATCACTAGGCGTCATTTGTCATTTAGTCCTAATCGTAATTCGTAAGTGTCAAATTAGTGTTGACAGCAGAAGTTGGTCTCTTTCGTATATTTATTTTAATCTGATTTATTCGTTTTGGTATACTTGTGTTACGCCTACTTTCGATTTATTGTTACAGTATTTTGTAAAATTTCCAGCTAATGAATAATTTAGTTGACACTCAACTTATCTGAATTATTTTATTAAAGGATATTTGATTTTAATATTACAAAACAAAGAGTTTGAGGCCCTGACCTAGCGTAATTTTGTGAAGATGAAGAAAAAAGTACGTTTTAAAACCACTATGTATATTCAAATGTTATTCATTGTGTAAGATTATTACAATACATTGATTGTATTGAATATTCTAACACACCAAATATGTCTCATTTTCTAAATAACATTTCTTTGTCAAGATCACAAATGCTCACTATCATTTCAGGTACTGTTGATGGGTAAAAGTGGCTCGGGTAAAACGAGCATGAGATCCATCATATTTGCCAACTATATTGCTCGAGACACAAGACGACTCGGTGCGACAAGTAAGTTTATTTAAAAATCAATTTCCATTGTTTCATATAATATTATTGTACTTATTGTGTAATCAATTTGTGAAGGTAATATATTTAAACTTTTCTAACAATAGTTCCTAATGACAAAGTTCAAGTAGCAGATGCAATTTAAGATCATAATAATATTTGTCTGTATGCTCAATGATTACATATTGGTTCCATTTTGTTTAATTGTTATCATCCCAGTTTCTGTTAGTTTTAATTATAATGTTATGCTTCTCAGTTGATGTAGAACATTCCCATGTCCGTTTCCTGGGCAACCTGGTACTGAACCTTTGGGACTGTGGGGGACAAGAAGCTTTTATGGAAAACTATTTTGCATCACAGCGAGATAATATCTTTAGAAATGTGGAAGTACTCATATACGTGTTTGATGTTGAGAGCAGAGAGATGGAGAAAGACATGCATTACTATCAGTCTTGTTTAGAAGCAATTCTACAGGTATGATTTTTAAAATTTATTCTAAACTTATCTAATATCTGTGTATCAATAAAACAATTCACCAACTTTACCCCTAAAGATCACTAATAATGCCCTTAAAAAGAATGAAAACTCAACGTAAAATATTATATCACCTTACTAGCAGCCCGGCCTCGCTTCGCTTCGGTTTCAGTCGCCTTACTCGCGTAGTTCCCGTTCCTGTGGGTATACTGGGATAAAATATAGCCTATAGCCTATATTACTCGGACATACTGTAAAATTCTAATGGTGAAAGAATTATTGAAATCCGTCTAGGAGTTTTTGAGTTTCTTCGTAAGGAACGTTTCCTCTTTATAATATTAGTGTAGATTACACCCTTAGAGGGTAAAAATTAAAAAAATGCAGAAACCCATGTTTATTTATTTTTACTAAAGAGTATTTTTGGAGAATTTGAAGAAAATCGAAGTAGATTTTTTTTCTCCTTATACAAACTTTGTTACTGCGGTTTACCCCCTAGGGGTTGAATTTAAAAAACCCTTTCTTAGTAGGTTTCTACGTCACACAAAGAAACTAATGCCAAAATTTCATATTTCTGGCTTCAGTAGTTTCGGCTCTGTGATAAGTCAGTAAACTGACATCTTTCTACCTATTTTACACCCTTAGGGGATGAAAATGGAGAAACGCTGAAACACGTGTTTATTTTTATTAAAGAGTATTTGTGCTTAATTTCAAGACGGCAGCTAAAGATTTTTTTTTCTTTCCATACAAACTTTGCCATTGCGTTTCACCCCCTTAGGGGTAGAATTTAAAAAAAAAAATTGTCATAGTGTGCCTACGTTATGAAATGAAACTACTGTCTAAATTTCATTTTTCTAGCTTCAGTAGCTTCGGCTCACCCTGTTCCTTTATGTGTATTATTGTTAACGCCCCTGCAACACCCCTTGCAGGTGGAATTTCGTAAAATCCGTTCTTAGCTGACCTCCACCCAACGAAAGGAATATTTCTGCCAAATTTCAAGTCTGTACGCCTTATGGTTCCACAGATATGGTGATGAGTCAATATATCGCTCGCAAAACCCGCCTCTCCTATATATATATATATATATATATATATAGATATGAACATACTACGATGGTATAATAGCTGCATTTCCTATTGTGTAGGTATTGTTTAAATAATAAGCTATACAAATAAAATATACAAGTCCTATAGAAATAATAATAGAAACCTGTCAAATATGTGATTTTGATAGAAAAAAAGCAATTCCTCTTTGGTATCAATCAGTCTGTAATAATAATATAACTTTTATTTTCTTAAATATTACTTAATTATGAATTAGAAAAAATAGAGTGAAAGCATATTCCATGTGGTGACAGTAGGAATACAATTCACCAGTCCCTATCTCGCCCACGTGTGTGTGTGTGTTTTAAAAGAAGAATTGAGGGATATAATATGAATGCAATATTTATGCAAAAGAAGTAAAACTCAAAATAAAATATGTCTGACCAGCATGGTATAATTGGTCAATTTCCCTCCCACAGTGAAGGAGCCCCAAGCCCAGTAGTGGGATGTAGTTGGGCTGAGATGATGAAACATTTTATAGGTAGAGTCAATCAAATAAAACTACAATTGAAAAATGGTTTCTTATTTAGGTAACTATTACAGCAAGGGCCTCCTCCAACTGTTATCACTGCTTTCTGTAGTTCATATTTAAGATTTCCCCCACTTTTTCACATTACCACATTCATTAAGACAGCTGCATATCATACAATGGTTGGTATTTATGTTCTAGTACAGAATATAAAAATTTAGGTTTTGTATTATTTCCGTATCAGTAGATCACCAAACTTTGGTTGGTTATTTATATAATAACCTATTCTAATTCTTTTATAACCAACTATTATTCCTGATTAGATCTGATTCTTTGTAAGCTCTAGAATTACTACAGGTAACTTCTACTCCATATTGACCCTTTGTTTCTTGAAAACGGAAATGAAGTCTGTAGTATGGTATTAAAATACCAGTTCAGGAACAAATCTGGCCATCATTTGTAATGTATGTATTTATTGTCAAAATTCATTCAAACTTCATCTATCCAGTTTTGATTCTATGTAAGTCATGTGATAAATTTATTCCAAAACTATTTCTGATTATAGCTGATAATTGGCATGTTCTATATATTTATCAGCATAAATATTTATTTTAGAACTCTCCAGAAGCAAGGATATTCTGTTTAGTGCACAAAATGGACTTGGTCCCTGAGGAGCAGCGTGAAGAAATTTTTAAAGAGAGAGAAGAGGATCTCAAACGATTGTCCAAACCACTGGAGTGTACTTGTTTCAGAACTAGTATTTGGGATGAGACATTGTACAAGTAAGTCTTTATGTCCATCATGGTCTCCAATACTACCAAAACTAACATAATATATGCATGCTACATAGCTGACGAAAAATATTCAACGGACTTGTGTCCACTTTAATATTGTGTGATCAGCTATTGTGAAAAGGAAAAAGAAATCATAAAAATGGCAATTCTGAGAAAATTTTATGAAGGATTGTTTACCTATTTATACATTTTATACTATTACAATACAAGAATCATTGATACAAGAAAACAGCAGTAAGACATCTTTACGAAAAATCGGCTTATGACTGCGACTATACTCTGAACATCGTTATGTTGAATATCTTCTTATTTCATACTTTTTAGAGCGCGATTTTTTTTTTATTGCAAACGGTGACAAACGAGCAAACAGTACACCTGATGGTAAGTGTTGCTGCCGCTCATGGACCACTACAAGGCCGCTGCCTAACGCGAAGAAAGTGAAGGGAGTGTGAATGCGTGCATTGAGGCTCGGTGATACCAAGGGCACCACCAAAACCCTCCACACGCAAACACCCTCAGAAAGTTGGGCTTCCGGCTCTCTCGCTCACCGAACGAAGCGCAGTAACAAATCGCTACTACTCAGACGTCGATTTTCTGCGAGAGTGTGGTACTACCCCGGACGGACCGGCCCGCGACTGCAGACAGAAGACTGTCGACAGTATGGTCCTACCACTCTTAAATTAACTTATATTAACTAATAACTTATTACTATTACATATATTAATTACCTAAGAATGACTGACGACTTTTACCCTTCTAAGTTCTATCCATCATGTTCTATCATGTAAAAATACATAAGTTTGCTCGAAGCCATGCCTCTTCTTCCGTAAGATTCAATCTCGTTATTCTGAATAATAAAACGTTATTAGAAAAGGATCATTGATTGAAATAGGCGATACATAGCGGAAATCCATTTTATTTTAATTTTAAAAATGGAAGAAATGAAGGGAGGGATCCGAGAACCACCACTTTCCCACGGTAATCAATTATCATTATCAATTATGGGGTTTTAATTTATGAACAATTTTTTATTTTATTTTCTGAATCACCCAATACTCAATGTCAATGAATCATTGCTTTCAATTAAACGCGCATTATAAGACAGATAGACCGTGAGCGATGGTGTATTATTAGTCACGGGCGGGTTCACCAATATCTATGAAAATAGTAACTGGGATATTAAGCACAAATCTGTGTTTTAAACCCTGCTACTGCATTAACCATACATGAAAGCCCTCTAGAATTGCTGATAAGTATTATTAAGAAATAGGTTAATTATTTGTTTGGCTCAGATCATCAAGGATAACTAAACTTAAGTATAATAATGATTTTTCGTGTGGTGACGGAATATGAATATATTTCACTATACCCGATTCGGCCCATGGGTATGGTAAAAATACTACAGTGCAATCTTAATATAACGAACCTCATTTTAACGACTTCCTCGATTTAACTAATTTTTTGTAATCCCCTTGAATTGTCCATAGGAGTCAGTGTAAATAATACCTTTACATTACGATATTTTTACGAACAACATCTTTATAAATTTTCAATTATCAAAAAAAGTGTAAATACCTCTGTCTGTATGACCCTGAATCCCATAGTATGTGATTCAGTCGCGACAGGTATTGACGCGTTTTTTTTTTAAACAATTGAAGTCGTTTGATGGAAAATAATGTAGGTAAACAGTGCTTCACTATTGTTGAAGATTCTAGTTGCTGAATGCAAAAATGTTGAGGTGAATAAAACTATTTCTTTACCTCTTTATAACAAATTTTAGACCAACCTTACCTCAATATAACAAACCTCAGTTTAACGTATTACTTGATATAACGAATATTTATGAGTTCCCGTCAGGTTTCTTATATTGAGGTTGCACTGTATTTATTGTAGGGATTATTGCAAATAACATGCAAGAGTACTCGACATGAAACCCTGACCTGTTTGGTATAGGAGATCAATTTCCCTCCTATTGTGAAGGAGGCGCATGCACAATACTGTGTCATATATGAGCTGATGATGATGATAATTTTTATCATTTGATTATATTGATGTCGCCACTTTGTACTTACCTGCTATCATCATCAGCATCTCGGCTCATATACGTCCCACTGCCTGGCTCGAACATCCTCCACAATAAAAGGAAAATTGATACCATGCTGGCCAGACAGGTTAATATAAGGTTTGTTTCAAGTTTTCCTTCTCTTGCATAGATGTTATACGCATGTTATATCCCCGAGTCGCCTTTTATGACATCAACAGGCAAGATAGGGAGTGATGAATTGTATTCTTATTCTGTCATCACACAGAGAACCCACCGCTTACACGCGGCAGTCATAAAAATCGGCTGGGATAATCTGGGGAATAGGTACCAGCGCTTGCCTGGATAAAGTGTAAAACTCTTGTATGATCCACAACACGTTTACCAAGCACAGTGATTGAGTTAATAACCCTAACAAAGGTTGACTGCGGCTTTTAGCATTATACAAAGGAGTTCTACGTTCAATTGTGGATGGGGAAAGGCTAAATGATGATAATAATAATGTAATTTGGTTTCAGGGCGTGGTCGAGTATAGTGTATAAATTAATACCAAATGTCAAGGCATTAGAGTCATCATTAAAGCAATTTGCTGAAATTGTTGATGCTGATGAGGTAATTTATTTAAATTTTATGCAATAATACTGCTTCAGACGTATTTAATTACACTGTCTATAATATATACTTTATATAAGGTAACAAACACGATACTAATATATAGACTGAAATTGATAGCCATGCGAGCTTTACATTAGCTCTTTAACAAGTCTTTTCGTTTTCTCTTTCTTGTTATTTTTATTATGTTTTTAGTATCATAACACACCCAAACAGTCTAAGGCTATAAGAGATTCCGTGACTTCGGTAGCACTATTGGGCCTGCTGATACAAACTTTATTCAGCAATGGTCTCTCTGAATCATCTGAACAGACAGACAGTATTTATTTTAAATTTATTACTAACTAGCTTCCGCTCGCGACTTCGTCTGCGTGGTATATATACTTTGGGCTAACGCTAACTTTAACCTAAGACTTTGTTTATGTAGAATGTGAAAATATTTTTTAATAATATGATTCTGTCACACATGATTTTTGCGAAAATTTTTGGAAAAAGAAACCGATTTGGAAATATTCTTCATTGGTGTTTCACTCCTGTTGGTCTTAGCGTGATGACATAGAGCCTATAGCCTTCCTCGATAAATGGGCTGCTAGATAGCCCTGAAAGAATTTTCAGATCGGACCAGTAGTTCCTGAAATTAGCGCGTTCAAACAAACAAACTCTTCAGCTTTATATATTAGTACAGATTTGAGAATAGAAAAAATGAATGAATACCGCGGCCAGGACTTGTTAAACCCACTTTTATTGGAAGCTATCTTCTACCCGCAGTATCGCTCGCGTAAAAAGTAACTATCCCAAGATAAAATTTTATTGAAATTGTTTCAACCGATTATGCTTGTGGAGTAAATTTGGAATATTATCCCAAGGGAAGCGATACTGGGATGAATAGTTTCCTATGTGTTCATCCAGGAGGTTTATCTATGTGCCAATTTTTATCCAAATCTGTTCAACAAGTTACATGTTATTATGTAACAAACACGTAAACATATTCATAAACTTTCATATTTATAATTTTAATAGGATTCGTTGCAACTGCTGCAGCCGTTTTCCGATAGATTTGAAAGTTCTTCCTTGGTCTTCTTTTTATCTTGTAAATTAAAGAGTTTTATAACTAGTCTATCTTGTCAAACATCATTAAAATAAAAAAAAATTAAAAATTCTATTGTTTTGCATGGTAGGTGCTGTTGTTTGAGCGTGCCACGTTCTTGGTGGTATCGCATTGCCAACAGCGGCCTCATCGCGATGCGCACCGCTTCGAGAAAGTTTCCAACATCGTCAAGCAGTTCAAGCTCTCCTGCTCTAAACTCGCAGCGCAGTTCCAAAGCATGGAGGTATGTTACTCTTACTTTACCTTACATCTTTTTCTGTGACTGTTGTTTCTGTGTTGTGACGGAGTAAGGACACCCTTTATTTTACCCGTGGGTGTCGTAAAAGACGACAAGGTTTAGTAGGCGTTAGCGTGGTTTAGTAAGATAATTTCAATTAGGGAGGAGGCTCGAGCCCAATAGTGGGACGTGTATGGGTTGAGATGATGATGTAGTCGATAGTCGCAGTGGACTGATGGAGGAGCGCTAATGGCTCTTAACCTAAGCCTCAATAAGACAGATTTTCGTACCACAAAAATATTCTTTTTAGCCTACACATGTTCTAGTTACTGTACTAGCTATGTACAGTGTACACGTTAGCATTTAAATATGTCTGGTCAATCGACTTTAGTATCCCACGAGAACAGTATTTTTTCCTGTGAAGTTTCATTAGGAAAAAATTCGTCGGCCCAACGACGAAGGCGACCTGGATACGGGTGGGCATAAAAAATATAGTAATATAACATATAAAAAACAAGAAAATGTTATTAATATGATTGTGAACTGGGATATTAAATTACAGGGATTAATAGGGGCCGCAAAAATTAAATAACTTATTGGCGGCGAATTTATAAATTCGCTACTGCATTACACACATCAATGCCAGAGAAAGGAAGCTCGAAATAAAACCTATACCAATCCGTCTGACCAGCATTGCGTAATAGATCAATTTTCCTTCCATTGAGGAGGAGGTTCGAGCCCAGTATTGGGCTAGTGGCGAATATATGAACTGAGATGATGTTGATGTTAAAACTGAATTTTATTTTCAAATTACTTTTACATTTATTTTAATGTTAAGGAAAATATTTTAAAAAAATATTCACATATTACAGGTACGCAACAGCGTTTTCGCGGCATTCATAGACGGATTTACAAGTAATACATACGTCATGGTTGAGATGTCTGATCCAAAGATACCCTCCGAAGCCACGTTAATCAACATACGAAACGCACGCAAACACTTCGAAAAGTTAGAGAAAGTGTCATCTAGTGGCCCCAGCCAGTACCAATGAGGATATGGACTGTGTATCAAATAGCTAATATTTATTTATAAATAAGTGCAATAGCACAGATATCTTGCCAAAGCAAGTAGTTGGTCTTAAACTCTGTGATTTGCTCTATGTAACGTTTCTTGCACAATCTTGGAAAATAATCCCCACTCATTTTGAGGAAAAGGTATGTCCTTGTGGTGAGGAGTTTAAGACCTAGGAATCGTCATACTCCTCTATCCTGAAGGTATCGTACAAGGTGATCAAGAAATTTGACTTTATGCCAATATTTTGTAATTGATGAGAAATTTCCACCACTGCCGCTGATTTTCACTATTCTTTTTAATGGCCGGCCACATTCGGACTCATTCCTCCCCGGAGACGGAAGAGCCGTTACCATTTACCTAGTTATACATTGTCGCAAATCTTGTTATACCAAAATAAGTGAAATCTAAACAATAAGTTTAAACACTTAAAAAAACGCTTATGGTTTATGATAGTAGTCATAAAAAACATTGATGTGTTAAAATGGCATAGTGAATACTTAGCTCCTGGGATCTAAATAAATCTGATATTTATTTTGTCAGATATATTTTTCAAAATTGATGATTCGTTTCACAAAAGTAAGACAAACTGTTTGCATTATTGGTTTATTGCATGCTTAATTTAAAAAGTATAAAAATTCAGAAAGGCATCAAATAAGGTCGACGTATTGAAAGGTAGCGCGTTAAATAGGCGAAGACAGAAAATACACCAGGCTATTGAGCGCCACGCCCACTTTCCGCTTGGCGCCGCACTTCCTGTGGTTTTCTACAAATCTGGTTTGAAAAAATAAACAGTGTGTGTACAAAGTAGGCATATCAGAAGTGAAACTGCTTTATCCTTCATTCATCCTTCCTCCTTTATCTCATCCTCTCGCCGCCTGAATTCTATACATTTACGTGTTTGTGTCTCTATGGACTCGCTTTTTCGTTTCATCGAGTTTGAAATCACAACGATTCTAAAGAAGTCACTTCAAAAATAAAAATTCTGTGTTCCTTAAGGAAGATACTAATTTATTAGCATGAATGTCCTTCTTTGATAATGTTCGCACCTAGTTTTACACCAAAGCACCTGTTTAATTAATTTTAAATTATTAATCAAATTACAATATCCGTACCTTTATTTGTTGAGTTCGTAATTTGATATTTAATAAATGATTACACTTATTGCAATTACTTGCATAGTATTGTTGTTTCATTCATGCAAAACAAAGGAAACTATAAAAACATCATCATAGCCCACATCCCGTTGCTGGTCTCAAGCTTCCCGCATAATGTGATTGAATTCCACGTACTATATTACTCCGATCAGACAGTTTTGTGTCTCATGGGGTGATATTATCTTCTTGCATCCTTGGTCGTCTTTTACGATCACCCGCGGGAAAGAGGCGGGTGAGAGAATCGTGTCTTTACTCTGTCACCACACGGAAAGATATATCTTTATAATTATTTTGTTGAAACCTTATTTATATACTGTGATTAATCATCATACTATATGTATACTTGTGTATATTGCCTCCAAATCTCAATTTTTAATGTGTGTAATTTCCATTTTAATACATCAATATTTTTAACAGATACTGATTATCATTAACTCCTGTATCTTCCTTATCGTATAGTTGCTGGAAGCCTCCCAATTTGTATATAATTTTTATTTTTTTTCCTGTAAAATATTTTTAATTGGAGTCTGATGATTTGATTTATTCGAGTTTGTCTTTTTCCTGTAAAATATTTTTAATTGCCGTAACTAAGTTTGGAATATGAAACTGTTCATAGTTCGAATGTTATTTTCATATACTGTTATAATTATTGGAATATTTGTGATATAAACTAAAAATGTATTACAAGCAGTCCTGTATTTACTGTTTTAAGTAAACATATATTTATATATTTTAACACTTCGCCTTCTTCAACGGCAAACATTATTTGTGGCCAATAACTTTTACCAAAGATGGTCATCTTTGATTAAACAAAATTATTTTTTTTTTATAGAATATAACTTGTTAATATTTGTTATAAAAATACGTAGTCGCTATTTATTTATATTAAGCTATTATATTATTTTGAGACACGTAAATAAAAACTGGAGTTAAGGATAAATATATGACAATTAATCTTATATTCATATACCGAAAAACTAGATCATTTATATCAGATTTAGTTTATGTGGCAGGGAGGGGAAAATTCTGGACTTGAACTATACCAGGGGAATGATAAATAGCCCTAAGAACTCGTATAACATTATTTTTTATTAAAATATCCACACCTACTAATATAAAGAGATTCCATTTCATATATAATTAGAGTTAAGAGACCTTTAGGACATATTATTATGTATATTATTAGCAACAATATAATATCAATGCTTTATTAATTTTAAGTATTTTAAGGTTATTAAATCCGTGTGGTGACGGAGTAAAAATAAAATTCACCATCCCCATTCTTACCCATGAGTGTCGTAAAAGCTGACTAAAGAATATCATAACAGCTAGAGTAAGAAAACTCGATATAAAACCCTATACCAAACCGTCTGACCAGCGTAGTAGTATGTGGTAATTTGTAGGTCGATGTCCCTCCAGTTGTGGAGGTGGTTCCTAATAATAGGAGAGATGTGAGAATGATCATCAAAAAGATTACTTGCAACTGTGATTGTGGGTGTTCTTACAGCTAAAAATCCTTGTTTTTGGCGCGGTAGACATAAATAATTGCGTCATGATTTATTTAACGTAGTTATAAATATTAATAGCTCTAATTTAAACAAAATGATAGAAGATTGACATGATTATTACAATTTGTTGAAAATATCTTCAAACATAAACGCTCTTTTTTATGGAAACCAAACGTTTGGACAAATAATTTGTAACGGATGAAAGATACCAGGGTAGGAGAAATCTCATTCACATTTTATCTATATTTTGTAATAATAACTTTTTACAAGCAGTTTTGGTGCTGTGAAAAGTTCGTATTGGAATATTAGCTTGATTTAGTGATCTATTCTGAGGATGAGAAATTCTCTCCACTGAAGTCCTGCTATAAAATTTGAAAGAAGATGGAATTGATAATGGATCATTTGTTTACTACCAAACTTTTTCATTATTCGCCTATCGAATCGATGCGCTAGCTTATGGCGGCAATTCAAACTATTAACTATGCATCCGACGTAAAAGTATTGTTATAGAAAATGTCCGCGGTTTCAACCTTTTATTTTCTCATTTGATCAGGTAGTTCCTGTTTCCCTGCGAATATTAGGATAAGATTGAGCCTAAGTTATTCCTTATATAAACAGCTACCTGGTATAAAATATTGTCAATATCGGTCCAGCCGTTTAGAAGATTAACTGAGACAAACAGACAAAAAAATTTAAACTGATTTTTAGGGATAGGTATCGTGCATACCTCGAGTCCGTAAATCTGTGCGACTATAATAGACTCGCTGCCTTTATTACGTGGAATTAAGCTCAATTTGGTTTTGTTACATCTCTATCCATTTCTTTGACTGATTATAAAAATTAATATTACAAAACCTGTTATTATTTTGATGCTTGCAAAGTGGCGTAAGGCAGAGTCGAGTTAACTAAAAGGCATATCTTTGTCACGCTAATGTAACGAGGGTGGTGAGTGATCGACAAATTTTTATTTAGATTGACAGTCACTCTTGCTTTATTTCCATATTACGCTAGCGCGACAAAGACATGTTATGTGTCTTACTTCTGCCTATCCTGTGTTCGTGTCTTGCTTTTTAGCCATGCTAGTGATAGGACCATAGTCGTTTAAGTCTTATGGTCTATGCTTTTTCTAGATCATGTACGCACATCAACACTTCAAAAATAAGTAGCGGGCGAAACGTCTTAATTTTGTCGTTAAGCTGTTACGAATCCAGTTAATATTATGCGTTTGTGGCGTTCAGCTGATATTTTTATTAACACTATTCAACTATTTGTTAATTATTTTCATGTAGATTTAATTGACCTTTCTTAGAAGCGCCTCTCAAACTTGATATAAGCTTTAAGCAACTGCAATAGAAAATTTAGTTGCTGTTTAAGTTTTGCTTCAACTTTAAGAGGTGTTTATAAGTGAGGCGTAATATGTCTAAATTTAAATTGTTCAGCATGAGTTAATATTTGTTGATTACTTTGTAAACTTCTATAAATTAAAATACTTTATATATAGAGATTTAGTTTTTGTTATATCGCCTTTGTCATTACTACCACCTTAAAGATGGCAACACAACGAAATTGTGGAAAATAAATGAAACTACAGCTATGATAGGACATAATCTGTGGTAAAGCTTATTAACATGAAATTGTATAAAGTATATCATCATCATCTTCCCAGCCCACATAAATCCCACTATTGGACCCGGGCCTCTTTCACAATGGGAGGCAAATTGAATAATACAGCCTTAGTCAGACGTGTTGACATAAGGTTTTTTTGTCGAGTTTCCCTTCTATCTTGCAAGTGTTATTCACATATCAATATCCCTCAGTCGTTTTTTACGCCACCCTCGGGCAAGAGAGGGGGTGGTGATTTGTATTCTTACTCTGTCACCACACAGAAAATATATTCTATACACATATTTTATTCTATGTGCTGTGAAAATATTTGGCTGGCCCAAAGATTACATTATTAAATAGATAATATTAAAATATGATAATATAAAATTTTTAATTTATAAGATTAGTTATCTGTTTAAGGTGTATTATCTTCAGCCGATGTAGAGGATTGTCCATTAGAACGTAGGTTAGTAACTACATACTGTCTGTCCATAAGCGATATGCCTAAAGTTTCAATGTTGAATCTTTTATTGATGTAATTCACTTCGTTCTTTATACAATAAGCTGGGCGGGCCACCGGAGGCAATTCAAAAGACAGGCAGGGGTTACACTACGGATTATGGCACCTCATGCCACCAGTTGCTTCCAACAACAAAAAAAAAAGGTTTTTGCAGAGGTATCACAGCAGCAAGAGATGAGACGCTAGTAAAGTTGGCATAATTAAAAAGTGATGTGATTTTTGTCGTTGGTCAGCTCGATTATTATTTAGATTTCTGTGTCTACTGCTCAGCTCGTAGATATGGGACGTAGTACTTTTCCAGATGTGGGCAATTAGCCAAATGCGCTGGTCTGTCTGATATTTTATTCGGCGTTTTCCTGCACGTGTTGTGATGTTGTTTGTTTACGTTTTGTATATTTTTCTCAACTCATAAACATTGGGCACAGATATTTATTCAGATGTGAAAGTTAAATTGCGGATGTCACACTATTCAAACGCGTCAACTCATCTATTGTTTTTTGGCGTTTTCCTTGTTTTTGCTATGTTATCTACTTACAGTCAATAATTGATACGCGATACGGTTAATGGGTTTGTAATTTGTTTACAATTATATTCTTACTATGGATACATTAAACTATATAGAAATTAAATTGCTGTTAATTTTGAAAAATTCCCGTGGGTTGATGGGTTAAAATTACCATGTGTCAACAGGCTTTAGTTTCCCATGGGTTCCCAAAATTGGCTGAGGAATCGCCACTAGAATAGACAGCGCAAACTTATAACACCAGCTGCGATAGCCAATTTATCTGCTAACCGTGGGGATTATGGTACTATATCGTTTTGGCGTCAGCAGGTTGAAGTGTGCTTAAAGTGACCATACGTCCCGTTTCGAACCGGACAGTCCCGTTTTAAGTTGTCTGTCCTTTTGTCCCGAACTGTACAAAAATGTCCTGTTTTACAGAGCCTAATTGATCATTTATTATACTGACAGGGACGTTTTCTTCTTGGTTTCAGTTCACATTTATAATAGGTAACTATTACTGACTACGTGTTCTTAATTTTTGTGTTACAAGTTTACTTATTTTTGCAAGTGTCCCTTTTGATCAATCAATTGTCTAGCGTCCCGTTTTGAGCTAAAAAAAATGTCACTTTAGGTATGCTTAACGTTAAGAATATTTTTTATTGATTAATGATACCTACCTAAGTGAAAAGTATATTTAAATTGCCAATTCTACATTCATTCAAGTATGATTAAACTGATAATTGTTACAGGATTTTAGAATTAACTAGAGCATTCCGCTTGCATGAATTTTGTCTGCATATCCCTGTCTTTTACAACACCCAGGGGGAAGTGGGCGGTGAAATGGTATTCTTGTTCTTTTGCCACACAGAGTCACACTACCCAATGACAGCGGTGTTGTGTCGATTAGCTCATACATTTGCCGCCAATAAAATCAATGTTTCTTTTAGAGTTTGCTGTTTGATCTACCATTTGCTGTCATCGTGACATACGGACCAACACATAACCAACGTTGGTCGTTCGTGTTCGTCATAATGAATTTTCATAAGTATTTCCGATGTGTTCTTTAAGTCATACCTACATAAAGACAACGTTGTCAGATGCATCGCCTCATTGACGTGTTAGGGCGCGAAACATTAAGCACGCAATTTAAATCAATATGGTGGAAAAAATTAAGCGTCACATAAATATTTATACTGGTGGTGAATATTCTTCAATTATATTTCTTTTTAATTTATTAGGTGATGTATATTAATGTCTACGTCTCATATAAGTTAAGGACGACCGATGGTGTTCTCGGGCTGCCAGAATGATTACTGGACAGGAGAGATTAACGCAGGTAATCGCTGAAGTAATTCATTAATTAAAGGAATAATATTAATATCAGTTAAACAATTATAAAATATTATTTTTATTCAACAATTCTTCATTCGACTGGCAGTGCTTAACTTTCTTACTATTGTTTTTATACTTAGTTAGATACTTCAGAAGCTAATAAGGTACAAATGAACCTTTCATAATAATGCTCAAATTTTACAATTATTAAATAATCTTTTAGAATGTCCTATAAGAATTATATATGTATTGCAAAATGTATCATGTTAATTATCTTCTATTTTAATAACCAGGATATCTTAAACAAGCGTTAAACTTAAATATGAATACCTATATCGTGTCTATTATTGATACAAAGTATCGAATATTTCGAAGTCCGTATTAAAAAAACCATAATCCCGTCTATATAAAGAAAAAACATAATCGGCACACAAATCGAGCCTATTGGCGATAGCAGTTCGAGTTTAACGTTGCAGTGCTGTGGCACTTTTCTGGGTGTTTCCTTAGCTGGTTTACAATGGTAAAGCGTAGTGACAATGTCAATCAAGGACTACAATACAGCATCAACTCTTAAATTTACATCTGCCTCAGGTCAGCTCAGCTTAGAAAGACAACAGTTGTATTCTTGTCCTAGACGCGTTAGAGCCAAATAATGAACGGTACCTCATTTAATAATCCATTTCTTTACATAAGGAAATCTCAGTTTTTATTGTGTGTTTTATTGCAGTAACAATGTTAGAATAAATTTAAATTTTATTGATTCATAAAAGTCCTTGACCAAACAGATATCACGCGACGTATACGCGACGTCAGAATACATGACAAGTTGTACGTACTCACTACACATCAAAGATAATTAGAAACGAGCCAAATGAACCACTGTTATCAATATGTCAGACATTAAATCACGCACATTTTCCTCTAACACCGAGTACCTTCTATACATCATAGACAGACATCGCAAATATATTTTTCACATTTATTGACCACAATTACCAATATAACGATACGAACTTTACTCCATTTAAAGTCTTACGATATAAATCGTAATACCTAACTGTTAATAAATTAATTTGAGATGTTAATTGCAAAGTATAGGTATGATATGAAGTACTTAATCTTTTAAAAAATCACAAAGAATTTTCGCGATTGCTTACCATTGTGATTTTAATTGATTATACTTTGTATTGCATTAATTTTAACATTGTACAGTAGGGACGGTGCGATTCCGTCGTCTTAGAAAAGTTTCAACTTAACTTGGACCCTTGGACGAGCATGCCTTATCAATTAGGTAGTTATCAATAATACCAACTTCGTGTAAAATATGTTAGTGATTAGTGATCAAAGCATGATTGGTTTCGATGTTTAAATTGTCGTACTTTATGATACGTTAAGATATATAGGTTATTATTACCAAACAAAATATCTAATTAAAGGTGTATAAATAACGTAAGTGGAATTTAGTCTCTTTTTCCTCATCGGTGTTTTTCCCCGGTTGCAAAAGTGTGTGACATCATCTTTCGGGCAGTGCGCATGCTTGTTGAAATCCGCACACACATATATCAGTCTAGCGAGACTTGCTTGCTTGATTCAGTTCAGTCAGTCTGTTCAGTTCAGTCGATCAAGTGTGAGTCAAAAGTGTTTCATTTTAGCGTCTAACCTTGACATTCAATTTATAATTATACAAAGAAGCCTGCATAGATAAATAATCAGAAGCCACGAAAAAACGTGAGTTTTATTTGTACTTTACTGTAAATTATTATTATTTCAAGGTTATGTTAAGGAAAATGTAATCTGAAAGTGATCTGTCAGCGAAACGCACAGTAGGTAACAATTATAGTCCATGAAACATGTATAATTTGATGCAGTTACTAGGTTATTATTAATTTTGTTAAATTAATATTCAGTTCTTTGATTGTGCAATAAAATGAATTCATGTCGCAACTGTTTTAATTAAACATCATGGGCACATATGTAATTAAACTAGGTATTATGCGTCTTCTTAACAGCTTACATTGCTAACCTATTCATAACTCGACAGCTGAGATAGATACCTAGGTAGATAAAAACATTTAAATACAAAACTACCTAATTAAAATTTTATGCTAGTGTTAATTAAACAGAAAATATTTAATGAAATGTCTACCGCAATTAGCTTTTTGTGAAACTAAATATCTACACAGACTATAAGAATATTAGGCATTAGTTAGGTTATTATTTATTTCTGAACACAACTGTATTAAAATTATTAATGTGAACTCGGCTACCGTTATGGGTAGGCCATTTTGTTTAAAGATGGCAACCTTCAATTCATAACCTAGATTACCTAGGTTTTTGGAATTATGATGGTACATACCTAATACAATAATAGTACTTTCCTTCAGCAGCGTCGTTAGCTTAGTAATTATGGTAGTAAATCGATATATATCTAGATAGGTTGTTTACTGATGTAGCGCTGCAATTCCTGCAAAAGTTTGAACTTAAAGATCTTTTTCTTTCATATAGGTACCGCTCTCAATATCGAAAAAGAATAAAAGTGTGCCAGTGAAGTTACCTTAATGTGGTTATATAACTAAATTTAAAATCGCAAACTTGCGATAGGTCTATAATATATATATATATATATGCTATATATAATATACTTATAATAATATACACATCTATACCAATAAATAAAATTGGAGTGTCTGTTTGTAATGTCAAAATAATAGGCTTTTTTCATGCTCACACGGTTATTTGCACGACACTTATGCCTAAAATAGCAATTAAAAAATTTTCGTCTGTCTGTCTGTCTGTTTGTTCCGGGTAATCTTCAAAACGGCTGGACCGATTTCAAAAATTCTTTCACCAATGGAAAGCTATAATATCAGGGCGTAAACTAGGCTATATTTTATCCCGGTATTCCTACGGGAACGGGAACTGCGCGGGTAAAACGACTATAACCTATAACCGAAGCGAAGCGAGGGCGGGTTGCTAGTATATAATATATATACTCGACGAATTCATAGAATATTTTGAAGCCTAGGTCGATAACTTACAGCTTAATAATTATGGATAGGTAACTTATTTTACATTTCATATTCCATTAATTTTTTTATATGAACCTTTGTAGGTATACATAGAAGCAGACAAGAATTTTAGTTTCCATATCAATGGGATGACACGACACGTGACTGCGTAGATAATAGGGATGATCGATGAACATCGATGTTCGATGATCATCGATGTCGAAAGGAAAAACATCGATGTTTTAACATCGATGTTGCTATAGGCAAAACATCTTAACATCGATGTTAACTGTTTTTAACATCGATGTTGAAAGCAAAACATCGATGTTGAAAAGGAAAACACATCGATGTTGCTATGGGCAGAACGAAATTTCCTGCCTGTAAGATTTTACTACATCGTCGTAACATCGATGTCAAAAATATTGGACAGATTTACTAAAAAAAAAAGCTCATCAAAATTTGCCTGCAAGATCTTACTTCATCGTCGTAACATCGATGTCAAAAACATTCGACAGATTTCCTAAAAAAAAAAGCTCATCAAAATTTGTCTGGAAGATTTTACTTCATCGTCGTAACATCGTTGTCAAAAACATTCGACAGATTTTCTAAAAAGAAAAAAGAATAACATCGATGATTTCCTAACATCGATGTTCGGTGTGCGATAAACATCGAACATCGATGTTGGGCTTTCGATGTTGACATCGATGTTTTTCTAACATCGATCATCCCTAGTAGATAACGAACACACGAAATTACATAAAGATTCTACCGTTCCGATAACACCTATTCATAACCTAATCATTTTATTCAAGTGATAATGGGTCATGTTAAGCGTGACCATTATTTTTATTTGTCCGAACGGGACACTTACAGAAATACTTAAAAATTAAAACCTAAAAAAAACAAGGACATGAAAAATATGTCAAATACCATTCGTATCTTGGCCATTGTCTGGTGTAATAGGCAGAGAGGTAAAACAAATGGTCTGTTTGAAAAATGATGCATTTTTGTTTTGGCCTGGCACAAAGGGACAGTCGATCTGAAAAAGGGACTGTCCCGTCAAGAGCGCGACGTATGGTCACTTTAGTCATGTTACATGACTCGCGCAAGTAGCAGTAATAAGCGAACGGGACCTGAATTTAAAATGAAAGGAAATTAATTTCAAAGCTTTTTTTTATTTAAAATGGAAAGAAATAGAATTCAGATGAGACAAATTTTAGACTAGACAATAAGAAACGCATTTTTCAAAAATTGTTTTTAAACCTCAAGGCCAGAAAGCCAGAAGTTTTGTTGATATCTATCGCTGTTATTGATGTTGTTTTTTCTTTGTCGTTGTCTTTTCTTTATATACAGGCTGTATCTGGTTATGAGGCAATTGGTCAAACAGTAGCTAGGCAATGGTGGTAGGAACCATGAAAAAAATTTGAAATAAAATTATCGATTTGTTAATGAATTAGAGACATGTAAAGTTTTCAATTTTGTCGTCGCTTTTTCGTGTAAATCTGATTGAAATGTATAAAGTCTTTGTACTATGTTAAATGTTCATTAGAAATTGAATAAATCAATGGTTACGTTCCCATAAGCAAGATAAACTTCGCTTTAAATCAGCTGATCGGCCGATGACCGTCGACGAGTCGCCTTTGTATCTACGTACCATTGAAGCGTTCGTATATTTTTTGTGTACGTGTGTCACTGAATTCCTCCTAAACAGCTGGACCGATGTTGATGAAATTTATTATCCGTATTCAAGGGTTTCGAGAATTATTTAGATTCACAATTAAACTAGATAGGTGGCACTGCTGTCGATTTCAAGAATTCCTTTTATTTTATTTGAACAGAACGTCTGTTGGGTCAGCTAGTTCAATATAAAATTATGAATTGGTAACTTTATATATTTTATTTTATAGGTAGGTTTTCCTAGAAACTAGTTTTCCATTACATTTGTCGTTATAAAAACTAGCGAAAATTACACATCGAAAGCATTTTTGGTGCCAATAAAATTATCTTAAGATCAGTTCATCCGTTTTTAGCCGAAATTTGATCAGTTCACGTACAACAGGCGTGTCTAGAGTAAGCAAAATTGTGTTCAAACGGTTTATTCTGTTTATCAAATGAAACCTGATTTTGTATTGTGGTTTGTTGAGGTTAGTTCGCTCAGGCTAAGACAATGATAGGAGAGGTTTGGTTTGGAATGGGTATTTTAAGTATTTGGAGTATAACATATTAGTTACCTAGTATAGGTAATTATTATGAATATGATGTCATCTTAATGCATTATTTGAAATTAAATTAAATTAATTAAATAACTTAAGACTAAAAAATCGTATTCCGTATGGTGATGGAGTAAGAATACAATTTATCGCCCTATCTTGCCCGTGGGTGTCGTAATAACGTCTGTGCAAGAGAATGATAATTCGAAATAAAATTTATACTAACCCGTCTGACCAGTGTAGTTTAATGGGTCAATTCCCCATCTATTATGGAGGAGGCTCAAGCTCAGTAGTGGGACAAATATGAGCTGAGATGAATATCCAAATTAAAAAAATTAGATTTTTTAATAATTTCAATAGTAGAATAAATAACTGACAGATGTTTTTAGCTGCTCTTGTTACATCAATTGAGCTACATACTTTAAGTACATAATTGAATGTGGGACAAAATGAGTGTTTGACGTGACTGTGATAATGTTTGATCTTATAAAGGTCATTTGAAGTGCTTCATACATGCAACGCAGTGTATAGAGTAACGTTTCTATTTTCAATTAAAGAAAAGAATTATAATCATAAATCTACTGTGGCAAGACCTGTTTTAATAACAGTGTATTAGAAATAAGCTGAGTTATGTCTCGCTAGTCTTGTATTGCGCCTGTGCCATTCATAATTTTATTAGAAATCTATAAATATATTTTTAGTGTAACCTCCTTCGGTTTCCCGATACGAAGGCGCAGTAGAAATATAAATAGGTATATATTTCTTAACCATAACCTAACGTAAAAGTTATATATGTGCCCAATAGGTACCTAACTAAATTATTTAACAATATAAAATTAATATCAGCGACATTACTAAACGAATGTATTGTCCCGCTACCAAGGTGTAATATGTTTTTGACATGGCCTAATTTCCTAGACCGGTGTTATGGGTATGTTATAAAAATAATTAGTAATTAGGGAACAATTAAGCAATTTAGCAACATAGAAAACATAATGTTTATTGTGTCGTGACAAATTTTGTACAACAGGTTTAAATTGAAGTGCCTTGAGGTAGATTAACTTTGTGTCCCAAATGGGTTAATTTACATTGGCTACCGTAATCAATAACGTTGGAACTTCATTTTTAAACACATTGCAGTGGCATTCATTTGCACCGATCTAAATATAACATCATATGACAAATGTGTATTATTTTCCAAAATAGGCACGTGATTGGAAATTGGCTGGGATAGTAGGTAATGTGGACATTTTTTTTTTGGTGCGTTTCGTGCAGGTCAACGAATGTTAAATAAGTTTTTGGACCCATTATGTTTTGGCAGCCGTCTGTCGCGGGTTTTTATTTACCACCTAAACCCTGGAAGTACCTACTTTCGAAAAAAGATTTCCGCTCATTAATGTTATATGAATATTATCTGTAGTCACTTGTTATACCAATTAAATTACTGATTACAGATAAAAATGTCGCAGCAAAAGCCAGTATTTGACTATCATGAGGAGACCCAGAGCGAGAAATTGGCGCGAAAATCCAAGGAGTCACCTTTCATGGTAATTGGTAAGTGTTTAAGCCTTCTGTTCATAAGATACGAATATAAATAGAAAACAGATTGCCTCTAATCCTGGGTCATAAATATACGATGTTAGCTAATTGTGAGGTCCTGAGTTCATACGTCAATACATATATCGTTAGGCTTACACGAAATAGTTTGTGAGTTAAATTTAAAAAAATAAACTAGCTATATTTAGACATTTATTTGCAGTTTTAGGTATATCTATAGATTCTGTAGAAAGGGGATAGCATGAGGTTAAAAGAACAAAAGATTTAGAAAATGAATTATTCTCATTGCCTAAATGAATAAGAAAGCGCAGAACCCAATCAGTCTACTTTTAAATTTTCTGATATTGCAGAATGCAATTTTCTATACCAATAAATAAAATTGGAGTGTTTTGTTTGTAATGTCAAAATAATAGACTTTTTTCGTGCTCATACGGTTATTTGCACTATACATATGCCTAAAAAACATTTTACATTTTTTTTGTCTGTCTGTCTGTCTGTTTGTTCCGGGTAATCTTCAAAACGGCGGGACCGATTTCAAAAATTCTTTCACCAATGGAAAACTATATTATCAGGGAGTAAACTAGGCTATATTTTATCTCGATATTCCCACGGGCACGGGAACTACGGGGATAATACGACAGAAACCGAAGCGAAGCGAGGGCGGGTTGCTAGTCGCTCATAAAATTGAAATTGATTTTGATGTCCAAAGGCTTTTGATATCAATTAACTATGCTACATCTCGCATAATTGCCCTTAGAGCCCAAAGTGTCTAGAAAAACATTGGTCGTGGTATTTAAAGAAATATAAATCTGTAGAAATTTTTAATTGGAATTACTTAGTTCTTCGACAGAAAACACCCACATTTGGTATTGGTTTAATAGCTTTTTAGATTGAAACTAGCAACCCGCCCTTGCTTCGCTTCGGTTTTAGTCGTTTTACCCGCGTAGTACTCGTTCCCGTGGGAATACCGGGATAAAATATAGCCTAGTTTACTCCCTGATATTATAGCTTTCCATTGGTGAATGAATTTTTGAAATCGGTTCGGCCGTTTTGAAAATTACCCGGAACAAGCAGACAGACAATTTTTTTTTAATCTGTATTTTAGGTAGGGGGGTTCTGTATGTCGTGCAAATAACCGTGTGAGCATGAAAAAAGCCTATTATTTTGACATTACAAACGGACACTCTAATTTTATTTATTGGTATAGATGAGGCATTATTAGATGTACAATTTCGAGCAAGTATCTCGACCGACAAACCACCTACTCGCTATCCTACGTTGTGCGTCATGCGGACGTTTTCAAGCAAATTGAGGAAAATATCTCTATAATACTAGATACTAGTTCTGTAATTGCAAGACACAGCAAATTATATAACCCTGTATTAATATGTAAATTGTATTAATTAATGTAATTAATTTACAGCTATTGCCGGTTTAGCAGCCGCTTGCGGGTATGGCGCCTACGCTTACAAACGCCGAGGAGCGATGAGCACTAGCGTATTCCTTATGCAGTATCGTGTAATCGCACAAGGAACTGCAGTTGGTGCACTTACTGCTGGCATGTCTTATCACATTTACGATACTTACATTCATAAGAAAGAAGATCCAGCTATTGCTTCAATACCAAAAGAAAATGGCCATTGATGTGTCAGGGTTTAGTAGATACTTCAAGTTAGGCATTCACTGCTAAATTCAGTTAGTTACATCACAGCTATGAATAGCAGATTTTTGAATTAGTTTCTTAATTAAGTACCTACAATTTTGACATGCTTAAGTAGTTTTAGAATACGTAAAAACATTCAAATGTTAACCAATGCTACTGCTTAAAAGCAGTGTAAAATCGAATTGATGGGCAAAGCCTGTCATGGCTGTTTTAGTAAGCTTATAGCACGTTATCATATTTCATACGAAATATAGTTAGTAGTTGTCTAATTTATTATAACGATGATTAAGTTGTGTACCAAGTAATCCAGGTGAAAATGTAAGATCTGGTAATGATAGTACCGTGCCGTTAATGAAAATGTACGAGTTTATGACACTATATGTATTGATAATATAATAAACTGGTACAAATATTTTTAAATTAGATAATGCGACCGCAATAATTTCTCGTTGCTCCTTATTTATTTGTTGCAACTTTAAGGCCACATTACGTTACCTAGTAGCATAAACTAGCTATTTTTGTAATTTTATAATTTTAATTAATAGCAGCATCAATTAAAAAGATGAAGATAAGAAGATGTTGAGGAATAAAATGTTGTTGAAATCCTAGAATATCGTCTTTTTGAAATGAGGAGGTCGCACTGTAAAAAAATGATATTCTAAAATTGGTTAGTAGTAGGTACTAACAAGAAAGGTGACCCAAATATGATTCGTGTAATACAAACTAGGAGAATAAATGAGGCATTTATCACGATAATTTTATATATTGATATTAGTACCTGTATGTACATATTGTAATAAATTATATAATATGAAGATTTTTGTCGATTTGATATTAACGTTATCCCTGAAAATTTTAATTGTACTATAAAAAGATTACTCCAATCTTGAATTTGACATTTTATAGCATTTGGCAAATTAAGATTTTAAAATATATGACATCGGCTCAAAGTCGTATGCCCATTTGCCACTTATTAGAATTTATTCAAATTAGGTTATACTTGAATTTTAGTAGTTACATACTTATAGATTATACAAGCAAAAATATGTATATAATACATCTGTAACCCAATGGGTATGGCTCGTGGGTTCCTCTCGTCTGATGTAGGCAGGCATTTTCAGGAATGCCGAATAACTTTATAGATATTTTCCTTCACAATTATTTAATTTATTAGTGAGCTATTTATAATCTTGTGACAAATGAAATTTATTTTTGGAATATATTGTAAAAGGAGTTCCTTTGGTATATATGTACCATTTATAAAAATGGGCCATTAGGCAATTTTTTGCTTATTACTTAATTAGTTTAGCTTTATTTTTTGTTTAGTTTGACGAAAGTAATACTAATGTATTTAAAAAAAAACCAAAGAGTCACTTTTGATAGATAACTTAATTAATTAAGCTTAATTTAACAATGAGTGACTCTTCTATTCCGGACGTACCTAGTCCAACTGTTTGTTTGTTTAGTAATTAATAGAATGGTTGGGTTCTTCAAACATGGTATTACAACGGTTGTAGACACTTGTAGTGCTTTACTTGCTCTTATGCTTTAAATGTAATGCGTAAAATTGTTAAAACCTATAATTTTTCGTAATGTCTCTCCGTACGAAAAATTATATTTTTTTAAACGTTCCTTAAAATTACTATAATTTGCACAACTTTTTCGGTATTAGTCATAAAAAATATTAACTTGTTTTATTAAAAATTATAAAATTCAATGGAGAGAATTATTGTTGGATTTGAATGTGCGGTCGTTAAAATAAATCATTATTTAAATTGATGTGATTAAAAAACTAAATAAAAAATACTGTTTTTTATTTAAATGCAGTTATTAACTCTATGCAATTTTTCAGCAATCTATTTCCTACCTACCATCTTATATTATCGGGTATAAGTTCTAAAATGTGTGCTTTGGTGAAGTTTGGTTTAGCGTCGAGTGAGCGACGTCTTCGAGAAAATATCTTCAATATAAATCTAAGCTGCTTTAGCAGCGGCTGTTGGGCGTTGCTGAAACCAACGTTGGCTCCGTCAATGCTGTCTCGAGTGTCTCGTCACAACTTAAATTCAACGCCTATGACGTGCGGTGTCCCACAGGGGTCGGTCCTCGGACCCACCCTGTGGAACATCGACTACGACTGGGCGTCGAGGGGGAGCCTCCCGCCCGGGCTGGGCGTGATTTGTTACGCCGACGATACGCTCGTCACAGCCCGCGGTGGGACGCTAGAAGAGGCGGCAAGCCTGGCGACTCTAGGCACCGAAGAGATCCTCAGGCGGATCGAGGCGCTGGGGTTGAGGGTCGCCCTGGACAAGACGGAGGCCCTCTTGTTCCATGGGCGCCGTATGAGCCCTCCCATCGGCGTCTCGATCACCGTCCATTCGGTTGAAATCAGCATCCGGGCCCATATGAGGTACTTGGGCCTGGTGCTCGACGGGCAATGGTGGTTCCGGGAGCATTTCCGCAGGCTCGCTCCACGGCTCGTCGGCGCGGCGTCCGCCCTATCGTGGCTTACCTATGCCGAACGTGGGTGGACCGGGCGCTACGTGCCGACGGCTGTACGCGGGGGGTCCGGTCGATGGCCCTGTACGGCGCACCGGTATGGGCGGGGTCCATGACCGTCCGACTTAGGGCTCTTCTGTGGCGACCACAGAGGGCCATGGCGGTCAGGGCCATCCGCGGATACCGCACGGTGGCGACGGAGCCAGCGTGCCTATTGGTCGGGACTCCCCCGTGGGACCTGGAGGCGGAAATGCTCGCCGGATTGTATCGGCGGGTGACGGGGGTGCGAGCGGAGGGCGTTGTGATTTCGTTGAGGGAGCTCACCACCTGGCGCGTTGGCGCCTGCCGAGACGTCATTGCCCGTTGGGCAGTCCGGCTGGAGAGGCCTCGGTTCGGGGTGCGAACCGTGAAGGCCTTCCGGCCGGTGCTGATGCAGTGGTTGGAATGGCGGCGCGGGGTGCTCTCCTTCCAACTAGTGCAGGTGTTGACGGGGCATGGGTGCTTCGCTAAATACCTGCACAAGGTCGTAAGGAGGGAGAGTACACCGTCCTGCCACCACTGCGATTGCGACGAGGACACGGAGCGGCATACGCTCGAGGCCTGCGTCGCTTGGGCCACGCAGCGCCGTGAACTCGTCGCAATCATCGGTGCCGACTATCGCTAGGGCGATGGTCGGCAGCGTCAGGAATTGGGACGCGGTCGCAGCCTTCTGCGAGGCAGTGATCTCGCAGAAGGAGGCGGCGGATCACCTGCGCGAGGAGCGCAACCTCGATGAGGCGATCCACCGCCGGCGACTGGGGCGGCGTAGCCGCGAATACCTGCGCCTCGGGGGGGACGTCGGTCGATGGGAGGGTACCCCCAAGAGGGGGTATTCCGTCGGGCCGACCACTGATGTCCAGTAACCTTGCTCCGGTGGTCGGCCCAACGACGAAGGCGACGTGCAGGTGGGTAGGTTGCGGGAGTTGCGTGCTTACGCCCTTCTGTCGCCCCGGAGCGAGGAGCGCGCCGACCGCAACCCACCCCAAAAAAAAAAACAACGTAAATTCAGAAATCCAAAATAACCCTAAGAACCTTGTTTTATTTAAAAAAAAATTCAAATTAGATTCAAATGTGTTTTAGTTTTTTGTTACATTGCCCAAATAGGTATTGTACAGCTCAACACGAACTACGTGACGAGTTAAATAAGGAAAATTTTTATCATTTAATAAATGAATTTTAGGAGCAAAACAGCTGTAACAGTTTACAGATAAAAGAGTAATCAATCATCATTTCAACTCATATACGTCCCACTATTGGGCTCGAGCCTCCTCCACATTAGGAGGAAAATTGACCTTACTATACCATGCTGGTCAGACAGGCGATATAAGGTTTAATTTCGAGATTTCTTTCTCTTATGTTATATGCGTATTATATCCCTTCGTCGTCTTTTACGACATCCACAAGCAAGATAGGGAGTGGTGATTTGTATTACCAATAAAAGGTACTTCATTGTTTCAGCTTATGTACGCCCACTGTTGGGCTAGTGGGCTAGAGCCCTATCCACAATAGGCAGGCAATTGACCTACTATACCACGCCGGTCAGGTATGTTGCTATAGGGTTTTATTTTGAGTTTTCCTTCTCTTGCATAATGTTATATGCGTATTATACCACTTAGTCGTCTTTTACGACATCCACGCAAGACAGGGCGTGGTGTTTTGCGTTCTTACTCCGTCATCATACAGAACAAACTGCGAATATGCTCTCTAAAATACTGAATTGATATAAATAAAACTATTTTTACTGCTTTATCGAGTTTTAATTTTGTTTTCACTCAATCTAGCATATGCTATACACTGCAGCACGGAAAGCCGTGTGATATAGGCATACGTTATTTGGCGTCTTAGATATCGCTATTCATACTGAAGGTTTACAGTTTTACACTTCCATACACTTAAATAAAATATCAGCTGGATTTTTATTTATTATAAGTACCTAAAAGTTATAACTGATCAACCAAACCAAACACTTGTGATTGATCTAAATAGTATAACATTAATATATGTAGTAATATTCAAAATATGTCTGATTCAAAAGACAGGGTAACAAGGTTCAAAACATAAATCACAAAACAGAGTAACATAAATAGAATAATATTAATATCACATTCAAATTAAGAATAACACAAGTGCCATTAACTGCACTACTGCTAATACTGTATAATAGACAAAATAAGTGTTAAAATGTTTTTATATCTACATTCAACATAAAAATGTACATATGTTGAATCACTCATATCAGATTCAGCTAAGAAAATAATTGAGTAATGGATAAAACAATTTAACCCATGAATAGAAATTATCATTTTCAATAAATTTGAAATTTTTTATACACATGTTCGAGTTGATGATGAGTTTTTGCTGAAAATGCTGATCTTATCCACACACAATTAAAAGCATATTTTTATTGTTGCAGTGGGAATCTCCTTATAGGGAGTAAAGATCCAAATAGTACATGCTGGACTACAGGAAATTTGCCCAAAACCTCCTTTTTATACATTTTTATGAGACCTTGATTAATTTTAGTCCAGGAACCAACAGCACTGATACTCCACAATTGATTAGAATGTTCTGCAAATGGACCTTTTTTAACTTCTTTTATATATTTAATACAAGATATATACATATAGTCATCAGAATATTTGTCTATGATATCGTCATCAAGAAATTTGGCAGGTGGATATATTCTTGGATGGTCTACAAGCTGAGAACTGCCCCAAATGAATGGTATAAATTGATAATCATCTAAGCTCCACACTCCATGACTGCCCGCTGGCTCCATTCTATATGTCTTTTGCAATCTTCTCGCTATTTCAATATATTTATTAAAGATAATTAAAACAGTAGCAACATTGTCATCAGATTTTAACATACCAATTTTATAAAGACAACATAGAAACATAACAAAGGCCATCTCATGACCAGTACCATAATCAATTCTAGTAGCATTGCCAAAGCTCTCCTCAAAATACACTTTGATTTCAGGAATAGCTAAATGTAAGTCGGGATGTATAGCTTCCTGTAATAATTCTGTAGTACTAGACTTGACTTTGGTAAGCCATTCCCTGAAAGCAGTATTGCCAAATCTCTGTGGCTGTTCCACTGGTGGATAATCATCAATTAACTTGTCAAGTTTTTCAAGGACATAAATGATTTTTTTTACATTAGGAGATATTTTACAATCAACAGAAAGTGGTTTTCCTTTAATAGCTTCATTCAGTGTTGCTATAAAGCCAGTGTACTCCATGTATGCTTCAGATTTTTCCCATATGGCCATATCAGTGATTGTTTTGACTGCTTTTTGAGGTTCTAAAAAACGATGGTTAGGTGGGAGTGTTTTTGCTACACTGTCTTGTTTGGCCCCATCACCAATAATATTTCCAGCCATCTGAAGTATAAAATATAATGTGTAAAAAATATTTTACTAGTTCAGTTTCCATTGTATAGTACCTATATACAAATCATTAATTGAAATGGGTATCTGATAGGTTAGTTTAATATAAATTTAAATAATTTACGAGTGGATAAAGCTGTAATATTTAATATAATACAATAAGCATAGGTAGATTTTACATGGATATTTAGTAACAAATCTTTAATTACTATAAGATATTTTTGCGGCGCACACGATAAGCTTCACCAACGAAGGTCAGAACTGTCAATCTCAGTATAAGTATACATAGCTACCTACGTAACACTGCTTCTATTTTTTTTCTATTATTGCTACTTATGCATAAACAGTGCACTGTTGCAGAATACTTTTGATTCAAAATAATATGGAAAAAATATTGCGAGGTATTATGAGATATCGGGTTTTGGATCGTGCAAGTATGGTTAAACAGTTCCAAGAAGTTAAAGACAATCCAACGGTAAGACCTGTTTTATCTACTAACCTTTCCTTGAATTGAAATCCAAGTGTATTTCGATACTATTTAGATCTGAAGCAGTTTTAAACTTATATATACGGAAATTATTTTAACCTTTTCTTTCGTAAAAAAGGTACTATCAAAATCTAGAGTTATTTATTCAATAATCAGTATCTGTGTATATTTCTGTAAATATTCATTGATTTTTTTGACAGTAACAAAGGGTTTGACGTTATTTTGACATATGACTAAACGTAGTGATTGCTTAAATGCTTACTCTGTGCATATGACAACGGCAAAAACACTTGAAATGTACGCCGATAACAACTGAACTAAATAGGCATATAGGTATCTGTTTATTTTCAAATACATACCTCTTAGAATAATAACGTATAGAAGGATAGTGTCAATACATCGAACGTTTGAAATTTGAATCTAAAAATACAAATGGCGCGCAGACGATTACACACGTATACACGCAAAACTCTATACAAATTATGAAATCAAATTTTATCTTTATTAACATAAATCGTCGAAATACTTTTAAAAGTAATGTTAAAAACCTTTTTAAGTTTTTCAAATGTGTTGTGACACCATTTGAATGCACAAACCGTCATAATTACCTATTTATTTTTTAAGTGTTGCGTACGTTCGTGCAGTACAATGACTTTTCATTACGGAACGGTGCCGGCATAAGCTCCATTAGGCTCCAATTGAAATGCCTCACAGGAAATCTGCACCGGTGGTCGACCCAACGACGTAGGCGACGTGCTATATGGGTGGATTATGGGTGTGCGTGCTTACGCCTCCTCTGTCGCCCCGGAGCGAGGAGTGCGCCGACCGTAACCCACCCCAAAACAAAAAAAAATCCGATCCGATGCCAAAACTAGCCTATTTGTCGTTATAGTCAGTGGCGTAGCGTGAGTCACTGTCGCCCGGGGCGGAGGATAATTTGCCGCCCTTTTGACGTCGTAAAAATAATAATTGTTGGTGTTGGTAAGAAAAAATGTAACAAAATAAAAGAATTGAGTGAAAATAATTTTTTCAACCCATGTACATGTGTAAGTAACATGACTGTGTTAAAACATTCATAATTTACACTATAAAAATAATGTTTAATAAAGTTTAAACAGTTTAAAATTCTACTTTTCGCGAGTTATGCGCAGTGAAATCATTTATTCGGTCCTCGGACCCACCCTAGGAACATCGGCTACGACTGGGCATTGAGGGGGAGTCTCCCGCCCGGGCTGGGCATGATTTGTTACGCCGACGATACGCTCGTCACAGCCCGCGGTGGGACGCTACAGGAGGCGGCAAGCCTGGCGACTTTAGGCACCGAAGAGATCGTCAGGCGGATCGGGGCGCTGGGGTTGAGGGTGGCCCTGGACAAGACGGAGGCCCTCTTGTTCCATGGGCCCTCCCATCGGCGACTCGATCACCGTCAATTCGGTTGATATCAGCATCCGGGCCCATATGAAGTATTTGGGCTTGGTGCTCGACGGGCATTGGTGGTTCCAGGAGCATTTCTGCAGGCTCGCTCCACGGCTCATCGGCACGGCGTCCACCCTATCGTGTCTTATGCCGAACGTGGGCAGACCGAGCGCTACGTGTCGACGGCTTTATGCGGGGGTCATCCGGTCGATGGCCCTGTACGGCGCACCGGTGTGGGCGGGGTCCCTGACCGTCCGACTCATGGTTCTACTGTGGCGACCACAGGTGGCCATGGCAGTCAGGGCCATATGCGGATACCGCACGGTGTCGGCGGGGGCAGCGTGCCTGTTGGCCGGGACTCCCCCGTGGGACCTGGAGGCGGAAATGCTCGCCGGTTTGTATCGGTGGGTGTCGGGGGTGCGAGCGGAGGGTGGTGTGGTCTCTGTGAGGGAGTTCATCGCCTGGCGCGTCGACGCCCGCCGAGACGTCATTGCCCGTTGGGCAGTCCGGTTGGAGAGGCCTCGGTACGGTGTGCGAACCGTGGAAGCCTTCCGGCCGGTGCTGATGCAGTGGTTAAAACGGCGGCACGGGGTGCTCTCCTTCCGACTGGTGCAGGTTTTGACGGGGCATGGATGCTTCGCCAAATACTTGTACACGGTCGTTAGGAGGGAGAGCTGTCCTGCCACCACTGAGATTGTGACGAGGACACGGCGCAGCATACGCTTTAGGTTTGTGCCGCCTGGGCAGAGCAGCGTAGTGAAGTCGTCGCAATCATCGGCGCCAACCTGACGCTGCCGACCATCGCCAGGGCGATGCTCGACAACGTCAGGAACTGGGACGCGGTCTGCGAGGCAATAGTCTCGCGGAAGGAGGCGGCGGAGCGCGTACGCAAGGAGCGTCTCCTCGACGACGCCGCCGCCCGCCTCATGCCGCCCTAGCCAAAGCTAAGGCTTCTTGAAAAATTAATTGTCCGACTCACCGCCAGTGTCCGCACAAAATATTTTCTTCCAATTTTGCCGCCCTTCTAATAGTGGCGCCCGGGGCGGTCCACCCCTCCGCCCCCCCTTGCTACGCTACTGGTTATAGTATTTGAAGATATCGCACAAGGTCTGATTTTTCACCGTTTTTAGTTAGCTCATATCAAAAAAAAAAGTGGCATGGAGTTTTTTTTCGTAGCTGTCGTAAAGTCATCTACCACCCACTTACCGTTGGACGTTTAATTTAGGGACACCTGTATATATATATATAACAATTTATTAAATTTTAATTATATATTCTTACTTTATGCATGCATTATCATCCCTAAATATGTGTTTGTCTGTCTCAGCCCAAAGCCGTTTTCTACACTTGCATGGACAGTAGAATGATTCCAACTAGATTTACAGAAACTAGCGTTGGTGATATGTTTGTTGGTCTGTACTATTTTTTTTTCTTACATTTTTGTGAATAGTGTTCATAATGCCTGTTTAAATCATAGAACTTCATGTATTTTAGTAAGAAATGCTGGGAACGTCATACCCCATTCTCAATATTTCGTAGACGAAATGACGAGCTGTGAACCCGCTGCGTTGGAACTTGGTTGTATCATTAATGATATTAGGCACATTATAGTATGTGGGCATAGTGATTGCAAAGCAATGAATCTCCTATATCAGATGAAATCTAAAGAAGAATCCAGTACGGTAAATGTAGAAAATTTCTTTATAGTAGTTTTATGTAATTCGCTCTCTAAAATAATGTTTTTGACAATTACGGCATACATTAGCCCTTGCTAATGTATGCCGTAATTTACAAAAACCTTATGCAAACATTTGATTCCATTCCAAAAATTCTTATATTTAAAAAATAATGTTTTATATACAAGCTTTGTTTTATAAATAATAGTTTATTAAACTTATACTCTCAGTAGGTGCACTTAAGTTAAGTTTAGGAACATTGCTTATTATAATATAACAACATGTTTTTACAGGAACAGAGGAGACTGTCACCTTTGAAGTCATGGCTGTGTACCCATGCGAACACCAGTTTAAATAAATTTCTCCAAATGAAGGGTAATTTTACAAAACCCATGATCTTCTCGGCTGAAACACCTCAAAGAAAATTTGTAGCATATATCGACCCTGAAAACAAATTTTGCATAGAAGACAAATTATCTCAGGTTTATATTTATTTTGATAAATAATAAAGGTTTTTACGTCAGTGCTTAGGTTCTGAAGACAAACCTTCGGCAGCCATTGGTTTCCATGTCGCCTTAAATTCGCCTTAGACGGCCGGAGAGATTGTTATTCTATTGTATATTTACAATACTGTAATAATGATCTGCAACATTGATATGTAAAAATGATTATTTTCAGGTGAACACACTTCAACAGTTACAAAATATCGCATCCTACGGGATGCTAAAGAAACGATTGGAGAAACACGACTTACACATTCACGCCCTCTGGTTTGACATCTATACTGGTGATATTTACTACTTCAGTAGACGGGCAAAACAATTCATTATTATTGATGAATCGTCTTATGAAATAATCCTAGCCGAAGTTAGAAGGTTTTATTCTTAAATTACAGAATACTGAGTGAGTAAGATCAAAATTAGATAGGTAATGAAGTAACATATTTTGTGTTATGTAGGTAAGGTTGAATGTTATAGTTACAATTCCTATTTATAAATTATATAGACAGGATATTGTTTATATTTGTTCCTGTGGTTAGAGATCAGATAGTTTGAATATGTTTAGTTTCTTAAGGTCGGTATACACGACAACGATATATCGTAGCGATCTGGCTGCGCAAACCGTTTGTGCAGTTAATCGAACGTCCATAGAGCGTACACACGACAACGATAACTGCATCGATTTTCGTCCATACTATCGATAAAACTGCACAAACGGTTTGCGCAGTTATATCGCTACGATATATCGTTGTCGTGTATACCGACCATTACACTCTGAAATTAACCAATGTTAATTTGTCTACTGCGACAAAATTATTTTGGTCTCGACATTATTCTACCATTTAATTTTTATTACACAATTTCATTGATTAGATTCATTTCATATAAAATACTTACTACTTGGTTACTTATGTACCAGCATGACTGGTATTACTAAAGAAATTTGATTTAATGTGTTTTATGTAATGGGAAATCAGGCAACTTGCTCATCTATTTTTAAAATTTAGCATTTAATATGTTAGGTTGTTTACAAAAACTGCGGGTTTCGAATACTGTTTCACTCATCCTACTATTATATACCTACAACACAAATACGAGTGACTATTTGGCAGTCAAATCTTAATTCGTATTTTTCGTCTTTATTGAAGATGTCCTTACGTGTTTTTTCACGTGTAAACATTTTTTTTTTAAATAGGTTAACCTGATTTATTAAATCCTAAATGTCAATAATTTAGGTGACTCATGTTGTCGTGATTTCACGTTACATAAAACACATTGGATCAAGGTTTCTTGAGTAGTCGTGCTGATACATAAGTAAGCAAGTACTCAGTATTTTGATATTAAATGCTAAATCTCAGTTATTTTGATACATTAATCAAAATGACTGAGATAACACTACCCGTTGGTAGTGTTATCGTTAATATAATTCTAACTAAAATATTAGAGTAGGTACCTACTAGATCGGAAGAATGTATAAATGTTTTCTGATAGATGGCACACGTACTCATAAAGACGATAACTACGAGTGACTTTTTGACGAGTTGATTTATACATAGAAAGCATCTCCGAAAAAAAAAACGCTGTCGGAATAAAGAATGTTTTTAATATTTGGAGACTACTATTTTAACATAATTTTAATTACATGAAATTCATAAATCATTTCCTTATCTTACACAAGTGATCTGAGACAGTTTAACTTGTTAGTCAAAACTATTTCAATGTATGAAAGAATTGTTAGCCATGTAGATGTATATAAAGAAAACTATGTTTTATATCCACAGTTTTCTTTGCCACCTAGCCATTAGATATATTTATATAAAATTTATGTATAACATCAATATATACAGGATGTATCAGGTTATGGGGCAACTGCTTGCGTATGTTGTAGTTTAACGGTCAGAAATAGTAATTAGAATGTATATTACACAAAAAGCAATATAACATAAAAGTTATAGTCAATTCAAAAACGTGTGTCTAAGAGTCTATGCCTTAAATATTACGTATTATGTAGGCATGTACAGACAGGATACATGTAGGCATACAAAGCTTCGACAGTATGAATAGGTATGAATTGCGCAAACGCTTTAATGGTAACGTAGGTACAAAGGCGACTCGTCAATGGTCATCGGCTGATCAGCTGATTTAAAGCGAAGTTTGTCTTGCTTATGCGAACGTAATCATTGATTTATTCAATTTCTAATGAACATTTAACAAAGTACGAATATGTTGCAGATTAAGTATCACTGACGTTACACATTTCAATCAGATTTACACGAAAAAGCGATAACAAAATTGAAAACTTTACGTCTCTAATTCATTAACGAATCGATATTTTTAATTCAAATTTTTGTTCATGGGTTTCTACCACCATTGCCTAACTCCCGTTTGACCAGTTGCCCCATAACCTGATACAGTCTGTATAACAATATAATATGAGCTTAATTGTAAAAATAATGGACACCTTAAATTATGAATTAAAATTTGATTTTCAGTGGCGCCTTACGACTTTGAACTTAAGATTCCACCGTTACGCGGAAGTTTATTGGTCTCTCGCCAATATATCACTGTATAAATTTATATACCATATAACTTATTAATAAATTATGATTATTTGCCTGTCCTTATCTCAAATGTAGTCGGCACAGCGCGTCTTCATCCACAATGTAGGTGGAATAGGACCAAAGCCATGTCGTACAGGCTTTTAGTTAAGTTGCACGACCTACCTCTTGCCTGACGTGAGCTTCTTTAGGAACATAATCGTGGACTAAAAGTCATTAGGAGTATTAGACACAAGTCATAGAAGAGCGGTCAGGAAAGCCACGTAAAGTTAGGACTGATAGTATTCGTGGCAGCTAGACCATACACAACATAGCATAGTTATATAAGTCAACCCATTTTGTATTTTTATACGAGTTTATAGTTAAATTGTAATCAAAGAAAATGCCTTATTTGCATAATAAGAATAACCTTTTTGGATTTTTTGTACGTATTTATTATTAGCTTGTAATCGATTCGGGACCAAATTATATTTATGTTCTGTACTTATATTTGATCTTTGTTTTATTGTGTCCTTTACTCCTCTTTTTGCCTTTTAATTCATTTCGCCTTGCCAGGGCTTCGGTGGTGCGGCAAGGCGTGCGACAACTCTTCGGTTTTGTATGCCCATTTTCCAGCGACTTATTTTTTGGTTGACTATACTCTGAATCACGTCTTCATGGACTTCGGGCTGTCGCTCTAATGCAGTAGCCTTATTGCAACTACTCAACTGTACACGTTCCGGCCCGCAGTGTCAACTAAGTGTAAGAACAGTTATTCGTGGCGGTGGAATGAGGGAGTATTTCCTGGTTAAGACTGCAATGTTCAACTATTCATCCATCAGTCTAACAATGTCCATTGTTAGTTATAGTCTCTCTCTCTCTTCAAGGGAGTTAATACTTGACAGATGCGTTGGCAGTCTCAATACATGTAATAAATTTCACATAGGAGTGACGTTGGCTATTCTACTGATGATGCCTCAGCCAGTTTTTAGAACTCCCAGGTGAAAGTAAGCGGTGGTAACACATTATGCTCTGAATCCGTTATGGCTTGGTTTTGTAATAAAACTATTAAATAAAAAATATTTCGTTGACTATTCGTAAAAATATCTATACTAATATTATAAAGAGGAAAGATTAGTTTGTTTGTATTGAATAGGCTCCGAAACTACCGGACTGATTTCAAAAATTCTTTTACCAATGGAAAGCTAACATATCTTGGAGTAACATAGGCTATATTTTAACCCGGTATTCCCACGAGAACGGGAACTGAGCGGGCAAGGCGACTGAAAGAGAAGCGAGGGCCAATTGTTAGTAATTAATAAAAAGATGGAGAATTGCTTTGAAATTTGGTCAATTTTAGTCAAATAATATTTATAAGACACCTGTAGTTGGTAAGCATAGATAAGCAAGACACCTGTGGTTGGAGCGGACGCACGGAGTGCTTTTCTTCCGACTGGTGCAGGTGCTGACGGGGCACGGTTGCTTCGGGAAGTACCTGCACAAGATTGTCAGGAGGGAGAGCACACCGTCCTGCCACCACTGCAGTTGCGACGAGGACACGGTGCAGCACACGCTCGAGGAGTGTGCTGCATGGGAGGGGGATCATCGTGAACTCGTCGCAATTATCGGTGCCGACCTGGCGCTGCTGACCATCGCCAAGGAGATGCTCGTCAGCGTCAGGAACTGGGACGCGGTCGCCGCCTTCTGTGAGGCCGTAATCTCACGGAAGGAGGCGGCGGATCGTGTGCGAGTAGAGCTCCTATTCGGCGACACGTTGCGACTCGGGCGGCGCAGGCGCGAGTATCTGCGCCTAATGCCGCACTAGCCGAGGCCGCGGGTTATCGGACCGGGGAATTGTCCGTCACCCACAGAGAGGCTGACCGCGCGACGGCGACCGACGTCCCAGTACGTCGAGAGGTGAGAGGTTACCCGAAAGGATATTCCGTCGGGCCGACCACTGATGACAAGTCACATCTGCTCCGGTGGTCGGCCCAACAATGAGGTGACGTGGGTACGGGTGGGTTATGGGCCCACGCGCCGTTCTTTTCTCGCCTCGGACGGACAGGACCGCGCGTGCGCTTACCATAGCTCACCCATAAAAAAAAAAAAAAAAAAAAAAAGTTGGTAAGCATATAGTTTACTTAATGTAGGCAAACCGTTGACAGATAGCACGGGTCATTAAATTATTAAAACCAGTTATAATATGCTGGTATTATGATAATGATAGACGATATTTGGAGCTTGGTTATGATGCCCTATTTAAAATAACTTTTCAAAAACTAAGAAACTATTCTAATAAATACATTGATAAATATTTACTGTAACATAAAACAGTAATCAAAAAGTTGTATCAATCCATTTCCCTGAATTAATGTAGTGTTACAAAATAATAACGAGCGTCTCGCGACAGTATGTACTGAGATTGCTACCAATATCTAATCCACGTATCATCCACCATCGTAATGTAATTAAAAATATGCTCATTAGGCCATTATAAATATACTCGTTAGGCCATTATAAATAAGAAAATAAGGATATCAAGTCACCAAATTCTATTCACAGGATATTATTATTGCATATATAACATCTGCTCAGCAGCTAGCGCCGTCAGTGTAACAATATATGTAGGTATTTTAAAAGATGTGTTCTATCTGGTTCCACCACCATCTCGTCGGCATCGCCACTGACAATTGTTTTATTAATAGCTACGTTCAAGTTGTTGCTGGGTGCTCGTTAATAATATAATACACTATATATTACTAGGTATCGACTAGCTACGTTACACTTATTGAGAGACATGAAATCTACGGATAGTTTTTAATATTTAACAAATTTACCGTGACCATAGATTGTAAATTAAACAGCCGTGAAATAGTTATCACATGTAGTACTTCAAAATAGCCCACACCATAGATTGTAACAACCAAATAACTTTTATATGATAACACGTTATTAGAAGGCAATGAATGGAAATAAATTTCTATATCAATTTTTAACTATGTACATAGCAACACTATATAGAATAACGTACGTGATTTTTTGTTTTATCTACATTTAGATAGAAATCGTACTTTAGTAAATATACGTCATATAACTAAACAGCTTGTACAACAGATGGAAACTAGCCAAAAGCGCTGACAATAGATACACAATATGACATTGAAAAGGTTTTTATTCAAAATTTTCAGGAGACGATACGTGATAGTTATGGTATAGTTAGTAGTGGTTACGGAACCGGCTGTTACAGAGTATGTAAGTAGGTCTATATTAAGAAGTAATTAAGTCCTTATGATGCAATATTTAAAATGTGTGATGTAAAATTACATAATTTTGTTAGTGGAATATTATCGCTCCGCGCGGGCTGCGATTCAATGGATAAGTGGTATAGAAGCTATTTATCTACTACCCGTAAATTAAGTTTTAAATTGAAAAATTAAATTAAAATTCAACTCATAACGATTTCTATAAGTTAATTTATAATGTTTAAAATTATTAAAGCTACTGTTATTTAAATGCTCCTGTTTTTATTTCAGTTAAAAATACTAACAATGTCAAACAAACCAGTGTTCGACTATAATGAAGAATCTCAGGCTGAGAAATTAGCCAGGAAATCTAAAGACTCACCGTTTATGATAATAGGTAAGTCATTCTCGCTTTTTTCTCTACGATTATTACTCACACGATGTAGGTTTGTAAATTTTGAAAATCATTAAATGCTTATCGAACTATAACAAAACTTATCATGATATGTTTGCACAGTTTCACAACTTGTTACGATACATGTGTAGGTAAATTGAAAATATCTATCATTGATTGCTATCTTTATTCTGATTTTACACCAGTTATCATTATTTACGTAAATTGCTAACGTTAATAGTATTTCTCCTTATGGACAGAATTACCCAAAATTATATAACATCTATTTTTAAAGATATATCCTTAGAATAATAACGTATAGAAGGATAGTGTCAATACTTCGAATTTGCAAAATTTGAATCTAAAAATACTAATGGCGCGCAGACAATTACACACGTACACACGCAAACCACTATACAAATTATGAAATCAAATTTTGTTTTTATTAACATAAATCGTCGGAATACTTTTAAAAGTAATGTTAAAAACCTTTTTAAGTTTTTCAAATGTGTTGTGACACCATTTGAATGCACAAACCGTCATAATTATCAATTTATTTTTTAAGAGTTGTGTACGTACGTGCAGTACAATGACTTGTACATTACGGAACGGTTCCGGCGTAAGCTCCATTAGGCTCCAATTGAAATGCCTCATTTTGAGCGTGAACTTACCTTCTATATGTTATTATTCTAAGGATATATCCTTATTTTATAATGTATTTAGAAGGCGTAAAAAAACTAAAATACGCCCGATATCTGCCTGGTAACCGGTCGCATGATTTTTGTCGGAACGGGACGTTTACTAATATTTTAAATGCGAAAGTTAGGATGTTTGTTCGTTTGTTTGTTACGCTTTCACGTTTAAACCACTGAACCGATTTCAAAAATTCTTTCACCAATGGAAAGCTATAATATCAGAGAGTAACATAGGCTATATTTTATCCCGGTATCCTCACGGGAACGGGAACTACATCGCGGGTAAGGCGACTAAACCCGAAGCGAAGCGAGGGCGGTTGCTAGTAAATAGATAAAAATAAGAACTTGTATTAATATTTAAAAAAGGTGATAGGAAAACTGTATTAATAATAATAATAATATAATTTCATATAATCATTAGATCGCGGTCCTAGCCTCATTATATGTTTGTCTTTAGAGCTTATCAGTTTTAAAATAACGCATCTAGTTGTCAAGTACGTGTAGGAAATGTGATAATACTTATTCCTTAGAATAATTACGTATAGAAGGTAAGTCCGCCCACAAAAAATGAAGCATATAAATTGGAGCCTAATGGAGCTTACGCCGGAACCGTTCTATAGCGTACAAGGTCACTGTACTGCACATACGTAAGCAACTCTTTTGAAACACGTTTGAAAAACATAAAAAGTGTATTATCATTACTTTTAAAAGTATTTCGACGATTTATGTTAAGAAAAACAAAATATGAGTTCATATGGTGTGTGTATGTACGTGTGTTATCGCCTGCACGCATGTAGTATTTTTGGATTCATGTTTTGATCGCTTTAAGTACCGACACTATCCTTCTATAGGTTATTATTCTAAGATTTATTCATATTGATCTTTGTAACCAAAATGGGACACTTGTTTAGTGTGGAAGCAACGGGACAGAGCATGAAAACGGAATTGTCACGTGATAAGCGGGACGTACGTCACGTTACGGTCCCGTGTAATAAGAGCAAGCATATAGAGTATGTATAAGAGGAATGTAATGCATACAGTTCTAATTTTAGAATTGGCCATTGAGAATGTCTTAAAATGCTCTGCAGCCTCTGCAGAAAAGCTCAATACAATTTGACTGATCCAGGATTCGAACTCGTTTCTTATGTTACGTCAGCTACATTTGAGAGCTACCGTATAAATATAACAGTTTGCATCTTCTCTAGCCCTTCAAAGTCCCGCTGATGGGATAGAATAGGCTCACTATGGAAATAGGGGACGATATGATGATATCATACTGGTTATTAGATGCTTTGGTTTTTTGTGTGGGAATATTCTTAAATACCTAGTTGTTCACATAGCTTAGTCTTCTATAACATCCGCGGGAAAAGTAGGTTATAGTGAATGGTATTAAGGACTTACTCCGTTACCACACGGTAAACATTTTAAATGCCTGGGAAATTAGTGAAAAAATTGTTATACGGATACTCGGGTTTGATAGGTACCTACATGTAACTCGCTAGTACAGGTACATAGTTAAATTTCGCGAGTCTATTGTTTTAAGTGCCAGGTTTAAAGTGCGTAAGAAGAAAAAGACAATTTTGGTTATAATTGTCGACTGTCAGTTCTTCGTGATATTATCCGCCACTTCAGTGCGTTAGCCGTTCAGGCTATGCCGCTTACAACCGTTCAACGAATATTTGTTATCAGTACTGAATTTTCTCGTATTGAACACCGAATCATTTCTGTTGCATGTTGAACGATATTATACTATCTACTATCGTAAATGAACGAATTTTAGGTATATTTCAATAGGACATGGTACTAATAAGTTCCGCAATTGGTAACTTAATGAAGGAAACGCAGAGGCCTGTGATTTGGTGCAATTACCAAAAGAAACGAAATGTATTGCTCTTTTTTGCACATATTTAACGCTCCAGGCATCAGGTCTGATGTGACATGATCAGGCATGAATAGACCTAATCAGGCCTGGAGCGTTAAACACGTTCAGGCCTATCCATGCCTGATCATGTCATATCAGACCTAAGCGTATTTAACCCTCCAGGCCTGATCATGTCTGTTCAGGCATGATAATTTTTTCCCGGGCTGTACTATTTAATTCATGATATGGTAAATCACACTAATATTATAAAGGCGAAAGTTTGTCAGTGTGTATGTGTTACCTTTTCACGCTCTAGCTGCTGGATCAATTTTGATAAAATTTGGCATGAAGGTAGTTGGATTAACACAGGATACTTTTTATCCCGGTAGTTGTTGCCATGGGATAAGAGTTAAATTTTATATCTTTTACTCAAACATAATCTGTTGACCAAACTTAGATAAAATTTCGTCTTGGCCAAGTTACATTTTACGTGTCGAAGCCGTTGGCAGTAACTGGTAATAAACACTGATCCATCTATACATTGTCATCCCAATTGTTTCATAAACCTTCCACTACTGGACTTGAGCCTTCTCCACCCTAAGAGGGAAATTAACCTACTATATCTTGCTTGCCAGAAGAATTGAACGATTTTGCTTTTCTTGTAAATGCGTACTATATCCCTTAGTCGTCTATTACGACGCCCATGTGCAAGAAAGTTTTATTCTGTCACCACACGGAAAAAAATTAGCTGTAAAGAAGGTTGAATCATTAAGTATTTGAACGTACGACTCTACTAAGAGACGTGAAGGTTTGAGACTTTTAAAGCCTAATTTAGTGGGCATGTGGGCAGTTAATACATCAATGCATTCAGATTGGGTCTCTTTTCACGCTTTTGTACTTCGGAGATATCAAGAGAAATGCAAACTTTCAAAAATCATGCGAAAAAAATACTCCTACATAGGCTGCGGAGTGATAGTAGCAGCATGCGGAGAGCAATGGCAGTGCGTCTCGATTGCTTATTTCAATGCCATAAGGCGACTATAGTCTATCCTGTGCTTATAACTACCTTCACCCACTTAGGCACATATCTACTAACACAGAAAATAATTAAAAACAAATTGTAAAATGTATGTAATGATATCTAAAATGAATTATCATTATAATCTACTTGTAAATTAGTATCTAGAGATATGAAAAAAAAAAATATGAAATTTAAATTCTAATTTTAAATTAATTGCAGATTTTATCAGAAACAATTTTGTGTTAAAAGAGTAGTTTAGGATAGATATTTTTTAGATAAATATTTTTTCTAGTTGTAAATGAGAACTAAACAAAATATCTTTTTTTTTCAGGAATAATAGGATTAATTGGTGTTTGCAGTTTTGGTGCCTATAAATTTAAGACAAAAGGAAAAATGAGTACCAGTGTTTACTTAATGCAATTGCGAGTGGCAGCTCAAGGCACTGTAGTTTCAGCATTAACAATAGGTATAGCTTACAGCATAATAAAAGAGCATATACTGAAAGATAATAAAAAAGGAGCTTAGCGAAATAACTCACTAGGTAATAGGTAGTTAGCAAAATTTGTAATCTCGTTAGCGACATTATGCCAACCTCAAAGATGTTATTGAATCTCTAGTTCTGTTTCTATGCTGGAATAGCATAAGTGATAAATGTGTGCTGTGATCTAGTGAATAGTAAATTACATTGATGTAATGCTATTGAGTTATTTATTATTGTATAATAGTAGATCCAGCTTCAAACAGTATTTATTCTTCAAAAAAATTAGTTCACCTGCTATTCTATTCTTTAGTATCGTTAGATTAATTTCAGGTTATTTTTTTAAATTATTTACATACCATTCTCGATGTCATTGTTCGAATAAAGTTTACTGATAAAAATTGTTTTCATTTATTAACCTTTTTCAAATAAAACAAAAATTATTATAATTTAAACTGGAATAATTTTATTGACGTTATAAATAAGTCCAAAAATATACATTTACAGATACATTTATACATTGCATTACAAATCTTTACTTTTCATAAATATAAAAAATTAGGTCAATCACTCTTACTACAATCTGGATTCTTTAATTTAAGGCTAAAATTTGGAATAGTTAAATCGTCTTTATCTGTAGTAGAGTGGTTTTTCATAGAATTTGACGTCATTTTCACTGATGATAAATCGGCATTGCTAAACAAGCCATTAGATATATTTGAACAGGAACTCGATTGATATGTGGTTGATTTAAATAGCTGCACTGGAGTTGACGTACGGGCTCTATTTGTACCGCTAGGAATGCTATCATTGGATGGTCCCTCACAATTTGATTGTGATTGTTGCTTAAGCCCTTCTGGCATCTTTGTCTCAAACAAAGAAACGAATTCTTCTTCGGTATCATTTATATCCGACTTATTGCTGGTGAAAGTAATTTTATTTGCCAGTTCATTAGTTAAAAACTCTTTCACTGTCATAGAATTAGTAAAATTTGTTTGCTTTTTAGCATTTTCCGAATTCTCAAAAATGCTTTTACTTTGTAGTTCTTTTTGAGAGAAAAGCACAGAAGATACTGAATCAGTTACAAGAGCCGGTATATCTCGATTGAAACTTTTAATTTTATACTGGGATAAACTTGAACTGGAGGTATTCGAAGATGACGATAAAGCTAGGCGTTCTTTAGTCTTTTTTAAAGTAGAAGATGCCCATCCCATTCCAAGCTTTTTGAATGCATTTTCTAAGTCGGGATTTGAAGAAATACTTAACGTGTCTGTTGTTTCGCCAATATTTTCTTTGTTTTGAAACGCCACATTTGATTTCTTTTTGTTCTTTCGAGCTTTAGTCAAGGCTAACATAGATAAAGTAGATTCAGATGACACAGTGGTAGAGTTAACATTAGAAGCAGTTTCAAATTTAAAAGGTTCCGTAATAACATTTCGTTTCAGTAATTCAGCAATCACATCCGGTAAACTCCCGTCGGAACGCAACGAACTAATATCGTCATTAATGGCGTCGTCTTTTTGTAAATCTTCGAAATTAGATCCTTCATCTGGCGCTGCCACATTATATTTCTTTGCATATTCATGGACAGTGATAAAAGGTTCCAACATAATTTCATTGAAATGTTTTAAATCAATCATTTGAAATTTAGAATCATCGGATGATTCGTTAGACGACAGTTTCAAATGTTTAGAAAATTCCTTGTTACCTTGCAGCAAGTCAGGATTATGAGAACCTTTTTTGGCTTGAAGAACTTCAGTTTTCTGATTAGATTTAGATTCTTTACCTTCTGTTGATGATCTACTAGAAGTATTATGCGTGTCATAACGAGAAGATTGATTTTTATTTTTAACACTCATAGGGGAATCTACTTCTAAAACGGTTGATAGTTCATGAGGCACTATTAAATCTTGACCACATTTTAAATGAACACGCGATAACGCAGCTGGAGGTTTTGGTCTAAATTTATTGATCTCTATTGAACTAGTATCGGTATTCAAGGGCGATATAGCAGATATCGGGTCTGATATCTCTGCCGTAGTTTCTTTCGTTCCCGGTAACTGAAACATTGTTGGTTTAGGAATGTTCGTCAAAAATGAGATGTATTCTGAATGTGTTTTACCTTCCTCATTTACCGTTACATTATTATTTTCAGAATTCGATTCCTTAGTTTTTATTTCTAATGGCGGTATTTCCGGAGACTTAATTTGCAGTTGGATTTTCTCGAGAGACTTGAATTCCAATCTATTTGGTACAGTGATATTTCCTGTAAAAACCGGCGATTGTGATGTTCTATCAGACTTGTGATCTGATTGAGAATCGGCCGAATCAGAATTAGAAATATAATTGTAAACCAAAGACTTATTTTTCCTAACTTCCTCAAGAACTCTGGCAAGATTTGATAACCTTTTTGTACACTTCTCTGTTAAATCTGCAATTTTTTCCATATTATTAAGTTTATCCTCTGCTAATTTCATTAAATCACTATCGATATTTTGCCTTGTTTGTGAAGGCATATTAACCGGCGCATTCATTTCATTTCTGTGGAAGTCATTGGTTTCTTTTGTTGGCTCTGGTGACGTATCAGTAACTGTAGCCTTATGTACTGGATACTTAGTTCTACTATTGTGGTCATACTCGGGAGAAATTTCTTTTGGAACTTCTTTGTTTCGCGAGTTATTTTTCTTTATATTCGTTTTAGATGCATTTTTATCGGTATCATTTCTACACGTAGATAAAGATCTACTTGATTGGGATTGCCTAAGTGTAGGTGAACTACGAGCCTGTGACTGTATCCTACCTGTATTTGAACTCAAAAAAGTTTTAGTGCTGTCTAATGATGATGGTGATACTTGTTTCTTTGCTTTCTGTTGTGCTGTAGTGTTTTTGGTAAGCAAATGTTTAGTAATATTTAAGGATTTCACCTTATGTACCTTTCGTTTAGATTGCGATGTTTTTTTGCCTAAGAATTTATAAATATGTGCTTTATTAATATTATTGAATCTTTTTTTAAGATGTACATCTACAACTTGTTGCACTAACATTTTTTTAATGTGTTCCAAAGATATTATATTCTCCACAGACCCATTCCTTTCAGCTAAATTGTATGGAACATTAATTATTGAACTGCTTGGTGTGGCAACTGAACTACAATCTTGACCTGCGACTTCTAATGCCTTAAGCCCTCCTCTATTCAGAGAGAGTAGAGTATTTATATAATTCTTAATAATGGGATTAAGACTTTCAGTTGAATTATTTCTTTTGTAATGTGATCTCGTACTACTATGTTTATTTTTTGAGTTTACACTACCACCAACGAATTTTCTATGAACATGTCCAAGAGTTTCAGCAGAAATATTATTACCACAATGAAATTGCTTTTTACAATTGTTTTTAGAAGGATTGTTAACACCACAATTGTGACATTTACATTTTTTCTTATCAAGTCTTGCAACTTTGCAGGATGTTAAAACTTTACGACATAAATTATGAGAGGAGCTGTGTATATGTTTTACACAATTTTTCGCCGTATTAGGTGGAGTCTGTTGTTTACTACTTTTATAAACATTCTTTATATTATTTTTATTTACATTTCTTCTCGGATAGCACTGATTTTTAACAAATCTCTCATTGGTGTGCCTACTTGATAAATCTAAGGTTTCAATATCGGTTAAGTCTACATCGTGTCTCAAAAATTTTGGTAAAATAATTTCTGGCGGACTCATATAGGCCGTAGAGGTTGATGAACTCATATGAAGATATATAGGTCTATGGATTGGCGAGTTTGTTGTCTGTGTGTAAGTGGTTGTTGCAGGTCTGGAAGCCGTTTCAAATTGCATAGCTGATGAATCACGTTGAAGCGTTGTACCTTTATCAGCGACCTCTTTTTGGTCTTTACAAGAATTTATAAGACGTATGTCAGCACTTGATTCGCTGCCTTTTTGATCATTCTGATAGCTAGTAGCTTGATTGATTGTACTTTTTCCTTTAGTTGCTTGTGTGCCCTGATAAGACATTCGAGGCGATAACGTTTTAGATTCTTTTTCGGAAAAGCTTCTAAATGCTAAAACCTCAACAGTTTCAAGATCATCAGCGACTGGGCGAGTTTGCACACTATTCTCGGATGCAACCGATCGTTCTACTAAAGTATTTGATTGGATATTTTTGGTACTTTTGTTTCCATTAAAAGGTTTTTTAGGTATTTCTTCAGTGATAAGTTTGTTCGTCTCTTTGTTGGAGCCATCTTTCTTTCTAAGCTGTATCACTACCTCATATGCATCGTCTTTAAGTAAATTCGTACCGCCTAGAAAGAATTTAGCAGCCTGATGTCCAGTTTCATCTAAAAGTTTAATGAAGCCGTCGTCAGTAACTGCACTGTTTGCTTTGTCATTTGTGGCAGTTTTAAATGAAGATGTTGAAGTTGCCGCTGAAGGCAGAACTGGTACAGGATCCAATTTCGTAGGTTTGGAAGGCAACTTCTTTTCTCTGAAAGTAGGGCACCAATAATAATATTATTGTTAATCTATATCTATGCTAATGTATAAAGCTGAAGAGTTTGTTTGTTTGAACGCGCTAATCTCAGGAACTACTAGACAGATTTGAATAATTCTTTCAATGTTAGATAGCCTATTTATCAAGAAAGGCTATAAGCTATATATCACCACGCTAAGACCAATAGGAGCGGAGTAGAATTGAAGAATGTTTAAAAATCGGGGAATTTTCCATGTGAGAGCAGTCGCTGCGTGCGCTACGTAAACGGTGAGTTTCACAAAAATTATCATATATGACAGAATCGTATTATTTAAAATTATTTTCACCTACGTAAACAATTTCGCGGGTTACAGTTAGCGTTAGCCCAAAGTAACTATTCCAAGCGGACGAAGTCGCGGACAGCAGCTAGTACAGTATACGAATGTTTAAATTTAATGAGAGTGATAGTAATTGAAGAAATTAGATTTTTAATTCCGATAGCTAACGCAGCAATGAGTAATAATAACAGCTAATTTGGAACAAAAACAGACAAATGGATAGGAAGGGGACGCGCGCGCACCCGAAACGTCAGGAGACTAAAATTAAAATTTATTTTATCTTATATTATATGGAATTTGCGGTCAGAAATCTTTATACGAATGTAGACCGTTATCTTGTAAAGAAAACAAGTGTCGTGTTATCCCGTATTTCCATTACACACGTTGATATCCGTTTAGAATTCCCTAACGACATTCAAAGCCCGAAATAGCAAACGATAGACGTAATCAAATTAAGGTCTCGTGACTTTTTTGTTTACTTATATAAAAAATAATAGTAAATACTAATGAAAACGCGAAAGTGGATAGTTGCTACAAAAATGCCTTCTGTTAAAAAAAATATTATTACATATTAATAGCTGTGACAAAAACAATAAACTGTACAGATTAAAACAGATTGCACTCCACAAGTACTTTATGTAACTTTGTAATTAATTGCTTACACAATGAATCGTGGCGGTCATGTATAGCTAACAGTAATGTATAGCTACTATGTCAGGCTTCATCAACGAATACGAACACCCTATAGTAAAATTAGGTAAGACCACACTGTCGATAGCCACGGGCCGGTCCGTCCGTGGTCGTCGACATTTGAGTAGTAACAATTCATTACTGGACTTTGTTCCGTGAGCGAGAGTTGGCGGAGATTTAAAACTCTTACCTTGGATCATCATCCCCATCTTGCCACTGTAGAAAAGTACCTTGAAATAAGAATATTTTTATTACATTAATCATGACTACAAATGCAATAAATATGAATTTAGTCATTGAACGAACCTTTATCTCTTTTCTGGGCTTCTCTCAGGTTTTCATTCCGACATACTCCGTTATTTGTTTCTTCTACATCTGCAACCCCTTCATTATTCTCTATGCGATAATGCATAGCAGACAGATTGTCCCTGTAAAAATGGGAAAGTATAACTGTGAAAATGAGGATACAAGAAATGCGTATTAACTTTATGTAAGGCAATTAATTTCAAATCATTTCTTGTAAGACGACCAAGCTACTACTATCACACAAATATATTTATCTACACAATACACATACAACTAGTACGTTCAATCTAATTTATTAGCTAAGTTGCCTGCTACTAGATATGAGGCACGAAAGTTTCTTTTTTAATAATAGCATTTTAATTAAAGAGGCACCCAGGCTGGGACACGAAATTATTAAAAAAAAGCGTTCGTTTGATCCCTTACTGTATCGTTATTTCTAACGCTTTAGTTATGCAATTCTTATATAAGATACTAGCAACCCGCCCTCGCTTTGCTTCGGTTTCAGTCGCCTTACTCGCGTAGTTCCCGTTACCGTGGGTATACTGGGATAAAATATAGCCTATGTTACTTAGGGATACTGTGACATTCTAATGGTGAAAGAATTATCGAAATCCGTCCAAGAGTTTTTGAATTTATTCGTAAGGAACGTTTCCTCTTTATAATATTAGTGTATATTACACCCTTAAAGGGTGAAAATTAAAAAAAAATGCTGAAACACGGGTTTATTTATTTTTACTAAAGAGTATTTTTGAAGATTTTGAAGAAAATCGATGTAGATTTTTTTTCTCCTTATACAAACTTTGTTACTGCGGTTTATCCCCTAGGGGTTAAATTTCAAAAAAGCCTAATAATTATCTCGGCTCATATACGTTCCACTACCTGGCTCGAGCCTCCTCCACAATAGCAGGGAAATTGACCAACTATAACCACGATGGTCAGACGTATTGGCGTAGGGTTTCATTTCGAGTTTTCCTTCTCTTGTATAGATATTATACGCATATTATAATTTGCACACGACACCCACGAATATGATCACTGGACTCGGAAGCAAATGTCAGTATTGTTTACCAATAATATTATAGGTAAATATAACAGCTATTACTTGAAATTACAATTCATAGCCAAACGATTTTATTTTTATTTTGAACCGATCAGTACTGGAGAACGCTCATATTACGATCTTAAACATCTTAAATTAGAGGTTTTAGCTAAACAAAAACTTTTCCTTCAGAAATGACCAGCGCTGCATAACAAACAATAATGATATCTGATGTTTACGCGAGTAATATTGTAAATAAAACTATTTTACAGGTTTCATCGCGTTTGATCGGTCTGACCATCCGCCCGTGATCATGAAAGCAGTAAAGTATTCGAAACAATCAAAAATCAAATACAAACGCGATAAAATCTGTAAAATAGTTTTTTTGACAACAAATTATAATTACAGCAAATATAATATGTTTATCTGTTATTTGGTTGTTCCATTTCTCTTTTCTCTACTTGATGGTTTCATAAAAGTGCATTGTGGCGATATATCCATACAAAGCACTACAATAGAGTTATATGCGTAGTAGCGTAGTATATAATAATATACATATTTTTAAGTACAACAATTGCAATTTAATTTACCACCAAGATCGATATCCTGTTGAAGTTTGCCAGCATTCAAATTTTGAAGTGAAATAATTTATCATATTGTAAGTCCCCCTAAGTGAGGATAGGAAATAATTATATTAGGAAGTCATTGCATTATGTACTGTTTAATATTACATTTAATAATACTTACCCCTTCTCTTCATTAACTCTGTAGAGCCCTGTAACAAAATAGTTATGATTAAAAGCTAGCTTATCCACAAATCATCGCAAGTTAATTATTTTTTAAATCTTAATTGGTTAAAGTCGGTGTAACTTGGACAAATGTGAAAGAGAGCATAAGAAATGAAAATTTTAATCATACATGGGAACACGACGTGTGTTGTAGGGTCACACTCCCTTAATTAACTTTATGATAAACTTTTACGCAAGAAAAGGGCTTGTAATATATTGTATTTTTGGGATTATTGATGTGAAACATTAATAAGCGAGGGTGTACCTGATCTTTGGCGTGGCATTAACGCCACGCTTGGATATGTATATTTATATAAAGAAACCATAACCGGTTTTAGAATTTTGTACAACGCCATCTAGTGAGCTCAAAATAAATTATTAACCTAAACAGATACCTATAGTGTATACTAATGAAAATAAATGTTTATTGAATAAAAATCATTATTTTCTGGAAAATCCTAATATTATTAATATTTTATGCCATATTAGTCCCAGTCGTAAGCTGTTCTTTTATGCATATATACTTGTACAAAATCATTTCGATGTTTTACATTTGCCAGGAGTCCTGAGCGACGGCCCCTTTTTTATTAGTCTATTATCATAAAAAAAACAAAGTAGTTTCTATAAAGTTACATATTTGTAGAAGGATCCTTTGTCACACACTACTGATTTGTACAAATAATTCTACAAAATAGAGTGTAAATACGAACCTTCGTCAATATTTTCAAATTTATCCGAATCACCACTTTTATTAACTAACTGCTCGCCCTGTTTATGCACTTTCTTCGATGGTCCATTATTATCAATGGCAGATTTTTGAACCTTCTCAATTGACGTCAAAGATTTCACTATGTCGCTTAATAGTTTATTCTTCTCTTTGCAATGTTTCCTATTTTTTGTATCTAGAATCTTGTAAATTATAATCCGTTCTGCATCTGATAAATTTGTGTCTATTTTATCACTTTTATTAACTTTTCGATTAGGGCTCAGGAGTAAATTTTCAAGCGAGCTTGATTCTGATACCGTAGAAGATTCCTCTGTAGAATTATTTTTATCGATAATAACGGTTTTGACACGTTTCTTATTGCAACGCTTTTCATTGTCAGTTGTATCTTTTGTTGGAGGTGTATGTTTATGACGCGATCTATATTCATGATAGCTATCCACATTGCTGAATTTGACACCATTGCTGTTTTTACTCTCTTTCATGCTGTTAGGTATTGTATGCACGGCAAGGTTACCATCACCATCTGGTACTGGCATCCACGAATATTGAAAATCTTTGTTGTCAAATATATCACCTGAATCGCTTTGTTTTGAAGGTGATTTTGATTTATTGTGATTTTTGTTCTGGAATTAAAAAGTACATATAACAACTAAACCAGGAATCAATCTATCTTTTGTAGTTTACGTATTTATCTAACCTGTTGCAGTCAACCTGCTTTAGCATGATCCATAACAAATTAGATCCGTGTGGTGACGGAGATAGAGTACAATTCGTCACACCCTCTCTAGTCCGTGGGTGTCGTAAAAGTCGACTAAAGAATATAATATGCATATAATATCTATGCTAAAGATGGAAAACTCGAAAGAACACGCTATACCAACACGACTGACCAGCATGGCGTAGTAGGTCAATTTCGCCGCCGGCGACTGGGGCGACGCAGGCGCGAATGCCTGCACCTGATGCCGCCCTAGCCAAGGCCGCAGGTGACTCGACCGGGGAATTAGTCCGTCTCCCGCCGAGCGGCTGACCGCGTGAGGAAAGACCAACGTCCTCCCCGAGAGGGGGACGTCGGTCGAGGAGAGGGTACGCCTCAGGAGGTATTCCGTCAGACCGACCACTGACGACAAGTCACTCTGCTCCGGTGGTCGGTCCAACGATGAAGGCGACGTGTTGCGGCTGGATTAAGGGTGTGCGTGCTTACGCCCCTCTGTCGCCCCGGACGGAGTGGAGCGAGGAGCGCGCCGACCGTAACCCACCCCCAAAAAAAGTAGGTCAACTTCCTTCCCGTAATAGAGGAGGCCCAAACCCAACAGTGGGACGTATATGGGCTGAGATGATGATTACAAATTAGGATGTCGAGACTTTTGAGTGCCTAACGACATATTCGCAAAAAAGATATAAGTCATGATACTGTAACAGCTTTTAAATTTATTGATCCACATTGGCAAGAGTAATATGAAATTGTAATTACCATACAAGTGTGATGTTTTCTACATTCCTTTTGAATTTTTCTATACTCTTGTTGCATTTTGTGTTGACGATTTTCTTTTTGCAATTGTTGTCGCCGCTCATCCATATAAGTAGTTTTCTAGAAGATGAAATCTATATATTAATACGTCAAGCAAAAACTTTGTACCCCATTTTACGAAAATTACGTGGATGGACAAGTATGAAATATGGCACAGTTGAAGTTTATAATGAGGTGAAGTGCAGAAAACTGAAATTTCATATAATAATGGATTAAAAATAAATTAAATTCATTAAAAAAGGCTTTACGCACACTGCCATGCAATCACTACACACACACACATGCGCGCGCTTATACACTTTTGTTTACAATTAAAATCTTTGGTCGAACTGAATGTCAAACAATCATAATTGTAATGACAATTTCTAATAGACATTTGCATTATATTAGTGAAATACAGCTTGCTCATTAAAAGAAAATGTGTAGCAGAAAATTAATTTAAATGAATTATGGCCGAATTTCAACCACTTGGCGACCACTAGTCCTAATAAATTTACATGAAAATATAATATTTTAACAGTTTTTAATATAATGATTTCTAATGTTTATGTGAGTATTACATATTGTAAATAAAAGTATTTCACGGATTTTAACGGGTTTGTATTTGATTTTTGATTGCCAGATGTTTTGAACACTTTTACAGCGTTTATGAGTATGAGCAGACTAAGGTGTCTCACGCCCAACAAGTCAACTTTATTACAGAGATTTATGTATATCCGCTACAGAATCAATTATTAAATTAGTTATCAAAGTATGAATACACTTCACCACTCCATCTCTTACCTGTGGATATCGTAAAAAACGACTAAAGGGTTATAAATAAGCATATAACATGTATGAAAAAATCAAAACAAAACCCTATGGCAACATGTCTGACCAGCGTGGTATAGTAGGTCAATTTTTCTGCCATAATGGAGGAGGCCTAAGCCCAATAGTGGGACGTATATGGGTTGATATGATAATGATGAACTACTTAGTCATGTAGTGGCGGGATTGAATACAATGGTTTGCAGCCCTTCCTTGTCGGCAATCACAGTTGGTATGAGGGTATTATATGTTAAGTTTCTCAAGAGTATACCCATGGTCCTGGATATCCCTCACCCGGATTTTACGACTGCCACAGGAAAGGTTAGTGTAGAGCGTTCAAATCAAAACAACACAGTTTATATGGTGGTAGGATCACACTGTCGTCAGTCGTATGTCTACAGCCGCGGGCCGGTCCGTTTGGGATAGTACACTCTCTCAAACGTCACATGTCTAAGTAGTAGCAATTTGTTACTGGACTTTGTTCGGCGAGCGGGAAAGCCGGCAGCCTAACTTTCTGAGGGTGTTTGCGTGTGGTGGCTTATGGTGATGCCTGTAACTTGCGGTGAAGTCCTGGTTGAAGCAGTGAGCGCGAGGGGTTGATATGGGGTACAGAGCGACCCAATGGGAATGGTCACCGTCAGCCATTTGCCAGTCAGTAGGTAATCCGAAACCCGGCTTATCAACCCTGGGACGCTGTCCCGCCAAACGGCGAAAAAGCCGTCATGTAATTGTCGTGCCGGGCACTACGCGCGGTGCCTATCGGGGTATTTTCCGTATCTTACATGTCAATTTCTCACATAACTCACCCCTTAATCAAGTACTGTGCCTCGCCCTTTTCTTTTTTCTTGGTACCACCAAACCTCATTGCACGCATTCACACTTATTTCCACTTCTTTTTATACAAAACCCCCGATGAAAGGTAAAATTAAAAGAGAAGGTTTTGTACACAGAACTCCTTATTCATTTTTACTGCCACTGCAGGGATGCCATCTTCATTTCATCTCTGCAGTGGTCTTCAAGACGTGCGCCCCTGAGTTGAACTTCGTTCTCCTGCGCCTTTACTGTCTTCCCATGACACTAATAGGGTTCCGTCTTTGTGGAAAGTAGCTCATGTTCACCCGATCCCCAAAAAGGGGAAAACGGTGGAACCCATCGAATTGCAGGTCAATTGCAATAACATCCTTTCCAAGATAATAAAGAAAATTAAAAGCCGCCAGCTTTTCCAGTAACTAAAGGATCATCAGCTAATCAGTGATTGCCAGTACGCCTTTCATCATGGTCGATCAGCTGATCTTCTTGTGCCCCCCCTCACTTACCGTTGGAATAGACCTTGGAAGGCAAGTGTGAGGCGCCAGCTTTCAGCCTAGATATCGCAAAGGCGTTCGATCGGGTCTGACACAGGGTAATTCTATTGAAGCTACCATCGTACGGAACAGTCAAGGGCCTCTGTAATTGGATCACTAGCTTTCTGGATGGTCAGAGTATAAAATTCGTAGTGGATGACGCCTGCTGCGGTACCATGACCATTAATGCTGGTGTACCACAGAGCTCAGTACTCTCCTCGAGGCTATCTTGCATATCAACGACATGCTCTCGATAGAGAGTATGCGTTGCTATGCGGATGACAGCACGGGTGGTGAGCGATATACCGAGCATCAAAGGCAGACTTTGTTACAAGAAAGAGGATTCAACTTGTGTTTGAAGTCGAGTGCTCTCAAGGGCGGGCCTCGGAATGGGATGAACGGAACTTAGATCAGTTCAATCCCACAAAAGACATAAGTTTGCGCACAAAGAAGGATCCGTTTGTCATAGCGCCACTATTCCAAGGAGTAACACTCCAATTCACAGAATATTAGGATCCTCAGTGTTGATATACCGAACAAAATCCAAGTTGCGAGTCATTTGGAGGACAAAGCCAAATTGCTAGGCAGAGCTATGCATCCTGAACAAAGCTAGGCGGTACTTCACACCGAGACAGCGTCTTGTTATAAAAAGTTCGTCCTATGTACTGCTCATATGTCTGGGCAGAAGGGCTTAGATGTCAGCTAAACTCACTTTACTCCCTAGAAAAGCGTGCTGTTCGAATCACTCTGTGTACTCTACTGGCTCTTTCAGGGTGAGTAGTCTAAGGAACTGTTTGACTTGGGACCTCTGTCACCATTTCACCACCGTATCTCTCGGTAGTTATTAGTGTTACCCATTTCACCTGGCAACGTTATGGTCATCAAATGTATGTTTCCAGCAATGATTTCTCCCACGTAAGTATAGGATTTGGAATGAACTTTCGGGTCCTTCTTTAGACGAGCTTTAACAAGAGCACTTTCTTAACAGAAAACTGGCAATAAAACCCTATACCAAATTATCTAACCAGCATAGTATAGGGGGCATTTCACGTCAAGCGGACAACAAAAAAAAGTGAGGTCGTGAATTTTGTTTATACTCTGGTCAGTTATACTTCTAGTAGACCTGGATGTGTACACACATAATTTTTTTCGTGTGTTGGTTTATTGCTGAGTTATGAGTTTTTGAAAAATGACTAAGGATGAAGTCATGAATTTTTGGACTCTTATTATCTGCATCAATTAATTTGTAAAAAAAAACTAAAAAAATAATTTTCCTTATAGTTAAAAAGGTGATTTATTTTTAATTTTTTTGTTGAATTGTAAATTTGATTATTTTTTACATATAGTAAACCAGAAGTGAAAATTTCAAACCTATATTTCAGTAACTTCACCCTTTTTATTTTTAAATTTTTACCTTAAATTAAAGCTTCAAATGTATTAATTCCTTAAAAAAAAATTAAAATGGGATCGCCAATAGTTTAAGAGCTAGTGCATATAGAGTACATACTCATAGGTATGTACGCTTTCTAAGCAATTGGGTTTATGTGCCAACATGCTAAAATACTACGCTATTAATATTTTATTCCTTCATTCTAACATTCAAAAATATAAAAATAAACGTTTTTAAAAAAAAATATAATTAAAAATATAAATATACGCATTTGTTATAACAATATCAAGTTCATACAAAATAGTAATTTCAAAATCTATGAAACACACCAGTAACGCCATCTCGTAGTTATAAAAAGTGTCACTAACAAATAAAATACTAAACTGTCGTTACTTGATAGATAGAGACATCAGGCCAAAGTGTCTCGGTAATCTGTGAAAGTTCATTGTTTTTAGCTGAAACTTGATTGCTCATCAACTGGACGCGTTACTATTTCCTATTAGTTCTAGTATGGCTTGCTGTGGTGATGGTGTTTTAATCCATTGACGTCACGTCTTGACTAGTCATTAAAACATGAAAATTTAGAAATATATCTATAATAAGTTCAATTTTGTGAACGTATTTTATTATAAACAAGATTTTAGGAGTGAAGCAGAATTACACTTCCATTCATTTCACCGCTCTTGGAAAAGGGCCATAGTCTTGGAGGAAACCTTAAACATTTGGCAACCCGTGAAAGTTTACAGTCTACAAATAACGCTATCACTATACCTATAAGATTATATGAATGGGCCAAGTTATCATTGACTGAGACTTTAATTTACTACTTACTGCTCGAAGGAAAGTATTCAACAAGAGCGATATTTTGAATGAGTCCATTTTGCTTCCGCTGTCACCATTCGAGAAACTAAACAACTGCATACTTTTCTTCTAATCAACGAGGGCTTATGTGTGGGAATTAGTGCTAGTGCAAATAGTATTATTGTAAAAATTACAAAATAAGTATCAATCTCAATTAATAAAACCACTCTAAGTTATAAACTAATAGTGAACACTCGGTGATACCAAGGGCACCACCAAAACCCTCCACACACAAACACCCTCGGAAAGTTTGGCTTCTGGCTCTCTCGCTCACTGAACGAAGCGCAGTAACAAATTGCTACTACTCAGACGTCGATTTTCTGCGAGAGTGTGGTACTACCCCGGACGGACCGGCCCGCGGCTGTAGACAGATAACTGTCGACAGTGTGGTCCTACCACTCTTAGAAAGTGCTCATAGCTATGTGTATGTACTTCATATGCACTAGCTGCTAAACTATTGGAGATCCATTTAAAGCTTTAATTTAAGGTAAAAATATTAAAAATAAAAAGGGTCTAAGTTACTGAAATATCGATTTAAAATTTTCACTTCCGGTTTACTATACTCAACAATTCAACAAAATAATTAAAAACACTAACTTTTTAACTATAAGAAACAGTATTTTAAGTTTTTTGTACAAATTATTAGATACAGATAATAAGAATCCAGAAATTCATGACTTCATCCTTAGTCATTTTTCAAAAGCTCATAACTCAGCAATAAAGCAACAAACGAAAAAAATAATGTGTGTACACATCCAGGTCTACTAGAAGTATAACTGACCAGAGTATAAACAAAATTCACGCCCTCACTTTTTTTTGGTTGTCCGCTTGATGTGCAATGCCTTATAGACGAGTCAACTTATCTCCTATTGTTGAAGAGGCAGATTCCAGCAGTGTGGAGTATATGAGGTGAAACGATGTATTACAAAGCTATGCAACAATTCTAAAAAAAATATTTTTCCAAATTAGATTACTTACAGTAACATTTGCAGTGTTACTCTTTGGCATAGAATTCAAAAAGTTGATGATATCTTTATATTCCTTTTCCACAGTTTGTTTAGTAACAGCCATCCTATTTCTCATATCTTGAATTTTGTTCTGACATTCTCTGTCTGTTTCATGGGCAGTGGAAGCTTCTGTAATTGCCTGAGAATATGCATCCTCTGTGGTTTGCAGTTCTCTCACAACTAGTTGCTCATCACTATGTGGCAGATCTCTAGTGTCTCTGGTGCAGTGATTATACATTAACACGGAGCCTTTTCTATTATGAACACTCTCTGGTTTTGAATTATCTGTGCAAGTGCTACCTCTGCCTGGAGCTGCAAGTCATATTTAATTTGATTATTTTTTGCAAAACCCTGCACTAAGGAAATTAATCCTTGTATGCCGACTTTTCAAAATATAATTAATGAACACAAATTACATCCAGACTCGGAACAACAATTTGTGGATTGCACAAAGTGTTGTCCTGCATAGGATTCAAAACCTCAACACTGGCATTGAAGGTAACCGCTACGCCATCTGCAGTTCATTTGAAAATAATTAATCTATTTGCCTTTTTTAAGAAAAACTTCTTCCAATTCTAATGTTACTGTATATCACATGACTTTTCTGCTTTATCATGCTACTGTTATTACGTGTTAAATACTCAAAGCAAATAGAGGCCTGCATTATGTTCCCTAACTGAATACTGGATTCGACTCATGCTGTTAAAGAAACAATAGTTTAATGACAAGATTTTAAAGCATTATTATGAGATGTTTGCGTATTTGGTCTATGACTGAATGTTTCAATAGTACATTATCATAGTCATGTGATTGGGAAATCACTATTCATCTAAAAATGTATGACAAAATGTGGATTGTTATATTTCTAGTCTAGGCTAAGGTGATTTAGCAATAGCATGAAAGTACTAAAAACATGATATTTTGTTACACAATCATTCCCTACATGAGGTTTTGACAAATGTCCATAATCAAATTTCTAGAGAATTACAGATCTAACTCACATTAGCAAACTATGTGTGTGATAGAATAATATAAGTGAGTCTAAATGATTCAGTTCACCATAAGGTTGAAAAAGTATTTAATGTCTTACAAATTCTTTGATTTATTTTATTCCGTCTAAATGGACTTGTAGATCTCAAAATAGGACTGGGCACTGTATCACATTGTTTCATGGGTTGTACTGAGCTAAAAATTCTATTATTTTGAGAATTAGTCATATAATTAAATTGTTTGCCAGATACAACATTTTTATATGGAGGAATATTAGAAGTACATTGTCTACAACTTTTTTCAGCATGCCATGATGGCACAGGAATAATTTGTTCATCAAGTACTTGGCATACATCGAAAGGAGTACCTTCAATTTTAGAAGTTCTTGTCCGAAATATAGTCTGCTTTAAACTGGATATATCATCTGTATGCCTTTTCTTAATTGTATTTGTAGATTCTGTATCCCGCAATCGAAGTTTTCTGCTTTGAAGATATTCACTGACCAGTGTTAAAGAGGGTCTAATTTTATCTCTTATTTCTGGTATGTCAACTTGGTTTCTACATAAATCTGATGGCATCTCTTTACTAACTGCAAATAAATCTCGTCTCTTATTTTTCTCTGATTTATTTGCTTCTTGTTCAAAATCTTTTAAGTTGCCTTGATTATCTATAAGTAAGGACAGAGTTGGGATAGTAGGTTCCAACTCCTGGGGCATTTTATCTGCATCCCATTGAGTTCCTATAGTATTTTTATTAATTAGCACAGGTTCGGTATTATTACTTTCAGAATCTTTATTAGATTCTTGGACAATATGTGCAGAGCTAGCAGCTTTTTGTGCTATATCATCAGAAACATTAGAGCTTGTAGTTTTTGTTATTATTTTATTGGCCACCATTGATGATTTCTCTCTACTTATTTCATTTGCAGCTTCTCTGTAAAATGAAATATTGTATTTATGTGTATATACAATGTTACCTAAATAATCAGATAAAATATTTAACTCTAATCAAATATTAGAAACAAATAATATTACCTGGCTTGAAGTTTTCTATCCAAAAGTTTCTTTTGTTCATCTAATTTTTCTTGCCTTTTCTTTCGCAAAGCAGCTGCAGCCTCTTTACCTCTTAATTTAGAAAGGTCTCTATTTATTGCAACATCTGGAATTAACAATATTTTCAAAATGTATGAGGTTTGCCTTTTTTAGCAAATGTCAATATGTCCAAGGCCTATAGTTGTCACAAAATAAAAGGCCCGTTTTGACAGTTCACGCCCAAGAAGTTTTCTATTTTTTACCAATCGAAATGTTTTGATGGTAATTATATTTTTCATTGACGGGTACCGCCCACTGGGCTAAGTGCTGTGGCATAACGATTTTTTCATATTGTCCACAGACTATTAATAATCGGTTAATGAAAAATAAATCAATCAAGATATATTTTTTAAAGCGGACTCGTACTTCGCCGGTATTATTAATTTTAATACTAGTATTTAGACCAACTAATTACAGAATTTCACCAGCCGTGTAGTGATATTTACTGAAAATTCGAGACGTCAATATTGACAATATGAAAATGAAATAATATATATATGGGTGACGATAGCTCAACTGTCAATTTTGGCTCATCATGTTAAGAAAATGATTGACTGAAGATTCACTTTTTCTCGATATTTTTGTGATTAAGTGAATGTTATTGTAACAAAAATATTAAATGATAGAAAAATTACCATTTGTAATATTGTATCATTTTAAAATACCTACAATATCACAGTTTAAGTAAAATTTTCAAATCAGAACTTTAATCCAGTGCACTTTACAATATATATTCAAATCGATTATATATTCATGCAAACTTGAATCGATTTGTCGTGAGTATCGAATCCCGAGTCGTATGGTTCATCACTAATTACATCAGTAAGACCAAATGTCATAACGGGCCTCTTATTTTGTGATAACTATAGTCTATCACAATTTTCTACTCGGCCCATACATATAATCTTTTCCACAATCAGTTTACAGAAGAGTTAAGTTTGAGTTGAAATACATTAAAAATTTAACAATATATGTAATATAAATATATATTATGTATATCCATACTACAAAGATTTATGTCGGAACTTTTCTAATTGAAAAAAATAAGCTTTTCGTGTTGATTCACATATAGTTGTACTGACTCTGGCTGTTATTGTTTGTGTTAGTTAAATTATAGCACCTCTGTTTACAGAGGTGCTATAATTTGGTATAATAAAAAAAAACTGGTTACAATGTTTTTTAAAGTATTTTCTGCACAATAAAGTATTTCCTAATTTAAAAATATGCTCGTAGTGGTTCAAGTCGCTGACATGCAGAAGTGAATGTAAGTATTCCTCGAGTGCCACTATATTTTTTGTTATTAAAATATCATTGCTTTATGATGAACAAAATCAATCTTTTCTTATAATATTAGATCTTTGCTTGTAATCAATAAAATGTGGGATATATTACTTATAGGTTGAACATACTTTTAGTAACACCTACCTTCTTGTGTCACATCAATAGCACTGTGGTGACCTGAACCAACATTCTTTAGCCCTCTAGTGTACAAAACCTCAAGGCGCTTTACCAGATTTTCTTGGCGATCAAAATACTCTTTTTGTTTCTTTGCATCAAGATCAACAATCTGCCGTAAATTCTCGGAGTTCGCTCGTTGTCGTATTTTCTTTGCAATGTCCTTAGATTGCTCACGGACCTAAAAGTAACTAGTTTGATTATTTTAATAATTTACTACAGTGCCTAAAATAATGGAAGAATTAATAAAATTCTCGAAGACTTGTTTTAATGAATGGGGCGAAATATTGCATTATAACTCAAACCTGCTGAAGTCTCAGTTTACGACGTCGGAGAAATTCATTTGTTTTCAAAACTTGTGTCTCTGAAGTCATCTTGACATTTGGTTATAAAGTAGTTCTGTTTTTATTTACATTTCGACACAATTGTAACGTTTTATGAACTTCCTAAAACTATTCAAATTAAACTATTGTCAGTGTCACTTTGATCAGTGTTGCCAGCTCGCTTTTTAAAACCCAACTTTAAACCAATTTTCTTTCATTTGCACCCTTTTTATATGATTAATGATAAGGCTTACATATTTCCAGTACAGGAGTGAAAAGTTGGAAGATCCAAGCCCATCAGAAATGGTGTAAATAGAGGATGGTGATTTGAATCACTATAAAATTTAATGATCTTGTTTTTAATTTTATTTAATCGCCTTTACGGGTTTGCAACCAAACTGCCTTGTCTTATGTAGCTTTCAAATAATTTTCTTCACATATTGCTTTACACTTCTTTATATTGAGTAGCTCATTACGAGTCATCGTCTGTATAGGAACAACATAGGCTATATTATATTTTCAAAACAATTTGAGATACGTACTAAAAGCTCAATAATGTAACCCAAGGTGTAAAAAAATGACCCGAAAAAATCCTTTCATCGTGTGTGCTGCGAAAACTATTGATTACAGAACAAAACAATGTGCTACAATTTTGCAGAACATATAATTGCCTATAAAAAATATCGTGACACCATATGTCTAACTATTATAGTTATCTCACAATAAGTGTTTTCTTTATTTTTTTAAATAATTAGAATGCTTTCACTTTCAGAACTCTTTATTTTGTATCTTGGTATTAATCCTAAAAATAAATTACTTCATATTCAAGAGGGATTCAATACCTTTCTAAAAATTTTTGAATGATTAAATTCGGAAATTTCATTCAAAAGATATCGCGATATTAAAGATAATAATAATAATAATATTTATTGAATTTAAAGAAATTGTACAGACATGAAGTATTACACTATTACATTATTGATTACAATCATATTATGTAAGTATTAGTGTTGTAGCCATGTAATTATTAAGTTCTAGCTGACCCGGCGAACTTCGTACCGCCTTTTCTTCGTAATTATTTTGTTTTAGTAGGTATTTATCAGTTTAATTTTAGTATTATCCGTGCGGTGACGAAGTAAGAATACAATTCACCACCCGTGTGTGTGTCACATTTAAGACTGTCCATAATTTTCTACTGACTGATCTGAAGAAAAAGTGAAATCTTTACTTAGTGCCGCTTAATAAGGACGCCCCCAGGGGTCACGTTCGACAATCTCCAGCATCTTTTAATGGGTGCTGGCGCTGCTCTTTAAGCACCTGGTACCTTGACTGTACAACGCTTGAGTAGCGTAATTAACAGGTAAGAAGAGTTTGTATGGGAAAATGAAATTGTTGTTTTCAGTATTTTACTCGTAATTTTGCCATATTTTCTCACCGTATAAACCTTCCCTGGAGTTCTACAAATAATTCAAGACCAAAATTGGTCAAATCGGTCCAGCCGTTCTCGACTTTTAGCGAAACTAACGAACAGCAATTCATTTTTATATATTTATATAGATTGCGCGCGCATGTATGATGTGGCGGGCGGTCATGAGGGACGAGGGGCGGTAGCCTCTGCGAAATGCCTAGAAAGAAATCTCAACTTTCTTGACAGTCTGCCACTGCAAAACGACTGCGATTTATGCGCGGCAATGAGACAGAAGATGAAAATAGGCAGAGGTTGGCTACTCAACGAGAAATCGCTGAACGAAACCGCGCTAGATAAACAAGACACACACGTTGAACGAACACAACGTTTGGCTTCACACACTCAACTCGAACTTCGTCTAATCGACAACGGCAATCAAGTGCTGAACGTTCTCAACTTTGGATACAGAAGTTTTAAAATAAATAAATAAATCCTGAAAGTCACTATACGACCCTCTAAAGTCACTATTCCACGCGGACGAAGTCGTGAGCACTGCTGGTATATATATAAAGCGGAAGAGTTTGTTTGTTTGAACGCGCTAATCGCAGAAACTACTGGTCCGATTTGAAAAATTCTTTCAATGTTATATAGCTCGTTTATCGAGGAAGGCTATAGGCTATATATCATCACGCTAAGACCAATAAGAGCGGAGCAACAAGGAAAAATGATATATGCTTATTATATCTCTCTATCTTTTACGACATCCACATGCAAGGAGTGGTGAATTGTATTCTTACTCCGTCAACACACAGAAACAATAAACAACAACTTACGTCAATAACAAAAAAAGCTTAACCGAAAATAAAGAATAATAATAAATAATAATAAAAATAATAATTTAACAATGAATTTATTTATTTAGGTTTCTTCTTTATACTATTAATGTTTATTTTATTTTGTATTCTATATGTCTTTATTAAATAACTAGCAATCCGCCCTCGCTTCGCTTCGGTTATAGGTTATAGTCGTTTTACCCACGTAGTTCCCGTTCCCGTGGGAATACCGGGATAAAATGTAGCCTAGTTTACGCCCTGAGATTATAGCTTTCCATTGGTGAAAGAATTTTTGAAATCGGTCCAGACGTTTTGAAGATTACCCGGAACAAACAGACAGACAGACAGACAAAAATTTTTTAATTGCTATTTTAGGCATAGGTGTCGTGCAAATAACCGTGTGAGCATGAAAAAAGCCTATTATTTTGACATTACAAACAGACACTCCAATTTTATTTATTGGTATAGACTAGCAACCCGCCCTCGCTTCGCTTCGGTTTCAGTCTTGCCTGCGTAGTTCCCGTTCCCGTGGGAATACCGGGATAAAATATAGCCTAGTTTACTCCCTGATATTATAGCTTTCCATTGGTGAAAGAATTTTTGAAATCGGTCCAGCCGTTTTGAAGATTACCCGGAACAAACAGACAGACAGACAGACAAAAATTTTTTAATTGCTATTTTAGGCATAAGTGTCGTGCAAATAACCGTGTGAGCATGAAAAAAGCCTATTATTTTGACATTACAAACAGACACTCCAATTTTATTTATTGGTATAGATTAATCTGATTTTTTATCTCTATACAGTACTGAGTTAGCCGATTAGGTGCGTCGCACATACATTGATCTGGATGATTTAGGCGATCAAAAGTGTTTTTCTAAAACATTCCTAATGAATGACTCATTAGTACTTAAGCTAGATAAGGGACCAAAGTACATCATACAACCCCTCCCGTGCGATGCCGTTACGATTCGGACCCTTTGGCAGGGAATCGAAACTCGATTGTCGCGGTGAACGTATCTGTAATCGGCGCTCTTATTTATACGTAACATTCAAAGTGTGGAATTGATGCTATGGACTGTGATATCAAAGTGATTGTTATGGATTTTGAAAATCCAGGTAAGAACTGATGTATTTACAAAAATAATAAGATTTACTAATGTATATATTTCTATTAATACCTCGTTAAACATGCTGTGTTCAAAAGTCTTACTTTTCACAAACTGTTGTTTTCATTGGGACATTTATTATACTTCATTGTTGTACGTCCCTATCAAGTTACTTATACCACACGATATCTATCTATCTATCTCGTAATGATCCTATTGAATCTATCTACCCTCGCCTCTAATGAATATATACCCTAATGAATCTATCTACCCTCGTAATGACCCGCTAAAATTAGCCGCTAAGTATCGCAGAATGCCGACCACTGAGGATAAGGAACCCGGCACTAGTGGTCGGCCCAACGACGAAGGCGACGTGGGTACGGGTGGGTTATGGACCCACGCGCCGTCCTTTCGTCGCCCCGGACTGAATGGACCGCGTGTGCGCTTAACATAGCCCACCCATAAAAAAAAAATGTCGCAGAATACAATTTCACAAATCTCCTCTGATCCTAAGTTCCTCTCACACAAAATTAATCATTTAGCTTTTTGTTGAAACACTTCCCTAATTGTTTGACAATGGCAAATGTTAATTCGATGCCAAAAAAGGCAAAAAAATCACAAGACTATAAAGATTTTAATAGAAAAACTAAAAATAACATATTTTCAATTAATATGTACTAATACACCTTTATTTTGTCTTAGGATCTTGCAGTGCTTCTGGTGTGAGAGCAATCACTCGGAAGTACTTATTTGAGCAGATAAAATCCCAAAGTTTTCCAACTTTAGTTGAAAAATTAAACTCATATGAGAGTCATTTGGTATCGCAATTTAGAGAAACAGAAGAAGGTAAAAAGAGTTTGAAACTGTATGTAAATTTGTATGGATGGCACCCAATAAACCTTACGATGCATAAACTTTTAATCCATGGGGCAAGAATTATAGACGCTTCCGTATTACCTATTGGTCAACTGGCCGTAAAGGCTGCGGAAGTTTGAAATAGACATTTTCGGTCTTATCGTCAGAACTATGCTCGAAAATATCCAGAGAGGATTGTAACTTACATATTTATCAAAGACTTCTGTTAGCTTTAATCAGTTGTATGAGGAATATGAAAAAATGTCACAGAAATCTTTTCTGCCCGAAACAACTGAACTTTTAATGTACGCAATGCCTTTTTTTTGGGTGGCCTACGGTCGGCGCACTCCTCGTCCGCTCCGTCCGGGGCGACAGAGACCCCTCTGTCGCCCCGTAAGGACGCACACCCGTAACCCACCCGTGCGACACGTCGCCTTCGTCGTTGGGCCGATCACCAGAGCGGGTGACTTGACGTCAGTGGGTGTACGCAGTGCCTAACCCGATGTCAGAGCAGGAAGAAGAGTCAGAATATAACATATCTGTCTAATTTTTCTGCTCTGACATAGGATCTGGCTCTGCAGACATAACGGAGAGTTAATTTTATATATATTATGTTATGTATTAAAGCATATTTTAAAAGCTGAAGCAGTTTTTTCATTAATTATATCATTTTAAAAATAATTAAAAAACACAAATATTTTTGACCGCCTAAATCAGGCAAATCTATGTATGTGCGTCGTTACTCACCACTACGTCTATTAAACAGTCCGGTTGGAAAATCCTCTGTTCTGTATTTGCATCGTGACTATCCAAACATCCTCTCCACCAGCACCAGCCGAAGGACCTATCCTGCGGTTGGTGCTGGTGGAGAGGATGGTTTCGGCAATCGTTAGAGCGATGGTGGCAGTGTCAGGTATTGCGACGCAGTCATCGTCTTTTATTCCATAGTTGACGCGCATGGAAGGAAGCAGAGAGCAGGTCAGGTATGTCACGGAGCCCACAACGCCCCGCGCAAGGAGTCCGACAGCAGTAGTGCGACATACCGGCACTTCATTATGAGAGCATGTACCAAATGAGTAAGATGGCATCAGTTTCACTGTCCTCATAATTAGCAGTGAAAGGTAATCTGGCAAGTTGCCGGGCTCCAAAGCATTCTTCTATAGCCCCACCTGGTTTGCCGGGCTAATCTGCCTTGTCCGATCCTGATCCGGACTGTCAAGATATCCTTGGTCTGTCAAAAAAACTCTTGTTGTTTTAGCAAGTAGCATATACTGTGCATACTGTGATACCACTGAATGATTATCTCCAGCTCCTTTTCAGCGGACCATTGGTTTCGTGTGCGCTTAAATTTCGTGGCTCGCAGGTACTTTTTAGATACCTAACATCTGCGTTCCCATGCCTCGACGTTGTAGGCAGCATCAAACAATACCACTAATATCTCATGGATTTTAGTTTACCTACTTTTGCGGCGATATTATAAGCTTACTTTCCTTATTTGCCACTTACTTTAAGAACGGGTGGTCAAATTTTGTTTTCTTAAACCGTTACTCACATTTAATTTCAAGCAAAATTCACATAGAATTATTATTTGAAACTGGAAAGTATTCATTGTAAAATTAAATAAAAAACAGTTATTTAACAAAAATATAATATATTTGTATTATTTAAATTAGGTACATAAATTAATTATGGAAACTGTAATATTTACTATTTCTCGCTTCACAATATGCTAGTAGGTATATATGCATATAAATAATCTAAACATTGTATTTAGTAATAACAGTTTTGATATCCTATTTTCCATTTATTTATTTACATCTCAGAGAAACCTTTTCATTATACGCGGCGTAGAGTTCTGCCAGGTATATACTAAGTAGGTCGCTTTAGTTATTTTCATTTTCATAAGCACTAACGCACACAAATTCTAAACTTTACATTTCAATATATTATTCAAATTACAAAGAGTCTGAAAATATGTTAGTATATATTGTAATATAGTAGCAGCAGGTAAGACTGAATGTCAATTTCATACGAATTTGTTTTGACAGCAGTAAGTTGCTAAATCAGAGTAAACGATTGTGGAGAACAACGTTTCAAAAATACTAAATCTTTATATTTAGGCCAATTAACGCAATATTCTTAAAATTATTCTATCAGTGTTGAAACATTGTGAATTTTGTTGAGTTAATTCACACATATCGTTATTATACAGAGTGCTGATACACTCTCTATAATAACGACATCTGTGAATTATATAATAACGTTATGGAGCAATTATTCGAGTAAGCTGTAGTTCAACGGTCATAGATCATAATTAGAATGTATATTATACAAAAAAACAATGTAACATAAAAGTTATAGTGATTATAAAAATCTGTGTCTAAGAGTCTATGCCTTAATTGTTGTTTATGTAGACATGTACAGACAGGATACATGTAGGCATGTAAAGCTTCGACAGTATAAATAGGTATGATTTGCGCGAACGCTTCAATGGTAAGGTAGGTACAAAAGCGACTCGTCAACGGTCATCGGTCGATCAACTATTCCTACCTAATGGTGGTTCCTAGCACCATTGCCTAGCTCCCGTTTGACCAGTTGCCCCACAACCTGATACATTCTGTATATTACATATTTAGATAAATTAACAAAAGTTTCTCAAAATTACTAATTATGTGATATTCTTTCTTCTAACGTTTACGTATTGAACGTATTGAATAAGTTTACATAGAATCTAAATCGACGTCATTCTCATAATTTTCTTTCCCATCTCCACGATTAACATCTGCAGATTCTTTTTTACTTCTAATATGTTCTCGCTCGAGGTTACCGCTAACCTCTTTTTCTACGCCACCTTCTAAGCCACCACCAGCGCCACCTCCCAGGCCGCCTCCTAATCCACCACCCAATCCACCTCCTAGGCCACCTCCTGCTCCGCCACCTAAGCCGCCTCCAGCTCCTCCGCCCAGGCCACCTCCTAAGCCACCACCCAAACCACCTCCTAACCCACCACCCAAACCACCTCCTAACCCACCTCCTAACCCACCTCCTAACCCACCTTCACCGCCACTTTCAGGGGGGCAGTCATCTTCTTTTTCTATACCACCTCCAGCGCCACCACCTATACCACCTCCAGCTCCACCACCAATACCACCTCCCAGACCACCACCAGCTCCTCCTCCCAGACCACCACCAGCTCCTCCTCCCAGACCACCACCTAATCCACCTCCAATTCCTCCTCCTATCCCACCGCCGATTCCGCCTCCTACTCCACCTCCGATGCCACCTCCGATGCCACCTCCAATGCCGCCTCCAATGCCGCCTCCAATGCCGCCTCCAATGCCGCCTCCAATGCCGCCTCCAATGCCGCCTCCAATGCCGCCTCCAATGCCACCTCCAATGCCGCCTCCAATGCCGCCTCCAATGCCGCCTCCAATGCCACCTCCGATTCCACCACCGATGAGACCCCCTGTGTGATCGTGCCCACAATTATTAATATTTCCCGCACAACAGTTTTGTGTGGCTGTGTATACCAAAGCATTAACCAGTTTCATTATTATTTCATCACTGATTCCACTATTCTTCTGTCCACACGGCTCTTTATCTTCCACTGCTTTTATTATTTCTAACAGTATGGTCAAATCTTCAAGTGCCGAACTGCAAGAATCGTATCGAATTCTTGCAGTTGTGGGGCAGACAGCACATTGTGCTTGGTGAAGCCATTGTGCTTCTGATACCTGTGAAAAATAAAAGATAATGGTAGATAATGAGTCAGAGTCACAGATCAGCATATTGGTTGTGGTCTACATATTGGATAAAGCATTTAGAATATTTAGAGATATAGTGATAAGCCAGAAGTCAATAGTTATTGATTGAAGTTTTATATTTGGATGATTGTAATGCGAAGTAATTGTTTTTGGATCTAAACTTTACAAACTTAGAGAAGGCAACCCTGCGGCTTGTCCTATTGGCAAGGATTGCATCGATCAGTACGTTTATTGAAGCGAAAAAGAAAACATATGTATACATACTCGTATACAAAGGTGGGCATTAACTCGTTAATCCGTTAATCGTTAATTAACGAAGTTAACAATCTGCTTAACGGATTAACTTTTAAGTTAACTTCAAAAATTGTTAACGCTCTTTCTAACTGCCGTTAATTTTAGTCCGTTACATTAGTTGTTTATTGATATGCTGTCATTTTGTTTGTTTGAATTACGCGCCATGCCACGCTCGTAAGCTTCACGACGCCTGCGCCGCCCAAGTCGCCGGCGGTGGATCATGTCGTAGAGGAGTTCCTCCCGTGCACGTGCGCCCTCTCTTTCCGTGATATAACTGCCACATAGAAGGCGGCGACCGGGTCCCAGTTTATAACGCCGTCGAGCATCGCCCTAGCGATATTCGGCAGCTTCAGGTCGACACCTATAATTGCGACGAGTTCGAGGCGCTGCTCTGTCCACGCAGCATACACCTCAAGCGTGTACTGTACCGAGTGCTCGTCGTAATCGCAATGGTGTCAAGACGATGTGCTCTCCTTCCTTACGACCGTATGCAGGTACTTGGCGAAGCTATCATGCCCCGTTAGTAACTACACCAGTCGAAAGGAAAGCACCATGTACCGCCACCCCAATCTCCATCAGCATCGGCCGGAAAGCCTTGATGGTCCGAACACCGTACTGAGGTCTCTCCAACCGGAATGTCCAACGGGCAATGACGTCACGGTGGGCGTCGTCCCGCCAGGCAACCATCTCGCTAAACGAGATTAAATCGCTCCCTGTCCCGCCCTCCACCTGGTTGTTACGACGAAAAGCGTCGTAAAGCATTAGTAGTGAATCTTTTGGTATCTGGACTAATGGCTGTAGTGTATCCCAAGCTAGCGTAGACAGATGCATGCCAACATAATTACATAATTCCACTACATGCTGCATCTCAGCCTAAAAGTAGTATAAGTTTTAAATGGTTAACTTTAACGATTAACTTTAACTTGCGTTAAATGTTCTTTTTAACGCTTTAACGATTATCGAAGTTAACATTTTTATTAACGAATTAACGATTAACGAAGTTAATTTTTGAATTAATTGTGCCCACCTATGCTCGTATATAACAGATGAGCCAATTGTATCTATTGGCTGTTTTTTATTCCTTTTAGAGAAATCCTCAGTCCTGCTTCTGTTATAAACTAGGTTATAACAATTTTGGATATTAAATTTTCTTATCGGTTACTGGCTTTTCTTTTTCCCTATTCCCACCCAAGTTATTACGATATGGTTACAATTTAATCAGGTCAGCAGGCCGAGCTAGCAGATCGAATACAGTATATTTCTAGAAGCACCGCTATATCTTTTGTTTTCAGTTCCGTTTTATTTCACATTTCACGCGACCACGATGCTTTTGAAAATTTTAATTAATTCTTCCTTGGAATCTAACTAATTTTATCAAAATATCAATTTACCAAATCCACGAAATGACACGCCAATGAATAATGTTAACGACATGAATAAGAGTTACGCCACAAAAAGAAGAAATACCGCCGATAATCGAACCACCAACTAATTCGAGCAGGCTATTTATTGTCTGAATTCCTTCCTGTTTTGGGTGAAGCATGTGTCCGAAGGTGAGATACTGTGAGCTTAAATAAAATAATAAAAATGGCACTATCACTATTTGCGTCTCACCTTTCTTTTCGCCCCATCCATACTCTTTTTCTTAGCGCTTTTTCTATAAGAAAGTGTTACAAACAAAATTGACTTCTATGCTTTTCATTATGGGCTACGAGGATAGCAAATAATAATAAAACGACTCGTCTTCTTAGCGACTTAACCCCTATCTCCGCGATCTAGTCTCTCACTGTTATACTTTCAGGAAATTTTGCATTATGAGATCCTTAAATAAATTTTGTCTGTGAAGGTCATGTCAATTCGTATATTGCCAGCATGATGGACTATTTGCAACCTACCTAGAATAGTAGCCTCGGATTATATGGTGATATTGCAATCCATTGGGTCAATAATTACGTAAACTGAAAAGCATTAACATTTTAATACTTGCGTAGCGGTATGATTAGTCAGGAAAATTAACAAACTTGTTGGTAGCCTATCCTCGCGCGATACTTAGAGCACAGCTATAATATAAATGTAACTTAAAAGTCATACTTACCGCTATCAAAGAAGCGGCTAGAAAAATCCAAGCAGTCCCTATGTAAAACATAGTACAAACTAATGATTTATAAAAGGATTTAATTTATATACATGCATGCGACACGCATGTTGCGACATTCGTACACACCTATAATACCTATTAAAAACTATGTAAGAGATTTCGTTAGCGGCTATCATTGTTACATATATTTTATTTGGATAATAATTTAGCCAATGATCACGTATATATTGTCAGCAGGAAGACTTATTTTGATAACATTTATAAAATAGAGAAAAGGAGAGGCAACCATTTTTTAATAATATTGAACAACTAAATTACATTGTAAATAGATAATACTATCTTAATTTATACATTTATTTTGTGAGTAAATTCAAATTCAAATAATGAAATTTTTTGTGTGTGTTCAAGGGGATTCGAGGATGGTTTAGATTCACTATTGGACCCGGTAGGAAGCACTGCTTGCTGCTTTAATTTTATTTGAAAAGAACGACGTCTGTTGGGTCAGCTAGTATAATATATATCATCATCCTGCTCTTATCCCAATTACTGAGGATCTACGCAATATGTAGGTACTTTTCTTCCATCGCATATATTGCAAATGTTTTTGCGATAGTTCTATGACCGGCCACCTGCACCTCATTCTTCCTTGGGTTATTAGGTAATGTAATTGTATAATAAACCAATTTTTTTTTGGGGTGGGCTGCGGTCGGCGCCTTCCTCGGACCACTTCGTCCGGGGTGACAGAGGGGCGTAAGTACGCACACCCGCAGCCTACCCAAGATGCATGTCGCCTTCGTCGTTGGGTCGACTACCGCAGCAGGGTGACTTGACGTCATTGGTCGGCCCGGTAATAAGCCTATGTAGGTAATTGAATATTGGACGGCCTCAAATGAACATGACCCAAGTTGCTGGAATGGAATGGATGGAATTAAGAAATTCGCTGTTATCTAGCAAGCTAACAAATACATTACACATGTATTTAGTCATTTAGATAACATGTTATACATCATTTTTAAATAATAAAATTATAAGGTTGAGTTCATATTATATTATAATCATTGTTGATTTTAAACAAAGTGTACATTAGAGAGCACTGAAAGGGCACATTGACCATGATTTTGCTTTTTTTTATTGACTTCTCTCTCTTTTTGATAGGAATACCTGATTCTTGGTATTTATATTCATTCTACGTTTTGGTGGAGAGGCATTGTTTCACGGTAGTTTTATGTTTTATAAGATAGGTTTAGCAGTACACAGATACTAACATAAAATGTTTGTGGCAATTATCTGGAAATAATGTTATCTTGTGTTTAAGCGAGTATTGCATTGGAAATAAAAATATTTTTACGGGTTTTATCACGTTTGTAATTTTTCCACGTTTCGAACACTTTTCAGCGTTCATCGTCATGGGTCTCCCATGAAAATCAAACACGAAAGGATCCGTAAAAAGAGTTTAAATTCAATTATTTAGAAATGCCCAAGACCTTGCCTTATGCATAACATACATATATACAATAACTATGTTGATTCTTCATGGCCACATAGATTTTATAACATATTTTTGAACGGTTCGTATTTATTAACGAGCCTTATAATGGATACTGGTCCAAAGCAGAGAAGACAAACAAATCCACGATATAACGCCAATTTATTCTCCATCCTTACATTTGGGTGCGTTGACAACATTTGTTCTATTTAGTTTATTGGCCGAAGCTTTGTATTTGGAGAGTGTACAGAATAAATATCACAGTAGTAAACCAATAGGTTGGCAATTATACGACAGTGATTCATCCCAGTATCTTAGGCACAATTACTTTCATGTGTATCATTAGGTCTTGTCGTAAAATATGTCCAAAACTGCTGTAATCTGCTTTGCTATTTTTAGACTTACACATAGAAGAAGATACACCCTGCCATCTTTATTAATAGATTGATATGAGTATAGAATAATTTAGCGTAGTGTATTTACATGGTCCGCAATTTAAAAACCTTTCAAGGTTATTCAATAGTTGGCTTAAGAAGTTTAAAATCGCACGACGTCCTATGGAGAGAAAACACTTAAAAGAACGGGTATAATTGACATAGCTCGAACTATAAGTACGCTGAAGTAGCATTGGTTAGGCCATATCGCTCGATGAATAACAACCATTGGGTAAAAAAGTTCATTATTGGCGGCTATGTATCTGGCGATGGAGGACTGACCCTCCATCAAGTCGACGATATTTCGATAATCGCAGAGAACTATTCGTTGTAGGTGCTATCATGTTATGAAACCGATCTATATGATATTCTTGTAGGGAGGCCTATGTCCAACAGTACACATCGATTGGTTGGTGAAGGCATGCACTTCTAAGTTTCAGTGTCCTGGTACGCAGTCAACCGGTCCTTTTGAGTGCCATTATTTTTTATAGTCGCGAAGCCATGTCGAAGATAGTCTCGTCATAAATATGGCGAATCTGGTTAAACTGTAAAGCGTAGCCTGACCTTTGTTAATTATTATTATTTATTTTTAAGTCAATCAACTTGTCATTTTATGTTTTGTTATCACATGCAAAGTTTGATACAGGTGGACATTGGAAACGTTCAAGCTTGGTTACAGTCGTGATATAAAAGATCACGATTTACACGCACCGCTGCCAGAACATCGTTCAAATGTATTAGGTAAGTAGCACATTCAAGTTGTGACAATAGAAAAAGATCACTTGGGTTTTAAATCAACTTTGTCGAAGAATACTTTAAACCTACAAATTACAATAGATAGCTCCTTAAGTGGTATCGAAATTCTATTTCATCTTTTAATTTTATAGAATGTCACGAGTAATTAGGATAACAACACGTTGATGATCAATTGTTGATTCGTTATTTTAAATTTTTTTCGTGTGGCGATGGAGTAAGAATATAATTCACCACCTTACCCCTTACCGATGTCGTAAAAGACGATTAAGGGATATAATATGCATTTAACACAGAATTTTCTTTCTCTCTCAAGAGATTCTCTATCTCAATAGAGAATTCGAAATAAGATCCTGTACCAACATGTCTGATCAGCATGGTATAGTAGATCAATTTCCTTCCTATTGGGATGAAAGCTGGAGCCCAGAACTGGAACATGTATGAACTAAGACGAAACGCTGAAACGAATATTCAAATTAAAATTAGAAATGAATTATAATTTTAAATTAAATATTCCATTTTGTTATAATTATCTTAACTAATATCTATTAATATGCTTTCTTTCACCATCTATTAATTTCAGTACGTAGATTTCAGTATTGCGATACATCAAATTAATTGTTAAACTCGGGGAAGTCGTGCTAATTGGATTTCTGCTCACAAATGCTGATGTCATTTATCACAATTCACTTCGAAGGTGAATAATGAGAAAATAGAGATATATGATTAACGTTCATGTGGTGGTTATTGCCTCTGGAAGTGAAACTTTAATCGAATTTGTCAGAGAAATACACACAAATATTTACTACTAGCAGCGTCCTGTGATTTTACCCGCATAGTTCCCATTCCCGTGGGAATACCGGGATAAATTATAGCCTATGTGTTATTCCGATATGTAAGCTATATTATTGTAAAATTTCATCAAACTCCATTCAGTAGTTTTTACGTGAAAGAACAACAAACATCCTCACATACATACAAACTTTCGCGTTTATAATATTGGTAGGATATACTCCCACGGAAAATGCTAATTTGTTGAAGCCAAAAATGCCACATATGTTAATTCAAATACATTATTTTCATGTCCTTTCTGAATGTTACTTAAATTTACAGTTTAGAGCAGACACAATTTTTGCCTTTATAGTTATTAAAAATGACAACTCCGATTATTTTAATTAATAAGGTGACGCTGTGCAAAATGCATGGAATCAGGAAGTCGAAAAGTCGCAGCGTGTACGGAGCCATGGCAGATATTATAAGCCGAGCCTGTGGTGGGTTCTCTTCAAAGTTTTTGGGACGGAATTCATGCTTTATGGACTTATTCTTTCTGCGATGGAATTTTTGATCAGGTAAAACGATTAGTAACCACTCATAGTACGTAGAGAATAAAGAAATTAGTAATTAGTTATTAATTTTTATGTAAAATATCTTATAACTATCATCTATTAGGAAATCTGTTTGACTCGTACAAAATTATCTAACGACTATCAGCACAGCAACTATAGTCCATAAAATGTAGGATGATCTCTGTGACAGTTGTCCCTAGTGCTGTCACGCTTACGATAAAGTCCGTAGGTTTTTATCGATAAAACTCTTTATTTTTATAATTATGGTTTTCTATTATAATTACAATACAATCAATGAAAGAAGTAGAGTCACTTGTAAGAAGAAAAAAAAATTAAAAATAATGACAAGCCCGCTGAGTTTCTTGCCGGATCTTCTCAGTAGCGGTCGCGTTCCGATCCGGTGGTAGTATATTTTTTTTGGAAATTGTAAACCGGACAATATGTAAGTGCCCTCTCGGGGTTTATGCATAATAAAATAATTTGAATTTGAAAATCTTTTTTAATTTATTTCAAACAACAATTGTTTTTAACTGTTTTAATTATTCAAAATGAGTACAATCAAGGTCTATGTCACTATTATCGTCATCACTGGAGCCTTCCTGCTAGAACATTTATAATTTTTTGCCAAAATAGGGGCAGTCGTTAGATCAATCGATCAATTTCGACTGTTTTATAAATAATATCTCTAGTTTATTGACTATAGTCTACTCTTAGATCTCTCGATCACCGGAGCAGGGTTACATATCGTTAGTGGTCGGCCCGAAGGAATACCCCCAGAGGAGTACCCTCCCATCAACCGACGTCCCCCCCTCGGGGACGACGTCGGTCTTGCCTCTCAGCGGGTGATGGACTAATTCCCCGGTCACGTCACCCGCGGCCTCGGCTAGGGCGGCATGAGGCGCTGGAAGTCGCACCTACGCCGCCCCAGTCGTCGGCGGCGGATCGCTTCGTCGAGGCTGCGTTACTCGCGCGCGCGACCCGCCGCCTCTTTCTGCAAGACTACTGCCTCGCAGAAGGCTGGGACCATGTCTCAGTTCCTGACGCTGTCGAGCATCGCCCTGGTGATAGTCGGCAGCGTCAGGTCGGCACCAATGATTGCGACGAGTTCACGACGCTGCTCTGCCCCGGCGGCACAAACCTCGAGCGTATGTTGCGCCGTGTTCTCGTCATCTCTCGGTCAGGGACCCCGCCCACACCGGTGCGCCGTACAGGCGTGCCGCCTCCTCTAGCGTCCCACCACGGGCTGTGACGAGCGTGTCGTCGTCGTAACAAATCACGCCCAGCCCGGGCGAGAGGCACAACGTCCCCTATTCGTTTGGTGTAGAGGACGCTGCGCCCCTCCAAATAGTCTGCCACTAGCCGCCTCAGGTAAACTGGCATTCCGTGGTATTGCAGCGCCTCCCTGATGCAGCTAAATGGCAGACTATTGAATGCGTTGGCGATGTCCAGGGACACCACCAACAGCACTCTCCCGCCGGTGACAGCCTCAGTCGCCACGGCCCTCAGGCGCAACAGGGCCGCGATCGTCGAACGACCCCTCCTAAACCCAAACTGGTCGTCTGACAGATCGGGCCCCGTGCCGACGAGGCATTCAACCAGGCTTCGCTTTAGTCGGGAAAGAGGCAAAATTCGTAAGTTTGTTTGGTTTGGTTTGAGTTGTCTCTGAAAATATAAATGTTATGTGATATTAACTGTTGATAAAATATCGATATTATTATTTAAAAATATCGATACTCATTACCAATATTTTTTTGAACAATATATCGATAGTTCGATACTAAAAGTAAATATCAAGGGTCGATATTTAATTTGAAACATTTGTTATTTATTTTACAAAATCATCGTTAACTTAATTTACTGTGAAAATGCTGCCATGAAATTGATGATAACTTGTCACTTACTTCTAGAATTTAGCAAAAAAAAAACTCATCACGGGACCCCGCAATGAACGAAGTTAAAAAGTGGTAATGAGGAAAATATCGATATATCAAAATATCGATATTCTTTTCGATATATCGAACTCCATATTGATATATTTCAAAATATCTATATAAGGAAAAGACAATATTTTAAAAAATATCAACAACCCTACTTAAAACTGCTACTACAATTATTAAACTAATAAATAATTTGTCATAAATTGTATTCAGATTGCAGCAACCTCTATTTCTGGGCATGTTATTACGATACTATAGTCCTATTGAAGAAACTACAGCGTAAGTTTAATAACTATTAAGTAAATTTAGAATAGTTATGAAATTATTATAAAAAAAATCTTATTAGGAAATGTAGACAAAGTTGTTGAGCAACTGCAGTGACTGTTACAAAACTTATCGAACACCGTTAATTTAATTATTTTACAAAAATTACATTACTACATATTATAAATGTGACAGAGTACGTGTTATATGTTCGACAGATGCTGTGTGGTGAAAGCTACGAACACTACCCTAATCCTTGCATTGCTCGTAGGTGTCGTAAAAGACGACTAAGAGTGTTTTATCGACCTGGGCCAACTCTCATTGCAGAACAATTACATTCCCGAGGAGAGTTCACATCAAACTTGTGGCCGTTTATAAAACTATTATCAAAACTTTTGCAATGTGTATGATGGGAAGAGTATATATTGCGTCAACCCCAAGGAATTGGAACAAGAGCAGAATGATGATGATAACAGAGTATGCGTGTATATTTGTGTTTTATGTGAAATCCTTTGAAAGGATTTTAATGGTCTAGCTAAATATCTTAAACTCGCAATTACAACATAGAATAAGCAATTTACCAACGTAAAATAAGATTAGGATAGTCTCCCCATGAAAGCATTAATCAGAAGGTCTTGATCCATCTGTATCCAACGTTCCCTTGCGACTTTACGATTTCTTCAATCCAATTGATGGGCGACATGATGATAACAGACTTTTTTTCATTCATCCAGCCTTTCGCCTGTTGGACGTAGGCCTCCCTCATGGTTCACATATGATCATGATATCATGCCGTAATTGCGACGCTTGGCAGCTAGATTGTGAGGTGTCATACGTTTCCCAGCAGAGAGTTGCTGCCCACATTTCTGGTGAACACTTAGCCGATTCATACTCCCATGAGCAAGTAAGGGGTGGCGACAATTATATTCTAAACCCCCACACTGGAAGGTAGCAGACTAGTAATACTATTCTTCTGTGTAGGCATAATGGTACATATATATATCGACTTTTCTCATACTACAATCTGGAAGGCGGTGTGTCTTGGGACGAAGCGGTTTTCTTCGCGTTCGGTATCGTCTTTTGCAGCAGTGTTAATGTGATGGTACAGCATCCTTTCATGATGGGTGTCATGCATATAGGCATGAAGATGAGAGTTGGAATATGCAGTCTTATTTATAGAAAGGTTAAGTCGTAATCTTGAATATATGTATAACTATGAAATATACACATCATTGTATTGCGTTGAGAGTCCTCTGCACTCATCACTATTCGGCTTAAGGGTGTAACAGCCATTTAAGAACCCTAGTCCAAAAAACATATAATTACTAATTACTATTCCCCTTAATGTAGTTTTCTCGTCAAGGAATAAATGTGATTTTTAAAGTCGCCTTTTACGATTTTCATTAGAAATCAAAGAAATGCACGATTTAGATTTCAAGTAAACTCTTTATTCCCTTTGTAAAGTCGAAATTTGCCCAGTCTTCGGGACTTTGAAATAAGTATCCTCACTGAACACTTTACATTTTCATGAATAACATGCAAAATGTCTTATGTATGCAATAGAGGTTCATTCATACACCATTAAGTGGGAAACACATTATTTTAATGCGACGCGACCCGACGAAACGTGATGCGTGTTGAATCGAATCAAATTGTATTGATTTCTATGACCAGAATCACACTATGTATATCCGACGTGACGTCATACGCGCACACGTCATCCGGTCCAGACCTACCAGATCGAGGTGTTGCCGATGGTTTAAGTGTTTAAGAATCATTTCGAGGAGTGAAAAGCTATTTGGTTTAAGCGACATCTAGGGTGATATTGAGTTATATACATATTCGAAATCAGCGATTTTTTCCCCGTCGAATGATACCGAATTCATTAAAATCAGAGCACTTTTTTTTCATACGCTGAACTCTTTTACACTTTCCATACGCTGAAAAACGAGGGCTCAAGGCAATTTGTATTAAGCGACATTTATCTTTGTAACTAATGGTAGGTTTTATTTAGTATTAGCATCAAGAATTCAATGTTTTTAATGTGTTTAAATAATAATTAAAATTTAATTAAATTTACCCCATTCAAATAGCTCAAGAAGTTTTTTGGTTATGATTTTTTTCTAATATTTTAAACTTTAAATAGCTCTCCTGTAAAGTTACAAAAATGTCGCTTAAACCAAATAGCCTTTCACCCCTCAATATATGTACTCAAAATCTACATCAAATCTTCTTCAAAGTCTTCATCTGACTCGTTATTTATTAAATCCATAGCACAACCATGCATTGTCGCTAGCTAACTATATTCGGAAATTACTGGTAAATCGTGGTATCGCATTTTGACAATGTGCATGATGCACATCGGATGTCGAACGCTGCGTCGCGTCGCTTTTTAATAATGCAATTACGCCCTTACGTCACCAAACTGTCCTATATTGCATCGAGCCCAGTTAGTTAATTGGGATAATAGTAAAATAATGACGATGGGTGTATATAAATAGACATTAATAGCAACCAAATAGGTAGTCCTTAAGACATCAATCTCTCTATAGGTGTAACATATTGAGCAAGAAGTTAGTACTAACTCAGAACACCACTTTTGATCTTCTGACTGCTTGATAGTATAATTTATCACACAGATACACAGTGCACTGTGCCTATAACACAACGAATAAAATGTTTTAGGCTCTTAAAGTAAATATTCAAGCCATGTCTGAGAGTAGCGGTGGATTGGTTTTGAATATCATGGCAAATGACGTCAATCGCTTCGACACTGGCCCGGTATTTGCTCACTACCTCTGGATAGGCCCTTTGGAAATACTGGTGAATGCTCATTTCATTATTTTATATCTTGAAAAAGCCGGTCAACCAGGTAAAAGAATCAATTTTTATTTAATAAATACTAGGATTGAAGTTTCGGATTTGAATACAGATACGGATATTAGAATAACATAATATCGGTTTCGATTACGGTTACGGATATGAAATTATTTCGATTATCCGATAGATTTGGTTACGGATATTAAATTGTTGGACAATTGTAAAAGGGAAATGCTAATTGTGATGATTATCATATTCTTTCTCTTTGGAGAGACTTACGTTTTGGCTGTCGGTTCGGCTGATTGATAGAAAATATTTTGTAACGAATCTCTGTATGAAATACCGATCCTACCCTTTCTGTGACTAAATTCGCACATGAAATTTTGAGCAAATACATGTTTTCGAGGTTCGAGGGACTTTCTAAATATGACCATGTAAAGAGCCCACAACCTGTCTATTATTATGTCGCCTCATATACGTCCCAATGCTGAGTTCAAGCCTCCTCCACAATTTTTTTTTTCTTTTTTTTATGGCTGGGCTATGATAAGCGCACGCGCGGTCCAGTCCGTCCGGGGCGATGAAAGGACGGCGCGCGGGCCCATAACCCACCCGTACCCACGTCACCTCGTTGTTGGGCCGACCACCGGAGCAGATGTGACTTGTCGTCAGTGGTCGGCCCGACGGAATACCCTTTCGGGTACCCTCACCTCTCGACGTCCTGGGACGTCGGTCGCCGTCGCGCGGTTAGCCTCTCCGCGGGTGACGGACAATTCCCCGGTCCGATCACCCGCGGCCTCGGCTAGGGCGGCATTAGGCGCATCTGCGCCTGCGCCGCCCGAGTCGCCGGCGGCGGAACGTGTCGCCGAATAGGAGCTCTACTCGCACACGATCCGCCGCCTCAAAGCCTCCTCCACAATAGGAGGGAAATTGACCTACTATTCCACGCTGGTTAGACGTATTGGCTTTGGGTTTTATTTCGAATTTTCCTTCTCTTGCATATATGTTATATGCATATTATATCTCTTAGTCGTCTTTTATGACACCCACGAGCAAGAGAGAGGGTGGTGAATTGTATTCTTAGTCTGCCACTACACGGAAAACAACCTACCTATGAGTCGTATAAGTCATGGCCAATGGAGCATTTCCTTGGAAAATGTAAAAGTGGATGTCATGAATTTACTTATGAACGCTCGCACAGACGGAAATTATCATAGTTTGTTTTATATTACAATAATTATCTCTTAATACAAAACATACCACGAAATCGAGATAGATAATAATTCTAATTCAAACTTACGTCTGGTTCTCTGGACATATTAAATTACCTACTCGAACACTGGCGCTAGAATTACAACCCACTCGGCACTGTTTCCATCGCGTTTGCAAGAAGTTCGAAATCAATTTTTCGATTTCAATTTTGTGATCTATTCGTAGGACGAGAATTAGGGTCCGCCGCCGGCGACTGGGGCGGCGCAGGCGCAACTATCTGCGCCTCATGCCGCCTTAGCCGAGGCCGCGGGTGACGTGACCGGGGATTAGTCCGTCACCCGCCGAGAGGCCGACCGCGTGAGGAAAGACCGACGTCCTCCCTGAGGGGGGGACGTCGGTCGATGGGAGGGTACCCCAATAGGGGGTATTCCGTCGGGCCGACCACTGACGACAAGTTAACGCTGCTCCAGTGGTCGGCCCAACGACGAAGGCGACGTGGGCTTCGGGTGGGTCGCGGGAGTTGCGTGCTCAAGCCCCTCTGTCGCCCCGGACGGAGTGGTGCGGAGGCGCGCCGACCGCGGCCCACCCACAAAAAAAAAAAAAAAAAAAAAAAAAAAAAGGACGAGAATTAGTGCTCTGAACATAAGAGTGGATCCTGAAAAAAACGATCATGGACAAATTTGACCTTTTCTTATTTTTTTTTCTGATTTAACAATTTATATTCATCCTTAATAATGTTATAAATGCGAAAGGAAGTTTGTTTGTTTGTTACGCTTTCACGCTTAAACTACCGAACCCATTTCAAAAATTCTTATTATTTTATAGCGGTATGCCCACAGGAACAGCTAGAAACTACGCGGGTAAGACGACTGAAATCGAAGCGAAGCCAGGGCGGCTTGCTAGTTAAAAATATACATTTCAATGTAAGACATTTCAACGTAAGAATATAGAAATACTGTGACTTCGATGATTTTTTTTCCAAATAACAATCTTAATTTTTCTTAAAGAAACCTACTTTTAATTTCATTCGTCCGTGGATGATTTAATTATACTATTTACTTTAATATTGTATATTACTTTTAGCTAACAACCGTTTATTTATATCGTGAGATGGGAATGCCTGCAGTTTATGGATTATTAATTATACTTGCTATTATACCATTTCAAAGTAAGAAAATAATTAATTATAAATATAATTTATTTAGCCTCACGGCTTTTTTCAAAGTACAAAACATTTCACTTGAATCGGTCGAGTAGGACTTGAGATATCGCGCACTTCTCAGCTCACATACATCCCACTGTTGGACTCGAACCTCCTCCATAATAGGAGGGAAATTAACATACCACGCTGATCAAATGAATTGGTATAGAGTTTTATTTTGAGCTTTCTTTCTCTTGCATAGAAGTTATCTGCATATTTTTTTTTTATTGCTAACGGTGGCAAACGAGCAAACAGTACACCTGATGGTAAGTGTTGCTGCCGCTCATGGACCTTTACAAGGCCGCTGCCTACCGCGAAGAAAGTGAAGGGAGTGTGAATGCGTGTATTGAGGCTCGGTGATACCAAGGGCACTACCAAAACCCTTCACACGCACACACCCTCACAAAGTTGGGCTTCCGGGTCTCTCGCTCACCGAACGAAGCGCAGTAACTAATTGCTACTACTCAGACGTCAATTTTCTGCGAGAGTGTGGTACTACCCCGGACGGACCAGCCCACGGCTGTAGACAGATAACTGTCGACAGTGTGGTCCTACCACTCTTTAAAAATGCCTTATATAACGCATATTATAATGCCTTAGAAAAAAAGAAAGAAAACTCATTTATTTCGATCTTATTCGGAATTTTATATAAATATATAAAATTCCAAGGATTATACTAACATATAACTTAAAAAACCTATACTTAAAGATTATAGCCGTCTTAGCCGTCTCTTACGACACCCACGCGCAAGAAAGTGGGTTGTAAATTGTATTATTTCGCTGTCACCACACGGAATCGCGCACGCCATATTTAAAAAGGAGTTCCGTGAAAAACGCACCTAAACGCACGAACTACTTTTGAAATTTTACACAGAGCTTCTTTATTCATTTTGGTATCGCATTTATTTTTACCCCGTCCGAAAAATCATTTAAAATTCGGGCTTCTAAACCACAGCTTTTCTAAATCAGGGCTTTTATATTTTAGTATTCTTGGGAATAAACACAGCTTCTTACAGAAGAGGCACAGCAACAAAGTCTGACGAACGTGTGAGACTTATGAAAGAAATCTTAATGGGTATAGAAGTGATAAAAATGTATACCTGGGAACAGTCGTTCAGACAAATCATAGACACAGTTCGTCGGTAAGTGTAAAAAACGGACAAAGCTATGTAAATCTACATCAATAGCAGTCATAATCATAATCATCTTGCTCTCAACCAAATAACTTGCATAACATTCTACCAAAATGCCCAGAGGAAGCATGATTTGGCTATCAGCCCCAAATCAATGCTAACGACTGCCTAATTACGAAGACTAAAGACGTGAATAACTTGGGGTCGACGTAATATATATTGATTACTCCTCTTCCATCATACATATTGCAAAAGTTATTAGCAACAGTTTTGTGACAGACCACCTGCCTGATGTCAAACCTCCTTGGCACTCTAATTGTTAATCAGACGGCATCAGATGCGGTTCGCCCAAGTCGATGTAAAGCTTTTAGTCGTCCTGTACGATACTCACGAGCAAATAAGTGTTGGTAGTATTCGTAGCCACTACTACATAGCACATTATTACCGTACGAGAGCTAGTGTAAGTAGTTTAATAGACCATTTTCAACCCCTTTTCTGACGAACGTGGTATATTGGGTTAATAACCCGCTCCATTTGAAGGAGGCTCGTGCTCAGCAATGGGACTTATATGAGCCAAGATGATAATGATAACCCAAACTGCTAAAGATGAGAATCACACTTCACTTCAGGTCTTCGCAAAAATGTAACACAGCTCCATTCCGTAGATATACATTATACCAAACCTGTCTGACCAGCGATATATAAATTTTCCTCCAAGAGGAAGAAGACTCGAGCCGAGCAATAGGGCATATAATAATTATATAAAGCTAATATGTTGATGATATAGCGATACATTGTATTTTTAACATACCACACCTACATAATGATTATAATCGCTACAGATGAAGCTGGCTTGACCGATTTCTTCCCCCAAATCCTTCTTACTAAATTTTATGAACATTTTTGGAGTTGTTGCCGAGGTTATTATATATAAATTTTACGAGAATCGTTAGTTTAAAGATATTAGATTTGTTATTATAATAATTACTAATATATATGTTATCATATTTATAGAAGTGAAATATTTTACATAAGGATGACATCATATATAAGAGGAGTGATATTGTCTTTCATCATGTTCACATCACGTTTCGGTATATTCATCACTGTGTTACTATATGTGACGTATGTAAATCGCATTACAGTCGAAAATGTGTTCTTTCTAACTTGCTTTTACAATATTACGAAACAAACTATGACGTTGTACTTTCCTCAAGCTGTTGGACAAGTAAGATAAATTATTATCAGTAAATAATGAAATTTTCGCGTGGTGACGGAGTAAGAATACAATTTAGCACTCCCTACCTTGCCCGTGGATGTCGTAAAAGACGGCTAAGGGATATACTATGCACATAAGATCTGTGCAACATGACCAGCACGGTATAGTAGGTTGGTTATTATTCCCTTCCATTAAGGAGAAGGCCCGAGCCCAACAGTGGGACGTATGTGGGCTGTGATGATGATGAAATAAAGAAATTTGTTTATGCAATCTATATATTAGTTAGGTAGTTGTTCTGTGTGGTGACAGAAAACCAATGGTTATCAACCTTCTTATACTATATTTTCCTTCGGATTGATTGATATGCAAATAACATCGATGGAAAAGAAGAAACAAGGATATAAAACTCTATACTGAGTAGCGTGGTATATTAAATCAAGTTATGTTTTATTGTGCAGGAGATCCAAGAATAGGTGAATAGGTTGAGAAGAAAAATAAGAATTTACTATAAATATGATTTTATTTGTTAAATATTCTCATTAAACAAATTGCCCCAAACAGTTTGTGTAATACGTTATCAGAAATACATATACAGAATAGGATATAGGGTACTTTAAATAAAAAAACGTTCTGTTCCAGAGTGATAAATATAGTTTTACACTCATATCTTCCGTAATAAATTAGTTTACTGACAAGAATAAATTACATTATGATTTCTCGTAAAGGCCTTTAATCTAAACTACAGTATACATCCGTAAGTGAACCCAGGAAAACAACTAGTTGCATACTAATCAATGAAGAGAAACTTTAATTATTTGAATATTTCGATTTGTATCGGCAATTAATTTACGAAAACTAAACGCAGCCACATTTATTCTCTACCCATCAATATTTTAGATAGCAGAAATGATTGTAGCAGTGCAAAGAATTCACAATTACTTGCTAAGCGAGGAATGTGAATTGCCTACCAGAAATCGAGTGCAACTTGAAGAATTGCCCAGTTATAAGAAAAAACAAGTTACGATTTTGGGTTAAGTAACATAACATATTTTTGAAATTTAATGGAAATTATTAATCGACAATAACGCTATTTTTTATTAGATCAACAACAATTACAAAATGCTGTATCATTAACACCGCCTGGAACATCACAAAATGTACCTGATAATACAACGAAAGGTCAAACATAATTCATATATTTCAAAAGCATCATTTACAAAAGTAAAACAATTTTTACAAAAAAATCAGTTTTTCCTCTTCTAGGTACTACACAAAGGGATGGAACAGCGATAGAATTCGAAAATGCTTCGAGCAGCTGGTTGAGATCTTCAGCAAAAAATGATGTCCAAAATATAAATCTAACTGTAACTAAACAATACTACTTACTTATCATCATTTCAGCATATCGCCGTCCACTGCTGGACGTAGGCCTCCCTCATGTTACGCCACAAGGTGCTGTCCTGTGCCGCCTGCATCCATCGACGCCCAGCAACTTTCACCAGGTCGTCGGTGCACCTCGTTCGTCCTACACTGCGTCGTCCAATACGTGGTCGCCACTCGAGAACCTTTCTTCCCCAGTGGTTGTCGGTTGCCGAAGCCGGGACGGTCTCCCGAGTCGGCCTCAGCCTACAGGCCCATCGTGCTGCTCGATGATGCGGGCAAGCTGCTGGAGAGGGTGTTAGCTGCCCGCATCGAGCGGCACCTTGTCGGGGTTGGGCCCGATCTGTCCGACGCCCAGTTTGGTTTTCGGAGGGGGCGTTCGACGATCGCGGCCCTGCTGCGCCTGAAGGCCGTGGTAGCGGAGGCCGTCACCGGCGGAGGAGTCCTATTGGCGGTGTCCCTGGACATCGCCAACGCCTTCAACAGTCTGCCATTCAGCTGCATCAGGGAGGGGCTAAGGTACCACGGGGTGCCCGTGTACCTCAGGCGGCTGGTGGCAGACTACTTGGAGGGGCGCAGCGTCCTCTACGTTGACCGAGTAGGGGACGTTGTGCGAACGCCCATGACGTGCGGTGTCCCACAGGGGTCGGTTCTGGGTCCGACCCTGTGGAACATCGGCTACGACTGGGCGTTGAGAGGAAGCCTCCCACCCGGGCTGGGCGTAATTTGCTACGCCGACGATACACTCGTCACAGCCCGGGGTGGGACGCTCGAGGAGGCGGCACGCCTGGCAACTCTCGGCACCGAGGAGATTGTCAGGCGGATCGAAGCGCTGGGGTTGAGGGTAGCCCTGGAAAAGACGGAGGCCCTTTTTTTCCATGGCCTCCGTACCGCCGGGCCTCCCGCCGGCGCTTCGATCACCCTGAATTCGGTCACCATCAGCATCCAGGCCCACATGAAGTACTTGGGCCTGGTACTCGACGGGCATTTTTGGTTCCGGAAGCATCTCCATCGACTTGTTCCCCGGCTTGTCGGCGCGGCGTCCGCCCTTTCGCGGCTGATGCCGAATGTGGGCGGACCCAGTGCTACGTGCCGACAGCTGTACGTGGGGGTGATCCGGTCGATGGCCCTGTACGGCGCACCGGTGTGGGCGGGGTTCCTGACCGTCCGTCTTAGGGCCCTCCTGTGGCGACCACAGAGGGTCATGGCGATCAGGGCCATACGGGGTTACCGCACGGTGGCGACGGAGGCAGCGTGCCTCCTGGCCGGAACCCCCCCGTGGGACCTGGAGGCGGAGATGCTCGCCGACATTTATCGGCGGGTGTCGGAGACGCGCGCCCGCGGCGGCATGGTCTCCATCAATGAGATCACCGCCTGGCGGGTCGACGCCCGCCGAGAAGTAATTGCCCGTTGGGCAGTCCGGCTGGAGAGTCCTCGGTACGGTGTCAGGACTGTCGAGGCCCTCCGGCCGGTGCTGATGGAGTGGTTGGAGCGGACGCATGGGGTGCTTTCCTTCCGACTGGTGCAGGTGCTGACGGGGCACGGTTGCTTCGGGAAGTACCTGCACAAGATTGTCAGGAGGGAGAGCACACCGTCCTGCCACCACTGCAGTTGCGACGAGGACACGGCGCAGCACACGCTCGAGGAGTGTGCTGCATGGGAGGGGGATCGCCGTGAACTCGTCGCAATTATCGGTGCCGACCTGGCGCTGCCGACCATCGCCAGGGAGATGCTCGTCAGCGTCAGGAACTGGGACGCGGTCGCCGCCTTCTGTGAGGCCGTAATCTCACGGAAGGAGGCGGCGGATCGTGTGCGAGTAGAGCTCCTTTTCGGCGACACGTTCCGCAGCCGGCGACTCGGGCGGCGCAGGCGCGAGTATCTGCGCCTAATGCCGCCCTAGCCGAGGCCGCGGGTGATCGGACCGGGGAATTGTCCGTCACCCACGGAGAGGCTGACCGCGCGACGGCGACCGACGTGCCAGCACGTCGAGAGGTGAGGATACCCGAAAGGGTATTCCGTCGGGCCGACCACTGACGACAAGTCACATCTGCTCCGGTGGTCGGCCCAACAACGAGGTGACGTGGGTACGGGTGGGTTATGGTCCCGCGCTCCGTCCTTTTATCGCCCCGGACGGATTGGACCGCGCGTGCGCTTAGCATAGCCCACCCATAAAAAAAAAAAAAAAAAAAAAAGTGGTTGTCGGTTAGTCAAGCGATGTGGTGTGTATTTACTTATACTAATAATATTTGCAATAAGAAGTTATTAGTGTGTCCAACCATACGTATGGTTGGACACACTCACAACCCCGAAAAGTTACTCCAGCTACTCTTACGTTGCTCGTGTCTATTGTAAGTGATGACTAAAAGCATTAAATTGACCAGAACCAACTCTATCTAATGCCATTTGGTCAGCAAATACATTTACAAGGTGAGTAGACGTTAGGCAGGCAGCCGGTCATAGAACTATTGTCAGTAACTTTTACAACATGTACAATGGAGGATGAGTATATATAGTGTTGATCCCAAGTAATTGGATAAGAGCATCAGGATTATGATGATGAGCGTGTCTATCCATCCATTACCTTGTGAATGTGAACTGTTAAATTAAGCTAACCCATACTTAATGATAATGACATATTTGCCACGCTCAGAGGATAGAACGGCAATGGTAATAAGTATATTAATATTACTATATCCACAGAGTAGGAAAATGTTTTTTAGAATATGAAGAAAGCATGTCTCGGTAATATCATGATGGGGTATGTCTATAATTCAGTTTATAACAGCGTGGTTTGCCTGCCATAATGAGATACGAACAATGGGCTTACCCTTGAAATCAGTTCTAATTTCGAATCTGATTCAATTCCAATCTCACCAAACTTATATTTGGTACTTACACTTAAACAAAATCGAGAATGCATTCTTCGCATTTGCCGTTGTTATTTTCACCAAATTTTTAAGGTTTTCCAGTTGATTTAAAAAAATCCACCGAAATTGATTCCAATCGTGCGCTAGTGTCGCCTTCAAGAGTACCAAATTGATCAAATTCGAGCTGCGATTGGATTTAGGATTGGAATTGAGATTCTATAGTAAGCACACAGGTCCAAGCCAAACAGTATTAAAATAAACATTTGTTGAAAATTCTAAGCTGAAACATTTATTTGGATATGTATGCATGTATTTTTGTGCAAGAAGTCATTTAGTAGATAAAAATTAATTATAGATTTTCTCGGGTACCATAACTACTGTGATAGGATCAGTTGGTGCTGGAAAGTCTACATTGTTGCACATGGTACTTAGCGAACTTCCCTGCAATACTGGACATCTAGACGTCAATGGAAGCGTCAGTTACGCCAGTCAAGACCCTTGGCTCTTTGTTGGTGAGTATACCTATGGACAGCGTTCTATTTTTAGGAAATTAGTTGTCAGAGAGATAGATCAGAATAATATTCCTACCTTACTTCGGAATAATTTTTGTTTGAAATGAAAAATATGCCGCAAAAACAATATTCAGGCAAAAATGTTATCGTACATTCCTAACAGAGAGTGCCATCATTGGTGAAACATGAGACTGCAAAATATTTTAAACTCAAGTTCTGAATGTAAGCAAATGTGTGAATTAAGATTACTTAACTTAGATTTTACTTGATTTTTTAAGTACGTAATAGCTGAGAATCGATAGAATACGAAAAATCGGTAAAGCCAGGTCATATCATTTGACAAAATTGGTTAAAATGCTTTTGAATGGTGACTACGAATCGGAAGACTCAGTGTAACACAGCTTCAACTAAGTGGACTAGACTAACCTATAACTAAACAATATTTTATTGTTACCAATTAACTATGACAAATGCCTTTGCTTAATTTACCTGTAAACTGTCTTGTTATTTCTCTTAATTCAAGCTTATTTGATCTGATTTATAGCTATTATGCCTTCTCATTTATTTGGCATTGGCATACTAATATATAGGTACTAGTGATGTAACGAATATTCGCATTCGCATTCGCGAATATTCGCATGTTTTTTGCATATTCGCATTCGCATTCGCGAAATTATTGCGAATGTTTATGCGAATATTTTTGCGTGTATAATTTTTTTAAGTAGGTAATAATAGTTGGTTAATATAAGAAAATCCAATTCCATTAATTTCTTATGTTTTTAATGCAATAAAAATAACTTAACCTCGTAATCACATTATCGGTCTTCACTTTATCAATTGGTATCATTTATTTATTTAACTTTAGGCAATGAAACATAACAATCAAGCTTATAACAATTGAAAAAACAAAACTATATACTAATGGCCTAAATGCAATGTAATCAAACAAAAATAATCTTCTATGAATTTTTACCAAAGTTTATATTATATATTTTTATATTATATATTGTTATAATTATTTTCTTGAACAAAACTAAAAATAATACAATAAATCAATAATCATAATAATACAATAATCTACAAATAATACTTCTACAATTAATATTTATTTAACTTTGGGCAATGAAGCCTAACAATCAAATTGTCATAAAAATTTAACAAACAAAACTATATAGTAAATGGCCTAAATGCAATGTAAACAAAAATAATCTTCTATGATTTTTTACTATAATTAAAATCAAATAAAAGCTTAATATGAGTTGCTGTCATCATAATCACAAAGTGTTTACAGTATATCTATATTATATAGTTTATAGTATTTATAGTATAAATATAATCATTTTATATAAGAGTTAACAGTTAACACTTTAAGCAAACAAGAATAAAATTAAGTCTTTTACTTTAATAAAGCTAAAAAATTTAATTGTTATTAGAACTTGTGACACAACATTTTAATGCAATTGAAACTAATAAAATTAAATTCTTCTATTAAACTTTTCTCAATCTTTAGATATATTTTTAATATTTAAATTATCAAACAAAAATTATATTCTTCTAAAATAGACCATTAAATAGTCTAACTCTAAACAAACAAAAAAATAGATTCTCAAACAAAAATATTTCTCTCCCTTAAAAAAATAACAGTTAATCTATACCAATAAATAAAATTGGAGTGTCTGTTTGTAATGTCAAAATAATAGACTTTTTTCATGCTCACACGGTTATTTGCACGGCACCTATGCCTAAAATAGCAATTAAAAAATTTTTGTCTGTCTCCTAACGACCTTGTGCAGGTACTTGGCAAAGCACTCGTGCCCCGTCAATACCTGCACTAGTCGGAAGGAGAGCACCCCGTGCCGCCTTTCCAACCACTGCATCAGCATCGGCCGGAAGGCCTCCACGGTTCGCACCCCGAACCGAGGCCTCTCCAGCCGGACTGCCCAACGGGCAATGACGTCCCAGCGGGCGTCGACGCGCCAGGCGGTGAGCTCCCTTAGTGAGACCACACCGCCCTCCGCTCGCACTAGCAACACCCGCCAGTACAAGCCGGCGAGCATTTCCGCCTCCAGGTCCCACGGGGGAGTCTCGGCCAATAGGCACGCTGCCTTCGTCGCCACCGTGCGGTATCCGCGTATGGCCCTGACCGCCATGGCCCTCTGTGGTCGCCACAGAAGAGCCCTGAGTCGGACGGTCAGGAACCCCGCCCACACCGGTGCGCCGTACAGGGCCATCGATCGGATGACCCCCGCGTACAGCCGTCGGCACGTAGCGCTCGGTCCTCTCCCGTTCGGCATAAGCCACGACAGGGCGGACGCCGCGCCGACGAGCCATGGGGCGAGCCTGCGGAAATGTTCCTGGATCCACCATTGCCCGTCGAGCACCAGTCCCAAGCACCTCATATGGGCCCGGATGCTAATGTCAACCGAATGGACGGTGATCGAGGCGCCGATAGGAGGACTCATGCGGCACCCATGGAACAAGAGGGCCTCCGTCTTGTCCAGAGTGACCCTCAACCCCAGCGCCTCGATCCGCCTGACGATCTCTTCGGTGCCTAGAGTCGCCAGGCTTGCCGCCTCTTCTAGCGTCCCACCGCGGGTTGTGACGAGCGTGTCGTCAGCGTAACAAATCATGCCCAGCCCGGGCGGGAGGCTCCCCCGCAACGCCCAGTCGTAGCCGATGTTCCACAGGGTGGGTCCGAGAACCGACCCCTGTGGGACACCGCACGACATAGGCGTTCGCACAACGTCCCCTGTTCGGTTGGTGCAGAGGACGCTGCGCCCCTCCAAATAGTCTGCCACTAGCCGCCTCAGGTAAGCTGGCACCCTGTGATACCGGAGCGCCTCCCTGATGCAGCTAAATGGCAGACTATTGAATGCGTTGGCGATGTCCAGGGACACCGCCAACAGCACTCCCCCGCCGGTGACGGCCTCAGTCGCCATGGCCCTCAGGCGCAACAGAGCCGCAATCGTCGAAAATAATGCCGACCTACAGGAAGCAGAAGAACGTATCTTTCTTTGTTCACTTTACTCCAAGTTAAAGGGTCAACGTCATTTGCCACACGTTTATACTGAATATTCGTAATGTTGGCAGCAGATATTCGCATCCGCATTCGCATTCGCGAATGTCTAAAATACGATATTCGTTACATCACTAATAGGTACTAATAGAAGCCATTGTTCCTTGCCTACTCGACACACCAGTGTTGGATGTAGTACTAAAATGACCATTGGACCTGAAATTTTCGTGTCGAGGCATAAGTATTTGTGGAGGTTTGCAATCTGCCTGCAGTTATTTTTAAAAAAACATCATCTTGCACCAAGCAATAAGGAGTACAAAGGAAATGTCGGAGACTTTACAAAATATTAACGCCAACAAATTTCTGCAAATTTTGGAGCAATAAATGCCATCCACTATTCTGTGATGTTCTGAGTGTAGATGTAATTTGTGTTCGTGAATTATATGTTTGTGAACCTCCCCGTAATACAATTATTTCCTTAATGCAGGGCGTTGTCATTAAAAAAAAATGGGGATGCATAAAGTATTATCCTGCGAGGTAAACCATCTCCTTACAATTTGCCGGTAGAGTGAAAACTTAACCAATACGACATCTGTGTAGTCAAATGATAGGAGAAAATGTAATTAAATGATGTGTACCTCCTTATGCTCTTGTTCTAGGCTCCGTACGTCAAAATATTCTATTTGGACAAACTTTTCAAAAGTCCCGTTACATGGAAGTGTGTAGAGTGTGTGCGCTAGAACGGGATATATCACTGTTCCCTCACGGTGATAAAACAATTGTTGGTGAACGCGGCTTATCACTTAGTGGAGGACAACGCGCTAGAATTAATTTAGCACGAGCTATTTACAACGAGGTAAAACATAAAGGCGAGCTATTTAGAACCAGGTGGAAAATGAAAGCGAACTATGTATTTACAACGAGGTTAATAAATAAAAGCACACTATTTACGAGGAAAAAAATCAAGCAGCTTATAACATGACAGTTAAAGAAAACCGTTAATCACTACGCATCGTCGTAATCTTAGAAATCGGTTGATGCTACATCAGGAGCATTCTCCTGGTGATTCTACAGCCGGTCATGGCGAGCAGCAGTTTCCTTGAAAAATTCCTCTGTATTCGTTAACTCGTACGCCAATCATCATAAAAATGTCATTCGTCCCTTCATCATTTGGGCAAGTCTTAAGGTTCATGAACCTTTAGTTGAACAGACGATGTCAATAGACGGAAGGATTGACACATTTTAAAGAATGAAACCGAGGAGTAGTAGACGTTTTTGAAAGACCATGGTCTGGATCACAGACACCCCACATTAACCGTTCAAGACGTCGGAAGGTTGGCTTGTTGCCCCATAACTTGCCGTATTACCACTATCCGCCTTTTATGGTAAAAGATGTCTTGACTCTGGTTCGGCTCGCTTTGAAATAAATCTAGTGTGATAAACCCTTATGATTTTTTAAATTAAAACCTGATGTGATCGAGATGGTTCTTAACTACAGTTTATGAATATCTGTTTAGGCGTTTTAAGGTCATCAATTCTACTTTACTTTTAAACGTATCTGTGACCTAACGTTTGGAACACCCACGGTACCGCGGCGCTCTGGTCATGAAAATCGAAATTAGGAGACGAAATTTTGGATTTTCTATTAGTAAATCCATCAAGTTTAGGTTCAATAGATTCCTCTTATGTTCTGTTCACTTCTACTGATAACGAGGACGTACAACTTGGTTTTTACAGCTTTTTGATGTGAAACATCTATAGGCGATGGTAAGCCTGATCGTTGGGTTGGCGTAAACAGGCCGCTGCGACGCAACGCCACGCTATATGACGGAATATATGTACGTAGTCTATTAGTAGTGTGTGAGACGTAGCGACACGATGTTGTGCGTAAGCGACTGTGTGGTGAATTATTTATAATTGTTGTGAAATATTTTAAATAATAAATTTAAAGTCGCAGTATTATATTTATAAATTATGCCATATTAGTTCCTGTCGTAATCTATTCTTTTATGCATATATACTTGTACAAAATTATTTTGATGTTTCACATCCGCCAGGCGTCCTCACTTTTTTCTGTTCGTGTTGAGGTTACTCAATATTTTTAATTTTATATATACTTATTATGATTGAAGACAACAAAATTTCACAAAACAAGTTTTGTTGTTATAGGCGGACATATACTTACTGGATGACCCGCTCTCCGCGGTGGATACCGAAGTTGCAAAACATATCTTCGATAGATGTATTAAACGGTGATAATCTTTTTCTTTTCTGTACCCCTAAGTCCCAATCTTGAACACAAGCCTTGCCCAAAATATGAAGAGAGGCACATCGCATAGTTTGGTATGCATTAAAATTAATTTCGAGTTTGCTCATCCTACATTAATAATCTCGTTTCTTACAAAAGAAAGAAGAAATATATTATTTTATAACATAAAATATTGTATTCTATAATAATTAATTTCAAACACAGAAAGAAATAAACATTTGCTAAAAACACATGAATAGGCGGGTCCATATACAGCGAGCCGCTTTGTTTTGGTTTTCTCAAAGTCTCTACGGTGCAAAAACCTGACTACGCACTGCATGTGATTCTAAATACACAAACCTTCTGCTAGATAGAACCTAGTTAAATATTAGCTGCGAGAAAAATCTAGCGGTTCCGGTCATAACCCTCAACTGAATGAACAAATGGCTGAGTTTTGCCGCGCGTATCAACCTTGCGATAATACAGAGGCTGCCTCGCTCTATCGGTGATAATTTCCTCGCGCGGTAAATACTTCGCGAGGCTACTCCTTGTGTGTAAATCTGCCCATTGAGCGGCTAAATCCATGTCATTTGTTTGTTCTTCAGTTGAGAGGCCACCAGAGCCATCATATTCATCTCGCGGCTTATATTTACCGGGCTCTAAGCAGAGGATTTGGATAATTAGGATCACTTAAGTTCCACAGCCATGTCTTGCTATTATTTTAAACACATATTTACACGTATAATTTTATACAGTACCCGGTAGTAAATATTGCACATCGACCCTTAAAAAGAGGCAATCATTTCGGCTTTGTATAACGATGTCCCTGTCGCACGCTACTTCTGTAACGACACACGAAGCACTAATAGTCTGGTATCTATCTGGAGCTGTTATAAACATTATGACTGTTTACCTATGCAAGAGAACAAAAACTAGGTCAGTTTCCCTCCATTCTAGAGGAATTTAGAGCCCATCAGTAGGACATATATGTATGAGCTAAGATGAGATAATCAATAATTAGTGTTCTCTTTGAATCATCATTAACAATGCCGCGACCAAGACGATTGAATCTTTCCTGACAAAGCTGTAATGGTTCTGCCGTTAGAGACTATATATTCGGAAATTTAGAAAATATATTTACGAAAAAAATTATGGCGGTACGAAGTTCGCCGGGTCAGCTAGTTATTAAATAAAATACACTTATTCTACAATCAATCGGCGTGGTGACGGAGTAAGAATACAATTCACCACTCCCTATCTTACCCGTGGAGGTCTTAAAGGACGACTAAGGGATATAATATGCACATAACATCTGTGCAAGAGAAGGAAAACTCAAAATGAAACGCTATACCAACATGTTAGGGCAGCATGGTGTAGTAGGTCAAATTCCCTTCTATTGTGGAGGAGGCCCAAGCCCAACAGTGGGACATATGTGGGCTGCGATGATGATGATAATGATTCTACAACTATTTAATTGGCATCACAATTTTTTATATCATCATAAATAAATAGATACTTTGTGCTTTAATTAAATTTATTTTCTTAGATACTTAGCCAATAAGACTGTAATATTAGTAACACATCAGCTGCAGTTCATAAAGATGGTCGACCAAGTCGTTATAATGGACAGGGGAAGACTTTTGGGTGTGGGTGCATTCGATGATTTAGACGTAAATATTACACTTATTAATTTATATACCTTTATACTGTCATGTCTATTCTTTCAAAATAAACAAGGACAGCTACATTTCGCTATGTAATTTGTGGGCCGCCTTATGCTCTGCATAGTGGGACTACTTAAATATGGGAGTGGTCTAAAAACAATCACCTAAAAACAATGCCGAGTGTCTTTTCTATTGCTGTTAGTGGCAAACGAACAAACCGTACACATGATAATAAGCGATGCTGCAGCTCAAGGACCTAGCTAAGGTACCGTGAGAAAAGTAAAGGGAGTGTGAATGCGTGCAAAGAGTTTCGGTAATACTAAAAGTATCACCAAAACCTACGCTCTCCTACGCTCAACTTTGATTGAACGAAGTGCATTAACAAATTGCTACTACTCAGTCGTCGATTTTCTGCGAGAGTGTGGTATTACTCCGGACGGACCGGCCAGCGGTTGTAGACAGAAGACTCTCGACAGTGTATTCCTTTCACTATGAGATTATATCAGGGCGCTGGTGTTGGTACCGGGGACCCATACAATTTGTAATTACAAACTATGTCGATACCATCACGACTAGGAAATAAAAGAGAAGGAAGAAATAAGCGACACTTATAGGAATATAGTGTCGTCAGACAATTCATCATATATTGCCGCTGAGAGGTTTTCAAATACAAGCTTTCTTCCGTGTTTGAGTATTTTAGAAAATTCTGGCTTAACATCGCGAATACCACGAGTCAATAAAAAAAAATTAGCAAGTGGCAATTGGCAGGCCATATTGCTCGACGAACCGACAACCGCTTGAGAAATAGGTCCTCGAGAGGTGACTACATATTATAATAACGCAGTGTAGGACGAACCCTCATGAAACGGACCAACATCTTGGTGAAAGTAGCTGGTCATCGATGGATGCGGACAGCACAGGACTACCCTTTATGACGAAACATGAGGGAGACCTATGTCCAGCAGTGGACCGCGAAAGACTATAAAAACTAATGACTATAAAAATAATAAAACATATATAATTTTGTAGGAAAAAGAATTAAAGATAATTCAATTAATGAATGAGAAAATTCGGCAAATGCACGAAGATGAGAACATTCCGAGTGTTCAAAGTTTGTCAACGCTGACACAGCCTAGCACAGTGAGCTTACATAGACGCCATTGGTCTCTCATGTTAGACTTAAACACTGCAGTAAGTAAAACATTAATTAAATATGAATGTGATGACTGAATGATAATGATGATGAAGAGCCCGAAACCTCTAGTATGCCAAATTTCATCAAAATCGTTGGAGCCGTTGCCGAGATCCTGAAAATATATATACCTATATACAAAAATTGCTCTTTTAAAGATATAAGATTAATAAATTAAGTAAGCACGCGATATAGCAATTGCTTAACCTTCATTTCTCGCAAACTTTTCGTCTTGCAGAAAATTGCGGTTAAGAATTTTAAAGCCCTACTACAAAAATGTTCAAAACATAGAAATCTATACTCTATAGTAATATATTAAGCGGAAGAGTTTGTTTGTTTGAAGGCGCTAATCTTATGAACTACTGGTCCGATTTGAAAAATTCTTTCAGTGTTAGATAGCCCATTTATCGAGAAAGGTTATAGGGTATATATCATCCGCTAAGACCGATAGGAGCGGAGCAACAATGAAAAATGTTTCAGTATCAGGTGTTTTTTCTTTTGATAGCTTCCGCTGCGTGCACTACATAAACGGTTAGGTTTCGCAAAAAGCATGTGTGACAGAATTTTGTAATTTAAAAATATTTTCACCTTCTACGTAAACAAAGTCGCGGGTTAAAGTTAGCATTAGCCCAAAGTTACTGTTCCACGCGGACGGAATCGCGGGCATAAGCAAGTATATAATAATCAAAATAGACAGCAATAAGTTTGCTTTCATCAACTCAATGGCGTACACGCTGTCTACTGTAACCACTACCTTACCCAGGAAGGATAATTCCTCCCAAGGGAAATTCTCCACAATTAAAGAAAACTTAGTCTCATTATGGCAACACAAACTAATGTGGCATGATATGCCACTTTCACTCTGTTTAAGCGAGTATTACACATAACACCTTTTTACGGCTTTTATCGCGCTTGTATTTGATTTGCCGACACTTCGAACAATTCAATTATGGGAGCGTATTCTCGCCGGACCATGAACGCTGATGAATGTAAAAATAGTTGTATGTATAAAATATTATCTAGCAATCAGAATGTTTTTGAAGTGAAACTTCTAATGCGACTTCCAACAGCGTTAAACGTTTAACGCTACGGGAATAGAAAGAGACAGAGCGAGAGTGAATGCGTGGCACTCGAACGCATGCGCGTATAATACCTGTTACAGTCCAGCGCGAGTGTTAGCAACGAGTAGCATCCATTTTTTTTTAATCTTTTTATTTATTTTGTTTTATCTTTTTTTATATTGTATAAAAGCACCAAAGAAGTTTCACTTCTGACATGCGTATTTTGTACGCACGCTCTTTCTTTCTAGGATCAGAAGCCTGAAACGGAAACACAATCTATAGGTCGGGTGCATGGTTCTGTATATCAAGAATTCTTTTTGACTGGTGCACCTAGCGCACAGGTCATTTTCGTTGTAGCTATGTTCATTTTAGCACAATTTTGCGCAAGCGCCTGTGATTACTGGATCAGTCGATGGTAAACATACAATTTCTTAATATGCTTTATCAGTTTATTACATTCCTAGCTTACGCCTATGCCTTCCCTCGTAGTAATACAGGTTTTGCCAATTAAATCTATACCACGATCCTTTTTTAGTGTCTATTTTTGCAACAATTTGGTTGTAACTCAGCCATATGTTGGTTATGAGTAACCGACGCTGATATTCGTCCCGAGCCTGAGGTGCCGTTTACCTGTATATGATGCACTTGTTTACAGAAGTGTAGTGCGTAACAAACAATACATAATTATGTAGTACTTTGTTTAGTATTCTCAAAATACTAAATCCTATTAATCCGTGTGGTGACGGAGTAAGAATACAATTTAGCAACCCCTTTTCTTGTCCGTGGGTGTCGTAAAAGATGACTAAGGGATATAATATCCGAGACGTCATTGCCCGTTGGGCAGTCCGGCTGGAGAGGCCTCGGTTCGGGGTGCGAACCGTGGAGGCCTTCCGGCCGGTGCTGATGCAGTGGTTGGAAAGGCGGCACGGGGTGCTCTCCTTCCGACTAGTGCAGGTGTTGACGGGGCATGGGAGCTTCGCCAAATACCTGCACAGGGTCGTAAGGAGGGAGAGCACACCGTCCTGCCACCACTGCGATTGCGACGAGGACACGGCGCGCCACACGCTCGAGGTCTGCGCGGCTTGGGCAGTGCAGCGCCGTGAACTCGTTGCAATCATCGGTGCAGACCTGACGCTGCCAGCCATCGCTAGGGCGATGGTCGACAGCGTCAGGAATTGGGACGCGGTCGCAGCCTTCTGCGAGACAGTGATCTCGCAGAAGGAGGCGGCGGATCGTCTGCGCGTGGAGCGCAGCCTCGATGAGGAGATCCGCCGCCGGCGACTGGGGCGGCGCAGGCGCAACTACCTGCGCCTCATGGCGCCCTAACCGAGGCCGCGGGTGACGTGACCGGGGATTAGTCCGTCACCCGCTGAGAGGCCGACCGCGTGAGGAAAGACCGACGTCCTCCCCGTCGGTCGATGGGAGGGTACCCCACGTAGGGGGTATTCCGTCGGGCCGACCACTGACGACAAGTAAACCTGCTCCGGTGGTCGGCCCAACGACGAAGGCGAGGTGGTTTTCGGGTGGGTTGCGGGAGTTGCGTGCTTAAGCTTAATATAATATACATATGACATTTATGTAAGAGAAGGAAAACTCGAAATAAAACCCTATAACAACACGTCTGACCAGCGTGGCATAGTAGGTCAATTGCCCTCCGATTGTGGAGGAGACTCATACATGAGCTGTGATGATGATGATGAGGAAAAATAAGAAGATATTGAATATAACAGTAGGGGAAAATAAAAATAATAATATTTAATAGAAAGAAAATAAACTTTCCTGCTCAATGAAAATACGCAAAAACTTAAATGAATTTTTTTTGTTTTTTTTTTATTGCAAACGGTGGCAAACGAGCAAACAGTACACCTGATGGTAAGTGTTGCTGCCGCTCATGGACCTTTACAGGGTCGCTGCCTACCGCGAAGAAAGTGAAGGGAGTGTGAATGTGTGCATTGAGGCTCAGTGATACCAAGGGCACCACCAAAACCCTCCACACACAAACACCCTCAGAAAGTTGGGCTTTCGGCTCTCTCGCTCACCGAACGAAACGCAGTAACAAATTGCTACTACTCAGACGTCGATTTTCTGCGAGAGTGTGGTACTACCCCGGACGGACCGGCCCGCGGCTGTAGACAGATGACTGTCGACAGTGTGGTCCTACCACTTTTATTAATTTTATGTTACTTAATTTTATTTTTAAAATGTTGTTTTATTTTCACGTAGGAGTAAGGTTGAAGATCGATTAACAGGTGATAGGGTAATAGATAATATGATATGGTCAGCACAGGGTCTAAGACGAAACGAATATGTCATAATTTTCGGTGTGATTACTTTTTCGACTATCGCTGTCGCCTTAATCAGAGCCTTCTTGTTTTTCTCATTATGCATGAAGTCTTCAATAACGTGAGTATTAATTAACAATACACTTAATTAAACTTTATAATAATAATTTCCTAGTGTATGCTCATGTATCGATGCAATATGTACCTACTAGAGATTCTATACTCAGGGACATGGTTTCAATTCCCAAGCACAAAAAATATTTGTGTACCAATATTTGTTTTGAAGCTGAGTGAAAATCGTGCCTGTTAACTGCAGTTTTGTAAAGGTCTTAGAGACGCGAAGATTTATTCCTGATTGTGGTAATTTTTATCTATTAAGCAAAACAAATGTTGAATTGAATATTCATCATCTCAGCCCATATACGTCCCACTGCTGGGCTCGGGCCTCCTCCACAATGGGAGGGAGTTCGACCCACTATACCATGCTGGTCAGACATGTTGGTATAGGGTTTCATTTCGAGTTTTCCTTCTCTTGCACAGATGTTATGTGCCTATTATATCCCATAGTCGTCTTGTACGACATCCACGGGCAAGATAGGGAGTGGTGAATTGTATTCTTACTCCGTCACCACGCGGAAAGTTGAATATTAATTTGGAATTGAATTGTAATTGGAATTGAATATTAACTTGCTGTTATACTAATTACTTGAGGTCGACGCAATGTGTACTCTTGTCCATCACACCTATTGTACCAATTTTGGGAATGATTTTATGACCGGCGGCCCACCTTACAGCAACCCTCCTTGGTGTATCTCAACGTAATTGTTGACCAGACCGCATCAGGTGAAGTTAGTCCAAGTCGATGTAAAGCTCTTAATTGTCTTTTACGACACCCAAAAGCAATCTCAGGGTTGCTAGTATTCGTGGCCACCACTACCTATACAACAACGAAAAGAAATGTTGTGTTACAAAAACAATTCTTTAATTTATTATATTTACCATTTTCAGTTTACACGATTTAATGTTTGAATCGGTTTCGCGATCGCCAATGAGTTTCTTTCACGCGAATCCATCAGGCAGAATTCTAAACCGATTCAGTAAAGATATGGGCGCTGTTGATGAGTTATTACCACAGGCTATGATCGATTGTTTTCAGGTAAAGACGCAACGCTTCGCCTCTCTATAGCAAAGTTCCTACCCGGTTGTTCATTCCTACAAATGAAAATCTTACTCAGGGGTTACTTAACTTCTTATCATTAAAGCAGCATCATATTTAAATTACTTTTCTTACATTTTTACTTGAGATGATATACGTAAACGATGCGGCAGAGCTAATGCAAGAGGATTACCATACTTCCATTCGTTGGGCGTCGTAAAGTCCTAAATATCGGACCAACTCCTTTATAGCACAAGGTCCCACATGACGCACGTTTCTTCACGCTTCTCCATAAGCTGCAGATCAGACGCGACCACTAAAAATGGCAATCGAGCCGGCTAGTAATTTATAAATGAATCCGAGCAGCGTAGTCCTCGCCTTTAGTAATAGCTATCTATAGTTGTAGTTAGTAGATTTAACAAAAAAGGTTTAGACGGTGACATGGAATCCGAGATTAACCCGCCATCTTCCCTGCCAGAATAGCCATATATAAGGACAAAAAACCCGCGCCCAATACATCACTTATGTTTTTTGAGAGCACCGTTATTTTTTAAATCATCATTACACAGATAAAAACGTTTCCGTTTCAGATAATATTAAACCTGATAGGAGTAATTGTGGTGATTTTAATGACAGACATAACTCTATTGATTCCAATAGTCACTGCTCTAATAATATTCTATATCTTTCGTGTAATATATATCAGAACTACTGGAGCCGTGAAACGGTTGGAAGGGATTAGTAAGTATTGTCATTTGTTACTTAAGTTGACATTAAAAAGACGGTTCAATTGTTTGTGTATCTCATAAAAAGATGGCAAAAATACATTTCTTAGCCTTTGATGTAGCCGGAGGATGTATTTTAATGCCTTAAGCATCTAATAGATCTAAACAAAACATTAAATTAAAAAAATAGAAGATAGCAGTTAATTTTTAGGGCAGTGCTCTACTCTTGCTTTACGAGAATCAAGCAATGGCTCGAACTGAAAATGTCTTTATCACAGAAATATTAATACTTAATTTTTCTGTGGTCTTTATTCTGTTGCACTTATAGAATAATATAAATATACTCAAGTCAAGAAAAATATTCTTTTCCACACTATTAATATTTTTAAATGATATTTATCTTAAACGATTATTAGAAGGTGTGTAATAAATTACTATGTTATACTTACCAGCTCGCAGTCCTGTCTTCGGTCACGTAAATGCTACAATACTAGGTCTGGCCACAATTCGGTCATTCGGTGCGGAATCACTACTGTCGCAAGAGTTTGATCGCCATCAAGATCTGCACAGCGCTGCTTGGTATCTCTTCATATCCTGCAGCAGAGCGTTCGGCTATTTCCTAGATCTTATATGCTTGCTGTTTATTATTTGTGTAACATTTAGCTGTTTAATGAAAACTGGTTAGTATAATATATTCTCTGTTAACTGCACGATTCGTGTGATAACAGAGTAACAATACAATTCACCATTTCTTATCTTATCTTATCCGTAGGCCACTAAGAGATAATTATGTTATATTACCACCCTCTCTGGGTGGTGAATTGTATTCTTATTCCATCACTGCATGGAAAGCTAAGCCAAGAGTATTTTTATTTATCCCTTTTTTATTATCAATCAGGTGAAGTCGTCTTGCGACATAGGCCTCCTTAATCACCTCCAATTTTTAGCGGTCCAGCACTGTCCATCAATTTTGCGCATGTCATCGCATCTTTCCATATTTCTCTCTGCCTTTTTCTTATACAAAGTTTAATTACTTATTATTAGTGTAAAAATAGTCATTCTTTTGGCTAGATATGGATGCCAGTGACGTGGGTCTAGCGATCACCCAATCGATATCACTGACTGGAATATTCCAATGGGGCATGCGTCAGTCAGCCGAGATGGAGAATCAAATGACAAGCGTAGAACGAGTACTTGAATATACAAAATTGCCTAGTGAACCTACGTTGAAAAGTGTAAGTGGTAGACAACTAACGAGATTTGTGACAGTTTTAACACAACGTCATTCTTTTAGCTTTTTTTTTATTATCATATTTTTTTATGTTTTTGTCAGTATATTTCCATATGGTGACGGAGTAAAAATAAAAATTCACCAGCTCTTTCCTTACCTGTGAATGTAAAAGACGATTAAGAGATATAATATGCAAATAAAATCTACGCAACAGAAGGAAGCCTCAAAATAAAACCCAACTCAACACGTCTGACTAGCGTCGTATAGTTGATCAACTTCCCTCCCATAGTGGGGGAAACCCAAGCCCAATAGTGGGACGTATTTGGGCCGAGATGATGATGCTATATATTCTTACATTAATTATTAGCTTTCACTTTTTCCAGGATCCCGACAAAAAACCTCCATGTGATTGGCCTACAGAAGGTGGAATAGTTTTTGACGACTTAAGTTTGCAATACTCTCTAAGCGGCAACCCTGTATTACATAAGTTGCAATTTAATATACAACCCCAAGAAAAGGTACAAATAGAAACAGTTATAATGATACACATAAGCATTTCTGACGTTTACGCGAGCATTACACATTGTGAATAAAACTATTTAACGGGTTTTATCTCGTTTGTTTTTGATTTTTGATTGTCCGACGTTTCGAACACTTTACAGCGTTTATGGTCTTGGGCGGATATGGAAACATGGACAGTTGGCAAGTAGTTTTATTTACAATACACATTTTAATATACATAGATTAATCATATAAATCTTCATTGGATACATTTAAAATATTCCATATTTTAATGTTATATATTGCGCAAAGTCGTCAATTTTAATACGCTCATATTAAATTCGCTTATATATATAACAGAATCTTGAGATCGAACGCGATTTTCACCCCATTGTACTTCAGATGTTTTCTGATTTATTTGACACTTTGGACACTTGTCAAAATGATCGATGCAAATGTAATAATTTAAATATGTAGTTTGCTACTTAATCCCTACGGGATTACCAACAGTGGCGTAGCAAGGGGGGAGGGGGGTGGTAGGAGGAGCGGACCGCCTCGGGCGCCACTATTAGAAGGGCGGCGAAATTGGAATTGGTTATTTTGTGCGGACACTTTTTTTTTGGAAGGTGGGTTACGGTCGGCGCACTCCTCGCACCACTCCGTCCGCGGCACCATAGGGGCGTAAGCACGCACACCCGTAACCCATGACCGTGACGGACTAAATCTGGTCCAGTCACCCGCGGCCTCGGCTAGGGCGGCATGAGGCGCAGGTAGTCGCGCCTACGCCGCCCCAGTCACCGGCGGCGGTTCGCGTCGTCGAGGAGACGCCCCAGTCTCCTCGCGCACGCGCTCCGCGGCCTCCTTCCGCGAGACTACTGCCTCGCAGAAGGCTGCGATCGCGTCTCAGTTCACCCAGCACCGAACACAAACTCACAAACCTCGAGCGTATGCTGCGCCGTGTCCTCATCGCAATCGCAGTGGTGGCAGGACGGTGTACTCTCCCTTCTAACGACCGTGTACAGGTATTTGGCGAAGCATCCCTGCCCCGTCAAAACCTGCACCAGTCGAAAGAAGAGCATCCCATGTCGCCGTTTTAACTGCTGTATCAGCACCGGCTGGAAGGCCTCCACGGTCCGCACACCGAACTGAGGCCTCTCCAGCCGGACTGCCCAACGGGTAATGACGTCTCGGCGGGCGTCGACGCGCCAGGCGGTGAGCTCCCTCAAAGAGACCACACCGCCCTCCGCTCGCACCCCCGACACCCGGCGATACAAACCGGCGAGCATTCCTGCCTCCAGGTCCCACGGGGGAGTCCCGGCCAACAGGCATGCTGCCTCCATCGACACCGTGCGGTATCCGCGTATGCCCCTGACCGCCATGGCCCTCTGTGGTCGCCACAGTAGCGCCCTGAGTCGGACGATCAGGGACCCCGCCCACACCGGTGCGCCATACAGGGCCATCGACCGGATGACCCTCGCGTACAGCCGTCGACACATAGTGCTCGGTCCGCCCACGTTCCGCATATGCCATGATAGGGCGGACGCCGCGCCGATGAGCCGTGGAGCGAGCCTGCGGCAATGCTCCCGGAACCACCAACGCCCATCGAGCACCAGGCCCAAATACTTCATATGGGCACGGATGCTGATATCAACCGAATTGACGGTGATCGAGACGTCGATGGGAGGGCCTATGGGACAAGACGGCCTCCATCTTGTCCAGGGCTACCCTCAACCCCAGCGCCCCGATCCGCCTGACGATCTCTTTGGTGCCAGGCTTGCCGCCTCCTCTAGCGTCCCACCGCGGGCTGTGATGAGCGTGTCGTCGACGTACCAAATCACGCCCAACCCGGGCGGGAGGCTTCCCCTCCAACGCCCAGTCGTAGCCGATGTTGCACAGGGTGGGTCCGAGGACCAAATAAATGATTTCGCTGCGCGTAAGTCGCGAAAAGTACAATTTTAGACTGTTTAGACTTTATTAAGCATTATTTTTATAGTGTAAATTATTCATGTTTTAACACAGTCATGTTACTTACAAATGTACATGGTTTTGAAATAAATATTTTTCACTCAATTCTTTCATTTCGTTACGTTTTTCTTACCAACACCTACAATTATTATTTTTACGATGTCAAAAGGGCGGCAAATTATGACTCCGCCCCGGGCGACAGTGACACACGCTACGCCACTGATTACCAAATTTTCTTGCATCGTTTTATTATATACTCGTATGTGTTGTTTGTTCTGAGAATATACAAACTACAAGGTTTTGAATTGAAATTAATGAAATATATGTTTTTTTTTTATTACCAATGGTGGTACCAATGGTAACTGGCCATTACTACCTACTTATAGATCTCTACATTTATCGGAGCAGAGCTAGATCGTGGCCCATCGTAAGGATTGGAGGAAAATTAAAAATAATATAGCTTTCATTTTTTGTAGCTAATAAAAATGATATAGCTTCCCATTGGTGGAACAATTTTTAAACTAGTTTATTGCCCGCGGTTTCGCTCACGTAATTCTCGTACCCGTGAAAATAGCGGAATAAAATATAGCCTACTAGCAAACCGCCCTCGCTTCGCTTCAGTTTCAGTCGCCTTATCCGCGTAGTTCCCGTGGGAATACCGAGATAAAATATAGCTGATGTTACTCCCTGATATTATAGCTTTCCATTGATGAAAGAAGTTTTGAAATCGGTTCGGTAGTTTAAGTGTAACAAACAAACTTTCACATTTATAATATTTATATTAGTAAGGATATTACTCGCTGATCTCGCTCTCGCTCTTTCTATTGGTTCAGAGTTTACCTACTCCCATCTGTTAGATCCCTGCAGAAGAAAATGTGATTTACTGTTATTTTAGCCCGTGATCAGACATTTTTATAAATAGAGATAGAGATTCATTCATCTCGGTAAAATTTTAATAGCTTTTAATTACTCTATTTAATTATTGCCATTTTCCAGATCGGTATTGTAGGTAGAACAGGCGCTGGCAAATCATCTATAATTCAAGCGCTGTTTAGATTGGCATATTTAGATGGAACTATTACTATAGACGGAATCGATATCAGCAACATTGGACTGCATGATTTAAGGGAAAAACTATCTATAATTCCACAGGTATTAAACATTCGACTGCACAGATGGCGCAGTATTTAAGATAACCTACCATTCGAAGTGTCATGGGGTTTCGTCACAGAACAATTTGTGCGATCCACATGTTGCTGTTCTTAACCTGAATGTAATTTGTGTCCGTCAATAGCATGTTTGTAAAATCCCCCACAATACCAGGATTATTTTCTCTATGCAATATGTTGTATTAAAGGAAAACAAATTCCTTTCAATTAATATTTGTTTCATCAATCATCAATCTTCTTAAAATATAAATGGAATGTCAATTTTAAAACTATAAGATATAAACTTTAACTTTCAAAATAAAGAATTATCATTCCACTGCACAGATAGCGTAGTCGTTAAAATAAACTATCGTGCCAAGTGTTGCGGGATCGATTTTCACTCAGGAAAATATTTTCTGCAATTCATGTAGTGCCTGAATCTGAATGTAATCTGTCTGTTAATTGTACGTGTGTAAATTTGCCCGTTTAAAAATAAGAATTATGACGAAAAAATGTGGTAGGTTTTTTTCGATAGCTTAGAAATTTGAAACCTACCCAAAACTAATGGGTTAGCGAAAGCTATGGTCATTTCGAACAGGTAACTATGCAATTCAATCGTGCATTTAAAAGTTTATAATGATTTAACAAGAAAGACAGTGACTAACTAGCTGTTGCTTTAAATTATCGTTACCGAGCATTACAGTACATATATTATTAATATTTTTATTTAAGGAATCGTTCTTGTTTAGTGGAACTATGAGAAAGAATTTGGATCCTCTCGATCAATATAGCGATGAACTTTTATTGAAGGCTTTAGATGACGTAGAATTACAATGCGACGAAGGTGTTGGTTAGTCTTATTGTTAATTGCTAGTTACCATTCGACTCATTGTCATCACAACTCGTATTCCTCCCACTGTGCTCGAACCTCCTCCGTTATAAGGTTCTATTTCGCATTTTCCCCTCTCTTGCATCTTCAAATTATATCCCTAAGTTGTTTTTTAGGACATCCATTATCCAGAATACGGATGGTGAATTGTATTCTTACTCACTTGAACAAATCATCAGTTTTAACGACATAGTAAACACGGCTGTTTCATAGCTCTTGCTCTATGTCATTTGCCCTCCATAATTTTTCTCGTGGCGCCTATGATAGGGCTGCTCTTACCTCAATTATTTGGGGTCGAACCAATATGTATTCTTTTTCTATAGTATATATATTATAAAAGTTTCGGCAATGGTTTTATGAACGGCCGCCTCCCTGACATTAACTCTCGTTGCCAAAGTATTAGTTGACTAAATAGCATCAGATGGATTTGGTCTTTGTTGATGTAAAGCTCATAACCCCTAATCACGTTAGGGAGTATTTCACGAACCGGGTGATGGCACCCCTGGCAAAACAAAAAGGTCATAATCATCTTTTACATCACCCATGAACAATATAAGACTTGATAGTATTTGTAGCCGCTACTACATGGTGATCAATTTGTATAATAATCAAAAAATATTCTTTTATCCAGGTGCCCTTCACAAGCAGGTACACGAGAGCGGTTCCAACTTCAGCGTAGGAGAGCGTCAATTGATCTGCTTGGCTAGAGCAATAGTTCGTAAAAACAAGGTATTAATATTAGACGAGGCGACCGCAAATGTAGACGCACAAACTGACGCTCTAATACAGACAGCCATCAGAGAACACTTCAGTTCCTGCACAGTACTGACCATTGCGCACAGGCTCAATACAATTATTGATTCTGATAAAGTAAGTAGCTTTTAAAGAAATAATTACCCTAACTACTAATCTTTAAACCACTTTTTAGCTTGATAAGACTAAACCGATCACAAGCTATTATGTTTATTGATGTATTATGTTCTTGATTTCTCACAATGTTTAATATACCAGGATTCACGCATTTAACATTATTCGGCCTGTCGCAGTAAACTGATGGGAGAAAACCTCGCCCATAATTAAGACTCTTGTCATAATCGCCATGCTTGGCAGGCGGGTTGGGGATCGCGGTGCGGTGTTATACGTTTACCATTACTCATTAGAGCTGTTGCCCACTCTCCTCGTGAAACCCTTAACCGATTAGTAATTACTAACGGATTACATGATTGTTTATCTGGAGAGCAATTCTCGTCAAACGAATAAATTACGAAATCGTGACAAAAATTCAAATACGAACTTAGAAGATGTGCCATACATTTCTCAAACAGCGGCGCCCGAATTACGACCGACTCATTGGGAATGCCATCATCCCGCCTGTAAAAAATTAAACTCCAATTTTTTTTTCGATTACCTGATATAGTTATATGATAATAATTGCTCCTCTACTATCAATAAAAAAATTCTATGCGTACTTTGTACGCATGTCAGAAGTAAAACTTCTTTGCTTAACCTGCTTTTTTGTCAATATAAAAAAAAATGGTACTCTCTTACTCTCTCGATCTTTCTCACTCGCTTGCTCCGAACTCTAATGGCTATGTGCTTCATGCTATGCTCGCCCTTTCTTACTCTTTCTCAATGGCTCTGTCCCTCTTCTTGGATAAAAACGTCCCATATTTTCGTGTTACTAAATTGCGATTCATCCGTAAATATTTTATCCTCATGCGCGCAAAGAAGTTTCACTTCAAAAAATTCCTATAAAATATTGTATGCACAATATACCTACCATTCAGGTATTGGTGCTTGATGCCGGTCACCTCATGGAGTTTGATCATCCACATATACTGCTGCAAAACAAGAAAGGTTATTTTCGAAAAATGGTGGCGGAGACTGGTTCAACTATGGCTAAGTTATTATACAGACAAGCTGCTCAGGTAATGAACGTATACCTATTGTTCTAGTTACCTTTCCCATTGAATTATTCTTAAAGATAACTGGGACGTAAGGAAATAATATTACTTACAAATTTGTGCAATTTTGCAAATTTGTTAAAAATTATTCATCATCGCAACCCATATACGTCCCACTGTTGGGCTCGGGCCTCCTCCACAGTGGGATGGAATTTGACCCACTATACTATGCTTGTCAGACATATTGGTATAGGGTTTCATTTCAAGTTTTCCTTCTCCTGCGCAGATCTTATGTGCATATTATATGCCTTACTCGTCTTTTACGACGTCCACGAACAAGATAGGGAGTGGTGAATTGTATTCATCTATTTCATTCATTCATTCTTACTCTGTCACCATTAAATTAAACATTATTACCAACCGAATTATAAAAGTTAAAGATTTTCTGCGTGGTGACGGAGTAAAAATACAATCCACCACTCCCTATCTTACGACTAACGGATATATTGCGCATATTACATCTATGCAAAACAAGGAAAACTCGAAATAAAACTCTATACCAACCCGACTGCCCAACGTGGTATAGTAGGTCAATAGCCCTCTAATTACGGAGGAGACTCGAGTCCAGCAGTTGGACGTATACGAGCCGAAATGGTGAAAGAAGATTTACTTAACTGCTAGTAAACTCATTTTCTTTAATTAATCTTTGGTTTCAGGTAAGTTTGGTATCTGTAAAATGGCGTCTTTGATATTTTAAAAGACAATGGGCCTTCGATACTCTCTCTCTTCCCTGTCTTGTTGGATTCACCAATATATATGTGTAGTAGTTTTTGCTCCTGACATGTCGGGACTGCATTTTGCCTCTTATAAATATTTTGTTGTAAACCAATTCATGGTGCCGGTAGAGAAGGTGCATGCTGACCACGCATTCTTACCACGCAAACCTTTATTTTGCTTATTTAACAGAATGTTTCATTGAAATTGTTTTATCTAAACATTACATATAAAAATGCTCACTGAATACCGATTTATTATTCATCTTTTAATTTTTATTCCCATGGTTTAAAAAAAATAACTACATAAAATTAATAATTGGTTAATACTTAACAATTTCACTTAATTTGGTTTTTGTAGGAAAACTTTGTTAAGTGGGTCAGATTTTGCCCAATGTCCTTTAGAAGTATATTTATTGCTGTTGTTTTTGTTTTAGAGTTACAAAACATTGTTAGCGAAAGGAAACGTTAACTCGATGCAGTGAAAAATGGGAGCCGAAAGAATGTTGATGATTTCAATTAAATATATTTTTTAGTTTGATACAATAAATACTTTTCTAAATATGAAGTTTAGCATTACAAGATGATTTGCATCACAATTTGTATTGTTTCTATTTATTAAAGCGATGTCTTATTAGTGGTGTTCGTCACAAATATTGGTTATAATAATACGACTGACGAGATGAGGTCTGAGGACACGGAAGGTCACTATGACCTTCCGTGTCACTTTCAAGGGTTCGATTCTCACGCAGAACAATACTCTGTGCGATCCACAAATTTGTATTCTAACTCGGTATTATACCAGGATCGTGTCCGTTTTACGTTTCTTGAGTTCCCCGCAATACAAGGAATCAAAGGCGTCGTCAGCTTATGACTAAGGGGGGGGGCGGGGTAATTCAATGGGGCAATATTATGGAGGATAAAAAATATGAACGCCTGGTACTTTGCACGCTTACACTTTGGTCGCTTTGCGGCTTGCTACATTTGATCTTTAGGGGGGCAACTGCAGCCCCCCGCCCCCCTTGGCGACGCCCTTGCAAGGAATATTTCATTATCATCTCAGCCCGTACACGTCCCACTGTCGGGCTCGGGCCTCCTCCACTATGGGAGGGAAATTGACTTACTATACCACGCTGGTCAAACGTATTGGTATAGGGTTTTCTTTTGAGTTTTCTTTTTCTTGCATAGACATTATATGCATATTATATCTCTTAGTCGTCTTTTACGACACCCACGGGTGAGATAGGGGGTGGTGAATTGTATTCTTACTCCGTCACCACACAGAAAGGATTATTTACTTATCTATAAATAAAAAAAAACAATTCTATCAACATCATCCTTTACGACATCCACGAGCAAGAAAGAGAGTGGTGAATTGTATCCCCGTTGTCACCACACGGAATAATGATTGGCATTGGGAATGTAAAAAAACACAAAAGTAAAAACTATATTTTATATAAATAAAATAATACTTTAATAGTTTGACATAAATTAAAATACAAATTTAAAACAATAACATTTTACACTTACATATGAAACTATATTAACTATTTATATAACATATTAATGTAGCCAAAATATACAATTGATATAATATTCAAATAATAATCTACAATAATTACAATATATTAAACAGTCTCCATATTACAATTGAGGCTAGCGAGCTGGAGAGCCATTCTCTTTTTGAATCCCTCCACAATTGTATCCATCCGTCTGAAAAAAAAAATCTGTTATTATAAAGTTATATTCATCATCATAATCACAGCTCATATACGTCCCACTGTTGGGCTTGAGCCTCCTCTACAGTGCGAGGAAAATGACCTACTATACCACACTGGTCAGACGGGTTGGCATAGGGTTTCATTTCGGTTTTCCTTCTCTTGCACAGATGTTGCCTGCAAATAATCCCTTAGTCGTCTTTTACGATACCCACAGGCAAGAAAGAGGGTGGTGAATTGTATTCTTACTCCGTCACCACACGGAAAAATTATATTAATCTATACCAATAAATAAAATTGGAGTGTCTGTTTGTAATGTCAAAATAATAGGCTTTATTCATGCTCACACAGTTATTTGCACGACACCTATGCCTAAAATACAGATTAAAAAATTTTTGTCTGTCTGTCTGTCTGTTTGTTCCGGGTAATCTTCAAAACGGCTGGACCGATTTCAAAAATTCTTTCACCAATGGTAAGCTATAATATCAGGGCGTAAACTAGGCTATATTTTATCCCGGTATTCCCACGGGAACTGCGCGGGTAAAACGACTAAAACCGAAGCGAAACGAGGGCGGGTTGCTAGTTTTAAATAACTTTATACTAGTATTCTAGCCCTTATGAGCACATTGTAGCTTTGATGGGCACACTAGTAACTCTTATGAGCACATTGTATTGGTATCATTCAATTCATGATTTAAACTTAGTACGTCCCACTGCTAGGCTCGCGCCTCCTCCATAAACGGGGAGCAATTGACCTACTTTACAACGCTACTCAGAAGGGTTGGTATAGGGCTTAGAATAATAACGTATAGAAGGATAGTGTCGCTATTTCGAACGTTCGAAACATGAATCTAAAAATACTACATGCGCGCAGACGATTACACAAGTACGCACACCACTATACAAATTATGAAATCAAATTTTGTTTTTATTAACATAAATCGTAGAAATAATTTTAAAAGTAATGTTAAAAATCTTTTTAAGTTTTTCAAATGTGTTGTGACACCATTTGAATGCACAAACAGTCATAATGACCTATTTAATTTTTAAGAGTTGCGTACGTACGTGCAGTACAGTGACCTTGTACATTACAGAACGGTTCCGGCGTAAGCTCCATTAGGCTCCAATTTAAATGCTTCACTTTTTGTGCGCGAACTTACCTTCTATACGTTATTATTCTAAGGTATAGGGTTTTATTTCGAGTTTTGTTTCACTTGAACCGTTAGCCATAGAAGACTATGACAGGTTGACACAGACTATGGGTGAGTGCTGAGGGCTCTCAACCCGGTGAAAAGGTTGTAATCATCATCATTACAGGTTCATCATCAAAACAACGAGGTTGCATTTTCATAAATATAAAGTACTGAGCTGGAGTTAAAGGCAAATCTTTACTTATGAATTACTAGCAACCCGCCCTCGCTTCGCTTTGGTTTCAGTCTTTCCTGCGTAGTGCCCGTTCCCGTAGCAATACCGGGATAAAATATAGCCTAGTTTACTCCCTGATATTATAGCTTTCCATTGGTGAAAAAATTTTTTGAAATCGGTGCAACCGTTTTGAAGACAACCCGGAACAAACAGACAGACAGGCAAGAAAAAATATAAAGTGTATTTTAGGCATATGTATAGTGCAAATAACAGTGTGAGCATGAAAAAAACCTATTATTTTGACATTACAAACAGACACTCCAATTTTATTTATTGGTATAGATATAGCGAGTGCAATTATTATTTTTTTTTTAATGCTTTATCATGCAATCAGTCCTTCCGACTATGAGCAGATGTGGTGAGGGATAGAATTCGGGCGGGAACATTCCTCATTAGGAATGTATTCCATATCTAATATGGTGACTCAGGTCATATCCCCGAGCTCCAGGATTCTACGTCGCTTCAATCGACTAATGCAGTCTGGTATTGTGAGCTGAACAGCTAGCTGGTTAGGATGGTCCTCCAGTCTAGATTTATATTTTTTTGAGAAAGATTTTATTTCTTCCTTCACGGTTGGCATGCTTAGGTGTTCGTGTACTTCGGAGTTTCTTATGAACCAGGGAGTATTGCCGACCTACTTTAAAATATAGTTCTGAGCTGTTTGAATTTTATTTATGTTGGAATTGCAGGTAGCCCCATAGTTGAATTCCGTAGGTCCAGACTGGTTTTATAACGGACTTGTAGATCAGTAGCTTGTTCTCCAGAGACAATTTTGAATTTCTACTCAGTAACCAATATAAACCTTTGTATTTGAAGTTGATTTCATTTCTCTTGTACTCTATGTGCTTTTGCCAAGTTAAACGGCGGTCCAGATGTAGCCCTAGTTATTTCACTGAATCACTGTGAGGTAGATCTCTGCCGCCAAGGTTAACTGGTGGACATGTTTCTCTGCGCAGGGTGAATGTGACCTGGACAGATTTACTGGCACTCACTTTGATTCTCCATTTGTGAAACCAATTGTTTATATCGTCTAGAGATTGCTGCAGTTTGGCAGAGCCTTCCACGGGATGTGTACTAGAAGCTAATATCGCCGTGTCATCAGCATAGGTTGCAATAGTAACGCCAGGTGTTTGCGGCAAGTCTGCGGTAAAAATGGTGTACAAGACTGGGCCAAGTACTGAACCTTGTGGTACTCCAGCAAGTATCTCATAGAATCTTGATGTGCAATCAGTTTCCTTTACCTGAAATATTCTATCAGCCAGATAAGACTCCAGTATTCGATAAAAGGTGTGAGGTAGAAGTAATTTGATTTTATAAAGCAGGCCCTTGTGTCACATCCTATCGAATGCCTGCTGCACGTCCAAGAATGCAGAGGAGCAATATTCCTTTCGCTCAAGGCTGTTGCTGATATGTCTGCATACTCTGTGAACCTGTTCAGTGGTAGCATGTTCTGGTCTAAATCCAAACTGATGGTCTGGAGTTACAGAGTTTTTATTCATTACATGCAGCAATCGTCGCTAGAGTGTTTTTTCCAGGATCTTGGACATAATCCGCAATAGACTTATCGGTCTGTAAGATGATATTTCATGTGGTGGTTTCCCGATTTTATGAACCATGATCACTTGCGAGACCTTCCACAACGCAGGGAAATAACCTGTTTTGATAATACAATTAAAAAGTGTCGCCAAGTGTATTATAGCTTTCTGGGGTAGTTCTGTTAGCACCTTTTTGTCAATTAGGTCAAATCCTGGTGCTTTATTGTTCTTCATTTGGTTGATGGTTCTCCTTATCTCACCTGGTGTGATTATCTTTAGAGGTAGGTCAAGTTGAAAGTCTTGTCGAAGAATACAGTCGATATCGGCTTCACTTGATACAGAGGCAGCTTCATTAGGGATAAATACTTTAGCGAGGTGTTAAGCGAATGCATTTGCCTTTTCTTGTCTCGATCTCGCCCATTTGTTCCCATACAATCGAATAGGCGGCTTTGGATTTGTGGGTGGGTACATACCTTTACACGCCTTCCAGAGTGAATAATTGGTGTTGCTAGTAGCGGTTAGTGACTGTAGGTTTGCCTCTATCGTAGAATTTACTGGGGCGGCGTAGGCGCAACTACCTGCGCCTCATGCCGCCCTAGCCAAGGCCGCGGGTGACGTAACCGGGGATTAGTCCGTCACCCGCCGAGAGGCCGACCGCGTGAGGAAAGACCGACGTCCTCCCCGAGGGGGGGACGTCGGTCGATGGGAGGGTACCCCAATAGGGGATATTCCGTCGGGCCGACCACTGATGTCAAGTAACCCTGCTCCGGTGGTCGGCCCAACGACGAAGGCGACGTGGTTTTCGGGTGGGTTGCGAGAGTTGCGTGCTTAAGCCCCTCTGTCGCCCCGGACGGAGTGGTGCGGAGGCGCGCCGACTGCATCCCACCCACAAAAAAAAAAGTCGTAGAATTTTCAACTTGCCTAATAGCCTCTTTTAATGACTTAGTATAATTATTTAATGCTCTTTTGTCATGGCAATGACGCCTAGTGTGCCACACTCTGCGAAGTCTACTCTTCTCTAGAATCATATCTCTGATTTCCTCTGGTACATAGTTGTGTCTAATAACTCTGTGATTTACTTCATCAGTACTTTTCCAGCAAGCCTCTTGCACTGTGCTTGTGAAGGCTAAGACAGCATCATCAATTTCATCCTCGGACTTCAGAGATGTCTGTAGTTGGATTAAGTCTTCAACCAGGGCACGGAATAGTTTCCAATTTGTGTGGCAGTTATATAATCTTGGTTTACTTTGATAGTTCAAGATGCTGGTGCTAATCGTCAGTATTACAGGAATATGATTTGAAGACCCGTCAAGGCAACCATCAATCTGATAGTAGAGTCGGGAGAGACCCTTCATTATAAATAAATCCAAAACATCAGGCGATTTGTTCGGATCCGACGGCCAGTGGGTAGGCTCTGGTGTAGATATTGTTGTTAGATAGTTTTTATCGATATACTTTTTAAGTTCTCTGCCTCTTGTAGTGATCAATCTGGATCCCCAGTGCAGGTGCTTAGAGTTCCAATCACCCCCAGCAATAAAACGTGGACCCAGGGATTTAAAATAGGTGTTAAAATGCTCCTCTGATATACTGCGCCTCGGACTGAAATTATTTAACCTAGTAACTTGAATTAACAGCACTTACTTTTTTTCATCTTCACTCTCGAGCGGAGGTATGCCTGCTAATGCCTCCATTAAATAATTCCTGAAAACATTTTTAAACACAATATCAGGAAATAAATCAGAATTAGTAAGTAGTATACAAAAATATTTAAATATATATATCATCATCATCTTAGCTCATATGGGTCCCATTGCTGGACTGGGGCCTCCTACATTATGGGAAGGAATTCCACTTACTTTCCTTACCATGCTGGTCAGACGTGTTGGCAGATGTTTTCATTTCGAGTTTTCCTTCTCTTGCATTGATGTTATCTGCATATTATATAGTCGTCTTTAACGACACTTACAGGCAAAAGAGGAGAGAGTGAATTGTATTGTTACTCCGGCTCCACACGGAAATCCGGCAACCTTTAAAAAGCATTGGTAGAAACATTATGCATACTAACTCAGCTTTTCTAGTGAGATGTTCTGCGCATGCCAGCCTCAGTAGGGTGTACTCTAGACGCGCCTGGAAGGCAGCAGGCGGGGCCGGCGCTGGTGGTGAGCAAGCTGCTAATCGCGCTAGCTCCTCGCAGACAGTCTCACAAATATCACGCACGTAGCGAGACGACGCTGCGCCACAAACACTATCCACCTAAAAACATATCTATATATAAATATGTGAAACAAAAACTTTGTACTCCTTTTTACGAAAATTATGTGGATGGACAAGTATGAAATTTGGCACAGTTGAAGTATATAATGAGAAGTGCATAAAACTGAAATTTCATATAATAATGGATTGGAAATACATTAAATTCATTAAAAAGGTATTACGCACACTACCATTCAATCACTACACACACACACACATCAACGCTTATACACTTTTGTTTACGGTTAAAATCTCTGGTCGAACTGAATATCAAACAACATAATTATGATGACATTTAATTGACATTTGTACTTATATCAGTTATTAGTGAATACAGCTTACTAAATATACAATTAATACATAAATAAAATTAAAAGAAAATTGTGTAGCAGAAAAAATAATTTAAATGAAAAAATGGCCCAACTTTGACTACTCTGCGATCACTAGTTATTAATAAATTCATCTCGGCTCATATACACCCCACTACTGTGCTCGAGCCTCCACCACGATAGGAAAGAAATTGACCTTATTATACTAGGCTGGTTAGTCAGATTGGTATAGGCTTTCGTTTCGAGTTTTCCTTCTCTTGCATAGATATTATATGCATCTTTTTTTTTTTTTTTATTGCAACCACGGCAAACGAGCAAACACCTGATGGTAAGTGTAGCTGCCGCTCATGGACCATTACAAGGCCGCTGCCTACTGCGAAGAAAGTGAAGGGAGTGTGAATGCGTGCATTGAGGCTCGGTGATACCAAAGGCACTATCATAACCTTAACCTTCCACACGCAAACACCCTCAGAAAGTTGGGCTTCCGGCTCTCTCGCTCACCGAACGAAGCGCAGTAACAAATTGCTACTACTCAGACATCGATTTTCTGCGTGAGCGTGGTACTACCCCGGACGGACCGGCCCGCGGCTGTAGATAGATAACTGTCGACAGTGTGGTCCTACCACCGACAGTGTGGTCCGTCTTAAATGCCTTAGTCGTATTTTACGACACCCACAGCTAGGGCGTCGTGAATTGTATTCTTACTCCATCACCATATAATACACCCAAAATAACAAGCACAAATTACATCGTTTACTACATAAGAATCGAACCCAAAACAATACACAAAAATAGTTAATCCAGTATTCATCAATTTAACTTATAGCCTGTTTTATAAAAGCAAAATAAACTAACCTCGGCGTGAACAGCAATCAAATTGTTAATAATCTCATATACGTAAGGTCTGGCGTCATCTATCACAACATCCGCGTCCGTCTTATGCCGGCCCATATCCATACTTGGTTCTATAGTGCCAACAAGTGGATCCCCTTTATGCTCCAAATACGTCTCCGCTATAGTAGATTCTAGCGAACTGAGAGCGTCTTTGGTAACTTGTAATGCTTGCGTCGGTTTTGGGAAGTTAAAGCTAAAATTAAAAAAAAATACACTTTTCTTTTATAGTTTAAACATGATACAGTACACAAAAAATATACATATTAAGGTGGTTTTGCAACGGAATCTCGTGGAGTTTTGAGATACTATTATGCAATATTTAAGAGGAAATACCCCTAAAACTTATGAAATAGCGTTAAAAATGGTACTATACATAAAAGTAACTTTTTCACTTAACTTAAAATATAAAAGCTTATCTAGGTATTAAATTTGATTGAAATCGTTGCACCTGCTACTGTAGGCAAAATATACAGGAGACACTTGTATATTAAATAAAATGTCTAAAAAGCAATCTGTATGGTGGACGTGTCTTCATCCTTTACTATTCCATGAACGTCATAAAATTTGGCGGAGGAATCAGTAAGAGTATGGATAGAAGCACTTTGCGAGGAAACTCATAACTAGTAATGTCGAACTATCGATAGTATAACTATCGATAGTTCGGCATCACTAGTTCAAGAAAAAATAACATTAAGGATATCGATAGGACTATCAATACTATTGATGTTATTGATAGTACCTATTATTGATATAAACAATATAAAGAACGCATTCTGAAAATAAATCTGGCATCAATAAAACAGAAAACAACCATATAGTAGAACCAAAGACATAAAGGAACTAAAGGAATCAACAAAGTTAGTCATAGGTACATATGAAAATGCGGAATTTGTTTAACATGTACATGACTACACATGCACATATGCATACATGCACGGATATACTCAAGAATGCATGCATATATTTAAATACATACTATATAATTATTTGGGAATGGACTGGCCTCCACGACACAGGGTTTCCTAGTGTGGAGTCCAGAGCTAAACCTAATGTAGCAAATAGATATAAATGTATGCCGAAATTGTATAATTTTAATTTAATTAATTTGATGTTCCTATTTAAATAAATAAATAAATAAAAATAAATAAATAAATAAATTGTTCCAACTGAGATTAAGTTAGATTCAGACTACCCAGGACACAACAAACAAAGAGACAAAAGAAGTTATGCAGAGGCAACAAAAAACAAGACCCACTTAGAAGCAGATCCACTTAGGCAACTGCCATATGCCGATTATATCACAGACAGACTAGAAACAATGTTTGCTAAATTACAAGACGTCATTATAAATATGATGGACAAAATGATGGCTCGTATGATTCAATTGATCGCAAACATCGTTCAAAAATGATTCGCACACTCCGAGTTACCACTTGGAACGCCAGCAGCTTGACGGAACGACGTCAAGAACTTTAAATATTTCTGGAAACTGAGAACATTGATGTAGCCTTAATTTCTGAAACAAGATTCACTGCCAAATCCCATATTACTTTTGATAGCTATACAACTTACACAACTCATCATCCATCAGGAAATAGCCATAGTGGAACAGCCATTATCGTTAAGAATAATATTAAACATTATGCACTTGAGTCATATCAAACAGAAAAATTATAAGCAACATCAAAGTTATGTTCGGCGACAAAATGGAAACAACCATATCTTCAGTATACTTACCACCGAAACACAACAGTTACGGAAAGTGATTTCAACTTATATTTCGCCACATTAGGTTCCAGGTTTATTAGTGGTGGTGATTGGAACGCCAAACACACATACTGGAGCACACGGCTTATTAACCCCAGAGGGCGACAACTCTATAAGCCAATACAGAGGCTGGCACTACACTGCATGACCACCCGCAAACCAACATATTGGCCGACCGATAGCAATAGAATGCCTGATTTGCTGGACTTTTTCATAATTAGAAATATCAACCAAAACTATATGACAGACATGAAGAATGCACATACTTAACCTCTGATCACAGTCCGGTTATACTTAATGTTAATGCAACTGTGGTACTTACTAGCCTTCCAGCAAGGTTATACAACAATTACACTGATTGGGAATTATATCAGGACATAATCACTTCTGAATTTAACCTAATGGGAGCATTAAACACTACTGATGCCATTGAAGCATAGAAAACCTCAATGTGGTCATATATAAGGCCTCCACTGAGTCTACAAAATTTAAGAAAAAATGCCCACCATGACTAAATAACTATCCAAAAATTATAAAGGATAAAATAAAAGAACGCCGTTATCTAAGAAAAATATGGCATCAGTCTCAATATCGTAGTGATAAAACTGCCTTCAATAGATGTTCTGAAAAACTCAATAGTTCAATCAAAGACCTAAATAATAGAAATATTCAAAACTGCCCGAGCCAGCTGACACCATCCTTAGATACAAACTACTCATTGTGGAAGGCTACAAGGAAACTAAAACGATCTATCGCTCAGGTACCTCCTCTCAGAAAGTCAGATGGTACATGGGCTAGACCTGATGCAGAAAAAGCTACACTATTTGCTAAACACCTAAGCACAGTGTTTCCACCATTTCCGAGTTCGCACCCCGAACAGGACACCAAAATAAAAAAACTACATACAAAGCGCTTTGCAATGTTGTCGGCCACTACAACGCACAACCTCCAGAGAAATTTCGGAAGAAATAAAACATCTTATAAACGGAAAATCTCCAGGGTATATTATCTGGTAGATAGCACCTTACTTAAAAAGTTACCTAAAAAAGGTATTACCGTAATAACCAGAATTTTCAATGCCTGTCTTAGACTGACACACTTTCCTGCGCAATGGAAGATAGCTCAAGTAGTAATGTTAATAAAACCTGGCAAGTCCCCAAATGTGATCTCTTCATATAGACCGATAAGTCTCTTATCAACGACAGGAAAACACTTTGAGAAAATTCTCCTTATAAGAATGAAAGAACATTTGAGTTCCATTATACCAGCACACCAATTTGGCTTCCGTGAAAATCATGGCACAGTCGAGCAAGTTCATAAAACAATATTGTTCAGCAGTGTTCCTAGACATAAGCCAGGCATTTGATAAAGTATGGCACCAGGGCCTATTATATAAGATTAAGCAAATGCTGCCGCACTCATTCTTCCAGATTTTAAAATCCTATCTCAGTGATAGATGCTTTGAAGTTAAATACTATGGAGAATATTCAGACTTGTGCAGAATAACATCAGGTGTGCCTCAGGGTAGTGTACTTGGCCCAATACTCTACACCATATATATACTGCCGATCTACCTACAATGGACACTACCACAATCTCGACCTACGCAGATGATACAGCTATATTGGCTACACATACTTGACAGCCTCCGCAAACTTGCAACACCATATGTATGCATTAGAAGATTGGCTTTACGTCTGGCGTATAAAAGCAAATCAAAGTAAATCTATCCATGTTACCTTTACACTTGGAAATAAAACTTGCCCGCCAGTTACGCTAAACAGTGAGGCGATTCCACAGAAGGATAATGCTAAGTACCTAGGTTTACACCTAGACAGAAGGTTAACATGGCAGAAACATATATGGTCCAAACGAAAACAGCTAGACACAAAGTTGAGAGATATGTACTGGTTGATAGGAAGACGCTCACAAATGAGCATTGTAAGCGACGCGAATTATTAAATAAAAATATGTATTGTAAATATTAGGCATTCTATTGTTGCTATGCAAGATGCGCGCGGGGTAATTGGACGCGCGGGGAGAGGTATTCGCGCGCGCCCGTGCTCGTGCCACCGGGACTATCGCGCCCTTTTCTTTACTCTCTCAAATTCTACGGCACTAATAGGTCTAGATACGAGCCTTAAGCTAAATTGTACTTTATTTTTTATTGTAATTCTCTATATAGTTATTAATTAGTCCTTTTAAATGTTCTGTGTTGTTCTCTGTTATCAATAGTTAATATATATATATAAATAAACCAGTTTTCATCTCAACAAATCAGTAATTTTTGGCGCCAACAAGTTATTACGTAACTCTTCACCGCCTGCACAACGGTGAAACCCCTGGCGTCGCCTTCATTCTGGTCATTCGAGCCGCATCAGGAATGTTTACCACACCACCAAAAAAGCAAACCATGGTTAACACACGCAGTACAAAGCGCCAAGAGACGCTATGATCACGCCGCAAGTATAGCCAGAGCAAATGCCTACGACGAGTGCTGCAAGTGTCAAGAAAACTGAAAGTCTAAAACAACCTTCTTCGCACAAAACAAAGTCGTCAGCATCTCCAGTGACAGCACAGAAAAGAAGACTAGAGTTAGAAACAGCGAAACAAAAGGCTCGTATACAAATGGAATTACTAGATATACAGCTAGCAGCAGATCTAGCAGCCGTAGAAGAAAAATACAGTCCACACGCATCGCAATGTGACAGCCAAGGTGACGGCAAGGACATTGAGGAGTGGCTCGAGCGTAGTCAACATGAACTGAAGAAGCAAGGGGCTAACGAAAATGGTACTTTACAAGGCCCAGTGCTTCCACCGTCGTGTAACGACGGTACTAACGGTCCAGTGCAGCAATTGACGAACGCACTAAGGGAATTAGTCGCCACCCATGCATCTACTAGCCACGACACGAAATTACTCAGTCGCCTCAGCACACCAAGAGAACTACCCATATTCTCTGGTGACCCAATGGAATGGTTGTCATTCAAGCACGCATTCGAAGAGTCAACTAGTATCTGCAGCTATAGTGAGAAAGAAAACCTTTGGCGACTACGCAAATGTCTTCGCGGTCCCGCTAAGGAAGCTGTATCAGCTCTCTTGATCAGCACTACGTCACCAAAGGTCGTTATGTCCACGCTGGAATTATTATTCGGCAACCCAGATATAATAATATCAAAAATATTAAATGATGTAAAGAAGTTACACCCATTGCCGCAGGAATACGGAAGGGACATAGTAATGTTCTCAGTTAAAGTTAAGAATTACGTAGAGTGTGTACGTGAACTAAAACGGCAGGAATACTTGCAGGGTGTCAGCATAGTTAACATCGTACTGACTAAACTGCCAACAGTATTGGTGTCCAAATGGGTAGATTACAGTTACCCATTAATAACAGAAGGAAGAAAATTTAAGTTTGAAATTCTCTCTGATTTTTTAAGCGAAGAAGCTATCAAAATATCGACGTGTAGCCCTATTTTAATAAACCCACAATGGGACAATAAACGTTACAATAGTGATACTCATAAGGCTGAGACTATTTTGTTAAAACATGAAAATAAAAAGCAAAGTGATTACAAGTGTAACTTCTGTAGGAACTTTAAACATAATTTACCAGACTGTAAATACTTTAAAAAATCTTTATGTAAAGATAGATTGTCGTATGTGAAACGTGTAGGTATATGTTACAAGTGTCTAAGCGCGCGCCACGACAGGCGCACATGCCCGGCCGCCCCGTGCGACGTGGATGGCTGCGGGCAGTCTCACCACCGTCTACTGCATTACGTGCCCAGCTCACGTACCAACGATATAGTACAACCACCAGTTACAGAGATCGAGACCGGTGAACAAAGTGAAACCGTTAATTATGTCAACACAAAACAGTGCTGTGTTACTAAAAGTCGTACCCGTGTATGTACACGGACTTAGGTCCGTGTACATACACGGGTACATGCATTTGCACTAAACGTACCATTAGTGGTACGTTTAGTGCAAATGCGTTATTAGATGACGGCTCCACTGTGTCTATGATGTGCGCATCGCTCGCCGCCCGCGCCGGCCTGTGCGGGTTCAAACAGACGATGCGAGTGCGTGGCGCGTGGAACTGCACCGAACTTTTGTGCGAAGTTGAACTATTACATTTAACTCTGTCTAATAAACTCGGTTAGAAACGTAAAATTCGCGTTCGAAGTGTAAACGAACTTAACTTACCCAAACAAAATTTAAAGTTAGTGAATACTGATAATTATTCCTACTTAAATAAAATAAAGAATTATCTGTGTACCGAACAATGTAAACCGGAAATACTCATCGGTCAAGATAACTACCATTTAATATTACCACTGGAAACCATCGCCCGTGAAGTCAGTGAGCCATGCGCCACTCGCACACCAATGGGCTGGTGTGTTCATGGAAGAGTATCGTGCCTATCCGCAACTTCACTCACGCTTCACTCTTGTCTCATCACCGAAGATCCAACCAAACCCTACGACACTAAAATGCTACAAGAACCCATACAATCATGTGTCATGACGTCATTAATGTTCGACGCTAACCGTCCACCCTTTATTGAGCAATTTGTTAAAAGTAAGAACGCCGAACGCTTTGCAACTACTATGCCGGCGGTAACAGCAGGTATATATACTCGAGATTATATGGACGACTACATAGATAGCTTGCCTGAACAACGTACTTACTATACCATTAATAGAAAATAGGTATATACACAAACACAACAATTTTGAACGACGAAACTGGAGCAGCAACAGTAAAATAGTACTAAACCGTTTAGCCAAAGAGATCCTTGGAGACGAAGCTGTAAAGTTCAAAATGCGCGAGCAATATGATGGCCTACGGACACTCGGACTCGACCTTACACGACATACGGCGGGCGACACACGCAATTCAATTCCATTGAATAAAATGGTACAAGGAGGAAAGAGCCCTAAGGGAAGATGTTTTTATCGTTGGTCTAGGCGGTATTAGAAACACCTGGGCGAAAGGACTGGTGATAGAAGAACCTCCAGGAAAACATGGACGGGCACTAAGGATAAACACGAAGTCTGGAGTAGTTACCCAGTCCGCTTCGCGCGTCGCTTGGATCCCGTTGATGGAGGAGTGCTGTTAAGCAGCACTTGGGTGGGGAATGTAAGCGACGCGAATTATTAAATAAAAATATGTATTGTAAATATTAGGCATTCTATTGTTGCTATGCAAGGTGCGCGCGGGGTAATTGGACGCGGGGAGAGGTATTCGCGCGCGCCCGCGCTCGTGCCACCGGGACTATCGCGTCCTTTTCTTTACTCTCTCAAATTCTATGGCACGAATAGGTCTAGATACGAGCCTTAAGCTAAATTGTACTTTATTTTTTATTGTAATTCTCTATATAGTTATTAATTAGTCCTTTTAAATGTTCTGTGTTGTTCTCTGTTATCAATAGTTAATATATATATATATATTAAAAAATATAAATAAACCAGTTTTCATCTCAACAAATCAGTAATTTTTTGGCGTCAACAAGTCATTACGTAACTCTTCACCGCCTGCACAACGGTGAAACCCCTGGCGTCGCCTTCAAGCATCAATTGTAAAGTTACAATATACAAAACCATACTGAAGCCTATATGGACTTATGGCAGTCAACTCTGGGGTACGGCCAGCAATAGCAATATAGAAATATTAAAAAGATTTCAAACTAAGACACTGAGAGCCATCTTGAATATACCTCAGTGTATTAGTAACAGATACATAATATATCATGACCTAAAACTACCAACAGTCAGACAAGAAATATCACAACATAGCATGCAATACCAGGAACGCCTTGCGGGGCACAAAATCTAGCCCACAGATTATCTGGATCAGGCAGTTTACAACATAGGAGATTATAGAAACACAGTGTGCCCACTCTACTAGACAGATTCTTCACTGTGGAATGAGACAACCATTTGGTCACTCTCTCCAAGCTGAATAAAACAACGCAGACAAAATATCAGTCAAAGTTATGGCCTATTATTGTATAACAGATTGCTACGTTGCAGAGAAACAAAAGTGAAAAAAAAAAATAAAAAAAAAATGATAGTACCGATAGTACCAAACGTGGTAATACTGTTGCTGTTTGCAATAGTATCGATACTATTGATAATATCGATAGTCCTATTGATATTCCTACTAGGGCTTCCCGCAATAATCCCGCAATACTGAGATCTCGGTATTGCGTGATCCCGCGCCATTTTCCAATCCCGCATAATGCGGGATTACGGGTGCGGGATCCGCAAGATTTGCGGGACTGAAAAAAGCGTGCATGCAACCTCAAACTTAATAAACTCTCAAACGCAAACAGTAACATGTCCTATACAAATTTACAGTTTTTAAATGTGGTTAATTTTTTTGGGTATTTTTTTTTGTGTATTTTTGAAGATTTGTTTTGTTTTGATTTGTTTTTATTCAGTATTTGTTACTGTTTGTGGTGAAGAAAAAAAACGGTGTAATTTGATTAATCTCATACTAGTAGTAATACCTACTTAAATAAATATGGAGTTAGTTGATAATTCATAGGGTTTTTGTGAAAAATAAACGGAGTAATTTCATTGATCTCATATTAATAGTAATACTTTAATAAATGTGTAGTTAGTTGATTAATTCATTCTTTTTTGTTACAAATAAATGGCGTAATTTGATTGATCTCATATTAATAGTAATATGTACGTAAATAAATGTGGAGTTGATTAATTCATTGTTTTATTTGCCTTAAATAAATGTGAATATTTTCGATATGCGTGATCCCGCCAATACCGAGATCCCGCGGGATTGAGTATTCGTAATCCCGCAAATACCACATTGAATTCATGCTGTGGGATTGGAAGCCCTAATTCCTACTATTATCAGTGGCCTATCGATCAGCATCACTGCCCAACCAACCAACTACAATCGAGAACACGGCTGTCAATCGAGAACACGGCTGTCAACCGTGGCCAGGACAGCAATATTTCCCTTCGGGGCAGACAGGAGTATCTAACTGTTCACTAATAAAAATCCTTGTGAAAATATACTGTACATACTTCTGGAATGTATCGGTAATATTGATAAGTATGACGCGACGTGTATATTGCGCATTGGTGCCTGCTAGAAGGAGTCTTTGTTGCCAGCTGCGTGCGTTGCTTGAACCTTCCTCCATACTTTGCTCCAGGGCCACAGACAGATTATTATTGTTGAATTCCTGAAATATATAACATATTCGGGTTTTAGATCATAACTATAAATGCACAACAAGTTTCTTTTTTAACTATTTTACCAATGTCTTCTTCTAATCTATTTGTAACTCCCTTCATTAATGTTTGCATCTTATATAAGTAACTAGAAACCCGCCCTCGCTTCGCTTCGGTTTCAGTCACCTTACCCGCCTAGTTCCCTTAGAAGGTAAAAATTGACAAATGCTTTTTATTCATTTTTACTGAAGATTATTTTCCGTGTGATAACGTAATAAGAATACAATTCACCACCCCTTCTCCTACCCGTGGCTGTCGTAGGAGACGACTAAGGGATTATAATATGCATACTACATCTATGCAAGAGAAGAAAAGTTCGAAACTAAAACTTATGGCAACACGTCTGACCAGCGTGGTATAGTAGGTCATTTTCGCTCTCATAATGGAGGAGGCTCGAGCCGAACAGTGGGATATATAAGGGTTTAAATGATGAACGAAGAGTATTTAAGCAAAAAGTAAAGAAAATCGATGACGAATTTTGTCTCCTCATACAAAGTTTGCTACTGCGGTTCACCTCTTAGGGGTTGAATACCAAAATATCCTTTCTTAATGGGTCCCTACGTCACAAAATAAAATTAATGTCAAAATTGCATGTTTCTAGCTTCAGTAGTTTCAGCTCGGCGTTAATGAATTAGTCGACCAACTTTTTCATACCTATTTACACCCTTAGAGGGTGAAAATTAAGAAATGCTGACACTCGTGTTCATTTATTTGTATTAAATAGTATTTGTGGACAATTTGAAGAAAATCGATGTGGATTTTTTTTCTCCTTATACAAACTTTGTTACTGCGGTTTACCCCCTAGGGGATGAATTTCAAAATAATCCTTTCTTAGTGGGTTTCTACGTCACGCAAAGAAACTAATGTCAAAAGTTCATGTTTTTTGTTTCAGTAGTTTCGGCTCTGTGATAGGTCAGTAAACTGACATCTTTCTACCTATTTTACACCCTTCGAGGATGAAAATGGACAAACGTTGAAACACGTGTTTATTTATTTTTATTAAAGAGTAGGTATTTGTGCTTAATTTGAAGACAGTAGCTATAGATTTTTTTTTCTTTCCATACAGACTTTACCGTTGCGTTTCATCCCCCTTAGGGTGGAATATCAAAAAATCTTTTCTTAGTGGACGCCTACGTCACAAAATGAAACTACGGTCCAAATTTCATTTTTCTAGCTTCAATAGCTTCAGCTCACCCTGTTCCTATATATGTATTTTATTGTTAAAGCTCCCGCAACACCTCTTGCAGGTGGAATTTCGTAAAATTCGTTCTTAGCTGACCTCTACTCGACGAAAGGAATATTTCTGCCAAATTTCAAGTCTGTATGCCTTATGGTTCCAGAGATATGGTGATGAGTCAATATATCGCTTGCAAAACCCGCCTCTCCTATATATATATATATATATATATATATATATAGGATATATATATATATATAGATAGATAAAAGGCTAAGAGAATTTCATCAACATCATCCTCCTGCTTGTATCCCAATTATTTGTGATCGACGCAATATCTACTCCTATTCCATCGTTACCTAACAAGAAACCTTCCCGATGTTAACCTTATAAATGAAATTGTTGACCATATAGTTGTCCTAGGTCGATGTCAAACTTTAAGTAGTCTTTTACGAAACCCACTAGCTATGTAAGAGTTGGTAGTATTCGGATTCGCCTCCATAGTCAGGAAGGTCCTTGCCTGCAAGTAAGATAACTTTTATCTTACTTTATTTTTATTATCTTTTATGATTATCTCTTATCAACTAAACAATGTAAGAAGATAATATCACTAAAGAATGAGAATACTCGCAATAAAATCCTATCTACCCCAAAACCAGTGTAGTTATTTTTCACAATTGGTGCTCGAGCCTACTCCGCAATAGCAAGAAAATCTGCCAATATACTCGTAGCTCAAAGAAGTTACCATAAGATTTAATTTCGAGTTCTTTCTCTTACAGCGATCTTATGTAGTTACAACTCCTTAATAAATTTAAACGACACACTTGAAGCTATTTTGTATTCTTAATCCATCATCATACAAGACAGCGTTACCTCTTAGGTATCTTTCCCTTTGTGGATGAAGACCATACCTAATAGTGAGATAAAGGTAAAGCAAGTAGGTATGTTGTTACAATAAAATTTGTAAATACCTGGTCCTGGTGATGTAGGGCGAGGTCTCGCAACACACCGACAAACGCAAGAAGGATATTCTGTGTGTGCATATGTAGAGCGGTGCACGGTTCGGTGCCCTCAGACAGAAGAGCCCCTTCGCGCCGTCCGCTACTCGCCACGCACTTATGGACGGCTGACAACGCCTCCTGCATGTACGTCTCCACCAAATGTGGCTGTCGAACAAATAAATCACCGTTGCGTGTAACACAAGACAAGTAAAACTTATTTAATAGTTATTGAAAAACTAGAAGAGACACAAAAGCTTCGTACCGTTAGTGGAGGATTTATTACTTACATTACGGTAACTAGGCAATGGTATGTTAATATCGTTAAAAAACACATGTAAGTTTGTAATATTTACCAAAAACAATCATAAAATAATATTTGTCAATAACAATATAATATTTGTAATATATATTTTATAATTATTAATTATAATATTTGTAATCTATATTTTATTTAATATTTTATAATTATTTGTAATATATATATTTTTATAATATAATATTTGTAACATATGTCAAGTACATACGTCAAGAAAGTGTATTGTGTATTATAAATTATTTTTGCTGGTAAAATGCCCAAATTTAGCGAAAAAATGGTTATAGATGAATTATCGCAGAAAATTAATACTCTAACATTAAAAATTACAGCTCAATCTACTCTGATTGAGACGCAAAATAAGAAAATAGTGGATCAATTCAAAATCATAAACAATCTGGTGAAAACGATTGACAAACTCAGTTCTAAAGTTGACAGACTTGTAGCATCAAAAGATATGAGCGAGTTCAAAGAAGATCCCAAAATTTCAAGTACGCAGTGTGCGAATGAGACATTTGTCATTGCAGCGGAGATGCCAAATATATCAAAAAATGTTTCCAAGGCGACATGCTGTATGGAACAGAAAATAATAAATCAAGCTAAAGTCGTAATGACACAAGATAAAATATTAGCGACTACTAGCATTAAAATTGATGCGCCTCTGGAACCAGAATTTGTAGAAGGAAACACAGGTGAAAATGACAACGATTGGACGGTTGTTAATCGGAAGAAGTCAAAATTGCCCTACAAGACTATCTTAAAAGGAGAAAATGCCCAAATTTATTCTTTCCATGCTATTGAAAAAAAGAAATTTTTGCAAGTTTGGTCTCTGCACCCTGATACGTCATTGGAGACAATAAAGAATCATGTAAGTACTATCTGTTCCTCGGGCGATATAAAAATTGAAAAAGTTATACCTAAAACCAAAAGAGACTACGCGTCTTTTATAATAGGAGTACCAGAATCCGAGTATAACAAATTGAACAACATTACAAGCTGGCCTGTTAATACTAAATTTAACGAGTGGGTGTGGTTTCGCAACTCCCAAAAGCCCACCATGGGAGTACAATAAAGACTATAAATCCATACAATTATATTATCAAAATGTTCGAGGATTGCGTACGAAGACAGAAGTATTTTATACGGGCATGTTGGCTTCGACTTATGATCTTATAGCAATAACGGAATCTGGTCTCAATGATTCAATTCAAGATGGTGAACTCATTCCACCTGGATATCATATAATGCGATGTGATCGAGTAGATGGGCGAAAACAAGGTGGTGTTTTTATAGCTGCGTCTACTCGATTTAAGCTAAGTCACACATTTAAGGTACACATTGACAATATAAACACAGCCTGTTTTGAAGTAGTTTGTGCAACTGTCAGCCAGAAAAATAAGATATTATTTTTATGTTGCGTGGTTTATATTCCACCTAATTCTAATTATGACCAATATATGCAATTATTTCAAAATTTGGAAAATGTATGTGTAAAATACGAATCGGTTATTGTGTTAGGTGACTTTAATTTGCCATCAGCTACGGTAGAAGTGCAATGTTATTATAACTATTTTACTATATTTTGTGGATTCTGGCAGGCGAATAATATTTGTAATATTAATAACCGCACCTTAGACTTAGTGGTGACTACGCTATTGGTAAATGACATTGAAGTTAATTCATCGGAGGACCATTTAGTAGGCATCGATTCTCATCATCCTCCGTTAGATATTAAATTAAAGTTAAGAACGAATCGAAATCTAGGACGGGTTCAACATAATATTGATACAAATGCGGACTGCCATGCTGCCTGGAGATTTAATAAATGTAATTTTCTGGCGCTATATGAACAGCTGCGCTTGCTCAATTGGGACACGTTATACGAAATTAAGAATCCAGAATCTGCATTAACCAATTTCTATCGAATAATTATTGAAATTATAAATGAAACAACACCTGTGAAGCAAAAAAAGAGTCCTAATACAAGTAGTAGATTTTCATATCCTGATTGGTACACACCGGATTTAATAAACCATATAAAGGAAAAGTCGAGGTTTCATAAAATCTACAAAGCAACTAGCTTACCAAGTGATTACAAAATATTTTCTCAATATAGATCATTGGTTAAACGTGAAATTAAATTTACCTATGAAAGTTATCTGTCTATGTTACAATTAAATATCTCCAAAGATCCAAAATCATTCTGGAATTATATTAGAAGCAAACAAACCAAGCGCAACACAAATATTATAAAAAAAGACAATGTGGCGATTAGTGATGCAGAAGGTGCAGAGGTATTTGCTTCATATTTTCAATCAGTATATAGCACGGAACGTCCTATTCTGGATCCCATAGCAGCAGAAATAGTAGCGGGCGTAAAAGCGGGTGCTGCCAGAGTACACATAGCTCAATTTAATGGGAACGAGTTACGCTCGGCGCTTGAACACCTCAAGGCCAAGCACTCAGTGGGGCCTGATGGAATACCACCATATATTATAAAAGATTGTCGTGCGGTATTGTGCAAACCATTATTACATATCTTTAATTTGTGCTTAAAAACAGGTCATTATCCGGATAGATGGAAAAAATCACAAGAGTAATACCGGTTCCAAAAAGTTGCGCAAATGATAATGTTACTGGTTACAGACCCGTAGCGGTGCTATCAGCGTTTGCTAAGGTTTTTGAATCCGCTCTTTATACGAATATTTATAAACAAATCAGGTCTCAATTAACTGATAACCAGCATGGCTTCCGACAGGGAAGAAGTACGGATAGTAACCTGTTATCGTTTATAACGTATGTAACACCAGTTATCGATGCGGGTGGTCAGGTAGACTGCGCGTATTTCGATTTTCAAAAGGCATTCGATACGGTGGATAACGACATACTACTGTCGAAATTGTCAGCATTAGGTTACACGCCACACTTGCTCAAATTTTTTGCAAGTTATCTTAGCGAACGCCAACAATACGTAGAATACGCTGGTTACAAATCTAGGCCATATTATACATTTTCAGGTATCAGCCAGGGATCAAATTTGGGGCCTTTAGAATTCATTCTAATGGTTAATGACCTACCAGCAGTCATCCAACATGCAGATTGTCTTCTCTTTGCGGATGATTCAATGTATATTTATCTATAAAGGATACATCGGATGCGAAGCGATTGCAGGAGGATATTAACCGCATAGTGCAATGGAGCATTGAAAATAAACTTTATTTTAACATATCTAAATGTGGAATAATGCTGGAAGGAGGGAAGGCTGGTGCTCCTGCCGAAGCCGGGACGGTTTCCGGGGTCGCCTTCGGCCTACAGGCCTATCGTGCTGCTCGATGACACGGGCAAGCTACTGGAGAGGGTGGTAGCTGCCCGCATCGAGCGGCACCTCGTCGGCACGGGGCCCGATCTGTCGGACGCCCAGTTTGGGTTTAGGAGGGGTCGTTCGACGATCGCGGCTCTGTTGCGCCTGAGGGCCGTGGCGACTGAGGCCGTCACCGGTGGGGGAGTGCTGTTGGCGGTGTCCCTAGACATCGCCAACGCATTCAATAGTCTGCCATTCAGCTGCATCAGGGAGGCGCTCCGGTATCACGGAGTGCCAGCTTACCTGAGGCGGCTAGTGGCAGACTATTTGGTGGGGCGCAGCGTCCTCTGTACCAACCGAGCAGGGGACGTTGTGCGAACGCCCATGACGTGCGGTGTCCCACAGGGGTCGGTCCTCGGACCCACCCTGTGGAACATCGGCTACGAGTGGGCGTTGCGGGGGAGCCTCCCGCCCGGGCTGGGCGTGATTTGTTACGCCGACGACACGCTCGTCACAGCCCGCGGTGGGACGCTAGAAGAGGCGGTAAGCCTGGCGACCTATGGCACCGAAGAGGTCGTCAGGCGGATCGAGGCGCTGGGGTTGAGGGTCGCCCTGGACAAGACGGAGGCCCTCTTGTTCCATGGGCGCCTTATGAGCCCTCCCATCGGCGTCTCGATCACCGTCCGATCGGTTGACATCAGCATCCGGGCCCATATGAGGTACTTGGGCCTGGTGCTCGACGGGCAATGGTGGTTCCGGGAGCATTTCCGCAGGCTCGCTCCGCGGCTCGTCGGCGCGGCGTCCGCCCTATCGTGGCTTATGCCGAACGTGGGCGGACCGAGCGCTACGTGCCGACGGCTGTACACGGGGGTCATCCGGTCGATGGCCCTGTACGGCGCACCGGTGTGGGCGGGGTCCTTGACCGTCCGACTTAGGGCCCTTCTGTGGCGACCACAGAGGGTCATGGCGGTCAGGGCCATCCGCGGATACCGCACGGTGGCGACGGAGGCAGCGTGCCTATTGGCCGGGACTCCCCCGTGGGACCTGGAGGCGGAAATGCTCGCCGAGTTGTATCGGCGGGTGTCGGGGGTGCGCGGGGAGGGCGGTGTGATCTCGTTAAGGGATCTCACCGCCTGGCGCGTCGACGCCCGCCGAGACGTCATTGCCCGTTGGGCAGTCCGGCTGGAGAGGCCTCGGTTCGGGGTGCGAACCGTGGAGGCCTTCCGGCCGGTGCTGATGCAGTGGTTGGAAAGGCGGCACGGGGTGCTCTCCTTCCGACTAGTGCAGGTGTTGACGGGGCACGGGAGCTTCGCCAAATACCTGCACAGGGTCGTAAGGAGGGAGAGTACACCGTCCTGCCACCACTGCGATTGCGACGAGAACACGGCGCGCCACACGCTCGAGGCCTGCGCGGCTTGGGCAGTGCAGCGCCGTGAACTCGTCGCAATCATCGGTGCCGACCTGACGCTGCCGGCCATCGCTAGGGCGATGGTCGACAGCGTCGGGAACTGGGACGCGGTCGCAGCCTTCTGCGAGACAGTGATCTCGCAGAAGGAGGCGGCGGATCGTCTGCGCGTGGAGCGCAGCCTCGATGAGGAGATCCGCCGCCGGCGACTGGGGCGGCGTAGGCGCAACTATCTGCGCCTCATGCCGCCCTAGCCGAGGCCGCGGGTGACGTGACCGGGGATTAGTCCGTCACCCGCCGAGAGGCCGACCGCGTGAGGAAAGACCGACGTCCTCCCCGAGGGGGGGACGTCGGTCGACGGGAAGGTACCCCGCGTAGGGGGTATTCCGTCGGGCCGACCACTGACGACAAGTAAACCTGCTCCGGTGGTCGGCCCAATGACGAAGGCGAGGTGGTTTAGGGTGGGTTGCGGGAGTTGCGTGCTTAAGCCCCTCTGTCGCCCCGGACGGAGTGGTGCGGAGGCGCGCCGACCGCGACCCACACAAAAAAAAAAAAAAAATGTGGAATAATGAGTTAAAGCCGAGCAAAAAATCCACAACAATACACTTATAAAATTGATGGTGAAGCTATTCTACGTTTAAGTTATATACGAGACCTAGGCGTTGAAATGGTGCCTGAATTAAGGTTTCGTAAACACATTATCAAAATTTGTAGTAAAGCATTCCGAAAATTAGGTTTAATTTTGAGAATTTGTAAAGATTTTAATAATATTTCAACCATCAAAATTTTATATAATGCTCGCGTACGCAGTCACCTAGAGACATCCGCAATCGTTTGGAATCCTCACGAGTCTAAATACAGTCTAATGCTAGAAAAAATTCAGAATAAATTCACCCGTTTTTTATATATGAAACAGTACGGAGTATATCCCTTTTATCCACTTATGTACCCAGGCCTGTTTGTGTTGGGTATGGTTGGCTATGACCAGTTGAGCGTGCGGCGCGATGTGTCGCTGGCCCGCTACGTGTGGCGTGTACTTCGCGGCCAACTACATCACCCCGCTATACTGGCAATGCTACACCTGTGCGCACCAGCAGGTCGCATGGGCATACGGCGCCGGCCGCTTGCTTTAAGCTTGCCAACGGCCAGAACTAATATGCTCCATTACGCCCCATTGACACGTGCTATTAGGCTAATAAATACAGTTCATTATTCCGCGGACATTTACAACTGCAGTCTACGGGAATTTTCAGACGTTGTATATAAGTGCGTTGCTTATAATTAATAAAACATAATATTAAATTATGATTAATATTTTGATATTATATTTTATTAATTGTTTTATATTATTGTCATTGTATTACATATCTTAATTTATTATTTCGTTAAATATTATTTGATAAAATATAATGTTAAATTATGATTAATATTTTGATATTATATTTTATTATTTGTTTATTGTCATATTGTAAGACATGTACTTAATTTATTATTTAGTTAAATGTTATTTGGTAAAATATAATATTAAATTATGATTTATATTTTGATATTATATTTTATTATTTGTGTAATATTATTGTCTTATTATATATAACTGTTATTAATTTTATATTTTTCTCTTATAATATCGCATTAGGTTAAATGTCCTGTAAAGGTATTATAATTAATTCTAAATAAATAAATAAACTTAATACATTATGAAGGATATTTAGTAACGAAAGAAAATACATTCGAGACGTAAACGTGACTATTTCTAATGTTTGCGTTTTCTATTTCATTCTCTCTCCCACATATGAGACCCAATGTTCTGCTTATGGTCGCTTCGTCATCATCATAATCTCAGCTCATATGTGTTCCAGTGCTGGGCTCGACAACAGCCTCTTCCACAACAGGAGTGAAATCGACCTATACCACCCTGATCAGACGGATTGGTACAGTGTTTGATTTTGAGTTTTTGTCTTGCATAAGTGTAATATGCATACAAGTTTTAGTCGTCTTTTACGGTACCCACGGGATATAGGCGGTGTTAATTGTATTTTAATACTTATTTTTGCTCGCATAATAATATCATCATCATCGCAGCCACATATGTCCTCACATGTGTCCTAATGGGCTCGAGCCTCCTCCACAATGGGAGGGAAATTGACCTACTATACCATGCTGGTCAGACATGTTGGTATTTTTTTTCTTATGGCTGGGCTATGGTATGCACACACGCGGTCCTTTCCGTCCGGGGCGACGAAAGGACGGCGCGCGGGCCCATAACCCACCCGTACCCACGTCGCCTTCGTCGTTGGGCCGACCACCGGAGTAGGGTGACTTGTCGTCAGTGGTCGGCCCGACGAAATACCCTTTCGGGTACCCTCACCTCTCGACGTCCCTGTCCCGGGACGTCGGTCGCCGTCGCGCGGTCAGCCTCTCTGCGGGTGACGGACTAAATTCCCCAGTCCGGACACCCGCGGCCTCGGCTAGGGCGGCATCAGGCGCAGGTACTCACGCCTGCGCCGCCCGAGTCGCCGGCGACGGAACATGTAGCTGAAGAGGAGCTCCTCTCGCGCACGATTCCACCGCCGCCTTCCGTGAGATTACGGCCTCACAGAAGGCGGCGACCGCGTCCCAGTTCCTGACGCTGTCGAGCATCTCCCTGGCGATGGGCGGCAGCGTCAGGTCGGCACCGATGATCGCGAAGAGTTCGACCGGGGAGCACCGTGCTCCCCCGCCCACCCGGCATATACCTCGAGCGTGTGCTGCGCCGTGTCCTCGTCGCAATCGCAGTGGTGGCAGGACGGTGTGCTTTTCCTCCTGACAATCTTGTGCAGGTACTTGGCGAAGCAACCGTGCCCCCCCAGCACCTGCACCAGACGGAAGGAAAGCACCCCGTGCGTCCGCTCCAACCACTCCATCAGCAGACATGTTGGTGTAGGGTTTCATTTCGAGGTTTCCTTCTCTTGCACAGAAGTTATGTGCATATTATATCCCATAGTCGTCTTTTACGACATTCACGGGCATGATAGGGAGTGGTGAATTGTATTCTTACTCCGTCACCACAACATAGGAATATTTACTTCAACAGGCAGATGGCACTACTCAATTAAGGCGCTCAGAAAGATTCTAATTTAAATCTCAATACTTAACAACAAAAATACTCACAAGGTTAGTGATAGCACCATAGTCAGAAAACTCCTCAATCTTCCACGTTTCTTTCTCGCCTAGTCCTTTGACTCGCTTATGTGCTCGTTGCAGGAAGACTGTCATGCCATGGACGCGGTAGTCAAATATAACCTTTTCAACTATGCTTAATGGCTGGCAATAAACATAAAACAGTTAAGAAACAAAATACACATAGACAAAGTAAAAAAAGTAAATATATAAATATCATTACTCAACCAAATATTTTATATTAGGATTTCTAATGTATCTCTGATTTTAGGCCTCACTCAAAAAGCGCTATGTAATACTGTTCTGTGCCCAAAAGATTCTTGCAACTCTATTAATGTACTGGCTGTGCCAGCAGTTTCACCCGCGTTTATAGTTACTGTGTCATAGAGTGGTGTTTTTAACTCAATAGTTTCTCAGTAAATCTGCACTAATATTATAAAGAGGAAAAAAATTGTATTTTGTGTGTTTGTATGTTTGTAATAAATACTATATTTTATCCCGGTCTGCCCACTGGTACGGGAACTACACGAGTAAGGCAACTGTAACCGAAGCGAAGCGAGGGCGGGTTGCTAGTAGGCTATAAGGTGCGAAAGTAAATTTTTGAAATCGGACGGTAGTTCAAGATTTTAATGCGTTCAATCAAACGCAAACGTGTTAGTATAGGGTTTTATTTCAAGTTTTCGGAAATGTATATACCCAATAAAAAATAAAATTATGTAGGTATTTATGTAATCAGTGCTATTTTTATTATAGGTATTTAAAGTACTTCTGCACAATATTTTAGTTTTATTTAGTTGCGTTAGGAGAACATACTGGTTTTCTAGGCAATCAAACTTTATCTTCAATTGCTAAATTTTTTCCAAACGGCAATTTTTACGAATAAGGCGCACGCTTTCTAACTGTAAAGAAGCAACAGTAAGAAACGGTTTATAAGGTGTATGATTGGTGTGTGCACCTATTAGTTATAGCGTGATGTTTTGTAACCTATAGTCTTCCTCTATAAATGGACTATCCAATACAAAGAATTTTTCACATTCGGACCAGTAATTGCTGAGATTAGCACGTTCACGCGAACAAACTCTTCAACTTTACTATGGTATAGACTGAATCCATCAGTCAGTCAACATCCACTGTTGAACATAGACCTCTTCACAAGAATATCACGAAAAACGATTATGCGCCGCTTGCGCTTAATGGTTTCCTGTAAATTACATTTTTCTCTACTACTGTCGCTTCGTCGAGTGACACAGTCTGCCCATTTCGGTTTGCTAATACCTCGAGCTATATTGGTTACAACTATTTATCTATAGATTACCGTATTTCGAAATATTTCTTAGAAATAGCATGCATTTTTTGAGCTTCCATACAATACTAAGGGACCACGTATTTGAGCTATAGGACTTCATTTTGCGCGATCCACAAATTGTTGTTCTGAGTACTGATGAAATTTATGTCCATCAAATTATGCTTGTAAAGTTCCCTACAATACAAGGATTAGATTAGGTTAGGTGTCTTTGAAAAAAAAACATTATAAATGTAATACCTGTGAAGGCAGGTCTAGTTTGATGAGCTCATCATAAGCCTCTCGCAAATGTCTCAAATTGGCGACCAGTCGTACTCGGAGCGTGTCCATTGGCAATGCCTTGTTACTGCTACCAGTGAGCAAACATGAGCGCATGTGTTCAGAAAACAACTCCACGGCGGCAATTATCATCTCCTGTTAATTTAATCATTCGATTACATTATTAAAGTGAGCTATAGATTAAGATTTATTGTGGGTAACCTTACTCACTAATGGTTTTTCATTAGCCTAATGATGGCTTATGGTTTCTAATGGTTGGAATAACGCATCATATCAAACTTGCCAGACCGTAATATAACTTAGGTTAAATTAGGATATATGCAAATTACAGTTTGGTTCTTTTCTTTTTCTTCTTCGACCCATTTGACTGTTGGAATAGGCATACTCTGCATTTGATTGGATTGTGCAGTGAATTTGAATTTCATTCTCAAAGACCCGATCCCTTGTCGCTCTTAAATTATAATCAAAGATTTTCTGGTTTATATGTTCAACAACTTTGTTGGTATTTCATTTATTATAATACAGATAAAGTGTTGCACTCGTAAATATCGATTAACTCGGCTATCGCTAGGGCGATGGTCGACAGCGTCGGGAATTGGGACGCGGTCGCAGCCTTCTGCGAGACAGTGATCTCGCGGAAGGAGGCGGCGGATCGCCTGCGCGAGGAGCGCAGCCTCGATGAGGAGATCCGCCGCCGGCGAGTGGGGCGGCGCAGGCACAACTACCTGCGCCTCATGCCGCCCTAGCTGAGGCCGCGGGTGACGTGACCGGGGATTAGTCCGTCACCCGCCGAGAGGCCGACCGACGTCCTCCCCGAGGGGGGGACGTCGGTCGATGGGAGGGTACCCCAATAAGGGGGTATTCCGTCGGGCCGACCACTGACGACAAGTTAACGCTGCTCCAGTGGTCGGCCCAACGACGAAGGCGACGTGGTTTTTGGGTGGGTCGCGGGAGTTGCGTGCTTAAGCCCCTCTGTCGCCCCGGACGGAGTGGTGCGGAGGCGCGCCGACCGCGGCCCACCCACAAAAAAAAAAAATAAAAAAAATATATCGATTAACAGTGCTTGCATGTTAACCAAATAATTGGTTATAATTGGGAAGCCAGCGCTGAATTAAGGTCAATTTTGACTTTAATTAACTTGAAACAAAGTACAAATTTGACTAAGAAATTCAATCAACACTGACAAGAATAGTCTTGTATTCATCATTTCAGCTCATATACGACCCACCCATTTAATCCCTTAGTCGTCTTTTATGACACGCACGGGCAAGATAGGGGGGTGGTGAATTGTATTCTTTCTCCGTCACCACATAGAACTCAAATCAAATCATTTATTCTGCATAGGTCCCTTGAGGGCACTTACATATTGTCAAATTTATACATCGTTTGAATATTATAATACAATATCTACCACCGGATCGGAACGCGGCCACAAGCTGAGAAGATCCGGCAAGAAACTCAGCGGACTGTCATTTTTTTTACCATCTTTTGAATACAATTACGTATACAACATATAGTCTTAGGTCCAGTGCGATGCCCTTCGAGATAGGATATTACTATTTTTATTTTAATTTCGTTCAAATAAAATAAGAGAGGAAAACATGGTTGGACCAGATCCCACAACAGCACCCGATCACGAGTTAACTACTAGAGCAGCCATCACTCCCCTCAACCACATTGGAGGGAAGGGAGTGACCCGCCCCACATAGCTACCGCAAGCAGAACCTTATTCAGTGAACATGACCAAACCATAAATTGCGAACTATGATAGGTATTCTAAAAAGACCAAAACCTAAATTCGTCAGGCAAACGGGCTTGTAGTAGTATTAATAGATGATTACTAAAACAAAAATATTATTTTAAATGTGTGTACCTTCAAAAGTGCGTGCCTGTTAGGGTCAGTCGGTTCGCCGGCAAGATCACCCGCGAAATAACGTCGTGCTAAGGGCCACAGTGCATGTAACTGTGTCGAGAGTGCACCGCAAGCCGCCGCGCACCAAGCACCGCGTACGCCCCATGCACCACCAACCTCAGTCTCTGCGTCCTTCACTCGTCTCTTGCCTGCATATACACCCTTACTAATATTATAAATGCGAAAGTAAGTTTGCTTGTTTGTTACGCTTTCACGCTTACACCACGGCACCGATTTCAAAAATTCTTTCACCAATGGAATGCTATAATATTAGGGAGTAACATATGCTATATTTTGGCCCGGTATTCCCACGGGAACAGGAACTACGCGGGTAAGGCTGGAACCGAAGCGAAGCCGGGTTGCTAGTAGTCAATAATTATCACTAGAACTTTAGTCACAAATAAAGATAACATAATACCTAAGTACTTCATTTTCCGTGTAGTAGTTTATTTTATTTTCCGTATGGTGATGGAGTAAGAATACAATTCAGCACTATTTGCCGGGAGGATGTCGTAAAAGATGACTAAGGAATATAATATGCACATAAGACCTGTACAAGAAAAGGAAAACTCGAAATGAAACCCTATACCAACATGTCTGACCAGCATGGTATAGTAGGTCAAATTGTAGAGGACGGTTGAGCCCAACAGGGGGACGTATGTGGGTTGCGATGATGATGATGAAGTAGTTTATAAATACTTAAAACACGAGGATTTCTGATGTTTACGCGAGAATTACACATTGTAAATAAAACTACAAATTTTATAGAGTTTGTATTTTATGATTGATTGACATTCCTAACACTTTACAGCGTTACTGTAATAACGATGTCCTGTTAGATGTGAGATATCTTAGTCCGCCCTTGATCATGAACACTGTAAAGTATTCCAAACGTCGGGCAATCAAAAACAAACACCCTAAAATTCGTAGTTTTATTCACTTAAAACAGGCTTTGATAGATAACCTAAAAAATTAAATGCAGAAAAAAATAAGGATTGCAACGTTGGTGATAATATTTACCCTTGTCCATACACTCTTGTTCCTCCTTTTGCTTGAAGTGATCTTTGACTTTATTCATTAGACTCATTAAGTAATCTTTACGGCTGGTTATAGCATCCCAAGCCGCGTCACCTTCCCAGTTCAAACTTATTAATAATCTAAAAACAACCACATATTGACAATGTGAACTTTCTGCTTAGTATAATACCTACGTTTAGAAAACAAAATACATATTTTATACCACCATATAATTTTACTATGTACAGTAGAAATTCGATTATCCGGCCCTCACTTATACGGATTCGCGATTATCCGGACTATCAAACGCGATCTATGTATTGTACTTACAAACAGAATTTATGCAAGCATGAACGTGTTTCTAATGGCATGCCCCATCTGCGCCCCGCGGGATCGCTACCAAACGCGTTTCGTTATTGATTATTGTTTTAGTTAGTAATTGTTACTCCGATCTGACTTGCGTGGCCCGCGGGATATGTATACGTCTTTTAATAAACGCATAAAATTATGTACATTCATACATACGCACAAAACCAAAGGAGGTTTTTTATACATTCGATTATCAGGATTTTCGATTATCTGAATGCCTAACGACAACAATTAGTCCGGTTAATCGAGTTTCTACTGTTTGTAGATTTAGACATATTCGTAAATAACACAAGTGTATAGCTGATTACCTTATATATTTAGTTTGCTCCTGAACGTTGATAGGCATAGTTTTCATTCTAGTGTATAACTTCTCTTTTAAATCTTCGATTTTCTTGTCGATTTCGGCGAGGATTTTTTGAAAAAGCTGAAATTATTATTATACTATAAGATTACGTATAGTTGGGGTATTCATTGGATGGATGGAAGACTACAGTTCACCGCCTAGGAGATGCCTCTTTAGTTGGTAATGTTTTCGCAGTCACAAATGTATGATTTCTTTGCTGTCGACTATGGTCTGACCACAACCCATCTCACAATTAGAGATAAGAGCAGGGTATCACTAAACTGTGCTACCAGAGTGATCAATCTCAAACTAACCTAACCGTACCACTAGCATAATGTAACCAACTTCAGTAGCAGGAAGTGAGAAATGTCTTTTCATCCAAGGGGGTTACAATTCTGAAAATCACCAAGCTTGACAGATGCTGCCCAATCTCTTGGTAGTTACTCAGCCCTTATATAAGACGCCCAAGGATAAGTAAAATAAGAAGTGATAACTATTGTATTTATACGAGGTCTGTTCAAAAAATACGCGGACTAAGTTCATAAAAGAATGCAATTTATTTGGCAGTTACACGTCCTGGGTCCCCTTCAAAAGTACATACTCTCCTTCCTAACGTACACGATTTGCACGCACCAGGGTTTTGATTTTGTCAATGTGTGGGTTGGTCACTATGTCGTCAGTTGACTTTCAAGGATGACCAGGACACTCATCGTCGTCAATCGACTGTCGACCACCCTTGAAACGTTCATGTCACTTGAAACATGCAGTATGCTTCATGGCAACATCGCCGTAACCCGTGTTGAGCATGGCAAATGTTTCCGTTGCAGATTTGCCGAATTTTGCACAAAATTTCACAGCAATTCGTGGCTCCTTCAGGCTGTCCATTTTGCGGCGGCACGGGGTTCTCTCCTTCCGACTGGTGCAGGTTTTGACGGGGCATGGTAGCTTCGCCAAATACCTGCACACGGTCGTTAGGAGGGAGAGTACAGAGTCCTGCCACCACTGCGACTGCAACGAGGACACGGCGCAGTGCGGTGCCAATCTCACTACGCCGTGAGGAGTACTCCTCAGGGGTATTCCGTCGGGCCGATCACTGACGACAAGTCACCCTACACCGGTGGTCGGCCCAACGACGAAGGCGACGTGTCACGGGTGGGATACGTGGCCGCGTGCCGCCCCTCTGTCGCCCCGGACGGCGCCGGATGACGGGTGCGCAGACCGTAGCCCAGCCAAAAACAAAATGCTGTCAATTTTACAATCTGACAAACGGAAACAACACTCTTTACTGAAAATCGTGTAGCTTATCAACAAATCAAGATATTCGCGACCGGCAAACGGCGTTTTAATCAGCTGATCTGTACGAAGCTGGTGATATCGAGCGGATTCGCCTGCGCCGCACAATTCAAACAGTACACATATTTTTTGAACAGACCTCGTATATAGAGAGAAAGAATATGTACCTTTATATCAGTGTTTCCAAACAAATTCTTGACTCTAGTGTAATCATTCACAACAAGATCGTATTCCTTTTTCCTAATGTTTCTGTCAATTGACGCTGGTAATTGGAACAAGAATTTGTGCCGAGTAAGGAGTGAAAGAGCTTCACGAGTCTGATCCGCATTTACTTTACGAGATAAGATCTCAGAAAATAGTGAATCAGCTAATGTTATTGATTCTGAAAAAACACACTTAAATTATGACATACAATATTTGTAACAGAAAATTGTGTTGTTCTAAATCTTTGTATCACGAATTTTAGGTTCCACGTTTTTGATCGCTTAAGTACTGACACTATCCTTCTATACGTTATTATACTAAGGCACTACTTTATCAAATATTAAAAATTCAAATCCATGTTTGTTGATTTTTAGGGTTCTGTACACAAACGGTAAAAACGGGACCCTATTATTGAGACTTCGCTGTCCATCCACCTGTCACCAGGCTGTATCTCAAGAACGGTGATAGCTAGACGGTTGTAATTTTCACAGATGATGTATTTCTATTGCCACTATAACAACAAATACTAAAAATAAAATAAATATTTAAGGGGGGCTCCCATACAACAAGTTTGATTTTTTTGCTCAATATCGATAATGGCAATAGGCAGGCACTTGTTTACCTAGTCAATGGTACGGAACCCTTGGTGCGCGAGGCCGACTCGCACTTGGCCGATTTTTATTCCAATTTTTTCACATTGAAACGAGCCTCCATAAACAAGTCGTAAAAGCCGTTTAAGACCTTAAAATAGACCTATGCTAACTTCATCTGATTCCATCTGGTCAACAATTTCATTTCAAAGACAAGTTGTTTCATTCAGGCGTGGATCATAAAAACTATAGCGAAAACCTTTTACAATATGTGCAATGGAAACAGAAAACATATTGCGCCGACCCCAAGTAATTGGAATAATAGCCAGATGATAATGATAACTTTTCGTTCTATAAACAGTTCCTTTTCCATGGTATTTGGCAGCAGACTTACGACCTCAAAGTAAAGAATAATTCCTAGCGTAGCAGTAACTTTATAAAACTTCAATTAACGAACACAAATTGCAACTAGAGACAATCATTCGTAAACAGTAGAGAGGACAATAAAAAAGAATAAATAATTGATTGATAAAGTACTAATTTATGGGTCACACTAAGAAATGTGTGTAGGAATCAAACACACATCAGCAAGAAACATCAATATTTCGATGTTTTTCTTAAAATGTTACATGAGCCATTGCATAAATCCTTACTAATATTATAAATGCAAATGTAAGAATGTTTGTTTGTTACGCTTTCACGCTTAAACTACCGAACCGATTTCAAAAATTCTTTCACCAAGAGAAAGCTATAATATCACGGAGTAACATAGGCTATATTTTATCGCGGTATTCCCACGGGGACGGGTACTACGCCGCGGGTAAGGCGACTGAAACCGAAGCTAAGCGAAGATGGGCTGCTAGTGCAAAATAAATATAAAATAAATTATTGGTTTCAAATAATTTTTTAAAAACAAGTATTATACCCTCTATAGCAGCTTGCAAGCTAGGCAATGGTTCTTTGCCATTCTTCCTCTCATCTTCTTCATACATATTCTTGAGTAGTACTAGTCGATCCAGCTGATCCATTACTGCACCTGTATTTGCCTTTAAGAAACTTAACTGACCTTCTTTTTGACTCTCTACCTGAAATAAAAGATGCGAGATTCCAAATGCAGAATTCTACCTAAAAACAGCGTAGGCTGAATGAACATTATTCATTAAAGGTTTCGTCAAACAGCGGACGGGGCGGGACGGCGCGGCGACGCGACGCTGGCGGGACGTGAAGAGTTGTAATATATTAGTTAACGTAGAATATGTCACACAGAGCCGTCGCGCTCGGCGCTCTACTAGCGGTCGCTCTTCTCGTCCCGCCAGCGCAGCGTCGCGTCGCCGTCCCGCCCCGTTCCCTGTTTGACGAAACCTTAAAGCAATGAAAAATAAGGCATAAAAAGGCATTAAATTTCAAAAGAATCTGGCAGGTGTTTTTAATATTGCATCTCAACAAACTCAACATTAAACTCAAATTACGGGACCATTTTTAATCCATATGGTAACAGAATGAGAATTCAATGCACCAGCCCTTATCTTGCCTATATGTGCCGTAAAAGAAATATGCATATAACATGTATGCAAGTGATAGAAAACTCGGAATGAAACCCTAAGTGTCTGACCAGTGTGGTTTAGTAGGCCAATTTTCCTTCTACTATGGCGGAGACTCAAGTTCAGCGCCGCCCAGGACATAAGTGAGCTGTGATGATTTAGGAAATGACAAAATATAAGGGTGTCCTAAAGGTGTTAACTTTTTCTGAGATTTGGTAATAGAAATTTTCAATACCTATATAGTTCCATCTCAAAGTCCTCAGGCGCAAACTGTATCTGGTAAACAGAAGTAGGCTTTCACCTACATTATTTAAGATTTGGATCTATCTCTATATCCGTACACGGCGTGAATATATTGACAAGTCGAAAATGCATACTTTTCAGGGCAGCCATTTTTAAGTTTACATATTATTGGTAAATCTATTTTTTTATCAATTTATTTAATTTTTATACCTTTCTAAATAATTTAATCGCAATTTTCAGATATTGAAAGCATAATAATAAATTAACGTTTTAATCAACAAAAAAAATGACATATCAAGTTGTTCACCGACGACTTGTCAATTTATTTACTTAAGCAATTTATGGCAATTTGAGAAAAGTAGCCAGTTCTCTCATAACAATTTGAATGAAGATTAATCATCTCACATTAAAACATAAAGCTTGTACTTAATTATCATCATCATTCTCGGAGCCCACATACGTCCCACTGTTCGGCTTGGGCCTCCTACATAATGGGAGGGTATTACGCAGGCGGGATTACCTGCGTGCAATGCCGCTTTAGCCGAGGCCGCGGGTGACGTGACCGGGGATTAGTCTGTCACCCGCCGAGAGGCCGACTGCGTGAGGAAAGCCCGACGTCCTTACCGAGGGGGGACGTCGGTCGATGGGAAGGTACCCCGGGTAGGGGGTATTCCGTCGGGACGACCACTGATGACAAGTAACCCTGCTCCAGTGGTCGGCCCAACGACGAAGGCGACGTGGTGTTCGGGTGGGTTGCGGGTGTTGCGTGCTTAAGCCCCTCTGTCGCCCCGGACGGAGTGGTGCGGAGGCGCGCCGACCGCAGTACACCCCAAAAAAGAAAAGGATCACAAAACCTCATTGGACCTATTCACACTCCCTTCACTTTCTTCGCGGTAGGCAGCGGCCTTGTCGGTCCACGAGCGGTAAGAACACTTACCATCAGGTGTACTGTTTGTTCGTTTGCCACTATTACAATAGAAAAAAAAACGTCCTTCACTCATTGTTTGGTGTGTCATTGTCAGTCTTTACGTTTAAAAAAAAAAACGTGAAATGCTGTGTCTATTAAAGCTAATATTTTTTTTTAATCGGGAATGGGCTTTTTTTAGCTTAATTATGTAAAATTTAAGATTTTTCGAGCTGCCTTAATACAACGGCAATTGCGTTATTAATCTTGCAGGATCTTATGAGATGCACACAGTCATTAAGATGTTTAATTTTAAATCGCGTTTTCTGTTTGGTTCCCCCTATCAAGGCATGAGCCGAGTCACACTCCATTTTTATTTTTTTTATTGCAAACGGTGGTAATTGAGCAAACAGTACACCTGATGGTATGTGTTCCTGCCGCTCATGGACCTTTATAAGGCCGTTGCCTATACCGCAAAGAAAGTGAAAGGAGTGTGAATGCGTGCATTGAGGCTCGGTGATACCAAGGGCACCAGCAACACCCCTCCACACGCAAACACCCTCAGAAAGTTGGGCTGCCGGCTCTCTCGCTCACCGAATGAAGCGCAGTAACAAATTGCTACTACTCACACGTCGATTTTCTGCTCAGTGTGGTACTACCCCGGACGGACCGGCCCGCGGCTGTAGACAGATAACTGTCGACAGTGTGGTCCTACCATGTTATGCGGCTATGTTCGCTGATAAGAAACTTGTAGTTAATGGTTTGTAGCTTTGGATCCACAAAAGTACATAATCATCATTGCGACCGTATTATTTTTGTTTTAGCCTCCACATGTATTGAATAAAATATGACCTGTTTAACTTCTGAAGGCAAATTCTAAAGAAAATGCCACCAGACACGACGCGATTTGATTAGCTCCACGAGCACCGATGCTTTCGTCCCACATGTAACATGTAGGCTTATCAGTTGCTAAATCATGAATTATAAGATTATAGAACCATAGCTGTCTCTTATAAAAAGAAACAGAAGTTTTAAGATAGGGGGTGGGTAAGTACTGCTGAAGATCAAATATGTATGCTCACTGTTGCTGCACTTTTGTGCCGGTAATAACTTGACAACTTGATATGTATAGTCGGGAACACAATTATGGGTAATGTGAATAATTGACCATCTAAAGCTATTCTGTTAGTTTATTTGATTATGTAGCGTAAATAACTTAACGTGTTCAGTTATTTAAATAAAAACATTAATATTTTTAAATATCTCTAAACGTCATGATGTTCTCGTTGGAAACAGAGTTGTGTAATAATTCACAAGTGCGATTTTCCAAAAATAAGTGAGAGAATCGAGTTACTCATTTATTCCCCATATAAAGCAGGTAATCTGGATGACGATTTTGCTATATCTTAAAATTTGGTGTAAGTCGACTTGTCAATGTATTCACGCCGTGTACGGATATATTCGCTCTATCTTTATGGTAAAAATATAGAAGACTAGCAACCCACCCTCGCTTCGCTGCGGTTTCAGTCGCCTTACTCCCTGATATTATAGCTTTCCACTGATGAAAGAATTTTTGAAATCGGTTCAGTGGTTTAAGGGTGAAAGCGTAACAAACAAACAAACTTACCTTCACATTTATAATATTAGTAAGGATACCTAATTAAGCAGGTCACTTTTGTTTGTACTAAAAAATTGTCCCACCCCTTTTAGTTAGATTTAATAAACTTATATCTACGTCTGCTAGCTACATATTACAATTTACATACCTTTCGTTGAAGAAATACCATTCCAGCTTTCAGATCTTCATATGAAGTATTGCTGTGATGTTCTAGGAGATACCAACCAGGTTGGAAGTTCTCATCTGACAGTTTCCCAGATCTATAAACAGTTTTATATATCTTAACAAGAATTCAAAACAATACATGAAAAGATTTTTCTTCAAGTTGTAGGCCTCCTATTCTCAAATCTAATGCCATATCTTTCTAATTCTGAGAAGTTCCCTAGTACATCTATTAAATCTACGAAATTAAAATCAGAACTACCTTAAAATACACCCTTTCCAACAAAATAAATTACGATTTAATGTGTCAATTCATTGAGGAGAAATTTGTTTATTTAAAGGTTTATATTTACACTTTTTATTCTCCTCCCATTAAAGTCGTACAACATTAAACAGATCCTCAATTTCTGAGGCTGTTTATACTTATGTTTCAAAAATATGTAAAAAAAACATATAATTAATAAATGACAACAAACTAGACAGACCCAACCTCAATAACATTTGACACAAAATAATGGCCATATACAGTTTAGAATTAGAGAAAATATAACATTTAGCTACCCATCAGGAAATAATTCATGAAGTTCTTCTTCAGGGAATTTACAGTCATCTCCCTCAGTAGACAGTCCTAGAGGATCAGGTGGGGTGTATGTGGTAGGGGACATTGGCCTACGGCCCCAGGGCACAGAAGGTGGAGCAGCCTCTTCTACCCAGACTGCACTTTCTTTCACAGGTCCTATTGATTCATGATAACCTGAAAAACAAATTCTCTATTTCAGTATTGATACCTGATATAAAATAAGTCAGCTATAAAGATCAGCTATAAAATAAGTCAGCTATATTATCAAAAAATATAGAAGTATAATTAAATAATACAGCCATATGTATAATTCATCATCATCATTTCAGCTCATATACATCCTACTGTTGGGCTCGAGCCTCACTATACCATGTTGGGAGAAATTGACCTCACTATACCATGCTGGTCAGATAGTTGTATAGGGTTGGTATAGGGTTTTATTTCAATTTTTCCTTCACTTGCATAGATGTTATATGCATATTATATCCCTAAGTGGTCTTTTACGACACCCACAGGTAAGAGGAGGTGGTGAATTGTTTTCTTACTCCGTCACCACGCAGAAATATTTACAATTAGTAGAATTGTATTATAATAAAACTAAAATTATTAATTTTTATTTCAATTTTTAACTTCTTTCCCATTGCTATTTGGTTGAGCTCAAGACGGATTATAACCAACCCCATTGAAAACGTTTCTTATGGCTCATGAGGTAGAGTGGTCTGTATATGGGCTAATAAAAATATACCTCTAAACTGTACAGTAGAAGTGCCTTCTCCCCCTGATCTTGTAGTAACTATAATGTCACCGCGTCCCTTACATGGACCAGATCGAGCAACAATTTTGTTCTTGCTTTTCCATTCTGCTGACAATAAACAATCGCAACCGCATATTTTAAGACCTGAAAAAAAAGCATATCATTCATTCATTATACACAAAAACCTAAACTAGGACTCTATCAAATAAAAATCCTAATTCGACAGGCTTGTGCGAGAGTGTAAGTATATAATGAGAAGAAAACACAACATAAAAGTGTCCTTCGCCGGGAGACCCTGTCTCCATGTAAATTACACATGCTAGTACATGTACACACATTCGTTTAATTACTTATAATTCATACCTATTAGGTCTGTAACACTGGTGCCTAGAAATTCTCCACGTATCGTTACTCTTGTCCCTGGAGGGCCTTCTTTCGGGGATATTCCTGTTACTACGGGAGGCGGACCCATTCTTCAAAATTCAATAATACGGCTTACACGTTCAATAAATAAGCAAATGCATTCACAAATTTATTTATTTCTTCACAAATATTTTACAATAATGTTAGCGTATTTCTACTATAACGTCTAGTGCAAATATAAATAATAGTAAATCCAAATAATAAATAAAAATAACATTACTCTGCACTGCCCTCCTAATCATAGAGAAATATGTTGTACCATAGATATATTTTTTTTGGTTCTGTTTGTCCATACGGACAGGCAAAAGAATCAAAGCCCATACAGCCAAGTCTGATACAATTTTTCTTTACATATTATTTACTTCTTCATATTGTATAAGTTATTTATAGTCATTGTCCGTCAGTATGTCAAGTCGTTGTCATTAATTAGGCGCTGAAAACCTAATTAGATGATTTCTCTGGGAATTCCGGTTGAATATGAAAATACACATAAACCACTCTTATATCACATTCACCACACTTCAGCACCTTAATTATATTATATTATATAAAATATCAGCAAAATTATTCAATATAACACTATAAAACACTAAAAAAATGAATATAATACAAGAGCTTAACATGACATCTTCAAATTCGCGCCGAAACTCTGTACCATAGATACACTATAAAATTGAGATATTATATTCTTTTATACTCTTTTTGTGGTCAAGACGAATATTTTCGTTATAGTATTTGTAGCTGTTTTTGTGTATGAACTTCTGTTAACCGCAAATAGCTTTCACAGCTTTGTCCGGACTGGGTGAGCGCTAAGGGCTGTCCACCCGGTGTATTCGTAACGTTATCGAAACCAATTTGTATGGATTTGGAGCAATGCCCCCTTTGTCTGATAAAGACACTGCTCCAAATCAAATACAAATTGGCCTCGATAACGATTAGAATTCTTTGACGCAAATATTCGTGCTAAACCCACTAATTATAAGGGCTAATCCTTACAGCTATCGAATAACTCTGTGAAATGATACTATTCATTACAAAAATATTTGTATAATGCTGTATTTAAGTATATTTAACTTATACAAAGATATAAATTGACTAATCAAAGTTGTCTAGTTAAATGTTCGATTCAATGCTTTCATAGTTTCGTACCGTAGGTATAATCTCCTTCATTTGATAGCTTCCGTGGAAGTCTATGCGATATTGGCGAAGTTTCAATCTACCGCCAACAGAAGGCATCTATTTAGAAATTGAAGTTGCTTTCATGATTACCGCCCAGAAATTTTACTGCGAACATCACGATCCTTTAATTATGCGCCTACTAGTCAATTAAGGTTTCTCGCGGCATTTTTACAGAATATTAAAACGCACAAAACCCTATTAAATCATTTATTAGACTTCAACTGATATTACTTAAAACGCCAACAAAATTATTATTATCATCTTAGCTCATATAATCACTGCTGGACTCAAGCCTCTACAACCGGGAAGAAATTATCTAGTAATTATATATTACGCCGGACAGACGTATAGGGTTTTATTATGAGTTTTACTTCTCTTGCATAGATGTATCACATCCCTCTGTCGTCCTTTGAGTTACCCGCGCGCAAGAAATGGAATGTTGAATTGTATTACTACTCCGTCACCACACAGAAGAATTTTTTTTAAATAAAAGACTAAACTTTTGGATACAATTTAACAGAGCCATATGACATTTTCGTGTGCCGGTAAAATGTCACGCATACAAAACCAAGTTATATCTAATCGAAATAAAGTTAGGTTTCTTGACGATTGTTAAAATGTCTATTTTCAAACTTGTCATTCCATTGCCATTCATCTTCATTTCATTCATCATGTGGGGGTGAGGTGAGGTGATCGAGTGGTGGTAATATTTGGGGCGTATCTAACTAAAAATTACATTACTAATATTATGCTACACTAATAATTCAGAATATACGACACAATGGCTCAGTCTAATTTTAGGTACACAGACTTTTTATGATTACTGTGAATACAATAATTACCTGCTGTATTGTTTAATAATTAATTTTGCTTCCAGTCCGGTTGACGAATATGGATTTGAGAGACACGGAGACTTTGATTACGAGAGTTATGAAGACTTTATGTCGAATTACTTGAAAGTACTTGCAACAAGGGCACAAAAATGGGCTAGTTTGCTTGGTGAAGGAAAGTCGGTCAAGCGCACTAATACGGTGAAAAGATACGTCCGTAAAGGAGTACCCAGTAAGCGTCTCTTTGTTTACATTTGTATGCCGTGTGAATTGTTACTAAACTTTCATTTTTTTTATATTATTACCTAAAATTGTATGTGAGGAGTTTTTTATACAAATTTATTTTATTCAAGTTGGTATTTTTCAATAAGCTACTTATTTGGTTTATAGTCTGATGGTTATTAAGATCCATGAATTAAATAACACTTAATATTAATTTTAGGTCAGGTCCTGACCTAAAAAATATTTATATATGTTTTTTAAAATATATTTTTTCTGAATAGTGACAGTAAGAATACAGTTCACCACCACTTCTCTTGCCCCCCTTCATATTGTAAAAGACAACTAAGGAGTATAATAGTAGACAACATTTATGCAAGATAGGGAACTACCTAACCTGTCTGTTAGGTCAATTCCCCTCCTAATGTGGAAGAGACTCTCAAGTCTATCAGTTCAACATATATGAGCAATTCATAATGGGGAATAGTAAATTGTATAATAATTTTTGATATTCATGAGATTTGAAATAAAACGCCTGTTATTTCAGATTTTTATGTGTCTTATTTGATTTCCTGATGTTTCAAATACTTATGCGACCATGAACTGTGAAGAGTATTCGAAACATCAGGAAATGTAGTGGTAGGACCACACTGTTGACAGTTGTCTGTCTACAGCCACGGGCCGGTCCGTCCGGGGTAGTCCTACACTCTCGCAGACAATCAACGTCCGAGTAGTAGCAATTTGTTATTGCGTTTCATTCGGTGAGCGAGAGAGCCGGATGCCCAACTTTCTGAGGGTGTTTGCATGTGATGGATTTTAGTAATGCCTTTAGTATCACTGAACCTCATTGCATGCACTCACACTCCTTTCACTTTCTTCACAGTAAGTAGCGGCAACACTTACCGTCAGGTGTACTGTTTGCTTGTTTGCCACCATTCGCAATAAGAAAAAAAAAAGAAAATCAAATACAAATGCGATAAAATCTGTAAAATAGTAAATTTTAGGTTTTAGAGAATTTTATTTAAATTCTGATTTGCAGGTGAGCATCGACCGTCGGTGTGGATGGCTATTTCAGAAGCAGAAAATATGAGAGAGGAAAATCCAGATTTGTATCAAAAAATATTGGATGGCCCATTTGAGAAAGAGCTAGTTGATCTTGTAAAGACAGACTTGCCTCGCACTTTTCCTGATAATATATATTTTACGAAAGAAGCTAATCACCAAACACATTTATTCAACATACTCATAGCCTATGCACATAACAACAGGGTTGTTGGTTACTGTCAAGGACTCAATTATATTGCTGGTGAGTTTTTTTGCTAACTATAATTCAAATTTTTTGTTCAAATAATGTAGATACATCTTTCAACCTCTCAGGACAAACAGTAAGGAACTGAAGAATTTTCACGTTAATTAAACATTGTAAATAACATTTGTACTAACACTATAGATCTTATTATTACACCTGCAGGCTTTATGCAGGGAGGTAAAAGGATATCCTACTAAACCATGTGAACGTCACCATGTGCATACTTCTCAATTATTCTCTGACACAGGTTGATTCCTTGAATAAATTATAATCTAAGTTCTACTCCTCTTGGATATGTTGTCAAACACGAGACTCATCACCTCATGTAAACATGTTATTATACCAGAATTGTTATATATATGACCAAGAATCACTACTAAGGACCTGCAAAACTCTCCGAGTTCTGCTTCTTTTGTGAAACTTGACCAAAACTCTAAAATAGCTGATATGTTTGTCCATATGTCAGTAATTGATCATTCACTACATCCAGAAATTGACATCATATATAAGGAAATGCTTTAGTGTTGTTCTAATGACTGCCTTTGATTTTTATTGAGTCATCAGTTCACCTGGTGGAATTATAAGGCAATACATCAGATGACTGTTAATGTCACGCCTTGTGAACTGTCGAGGCGTGAAGTTATTGTCCGTTAAGCAGTCTGGCCGGAGAGGTCTCGGTTCGAGGTTCTGACCGTTTAGATCTTCTGGCCATTGCTGATAGAATAGTTGAGGTGGCGGCATGGTGTTTTTCCTTCCGAATGATGCTGCTTTTGGCGGAGCATGGTTGCTTCGCCAAGTATCTGCACACGGCCGTAGGGCAAAAGATGGCTCCCTCCTGTCACCACTGCGATTACGACGAGGATACCATTGTTGCCAGCGCTTTGACTGAGGATGGTACCCGCAAGGGTAATCAGCCGGGCCGGTTACGGATCTCGAGGAATCGTTATTAGTGGTCGAACCAATGGCGGTGGGGCGGGAACATGGTGGGTAATGGAGCCGCACACCGTTCTTCTGTCGCCCTGGACCGAATGGATGGAGTATGTCCAAAAAAAAGATGGACATCCAGAATTTTTCCTATTCAGCAGTCGTCTGCTCGTATAACTATGGGACTTACTCAATATTGCTTTAGTGTGCCAACATTTATAATATAGAAGTTTTTTTTTTGGGGGTGGGTTACGGTCGGCGCACTTCTCACCCGGCTCCGTCCGGGGCGACAGAGGGGCGTAAGCACGCACACCCGTAACCCACCTATGTATATAGCACGTCGCTTTCGTTATTGGGCTGACCACCGATGCAGAGTTCCTTGACTTCAGTAGTCGACTCGACGGAATACCTCAAGGGAGTACCCTCTCCCGTCGACGTCGCCTATCGGGACGCCGATCGCCGTCGCGAGGCTAACCTTTCCGCGGGTGCCCGGACTAAATCCCCGGTCCGGTCACCCGCGATAATATAGAGATGATATAGACCTTTATGTGTGTACACCTGATCGTCTCTCCATGTTCCGTATTTTATCTCATAGTAAAAGCCGAACGCCACCCACTCCATAGTGTGCCTCATTATTGCATTGATTTGTGCTAGGTAGACATAGCCTTGCCAGGTGTTTGAATGAAGTAGGACATAGTTAGCTTTTTGATTCCGTGTCCGGCCAAAATAAACGGGTGTCGGTCTTGTCCAGCTTTTATTAGGCCTTTTACATTGTTTGTAGTATTTCATTAGAATTCATCAAGATTTATGGTAATTTTCCAAATGGTTGATTTTCCATTCAATTTTTTTGTCGTACCTATTGATACTGAGACAAAACCCTCAAAATGTAGGGTATCCGGCCTTTCTAACCAAATGTCCGGCTAAACGGGCTGGTTTGTCCGGCTATTAGGTTTGCTGACCCGACTACCTTTTTTTTTGGGTGGACTATAGGCAGCGCACACGGCGTCCATTCTGTCCGAGGCGACGAAAGGACATCGTGCGGCACCATAACCCGCCGTAATCACTCTTCTCCGCCATTGGGACGACCACCGGTACCGAGTTCCTTGTCGTCCGTGGCCAGCCCAGCGGAATACCCTTTCTCTCCAACGCCCCTCCCGGGACGCCGGTCGCCCTCGCGTGGTCAGTCTCTCTGCAGTTGACGGACTAATCCTCGGTTCAGTCACCCGAGGCCTCGGCTAGGGCCTGACTACCCTAGGTAAACATAGTGATGCACAACAGCAAAAATCGCTTTCACAAGGCTTTTTACCGCAGATTATATATTGCAAAAATTCAGCTATGGCTACATTTCAGGTTGAAATTTTGCCGACAAGGCACTTGGGCAAAATCCATTTATTAATAAATTGAGCATTTGACCTGTTAATCAATAATTTGATTAATTAGTAAGGTCTGTACAGGTCAAGTGGCCGAATCAGGATGATGAATAAGGGGGCGTTCATAAAATACGTGAGATGTTTAAGAGCCATTTCGCAAAATGATTACGCTCGAGTTTAGGTAAAAGAAATGTTTATGTGTGCCTAGCTAACTACAGATGCGCGTGTAACGCGAGGGTCGAGATAGACAAAGTAGTCTTGAGCCGTAAACGTGATGTGATTTGATAAAAGATTAATTGTAAGAAAATAAGTTACTTATTTTAATTGTCTAATGAAATTTTCCTGTTAGATTAATGAGAAAACACAAATAAGTATGTTATGTAAAATATATAATAACAATTACCATAAAAACAAACACATGTCAATTAAATGCTAAATGAATATTTTATTTGGATAGCATTTTCTCCTGCCAAAAGGTCGTCTTTTTCTATTGACTACTTTCAATAGAAAATGAGGACCAGTCCATATAGCAAATACACATAAGGTTTCGCTATGTGCAATTGGCCTTGAAACCAGTAATACCAGTCGTGTTCTAAGATTGGCTGTTCACTTTAAAACATTTCAGTCTTTTAGCTTGTCAGACAGTATCAAGATCATTATCAAATAGCGAGGTTGGACATTTCACTTCCACTAATCCTTCACTGTACAATGCATCTGGTGTTGCCCCTAAATAAAAAAATTCCTCGTCTATAAAAAGATATTTTTCTATATTATAATTTTCTTGAGCACTGAGTTGGGCCAGAATCCACCAGATTTATCACGCAGTCCTTGCGTCCCATGGCTGAAATAAGACAATAAAAAACTTCGCTCGCAATTATCTAAGAACGGGATCTACTTATACTTTGAAAGTCCCCTAGTTTAGTTTGTTAGGAGAAGAAATCTCGAAAACATTTCTCAATGAAAATTTTAAAATATAGACATTTAGCCAGGAAAAATCTGTGTAATCATAATCAACACCTCAAATATATATCGGATTCTATCTCGCAGAGAAATCCTGAGCACAGCTTGCTCCATAGCACGCTGAGCGACTGAACTTGGTTATGAGGCCTACATTTAGGGATCATATTTTCGTGCCGTAAGTCATCACTGGTGACATACACAGGATATAGATATATGTTTTCAGAAACTGAGGTATGTTGGATGATCCTTTTAAGATCTTCTTAAGTTCTCTGAACGCTGCCCAGCCGATTTGGATTCATCGACTGACCTCTTTTTTGAAATTAGACCTACCCAACTGAACTGTTTGTCCAAGTTAATCATAATGATCGATAACTACGACAATCGCATTCGCAACTAGGACCGGTACAGGAATGACATGGGGATTTGACATGACTTTCGTCTTGTTCATGTTCATGTTCATTCGTAAACCCGCGAGTTGGGATGTCGTACTGAGATCGTTGAGCATGGTGCCAAGGTTCTCCATGGATTCTGCCATAATTCAAGAGTGGTAGGACCACACTGTCGACAGTTATCTGTCTATAGCCGCGGGCTGGTCCGTTCGGGGTAGTACCACGCTCTCGCAGAAAATCGACGTCTGAATAGTAGTAATTAGTTACTGCGCTTCGTTCGGTGAGCGAGAGAGCCGGAAGCCCAACTTTCTGAGGGTGTTTGTGTGTGGATGGTTTTGGTGGTGCCCTTGGTATCACCAAGCCTCAATGCACACATTCACACTCCCTTCAGTTTCTTCGCCGCAGGCAGCGGCCTTGTAAAGATCCATGAGCGGCAGCAACACTTACCATCAGGTGTACTGTTTGCTCGTTAGCCACGGTTTGCAATAATAAAAAAATAATTACGATATTACTGTAAATCGAAGATGATTGATGTATTTGCCGTTGATGCTAATGCCGAGTCCGACTCAATATTAGAGCTTGAAGACATATTCCAGTGCAGTGGTGGACAGTTTCGGAGAGATGACGTATCCCTGTCTCATGCCTTGCCGCAATCGGATCGGATTCGTACTCTTATTCCGATCAAATCTTACATACCTACATACATGTACATCGTACGTAAATCATACATACTTGATAGTAAAAAAACTTAACTTATGACAAAATACGAAATGTATCAAAACTATGTAATTCCAGTATAATAATGATTTTAGAATACGAACGCACTGAATCGGGACGCAGGAACAAGTGACATAGATCCATCCTCAACGGGTGCTCGCACCGTACTAATCGCTGCCCGCTTGTGTATCGTAATTTATTGTAATTTGGACTAATATTCAATAATTAAATACAATTAATTGCATACAAGGATTTTCATCATAACTGTAGAATTCGATTCTCCAAAGATCATAGTTTAATGTGTAATTTAATTTAGAATAATTTTATTATTTTAACGCCATAAAATAGGCGATAAAAAAGCAATGCAAAATTTAAAAATCGCCCTAGAGTTTTATTTTTTTTTCTGATTAACAGTATAAAAAATTAAGAATGTGTTAAATTAAATGGCAATAAGAGTATATTTCTGATCTTTACTATATTTTTTGTGGCCTAAAATATAAATATTATTCATAGATACAGGGCTCTGAAATTGACTCTGAGGCGATTTCCAGTAAAATGGTTGTGGAAGATGGGCTACTATGGATCGAACAATTGACTTTTAGAAAAAGTGCTAAATTAATCGTCAATACGAAAGATTGGCCCATTTTAATATGTATTCAATAATATCTAGATGTTACTTACGACGGTAGATTAGGAGCCCAAAATCAGAGAATTTCGAGCGTAAACGCGAAATGGCTCTTAAGGGGGAGAGGGGGTCGATTCAAATCTCATCTAATCTTACGTTGGAGAGATTGCCTCGGCAAATATCAGGCAATTTTTTCTGATTGAAACAAAAAAAAATTGTTAAATTTTTATTACACTTATAATTAAACTCTCAGCAATATTGATTACTAGTCTTAACTAATCGTAAATAAAAGCACGAAGCAAATTTTGTTTTCTTTTTTTAATAACAATCCAACGCGTTTACGTAAGAAACACAGGGAGGGAGGTACAGAAAATTAAAAAAAAACACCTCACGTAATTTATGGACGCCCCCTAATGCTCAAAGTCAGGAAATGTTTCGTCTATAAATATTTAGCGTTATTTTTGGTCATAAAACATTATTACACCTTTTTTCTATTCCTGGATCTAATAGCCAACAAGACCTTCAATTTAATACGCTTTTAACAGATTTTAGAAGGTTCCTCTAATTATGCAAATATCCATAAAAATTGAGAATACATAAATAGATAATTTACCTATACATTGACCACAATCTTAATTTATTCAGTGCATTTTCCGTGTTGTAAATAAGTAAATAAATATTATTAAAAATAAACGACTCTTTCCCGCAGAAGTATGTGTTTTTTAAAGAAATAACACTATCAGATAACTTATAAAACTTAAAATAAAACTGGAGTGCTTAGTGTCAACACCGATGGCGTAGGTACGTATTATAAGAAAGGGTATATCGAGTATGTTGAGAGTATGGGATAACTTTCTCGAATTCGCTCGATGAAGGTTACGCCGTGAGGGGAAGCGGCAAGGTCGTTATCGTTATCAAGTTCGGATAGCAATGACTACGTAACGTCGGTAACAGTATTACAGAACTCTTAGGTACATCTTCGTCGAGACTATCACAGTAACTGCATCAGTTCTGATGAATAAATGCGCGAATGGAGGCTCTGGAGACGAGATTAACTTCCGAGTCACCTTTCTGACTGTCGGAACACTCAGGCCGTATAGCCTAAATCTTGAAAAAGACAGTTCACAATGATCATAATTCACGAAGTTGTAAAGACGAAGGGATCGTCGGATATAGGTGTCCTAGGACCTTTAGAGGTGACATTCTCGTGGAGACACCTAAGTAATTCAGCTAATCTTCTTCTTTTCAGCCAAGATCATTCTGTTAGGATAGATAAACAGTCGCACTACGCAGACTTGCGGTGGATGCCATACGATGAGAAAAAAAAGGCATTTAGCTTAAGCAAAACAGTTCAAAGTCGCGGACACAAATAGCAAAATATATAATACTACTGTATCAATATGCGGCAAATATATTGGTTACCTTATTAGCAACTTCTGTTTTCGGCAATATAAAAATTATCTGTGAACATAATCATTGTGATATGCCTGATTTCGATTTTATAACTCTTATCGTAGTTAATAGTATATAATTAGATAAAACGATACGTATTTAGAGTGTTATAGTATTGACAGATATAGACTGCCTTCCTCAATAATGACCAAGTTTTCAAGGTTTTAGATACATTCGTGGCCAAACTTTTGTGTTACTGCCTATGTCTGTAGTTTCACTGCCATTGCATATAAATCTAATTTTTAAAACTGAATGTTTCTGATGAACAATGCATGAAAAAAGATAGAGGGGTCTTGGCAATTAAGATATCCGTGCCAGAGATTTTGCAAACATGCGATAGCTAAAAATAATTTTTAAAACGGCCAGTGCCATTCCTTTCTTCATTTAATTTTTTTTTTGACGCTAAAAAAATGCATTACAGCCCCAGTTTTATGTAACATTGAGTATGAGGGCTTTTTGCGTCGGTTTACGCACTAAAATCACCATCACAGTCTACTTGGAGTTGCGATAATAGCACATTATCCCGTTTAGATAGACTTATACCCAAATAGTGGACATACATATATAGGCTACTGAACGAACTACGTATGAATCACTGCAACAAGTTATTGCCAACAACGACTGTTTATAAATGAAACTTTTTCAGGACTATTGCTATTGGCGACGAAAAGCGAAGAAACATCGTTCTGGCTACTAAAAGTACTTGTAGAGAAAATTCTACCAGACTACTATACTAAAACTATGGATGGATTAATTGTTGACATTGAAGTGTTGTCCGAACTAGTCAAATCTAAAGTGCCTGATGTGCACCAACATGTTATTAATCTCGGTATGTTAAGTCTTTTAATGGGATTGGTATTATTGTAAAGATAATGGTAATAGTAAGATTGTGCTAAGCTTGAAATACTTAATTTAATAATATCCCACCAAAAACATAAATGTAAAAAAGCAGAGCCAAGTTCAATACAAAAATTATGCTTGGCTGTGGGCTTCGCCGCAAAAAGAATGGAGATCTAAATGAGTGCCAAGTTTTATGCAAAATCCAAATATGTATTTATAGGAACAAAATAACATTATGAACAAGTATTAAACTCTATTTCTTTGCTTTATTGGATACCCATAACAATTGCTGTTATTTAAAAAAAAATGTGAGATCTTAAAGTTGGTTACATTTGACTTGGCTCGCCTTTTTACATTTATGTTTTTGGTGGGATACATTACTTATTGTAAAGAAAACTAACTAAATCGGTATTCGTAAGCGGTGCCTATGTTTATGTGTTGCTCGGGAGCGCTTTTATGTAGATTTACTTTTGTTTTGTGTATAATTATGTGGTGCCGCGCGCTGCCGACGACACACCGTTGGCCGGTTGTTTAGCGCGTATTACAAGTTTTTTGTATGGGGAGTAATGGGGACACCACTTATTTTTTTACTTAACTTTATTTTTATATTTCTGTTATATAGCAAATATTGGGATAGTTTCAAATATCTGCTTGTAACGTTATAACAGTTCCAACGCTACAATTATTATTTTTTGTATGGGGACACCGAATATTCTTTCCTTTTTTTATTTTTAGATTTTTTCCTACGCTTACACACAATTATCGAGCTGGATTCCAAATTTCATCCTTCTAGGTCATCTGGAAGTAGGTTAGATTTAGGTACTATATGTCAGTCAGTCAGTGCTAAAATTTACGACTTTTTGACCTTCATATCTTTATAACCGTTTGAGCTAGCTTCATGAAATTTGGGCTCCTAGATGTCCTTATGGATATAATTAAACACACGTAGTTTTATGTGTTTACGTTGAAGAGGTTTTGAGTTATAAAAGGGTCAAAAGTGGCACCAAGTGGTTCGTGTAATATTACACTCGGCGCTGGCTAGCCAGTTCCTTTGCTTGACACGCTGCCGCGTGTCTAGATATCTATTCACTCTAGTCTGAGGATTGCCGAACATGAAGTCCCATACTAGAATTCTTGAATAGAGGATTAAAATGTATTAGTTTTTCACATTTTTGAGACAACTCCCAATACCTACTTGAAACTTTGCAGTTGTGCCCCGTAACCCGCTTATAGTTTTTATTTTTGGCTTTTGATATGAAATAAGAACAAATATTAATAGAGTTTTTAATTATTTTTTTTTTTTTTTTTTTTTATATATTCACGCCTTTTTCCCATAGGGGTAGGCAGAGTCCACTGCCCTCCACCTGCTACGATCTTTGACATATTCAGCGTAGCAGAGCGGTTCTCTGTGGGCCACTTTTCGCCCCCGACGGAAACGAGACGTGACGTGTCGCGAACCACATCGCCGCCATTCGTACAGTTTTTAATTATATGTATATTAATTCAGTTTTCGGTGCTCATACAAAATTTTCTAACCGCATGGTGCATTTTAATCAATAATAAATAATGATCGTAATGAAATTTTCAGGTTTGCCATGGGCGGTTATAACAACAAAATGGTTTGTTTGTTTGTTTGCCGAGGTTCTCCCCATAGAAACTGTACTTCGAATATGGGACTGCCTGTTTTATGAGGGCTCAAAAATACTGTTCCGCGTTTGTTTGACTCTCATAAAGAACAATCGAGCTGAGATAATGGCTTGCAACGACTTTACCTCCCTGGCGGAGTGTTTCAAGGCGATTGTGAAGAATGCTAGTGCCCTACATTGTCATGAGTTTATGCAGGTTAGTTGATTTAAACAATTCAAGAATTCTAGAGGAGGAGGTATTAGTCCGCGATCAGCAAAGAGGCCGACCGCGTTAGGGCGATACCTCGGCAATACGATTTGTTGCCGGTGCATCGAAGGAAACGATACCCGAAAGGGGTGTAATCCGCCGGATCGACCACAAATGTTAAGAAATCGGTACCAGTGGTCGACTCAATGGCGATGGGGAGAACACGGTAGGTTATGTCGCCGCGCTCTGCCCATCCTTCGCCCCGGACTAATTGGGCGGAGTATGTCCAAACCATAGCCTACTATAAAAAAAAAAAAGGTGATGTCTAGAGCACATATGACAAAATTCTACACAAAAATTGTCAAATAAATAATGCGCCATTTTAAAATGCATACATTTTTAAAATGGCGCATGTGACTCAATACTAAACTACTAAAACTGTGTACTGTGTAAATATTTGGCTATGCTAAATATAGCTAGCCTTTCAGTATTTTATAGAATGCACTTTACGACGAGATAAACGGTGGCATTATTATAGTGTAGATATTCCATCTATTTCAAGTCAATGTTTTGCGTAATTCTTCCTAATAATGGAAACCAACTTAGCATTCCGACAGTATATCCACTTACATACAGGTAGGAAATAATCAGCGCATCCATAAAATATGTAAAAAATGATATTTCACGGTGGTCGTCTTCTCGCCTTGTACCCGTCCCACTGCTGAGCTCGAGCCTCCTCCCCACTAAGAGGGAAATAGACCTACTATACCATGCCGTTCAGACATGTTGATATAGGCTTTCATTTCGAGCTTTCCTTCTCTTGCACAGATGTTATGTACATATTATATACCTTAGTCGTCTTTTACGACATCCACGGGCAAGATAGGCAGTTGTGAATTGTATTTTTACACCATCACTACACAGAGAACAGTAGTATTAATTTTATTTTTTTAATTTCCAGTCAATTTTCAAAGTACCTGGCACACTATCTAATGCTACTATAATAAAACTAAGAGCACGTTTTGCCAAACAACGTCGTGAGCAACAGCAGAAGGAGCCTCTACGGTGAACATTATCATAGAGCACTTGTGTCGTGATCTCAACTATTACGTAACCAAATCCTAAATGACATGCAATCATCATTAGTATCATTGATTTGATCTTTTGATCTCTGTTTTGAAATACTCCTTTGCCTATTTGAGTTTCAGATTTTCAAGATATTAAAAAGAGTGTATGGAATACATGGCAAATTTGTAATCTTGCCAAAATTTAAAAATATTGTTTTTGATTTAATATAAAATAAATATTTAATTGACTTGTTATTTTCTACAAAACAAGTTGTATACTATGTGTAATTACGGCTTTTTGTAAATTAGCAATTGAAATTTCATTTGACCAGAGATCATAAACTCAGTTTGCATTATGCTGAAAAATGATTTTTCGTTACGTTAGAAATGTTTCAAGGTTAGCATATTGCTTAAAAGTAAATAAATGACATCCAAAGTTTATTTAAAGTTAATTTAGTACGCTGCACTTTCAACAACTTACTAGAAATAAATTGATGTTGTCTGTATTTAGCTTTAGACCATTTTGTACAAACGTATATAATTATACTATTTAGCTGCGTACAATATACGTAAACGTTCTACGAATTGTTAATGTGACCATATTTTGTACAACAAAACGGGACACTTGCAGAAATAGGTAAAATATGAAAGTTCAAGCTTAAAAAAACTAGAACATGAAGTTTTTCAGGAGTAAGTGAAACTGGATTTTAAATCCATCGTTACCTGTCAGTATAATATACGATCATTTATGATCTGTTTGCAAAAACGGGCCATTTTTGTACGGCTGGGGGCAACGGGACAAACAACCTCAAAACGGGATTGATCCGTTCAAAATGAGACGTATGGTCTTTTTACAATTAATAGACTCTCATCTCGTAGATATGAACATGAACAACACGTTTTGTTTCAATGACTCTAAACAAATGTTGAAACGAACTTTTTTACTAATTACTATTTATAAGTTGATTTTTGTTAAATTAGTATTTATAGCGGTAATGTTTTTTTTTGCATATCATTACAATATTTTTATTTTTTACCTTAGTATTATGTAGCTCATTGTCAGTTTTTTTAGATTGTAATTTTAATATAAGGTCGTAAGCATTATATCAATTGAATATGTTGTATTGGTTTTTATTATTAGCTGTGATCAACTACGCCTATACTGACCTTCAAATATATAATGTTTATAATAATTTTTATTATTAGATACAGCAGTTGGTTGCCTATAATAACTGCCAAACCTAATTACACCAACAAAAATTAAGCAAAATCTGGTCGTAAATTTTTATATCGTAATATGTAAATCAAGAAATTCGAGACGAAGATACCTTATAGCCTGATTCAACTTAATTATTCTTCCTAATCTTTACCGTGTGGTAATAATTATTAAATAATTATGTCACGCGAGCTGCAGTACAATTATTGTAGTATTTTATTGATGTTTTCATAATATTAAATGTATTACATAAAATGCTTATGTTATATAGCTTTCTTATTGGAAGTTATTGATGTAAATATTTTTTTTCTATGTGTACATTGTTTGATATGACATTATTAGGTGATAAGTGTACTATTTTGGAAGTGTTAGCATCAAAGCAACAAAATTTATATATAGTAAAATGGCTATAATATTGTAAATCTAAACCATCCAGATATATTATTAATTATTATATCGTCTGTAAGATGTGGCAGTATTTTTTTTTTTTTTGTGTTTATTTATTGCAGGTAATAAATTTGTGTACCTATTTGAAAATCGTAGATGTTTTTTTTATAATGCTTATCTAGTTGGAAACAAAGCATAATGCTTAAATATTATCTATATTCCAAGCTATTGTTATAAATTTGATTTTGTTACATCACCTGCAATAATACTAAATATGAAACCAGATTGAAAAATCATACACAATTTTCATTGTTTGTTAACTTCTCATTAATTTAAATAGCCAATAAATCACATTTTTATTCTTTATCATTATAATACCAAAAACATTTGTTCTGTTATTAAGCTTTTTATTCAATAAGTGTTTAAATATATGCAGCCTGAGCACAGATATGACAGTAATGAAACCCATAAACATTAAAGAAACTGGTATTATTCTCAACCACAATGCCTAAGGTTGCCACTCATACTTTATTATAAAGTGTGTATTGTTATTTCAAGTAATTCTACTCTATACATTTGTGAACTTTATAAGATACAAAAATATTTTAGTTCAGTTTTTTTTCTCCTCTAGAAATTCCTCTAGAATTTTAAAACTCATAGACTATTCAAATTTCTATAAAAAAGCCATAGACTACAAACATCTACAGAAATGTTTTTCTGTAATAAAAAGCAAATGGCGAGACAAAAAACAGTGTCTTGATGTAAATCATACTTTATTTACTCAAAAAGAATGGTGGCAGCCCTAGCTGTGGCTATTAATTCATACCCGAAAAGTTAGTGTGACCTTGCATAATATGCTAGAAGGTTGCATTTTTACTCCTAACTTATATACATAAATATTTAAAAAAATCTTCTAGTTACCCCCCTTGCTGTTGATAATTATAGTCATTGCGCTACTTCTGTGAATAGCAATATTATATTTTATAACTTATAACCATTCTCTCTAACTCAAAGAATTTATCAGACTGGTTGTTCCTAAGATTAGCGCATACAAACACAAAAATTGAAGTTGCTTTATATTGTTATAATTTAAATCTTTAAATATTTTGGATGAGTCTAATGAGTAAGTACTATGTGGTGTTTAAAATGTAGTTATAGTAAATTTTGCACATGTTTAGTACTTGTATCTATGTGAAGCAGAAAGGTCTCTAGGATTCTGCCAAACTAAACAAACTGTTCTACATGAATTTAACTGTTAGAAATTGCCATAATACATGTTTAGATGTTAACTGTGACAGAATAGACTACCAAGATGTTTAAAATTGATGCATTTTATTGTTTTCACCTTTATCCTTTTGTAATAAATATTTTACTTATTCAAAGAAAAGCAATACATTGAATGCCTAAATATTTATTCTATATTCCAAACAACTATATACAAATTTCCAATAACTATAGAATAATGTTATGTCTTCCCACTTTCTAAGAGATCCTTGGCTTCGTTAATTTTAGCTGCAATTAAAGGAGACCCACCACGGTCCGGATGATTCAACAGCATAATCTTTCGATGGGCATCTCTGATCTGAAATGTTATTTTAATAATTGAGTTTCAGACATTTTCTACAATAACAGGTGATTAGATTGACGAAAATAATATTAATTTAATTTGTAATGATAATATAAACACATACATTATGAAATTATACCTTTGCTTTACTAGCTGTTGGGCTAACTCCTAAAATTAAAGCAGCTTCCCTTTTAGTCATTTTTTGTTCGAATCCACCTTTATAATATTTAGAATTTGCAAGACTTTCCGCATCAAATTTTGGAAGATTTTTGACAGCTTCAGCAAATTTAGAAGTAGCATTGGGCATCTGCCTAAGAACATAACGGCCAGCGAAACCTACTGCAGCCATGCCTAGACCAGCCAAAATTATTGAGCTTGCCTGTAAACATTTTGATCAGCGTTAATTTGCGTAAATAACTATAGTAATACTTTGAGGTTACATACAAGTGACCCTTTGGAACCAGTATATAGGTACTCACCATGGCTATGTACTACGTGATTCTGTGCAGTAACAAATTAGGGAACGCAAATGTAGCTGTCAAATGAGGGGTAACAAATTGATTTTTTTGCTGAATGGCTTTCGAATGTATAAATAAGAACCTAACCAACATCTTTACTAAATCTTGACAGTGACAGCTCTTCTGGATTGCCATGCGTAAAATTGATGTAGCGACAAAAAAAGTATCGAGTCCTTTTCCTTTAGATATCGATTTTTACTCAATGAGTATTTTCAAATATTTTCTGGAACTAGTGGTCGCCGTGTGGTCGAAATTCGGCCACAATTCATTTATATAAATTTTTCTGCTACACAATTTCCTTTTAATTTTATTTATGTATAATTGTAAATTAAGAAAGCTGTATTTCACTAATAACTAACATATAAAGTACTTCTTCTTCTTCTTCTTAGTTAATGGCAATGAGCTACAATAATATGAGCTATTGGTGCCAGTGTCGAGTATATTGATTATTATTCACGTCTTTAGTCTTAGTCTTTCAGTCAGTCGTTAGCATGACTTGGTGCTGATATCCAGGTCATGCGTCTCTGGAAATTTGGGCAGAATGTCAAAATGCACGCAATTCACTATTATATCATTTTCACTACATTTCAGAATTTTATCAGCATTATATTACATAAAATATTAGCAAAATTATTCAATATAACACTTTAACACACTAAAATAATGAAAAGAATATAAAAGCGCTACATGACATTTTGACATTCGCGTCAAAAGTCCATATAAAGTATTATAAGTACAAATGTCTATTAGACAGTGTCATCATAATTATGATTATTTGACATTCGGTTTGACCAGAGATTTTAACCGTAAACAAAAGTGTATAAGCGCGCGCATGTGTGCGTGTGTGTAGCGATTGCGTTGTAGTGTGCGTAATGCCTTTTTTAATTAATTTAATATATGTCTAACCATTATTATATGAAATTTCAGTTTTATGCACTTCTCCTCATTATATACTTCAACTGTGCCTAATTTCATTCTTGTCCATCCACGTAATTTTCGTAAAAAGGGGTATAAAGTTTTTGCTTCACGTATTAATATATAGATAAGGTAGGTAGGTATCGTATGGAATAAATTGTAGAAACAACTTAAGGTCGGTATACACGACAACGATAAATCGTAGCGATCTGACTGCGCAAACCGTTTGTGCAGTTAATCGAACGTCCATAGAGCGTACACACGACAACGATAACTACGTCGATTTTCGTCCACACTATCGATAAAACTGTACAAACGGTACACGGTAACGGTCGTTGTCGTGTATACCGGCTTTTAGTTTCACCTCGAATTTTTAAGTTGAATTTAAAAATTGTTGTGTGTAAAAGTCCGTTACATTTGTTTGATTCTTAGGCTGCGTTCTTAATTAGCATGACATCTGCGCCACTCAAGTCGCCGGCGGCGGATTGTATCGTAGAGGAGTTCCTCCCGTGCCCGATCCGCCCTCTCTTTCCGAGACATAACTGCCAATATTGGAAGACGGCGACCGCGTCCCAGTTCCTGGCACCGTTGAGGATCGCCCTAGCGATAGTCGGCAGCTTCAGGCCAGCACCGATGATTGGAACGAGTTTAAGGCGCTGCTCTGTCCACGTGACACACACCTCGAGCGTGTACTGTGTCGTGTCCTCATCGCTATCGTAATGGTGGCAGGATGGTGTACTCTCCTTCCTCACGACCGAGAGCAGGTACTTGGCGAAGCTAACATGCCCCATCAATACCTACAGCAGTCGCAAGGACCCAGTGTCACCGACTCAATCAGTAATCACATCAGCACCAGCCGGAAAGCCTCGACGGTCCAAACACCGTACCGAAGTCTCTGCAACTGGACTGCCCAATGGACAATGAGATCACGGCGGGCGTCGTTCCGCCAGGTGGTCATATAGCTAAACAAGACTGATCCGCTCCCCGCCGCGCCCCGCATAAAGGAAACTGATCCCGAGCCTTCTTTAATTGCTGTGAATTCTTCTATTGTAGATTATGATATAGTAGTAGAAGTGATATGTTTTCATCTTCACCTGGTTATTACGTCAAAAAGCGTCGTAAAGTATTGGTGAATATTTTGTTATCGCGACTACCGACAGTAGCACATCCCAAGCTAGGGTGGATAGATGCATGCCAACATAATTCCACTACATGCTATAGAATTTATCTATTTCTCTCAGCCTAAAAGCAGTCGTCGTTGTCGTCTCAGCTGGTACATGTCCCACCCTGAGCTCGAGCCTCCTCTCCGGTAGGAGGGAATTTGACCTAGACCTACTATACCATGCTGGTCAGACATGTTGGTATAGGGTTTCATTTCGAGTTTTCCTTCTCTTGCACAGATATGATATGCATATTATATCCCTAAGACGTTTTTTACGACATCCACGGGCAAGATAGGGAATGTGAATTGTATCCTTACTCTGTCACCACATGGACACAAAAGCGGTATAAGTTTTAATAGTTTAATTTTTAACGATTAACTTTTTGCGTTATTTTTTTGCGAATTTAACGCTTTAACGATTATCGAAGTTAACATTTTAATTAACATTAAAAGTTAATCTTTGGAATAATTGTGCCCACCTATGGCAATATGGCGTCATAGCATAATATAAAATCACACTAATTTTATATATTCAGTAACTTTTTAGTAGCTTTTATTGTGAATACCTTTGCTGTTCCTTTTCAAAAAGAATAAAAAATACTGGCAACACAACAATTCAAAGTGACCAGCCAGATAAAAGTTTATGAAAAAAAAAATTGGGCCTTTTTCGAAGAGGTTCAACATGGCAGGCGATCAGGCGCAATTTCATCTTTTATTGAATACTTTATTATCGACAGATAATGTCACCAGATCCCAAGCAGAAGTAAGTACGCTTTGTATATTTCATAGTTTACCACTTTATCTGCAAGAATCCCCTAACATTACCCGGCGTATATTCCTTACAATTTTATGTGGCCTCGTGTCAAAACGTGGTCATGGAGGATTTATAATTATGTACTTCCAAGCTATTCAGTAACATTCGCTATCGCAGGTCGTTCCCAAGTAAATTTAAATCCGTATTTTCGGTAAAATTTCTTTAGACATTATTTAAAACGTTAAATGTACATTTATCAAGCGCCTGTTTACTTTCTATAAAGCCGCTTCTAACCGCCTTTTCTGTGCCGCAGAACTGCAATATTACGAACTTTTGATCTAAGCCCGTTTTCGTTGTATTCTCGTATTATCTTACCTAAAGTTTGACTGTTTAGTTTGAAAAAAAAAAAAAGAATTTCTTTTCATTACCGTAGTTTCCCAATATCTCAATAGCCTAAACGACAATTTAATTTAATTAGGTTATTGCCATATAAATATTAATATAGGCTTATGGGAGTTAAGGTCCATTATTTATCTAATTTAATTAAATTAGAAATATATACATGTTGCATCCCTACCTATGTTATTTTAGTGTAATAATTCAAAACAAAGAAATGAGTTTTGTTTCTACTACAATGTTTGTTGCATTTTGTAAATAGAAATAAATGTACATGCATCCACTTGATAAATGAGAAATATTAGCAGAACATGAAAAATATAACACACTAAGCAACATCTTCATTAGATTACTAACATAAGTACCAATTTTATTTATGTATTTTTTCTTGCTATTTATTAGGAGGCTTACAACAATATTCCAACTGAGACAAAGGTTGTATACCTTGTGGGCGCAATTCAAAATGGTGAAGTTGGTGAAGAAGCACGACAAACTGCATCTGTCCTGTTGCGGCGGCTGTTCAGTGCTGAGTTCTTTGAGTTTTTCCCAAAATTACCTTTTGAACAACAGACCGCACTTAGGCAGCAACTTCTCCTTACTCTACAAATGGAACTCAGTCAACAATTGAGACGCAAGGTTGGTCAATAAGTCATTTAAAAATATTTGTAATAGACTTAATTGTAAGAGACCTAGTTAATTTTATAATTGTAGATTCAATTGACACTAGGAGAATGCCTAAAACCAGATCATTCTTACATCATTGTATGTTTTAACCATTTGCCTAACAATCTATTAAATTATAATTAGTCTTATATTTATTTAATTACTGTTATATAAGTAGATTTCAAATTTTCTTAGAAATAAATATCTAGATTGATCTTTATTCTTTTTGCTTAATTTGATTAGGCAAATAGAACACAGTCTATTCAACCAGCTCAATTTTTGTTTGAGACTAACATAGTTGTTAGAAGCCCCATTGAATATCAAATTATAAATAAGTGTATTGTACTTGCTTTGTGGACTGTAATAACGGAGTTACCAATGATCTATTAAATACTCAAGAATGTCCACTTCTTCCATAAACAAGGGCATTGTTTTTAAAAGTCCGTATGTAAAGCCTACATCATCGTACTCTCACATTATATTCTTCTTAAATCAACTGTATTATTACATAGCTTAAATTGCCCACAAGTAATGTAATTCAAGAAACTAGAAGACTATTTAATCTGTTTAAAAGTTCATTACATTAACATTTCCGAGTATTTATTAGTTATAATAATAATTATATAGTTTTTATGATATGTATCTATCATGACTCATATACAATGAATCAGCTACATTGAATCTAATTTCGTCGTTATATTTAGACTAGTGATGCATGCTTAGCATACAGTGTAGCTACAAATAAGCAATAAAACGCTCATCAATAGACAATCAATATTGTTTGAATTCATAACACAATATCATGTTTGAGCCAAATCTAGTTTAAAGGTTAATTGTTTCAAGCGCAATAGAAATACAGAATGTTTAAATAATTAAATTTTCTAGAATGTACTTATATTTTGTTTACGAATATTATGCATTATTTTATTATTATATAGATATTTTTCTATCCTTATTCATGTAGTGACAGAGTAAGACTACAATTAACCACTTCCTCTCCGATCCGTGGGTGTCATAAAATATGACTAAGGGATACGATAGGTAGATAAAATGCATGCAAGAGAAGGAAAACTTGATAGGAAACCTTATGCTATTGTATCTGGTCAGTATGTAGTTCATTCTGTTTAAAAGCTATTCAGTCTTTTTCTGTATCCTTATTGGAGTTAATATAGTATAGATTAGGTAACCTTTAACATATCAGTGCTGATTGATTTGGAAAACAACCATCAAAATTCAAAGATAAAATTTCTTTCGAGATATGAGATTTGCTATAATGTATTAGTACAAGTTGGAGTAATGGTATTTAAGTTTTCTGTCTGAAGTGCTACCCAATCACAAAATGAATATATCTTCTGCAAAAATAGTGGAGATGTGTCAATTAAATAAGTAAATTCACTTTGTACTTGTGTGAAATTTCAAAACTAATAGACTATAAAAAAATTTATACATTCTATGCTAAGTTATCCCTTTCAAAATAGTAATACCATAAATCCCTTTCACATTAGGACTGTAGGTTATACAATAAAGCTTCAGTGTAAATTTCAATTCCTTTAGTTATAAGAAACATGTCTTCAACATAAATTGCGAAGCAAAGCATTCCAAAGAATTATTTTTCCATACAAACTAACTTCTCTTGACAATACTGTAGTTTTATGTGCTGCACATAAAAGAAATAATTATATTAGAATTTTATAAAAATTTAATAATTACTGCTCAAATAATTTTAATATTAGATTATTATTTTAATTATATTAGAATTTTATAAAAATTTAATAATTACTGCTCAAATAATTTTAATATCAGATTATTATTTTAATTTTTGCTATTTTGACTAAAACTAACATCTTTCAGTATATTATTTATAGAGTTTATTTGACTTCATCTTTGTAGATCTGTGATGTTGTATCAGAACTAGCAAGAAATCATATAGATGACGATGGTGTCAACCAATGGCCAGAATTTCTACAGTTCATGTTTAGTTGTGCAAGTGCAGAAGACCCAAATCTCCAAGAGGCTGGCATTAGAATGTTTACGTAAGTTGTAACTTGACTAGTTCATATCTGCACATATTTACATACACATTTTGCTCTAAAATGTTGTATTGCCAAGATGTGCAAAATTAATTTGGGAATTTCGCTAACATCATCCTCTGAATAGGATGGAGTTTGATAGTAGTTCTCCAGACATGCAGATATAAAATTATAGTTATATATTTGAACAATTTAAAGTAGTGCATTATAATAAGCTAGTACTGGCACAATGCCAAACCATGAATATTATCTGGATATCTAAATAACTTTGTCGATATACATCTAGGATCTATTATACCAATCATAATTGTATTGATATACATGGTGTTTCAGGTTATGGAACAACTGTTCAAGCATGTTGTAGTTTAACGGTCATGGTTCATAATTAGGATGTATGTTACACAAAAAACAATAACACATACAGTTATAGTGATTTCAAAAATGTGCATCTAAGTGTCTATACCTTAAATCGATAGTCTCTACGTACATAAAGACATGTCAAAAGTGGCATTTTTTTATTGTATTCTTTAAGGCTTTAGATTTTCAATACATATGCAGTATGAAATGTGCGTATTGAAAATCTAAAGCCTAAAGAATACAATAAAAAAAAGTGTAACGAATACAGTAAAAAAGCCTAAAGAATACAATAAAAAAGCCATTTTTGACACGTCTGTGTGTACGTAGGGACCGCCGAAATGTTACATCTTGTGAATAGGACACATGTAGGCATTGTAAGTCGCGCCGACCGTATAAGTAGGTGCGAAACGGCAGTGACTAACGGTCAATGACCTAACAGTTGATATTAAGGTGAAGTTTGTCTTGCTTATGAGAACGTAATCATTGTTTGATTCCATTTCTAATGAACATTTAACAAAGTATGAATATGTTGCAGATTAAGTATGACTGACTTTATACATTTTATTCAGATTTACACAAAAAAAACTGATGAATAAATTGAAAAATTGACATGCCTTTAATTGATTAGTGAATCCATATTTTTAGAATAAATTGAAAAATTGACATGCCTTTAATTGATTAGTGAATCCATATTTTTACTTCAAATTTTTTTTCATGGGTTCCTACCACCATTGCCCAAATCGTTTGACTACGTGTTCCATAACCTGAGACATCCTGTATAAAAATAAAGATTTCTTTAAAGACATCGGTATTAACTAGGAAAATATGAAATACATCTATTAATTCATGTATATTACTAATATTTATGACCACCAAATATATTTTTTGTGATTTTTATCACGGAAATCCTCTGTGCTCTAATAATAATAATATATATATTTATCTTAATATGTTAATGATAGACAAATAATCATCATCATCATGTTGTATATAGATAATATATAATGGATGTACATAATATGAATATATGTACAGTGGACAGATAATAAATATGTATATTATCTGTTCTATAAGTTTTAATTTTATAGTTTGAGATTGAACAAAGATAAATCATGTTAGCAACAGCTGGCTGTCATCACTTATAATTTAATTTGATGTTATTCTGGTAGATAATTTGTTAAATGTTTGTTTTAAAACTAGTTTTTGAATTTAAGTTTTGTTTTAATCCTTCTGAGGTTTCCTTTCACTGCTTCGTATTAGGATTCAATGAAAATATTGAATATTGCTTGAAAAAGTAAAATATTGATTTAATAAATAGCTGAAATTATAAATATTGTAAAATATAAAAAAAAACTTCACAGTTTTGTTACCAAGTCACGGAGTAAGTACAAAGAGGAGCTGTTGTAATTAATATTTTATATGAAACAATGTGAGGCAGTTACAGGGGGTGAGGGGTTATAATCTGTCTCACTCCCTCCTTTATGTCCATCTACCTGCTATTAGCATAACTACCTATGTAGTTAAGCTATCTCGCATTAGATGTCAGTAAGTGTGTGGCGCAACATACTCAAAATTTACATATATCAAGGAGAGTTATTTTTTTTTTATTTGTAAGATATATACAAATATTCTTATTACCCGTTTGCTTTATTCAAATATAATTCTGAACAGCGAATAGGTCTGAATAGGGTTCTGAATAGGAATAGGACTACTATTTTTAACCACAAATTTCCTTATAAGGCTCGCCAGCATTGTTTATAATATTAATATTTGAAAAAAAATAACAATTTCCTTTATCGTCCTTCTCGTTCGACAATTCACTAGAAATGCAAACTATGTATGTAATTAACTCGGAAGTTTTAAAGTCTATTTTTTTCATATTTGTCTTTTCATATGACCAAATAATACAATTATTTTTTTGGGTTTCTAACGGATTGTCGAATGTAAACCCTAGTTAGAATCATCTTGCTCTTATCCCAATTACTTGGCGTCGACGCAATATGTCATGTGTTTTGACATATTGCAAAAAGTTTCGGCAATGACTTTTATGACCGGCCGCCTGCCTGACGTCAACCCTCCTCGGGAATGTAATCGTTGACCCAAATGGTACCAGATGGAGTTGGTCCGGGTCAATCTAGGGCTCTTAGTCGTCTTTTACGACACCCACGAGCAAAGCAAGGGTTGGTAGTATTCAAAGCCGCTACCACACAGCACCTAACCTACCATCTAACCCTAGTTAGAATATAAGTGTATAATATTAGTAGTTTAGTAAAAGCTACTTAGTATTATTGCCTTCCTTTTTTGTCTTTTCTCATACAATAATGGTTTTGATGAACGAACCAGTTTAAACATTTTTGTGACATGCTCTTAATCTTATCAAGAAATTACATCGAGTGCAAATTGCATCATTAATAAATTAAGGAGAAAGGGAGACATTGGTTCGAATAGTAAAAATGAAAACTCTTTTGCATCAAATATTTCTTGAATTATATACATTGTTAGATTGAAAACTCATTAATATTCATCATCATCGCAGCCCACATACGCCCCACTGTTGGGCTCGGGCCTCCTCCACAATTGGAGGGAATTTAACCGACTATACCGTGCTGGTAAGACATGTTGGCATAGGGTTTTATTTCGATTTTTCCTTCTCTTGCACAGATCTGATGTGCATATTACATATCTTAGTCATCTTTTATGACATCCACGGGCAAGATAGGGAGTGGTGAATTGTATTCTTAATCCGTCACTACACGGAAGCATTAATATTTTTAAATTGGAATTAAAAATTCATAGAAAATGGCAAATTTACGGACATCAATCTAAGTATGATCACTTTGCCGATCTTCAGTCGTTGCAAAAAAAAAAACGCACAAGCAACCTGTAGTTTTCTAAAGCCTTTGCTAGTTATTATGAAATTTTCATCGTTAAAATAGGCAGAAAGAACAAATCTTTGTATATTTCGTACGTTTCCTGTTTATCTTTTGATTTTTAAATCCATTTCTTCTTAAGATTATCATTGGCCGGTATTCTATTCTAGAACATAAAAAAATACAGTTTAATTATAATAGGTTTATTTAAAGTAATAGAAAAGTTATTTTCTTTGATGAAAAATCCGAATATAATAATTGTGTTCTAACTACGACCCTGGCATTTTGACACTTTTATGGCTCTTCATAGTTGGCGCATTATTTACAAAATATTTGTGAAACTACAAGTAAAAATCATTTTTGTCCAGGTAAAAGTATTTAGATATTAATTTAAATACTTATGTTCATTCGTTATTACGATAATTTTAATAGTCTGAGCTTTGTTTACTTTTATAGTTCTAAGTCCCATTACGAAAAGTAGTGCCATCTAACGTTGAGTAGAATTATATTTGAACTTAAAATTGTCAAAGGCTTTTTCTAGAAAATATTTTAATAAAGTATGAATAAATATACTTACAAATGAAATGCGATTCCTTTTATAGCATCTGAAGGTTTATCGGAGTACTATTTACATGATAAAACACAAAACTTTGTGATTTTCTGCATAATAAAGCAAAAATACACCAAAAATATAACTGTGCCCACAGTACGAACACGGGCAGAGTCGACAGCAGACTAATAGGCCACGCCCACTACCTGATGTTGACGTGATGACGTCAGGACCTAGTTGAATCACGGTGCACAGTTGCTTAGGCCGTCTCCTCTTTGTATATGCTCCGTGTTACCAGGTGATACGAGTAGAAGTATGAAAGGATGTGAGCGAAAAGATGTTTAACCCATTAACGACTGAGAATCGTTTTTTTTTTTCATTATTTTTAAGGCAAATTCTCATCATTAAACACCAAGAATTTTCAAATGAAAAATATGGTCTCCCGTACTTTGCGGTGTGCTCTTTCAGATTCTAGGGTTGAAATTGCGATTATTCCACTACAAAAAAAAAATATGGTCGCTTTTAAACAATAAAATCACGAAAAATTTAAGACATTTTTCTCATAGAAAACGCCGAATGGCATGCCCCAAAATAAGAAAAAAAAATAGGATCTTCACGAAAATTGGTATCCCAGGTTTTTTTAGGTTATTACGATTTTAGCTGATTACGATTCTGCCATCAAAATTTGAAAGTTCAAGATGTGGGATCCAATATGGCCGACCAGATATCTAAAAACTTATTTGAATCAGGTGAAATTGAGCACTCGGGGTTAGATTGCCCTCAAAATTTACCATGTCCGCGTCGTTGTCTCTGAGTTGAGCTAAGACTAAAATAACGTGCCGCGTCATGTAGGAGCTGTTATTGTGAATTTTCAAATTCTGAGAACAGAATCGAGATCAGTGACCTCAAAAATCCCTGATTGTCTAATTTCACCTGAAGTTTTAAGATTTTCGGTCAGCTATATTGGATTTGCAATTTTGATTTTATTAAATTTGAGGGCGGAATCGTATTCAGCGACCTAAAAAACCCCGGATACTAATTTTCGTCTAAATCTGTTTTTTTCTATTCTTTGCGAAACGTGAAATTTTACTCGCCGCTCAAGGGGTGAAAAACGACATTTCGGGGGTGAGCATATTAATATTTACAAATTCAAAAAAATTGTCGTTCAACTACAGCTACTTAGCGCACTCATGGTTGAAAAAAAAAAAGAAGGGTCATTCGGCTTTTTCTATGGGAAAAAAACATGAAAAAAATATCTCGATGTTTCATGGCTTTTTTTGTTTAAAAGCAGCCATAACTTTTTTTTGTAATGGAAAAATCGCAATTTCAACCCCAAATTCTGACAGAAAACACTTCAAAGTACGGATGACCATATTTTTCAACTGCAAATTCTTGTATTTTAATGATGACAATTTGCCTTAAAAATGATGAAAAAAAATACGATTCTCGGTCGTTAATTTGTTAATTAATTGAGCATAATAGTATAGAAATTAATTGTATTATAGATTGCTCAACCTTGCTTTAATATACTACAAATACTAAACGAATAATCTACATATGCTATCAATAAATAAATCGTGTGTAACAACATGAAATTATGTACAAAAACAATAAATGAAATGATGATTAGGCAATCATATCAACTATAATTTAGCAACATGACATTAGGGAAAATTTTCTAGGGTTATTATTATAATAAGTATAATCATAAGAGAGAACTCTCTTACTCACATGTATAATTTTTTTCATACACTAAATAGGTCAGTACCTGGTGTATTTGGGCACCGTCAGACTGAGAATCTTCCTGTGATTAAACGCATGCTGTTAGCTGCACTTCAGGCTGGATCAGACACTCTTCGCACACAGGCTGTGAAGGCAGTGGGAGCTTTTATACTCCTTCATGACAAAGAGCCTGCCATACAGAAACACTTCAGCGATATTCTGGGACCTTTAATGCATGTTAGTATTGTACAATATTTTTCATAATAATCAATCGCTCATTACATAATAGGCTTGTAAAATTATTACATGTTTGTATGTCTTCTACTTGCTCTTTGTGAAGTGCAAAAGTAAACAGAAAAGTTTGACATTTCAATGTGTAGCTTTAAAACAGGATGTAAACCATCCATCATCTAGAAAACACCAGTTCCAGACATACTGCAAAAGATAATTTCCTAGTGGAACATTCTTTTCTTAATAAATGGTTTAAATCTGGCACCTAATAGTGGACCACACTGTTGACAGTTGTTTGTCTACAATCTGGTGGCTGGGTTAATTCCACACTCTCACAGAAAAATTATGTCCGAATAGTAGCAATTTGTTACTGCGCTGCGTTCGGTGAGCGAGAGAGCTGGTAGCCCAACTTTCTGAGGGTGTTTGAGTGTAACCCACTGGTTTTACTGATGCCTTCAGTATCTTCGCACCTTATTGCACGCATTGACACTTACTATCAGGTACTACACTTGCTTCACGGTAGGCAGTGATCTTGCAAAGGTCCATGAGCGGCAGCAACACTTACTGTCAAGTGTACTGTCTGCTCATTTGCCACTGTTTGCAATTAAAAAAAACCTTGTTGAAAGCAGTAATTTGTACTACCAGAACAATGAGTCATAAATTATATAAAGCTCTTACATAAGTTTTTATCATGACTAATAGAAAATATAGGGTCAGGTGGGGTAAATATGAGACAAAAAGGTAAACTTTTAAGTTTTAAGGTTGATAAAGTTATTTTTAACTATCTTTCAAGTAATTGTATTTTACACTCCCTAATTTCCTACCATAAGTTGCTACCAGTTTTCCTGTAAATCCTATCTTTGTAACACAAAATGATAAAATGTCTGTCTCATTTTTTCCCGCTACTTTGGGGTAAATATAAGACACCGTATTGTAAAAACAAGACAGCTTATTACTTCAATAACTTAAGTAATTTGGAACTGGCTGGGTTGTCATGAGACAGAGCGGGAAAAGATAATACGAAAAAATAATTGACAAAGTAGGAAATATTTTTATTTGGCATAACTTTTTTGGAGATTCAGTTACATACAACATTTTGCTTGGCACTTATAGTCTTTGGAATGTTAATATTATTAATATAATATGAATTAAAGTAACAAATGTTTTTGTTGTAATATATATGTATTTAAGAGATCAAAATATCAGCACCAAATGAAATGGTTACATCAAAATTTCTAATTATAAAAAAATCTAATAAGGCAAGGTAATTATGAGACGTTTTTAAATTATTTAACATTATATTTTTCGAGATCGATATCGAACATAAGTGCACCTCTCTTGCCTTTTTTCTTCGGAGATGGCAATTTCATGACAATTTCGTCCCTGCAAATACAGTAAATGATACGAGTATCAGGGTAGACAAAGAAAATTTTTTTTGCTCACTTTAAGTAAATCACTGAGATGTTATTGTCATCATCGGATCCCTCAATTTTAGCTATATAATAGCTTTTACCCTTTTTGGTTTTATGAACTAAAAGGACGAAGTCGCCAACTCCATAATCCAGGTCATCCATTTGAATTTTCTCAGGTCCATTAGTTTCCGCAGATCCATTTTTAGATTGCGGACTAGCTGCTTCACGTTTTTCGATAACATCACTATCTTGGTCGGATTCATTATACTCTTGATCTAGGCTCTCTTTAATAAGTGTTCCCAGATCAACATTTTCTAGGTCACTTTCATCGTCATAGTGAATCTCGTCTTCTCCTATATCTGTGTCAGAGTCAGACATCCTCTTCGTAGTCTTTGGTTTCGGTTTTTTCTTTTTAGGTTCTGTTTCGTCTTCTTCAATATCTGTGTCAGCGTCAGACATCCTCTTCGTAGTCTTTGATTTCTGTTTTTCTTTTTGGGTTCTGTTTTCCTCTGTCCAGTTTTCTTCCCTCTTTTTATGGTGGTTTCTAAATTTTCAATACTTTTCAGATATTCTTCGCTGGTCAAAAGTTTTCCTTTGCCATCTATTTTTCGCCTCTTTCCAGTCATTGGTTTTGTATACCTAATTTTACTTAGTAACAAAGTCTCGAATGAGCAACATGCCTCAGGATTGGGAATGTTGTGAGAATCAGAATGAGGCGTTGTCGTAGGCTTCAGTCCCGGTTGGAGATTCTCGAATGAGCCAGTGTGAGAATCAGAAGGAGGCGTTGTCGTAGACTTCAGTCCCGGTTGGAGATTCTCGAATGAGCCAGATGCCTCAGAATTGGGAATGTTGTGAGAATCAAAATAATTCGTTGTCCTAAGCCTCAATTCCGGTTGAATATTTTGGTCAATTTCAGTTGAACTGGTTGTAGAATTAGTTTCTCGTTCAATATCCTGGTTGCGCGGTGCGCTTGATATTTCAGCTCCCAATACTGAAGGAGAATCACGGCCACCTCTGTTCTCAACTGGTGATTCTTCGAATATATTCAGTGGCTTTGGAACCGACCCAGTAGACGATTTAATTTTGTTAAATCTTTCTAATTTAACAGGATCTAGGCGGTCCTTTGGGTAAGCCTCTTTGTTTACGGGAAAAAGCCCAGTGACTTCGAAGGATTTTTGAATTAACTCCTTAGCGAGACCATCTCGCCACACTTGTCCTAAGAGATCAGAAAACTCTGATTTGTTGAGAGGTCTTTGATTGAGCCTTTGCCAGTTGATGAGACGCTCGTTCCATTTATATTTGATTGGACCAAAGCAACACCGATCCATTGGCTGTAATATGTCAGTTGTATGCGGTGGCAGCTTCAATATAGCCACATTTTCGCGAACCGCTAGTTTTATTGTCGCTGGATCCAAGTGTGTCACATGGCCATCGAAAATGACAAGCAACGGCTTCGCTGTCACAGTCTGACAAAATTTTTCAAACCATTCGTTGAAAATTGTGGTCATCATCCACCCACTTTCAGAGCAAGCATACGTCGTACCTGGGATGTCGTTTGTTCCTTTCCAGGAGCTCCAGAGATTTTGAGCATTGTAAATGATCAACGGTGGTAGTAAATCTCCAGCTGCAGAGATACATCCCAACACTGTTGTATTGTCTTTTCCGGAACCCTGAAATCAAATACCTACGAATTTATGATACTCTTATCTTCTAACATAGCGTCTATGTACTTAGGTAAGCCTATATTTCAAATCAAGATTCATACAAGTAGGTACCTACCTGTATCATTCGGTGAGCCTTTTGACCTTTGCCGGTAGCTCCTTTGACGCGTGTGGGATCTGATGAAAAGCTTGTTTCGTCCAAGTTGAAAACTTGTGAAGGCTTGTCATGTAGCTGCAAGGCAGTGAGTGTCGCTTCTAAAATTTCGTAGAAGTTATAAATGATAAAAGGGTCACTTGTGGCTTCACGACGAGATTTTTCACGTTGTTCCATTTTTTTAGACACCAAGCCATTTCTGTTAAAATACAGCTGTAACCAGTCTTTACCAGGATAGTCCCCTTTGAAGTTGTTTTTGATGCTGTTTTGCACCACGTAAATGTGAACCAGCTCTCTAATTTCTTTCCTTGTAAGTGCCCAGCCCCATTTTGCCATTGTTCTTATTTTATCCGCTAAATCCTCTTCTTCTTCTTTTGTTAAAACAGTTTTTCTTCCTTGCTTCGAATTGTTGAGGTTATGAATTTTTCGCCATATTAATGACTTGTCTATGTTATACTTCGATCCGGCTTCCCTAAAGGATAATTCACCACTTTGTACCTTTTCTAGGGCTTCGCTCAACATCAATTCGGTATACGACTTTGGCACTGGCACGTAGTTCCTCGGCATTTTGATTTGCTGTTAAGGGCAGCTGTCTCATTTTTACACTCTGTAGCGTCTTATATTTTCCCTCAGACCTGTCTTATATTTTCCCCCAAAAGTAACGCGTCCGCTCTGTGCGCTAGCGAATCGCAGACTAAAACGCCTACGCACGATAGTTTTGCCCCTCCCGCATACGCGGGGGGCAGGGAAGTACACGCGCGAGTTGTTTGGGAGCGACCACAACAAAAGTTCGCTGACCCCTACCAAAAGATTTCGCGCCTGAATTGTCAACAAAATACAAAATGTAATAAAAGTGTAACAAAACTATGAGCTACGGTCATAAAAATTATTGACGTTATAAAATAAACCCTTAGGATTGTTACTAACTGAAAATGGATTTAAAATCTAAGTTTTTTTTTAGCTTTATTTAAATGTCTTATTTTTACCCAAAATATCGGGTGTCTTATAATCACCCCACCTGACCCTACATAGGAACAGTAATAAAGTAGTTTTTAGCAAAATAACAGTAATGATCATTACATATCTGAGTGGTTCTGCTTAATTATATCTGTGCAATAATTTACTTAATTTATATTATATCTTCAACAGGTTATTGTTCAATCAATTGAGAAGGGTGATGATGATGCTGCTTTGAAAGTTCTTATTGAGTTAGCGGAGTCTGCACCTAAATACTTGAGACCACAGCTAGAGAATATTTTCCATGTGTGCATAAAGGTTTGTGTTATTTTCAGTCTGTATATGTATACAGGATGTATCAGGTTATGGGGCAACTGGTCAAAAGGGAGCTAGGCAATGGTGGTAGGAACCCATGAAAAAAATTTGAACGAAAAATATCGATTCGTTAAGGAATTAGAGACATGTAAAGTTTTCAATTTTGTCGTCGCTTGTTCGTGTAAATCTGATTTGAAATGTATAAAGTCAATGATACTTAATACGCAACATATTCATACTTTGTTAAATGTTCATTAGAAATTGAATAAATCAATGATTACTTTCACATAAACAAAACAGACTTCGCTTTAAAACAGCTGATCGGCCTTGGACTGTTGACCGCTCGCCGCTCGTAGGTACAAACCTACACTATAGTGTTTGCCAAATAGCATGGCAAAAGAGGTGATTTGGTGACCTTCACCACAATATCATCAAATCCAAGTAATTTATTGCTAATTCTATCGCTTGCCATACAAACCGTCTTATCGTTGTAATATCGTGGTGAAGGTGTCTAGACTGTACAGAGGTTACAAACATTTGTCTGCGTGTAATTTGTTTAGAATTTTAATTAAGAAATTATTAAACATCTACACGTGCAATAATAAAGCATACGTACACGTTACCTACCTTACCACTGCCCTAGCATGAAACTGATAGCTAACCTATCTTAAGGCTAACTTTTTGTTAAATAAGGTGAGGTAAAATAATATACTAAAATAATTTATTTATGACTTTAGAAAAATCTATAGTTCTGGACTGTCACTTCCACTACTGTTACTATCACTGCTGTCTGATACATTAATTACTTTCGGTATATACTGTCATCGAGGCCCATCATTTTTTTTTTGTCTATGTCAAACAAAATGGCGACTAGGCCACACGACGCCACTGATCTCGTACACCTGACGCTAAAATCAGTTAAGAAAACATTTTATGTTTGATACACATAACCTAAAATCTTGCATCTACTTGTGCGATCCTTTAGGTTTATTACACCTGACGGTAAAATGAGTTGAAAGAAATGTGTCATAACTTAAAACTTGGCATTTTTTGGGCGTTACATAACTCTTCGAAGCTAATTACGTATTTAATTATAGGATCTATATTATATTGAATTTATATAAATATTCTCGGTACTTTAATTTTAATGTTACTTAAAAACTTGTTATTCAGACATTTGAAAGTAATTTGGCATTGTTATCAATGATATTATTTATAAAATAATGAAATGTCACCAGTTACAGGTTAATCTGGTATGAAATACATGATTATAGGATATTAAAAACATATTTTCTATGGTAATTTTACTAGATTTCGTAAAATTTTGGGTTGTGCTGTTTGTAATGTTGCTTTTTGGTAGGCATCTACCAAGAGAATTTTGCGATACAACTTTTCGATAGATTTGTATGGTAAGCGATAGATTTTTTTGCATTTTAAGATATCGTGGTGGAGGTAGGTGAAGGTCGTCTTTTGCCACGTTATATGGCACTGAGTATATCATTGAAACGTTTGCACAATTCTAGGTATTATGAATGAATTTATACTGTCGAAGCTTTACATGCCTAAATGTATTCTGTCTGTACATGCCTACATAATACGTAACATTTAAGGCATAGACTCTTAGACACATTTTTTTGAAATCACTATAACTTTTATGTTATATTGTTTTTTGTGTAATGTACATTCTAATTACGATCTATGACCGTTAAACTACAACATACTCGAACAGTTGCCCCATAACCTGATACACCTGTATATGATAAATTAGAAATTAAAGTTAGCAACTCATATATTAACAATTCGCAATAAATACAATATATTCTCAAAATAATATACCTAATATTGAAGTAGCTGCTCTGTATGTAATGATGAAATGGTGATGATTCAATGAATGTTGCCAGAACTTCATATAGAGTACACATCAATTGTGTTAGGAGAAGACACTAACTGGACTTTAATGATATTTTAAATGATTTTTTTGAGCATTAGAATTGGTATGGAATCAAAATTGAATTTAAGAGTAAATTAATAACTTTAAATCATATAGATGGTGGCTGATAAGGATGCAGAGGATAATTGGCGACAACTCGCATTGGAGGCTATGGTGACACTGTGCGAAACAGCACCCGCTATGGTGCGAAAGCAAGTGCCTAATGGAGTGCGAACACTCACACCTCTTGTACTCGAGATGATGTGCGAGTTAGATGAAGAACCCGACTGGTCCCTCAAGGATGATGCTGCTGAAGATGACAATGAGCTGTATGTATGACTGTTTTTAATTTCAATATTTTGAATTTAATTAAATAACAACAAACAATTTTATTAAAAAAAATAATCTACAAGACAAGTTTAAACAGTGCTTTATAATATCTTTAATAATGTACTTAAGGATGAATGACAACATGAATTGTAAGAACCTGCGAATGGCTGCAACCCTCATGTTGCAACTACAGGTAATCTTACAACATTAAATATCGAGATAATTAGCACTGGATGTTTCTTTATACATTACAGTGTCAGTCCCTTGATAACAAATCTTTATCAAATCTTATTTCATGTTACTCTCCTATTTGGCAGTGGATTAAGAATGCATTAATTTACATAATCAAATGCATATCTATCACCTCTTTCATTTCACCTTTCGTTATTCTCTGCTATGTTAATTGATTACTGTCACTATAAACTGGCGTGTTATCTTATAATAAGCTTGTTTGAGTAAATTAGCAAAAGTTAAATATAATTATTATTACAGGAATTATGTAGCTGCTGAATCAGCTCTTGACCGTATGTGCTGCGGTCTGGGTGGCAAGATCATGCTGACTCTAATAGTAGGACAGGTGCCTGAAATGTTACATTCAGAAGACTGGAGGCGGCGCCACGCTGCTCTTATGGCGGTCTCGTCCGCAGGCGAGGGCTGCCATAAGCAGATGGAACAAATGCTTGATCAAGTAGTTACTGCTGTTCTCAACTATCTTAATGATCCTGTAAGTAAATATTTTTAACCAAGAAGTATTTGTGGAATATAAAAGTTCAATAAATCACACCAAACCAAAAATAAATGTGTAATCATTGAGATTGCTGTATGGTGGATTATGAATTGTACTAACTCTTGCGCCAAACTCATCAAATCAGTAAGACCTCAATAGTAAATTGTTGCCCACAAGAAGGGATATGAGAAAATTTACACAATGATTGTTTTCAACAAGTTTCTCCTTAAAGTGAATCGCTTCACAGAGAAACTTATTGAATAAAATCATCACATAAACTCTGCTTATTATGGTTAACACAATAGCTGGAATTAATTAATAAAACGAATTCTCTAGCCTATGCAGAGATTCAAAGCTTATCAACATCTTTTACGTTGGGAGAAATCCCACCACAGTGGTCTCCATAAATGACAATGAGGTTTGACCCTCAGGCAGTCCCGGGATATGATTTTAATTGTCTTGGGACCCACAACAAATTTAATTAGAAAAGATTAAAAAGATTCCGGTTCCGGCTTCTAAAAGTAAACACTTGTTGGTTGTTGCTCCCGAGAAAGTAAATTAAAATCATTGTTGTTATCGATGGCACCAAATCAAATTCACAGTCAACATTCGCAGTTGTGTTTAATGTACGAGAAACTATATAATTGCAATCGTGAAGTGTACAAATAAATCATATTCTTCATCAAAATCATCACAAAAGGAGGTTAGAACTTTAATTATTTGAAGAAAAAATAAAAGTCATCATTCATAGACATTTTCTTTGGTTCTGTTCGTCCATCTGGAGCAGCAAAGGGGTCAAAAGCCCATACAGCCATTTCTTCAATTTCATTCATAGACAATAGAACATAAACGTTAAAATAGTACTACCAACACAAACATAGAGTTGTTAGTCTCAAATAAGTGTAAACCAGTGTTACCAAAAACAAACCTGTGCGGCCAACAACAAAATATTATAACTAACTTGGAATTTAAAGTTCATAAAAATGGACAATATGGAAATCTTTTTCGAACGTATGAAGTTAGAAATGTCTAAACAAACGGAGGATATACTTTCAAGAATGGACGAAAAATTAATGCCATTTTCTCGTGAAGTAGAACAACTAAAATTAGAAAACCAAGAACTTAAGACAAAAATTACATCGTTGGAAAGAGCCAGAAGAAATAATAATATAATCCTATATGGATTAGAGGAATCTGAAAATACTACACTGGAACTTATGGAGAAAACCACACATAAAATAAGTACCGATTTGAAAATTACGCTCAATGTTAGAGATATCAATGAAATACGCCGAATCGGCAAAAAAACCGACAATAGCAACAAGGTCAGACCAATACTTATCTCATTCGTAAATGGTTAGAGAAAAGTGGAAATACTGAGGAATAAGAAAAAACTAAGGAGTGTTTACATATCTGAGGATTATCCTAAGGAAGTTCAAGAAAAAAGAAAAGAGTTAAGAGAAAAAATGTTAGAAGAAAGGAGAAAGGGAAACTATGCGGTATTAGATTATGACAAACTAGTTATCAAAGAGAATACGATAAGTAACGAAAAACGAAAACGGAACTTGTCAACATCACCTGGAAATTCACAACAACCACGGAAACAACACATTTCGTCCAAAGTGAACAGAACGAATGCTTTCGACCTAATGAGAGGTAGAAGCAGTTCTCTTTCCTCCCTAACTAAACCTAATGAACAGAGACAATGACATAAAAACATCAGCCACTGGAACAACAAAACACTGAAATTCAATCAAAACAAAACAATTATAGAAACATTCCCCAAGCCGACTGGTCCTCGAGGGGAATTAGACCACCACCCTCCACCAAAAATATACAAATATAACTACGACAATAGAAATAATATAAAAGTTAAAATAAAAAAAACGGCTATAAAAATTGGAACATACAACGTGAGATCCCTGTCGTCAACTGAAAGATACCTTCAACTTACCTACGCACTTGATAATATCGATTTTGATGTGCTCGGTCTATCTGAAGTGAAGAGAGATGGTTGCAATATTGAAGAATATGAAAAGTACATCCTCTGCTATGTTGGAAAAACTAAAGGTCTACATGGTGTAGGATTCCTTATTAAGAAAGAGCACAAACACAAAATACGTAGCTTCATGGGGATCTCTGAAAGGGTTGCCTTGCTACAATTAAAAATAGAACAACTTCGCATCTCTATAATTCAAGCGTATGCCCCAACGGAGGCATCAGAAAAAGACGAAATCCAGATATTCTACAACGACATTGAGAAAGCACATAATTTAGCGGATGAGAGATTAATAGTTATGGGCGATTTCAATGCGAAAGTTGGGCAGCCGAAGAAAGAAGATAACTTGTGCATGGGAAGCTACGGTTATGGAGAACGCAATAAAAGAGGACAGCAACTAATAGACTACGCCCTTGAACATAAACTATCGATCATGAATACTTTCTTTAAGAAAAAAGAAAAAAAGAGATGGACCTGGTTATCTCCCAATCAAAAAATTAAAAATGAAATTGATTTTATCATGACAAACAAACCTCGTATGATTACAAATATTGAAGTCCTAAACCAGGTAAATTTTTCTTCAGACCATAGATTATTACGAGCAACACTCACCTTAACCCAACAAAGGAAAAGCAGGAAGAATTTTAAAACAATAAGAAAATCTATTAAAACAGTTAATGAAATTGAAAAATATATCAATTGCCTGAAAGTTAATCTTGAAGACATAAATAGTAGTTTGCTCGAGGATGTTCAGACTTATTATGACATTCTAGAAGAAAAAATACTACGTAGTTTAGATAGTAATAGAGACACTCAAAAGAAACAACACATAATACTTAGCGAACAAACAAAAAAATTAATTAGCAAGCGCTCAGAATTAATATGGACCAAAAACAAAAATATACAACAAAAAAAACAACTCGCCCAGTTATTCAAAACTACTAATAGATTAATAAAACTTGATTATACTAAACACAGGGAAGAAATCATATCTAGAAACCTTAATACCTATAGAAGTGCTAAAAGGGCTTATAAAGAAATGACACTTCAGAAAAAGTGGATACAAAAACTAAAAAACAGCTCGAAAGAAACAAAGACTAGAAAGGATGTGATAGACCATGCAACCCATTTTTACAGAGAACTATACAGGAAGGAAGAAAATGATGAAATAGACAGTAGGCAAGATAAAAAGGGCAGTGTAGTTAAACTAATAGAAGAATATGAAATATATGCACACATTAAAGCCTTAAAAAATGAGAAAAGTCCAGGCCCAGATGGATTAACAAATGAATATCTGAAATTAGGAGCTCCTATCTTACTTAAACATCTAACAATACTGTTTAACAGAATACTTGACGCCGAAACAGTACCAAAACAATGGTGTACATCTGACATTATATTAATTTATAAAAAAGGGAATCCTTTGGATATTGAGAACTACAGACCCATCAGCCTTCTGGCAAGTGCATATAAGCTTTTTACATCTATTATCCTTAGAAGAATTTCGGAAAATATTGACGCCTCACAACCAGTAGAACAGGCAGGTTTCCGCTCCGGCTACAATACAATAGATCATATACAAACTGCAGAACAACTAATTGAAAAATTTAATGAATACAACAAACCATTATATATTGCATTCGTCGACTATAGCAAAGCATTCGATAGTATCAGCCATGCCTCTATCTGGAACGCTTTAAAAATATCAAATGTAGAAGATAAATACATAAATATTATAAAATACATATATTCCAACAGCACGAGTAGGGTCAAACTTGAGAGAAGAGGCGATGTGATCAAAATAGAGAGGGGTGTTAGGCAAGGTGACCCCTTGTCGCCAAAACTTTTTATTTCTGTGTTAGAAAATGTCTTCAGACAATTAAAATGGACTAAATTTGGTATTAATATCGATGGACGTCGACTGAATCATCTCAGGTTTGCCGACGATATAATCATATTTGCAGAAACAGCTAAACATCTACAAGATATGCTCAGTACATTAAACCAAGAAAGCGAAAATGTAGGCTTACAAATGAATAGAATCAAAACTAAAGTAATGACCAACAGCTTTAAAACACCCATTAACTTAAAAGGAAACACTATAGAATATGTAAAGAGCTATATCTATCTAGGAAAGCAAATATCATTTAGAAAAAATAACAACGAAGAAGAAACGGAAAGAAGAATAAACATCACATGGAAAAAGTTCTGGTCATACAAAGAAATTCTGAAAGGCAAGTATAATATGAAAATAAAGAGAACTGTAATGGATACATGTCTTCTGCCCTGTTTATTATATGGGTGCCAAACATGGACCTACACAAACAAAATAAAACAAAGAATAACAACAACACAGAGAGCAATGGAAAGAAGCATACTAAAAATTAACAAAAGACATAAAATTAAAAACGAAACAATTAGACACAAAACGAAAATATTAGATGCACTAACACATGCTTTGAAGCTCAAGTGGCAGTGGGCGGGTCATATCTCACGATATATAGACAGCAGATGGACATTACTAACTACAAGATGGAAGGGACCAATAGGAGGCAAAAGGAATGTGGGAAGACCTATTAAACGCTGGACTGATGACCTCATAAAGATTGCAGGAAAAGACTGGATGTATAAATCAAAAATTAGAAACTTGTGGCAAAAACTGGAGGAGGCCTTTACTCGAAACGAGATCCACAGCTCGAGAAATAGAAATAGTTAATCATACTACATTTATATTAACCATACTAACATTTTATATAAAATTACTAACATACTAATAAATACTAAAATACATATTAACATCATCAATGTTAAACTTAAAAAGAGTTATGGAATAAAGAGGCTTTATTATTATTATTATTAAAAAGGAGGAGTTGGAAAGAGAGATTCCACTTCCCTCCTAGGGGCCGTTCATAAAATACGTTCGCCTACAAGGGGAGGAGGGGGTTTGCTGAGTGTGACAAGATGTGACAAAGAGGGACGGGGACGGGGGGGTCTACGGCAACGTGATGTTCGCCGTTCATTAAAAGATTTTAAATTATTTTTTTAATAAATACTTTTTCTCAATTTTGATCATGATACAAAGTCATTCATTTCGTATTTAGTAAATACATAGACTTCTAAACGTATATAGTTTTATTACAATATATTGTAACTCGATATATTTACTTATGTTTATTTTTCGACATGAGCTCTGTGGCGCGGCTCTAGCGTTTTGACTCGGCTATAGCGCCGTTGCAATCCGTCACAATTGGTGTCTTTGTTTTTTCAATACTTAACCCTTCGTGAAACTTATTATATTCAGGGGGTCTTAGTTTTTGTGACGAAATATTTACATGGGGGTCACAGAAAGTGTGACACAGCGTGACAATAGGGGGGTGAAAAAAAGTTAATTATAGCGTGACGTATTTTATGAACGGCCCACTAGGTAAAGCGGGCGACAGGAAAACAAAATGACTAGTCAGCCCATAAGTAAAGGTGTATAGCTACGATAAGCGCAGCAGTACGGCACCACGGATACGGAAGCTCTTCGTTAAGCGCCTGGGGGCCTATATGTAAACGAATATCTGGTTGAGCGAGCTTCGCTCGGAATATTTTTGTTGTATTTTTGTCGAATTTATTTAGATATATATTAATAAAAAATCAAAATTAAATAATGAAAAAAAAAAATACAAAAAGAGAATAATAATAACACCGAGATTCGATCCGACGCCGTTTGAATGCCAAAACAATACTAAAAGGAAACTGCACTACTTCCCAACTGAGCTATCGTAACTCATGACGTTGACGGAAAAATTTGAATTCATATTCTTTTAAAATTTAATGTAATTATATTGTTTTGCTAAAAACACTGACAAAACAACATTTTCTATAAATAAAACCTAGCTAGATCGATTTTTTTGGCCCCGAAACCTCTAGTATGCCAAGTTTCATCAAAATCGTTCGATCCGAGATCCTGAAAATATATATATATATATATTATACAAGAATTGCTCGTTTAAAGATATAAGATAAGATTGATTGCTACAGTAGGTATGGCAAAAACGCATGAACGCACGGAAATTTTCTCGAGTTGCTACAAGGTCCGTATAGTATACTACCCCACAGGTAACTTGCAACCTGTTTAACGTAGGTTACGGTCGTTTCGCCAGAGATTGCACTCCCAGAGAATGTGATGTGCTGATTGTTCATACTCGTGGTCAGATGTGTAACATTGACATAGTGGTGAAGCTACGAGTTTAAAAGAAAATAATTTACTTTAAAGTTGCCATGGCCAGTTAAAAATCGGACCACAAAATTGTCAACCTCCAGCCACACCTTCTCCAGGCGCTCCCGGATGCATGGAAAAAATTGATAAAAATGACGGCCTATTGATGATGAATCCCATCTTAGCAACATCTACAGAAATATCATTGTGGATATGTTTGTTACATTCAGGTAGTAAAATTGGTTGTTTTCAATTTGTTTGTTACAGCATCCCAGAGTCCGTTACGCCGCGTGCAATGCTGTCGGACAGATGTCGACAGACTTTGCTCCAATGTTTGAAAAGAAATTCCATGATAAAGTAGTGCCTGGTCTTTTGATGGTGCTGGATGATAATGCTAATCCGCGTGTGCAGGTATATTGTAAAAGTATTATAATAAGCATTTGTATATATTGTATTTCTATATGCATCAAGAACTAAAGATCTCTTTAGGACTGCATTGCCATCGTTTATAAAATATACCAATTGGAAATAAACATATCACATCTGTACATTGATGTAACAAAAAACCCAAGATGCACAGTCCCCAACAAAACTAACACACTAGTGTCCTCAAGTATGCATAGGTAGTTACAAATATATTTATATTATAACTATAAAAATATTTTTATAAATTCAACTTTAAGCAGCACTATTTAAAGTTGAATTTATAAAAGCAGTGTACAAATGCAAAAAAAAAATTATGATTGAAGTTCGCCAATAGGGAATATGCACGAAACTCCAAAATGAACAAATATTTTTTATTTTGTAATCTTTATTGCTTAAAAAACGTACCTATACCATTATTTTTTAATTTTATCATTATTTAATAATTAAATTTAATTATCAAAAATTGCGTTTTTTGATATTCTCTCGCAAATTTCTAAAACGCAACGTTGTTCAAACGCGACGTCAGTCATAGTACAGTCAAGTCTTCTGATTAGGGCTGTCAATATTTTTAGAATATCGTTTTTCGATGAATGGGTATTTTTAAATACTAGTGGTCGTCGGGTGGTCGAAATTCGGCCATAATTCATTTTTCTGCTACACAATTTTCTTTAATTTTATTTATGTACTAGCAATCTGCCCTCGCTTCGCTTCTGTTTTAGTCGTTTTACCCGCGTAGTTCAATAATATAGCCTAGTTTACGCGCTGATATTATAGCTTTCCATTGGTGAAAGGATTTTTGAAATCGATCCAGCCGTTTTGATGATTACCAGGAACAAACAGACAGACAGACAAATTTTTTTTAATCTATATTACCTAATTTTACAGTCCTGTTTTCTGTTAAAGAAAATCATATAACAGATACAAATTTTAAATTCACTAAATAGGTACATAAGCTGTACAATTTAACCAGTGAAGCCGGTTAAAATCTTTAGTTAGCTAACCAATAAGCTTAGCTAATTATCTGGTTAAATTAGCTAAGTCTATTGGTTAGTTAGCTAATTAGCTTAGCAGGCTTGAACGGCTAAATTATACAGCCCTAATAAATACCAAAATGGCCAATTTAAGTTTCCATGCACATCATAACAAGCACAAATCTGGTTCATCCAAAATAGAGAGATATATTTTCCAACTAAATACATTGTTACTTACAGGCTCATGCTGCTGCTGCTCTAGTAAACTTCAGTGAAGATTGTCCAAAACCAATTCTAATTCAATACCTTGATCCATTGATGGGCAAACTTGAAATAATATTGACCACAAAGTTCAAAGAGGTAAGATCACATTTAAATAATAATCATTTATCCAATGTTCGTTAGTGATATACTTATATCAAAGAGTACATCACTTCCATAGCATTGGAAGATAAAATGTGGCAATTGCTCCGTTTCTTTCTTTTATAGAAAGTCAAGGATCTCAGTTCACATACACAATTTTTTATTTTGTATTGCAACAAACAAAACGACAAACATCCACTGTGGTTTAACACAGAAAGGGCCATCGGCGTAAGCGCTGTAAAGGCCGGCCGCCGTCGCAGCTAGTTCATACCTACAAGCCACAGCAAGATGGAGACTAGACGTCAGCTAAAATGAGGGTGACATGCTGGAGCGGCACTGTGTAACTCGAAAATATAGCGTGTAGGCCCATTCAAATACTGTAAAAATTGTAATTTGAGATGCATAACATCTGAGCTGCATAATGGCTTAACACTGCCCTTGACGAGGAGAGCAGCCAGAGCTTCATCATCTCGACTCATGTATGTCTCACTGCTGGGCTCGAGCCTTCTCCACAATAGGAGGCCAATTGAGCTTACTCTACCATGCGGGTCAGACAGATTGGTATAGGATTTTGTTTCAATTTTTCCTTCTACTGTGTAGATGTTATATGCGTATTATATACCTTAGTCGTTATTTGCGATATCCACGGACAAGATAAAGAGTGGTGAATTATATTCTTATTCCATACACCACAGAGAGAGCTTAGTCTGTCAAAAACAAGCAAAGACACGTGCACTCCGTATTGCATATTAGAATCCACCTAGAATCTTCAATCTGAGGGTGAATATAAATAAAAATGTTTGTTACAGCTGGTTGAACGTGGCACCAAGCTTGTACTGGAACAAATTGTGACAACTATAGCATCAGTTGCTGACACTGTGGAGCGAGACTTTCTGGTTTACTATGATCGCTTGATGCCTTGCCTCAAGTACATCATTGCAAATGCTACTACTGACGATTTTAAGATGTTGCGTGGTAAAACCATTGAGTGTGTCAGCCTTATAGGTCAGTCTCTATGCTATGTGTATTAAGTTAATATTTGTAATTTTTCCTAGCAAGACAAACAGTATTTAGAGATCTATGTAGTTAGTGTGTAGTGCTATATTAGTTTCTAAAAATAATTCGTATCAACAAAAGAACAATCGTAAACCTGAAGCAAATAGCATACCAAAGACGTAAAACCTATATTATTATCGCTTCTTTAATATAGGAGAACAAAAACTGCATCACTTAGTGAGCCTAAAGGTTGGAGAATCCTAAATCGTCCTTATCTCCTTCTGCCCATCATTTATGTTAAAGTTGATGCAGCTTTTCTTTATTCGCGTCGTAACTTGACTGAATTGTATTCCAAACAATATGAGATTTAAATACAATAATAGAAATGGGAGGTTAGTTAAGTCAAGCATAGTTCTGGTTCTAAAATAAAAACACCCACCAATCTTATATAGTAACACGCTATAAATACAATAACTAGGCATACTAATAGATACTTCAGTATATCTAGATTAAATATTGATTAGGGTGTTTCTGCTTTATTGTTCTCGGTAGAAATGAAACACTTTACACTCTGCATGATATATAAACTATATCTGTGTAATAAAGTTTTTGGGTATATTGTCAGGTTTGGCAGTTGGTGAAGAAAAATTCACTTCGGATGCTTCTGAGGTTATGGACTTGCTTCTAAAAACTCACACAGAGGGCGATCAACTTCCTGCTGATGACCCTCAAACTTCATACCTAATTTCTGCATGGTCTCGTATTTGTAGAATTATGGGTAAGCATTAAATATTTTCTTTGTAGTGAAAGTATGAATTGCAATTTCACAGGGTAATTTAACACACACAACTGAAGAAATTACTAATCTAAACAAACATTTCCACAACGAATTGCTCTGCCTAGGAATCGAATTTATCTACAACAGTCGGCATGGGATTTGGATTGCATTGATTTGCATTGGGATTGTTCAGAGGGTGCCACTACCAGTTGATTGTCCGTTAACTGATTAGTGTCGCTACGGGCACGCGATCCCGGACTGCTCCAGCTGCTCCTGTCATTTTCCTATCCTATATCTAATGGCAGTAGTGTCCCCTAACCCAGTCTCCACCATATACATCCGCCATATCCCCATCCCTTTCCTATCAACGAAAATTCCTGAGGAGGGTTGACGTCAGGCAGGCGGCCGGTTATAAAATATATAGCCGAAACTGTATACAACATGGACTTGAGTATATGTTGTGCCGACCCCACTTAGCGTGGGATGAGGGCAGGCAAATGATAATCGAGTCGGCATGGGATGAGAGGGCTATGTGTATTTATAATAAAAAAAAGTAACAGATTCTTAGCCTTTATTGTTTGTTTTCGCGAAAAAAACTATTAATTGAAGTATCTTATCTGCATTGGTTTATTTCACCCATAAGTTATCATAGTCGTCCAGTACTTAAAATTAAGGCAAAGTCGCGTAAAATTAAATTTCGTGGGAAATGTTCTGGGATACTAATAATGAAAGACAAGATAGCAAGAAAGGAGCTATGTCACTTTACCGCATCAAAGTCATCACATTTCATTTACTTTCTTCCCAGCGATTTACCCTAGTGTGGCCTGCACAAATGCTTAAAAGAATTGTAAACACATGTTAAATATTTGTTTGTAATGTCTTAACTTTATGAAAATATATAGTTATTATTTTTAGTCTGCCTCGCGTCATTTTGTATTACGTGCTAGCTTTGCTGGCCATCCCTGTTACATTAATAAAAAGATTACAATGTTTAAAATATAAGTATACTTACATAAAAATTATAATTCTTAGGCAAGAAGTTTGCTCAATATCTGCCCATGGTAATGGAGCCAGTCATGCGTACAGCAGCCATGAAACCTGAAGTAGCTCTACTAGACAACGATGATCTGGAGACAATTGAGGGTGATCTCGACTGGCATTTTGTCACACTCGGTGAACAACAGAACTTCGGCATTAAAACTGCTGGTACGTATTATACATATGTCGCCACTAGACGTGGGTGTTATTTCACGTCACTAAACTATATACGTGGCATGTAAGTGCATTACTAACTTCGTGTCAAATTACAAGTAGTGATTTTTGTAAATGGATCATTAATGTTTACTGCGATTGTTAGGTGTAAGTAGTACTCATGAAGAGACCTTAATTTATTGATTTAACTCTATAGATTATACTTTCGGGTGTTGACAGTAAGAGTAAAATTCACCACCCCCTTTCTTGCCTGTGGATATCATAAAAGACTACTATGGGATTATTGCAAATAACATCTATGCTAGAGAAGGAATACTTGAAATAAATCCCAGCCTTTGACCTGGTGGATTCATGTATTAAGCTAAATATCTGGTTGACCGAGCTTCGCTCGTCATATTTTTGTTGTATTTATCTATATAATGTATATATAGGAGAGGCGGGTTTTGCGAACGATATATGGACTCATCACCATATCTCTGGAACTATAAGGCGTACAGACTTGAAATTTGGCAGAAATATTCCTTTCGTCGAGTAGAGGTCAACTAAGAACGGATTTTACGAAATTCCACCTGCAAGGGGTGTTGCGGGGGCGTTAACAATAATACACATATAAAGGAACAGGGTGAGCTGAAGCTATTGAAGCTAGAAAAATGAAACTTAGACAGTAGTTTCATTTCGTGACGTAGGCACTCTATAACAAAGATTTTTTTGAAATTCTACCCCCAAGGGGGTGAAAGGCAACGGGGAAGTTTGTATGGAAAGAAAAAAAATCTTTAGCTACTGTCTTCAAATTAAGCACAAATACTCTTTAATAAAAATAAATAAACACGTGTTTAAGCGTTTGTCCATTTTCATCCTCTAAGGGTGTAAAATAGGTAGAAAGATGTCAGTTTACTGACTTATCACAGAGCCGAAACTACTGAAGCCAGAAACATGAAATTTTGACATTAGTTTCTTTGCGTGACGTAGAAACCTACTAAGAAAGGGTTTTTTGAAATTCAACCCCTAGGGGGTAGTAGTACCGCAGTAGCAAAGTTTGTATAAGGAGAAAAAAAAAACTACATCGATTTTCTTCAAATTCGCCAAAAATAGTCTAGTAAAAATGAATAAACACTTGTTTCAGCATTTTTTAATTTTCACTCTCTACTTTCGGGAACTACGCGAGTAAGGCGACTGAAACCGAAGCGAAGCCGGGTTGCTAGTTTAGATATATATTAATAAAAATTAAATCATGAAAAAATATAAAAAATTTACAAAAAGAGGAATAATAATAACACCGAGATTCGATCCGACGCTGAAATGCCAAAACAAAACAAAAAACTGGACGACTTCCCAACTGAGCTATCGTCACTCACGATGTCAACAGCGAAATTTGAATTCATATTCTATTAACATTTTATGTCATTGTATTGATTAGCTAAAAACACCGACAAAACAACATTTTCTATAAATAAAACCTAGCTAGATCGATTTTTTGGCCCCGAAACCTCTAGTATGCCAAATTTCATCAAAATCATTGGTGCCGTTGCCGAGATCCTGAATATATATATATATATATATATGTATATGTGTGTATATATATATACAAGAATTGCTCGTTTAAAGATATAAGATTATGCCAATTGTGTGCAATTAATTCTTTACTGGCATGCATCCATTGTCAATTTGTGTGACAGCATCCTATTGTCTCATATTATGAACCGAGGTTTCACCATAATGGTGTTCAAATGTAGTATTGTGTGCCATTACACATTCAAACTAGTGACTATAACATACAAGTATAAGACTTGTACGTTATATAAATAAATATATCAACTTATAATATAAAACAATCCACATTTGATTTGGTTATAAGTCACCTTTGCTTAATTGAGGACTTTTATCTGGCTCTGCCCTAATACTCTGGAGCGATTAAAGGACGGCGCGAACCTTATAATCAGGCGTATTATTTCTCTGCACTAACCAAGCGGACAACTAGAACTTTACCAGGGTTATGAGTCAACTTATTTGTGAACTTTTATCTGTGAACTTTTCTATTTCTTACACAATTACCATTAAAATGGAGTCATCTCAAACACAAGCATTGGCATAATACTAGACAAAAGTTACCAATCGCATTAATTCATACAATGTGTCAAATTAACTTCCATGGAAGAATAAGATCATAATCCCTATCCCTGCTAAGGCAGTTTGGTGATAGCTATAACTAGTATAAGTTTCCCAAGAGAGCAATGTTGCACACTGTTGTTGACATACATTAGTATGACTAACAATATAAGCATACTGTTGTTATTTTTTTCCCATAAAAATATTGATCATACAGAGGTTTTGGTCAAAACTGAGACTGAAGCCGAAATTCGGTTTCGCTGTCGGCCGTAAAAAGTAGTTTCGATCGGACATTATTGTAGTGTTAATCCTTTTTTTTAGGTCTCGAAGATAAAGCGTCAGCTTGTGACATGCTAGTATGTTACGCACGTGAACTTAAAGAGGAATTTGCGGAATATGCTGAGGACGTGGTGAAACTAATGGTGCCAATGTTGAAGTTTTACTTCCACGACAATGTTCGCACGGCTGCAGCTGAATCTTTGCCGTACCTACTTGAATGTGCACGTATTCGCGGTCCTCAATACATCCAAGGAATGTGGGCCTATATGCTGCCTGAATTGCTCAAAGCTATTGACTCTGAACCTGAGCAAGAAGTACAGGTCGAACTTCTTAACAGTCTCGCTAAGGTATGGAGGAATACTTATTCTTGTTGGAGAATATTATAGCCACTAATGCCAATAGAAAAAAAATCGAAAAAAACTTGCTTTAAAACAGTGAGATAGATTATGACCAAATGTATCCTAATGTGTGCATAAAATTATTTTCAAATATTAAAAGAAGAAGTAATGATAAGAACACAATCCAGAACCGCTTTTTTTGCACGTGGCTGTCGTAAAAGACGATTAACACGTTAGCTGCCATGTCGGGTTATATATATGTCTGATAAATAAATGTATCATTCAGGCCTTGTCTGACTATATGACTGACAAAACATACATAATTACATTTTTTAGTCGAGCCTGTCGGACGTACTTTTAACAATTTCATCTAAACAGTAGAACAAGCGCGGCTTCCAAGAGCGTTAAAATCACATGTGCAATTATTACATTCAGTCTAGCCGGGCCATATGTCCAACAAAGTATATACATTGTATGTATGTATTGTATGTAAAATTTAGTAAATATAAGCCATGTAAATGTGGGGAGGTGTTTTCAGGCTTTTATACACTATATTGAGTAAGAAACCGCAAAATATGGCAGTCTTAAGGAATATAATATGCATTGTGGCGAAGAGAGGGCATTTATATTGTAGAAGAATTTCGAGCCCCACAATGGAAATATCTATGAGCTGACATGATGAATATTGCTTATACTTTATTACATATTACAATATATTTTCAGTGCATTGAGTTACTTGGTGCTGGCTGTCTGACTGATGAAATGATGACTGAAGTATTAAGGCTATTGAACAAACTTCTTACGGAACATTTCGAACGTGCCACTGAACGTCACCAAAAACGTATTGACGAAGATTATGACGAGGTATACTTCATCTAATAGAAGATCTATGTATTAGAAACTAATGAAACTATCTACATTTGATTATTATATATTGACTATAAAAAATATCTCTACACATATCACTCTTATTTTGTGTTTTCCTATTCATCCAACATTTTTGACTCACAATTACAATATTTTAATTTTAAAATGCAGGTAGTCGAGGAACAACTCATAGATGAAGATAATGAAGATGTATATGGTTTATCCCGTGTTGCCGACGTGTTACATGCACTTATGTCCGCATACAGGGAGAGCTTTTTCCCTCACTTGGACAATTTGCTCCCCCATCTCATTCAGCTGTTGGCACCAGGACGTCCATATTCAGATCGTCAGTGGGCTATATGTATTTTCGATGATGTCATTGAATTTGGAGGTAGGTCCTAGTTCTTTATTCTATCTATCAACCTATATAATCGTCTGTTGGACTTAAGATAATGTCATCACATTGCTAAGGTATACATACCCGAAGGTGTAACCTAGTGGTTTGGTCAACGAAGTTGATGGGTTCTGGTGACATATTCAATACATAGTACAGAGAATTATCTCGAGTTGTTGTGCCCCTGCTTTTAAACAATGTTCCCTGGTGCCTGGAAACAATTGTATAAAAATCCAATAGGCAATTTATTTATTAGACACAAATCCCATTTTATTCCATCTATAATTTAATCAATATACAATCTAAATTGACAGGACAGGCGTGCGTCAAGTATCAGGATATTTTCGTTGAACCGATGCTGGGTGCGTTGCGGGATACGGAAGCGGAGGTGCGACAGGCAGCAGCATATGGTTGCGGAGTGCTCGCGCAATTCGGCGGGGTGCAATTCGCGGCCGTGTGCGCACGCGCCGTGCCGCTACTCGCTGCGCTCGTGGCCGAGTCCAGCTCACGCGCCATCGAGAACCTCAGCGCAACTGAAAACGCCATCTCCGCAGTCGCCAAGATCATTAAATACAACCACTCGCAAATCGATAGGGATCAAATTATCAATCACTGGTCAGTAGCAAACCCCTCTCTTTCAATATGTTTACCATTCTCCTTTAAAATGAATATCTTAATGCTTGATGACTCCCCATTAGTCATCAAAAACAAAAACTCGAAAATGGAAAAGTACTTTATTTTTTAAAGTAATAATTCAAAATTTTTTATATTGCAATGCCATTTTAATAATTCTTAAGCAAAGCTGATAAATTTAAACGAAGTTTTTTTTTTGGGTTTTCAATTATTGTAGATAAGGGATACGGAATGACGATATATTGTAGAAATTCTACCACGCAAACTGGTATTAATTTACATTAACTGTAACTTGATGGTGTTGTTGGACAGGCTCACATGGTTGCCTGTAACTGAAGACACAGAGGAGGCGACGCACGTGTACGCGCTGCTGTGCGAGCTCGCAGCGAGCGGGCACGCGGCTCTCGCAACACCTGACGCGCCGCAGCGAGTACTCGCCGTGCTAGCCGAGGCCTTCCTGCGAGACGCAGTGCCTACCGACAACGCTGTTTATGCCCAGATGGTAGCCCTTGTCAGACAAATACAGGTCAGGATCAACACATCAACTTGTTTTCCATCTTACTATTATAGGAAAGAGACCTCATTATGAAGTACAGATATAATGTCTTAATCACTATGTTTATAACATAGATTACTTGCATCTAAAATAGCAATTGTACAACTAAGAAAAATACTAAATATTTAGTATTTTTTATGCAAAATATTTTTTAGTGTTCCACCATTACCTCAAGTCTGAGTGAAATTTATGTCCTTTAAAATTGTATATTTGTAAAGTTCCTCGCAACACATGTATTTATATCCTCATGTGGAGTGGTGTCTTGTTAAAACAAATTCAAGACGAGAATTTGGTATTTAGAATACTGTTTGTGCAGTCATTGTCTGCATTTCTGAAATGTGATTATTATAATAAAGTGTAATGAGAAACCCCTATTTTGTTGTTCCAGGGCAATGCTGAATTATTCAACTCTATTCTCGTGCAGCTAAGCAATGATCACAAGGAAGCGTTGCAGTTGGCACTGTCTACATAGAACCCATATGTTCCCGCTCCACATATTTATTACCTGCCCCACGTCACACCGCGCTAATTCGTTGTCAGCCATGCACTCATCACACCCCTTCGCTCTTTTATAATTTTGACATTCACTCCGCCTCAACTATGGCTATAAAATGTATATATAATAATAAATTATGTTGTTACTCGGCAAGGGCATAATAAATTACTGATTCATATAAATTATACTGTAGAATCTAAATGGGTTCTTTTCTTTTGAGGATTCCTCGATCTCATGCAAAATACCAGTTAATTAAATTGCTGTGATATATTTTTACATAAATTTTCTAGTAGAATGCAATTTACTAGAAAATTGTGTCAACCATTAAAAGTGTTTAGTACCTCTTTGAATATATTCATAGATTTTGTACTTTAGTTTTTCTTAACGGTTTTTTGTTAGTTAGGGACTATAATGGGGATGGTCCATATGATTTATTAGAAGTACGATTATATTTTATTAACGAGTGTAAGGGCATACACACTATTGTATTGCTTTCCACGTTATAATGTAAAATGTACTGTCCGTAAAATATTGAAATATAACATGCTTTATTTAAACACTGTTTTGGAATCGCTGGTATATTATCTCGCATTTCATCGGTATTGTATTTTTATTGTTTTAAAAATGTGTTTTTAAAAGTATTGGGCCGTCTACATTTACTTTATAGCCTACCATATTTTGGCTACGATGGGAATTTGTCGGCTGTCTCTCGCAATGAACAAGGCGTCATGTCTGTTTATAAGAAATAATTTTATTGATTAGAAATATATAACATTATATATACATTTCTTTGTTTATAACTAAAATAAAAGTTATTTGGACTAAATAATTATTATTATTCATTTATTTATTCGATCATCCATGATCAATGAGAAATAAAATTACTTATTAACATATTTGAAATAAAAACAAATTATAAAAAAATATTTTATAATAATGTTTTTACATTAGTCCGTACGTGAACCACTCTACAGTGGTTCAAGTACTAATTGTGAAAATGTTCTGCGAATGCGCTCAGTATGCTGTTGAGACTGACCTGTTCCTTGCGCACCAGGGACGTACACTACTTGCACATGGTTGTGTAGAAACAATCCAGGCCCGCTTCGGTGAACCTATCCCGGCGCACTACAAAACTGGGAAGCAGTCCCAACAACACTCCTAACCGTGTTGTTGTACTGTATCCGCAGTGCACTGTAGGAACTGTTCTCGCGTATGACTCCCAGAAATTGCATGTATAGAACGTTCGTCTCAACCAACGGTTCCAAATTAAACTCAGAGTCACGACAGTAAATTAAAGCTCCTATTTAAATCACAGTACCGTTTATACCTATAAACGGTGTTGTGACTTAAATAGGCGCTTTAATTTGTGTGTTACCTAAACAACTAGGTAGTTGTTTAGGTAAGACAGTGGAACTGCAATCACATAGAAAATAATTTTTCTAAGAGAAAGAACTGAAAATCATCGGCAGAAAACTTTAAACAAAGCCCTATCCCAATCGTGACCATCGTGGAATATTATGAATATGAAAGACCGATGTCCTCCCCGAGGAGGGGACGTCGGTCGATGGGAGGGTACCCCAAGTAGGGGGTATTCCGTCGGGCCGACCACTGATGTCAAGCAACCCTGCTCCAGTGGTCGGCCCAACGACGAAGGCGACGTGGTTTTCGGGTGGGTTGCGTGCTTAAGCCCCTCTGTCGCCCCGGACGGAGTGGTGCGGAGGCGCGCCGACCGCAGCCCACCCACAAAAAAAAGCTGTTTAAATATGAAATGCCGTTTTAACGTGCTAGCCACTTTGAAATGAATTAAACCCGCATGGTGGTGTTATAATTTTCGTTTGGAAACAAACGGAAACTATAACATTCCAAATTTAAAAAATGTATGACTTGATCGTTCGACGTTCAATTGTTTTTACCACGGCGTATAGATACACAAGAGGTCGAACGTAATGTTAATCGAATGGTCTCAATTTCAGGGACAACTTTTTGCCGATAGAGCGCGCCACTTTTCAATATACAGGGTGAACTTTATGTATGGGAACACCTGAAAATCTCGAGAACTATTGGATATATCGGGAAATGACCCGGACAAAAGTTTCATAAGAAGGAACGGGGAACTCGAATCAAAGCTCAAATTTGACCTTGGGCATGACCTTCACCCAATTCGAAGGTCAACTTTGTTTTTTTAAATGGGAACCCCTATTTATGACCTCGGATTCGGAAATAACGGGAAATTTTACGTCCAAAACCATATTCATACTTCATTTTTGAAGGTGGTAGGAAGGTCGCTGGAAACGAAATTATAAAAAAGGACCTCATATCAACTGATTTTCACACTAGAACTCCAGGATATCTCGGTAAATACCGATTTTTCAAAAAAATGTTTGAGGCAAAAGTTTCATGGGAAGGAACAGAGAACTCGATTTCAAATTCAAAGTTGACTTTGAGCATGACCTTGACCAAAATTTGGAGGTCAACTTCGTTTTTTTAATGTGAACCCCTATTTTTTACTTCATATTTGGAAAGAACGGAAAATTCTTATTATTATATTGAAGCAGTTCCCTTGAACATCCGATATGCGGCATCCGATTTTCCTTCTCCACTGCGTAAATGGGACGGCGAAACTACTTAATTCCTAGATTTTCCAATCGATTCATATTTTACCGTAGCAGACTTGTAGTTGTAGTATTGGTTGTAAGTTGGATAATATTGATTAATCTATTGTGTGAATGATTTTTAGCTCTTTTGCTTATTCTTATTCATACATTTTGATCGAATTCATATTCGTCTCTTCACTATTACCATGGTTGAACGCCTTTCTGAGCGTGAAAGGATATCTTTATTAATGATGCGGGGTTGGGGCGATGATCGCATACGGTCTTACAATGAAGTTGTACGATTATTCAATAACGAACGTTTCAAAAAATCGCTATTTACCGAGATATTCAGGTGTTCCAGTGTGAAAATCAGTTGATGTGAGGTCTTTTTGTAAGCGACCTTCCTACGACCTTAAAATAAAAGTATGAATATGGTTTTGAACGTAGAATTTCTCGCTCTTTCCGAATCCGAGGTCAAAAATAGGGGTTCCCATTTAAAAAAACAAAGTTGACCTTCGAATTTCGGTGAAGGTCATGCCCAAGGTCAAATTTCAGCTTTGATTCGAGTTCCCCGTTCCTTCTCATGAAACTTTTGTCCCGGTCATTTCCCGATATATCCAATAGTTCTCGAGATTTTCCGGTGTTCCCATACATAAAGTTCACCTGTATACTCGTAGGAATAGTAGGGCGCAGCGTTCGGAACCGTACGATAATTATCGTACACATACGATAATTTTGTGCCTACGTACGATGTACGATAGCATATTATTATCGTACGCAGATTGTACGATAATTTCTATCATGATGCAAAATTTGAGAATTTATATTATTTCACTCATGCGCTGATAGTCTAAATCGCAGTAACATGATTTTATTTTGTCCAATAAAATCTTAGGAAAATACCGGGAAATACAAGTTCTCTATTCCTATTGGTTCTTACGATCCGCTCTGCTAAGTTTCACCACTGCCGATACTGTAACTTTATCCAGCGCCTGCTGTACACGCTTTCTTATTGGTTAGTATAGCATCTACCAATACTACCACGTGTAAAACATTTGGGTTTCAGTGTTCTGTTGATTTGACAGCGGTGGTTTAAAAAAGATAAACTATAGAGTACTTGCATGCATATCAATATTACAATTCTGTGCCTCCTGTGACAAGTGATATAACTGAAAAATCACAATTTTACAGGAGAGCAAAATAAAGGTTTAAAAAATTCTAGTTCGTGTATTTAGTGGGTTAGATTACACTTGGGTACCTTCTATGGTAGATAAAAGCATTTACTTTCATTGTGTATTTTAAGTACTGTGGTAAATATCATAATTTTTAAGAAATTCGTGAAAAACCTAGCAGTTGTACCTTTTTTATTTATAAAATGTGTTAAAATTACGTGACAAATGATACAAGTAGAGTTAAATCAAGTTCCACCGTTATGTTGTCATTTGTGTAAACTGATATAGATATAGTAAAAAAATCGAATAACTTCTAAGAAAATGCTCAAAACACATTCTTGCTGAAACAAATCATACAAATCCTACTCCAAGGATTCGATTTTTATACTCATAAATCTCAAATTTTTATATTTTTGCAGAATTGTATCAGTTTGCTAAAATTCTAGTTTTTATAAATATGTGTTAAATGATACAAGTCTAGTTATACCTCTCATTAAAATACTTATTTATGGTGTAAATGAATACAATTTTTAGAAAAATATTAACGTTTATTAAGGTTTTCTTTATTAAAGTTTATTTATTTTTTATTCAGTTGGAATTATTAAGAAATGGCGTATATCAATCTTACGCAGCTATCACAACAATAAATTTAAATCTACTTACTTAGTACAAAACACAGCCATGGTATGGAATCTTTTGCCGACCTGACGCTGCCGACTATCGCCAGGGCGATGGTCGGCAGCGTCAGGAACTGGAACGCGGTCGCAGCCTTCTGCGAGGCAGTAGTCTCGCGGAAGGAGGCGGCGGATCGCCTGCGCGAAGAGCGCAGCCTCGATGAGGTGATTCGCCGCCGGCGACTGGGGTGGCGTAAGCGCGAGTACTTGCGCCTCATGCCGCTCTAGCGGAGGTTGCGGGTGACGTGACCAGGGATTAGTCCGTCACCCGCCGAGAGGCCGACCGCGTGAGGAAAGACCGACGTCCTCCCCGAGAGGGGGACGTCGGTCTTTCCGGGAGAGCCTTTCATGGGAGGGTATCCTAAATAGGGGGTATACCGTCGGGCCGACCACTGATGACAAGTAACCCTGCTCCGGTGGTCGGCCCAACGACGATGGCGACGTGCACGTGAGTGGGTTGCGGGTGTACGTGCTTACGCCCCTCTGTCGCCCCGGACGGAGTGGTGCGAGGAGCGCGTCGACCGCAACCCACCCCGAAAAAAAAAAAAAAATGTAATCTTTAATAAAATCTAGAAAAATAAAACACAAAATTGCATTACATACTTTAAAATTTACACGGCACAGTTAATGTACTATAACGTACTGAAATAGAAATAAAACCTATAATAGGCATTGCGAGTAAGATGACTTAGAAGTTACTCATGTTCAGAATCATTATCCGGAGCAGTGTCTTTGATATCATTCTTGCAGCTCAGACTTCTGTAAAACTCGTGAGCGCTCTCATGAAGAAAACACAGCAAATCTAACAAATTCTTCTTTTTTTTCGGTTAAATTGTAATCTTAAGAGTGATTGGCTTTCGGTACCGTAATTATTGTAATCATGTCGTAGGCTTTAAACCATTTAGAACAATCCATGTCCATATACTCAACATCCTTGATCTTTTGTAAGAAAAACGGGGTATATTGTTGTCTTTAGTATACAAAAATAGATCGAATGTCGCACCACAGAAATTTTTCATTGTCTGTATTGGTTTTTTTTGAAAGTATAACATTGTTTTGAAAAAATATTGAAATCATAAAACATATCACGAGTCATCTTGATAACAGTTGTAATTTAGCTGTTTTGTTTGAAGCTGTACGCACAAGCTAGTACCAATCTCTTCGCAAGTGAATATTCATATTTGCGTGCTTCTTCTTACGTTCAATCAACGTATGGTCGGTGTCAGCCTTCATGTGAGTATAACCGAGTACGAGAAATTTATGTTCAATAGATTGTAGTTGAGGAGATAGTTTAACAACCAGCATCAACATTGTTGTAACAATCAAATTCTTATTTTGACCCGGGCAACTATCAGAGTATATGATCAGCTTCTTGACGTTTGGGTTTAAATCCGGCAGTTTACTTATGATGAAATTGCATAGACATGAAGGTATGTTGTTTGCTCCCCTATTCCCTTCACACTCCGGCCACATATAACAGAAAGCTTTGTTTGTTTTTAAATCATGTATGGTCAAATTGAATGTCCAAAGCCGTCTCTTATAAAATGCTACATTTGTTTGCAAGTGTGGGGTGGGCAAACATTGTTGCAAATAAACCTTATGACCATTACATCTTCACATGACTGAGCCAGTTGCTCATCTTTTTTCTTTTCTTCGTAAGCAACTTTAAATGCATCTTGATGCTCTTTAAGTATCTTTTTCAAGTCTGTTGTCTGTGTTGTCCTCGGATGCGTACTTAAGTTTCATATTTATGAAGTCACATTTAGAATTTCTGAAAATGGTTTAGCTGATTGGAGTTTCAGTCTTCACTTTGTACGAATTATAAAGAACTTGTAAATAGAGATCAGAATTCAAGAATTTCTTAGTCGTTATATTGCGGCCATAGTGGTTTTCTGTGCAAGGGAAACTGGCAATATGAGCTTTAATTTCTTCTAGTTTGAAATCAGGAATCGACTTACCGACTCTACTTTTACGTGGTGGTAGTTGACCGCTATTGTCCCTTAGTTTTTCGCAAACGGTTTGTGAAAATTTGTGACTTTCGTCGAATGTCTTTAAAAACATCGTTTGCAAATTAAATGTTTTGTTGGCTCAGAACTTTGAACGAAATATCTAAAGCTGACGTTGCGTTTTTGCTTTGGTGAAGACTGACGTTTTTTTCGGCAAACTTCAATGCATTGCGCCACATAATCGGACCTACTGTCATAACTTGCTAGGCCTCAATATGTATCGAAAAGATTTTTCCTGACATGCAATGGCAGCTTCTCTTTGCACTTCTGATGACAGTCTCTAGATCACGTAATTCACGACTTTTCTTTGTTTTTCCTGACTTCGTGGTGTATTCTAAACCAGTGTTACGAAAGAGCTTTCTCTTTATTCTATCCTTCCCGTTTTCTTTCACATTTTTTCTTGTTTTTTCTTTTTCCGCCACTATTCATACCGCTATTTTCCCAGAAAGTGCAACCAGAAGGAGCATTCTAAGACGTCATAGCCTCGTGTATCCCCGCCACTCTCCTCATGTTTGCTCTTGTATCACTTAGCACGTATTGTTATTCATAAAAAAGCAAATTGGTTGGTTTGTATTTTAGATACAATTCAATTTATATTAGTTTACACGTAAAAAATATTTTGTGTTGAATGGTGTAAGGCGAGACGTATCACTTATCACTAATTAGGCGTAACTTTAAATTAAAATTATTAGGTACATATTGAGTTGTACCCTAATTAGTATTAAGCAAGATCGGTACAAAGTGATATAACTCTAAATATATTAATATTCACGATAAAAACACTGAAAAATAAAATGTAAATTTTAATATAATCCTTCTTATACCACGAGGCACGAAAAAATTGTTTAGATCAATTACTTAAAGGGGTTACAACTTGACATGTATCTAAATTCACAATTATAGTTGCCAAAATCCTGTCAGTTATATCACTTTGCACTAAATTATCTCCGAAACTATAGCAGATAGAAGCACGCGAGATAGACCAAAAAAACCGTATTTTTTTTCTGATCGTTTCTATTAAAAAATCACAGAAAGGGTACAACTCAAGTTGAATCACCTTTCACAGGAGACACAGAATTTATATGATTTATTTATCTATAATAGACATTATCCTAAAAAATACGATAATTTTACGCCCCTGGTACGATAGTCAGTCCACTTCAAGTTGCTAACGCTGGTAGGGCGATCTTTCTGAAAAAGATCGATTCGAATTGTTGTCCAAAGAATCGAATCGTAATAAAATTGAGGTCTGAACTCTGAAGGATTGATGCCCGATTAATCGATCTATTTTGGATGTGCTTGTGATGACTTTTTTTTAGGAAGTCAGGAGAGTATTTTTATTATTTAAAACAATTTTTATAAAAAGAAAATAAACTCCATTAAGCCTTTATAAACGTGTCATTCCGGGGTACATCAATTATGGTCCATTCTACAAATGTGTAAATTAATAAACTAATAGCATACTTCTGCCGCCCTTGTATTTGATAGTAATGTGGATGTGTCTCTCCCAGACACAAATTGACATTTATTTTTCCACAACTAAGGAATTGTTTCATCACTAATGTCATAATTTATAAACTTATCACAAAATAAAAGGCCCGTTTTGACAGTTCACGAGTCTATTTTTTACCGATCGAAATGTTCTAAAAGTAATTACATTTTTCATTGATGGGCACCGCCCACTTGGCTAGGTGATGTGCATAACGATTTTTTCCTATTGTCCACAGACTATTAATAATCGGTTAATCAATACCTTTTTGTTTCCACCAAAATTCTCGTAAGATACCCTTAACAGTGGCTATTGTACTGTACACTGTTGAACTGCTGACACTTTGACTTACTGACCTTTACTGACATGAAAAAACTGATAACGTGAAAAGAAAATTATAACTCGACACTGGTAAAAAAGGCTCGTATTGGTGTAGCTGATTGCCAAGAAAAAAAAAGGAGAAGAAGAAATGTCAAAACGGGCCTTTTATTATGTGATAACTATAGATATATGTATCTATACTTCGTGGGTACGTACCACGGAGCATATACAAAGAGGAGACGGCATAAACAACTGTGCACCGTGACTCAACTAGGTCCTGACGTCATCACGTCAACATCAGATAGTGGGCGTGGCTTATTAGTCTGCTGTCGACTCTGCCCATGTTCGTACTGTGGAGACAGTTATATTTTTGGTGTATTTTTGCTTTATTACGCAGCAAATCAATAATTGTTTTGTTTTATCATGTAAATAGTACTCCAATAAACGTTCAGATGCTATAAAAGGAATCACGTTTCATTTGTAAGTATTTTTATTCATAGTTTATTAAAATATTTTCTAGAAAAATCCTTTGACGATTCCATGTTCAAATATAATTCTACTCGACGTTAGATGGCACTACTTTTCGTAATGGGACTTAGAACTATAAAAGTAGATAAAGCTCAGACTATTAAGATTATCGTAATAACTAATGAATATAAGTATTTAAATTAATATCTAAATAGTTTTACCTGGACAAAAATGATTTTTACATGTAGTTTCACAAATATTTTGTAAATAATGCGCCGTCTGTCGCCAACTATGAAAAGCCATAAAAGTGCCAAAATGCCAGGGTCGTAGTTAGAACACAATTATTATATTCGGATTTTTCATCAAATGATAATCTTAAGAAGCAATGGACTTAAAAATCAAAAGATAAGTAAACTGGAAACCTACGAAATTTACAAAGATTTGTTCTGCCTATTTTAACGACGAAGATTTCATAATAACTAGCAAAGGCTTAGGGAAACTAAAGGATGTTGGTGCGTTTCTTTTGCAACGATTGAATATCGGCAAAGTGATCATACTTAGATTGATGCCCGTATATTTGCCATTTTCTATGAATTTTTAATTCCAATCTAAAAATATTAATGTTTTGTGGTGACGGATTAAGAATACAATTCACCACTCCCTATCTTGCCCGTGGATGTCGTAAAAGACGACTAACAATAAGAGATATAATATGTACATCAGATCTGTGCAAGAGAAGGAAAACTCGAAATAAAACCCTATGCCAACATGTGTTACCGGTACGGTATAGTTGATTAAATTTCCTCCCATTGTGGAGGAGGCCCGAGCCCAACAGTGTGATGATGATGATGATGATGATGATGAATATTAATGAGTTTCCAATCTAATAATGTATATAATTCAAGAAATATATGATGCAAAAGAGTATTTAATTTTTCTATTCGTACCAATGTCTCCCTTTCTCCTTAATTTATTAATGATGCAATTTCCCTCGATGAACTGGTGGTGGCATCGAAGACCGTTTTTGTATGAGAAAAGACAAAAAGGAAGGCAATAAAACTAAGTAACTTTTACTAACTAGTAATATTATACACTGATATTCTAACTAGGGTTTACATTCGATAATCCGTTAGAAACCCAAACAAATAATTGTATTATTTGGTCGTATGATTATATTGTATGATATAATAAGATTGTTTGCATATATCTTAAAAATAAAAAAATAACTCTCCCTGATATAGGTAAATTCTAAGTACGTCCTTGTTGCGCCACACACACTTACCGACATCTAATGCAAGATAGCTAAACTACTTAAAAATACGAAACTAGTAGTTATGTTAATAACCAGTAGATGGACATAAAGGAGGGCGTGAGACAGCATAAAGAGGGAGTGAGACAGGTTATAACCCCTCACCCCCTGTAACTGCCACACATTGTTTCATATAAAATATTAATTACAACAGCTCCTCTTTGTACTTACTCCGTGATCCGTACTAAACTCTAGCGCAGCCAGTGGCAGAAAAGAGAACTAAGATCTGGGTTTAATATTGTGACCATGAATACTATAGATAAGTCTATACCGTTCGACCTCATGTGTATCTATACTCCGTGGTTTTTACATTCAGCTTTTGAAGTGAACATGGATAATGAACATGGTGAAAATCAGAGTAATTTTAGAATACGAGTTCCAACGTGGGACTAACGCAGCAGAAACGGTTTGTAATGTCAATGCTGTGTTTGGAGAGGATACGGCTAACGAACGTACCGCGCGTTTTGGTTTAACCGCCTTGGGACTTGAAGAATGAATTAGCGGCATGGTTTGCGTTAGCATATCCACAATATTGACCCATTTGCACCAAATCAGTAAAATAAAAAACTTAAAAAATGGGTGCCTCATGATTTGACTGATCTGCAGAGAACAGCGCGCGTTGAAGCTTGCCTTATATTAGGGATTTTGGATCGAACTATGACGTGTGATGAAAAGTAGATTCTTTATGATAATCGCAAGCGAACAACGCAATGGCTGACCCCAGGTCAAACGTCACATCAATGCCCTAAAGCGAAGCTTACCCATAGAAAGGTGATGGTAACTGTTTGGTGGTCACTTCTGCTGTAATTCACTATAGCTTCCTCAGATCTGGTCAAGTAATAAAGGCAGATATCTACTGTGCAGAACTCCGAACAATGCTGCTGTAATTCACTATAGCTACCTCAGATCTGGTCAAGTAATAAAGGCAGATAGATATCTACTGTGCAGAACTCCGAACAATGATGGTGAAACTCGCATAAAAACAGCCCCGACTTGTCAATCGATCTTCACCATTATTGCTCCATGATAACGCAAGACCTCATACTGCTCGAGAAACTGTTTTAATACTACAAGACTTGCAGTTAAAAACCATACGTCATCCTCCTTACTCGCCCCAACCGACTACCGTTTATTCGCGTTTTGGACAATTTTTTGGACGGAAAAAATATTCTTCCGAGGTAGCAGTACAAAATACCTTCACACAGTTTGTGGAGTCCAGGACCCCAGGTTTCTATCGCAAAAGGTTTAAATGATCTTCCAATTAGATGTATAGATAACGAGGTTAAATACTTTGATTAAAGAAATCTGTTTTATGAACAAAAAAAATATACACTCGCTTGCAAGTAAATCGACTGAAGCGTCAAGTGCGCATAAAAAGTGATTTATCTTAACAATGACTCATTTTACCTCTTTATAATGTTTTACATATTTAAAGCCTAGGAATTGGGCTTTAAAATGGTGTAAGTTGCATGAAAATCGATTCAGTAGTAAAAAAGGTGTATGTCAATGATATTGTAAAAAATATTGAAAATTCATACAATTTCACAGTATGAGGTTATTGTGTATAAATGAAACAAAATGTGTGTAAGAAAAAGAATTTATTCATGTCAATACTTGGTATTCCCTCCTCTAGCCCTGATCACTGCCCTCATGCGATTCTTCATAGACCTAATCAACTTTTTTATTGATGATTGTGGTATTCGACCCCACTCTTCTACCAACGCACTCTTGAGCTCATTTATGTTTGTAGGAGCTGGATTCCTCGCTCTAACTTTCCTTTTGAGCTTGTCCCATGTGTGCTCAATGGGATTCAAATCGGGGCTGAGCGCTGGCCAATCCATAATGTCAATACCAACTTTGTTCAGGAACTCACGTGTCGCCCGAGCAGTATGACATCGGGCATTGTCATGCATCAAGATGAAATTATCCCCAATAACGCCTTGATAACAAACAACAACTTGATCAAACAAATTGATCCCGTAGAATGCTCTATGCTCCAATCCAAGTGTTCTCGAGCAAAGTGAAGGCGTGCTTGTCGGTGAGCTGTGGTCAACTTCGGGCCTGTAGCGGGTCGTTTTTCGTTCGGGGAGTAAGGTTGGCTTCCTTTAACCTTCTTCTAACTGTCCATTGACTGACAGTCACCCCGCGAACTTGACGTAGCTCCTGCTGCACATCTACACCGGTAAGGTGTCGATTACGGAGAGAGGTCGAGACCAAAAAGAGGTCGTCACGCTCCGAGGTGCACCGGCGTCGGCTGGTATTAGGCCTCCGAGTGAAGGTACCAGTCTCTTGAAACCTTCTGTACACTCTCGAGACACCAGACTGACTCATATTCAACCGACGAGCGACTTCTCGCTGGTTCAACCCTTCTTGCACCAGGGCAACAGCTTGAGCGGCTTCTTCAGGTGTACTGTCCATAATTTTCTTCAAACAACGGCTTCAATTTAGAGAGATGTGTTCAAGTCAACGTCTGATGAGCGACTGATAATATTTTTTTTTTTTTTTTTTTTTGTGTGTACAGCTGTTGGCCGCAGATGGCCTTGACAGCTTGACGCGGACTATGGGTGAGCGCTGAGGGCTCTCAACCCGGAGAAAAGTATGCTAAGCGACATCGCCCAAGGGCTCCCCCTGTGGGGAACGGACCTCGGCTTGGGGCGTCGCTGGAGGCAAAGTGGGCGTGCCCACGTTTTTAGTAGTGACTTTTGCGCGGCGCGGTTTCGCACCTCGACGGCGAGGGCGGAACCGCGGATATTTATTTGTTAAGGCCTCGCGGGCCGTGTAGGCTCTTTGTTGAGCGAGTGTGATATTGTCGTCCTCTTCGTCGAGGACGTGACGAGGACGTCGGATGGAGGAGATTTTGGAGGGTCTATAGGAAGCCGCCCCAACCACTAGTTGGTTGGGGTGTGTCATGGCAGAGTCAAAGTAGCTCTGAGAACACCGTTTCATAAACTGCTTGATGGTCGGCAGTTCGAGGTCGATGTGGAGATCGACGTTTCGTATGAACCATGGTGCTCCCGTAGCTCGGCGCATGAAACGATTTTGAAGTGTCTGTAGCCTGTGGATCCTGTGTGGCTTAACATGCGCGAACACCACGCTGGCATAGGTCACGATAGGCCGTATGCAGGTGGTGTATAGTCGGATTTTGCTGCTCAGGGGCATACGCGACCTAGAGTTGAGTAGACAGTGGAGACGGCCCATCACAAAGGCTGCCCGTGCGCGGACTTGCTTTATGTGAGGAGCGAAGCTGAGTCGATCGTCAAGGGTCACACCCAAGTATTTGGCCTGCCTGGTCCAAGTGACCGGCTTGTTGAAAATTTTAAGGGAGGGAATGCTGTCGATAGAGTAGGAACGGGCAGTTCGTCTAGTGAACATGACCGCCTGACTCTTCTCGGGGTTGATTTCTAATCTCCATTTCCTAAACCAATTGGCTAGGGCGGTAACCGCTGTTTGGAGAGTCTTGGCTACTGTTGTCGGGGATCTACCAGCACAAAAGAGTGCGGTGTCATCAGCGTAAAGCGCTTTATGTACCCGGTTGAATTTGGGCATATCGCTAGTGTATAGCGTGAAGAGAAATGGGGAGAGGACCGACCCCTGAGGGACGCCGGCCTTGATAGGGTGGGAGGTCGACAACGTCCCTTCCACCCTGTACTGATAATAAAAACGATTACAGGGGTTTTTATAGGGGGTTGAGTCGCGCGAGATGTGTATAGAGCGCAGAGCATTTTTCGAGGGTTGCGTTCAGTTGCATTCTAAAGACAAGTGTTTATTTAAATTACTGAAATAATGCTACCATTTATCGCCCAATTCCTAGGCTTTAAATATGTAAAACATTATAACGAGGTAAAATGAGTCATTGTTAAGATAAATCACTTTTTATGCGCACTTGACGCTTGAGTCGATTTACTTGCACGCGAGTGTATTTATCAGTACGAAACGGCAATGTCATACTTTAACCCCCTAAGATCTTATGGAAGAGACTCTTGACCGTAGCTGTTAATACAGTCCGTAGTTACAGAATTAATTAGTGGTTATTGTCATTTTTAATAAAGTACCTACTTCTAAATAATAATTATTTTAGCCTGGTTTTTATTTCTAGATTACTGGTAATAAAAAGAAAAGCTAGATCTTAAAAATCGTAAAAATTCTCAAATTACGTTCCGCTCTTCTTGGATCTGTATATCTACAGTCATTAGTACTCTTCTAGAAAGAAAACTTAATGTTAGCAGTATATAAAAACAAGTACAGCACTATTAAATGATTTTAGTTTCGCATTTTCACTGCATTACATTACAATTGTCAATGATAACAAAATCATTTGATAAAAGCACCACACGATATATTCATATGTCGCGTAGCACTGTGGAGGGAAACCGAAAATAAAAACGTCGTCAGTTATATCATTATAAGTCTATTTTTTTGTAAAACCAAACAAAGCGGCCGAATGCACCGTCCTCCTCACATATAAGACTAATTGTGCATTCGGCCACACAATAAAATAGTTATGTCATATCTGTCAATTTTCCTTTTTCATTCCTCTTGTCAAAGTCGAATTTCGTAATTCCTGAAAATTATTTACACTGGTCGTTCACAGAGTTTTACACAGAGTTTTTATTGAAATATTTGAATGTATCAACTTAAAAGTTAAATAAAGTAATACTATCCTGACAAAACGTGAATTCTTGTCAACTAGTTAAATTCTGACCATTTATGATTCGGATTAGATTTTGCTAGTTTACGAACTCTAACCGTAAATCAAATACCGTGCCGTATTGCCAGAACTATACGCTTAGTGATTTCACATTATATACAGTTACTAGAAAAATTAAGAACATTCTTTCCTCAAAACCTTACCTTGCTGTCACCAACTGTTAAAGAAGCGAGGACTGTAGAGGCAATGTAATAATGTCTCGTAAGAGATCGCGGATAAACGAAGAAATGAGTTCTACGTTGCCTGATTCTCTGTGTGTGGAGGGTCAGAATGGTAGTGACACTAGTTTCACCACTAGCACCAGTCAAGTGGCACTCGAAACTCAGGTAAGTGTTATTAAGATTGTTTTACCTGTTGCAATTTTTTGTATTTTTAATTTTTCCCCATTTTATAATAAATACTTCATATTTATAATTAATATGATGCTATGATGTAGAAAATTATTAAAATACTAAGCTCAAAATGATGTTACAATCCTCCTCCAAAGTTCACAATTCATGTGATGCGAAATGTAAAACTTTATGACCTCCACAACATTGCCATTTTAATTCTGAGTGACCTTCATATTTATTGTGTTAAACACACACTCATACCACTATGAAAAACTAATTATTGAATCATTGCCACTACATACACAATTTCTGTGCAAATTGATTTGTATTGTCAGATAATTTGGTTCTTGAATATTATTTTATTAATTTCTATTGTTTAATAATAATATACAAAGTACACAATGATAAAAAGCCGCTAATTTGAGTTTACCGCAATAGAAATGTAAAAGTTTTGTAATTAGTGTATAAATAGCCGTCTTTATGGTTTAGTTGTGTGGGTTAACTACATACTGTTAACTTCCAACTTTAGATTCCTTGGTAGAGCACAAGCATTATTCAATTTTTAACACAGAAATTCTCCAGTTCGTATGTAGTGATATTAAATTTGGTGACACGGGCTTTTTCTTTTTAAAGACAACACAGCACTAAGGAAATAATCCTTGTGTTGCAGGAAACTTTACAAACATAATTAACTGATACAAATCACATTCAGACTCGGAACAACAATTCGTGGATCACGCAAAGTGTGGTCCTGCATGTGATTCAAACCCACGACACTGGCACGTTAGGTTGGTATCTTAACCACTATGCCATCTGTGCAGTTACAAATGTGTTATACCTACAATACTTTTGTTTAACTACAACAGGTTATGTACCCAAAATTTATAATATACTAGCTAACCCAACAGCGTTGTTCTGTTCAAATAAGCGCCACCTACCGGGTCCAGTCGTGATTCTAAACCATTTTCGAATCCCCTTGAACATACATAAAAAATTTCATCAACATCGGTCCAGCCATTTAGGAGTTCAGTGACATACACACGTGCACAAGAAATTTATATATAAAGATAACGCATCATCAATTTATATTTTTGTGACTGGCTAATGTTATATAGTATCTATTACTAGCTGTATTTATATGTCATGTCAATAAAAAGACACTGCCTGTCAACTTTTACAATCTAATAAGGTCTTACTTACCTGCTCGACAGACACTTCTTTGTTAGTCAAGGTGAAGCAAATACAGAGCTTAAAGAAATCCAAGCTGGAGTGCCGCAGGGTAGTGTAATGGGACCCACTCTGTATCTTCTTTATACTGCCGACTTACCCATATCTGACGACGTAGTTATGGGCACATTCGCTGATGACACAGCGGTCATGGCATCAGATGACTCACCAATCCAGGCTTCCCATAAGTTACAGAATAGCCTGGATAAAATTACAACATGGCTAAAAGACTGGCGCATCAGAGCGAATGAGACAAAATCTGTCCAGGTAACATTTACAATAAGGCGACAGTCTTGTCCTCCAGTTACATTGAACGCTGTTCAGCTTCCTCAATCTGACGAAGCGAGATATCTTGGGATGTACCTGGACCGACGCCTAACATGGAGAAAGCATATTTTTACCAAACGCCTAGCTATGGGACAACAAGTGCGTAAGCTGTATTGGTTGCTGAATAAAAACAGCCAGCTGTCAATGGACAAAAACTTTTATTATATAAAAGTATAATAAAACCAATATGGACATACGGTGTACAGCTATGGGGGACAGCTGCCAATTCCAACCTAGAAATTCTGCAAAGGTTTCAATCAAAAATGCTAAGGATGATAGTAGACGCACCATGGTATATCACTAATGATAGACTTCATCGAGAGCTCGATATAAAAACAGTAAAGGAGGAACTAAAGGAGAGAGCCACAACATACAAAGATAGACTGCAGCTGCATCCTAACATGTTGGTACACCACCTTATGGACAAAACAGTTCCAAGCATGAGGAGACTGAAGAAAAGAGTCCCTCAAGATCTACTTTAGATTTTAAATTACTAAGAGGACATGTCACTGGACTTGTACCTCACATTCCATCCATCACTACCAAATTATTGTTGAATGTCTCCTGGACAGATTACAATAGAAAAAAAAAAAAAAAATTATATATCAATACTACAATTTAGTATTTAAATATTTTGAATCCAATTTAGTATTTCAATATTTAGTATTGCATGATATTCGTGAATAGTAGAGTAAATAGCATTTAATACAATTCATCACCCAACTCTAAGAACCCATGGGTATAATAAAGGACTAGTAAAGGATGTGGTATGCTGATCTGTTAATATCACTGCAAGTTGAAATCAATGTGGCAAAAAAGGGAATTGCGATTTTTCTAAATCATCATCATCTTGCTCTTATCCCAATTACTTGGGGTCAACGCAATATGTCATCTGTTTTGACATATTGCAAAAAGTTTTGGCAATGACTTTTATGACAGGCCGCCTGCCTGACGTCAACCCTCCTTGGGAATGTAATCGTTGACCCAAATGGTACCAGATGGAGTTGGTCTGGGTCAATCTAGGGCTCTTAGTCGTCTTTTACGACACCCACGAGCAAAGCAAGGGTTGGTAGTATTCGAAGCCGCTATCACTGCACTGCGATTTTTCTAAATAATTACAAAAATTAAAAACAGATAGTGGAGGCTCTGATCAGCTGCAGCCGTATATGAATTCATATAATAAGGATTTGATACTCACTAAACATAAAGACATACTATTATAGCAATGACATTCCATACGGTATGCCTGATATATTTCAATTTTATCAAAATTTGAGAGCTCTTCTTACTACACCATAAGAATCGTTTTTTGTCATGTATTTATTCTAGTATGTTTGGAAAAGTATCAGACAGTGATTTAAATCGCTAAATGAATGCGTAAAGTTTTTACGAAACAAAATATCAAGAGCGCCGAAAATGGTCGAACATTTACTATTAAAAAAATACTAGGCAACTGTGCGACGGAAATTTCTTGCCATGTACTTATTCTAGCATGTCTGAAGAAGTATTGGGCTGTGATTTAAATCGCTAGCTGAATGCGTAAAATTTTCACGACACGCCATCGAATGCGAATGCGAGGTCGAATATTTACTATTAAAAAATCCGAAACAATACTAGACGACACTACCGGAAATTCGTTGTCATGTACTTATTCTAGTATTTTTTTTGCCTGGCTAAGTTCTAGACGCATGCCGTCTGTTTTGTCCGGGGTGACGAAAGGGCGATGCGCGGGACCATAAGCCATAGTACTTGCTCCCCATCGCCATTGGGCCGACCGCTGGTCCTTGACGTCTGTGGCGAGTCCGGCATTCTGGCATGTATAAAGTATCAGACAGTGATTTAAATTCACGATACATAACATCGAAAGGGCGGCTTGCGCGGTCGAACATTTACTATAAAAAAAATACTAGGCGACTCTGAGCCGTAAATTTGTTATTATGGATTCGTTTTGATATATCTGAAGAGGTATCAAACGGTGATTTAAATTCCTAGCTGGATACAAAAAGTTACGAGATAAAATACCGAGAGCACGGAATACGTGTCGAACATTTACCATTAAAAAATTGGTAGAACTGCTAGGCGACTCTATAACGTAGATTTGTTGCCATGTACTTATTCTGGCATGCTTGAAGAAATTTCGGACTCGGCTCATATATGTTTCACTAATGGGCTCAAGTCTATTCCATAATAGGAGGGAATTTGACCTACTATACCGCGCTGGTCACACGTGTTGGAAAGGAGTTTTAAGTTTGCCAGCTTTCTTGCGTAGATATAACATGAATATTCTATTCCTTAGTGTTTTTTACGACACCCAAGGATAGTGGTCAGTTGATTGTATTCTTACTTACTAAAACGTGACGTTTAAATAATACACCTATTGCTTTTTGTGTTAGAACGAAATACTTGTAGAAATAGGTAGAAAAGGACACGTAAAAAGTCTTGCAGGAATAAAACCGTGTAGTAAATAATAATAAAGTAAAACCGTGAGCTTAGTGTTAAAAACAAAAAACGGGCAATTTTTGTATGGCTGTTGGCAACCGGACAGACAACCTGGAACACCTTAGGCATGACAACATGTGTAAAAGCCAAATGCTTCAAGCTTGGAAATTTTAGAATTACTCTTTGGATGGGTGGTTTGAAATAGTCAACAGATTTAATGTAATAATGCACACTTAATACACAACTTTGCTGTGGTCATAATACTTGTGTATATTGGTCAGTGGAACAGAGCCAGCTTAGAGTAATCCAATAAATCAACTTAAAGGTGCACACATCTAGTTAACCTATTTTATTTAAAACCTCTTTTATTTTTTATTTAAAACCTAAAAAAAGTATGCACTCGTGATTATCTATACTTACTAATATTATAAAGCTGAAGAATTTGTTTGTTTGTTTGAACGCGCTAATCTCAGGAACCACTGGACCGATTTTGAAAAATTCTTACAGCATTGGATAGCCCCATTTATCGAGGAAGGCTATAAGCTATGTTATATTTTCAAAAAAATTAGGGATCCGTACTAAAAGTCCAATAATGTAACCCAAGGTGTAAAAAAATTACCCGAAAAAATCCTTATATCGCGTGTGCTGCGAAAACTATTGATTACAGAACAAAACAATGTACTACAGCTTTGCAGAACATATAATTGCCTACAAAAAATATCGCGACACCATATGTCTAACTATTGTAGTTACCTCACAATAAGAGTTTTCTTTATTTTTTTAAATAATTAGAATTAGTGTTGCCTAAAAAAGTCTTGGTCTTGCGAGAAATGCGAGACCGAGACCAAGACCAAGACTGGCCCTGCAAGACTTGAGCAAGACCAAGACTGAGCCTGCAAGAGTCTCGCGGTCTTGCATTTAATTCAAATCACCATTCCAGCTTATATACGGTGGAGCTCGTGTCTTCTACATAATAGGAGGAAAATCGGCCGTGGCCGGAGAGGAATCGCCACAGTGATCGGCCGTGTTGTTACAGGGTTTCCTGTCAAGTTTTCCTTCTCTTGCACCGATGTTATATATTATAGCCCTTAGTCGTGGGTTCGCACTCGCGGGTAAAATAGGGGGGTAGTAACTCTGTCTAATGTAAGACCAGGGGAGAGTAATTTTCCCCAGTGGGGTTATATTCAATAGTGGACTATAGGCTAGCAGATGGATAGATAGGATAGGATGATATTTGATTGATTTAGTTAGATTTCTCATTGCCATGATAAATTACTGTTACGTTATTCCAACTGCAAGACTCTTGCTGCAATACCAAGACCAAGACTCGAGTGTGCAATACCAAGACCAAGACGAAACCAGATGTGCTGTTGCAAGACCAAGACTGGTCCAAGTCTCGTCTTGGTTTTGCATTTGGGCAACACTAATTAGAATGCCTTCGCTTTAAAAACTCTTTATTTTGTATCTTGGTATTAATCCTTATCAAAATAAATTACTTCATATTCAAGACGGATTCAATACCTTTCTAGAACTTTTTGAATTCGGACATTTCATTCAAAAAATATCGCGATATTAAAAATGTAAGTACATATTAGTGTTGTAGCCATGTAATTATTAAGTACTAGCTGACCTGGCGAACTTCGTACCGCCTTTTCTTCGTAATTTTTTTGTTTTAGTATTTATCAGTTTAGTTTTAGTATTACCCGTGCGGTGACGAAGTAAGAATACAATTCACCACCCGTGTGTGTCGTAAAAGACGGCTAAGTGATATAGTATGCATATAATATAATATGCATATATACATACATAATGATATATTATGTATGCATATAGTAAGAGAAGGCAAACTTGGAACAAAACCCTATACCAACATGTCTGACCAGCGTGGTATAGTAGGTCGATTTCCCTCCCATAGTGGAGGAGGCCCGAGCCCATCAGTGAGACGTGTATGGGTTGAGACTATGATGATGATTTATCAGCCTCCAACAAAGGGCGTAAAGTTGCTGATTAAGGAAATATAACACTCCGTAAATTCAATTCAGTTAGATTATCAATAATACCATTGACCAACGACATGTTTGTGGCCGAGGCCGGAGACCGTCCCACCTTCGGCACCAGCCTCTCGTCCTCCCAACTTCCAGGGAACTGGCCAAACGCTATTCAAGCGTTGTATAGACCCGTGAGATGTGGTACCAGGTGCTCAAGGACCAGTGCCAGCACCCATTAGGGTTGACTGTTTGGCCGGAGAGTGATAGATTTAACACGTATATGCGCCACTGCCGCCCCATCTGCGTTTTCCGATTACTGTCCAGTTAATGATTCTTTCTGCGGTGGGAAAAGGTCCTCGAACCCTGATGGGGAGGTCGGGCTGGAAAATTTCAGCGAGGGGAGGACGGCGTAGCTTACTCAGCGCTGCGTGATAGAGGCGACCCCAGGGGGTCACATTCAAGACCGTCCATAATTTTCTGCTGATTGATCTGAAGAAAAAGTGAAATCTCTACTTAGTGCCGCTCAATAAGGACGACCCCAGGGGTCACGTTCGACACTCTCCAGCATCTCTTGATGGGTGCTGGCACTGGTCTTTAAGCACCTGGTACCTTGACTGTACAACGCTTGAATGGCCTTTGGCCAGTTCCCTGGATGTTGAAAGAAGGGGAGGCTGGTGATCCTGCTGAAGCTGAGGCGATCTCCGGACTCGGCCTCAAACGTATCGATATAATGGAATTATTGATAATCCAACTGAATTGAATTTACGGCGTTATATTTCCTTAGTCCGCAACTTTAAACTATTTGTGGGAGGCTGATAAATCATCATTATCATCACAGCCCATACACGTCCAACTGTTGGACTCGCACCTTCTCCACTATGGAAGGGAAATCGACCTACTATACCACGCTGGTCAGACGTGTCAATATAGGGTTTTGTTTGAAGTTTTCTTTCTCTTGCATCGATATTATATGCATATTATATCCCTTAGCCGTCTTTTACGACACTCTCGGGTGGTGAATTATATTCTAGCTATTTAATATACCGCCTTTTCTTATCGATTCCAAAACCTTTTTTAATCTAGATCTACATGTAATTATGCCAAAAATGCTGAACCGACGGGACGAACATCAAATGTTTGACAGGTAAGAACAGTTTGTATGGGACAATAAAATTGTTGTTTTAGTATTTTACTCGCAATTTTGCCATATTTTCTCACCGTATAAACCTTCCTTGAACTTCTCAAATAATTTAAGACCAAAATTAGTCAAATCGGTCCAGCCGTTAACGAGTTTTAGCGAGACTAACGAACAGCAATTCATTTTTGTATATATAGATAGATTGCGCGCTCATGTATGTATGATGTGGCGGGCGGTCATGAGGGACGAGGGGGCGGTAGCCTCTGCGAAATGCCTAGACAGAGACCTCAACTTTCTCAACAGTCTGCCACTGCAAAACGACTGCGACTTATGCGCAGCAATGAGACAGAGGATGAAAATAGGCAGAGGTTGGCTACTCAACGAGAAATCGCTAAACTAAACCGCGCTAGATAAACAAGACACACACGTTGAACGAACACAACGTTTGGCTTCACAAACAACTCCAACTTCGTCTAATCGACAACGGGAATCAAATGCTGAACGTTCTCAACGCTTGGCTACAGAAGTTTTAAAATAAATAAATAAATCCTGAAAGTATACCCTCCAAAGTCACTATTCCACGCGGACAAAGTCGCGGGCACTGCTAGTTTTATATATTTTGGCTTCAATAGCTATTAACTATATTTATTAAATAGCATTTTGACTAATATTATAAAAACTAATGTTTGTTTATTCATTATGCCTTCACGCGTTAATTGCTCAACGTATGACTAAAAAATTTCATATATTTTCGTAATTTATTACGCAGATAAAAGGACTGTCCCTAAGATACCTAAAATATAGATTTAAACGAACAAAAAGCATAGTAATTATTGATAAAATAGTAAATATAGACTAAAATGAAGTAATTTTAATTAGAATTTCATTATTGCAATTGCGATCATAGGGACGGGTCGTAGGTCCATAAAAACTACAAAACTATTGCTAGAGTCTTTTCAAACAGAAACAGATAAACATACTGACAATTATGCTAACCAATTATTAACTTAATTTTAAGACATTTTTGGTAGCACGTAGATTATAAATTTCCTATTATATTAGGCATTCAGCGTTTATTGCTACGATACACCTGTTGGTTCTGGAATGAACTGCCTATTGCGATGATTTCCGAGTGTTATGATATCTCCTTTACCTAATAGATTTTTAAAAGATCTTACGGTAGGCAGCGACTTGGCTATACCCCTGGTATTGCTAAGGTCCACATGCGGCAATTACCACTTACAATCAGGGGAGCTGCTTACGCGTTTGCCACAAAATAAAACAATAAATATAATATTATATATACCAATTGATATATTTTTCCTAAAAATTAGTAATATATTAGAATATCTATAATTTCCTAACAAATTACTAATTTTCAAAACAAAATCTGTGATTGGTATCAATCTAAAGTTACTAAACGTATTCTCTGATGCATTCAGTTTATATAAGAATGAAAACTATATGAATCAATAGTTTGGGCTCGTGGCCAACAATGTGGCGTGATCAACTGACCACGTTACGAGTACGCAAACGGAATGCCTCGCCCTGACCAGCGTCGTTACACATACTAATGGGCTGCCTCGTTATTTCAACCTGTAACGCATACAGGTTGAAATAACGACTTATTTTAATTTAAATATCCTACTTAAATGATTTATTAATTCGTAAATAAAGATCAAAATAGTATTGTCATCATCACCTTCAAGTCATATATGTCCCACTGCTGGAGTCGAGTCTCTTCTGTAATGGGAAACATTGACCTATAGAGAGAAATTGATCTACAATACCACGCTGGTCAGACGGGTTGATATAGGGTTTTATTTTAAGATTTTCGTTCTTGTGCATAGATGTTATCTGCTTATTATAATCCCATAGTTGTCTCTTAGGACACTCACGGGCAAGAAAGGGTGTGGTGAATCGTATTTTTACTCCGTCACAAAAAAATATTATGTACAGTAATACCCTGACTTACGCTACCCCGTTTTACGCGAATTCAAAGATATGCGATTTTCCCTTTGAGCGCTTAGGCTCTTAGGTCTACTTTTTTTATTCATAAAATTAAAATTCATTTTTATCTATTATTTGACTATATTATTTAAAATTATTGTCTTCTTTGAACTAGTTCCAAGTAACCATTTTTTTGTACATTTAATATAAGCAAAATTAAATCCCGACTTACGCGTTTATCGGTCCCACCTATCGCGTAGGTAAGTTCGGGGTATTACTGTATTTAATTAATTACCTGTGTAGTGACGAATTAAGTATATAATTCACTACCTCTCTTTCCCGTCGGTGTTGTAAGACGTATAAGATATGCAGATAACACCTAAAATGAGGATGAAATTTGACATGACCCTATACCAACACGTCTGATCAACGCGGTATTGTAGGTCAATTACCATCTCATTGTGTTGAAGGCTCGAAGCCAGCAACTTACGTGGGCTGAAATTAGGGCTTCCAAACCCGCAATACCGAACGGGATCCCGCGCCATTTTCCAATCCCGCATGATGCGAGATTACAAGCGCGGGATCCGCGGGATTTGCGGGACTGAAAAAAAAGCGTGCATGCAACCTCAAACTTAATAAACTCTCAAACTCAAACAGTAACATATATTCTAAATAAAGTAGTAAGTAGTTACTAAATGTGTTTTTATTAGTTGATTTTTTAATTTTCTTTGTGTATATTTGAAGAAGATTTGTTTTTTATTCAGTATTTGTTACTGTTTTGTGAAGAAAAAAAAAACGGCATAATTTGATTTATCTCATACTAATAGTAATACGTAAATAAATGTGTAGTTAGTTGATTAAATCACTCTTTTTGTGTGGTAAATAAACAGTGTAAATTCATTGATCTTATACTAGTAGTAATACTTGATTAATTGTGTAGTTATTTGAGTAATTCCTTCTTTTTTTTTTGTTACAAATAAATGATGTAATTTGATTGATCTCATATTCATAGTAATATGTACGTAAATAAATGTGGAGTTGATTAATACATTGTTTAAGTTGCCTTATATAAATGTGAATATTTTCGATATGCGGGATTGAAAATTCGTAATCCCGCAAATACCGAGATTGAATTCAGGCTGCGGGATTGGAAGCCCTAGCTGAGATGATGATGACGATTTAATTAACATGTAAGAAAAAATAAATCTTTGATATTAGTTACTCAAATCCATTTTAAGTTAACTACTAAATATAAGATATTTTTTTATTAGTGAATTATCTATTCAAGAAATTATAAAATATGTATTTGATATTGTGTCGAGGTGTTCAGAGAAGACTGTTGTGTGTGCCACTATTTTACCTAACTATTGCAAGGATATTCGATGGTGACAATGATCTAATCGACGTGACATACTTTTCACGTAACACCTTTAATTATCTAAGAATTTATTGCAACAATATATTACCTTATATTCCAACAATTAGAATTGAAGAACAGTAGCAGTATGCATAAACATCCAACAAAAAGTATTCGTACAAAACCGATTACACAGCGGATTAGTCTAAGTATCGATCGCCCAGGGCTAGTATCGTGGGTTCCATTATCACGTAGGCAATTCTTTGCTCAATTTACCAATGATTGTTCTTAATGTTAGTGTAATTTATATCTGTATTGTGTATAATGGTGAAATCCCCGCGATGATAATTTTCATTAATTAAGGTCACCCGCACCAAAGAATAAAAATTGTCTTTAAAAACGCAACAATAAAAACTTTATTTACGTCGTATTGCTATGTTCATAAAATAAAATAAATCGTTAAGACTCAGCCTGCACCCATATCATATTGTATAGACAAGTGGTAAAATAATTGTTTTATATATGCAAATAAATCTTATAAAATAGTTAATCATTGTAAATAAAAAAGATATTATTTTATTCAGAGACTGTGTCTCTGACTGTGGTCCCTAAATGGCCCCATAATGAAGTTCAAAGTCGTTTAGCGTCCTATGGCGTGGCATTTCTCTGCGAGATAGAATCCGAAATATGAAAATCCGTAGAAGAATAGAAGTAACCGAGATAGCATGAAGTGCCAATGGGCAGACCAGATCGCTCGACAAACTTACAACCGCTGGGGAAGAAAGGTTCTCTAGAGACCACGTATCTAACCGAAAAGGTATAAACCTATTTAAACAGTTTTATTTACTTTGTTGTGACACGGTTATGTGATGCATAAATGAATTGAAGTCGCCTTGGAAACATTAAGATATTATATGAGTAACGACACGCTTACATTTTGTAATAAATACAACTAAAAAGTTCTAGTGGCCTTGGTTTCGTACTTTTGTTTTAAAATAACACTCAGAACCTACATTATATACATCGTTTAAATTACGGAGACGCGCACTTAGACCGTGTCATACTTAGCTGGAGCACAAAAGAGGTATTCTCATCCGTTACTTTGAATGTATGAAACTTCTAAATAAATTTGAGGAAACTTGAAAGTAAATACTCTCTGTTAATAAATGAAAAAAAGAAAACGAAAGATATTTAAAACTCGTATAAACACATCGGATTTTATGCGTAACATACTGACTTCTGTTTTCGTTGGATTGAAAACGGAAGCTCAGTTTACTCATTTTTATAGTGACTAAGCATAGATACCCTCGCTTTTGCTAGACGGATTAGTGAGTGATAACGAATCATCTGATTAGGGCCCAGACACCTTGAAAAATACCTGAGTCAACAAAATATATGTGCGTAAATGCATTTGTTATATAAAGAAAAAATAAGTTTAATTGGGTTTAGATAAGCAAGAGAATATTATATCGATTCGGTCTACCTATAAAACTTGGTCAAAATCGAATAGACTGGTCTGTTTCGCTATTGGCAAATGTACCTGGTCTACCTATGGAGATATTTTATTTTGCGCCCACGTCCATCACCCGGTTAGTAGGCCGGTCGTTGCCATCGGTGTGTTTAAATATAGAGCTACAACTATTACTCATAAAAACTTTTTTTTAATTTAAACTATGACAGTCAATTAGCAAGGTCGAATATATATCTTATACCTTTATATAAATATTTCACGTGTACGTGTGTATGTCACTGAACTCCTAAACGGCTGGACGATGAATTTCTTTTTGTGTATTCAAATGGATTTGAGAATGATTTAGATTCACAATTGGACCCGACAGGTAGCTCTGCTGTCGATTTCAAGTAGAATTCCTTTTATTTTATTTGAACAGAACAACGTCTGTTTGGTCAGCTAGTTTACTATATAATAAGTAGTAGTCATATGTTACCGGTATCGTAAGTATGTTATATCGATATTTAATTTATTTTAAAAACCCATTACTACGATAAAAAAATATTTGTGAAATCTTATCAAGAAGTAACCTTCGATCTGATAACAGGCGACACATGGCGTTGATCAAATCAATCAATATTATTAATTAATGTTGTCGTTTTTTATCTTCTCCAAGATTTTATTGCAAAATAAATGATATTAAATAAACAGCACATTCCAAAACCTGTATGAACATAGGCGAAATGAATGTTGAAAACATATCGTAAAGAAACAACGCCTTTTCAAACAGATTCTTTTTTGATCGCTTTGCAATGTGTTGCGTTGTCAAAAGCACAACGATAACATAGCTTACACAGAAAAGCACAACGCGTTTTTAAGCGTTGTCGTAACTTTAGCTATTTTCGTACTATTAATCTAAAAAGCCCTAAATTAAGGCTTTAAAATTTATGCGCCTTTTTATAGGCCAGTCAGACTACATGATGCAATGATGGTTGACAGTGATATATTAAATTGTTGTCAAATTGCCTAATATCCACACCCACTCCACAAATAACGCTACTGATATCTATTAGGCGATATTTTTAGTAGATTATATTTATCTCAAAACAAGTGGAACCTTCATTTAGTTATCAGTTGTATATGATATAAATAGCAGCAGGTGAGAAATGTACGTCATTTACGCCAAGTCGTAACAATATACGTACGAAGTATATGTATTTAGATATTTACTTCTCTTTTACAATGGTGGTACACAGCACGGACTCACTAGCAAGATGGTATTTACTAAGTTAAAATTTTATGCTATCTACGTACCATACGTCAAAGTTTAATAAATTGAGTGGGAATGCGATCGTCCAATAAATTTTACTTGAGTTTATCATAATAAATTTAATAGGAATGCGATCATCTAATAAACGTAATTTAAGATTTTCTTAATACATTTAGTAGGAATGCGATCATCTAATAAATGTAATTTAAGATTTACTTAATACATTTAGTAGGAATGCGATTATCTAATAGTAATTCAAGATTTTCTTAACAAAGATCTTCTTAAGTTTCCCCGAATATATGGTCCGAGATGAAATAAATTTAGTTGTAATGCGATCATGTAATAAATGTAATTCAAGCTTAGGCCATTAATTTTAAACTTTCATTTTCTGATAACGTAGTTATTCACATTCTTATGTCTATATCCTTTATTACTGCATTTATGAGATAATGAATAGAGACATATTGTACTCTTTGTGCTCTCAATGCGATACCATACGGATATAGGATGTGGATAATATAGGAAAAATACACTGAGTTATTATAAAGTCTAAAAGTAAAATGCTTAACAATCTCAAAAACATTTATAAAATTAATCTGCTTTGTTGCAATTAGCGTATTTATTGAAAAAGTTTGTAAAGTCATGAAACATGTATCTTAAAATAAATATACAATCAGGACAGGATGAGAAAATTTACAGAATTGCTAATAGAAAGTTTAATAGGCTGCCTATCGCAGGCACAACTAATAACTTCTTACATATGCTGCATCCTGTTTGTACAAATTTCAGGCATAGATAGAAAATATAATTTGATAATAATACTACAAACGACCTGGTAAACGTTGCTGGGTGTCGTTGAATGCAGGCGGTACAGAATCGCACTTTGTGGCGTAATATGAGGAATACCTACGTTCAGCAGTGGACGGCGATAGACTGAAATGATGATGATGATTAATAAAACTACATCATTGTCATTTCAACTCATATGCGTCTCACTATTTACCTCGAGCTTCTTCCACATTAGGAAGGAATTTCTTTCTCTTGCATAGATGTTATATGCATATTTAATCCCTTATACTCGTTCCAACCATTTATTTTACTTTTGGCAGGTCGAATTCTGATCAATTAGTGTTGTACCAATGTATTACGGATACTATGTTTTGTAATAATCGATTTTAGTCAGGAAGAACTTTTAATCGATTTAACACGGATATTTTATTTTTGCTTAAATACATATTTCATATTATTTAAAAACTTCACTTCTGTAAATATATTTGTTATTTGGGCACATTAATTTTTGCATACCCACTAATTCAGTCCTCCCAAAATATTTTACTTTGTACTTTGCAAAATAAAAAATAACTACTTTATGAAGCATTTTTCCATTAAGCGGGGTCCGCTGCTCCAAACTTTACTTAGAGACAATGGCGCCCTCGTCTGCGGTAGTAAATCACTAATTTTCTCATCCAGCTTACCCCTTTTTTTTTAAGCCGAATTGGCAACACTGAACGGCACGCCGGCGACGCCATTTTGTTGTGTTGTCTGTCACTCACAACAAGACTCCCGTGCTAGTCACATTTCTGTTCGCTGAGTGCTCTTTCATATTTTTCATACGCTGTGTTGAGTATTTATATTCCACCGTATTGATTTCATTGTTCTTACTTTGATTGAGTTCAGCGTATCGTTCCTCCCAGTAAGATTTTACTTGCAAAATGCCGAAAGGTATGGTGCTTAAAGGACAATCCAGAGAGTTAGTGCTGCGGCTTCGTGAATTTTTTGAAAAGGAAAGCCGCAATGGCGGATTCCTTATACCAGTAACCCAAGTTAGAGACCGTGTTGCAGCAGCATTAGGTATTAGTGCTCCAACGGTGGCGAAAATCACTAAAGAAGCCTATGGTAGTAGTGGTATTGAACAGAACAAGCTATCTACGCCTAAGAAAAAACGTCAGCCCCGTAAAGTGACAGCAATTGACAGTTTTGATACTGATGCTATTCGTCGTCATATATACAATTATTACGCAAGCAAAGAGATTCCTACTTTGAAAAAATTAGTAGCGTCTCTACGAAATTGTGCCTTGTTTCGTGGTCAAAAATCTTCTTTGTCAAAGGTGCTGCACCAAATCGGGTTCTTGTATAAGAAATCCGACAAAAGAAAAATTTTAATGGAACGTCGTGATATAGCCGCTGTGAATTTTTAAGACAAGCGAAGAAAATAGAAGACTGGTCGAATGTCGTTTTCACAGATGAAACTTGGCTCAATGCCAATCATTCCATACCAAAAGGTTGGACTGACGATACTGCTGCTTCTACTTCTGCAGTGCCAATGGGGAAAGGTGAACGCCTCATCATTTGCCATGCGGGAACTACAAAGGGATTTGTACCAGACGCTCTGTTAGCGTTCAAATAAAAAAAAACAGGAGACTATCATGAGGAGATGAATGCGGACGTGTATGAAAAGTGGTTCAGAGAAATGCTTACATCACTTGAAGAGCCATCAACAATATTTATTGATAATGCACCCTATCACTCTCGCCAAATTAATAAAATGCCAACACAGGCCAACAAAAAACACGAGATTATAAACTGGCTTCGTGATAATGGGGAAGATGTGGACGAATCCCTACTAAAAGTAGAATTACTTAAAATATTAAAAAGTAAAAAGCAGCCAAAACGATATGTCATCGACGAAATGGCAGCAGAATATGGGCATGTTGTAATCAGAATTCCTCCGTACCACTGTCAATATAATCCAATTGAAATGATCTGGGCACAAGTCAAAGGACACGCCGCAAGAAACAATACAACTCCTCCTTTCACAGCAAATAAAATGCTTGAACTTTTAAAAAACGCATGTGCTAGTGTGACGCCTGAAAACTGGGCGAGTGTCGTCAACAAGACAAAAAATATAATATTCTCTGATTGGGATCGGGAAATTGAATTTGACAACATACCTACACAAGAGTTAATAATAAACACTGCAGATGATTCAAGCGACGATTCGAGTTCGTATGAAGAATCCGACGATTCGTTATAATAAAATAATATTAAAATATTTTGGTTGTTTTATTTCATGTTATAGGTATGATGAGAAGATTTTTATATCTCCCTGATACAATTTTAACGTGTTGTCTATTACAACAATTCAAAACTCAGTTGTCAGCCGACTTAACTGCAAATAAGTGTAATCGATTATTTGCGATTCATTAGTTTGCACCGAATACTTTTGATCCTGTTACTAGATGCGATAGAACGTAACTTTTTTTATAACGGAAATGAATTATCACTTAAATTTTATGAATAGAGCTATTTACGGCATATTAATGTATTTAGTGGGTAATAATTAAGATATATAAATATTATTGGGCAGTTTATATATTTCTCTGTTCACTCGTTTCAAAGTTAATAATTGCGTATAATGAAACAGTTACGTCCTAAAGCATGTGTCAAAAGTAAAATAAATGGTTGGAACGAGTATAGTCGTCTTTTTTAGATACTCACCCGCAACAGAGGGGGTGGAGAATTGTATTCTTACTCCATCACAACACGGCAAAATATTACAATAATAAATTATATATCACAATAACACTGTCTAAAGATATTTTTAGTTGAGCAATAATATAATGATATGTTTCAAATAATTTGCCGGAAATCCCATTACGTTTATGGTTACGGTACGTATTGTTGACTATCAACGTTCAATATTATCATAAAAAAATCGTATGAATTTGGCACAAGTTTTGTTTTATTGTAAATATGTATATTCCAAATTATACTGTATATTAATAAATAAGGTGAAGAAAGGTTTTCGCGTGGCGACCACGTATCGGACGACGCAGTGTAGGACAAACCACTACATTGACCGACGACCAGGTAAAAGTTGCTGTGTATCGTTCAATGCAGGCGGCACAAGATCGCACTTTGTGACTAAACATGAGGAAAGCCCACGTCCAGCAGTTGACGACGATAGGCTCAATGATAATGGTGATGATTATTAAATAAAAATGTGAATAGGAGGCAAATATTTTATACATCTTTATTAATAATGAAGAGAATACCCAATATATTACCCAACTTTGTTTTGGGTGCAAAATCATACTTTTAAGTGGACAATTATGGTGCAAAGTCTGACACGCATTTTTATGAGTTAATTACAAAAAACACTTATAGCAACCATTTCGACCTCGACAGCTACGTATGTAATTAGTGGTAATACAAGTTTTTATTTTTATACATTCCACTTAGCAATTTAAATAAAACCAGGAAGTTGATATTGCATTCTATAACGATGGAACTCTTGGTTATGTTACCAGTTATTACATTTCGACTTACATTTTTTGGCTAACGATAATTTTATGAGCAACGAGACGGCATTGTGTATTTTATTTATAGCCGTTAAATGTCCAATAGTCTTAGCCTAAAGTGATCATACGTCCCGTTTTCAAGATGTCCCGTTGTCCCGAACTGTACAAAAATGTCCCGTTTTACAAACAGAGCCTTATTGATCATTTGACAGGGACGCTTTATTTTGTTTTCCGTCCATATTTATAATAGGTAACTATTGCTGACTTTTTACGTGTTCTTAATTTTTTAGCTTTTAATTTCACAACTTAGTTCTGCAAGTGTCCCATTTTGATCAATAAAAGGGTCAAGCGTCCCGTTTTGATTTAAAAAAATATGGTCACCTTATCTTAGCCTCATGCCGTGCGGTGGTCTCTACAAATACATATATGTATAGCCACAGATTTAAATAGATTTTAAATTTATGTTATTAGACCATAACATTGCTTTTGGGTTTTGTAAATCCTGACTAGGGGAGTTAATCGAGGTGTGCCAATTCAATTTGAGGGGCGATAGTGAGGTGCGTGTACGTTATGTTCCTGGGGTAGCACGCAATTCCTTCCGTCACCCCGGATGAATCGGGCGGGGTGTGACTAATGCCTGTCTCCAAAATAAAAAAGGGGTGACGCATCGCAATCTTACTCCGTTACCACATAATACCACAATATGCATGACGTTTATTTCTTGCACAGATAATTTGTTACTTCATAGAGGTAAAATTGTGTTCATATTAAGAATACAATTAACCACCCACTCTCTAGCCTTAACTGCCGTAAAAGACTAAAGTAAATATGCTGCTAATATCTATGCAAGAGGAGGAAATCTCGATATAAAACCCTATTCCAACAGGTCTGACTACCGTGGAAAAGCAGGTCAATGCCTCTCCCATTGAGGAGGAGGCCTGAACCCAACAATGGAAGTTATATGGAGATGTATGAATGTGGAATGAAAACTATGTTTTTGTGCATGCGTTAGAAACAAAGGTATACCTTGGCATGTCGTTGTCAAATAAAGATATAAAAATAAATAGGCATAAATTTATTCAAAGTTGGCATGAATTTAGCCCAGGCAGTAACTTTTGACTTTATTACCTCCATTAAAACTAAATGCTAATTTGACTAACTCCTAATTTTTTTAATGTCACGTACAATTAAAAGAGTAAGCTACATTATAAAGTTAAGAGCATATCCTTGGTTGAATCTGAAGAGCTACTGTTTCGGATTGAAAATATTTTATTGTTGTTTATAGCCTACTAGCAACCCGTCCTTGCTTCGCTTCGGTTTCAGTCGCCTTACCCGCGTAGTTCCCGTTCTCGTGGGAATACCGGAATAAAATATAGCCTATGTTACTGTCTGATATTATAGCTTTCCATTGGTGAAAGAATTTTGAAATCGGTTCGGTGGTTTAAGCGTGAAAGCGTAACAAACAAACAAACAATCTTATTTTCGCATTTATAATATTAGTAACGATTTATCGAGGAAGGTTATACATCACGCTATCAATAGGAGCGGAGCAACAATGAAATATGTCGCTTTTTTTTTTTTGTGTGTGACTTAGTTGTTAGCCTCAGATGGCTGTGACAACTTTTCCCGGCCTTGTGGGTGAGCGCTGAGGGCTCTCAACCCGTAAATATGTTGCAGAAACGTGGAAAATTTATTGTTTTTGAAACCATTGTTTGAGCTTCGCCTTATAGGTGTTTACGATGCACTCCCTCTCTCTTAGGTATGTGGGTCAGTCTCTCTCTCTCTCTCTCTCTCTCTCACTCTTAGGTATGTGGGTCAGTCTCTCTCTCTCTCTCTTTCTTAGGTATGTGGGTCAGAGTCAATTATAAAACTGAAAAGTTTGTTTGATTGCGCTAATTTCAAAAATTACTCTTTGGATCCCAAAAATCTTGTGTGAAAGCCTCTTTATTGAGTACTAGCAACCTGCCCTCGCTTCGGTTTCAGTCGCCTTACCCGCGTAGTTCCCGTTCCTGTAGGAATATCGGGATAAAATATAGCCTATGTTACTTCCTGATATTATAGCTTTCTATTCGTGAAAGAATTTTTGAAATCGGTTCGGTGGTTTAAGCGTGAAAGCGTAACAAACAAATAAACAAACAAACTTACTTTCGAATTTATAATATTAAGTAAGGATGACTATAATACTATGACAAATGGAAGCGGAGCAGCGTCTATAAATATTAAGATAACGGTACAGATTTGGTTACTATAGGTAATCGAATATCAGTATTTGCGCAATCTCCGTTGTCACGTCAACTGCTCAGAAAACAAAAGATGATGATTGATGTTATTATAGATGTTCTTACTGTTTATAGATTTATTAATGCTACAAGACGACGTCCGTGTTCAAAAAAATAACAATATAATAACATATTACGATATTCACATAAGCGAAGCTGATGCTACAATTAGTCTGCGATATAACACACCCATATACCTCCGCGTAGCCTACTTTATACTCGTAGGTCACGAGTTTGGCTGTTAAACGAGCTCGGTTCTAAACCTCAAGCTTGCTCTAGATTCTAGAGCCTACAACGTTTCATTAGAAATTGCACAAAATCCCAACTACATTTTTTCCTTGTCAAACGTCTAGCTTAAGGTTCTAAGCTCACGATAGGCAGTAGGTAGAATATCTATGCCACTAAACTAACGAGAATCTCAAACGAATATATTAAAATTGCAAGATGGATATCATCAAGCATAAACAATAGGTATAATTTTTTCATATAGAATCATTTTCTTCTTATAATGGCAATAATAAATAATTATCCGTGTGGTGACGGAGTAAGAATACAATTCACCACCCCCTATCTTACCCGTGGGTGATCGTACGAGACGACAAAGGGATATAAATCGCATATAACATCTATGCGAGAGAAGGAAAACTCGAAATAAAACCCTATACCAACACGTCTGACCAGCGTGGTGTAGTAGGTCAATTACCCTTCCATTATGGAGGAGGCCCGAGCCCAACAGTGGGACGTATAGGTATGGGCTGAGATGATGATGATGAATGGCAATAAATTTGTACCAAAATGTGGGACAAAATTTAATAACTAATTTTTGTGTATAAAGTAGATAATTATAAATCTCTGTAATAACGATGAATTGTTGAATGTGAGACATCTTATTCCGCCGGTGACCATGAACTCTGCAGTGTTCGAAACGCCGGCAATCGAAAATCAAATATAAAGGCTGTATCTGTATCTACATCTGTAGTTTTATTTACAATGTATAATACTCGCGTAAACATCAAAAATCATTACACATCATCATCATCCCAGCTCATATACGTCCCATGGTTGCGGTCGAGCCGCGTCCACAATAGGAGAGAAATTGACCTACAAAGATTTTAAATACAGCACCTATTTTATTTAGGATATTTTTTTTTTGTGACCTAGAAGCTTTGTTTTCCATGTGGTGACGGATTAAGAATACAGTTCCCCACTCCCTATCTTGCCCATGGATGTCGTAAAAGACGACTAAGGGATATAATATCCACATAAGATCTGCGCAAGGGAAGGAAAACTCGAAATGAAACCCTATACCAACATGTCTGACCAACACGGTATAGTAGGTTAAATTCCATCCCATTGTGGAGGAGCCCGAAGCCCAACAGTGGGACATATATGGACTGCGATGAAGCGATGAAGAAGCTTTGTAAATATAATTATATGTGTAGTGTTATTATTAAAGAACATTGTTAATTGCACAATTGTTAGTCCTGTGTGTGAACCGAATCTCGACACTTTTAATATTTTGCTATAGTTAGCGCTATGACATGTCCTTCTTTAAACGAGGTTTAAGAAGAGTTATTTTCTTCACGGTAGGCAACGGCCTGGCTGGGCCCCTGTATTGCAAAGGTCCATGTGCGGCAATATCACCATCAGGTGTGGTGTTTGCTCGTTTGCCACCATTGGTAATAAAAAAAAAGTTTTAAACCCTTTATAATATAGGATGAAGGATAACTCGTACGCATTTTACCTACTTAACGTTTGAAGGCCTCCCGAATCGATACTGTTATGAATATGTATGAACATTTACTTTGAGCGTATTGAGACCAAGAATTTCTAAGGCAAAACGACAGTATCATCATCACCGCATCCTACTGCTAGCCTCCTCCACAATAGGAGAGAAATTGACTACCATGCTAGTCCGACAGGTTGGTATTGCAACCTAGATTACTCGCCGATAATGTAGTTTCCATTTGTTTGAGTACTTCCTTGAGGCCTCAGGTTCTATTCCATAAGGTCTTTCCGAGAGAAGAAATAGCCTAAGTTATTTCTTATACATACTCGCCCCACAATGGGAGGCACTTAATGTACCATGTTGGCTAGACGGGTCGGTATAGTGTTTTATTTCCAGTTTTTATTCTCTTGCATAGATGAATGCATATAATAATTCATTAGTCGTCTTTTAGGACATCTACGGACAAGAAGGAGGTGGTGAATTGTATCTTACTTCGTCACCACCCGGATACAAGATGGACAACTGAACTAAAATTTTAATTTATCACCACCCGACCACCAACCCGAGCTATAAATTGATGAATTTGAAATGCGGTTACCTATATATCTGAAGTACGGCTACCCGTTGTCAGATTGTTTATATAATTAGTCTTTAGAGTCTAAAGACTAAAGGTCTAAAGTGTAGACCAACCTGACAACTAATTAATTCACCGCACAATCACTTACGCACAATGCCGCGTAGCTCCGTCTCACTCACACATTACTACGTATAGACTGCGTATAGTATATACATACCTATATATAGCGTGGCATTACGCTACGCCGACGATCAGGTTTATCCTCACATATTCCGTCATATAGCGTGGCGTTGCGTCGCCGCAGCCTGTTTACGCCACGCCAAAGATCAGGTTTATCCTCACCTATAGAGGTTTCACATCAATACATATTTAAAAAAAACACATAGTTTACCCGTCTGTCGTTGATAACTAGTGTTAATTTTATCTTGATTTTCCTTACTTATTTTATTCGACAAATTTTGGTATTCGGCACTTCTTCCTTGGGCGGTTTCGTGCCAACGTCCTGACCGTGTTTTAACTAATGGAGTAGGAGTTTTCAATTAGGAGCGCTAATGTTTCAAGTATAGACTTATATAGATTAAGACAAATGCGAGTTCGAGGCCGATGACTCCCGTGGCTCCAATAGGACAACTTTGAGATGTTGTGACTTGAAAACAGTGGCGTTGGGTGACCGTTTGTGGTCAAACAATAAATAGCTTACTAAAGGAAAACAAGTAAGGGCCTCAGTTCTGATCCCATAGTAATATAGCCTTATGGGGTTCAATCATGACATTTTTGTAAGGTGCTTGACATAAATGATAAATCATTTATGATTTATCATTTACTAGCAACTCGCCCTCGCTTCGATTTCAGTGTCTTTACTCGCGTACTTCCCGTTCCCGTAGGAATACCGGGATAAAATATAGCCTATGTTACTCCCTGATATTATAGCTTTCTATTAGTGAAAATACAATAAGAATACAATTCACCACCCCCTATCTTACCCGTGGGTGATCGTACGAGACGACTAAGGGATATAAAACGCATATAACATCTATGCGAGAGAAGGAAAACTCGAAATAAAACCCTATACCCACACGTCTGACCAGCGTGGTATAGTAGGTCAGTTACCCTTCCTTTATGGAGGAGGCCCGAGCCCAACAGTGGGACGTATATGGGCTGAGATGATGATGATGATGATTAGTGAAAGAATTTTTGAAATTGGTTCGGTGGTTTAAGCGTGAAAGCGTAACAAACACACAAACTTACTTTCGCATTTATAATATTAGTAAGGATGTCCTTTATGATTCTTTACAACAGCCGTGGTAGCTGTGCTAAATTGTTCTTCTACGTCATCGCATGGAAATTTGAGATATAATGTTTGCATAATCTGATTGTTCGAGTATTCAGACATTTGGACTTGATGGGCTTTGTGCCTGTTTTGATATCTATACAAATAAAAAAAAATTAAAGTGTCTGTTTGTAATGTCAAAATAAAAGGCTTTTTTCATGCTTATACGGTTATTTACACTATACCTATGCCTAAAAACTAGCTTATATATTTTTCGTCTGTCCATCTGTTTGTTTGTTACGAGTGATCTTCAAAATAACAGGACCCATTTTGATAGTATTTTACTACCAGGTAACTGTCTATATAAGGAGTACAAAGGCTACTTTTTATCCCGGTGTTCCCACGGGAATGGTATCTACGCACGTGTAACGGCGAGAATTTGCTAGTATGTACTAATTTATGTACAGTACATAAGCCACTAAGCACATGTTTAGTGGCGCAATCATACCCCTCCAACCCTCTCATTCCGCGTACTTTAAAACGCACCCTCGTAACTGTGCAGTCATAAATTATGTGCAATAATTTCTTCTACTTAAAGGTAAAGTCAAACACAGTTTAGTTACAGTTTTATCTATATTTCTGGTATGTTATACATACATATATACTACTGTAACACTTAGTTTTTTGTCTTTATTTTTTGTTTTGTACTAATATTTGAAAATTTATACGTGTATACAATTTCGAAGGGCATCACACTGGAGCCAATACTATATGTTTTACGAAGTATAAAATTATATATATTTAAAAGATTAAAAAAAAGTGACAGTCCGCTAAACTTCTTGCCGGATCTTCTCAGTTTGTGGCCGCGTTCCGATCCGGTGGTAGATTATTGTATTGTATTCAAACAATGTTTAAACTTGACAATATGTAAGTGCCCTTAAGGGGCTTGTGCAGAATAATTGATTTGATTTGAGTATTTTGTGTTTAATGTGTTAACCTCGATAACTAAAACTTGGACTTTTATTAAAAGGTTTAATTTTGTAATAGAGCCTATTTATAAAGAAATGCTATGGTTCCATAACGCTGCGATAAATAGAAGAGATTCTTGAAATATTAGCAAATCTATACCAATAAATAAAATTGGAGTGTCTGTTTGTAATGTCAAAATAATAGGCTTTTTTCATGCTCACACGGTTATTTGCACGACACCTATGCCTAAAATAGCAATTAAAAAATTTTTGTCTGTCTGTCTGTCGGTCTGTCTGTTTGTTCCGGGTAATCTTCAAAACGGCTGGACCGATTTCAAAAATTCTTTCACCAATGGAAAGCTATAATATCAGGGCATAAACTAGGCTATATTTTATCTCGGTATTCCCACGGGAACGGGAACTACGCGGGTAAAACGACTATAACCTATAACCGAAGCGATGCGAGGGCGGATTGCTAGTCGATAATAAATAAATGGTAACGTAATGATGGCTTATGTTTACTCAACATTTGAAATATAATTATTTTTATTACGGCTTTTATCGCGTTTGATTTCCCGACGTTTCGAACACGGAGCTCTAAACCCCGCTGGTCAAACGTGTTGGTATAGGGATTTATTTCGGGTTTCCTTCTCTTGCATAGGTATTATATGCCTTATTCCTTTGTTATAACACCCACCAAGAGAGAGGGCGGTTTTTTTTAATGTGTGGGCTATGGTAAGCGCACAGGCGGTCCTTTCTGTCCGGATCGACGAAAGGACGGCGCGCGGGCCCATAACCCACCCGTACCCACGTCAAGCTCATCGTTGGGCCGACCACCGGAGCAGGGTGACTTGTCTTTAGTAGTCCGCCCAAGAGAGAGGGCGGTGAACTGTATTCTTACTCCGTCACCACGCGGAAATTGTCATCATCTTGCATTATTGTTCATAACTTCGTGACTACCCCTTAGTCGGTACGCAATCAATATTTTCACATCACTCATTACACAACACTCATTAAGTTATCAATAATTCACTTTATTTAAACCATCATTGTCATCTTATGTACGGCCTATTGCTAGAGGCTCCTTCGCAACAGGAAGGACATTGATAAACTATGTATATTATATTTCTTAGTCGTAATTATAACACCTACGGGCAAGAAGGTGGTGAATTGTATTATTTATTCAGTCACCACACGGAAATACCGTTGTTTTTAAACAAAATATACTAAGACAAGTTCTGTGAAGATATCGATATCAACATCACATGCAACTAAGAAGTCGAGACTAGATTCGAAGTTCAAGTTTGTAGTATATTTATAAACGGTCGATAGCGATGCCAGTTAAATATTATATGGGTTCAATTGCTCTGAATGTATTTATTTATTCAAAAGCATAATACATGTGTTCTGAGCATTACATATTCATGTATTTTTTTGTAAAATCAAATAGGGATGTTATGGATTAAATTTTTAAGGAATTGTAAAAGAAAAAATGCTAATATATTTCTCTTTGGAAAAGCTAACGGCTCTCAGTTCGGCTGGTTGATAGAAAATCTCTCCTAACGTGTCTCATACAGATCTGACCCTATCTGAAATTACCCGAAACTTTTATATCGGTTACGGTTGCTGTTGATATATTTTCATTCCGAATATCAGATAGTTTTGGTTACGGTTATGAAGCTCGATAGAAGCGCGGTAGCAATGCTTTTTAAATTTGTCTTGTAGTTGATACGAATCTAGTTTACAGCCGTTTATATAAAAGAAGAAAATAGCTAATTACGGATGCATCCAAAGGTAACTTTAGGCAGGCGCACAGTATTATCTACAAAGTTATATCTTTCGCTTAGAGAAAGTACTTCTCTAGGATGTATCGCTTCTCATGTCATAGAAGCCGCGATATCATCATATGGGAAGTAATGATTAAACCTTTAGGTAAGATATTATATGAAACAATACATAGCCGTGCGCTGGAGTCTGGACAAGCGAAGAGCAATTAAAAATTCTTACACTAGCAAGGAGATATAATCCCTGAATTATATATCTACTGTTTTGTTTTATCTTAGAAAAAGAGTTATTCCCATCTTAGGTTGAAACCACGTGTTCGCACATGCGATTTAAACTTACGTCAGAAACTGGTACGTACGTGCATAAATTTGCGAGAGTTTGCGCGCATCTCAAGCACTTAGATTAGCAACCTTGAAAAGTAGCATGCCTTTCAAATTCATAGAGAATTTTATCGGGTCTTATTATAAGTGTTAGCATTTCTTAGCGGCTTTGTTGCAATTCGCATATCTATCTCTTCTCACGACTCGCCCACTTTTACTTATTTTATCTCTATATTTATTTTTAATACTGCAATACCCGAATTTGTTAATTGGAATAAATTTTACAATATCATGTGTTCATTGTCACCATTGTTGCCTTAAGAATCAATTAATTATACACGTCAGATAATAGTTTAGACGCTCTGGTAATACAGAATAGGTACATAGACCCTTAAAAACATAACTCAGGGAGGGTTTTTACTATTTTATTTTATAAAACGTTAATCGTTGCTGTAAAGCAAATACACTTCTCAGTTTTTAAGAAGTTACAGATTTTATAACCTCTAAGTCGTAAAACTGGTAAAGTTATAATAAAATTGGTCGGTGTTTTATCGATGAAGCAGAAAATTAAATGTTACTACGTGTATATACGTATAATTAGTTTTTGTAATTTAAATGTTAAAGTATAGAAATGTTTTGTTATTCAAGTGCTAAACTATGAAGATATATTCATTTAATATAGAGAATTAGAAAGCAGATTGAATTCTATTTAATCATTATATTCACAAATATATAAATTTTCACACAGCCATTTCAAATTTTGTACGAATCTTCGTAATCCACTCCGGTAGAGCCACTACGTATTTCCAAATGTGGATTCTATTGGGTACGATCATACATCATTATAAAAGAAAAATGCATTTACTATCAGCATCGTTTGCTACCTGGATCCTACATGGATGCTACAGGATTAGATAGTTCGTTCATTTAGAAATAGAATAATGAAGTGAACATTTTGAAAAGGAGATTTCACGGTGAGATTCAATATCAGAGCAAGGCATTCCTATTTCTCTTCTCTTCAATATTTCTGAACGGCATTAACTGTTGATCGGATTAACATCTAGTCTCGGGCTTAGGAGGCTTTTCCGGCCCAATCCAACCCTTTTTACTGTATACCACGCTATATAAACGTGTGGGTATAGAGTTTTATAAAGAGATTCCTTTCTCTTGTATTGTATATACTAGTTATCTTTGCTTGTATTTTTTAATCGATCAGCTGTGGTCTGAACACCGCATTCAACAGTCCGGAGCGACAGCACAAGCGGAATCGATCCCTTCTTTTCGGTTGCCATGTTTACATCCTCTTTCTCGATGCCTATTTGGTGGTCCACCACAGGGAGACGTGTCCCTGGATTACAATTCTATTAGTATCTGGTTAAACATTAATTTAAATATTTTTAAATAAATGCAAATTGTATGTCTCACATGTCGCTTTATTTTAAAGAAGTATTGTATTTTATAATTAGCAACTTTAGCTTTGAAAATAATTAAGCCAAAAATGGTACTAAGTGGCAGCGGAACTACGAAATGCGGCAAAGATAGCAGGAAACATACTGTACGATAATTTATATTATAATACTTTACGATAATTTTTGTTTTTCCTTGAATTCTGCAAAATGATTATACAAAAAAATATATGCAAATTATACACATCTATCCGTTGCAAACAAAGTCCAAGATGTTAGTAATTACTTTCAAGTGATGATGCCGTGCAGCAGTATCTAGCTGCTATATAATTACATATACTAGCGACCCGCCCTGGTTTCGCTTCGGTTTCAAACGATTTACCCCTGCATTTTAAATCTCTGATACATTAAGAGCGTTATCGGTAATCGGCACTTCTCGCATTTTAGGTATTTTGCTACGGTCCGATATCGACGCACACTAATGCACTACACACACGCGAGTTCATAGAATGACCAGTCTTGAGCCTTGGCGCTTATAATCAATCTCTAATATATTCCTCGGAGAAGGGGATTTCAATAATCAACTTGATGTAAATTTTAAAATTTTTAATTCAAAACCAAATCTCATAACAGTAAAACGGTTAAAATTGTATTTTTAATATGCAAAGTACAGGAAATAGTAAAATATAGGCACAGAGTATAACTTACAAGGAGACCCTCAGACGTGTGGGTCGGGGATTTCCATGATTTTTGGTGGGGTGGTAGAGGGGGCACGAGGGTATCACAACTACCAAATATTAGGGTCAACTGGGCCCTCGTTAAAAAGATTTTAAGGGTCAAAGTTGGATGGGTAATTTATGTACTAGAAAAATTCAAAGTCGAATCGCCAACAAGCGGTAATCTCGTGGTAACGTGCTCGCCGGCGGGAACTCTGGTCTCGGGTTCGAGACTCGACAACTTATTTTTTTTAAATTATCACATTATTGTGTAATAATTTAAAAAAAATAAAAAAACCCCAATTGACGTCCCTATCCCGGGACGTCGGTCGCCGTCACACGGTCAGGCTCTCTGCGGGTGACACACTAAAGTCCCCGGTCCGATCACCCGCGGACTCGCCTAGGGCGGCGTGAGGCGCGGATACTCGTATCTGCGCCGCCCGAGTCGCCGGTGGCGGAACGTGTGACCCAAGATTGATCACACACGAGCCGGCGTCTCCTTTCGTGAGATGACAGCCTCACAGAAGGCGGTGACCGCGTTCCAGTTCCTGACGCTGCTGAGCATCTCCCTAGTGATGGTCGGCAGGGTCCGGTCGGCACCGGTGATTGCAACGAGTTCACGGCGCTGCTCTGCCCACGAGGCACACACCTCGAGCCTGTGCTGCGCCGTGCTCACGTCGCAATCGCAGTGGTAGCAGGATGGTGGTGTGCTCTCCCTCCTAACGAGCTTGCGCAGGTACTTGGCTATCGTGACCCATCAATACCTGCACCAGTCGGAAGGAATGTACCCCGTGCTGCCGACCCAACCACCCCATCAGCACCAGCTGAAAGGACTCGACGGTCCTGATACCGTATTGAGGCTTCTCCAGTCCGATTGCCCAACGAGCAATGGCGTCTCGGCGGGCGTCGACCCGCCAGGCGGCAATCACCTTGATTGAGGCTATATATGGCTCGCGTCTCTGATACTCGCAGGTAAAGTTCGGCGAGTACCTCCGCCTGCAGGTCCCACCGGAGAATTCCGGCCAAGAGGCACGCTGCCTCCGTGGCTGCCGTCTAGTAGTCGAGTATGGCCCTAGTCGCCATGGCCATGGATGTCTATCAAGTCCAGTCAGAGATTTAAATCTACCCACTACAGAAATTAGTTATTAAATTTTGACCCACATTTTGCTACATATTTATTGCTAGTATAAGAAGAAAATGATTCTCTATGAAAAAATTATATTGTGTATGGTTAGTAATTATTAAACATTAAATTTGAGTTAGCTGATAATCTTCAGAAGATGAGGCTGCATAAATGTTCCGTTCGGATTTTTGATGTGAAATATCTATAGGCGGGGTGAACCTGATCGTCGCGTGGCATTAAAAGCGGCGTTAACGCCACGCTTTGCGGTAACGACTTCAAAATAATTTTGATGTTTCACATCTGCCAGGCGTCCTGAGTGACGGCTCACTTCTCTTTTCGTTTACTCTTTTGAAACTAGAAGTACCTTACAGTTTTGTCGTGTGTTCTCTTTTTCCTTGCCTTGTAACCGATTTTGTTCCCAAGATACAATCTGCTTTTTCGACCCATCACCTAAAACGTAAAAAGATTCTATATTATTCTTTATAGAGATCGCATGAAAGTAATTAAAAGAATTAGGTAGTAATAAATACTTACGAATCAAAACCGATCAGTTGCAGTATACGCTGAAGTTCGTATTGTCGTCTTTTACGCTGTGAGCGGAGAGCTCGAGCGACGTGACCCTGCTCCGTTGAGCGCCAAGGCGCGACTGGCTTGTGAATTTTTTTTTTTTTTTTTTAACAGCTGTTGGCCGCAAGGGCTCCCCCTGTGGGGAACGGACCTCGGCTTGGGGCGTCGCTGGAGGCAAAGTGGGCGTGCCCACGTTTTTAGTAGTGACTTTTGCGCGGCGCGGTTTCGCACCTCGACGGCGAGGGCGGAACCGCGGATATTTATTTCTTAAGGCCTCGCGGGCCGTGTAGGCTCTTTGTTGAGCGAGTGTGATATTGTCGTCCTCTTCGTCGAGGACGTCGGATGGAGGAGATTTTGGAGGGTCTATAGGAAGCCGCCCCAACCACTAGTTGGTTGGGGTGTGTCATGGCAGAGTCAAAGTAGCTCTGAGAGCACCGTTTCATAAACTGCTTGATGGTCGGCAGTTCGAGGTCGATGTGGAGATCGACGTTTCGTATGAACCACGGTGCTCCCGTAGCTCGGCGCATGAAACGATTTTGAAGTGTCTGTAGCCTGTGGATCCTGTGTGGCTTAACATGCGCGAACACCACGCTGGCATAGGTCATGATAGGCCGTATGCAGGTGGTGTATAGTCGGATTTTGCTACTCAGAGGCATACGCGACTTAGAGTTGAGTAGACAGTGGAGACTGCCCATCACAAAGGCTGCCCGTGCGCGGACTTGCTTTATGTGAGGGGCGAAGCTGAGTCGATCGTCGCCTGCCTGGTCCAAGTGACCGGCTTGTTGAAAATTTTAAGGGGGGGAATGCTATCGATAGAGTAGGAACGGGCAGTTCGTCTAGTGAACATGACCGCCTGACTCTTCTCGGGGTTGATTTCTAATCTCCATTTCCTAAACCAGTTGGCTAGGGCGGTAACCGCTGTTTGGAGAGTCTTGGCTACTGTTGTCGGGGATCTACCAGCACAAAAGAGTGCGGTGTCATCAGCGTAAAGCGCTTTATGTACCCGGTTGAATTTGGGCATATCGCTAGTGTATAGCGTGAAGAGAAATGGGGAGAGGACCGATCCCTGAGGGACGCCGGCCTTGATAGGGTGGGAGGTCGACAACGTCCCTTCCACCCTGTAGCGAAAGCTGCGATGACTTAAGTAGTCATGTATAATGAGAATTAAGTAGTGAGGGATCTTGAGGAGATAGAGTTTGTAGATTAGGCCTTCATGCCAAACCTTGTCGAATGCTTTCGCTACGTCTAGGAATAATACACCCGTATAGATGTTCATGATGAACTGACTACTTGTGTATTCTACCAAGCGGTGAACTTGTTGTACGCAGCTGTGTTTAGCTCGGAAACCAAACTGTGCGTCGGGAACGAGGTTGTTAGCTTCGGCGAATGTGCGTAGTCTACTGAGAACTATTCGTTCGTAGATCTTACCTAGACCTTTTAGTAGACTAATCGGGCGGTAACTACTGGGTTCGGTACGGCGCTTGCCGGGTTTGTGGATTCCTATTACCACGGCCTCTTTCCATTGCGCGGGAAAGATGTTATTATTTAGTGCTGCATTGAAGATGCAGCACAACAGGACTATCAAGTGGGCGGGGAATAATTTAATGACTTTATTTGAGATTCCGTCCGAACCTGGGGCTTTTCTGGTTTTAAGACCCCTGACTAACGATTCGACCTCATCGGTGGTTTGGCTTATGAACAATTATGCCGTTAAATTTATAGTAATATTTAAAATTTAATTACGAGGGTGACTATTCGTATTTCAATTTGGTTTTTTTTTTACTGCTTCTACAATAGTCGAACAAATAGTGGATATTTTTTTAAATATTCCAAGGTTAGTATTATTCACAAAATTAAATGTTTTACAGGAGTCATTTTCGTCAAATTAATCTTAAGGAAATTTTTTTTTTTTTTTAGTTTTAAAAGGAAGAAATCTTGAATTTCATTTTATACATACCCAAGAACAGTAATTTTCCTAACATCTACAATTTTTTTCGAGCTGCCACGACTTATCGTTTATTCGTACCTGAACTTCAAAACTCAGCGTTTTCGTAAAATCTCATTAACTTAAGTTCAAAATACCCTTGCCTTTTAATAAAATAGTTACAATATTGAGTTATAATTCTGTACAAGCACAATATAAAGATGTGTTTAATGTAGTGGTTATATAAATTTTTAGTAAGCTATTGAATGATGAACGAGTAACCAGTCCTCAAAAAACCACATTTTTGGGTTTACGGCCGCTTATTACCGATAACGCTCTTAATTATAATGATATGTTGTACAGAGTAATGTTGATATACATTAATTGCACCACGATTCTAATTTATTTAATTAGAAACGGAATAATCATCATTTTTCATCATCATTTCAGCTCATATACGTCCCACTATTGGGCTCCAGCCTCCTCTGCAATAGGAGGGAAATTGATCACACTATACCTTGCTAATCAGACAGGTTGGTATAGGGTTTTATTTCGAGTGTTCCTTCTCTTGCATTGATGTTATATACGTATTATATCCCTTAGTCGTCTTTTACGATATTTACCGGTAAGATAGGGAGTGGTGATTGGTATTCTTACTCCATCACCACACGGAATATGGAATAATACTGTGTTCTTTAAAATAGCTTCTTAAATAACTCATTATTTTTTAGTAATATAAAATCTATTACATAAAAAGATACGGCTATAGACGGTGGGATGCAAATTTGTTCTAAACAATGTAGAAATTATCATCATCATCATCATCTCAGCCTATATAAGTCCCATTGTTGGGCTGGAGCCTTCTCGACAATGGAAGGGAAAATGACCTATTATACGGCGCTGGTCAGACGTGTTAGCATAGGGCTCTATGTCGAGATTTTCTTCTCTTGCATAGATATTATTTGCATATCATATCCCTTAGTCGTCTTTTAGGACACCCACGGGCAAATAAGGGGTTGATGAAATGTGTTCTTACTCCGTGTGGAATATAAAACTTTGTAGAGATCTAATACGTCTCAGGCAAGGTAATTTTAAAAAAGTTCCCCTTTGATAAACAGTCGATTCTGAAAAATAACGGTTTTTTTTTAATTACAACTTACATGCTTTTTTAGTATCTTTATTAAAATAGATTCCAAAATACTAGTTTAGTACTCGACCGGCATTCAGATTAGGATATTTTTAGAATCTTTTTGTTCTTATCATGATGGATAAAGAATTTTTATAACGTACTAGAATTTGCCCACGACTTCGTACATATCATGCCACGTCGTGAAATCATGTTTTTTTTTTATTGAAAACGGTGTCAAATGAGCCAACAGTACACTTGATGGTAAGTGTTGCTGCCGCTCATGGACCTTTACAAGGCCATTGCCTACCGCGAAGAAAGCGAAGGGAGTGTGAATGCGTGCATTGAGGCTCGGTGATACTAAGGGCACCACCAAAACCCTCCACACGCAATCACCCTCAGAAAGTTGGGCTTCCGTCTCTCTCGCTCACCGAACGAAGCGCAGTAACAAATCGCTACTACTCAGACGTCGATTTTCTGCGAGAGCATGGTACTGCCCCGGACGGACCGGCCCGCGGCTGTAGACAGATAACTGTCGACAGTGTGGTCCTACCACTCCTGATGTGTGACCAAGACAAACGGAGAAATCTGTGAAGGGTGTTTAATTTGTCTATATTCAGTTCTACAAACTGTGTCACCTTTTATGTTCTGCTTATTTCGTACTAGCAGCGCCCTGCGGTTTCACCTGCAGTTCCTCTTCCCGTGGGAGTATCGGGATAAATTATAGCATATCGGGATAAGTTATATCATTGTGAAATCTCATCAAAATCCATTCAGTAGTTTTTGCGTGAAAGAACAACAAACATCTTCACATCCTCACGTACTCACAAACTTTCGCGTTTATTAATATTAGTATTAGTAAGGATAAAGAAGCCAACATCCAGACTTCAATGCAGAATTCTTAATACACAGCTTTCGTGGTCGTATACAGACTCGTTCCGAAACTTACCACTACTTTGTGAAACAGACCACATAGAACTGTCGTATAAATCTTAACTGAGTTACAACTGACTGACAGCGCTTATAGAAGCGTCACCAGGGCATCGACTGGAGACAGTACCAGAAAGAGTAACCCGCCTGGGATGACAAGGTCGGGTATCGGTGGCCCGTCCACTTAACGCTTGAGAAAGGCACCCGTCGCCCGGGACGGTGCGTAATGCACCATGGTCTGCCACCAAGAAAAAACTAAAAGATCTGTTTTGTTGCTTTTATTTCGTCTGGCCGGGATAGGACAGGCACTCTGAAAGCTGGACTGTCCCGTCAAGAACGGGAACGGGGAATAGCCTGCATACAATTTTTCAATTCATCATCTGATCCTATATATATATATATATATATCTCACTGTTGTGTAAACCCAAAGGCCTCCTCCATAATGGGAGAGGAATGGACCTACTATTCTACGCTGGTCAGACATGTTGCAATAGGGGCTTGTTTCGAGTTTTACTTCTCTTGAACAGAGATGTATTTGTTTATTATGTCCTTTAGTCGTATATTACGACATCCACGGGAAAGATAGGGAGTGGAGAATTGTATTCTTACTCCGTTACAACACGAATTTTAAATGAATCTATACATCTATACGTTATAACCATAAATAAATAAAATTGAAGTGTCTGTTTGTAATATCAAAATACTTGGTATTTTCATGCTTACACGGTTATTTGCACGACACCTAAGCCTAAAAAAAGTTTAAAACATTTTGTCTGTTTTTCTGTTTGAGTCAATGATTTTGAATCTTCAAAATGGTTGACCCGATTTTAATAAAATTTTACTACCAGGTAGCTGCCTCATAGGGAGTAACTTAGACTAGATTTTATCCCGGTATTCCCACGGGAATGGGAACTGTGGTTACGCGATTGACATCGAAGCGAAGCGAGGGCGAGTCGCTAGTATTACCTATTTGTTCTACCTTATAAATAGCTTTAATGATGCCTATAATGTGATCGACTGTGCGTCATATAAAACTACGAACGAGTGTATCAGAATATTGACACACATTTAAAATAACAGTAATCAACAATACAAACTATTATCATCGTACGATACAGTAAATAAAACTGGTCATATTAATTTACGCAATATTGACTTATACTAGTTCCGCTCCGTATAGTGACGGGCTAAGGATGCAATGTATCATCACCCCCTTGGTTGCCGTAGTGGTAGTAAAATCAGTTAACAATAGGATTAGCAAGATCTTGATGATTATTATTCAGATACGTCTCGAGGTGGTTCTTAGCTACTTACGGTTTAGGTGGCACTTTCGAGAGTGTAAACTTAGAGTCTGTACACATTGTAGTGCAAAATATTCTCAAAAAAATATATCTTGTCGGGAGCTATTCATATTTTTAAAATGTTCTATACGGTACAGATGTGTAAGGTATGATGTTAATGTCAGCTCTGAGGCAAGTAATGTAAGAGTTGGAATGGCTGAAAGTTGTTCTACGCCGTGAGGTTTATAGGATCCTATTGACGTTTACTTACAAGATATAATTAGGTAAGTCAGAATATAATTTTGACTGGAAAATAATGGCTATGTAACTTCTGCAATCCAGTGAAAAAGGCGCATATCTACAATTAATAAAAAAACCTAAACACGCTTTTTACCGATACTTCTGTTTTTTCTATATACTATTTAAAATATTTTGTGCTTTATGGCAGCAGCTACGAATATTACCAACCCTTACATTGCCTGATCAACAACTACATTCTCAGTGAGGGTTGACGTCAGCCAGACAACCGGTCATAATACTATTGATAATAACTTTTACAGTATGTAAGTACTATGAAAGACGGGGTCTACTAGGTTGGGGTCTACTCAATATGTACTATATTGAGTAGACCCCAAGTAATGGCCATAAGAATAGGATGATGATGATTTTATTAAAATATTTTGCCCGACCTAGCATTTAAATCCAGCATTCCCAGGATTACAATAGAATATTTATGCAACTCTACCAAAAATGCAGTTAATTTTCTATTAATTAGAATTTTAATTTACTTTTCTAGTCATACATTATCAATATTTTCCTAGCCTTTTTTTATCCCCATTGTATTCGGGCTGGCTAACTTGTAAAACCAGATTCTTCGAAATATATTTGTGCCATTGTGACCGCACCAACCCTACACTTATTATATTATTTTAGACCTGATATAATGATATTTTATTCCACTAACCTATACATTTACGGTCATATACGGGACTGAGTTTTAAAGCGTTGTAGTTAAGTAGGAATAGTTTTTAAAATTTAAGGCAATGCTGATTATCATCTAGATAGATCTGCGGTTGGATCTACTTCGAAATTGTATTATTATTCGATGTAACATGCATACTAGCTGCAATATTAATATGTGCACAATTGAATGTTGTGTACCTAAATATATATAAATGGAGAACGACGACGTCGCATTGCCATACGCCGGCAAACAAAGTCCCCGTTTCGGGGCGACTCGTGGAGCATCGCGTGTCTGCCGAGCCTCCACGTCGGCGTCGCGCCACTGTCATCGACCGCCCGCGCGCCGCGTCTTTTCCCCTCTCTCGTCCATCAAACTACATACATACACCAATACTTACATTCTTCATGCTGATACTGCTTCGTATTGGCTTTGGCCAGTCAGTCATTTATGCTACTCCGTGGAGAGTGCGCGTGAAATATCGAGAATCAACTCTGTAGTGTTTACCGAATATATATCAGCTATACGTCATAAACACAATTGAAATTAATCACATATAGTTCACATTGAAATTTAAATTAATAATAAATATTATCTTCAATTTTATTTCTTGAAGTTATGGTGTAATAAGTTCCTAATTTGTAGCTTTAATTATTTAAAAAGTATCAGTCAACTAGTAATTAAATATAATTGAAAGACTAAATTATTGATGATGTCAGCGATTACAATAACTACCACGCTTACAAGCGACGAGCACAGGCCCATTAAAGGTCACTTGGAGAATGGACTCAATGGTTATAGGAAAAATGGATATGTAAAACAGGAATCAATAGATCACCGGGTAAGTACATAGACTTTTACATTTTAAATCCATAGTATTACTCATTTTTAACTCTCAATAAGCAGTATTTGTATTTCATCGTTTACCCATGAACCTGACAGTAAGACATTTTTTGACTGCGTTTCGTAATTTATATCTTCTCAATGGCAAACTCAAATTAGTAGTTAGTCTACACTGCCTGTTCGCATGCAAGTGAAAGTCAAGACAACCACCGAATGACACAAGGTTATCTATTTGTGCGCAGAAAAGCTATAGAAAGTTCAAATACATTAATGTCAACTGTATCTGTTGCTTCTAATGACTTCATTAGTTATCTAATTGAAAAAGTCCCACAAAGAATGTACCCAGACAAAGTAATTTACACGAAATAACCATAAAATCTGGCTCTCATTTAGATAAGTATGTAACTAGTTACTTTAACATAGAATGGTAATTACGGCGATGTTAGTCTAGTATTCGATAGATAATTAGAAAATTAAACGAAAAAGCTACTTACCTATACAATTTTCTTCAGGGTTTGCCGTCTCGATTTAATGTCGGCATAGAATAGAACTGATTACCTAGGTAATGTACCCACTTACTAGATAAGGACGCAATGAAGTTTGCAGACCGCTTAAACTTACACTGTACTGAGAGGGTTTTGTATATTATTATTTTTGAACAATTTATTTCGTGGACTTCAAAAGTCCATAACATCTCTCGTTACAACTGTGCGTTAGTATTATCATTGTAACTGCAGTAATTTTAGATTCAGAAGATATTAAGTGCATTTTTTTATATACTTAGTGTTTTACGCCGGTTTGGCTACCGCAATTTATAGAGAATAAGAGTTCTATCATTTTCTTCATTCTGAAAAGTACAAAGAGGAATACGTATATTAAAATGTAAATAGACCCACTGTGTTAACCAAATTCCAAGATATTTTGAATGTTAGGAATGCTACGAAAATTCTTTTCGTTATAGACCTCATCTAGTAAGTTACGGTTCGGTCGTATTCCAAATAAAAGAGATCGATAAAGAAGTATTGTACCTACCATGTATACAAATATTTTTTATTAAAAAAGAAACTAGAACACTGAATTTCATTTTGTAACTTCAAATACATAGCTTAATTCTAGTACACCAGACAAATAAATATTCGATTAACATATCGAATTACTTAATAGGCGCTAATCGGTCTAATGACCTTACATACACCATACATATTTAAAAGTAGGTACTAATATTATTTTTCTTACGCGTAAACCATTTTAAGGGTACAATGTATTACTACCCTTTTAACTTTCCTTGGGAATCGCAAAATTGAACTAAAGGATCACGAGGAGAATAGGCAGAAGCACTCTTAAGAAACTCATAACACCGGCTATAATTGCGAACAGGCATGTCATTCAAGCCGGGCGATTACCTACAGCATTAGCCTCCTGTGGGGTAAGCTATATTATAATACTAAACGTTAATAATCCTATATTTCAATAGTAACCAATTTTAGCAAATTGTTGAACTGCTTACGTTAATTTCTTCAGTAACAATACAATATCAATTGAATTAATTTTACGACATCTCTATATTTAGCTAAATATCTACTAATTATCCGTGGCAACAACTTTAGTAAATAATAAACCTGCTTATCTCACTTTTTAGTGACGCAAACGTGCTTAGCTATCAACTTAAGATAGGCATGTATATGTAATTACTAGTTTTTCCTTTTTCGTTATAAGATATATGACGTAAAAGTAATATCTCTAATCCGAAAAGGAATGTAGAAAACTGTTACCCGTTATCGTATACAAACCTTAGGGCGTTAGTGAAAATGTTAGCGCAGCCAGCATTACTTGCATTGTTGACCCGAACCTGACTTCCCCACCAGTTGTTCAAATCGTTGAACTCTTACGTAGCGAATAAACTAGGACGACTCCTTTTATTTGATAATTTACGGTGAGACTTATTTCTCTCTTTTAGTAAATATATGTTAAATTGGTTTTAATCATTTCACTTCATTGGTTTAATCACCATATGGAAAGAGGTAAATAATCCTGTAAATATATATGGATGCCAGGTAGAATAGACAAATATAGAAATTATTTATGGGCGTTATGTGTATGAATATTATATATATATTTATCAGTGATCGGAGTAGGTATATTGATTTTTGCTACTTGCGTCGGTAATGTTCATGTAAAGATGAACATGGATACGCCATTTTTCCGGAACGTCATTCCGGCACTTCTGAAATCACTGAAGTATTGTCTACAAATTCAAATAATTAATATAATTTGTTGTTTTTAAGATTGCATTAAACAGATTTCAAAAGCTTTTATTTATCTTGTAATGTTTGTATACGTGTTCGCCACTAATTTTGGAAGCTAAGTTAGAATCACTCCTCTATGTGTCCGTATGGGCTCAAATCTTATGTACCTTCGGTGAAAATACAATAACATGGTACCATGGAGCTGTTCTGTTTGTGGAGCCGGAAGAAAGCCATTGGAACTTTTTTTTCTATGTTAATGTGTAACGGGACGAGCAAATCGCTCGCCTGATGGTAAGCGTCACGTCTGCCTATGGACAGATGCAGTGCCAATCAGTAACTAAATAGTTCTGTCTGGCACTGCCCAGCGCCCGCTACACCGAGACGACAGTTATTTATTAGGTCTCATATACCCAGTAATTGCACTAGCTTCAATGCCCTTTCCCCGAAACATAGAAGTGTTGAACACACTCCCATTTTAGGAAGAAATGTCTGGCAAATCGGTGGTACCCACCTAGACGGCCCAGTACAGGAACCTACCACCTGGTACCACCTTAACTAAATACTATAAACCCATCGACTTTGGACTTATTTGTTTTGTCTTTGTAAGTACTTGGTGCTACCTGATATCCATACAGTATGGATGCCCATTTAGAGTAACGTTTTCACAACACAATAACAAAGATGCGCACTCTACGAATCGAAGTAAACGAGTGAGCTAGCTACCTGTGGGGCTACCCCCCGCGTCGCGGTATGCATTGTTTTCGTAACCGGTTTGTGCACTATCTACAATCCTGTGTTCTGATTGGTCACTGAGTCATGTTGAGGGCACAGATTAAAAGACAGAAATTTAACCGCGTCTTTTGTGAGTGAAATATTTTGAGTTCAATTCACGCTTATACTAGTTTGAGTATTTGTTTTACTCGATATATACTAAAATCATACCAAGTTTGAAGCTTCTATCTGTTACCGTTTTTATGATAGAGCTAAAACAAACAAATATGCAAAAAAAGTTTCTTGTATGGAATCGGTAATTTTTAACTTTTTGATTTTTATTGTATGTTCTTATGTCGGCCATAGTTATAAACGCTTTTTGAAAAATAGAATTGTGCACCTGCTAATGTTCGAAAGAAAAAGCTCAGTGAGTGACAGACATACAGCGGAGTCTTAGCAATAGGGTCCCGTTTTCAACCTTTGGGTACGGAACCCCAAAAAAACTAATTTGCAGCGGGATGGCGATAAATTATTATGAAGATACTATTGGTCATATGGTTACATTGTAAAATTCCGAAAAAAAATTATATTCCTGAGGAATATCCATATTCATATATACGTTTCAGATTATTGACCCTAATTCAATATACCTACTCCGACCACTGATAATTATACATAAAATATGCATTTCTTGGGCGGCCCTTGGCCTTTAAGATAGCGATCATGTAATAAATATCTAACATGGCACTTTGCTGCAGACGCTTCTTGCACTTTATAACACAGTACAGATTAATCTACCGAATCTATTATAGGGGCGCTAGTTTGCCGTATTTTGTGACAAGAAGATACTAGTTAGTAACTCTTAAGCCAACATAAACACATTCTTGTAAGGTTTACACAAGACTTAAGTCTTTTCTGCGTCATTGAGCACATGTTAGATAACAAATACATACATTTATTATTGCGGTATTAGTGTTCTATCTTATAGTAATTATTAAGCTTTGAAAAATTAGGGATATGTCGAAATTTTTATAAGATCGAATTTAGAAGAAGACATAAATGCTTGTGTCAATTCACCTATAAAATGAAGAAAATTACTACATATTTTGAATTCACTTATTGTTGTTTTTTTTTCAAGAATCTATATGATATTGTTAATGTAATTGTATGCATCATGTACCACATACAAACATATAACAATAGATACGTAAAACCCTTAGTTACACTGTTAGATTGTTTTGGAATAATCGCTAATGTAAGAATGCTGTTATATCCACCCAGAACAGCCAGGTTTAAATTGGCTGAGCATGATATGACACGTCAGGTAACGGGTTTTATTTTATTCGAACATCCTGCTGTCACTTTGTTTAACACTATGTACAATTACATATACAATTACATATTTGTGACGTGTATCTTTTATCTTCAACTTGAATCAAATATTAAAGTTGGTGGCAAACACAACATTTTTAGCTTAAGAAAATCATTTATTACAGACGTAATTCACATTATTTTTTTTGGAGAGAAAGCTATATAGATGAATATTTTTTATGAAACGTAAAATTTCTAAATAATTAATGTAAACCATGTAAAAATTTATTGTCGAGGTATCCATTTGTCTTCCAATTTTTACTATTGTATATGAGGCCATGAGAACCATACTGGCCTAATGCAATGGGCAAGCCTTTTGAGCACCATAAAATATAAAGAAAAGTATAGTAAAAACCTTAACAATGATTATGCTGCCATCTAATGAATATTCCTTGTATCACTTTTAGGCCACCTTGGTTCTATCAAAATGTTCAATTATATCTGTAAAAAATCATAAACTCCTCAATACTATAAAAATTAGTTAGGCCACTATGGTTCTCATGGCCTCATATATGCTTCTTAGATTACGCCACATTCAGAGGTTTACTGACTTTGATTTTACCGATTCCTTCTTCAGCGTAATAATCCATAGGCTTATCAATTTCGCTCGATTCTCTGCAGCTCTACCTCCTCCTATTATCCTATAGAGAAATTCCTAATAAGCACCTCTCTATAGTACGTTATATGATTTCCAAGTTTCGTTTTTAGACGCATAGAGATCATGTTTCTGTAATTCGTCACTCTTTAGGTCATAGGTGGCCATTGATTTTAAGGTCTGCAGAAATTTGGACTAAAAGGATGTCTGAAGCTTTCCCAAGTTTCTGCGCAATGATTTGGAGCTAGGTACTGTCTTTCTTGAAATTAGATTTAGCTTATTGAAAGGTCTGATATCTGAACATAATGGTTAGCAACCTTGACAGTCAAATTTCCAAATAATAACCTTATTAGAATGACGTAGACATTCAATAAAACTTTTTTCTCCATGTACATTTGTAGACCAATAAACTGAAAAACCATGTGATACTCTAGTCATTAGTGGTTCTTCTCGTCAGTGATCTATCGTCTTTTCTAATCTTTCTGGTTAAACTAGCAAGCTATTCACATTTAAGGTGAAAGCAATGAAATACAAGGGGACAACGTGTTTGAATATAACCCAAAAACATTACCTAATTAAAATTCGTTGCTACATTTGGCCAGCTAGGCAAACACTATCGTCGTTTGTTATCGATCGTTATGGCACAACCGTCAATCGAATGTCCTACATTAAATAATCTATATAGGAACACATTACACATTAATACCACACCCACTTAATAAATAGAAAGAACCAAGTTATGAATTCATAATCATAACATTTCCTACTCGGAATTAGCTCGCCAGTCTATTTTGGATCGTTTGATCTGAAATATTAATATGTATGTGCTTATATAACCATAATTAACTATGAAATGTGTCTGTTTTTGATTTCAAAGATACATGGTAGCTATATAAGTCCTGAATGAGTTAATGTTTCATTGTATAAATCGCAAACTCACATTTTACCCTTCACTTAACCTAGCGTAAGTGGAGCTTGTTTAATTTATAATATTTTTAAAATGTTGAAATTAATATATGATCGGTAATGATCTTATCCTTTGTAATTTTATTTATAGAAACCTTCATGTAACCAACTAAAATAAAACATTTAAAATTGTTAGTCTGTAAAAGCGGCAATAGGATTTAATCGATCGCATTTTGAATTCATGATCGCATTTGAAAGGTCAAATTTGTTGATCGTTAAGAACGAGAGTTGCGCTACTCTTTTGTTTTTCAAATAAATACTTTATCGTCTTATTAGAACTGCCTGTAATCTGTGTAATATTATCGCCAGGTTTGCATACAATTTTCGCGGCATTATTAAAACCTACGTAAGGAGTCATAATAGTTTTAAGGATATATATTTATTAAATCATTATCCTGTTCTTATCAAGTTTTATTGGCAATAGTTTTATGACTGGCAGCATTTTTTTTTATCGGTGGGCTATGTAAGCGCACACGCCGTCCATTCCGTCTGGGGCGACGAAAGGATGGCGCACGGGCCCATAACCCACCCGTACCCACGTCACCTTCGTCGTTGGGCCGACTACCAGTGCCGAGTTCCTTGTCCTCTATGGTCGGTCCGACGGAATACCCTTTCGGGTACCCTCACCTCTCGACGTCTCTGTCCCGGGACGTCGGTCGCCGTCGCGCGGTCAGCCTCTCTGCGGGTGCCGTACTAAAGTCCCCGGTCCGATCAATGACTTGCCGCCTGCATGACCCTTTTTGGGAATGTAATCGTTGACCAGGTGGCATCGGATAAAGTGGGCCCGCGATTTAAAGCTTTTAGTTGCTTTTTACAACAAGTATGTGGTAAGGGTTAGCAATATTCGTAGCAAACGCCACGTATCCTATATTTGTTATATGCATCGGCATGAAAATATATTTATAGAAAATTATGTAGCTGTTTAGGCAAATATCTTGAAATTGTAGAACACGACCGAATACTTGATCACGATTAACCTTGAAATTAAACGAGGTGTGACGAGATTTATTTTAGGCTTTATAAGAAAATTGTTGTAAAAGATAATTATTTTCTTTTACTTATCTGTACAAATAAATATTATTAAAGTGTCTGTTTTTAATGTCATAATAATACCTAAAAACCAGTTTAAATATTTTAGTCGGCCTGTTCGTTTGTTCTGGGTCATTTTCATAACGCTTGGACCGATTTTGATAATATTTTACTATAATATACGCGAGTTAATACTCTTGAAAGGAAACTATTATTAAGGCTTTTGTCGCGTTCATATTTGATTTTTGATTTCTCGACGTATCGAACACATGAGTTTTGGGAGGACTAAGGTCTTCCGTCCAACAAGTTATCGTTATTACAGAGATTTATATCTACCCGCTATAGACATAGTTATTAAATTTTGACCTATATCAATAATACAAATTGATTTCCAGTACAAAAAGGAAACTATTCTATATGAAATATTTGTATGAGTAAATATTTCAAATACCAGGTAAGCTGTCGGTATAAGGAGTAATTAAGGCTATTTTCCCTCTCGGAAAAACCTTTTGCCTGGTCAGGGTATTGAACTCGAGGCTTCAAGCAAATGTTCAAACGAACGGAAACATTATCAGTGAGTAATCTAGGCTATATTTTATCCGGGTATTCCCAAGAGAACGGGAACTACGCGGATGAGAAGCGGGAATTTGCTAGTATTGTCATACAACAGTTCACTTAATAATCAGTACTAATTACAGCTTTAGTAATTCCAGAGGCGCAATTAAATCACATCTACTCTTAGCAATATTTCTTGCAACAAGTGATTCGCAGGAAATAACCCCATAATTAAACCCAATATTTATTTACAGGCTTTTGTTAGAATTTAATTATACGTTTACCGCAGTTCATATTCGTCAGTTGAGAAGTCGTCTTGTGATTTTCATTATTTCTAATTTATGTGAATAGCTGATAGAAACTTCCTAATATTTGTTTGTTTATTATATATTATGCATGGACGAGCAAATATTTACTTAAAACTAATTTCATATTGGCATACATTGAATTCTCTTCAATATAATGGAGAGTGTTCAAAACCTATTCAATTACCCCGTCTTATGGAAATGAACCGTGTACTGCATAATATATGTATTTTTTTCTTCTTACATATCAATTTGTTCCTGTGGCTGTCTTAAAACACGACTAAGGAATATAATATGCATGTAACAATTTATATTTCATAAACAGAAAAATGATATCTATACCAATAAATAAAATTGAAGTGTCTGTTTGTAATGTCAAAATAATAGGCTTTTTTCATGCTCACACGGTTATTTGCACGACACCTATGCCTAAAATAGCAATTAAAAAATTTTTGTCTGTCCGTCTGTCTGTCTGTCTGTTTGTTCCGGGTAATCTTCAAAACGGCTGGACCGATTTCAAAAATTCTTTCTCCAATGGAAAGCTATAATATCAGGCTATAAACTAGGCTATATTTTATCCCGGTATTCCCACGGGAACGGGAACTACGCGGGTAAAACAACTATAACCTATAACCGAAGCGAAGCGAGGGCGGGTTGCTAGTATAAACTAAAATAGCATCATCATCATCTCAACCTATGTAACTACGTCCCATTACAGGATTTGGACCTTCTCCACTATGGGAGGGATATTGACCTACTATGCCACGCTGGTTGAATGGTTTGGCATAGGGTTTCCTTTCGAGTTTTCCTTCTCTTGCACAGATGTTACATGCATATTATACGCCTTAGTCGTCTTTTACGACATCCATGGGCACGATAGGGAGTGGTGAATTGAATTCTTATTCCGTCACCACACCGACATCTTATTTATACTAGTAAATTTAATTGACCGATTAGATAAGAGGAAAATAATAATTCCTAATAAAATCACTAATTAATTGCGGTAAATTCGTTTAATGTTGAACAAAAACAACGCGATATCAGATAAAAGGCCCACTGAATATTTATGCTCAATGCCACGTCTGGAAGACCTTTATAAATTCATGATATTACTTAAAGTGACTGGCACAATTTTGTACTTAAAGCAATAAGCATATAAATTATCTATTTATATTTGTTACAATAGGACAATATGAATGGAATATTTTATCGTGTTATATTTGATATCTTTTTCGAAACATTATCATCATCATCACAGCTCATAAATATGTCCCACTATTGTCTTCGAACTTTCTCAAAAATAGGATGGAAATTGATCTGCTATACCACGCTGGTCAGACGTGCTGGTATTTTTTTTATGGGTGGGCTATGGTAAGCGATTATGGGCGACGAAAGGACGGCGCGTGGGACCCGTTACCCAGGTCGCCATCGCCGTTGGGCCGACCACCGGAGAGCAGGGTGACTTGTCGTCAGTGGTCGCTTCGACGGAATACCCTTTCGGGTACCCTCACCTCTCGACATCCCTGTCCCGGGACGTCGGTCGCCGTCGCGCGGTCAGCCTCTCTGCGGGTGACTGACAAAATCTCCGGTCCGGTCACCCGCGGGCTCGGCTAGGGCGGCATGAGGCGCAGGTACTCGCGCCTGCGCCGCCGCCGCCCGAATCGCTGGCGGCGGTGTGATCGTGTGACCGTGTTGCGATCCGGTGGTAGTATACTAGATTATTAGTTAGTTTTTTAAATATAATTACTATTAATTTTAATATTTAATTATTACTAACCATAAACAATATAATTTTTTCATATAGAATCATTTTCTTCTTACACTGGCAATAAATTTTGTATCAAAATGTGGGTCAATATTTTATAACTAATTTCTGTATCGGGTAGATAATTATAAATTTTCTGCAGTAACGATGACTTGTTGGACGTGAGACATCTTAGTCCACCCGTGACCATGAACGCTGTAAAGTGTTCGAAACGTCGGGTAATCAAAAATCAAATACAAACGCAATAAAATCCGTAAAGTAGTTTTATTTAAAATGTATAATTATAATACTCGCGTAAACATCAGAAATCATTATACAGACTAATATGTAAGTAGAAGAGATAATATGAATTAGTATTTTAAATGAATTATAAAATTCTTCCATTTACATAGAACGGGATTGAATGTCTTCGAATGGTTGGAATGGTTTTGAATTGTCTTCATTATATTTAATAGAATTCAATGTGTACCAGTCTGAAGTTAGTTTTACGTTTAAATATTTGCTTACCCGTGCATAGTATTAATACACAACTATTAGGAAGTTTCCATCAGCTATTCATATAAATTAGTAATAATTAAAATCACAATCTCCACTAACGAACATGAACTACGGTAAACTCGTCCCACCGTAACCACGCGGATTTTTTTCGAATTTGAATAATTCCTGTAAAATATTCCTATGAATTGTATTTTTTTTTATTGCCAATGGTGGTAAACGAGCAAACAGTACACCTGGTGGTAAGTGTTGCTGCCGCTCATGGACCTTTACAAGGCCGCTGCCTACCACGAAAAAATGAAGGGAGTGTGAATGCGTGAATTGCGGCTCGGTGATACCAAGGGCACCACCAAAACCCTCCACACGAAAACACCCTCAGAAAGTTGGGCTTCCGGCTCTCACGCTCACCGAACGAAACGCAGTAACTAATTGCTACTACTCAGACGTCGATTTTCTGTGGTCCGGACGTGTGGTCCTACCACTCTTAAAGTAGGTAGGTAGCTATTAATAAGAAAGGATGAGCCGTATTTTTGGTTAGTACCTTGTAGGTACGTATTGTCGTGTATACCGTTGTGCAAAATACGTATGTGAATGTGGGCTGAATCGAAAAATTAATTTCCTACGGTTGTGCTATAATCGACAGCTGAATAAAAAAAATATACAAATTAGTACTTAAAAATTCAAGACTTTCTAGTCGTTCTTTTTCGGCCATTCTTAGCTTTAACTACTATCATTCTGCATTCAATATGAAAAGTTACTTAATTTTTACTAGCAAATTCTCACGGTTTCATCTGCGTACAAACACAACATTCGCATTTATAATATTAATTAACAAGGAGACACTCAGACGTGTGGGTCGGGGATTTCCATGATTTTTGGTGGGGTGGTAGAGGGGGCCCGAGGGTATCACAATTACCAGATATTAGGGTCAACTGAGCCCTCGTTAAAAAGATTTTAAGCGTCAAAGTTGGATGTAATTTACTCGTAGGTAGTAGAAAAATTCGCAAATGAATCGCAAGGCAATGGTAACCTCGTGGTAAGGTCGCTCGCCTGCGAAATCTATGGTCTCGAGTTCGAGACCCGATGATTTGTTTTTTTTTTAATTATCACAATATTGTGTAAAATTAGATTTTTTTTTCATAATTTTACACAAAATTATAAATTATTTTCCTTTTTTCACGATCTCGTTTTTTCCGCTCATTCTCGGAGGAGATTCGCGCAGCGATAAAATGTAGCCGGTGCAGACAATGTCTGTTTTGTGTGCTTTTACGAGGAATTCCATCCAAAAATTTGTAAGGAATGTATGAAAAATGTACATTTATACAATAAATATAAATATTGATTTTTCACAATTTTATAATTATTTTTTTTTCGTTCCGTAACACCTCAATTTTCATATTGAAGAGTTGATACATAGAAGAGAGCGAGAAAAGAAGGAGATCGTGAAAAAAAGCAAAATAATTTATAATTCTACGTAAAATTATGAAAACCAAATTTTACACAATATTATGATAATTTAAAAAAAATAAGTCGTCGGGTCTCGAATCCGAGACCGTAGATCCCGCAGTCGAGCGCATTACCACTAGGCTACCATTAGCTTGCGATGCGAGTTCGAATTTTTCTAGTACATAAATTACCCATCCAACTTTGACCCTTAATATCTTTTTAATGTAGGCCCAGTTGACCCTAATATCTGGTAGTTGTGATATCCTCGGGTCCCTCTACCACCTCACCCAAAAATCATGGAAATCCCCGACCCACACGTCTGAGTGTCTCCTTGAAAGATTTAAATAATCCTTTTCTACGTGTATTCGTGTGACTTCTAAACTGTTCCATATTTAACTAAAAGATATGTGCCTGAATGATTTTAATTGAAAATGGAAACCCTGTCGTTGGTGCTGTGATGGAAATATGACATGATATAAATGATTAAGTGCAATCTGTGCATGAATAATGAAACAATATTGCTGATGAAATATGCATTTGTTATTAAAATCATAACATATAGACACGTTGTATCCATAGCAGAATATATTTCAATAGGTACGTGATTCGCTGTGAAATTCCTATTTACTACGTACTAATCAGCGGTATGCTTGAGCAATGCCTGTTGATAAAGTCACGCGCGTTTCAGATAAGACATCATGAATCGTATGTTAATCTTGTCCGGCCAACTGGGCAACAATATGATGTCACATCACGCCACTTCGTTATCGTTGAAACGGCGCGATGTTTGAACCTTGACGTATGAATAATTTATCGTGAACTTGTTTTATCATTTTATACAATTAACTTAATTAGTTTTTAACCATTTAATAATCGCCAAAGAATATTTGTCTACGGTATAGAGTATCATTAATTATTTGCGTAATAAACTGTTACGATATGTGTATAAAATATCTATGTGATGACAGTCTAAAAATGCATGGTGTCTTTAACTTAAATTGTTAAGAGATTAATAAGAAATGTAAATGGATATAAACTGCATGAGGAAGAAAATTCTTAGTAAAAGTCTGCCGACTTGTCTGTGCAGCGTAATATGCTAGAGTTATTTCCTGCGACACTAACGATCTTGCCAGGAAAATATACACAAAAGGGTAACTGACGGGCAGACTATTGAATCGGAATCGGTCCCCTGGTCCGATCACTGCCAGTGAGAGCTGTACGGCAGGTTAAGGGGGAGTGTGCTGCCCTTCCCTCGATAAGAATGAATTGGATGTGACTAGTTCATAATCTAAAAAAAGGCGGTTTTTCCAATATGCAATGGATATATGTGCAATTATGGGCAACACATGTGCTGAAAGACATGAAACAAAACTCTTAATTGACAGTGCGCAAAATATTAATAATATTTTAATACGATGTCTTACAACGGTAGATTTCTTACGTGAAATTAATAACCTGTAAGACACAGCTTCAGTTTCAAGTATGTTTTCTATATCAATAAATAAAATTGGAGTGTCTGTTTGTAATGTCAAAATAATAGGCTTTTTTCATGCTCACACAGTTATTTGCACGACACCTATGCCTAAAAATAGCAATTAAGGGGGCGTTCATAAAATACGTGAGATGTTTAAGGGGGGAAGGGGGTCGAGTCAAATCTCATCTAATCTTACGTTGGAGAGAGGCAAATATCACGCAATTTTTTTTCTGACTGAAACAAAAAAAATTGTTCAATTTTTATTACACTTATAATTAAACTCTCAGCAATATTGATTACTAGTCTTAACTCTCTCTCTAAAGTCGGTCCCTCATATCTGAGGATCGTGGTTAGCATCGGAGCTACATCTGAAGCGGATGATCTGCCTCCACCGGTCTCGATCCAGCGCGTCTCTCACGACCGCATAGAATTTGGAGGATGATGAGTCTTTCACTTGATCAGTCCATCTAGTTGGTGAACGACCACGCGATCTCTTGCCTTCGGTATTCCCAACGACAATCGGCTTTTCCAGACTCTCATCGCCTCTGCGCACTGTGTGTCCGAAATAGGAAAGTATGCGTTGTTGGCATATTGTCGACAAACGGGTTTTTATTCTGAGCTGACTCAAGATAGATACATTGGTGCGTTTTGCGGTCCAAGGTATTCGGAGTAATCGCCTCCAGCACCACATCTCGAATGCATCAATCCTTTGTCGTTCTCGGGCTAAGATTGTCCACGTTTCTACGCCATAGAGGAAAATAGGGAATACCAGAGCTCGGATCAACCGCATCTTGGTTATAATACCTATTCCTCTCTTCCTCCAAATGACGCTCAAACGGGTCATAGCATCTTTAGCGATCATTCCGATGCGTCTTTTTATCTCGGGGGCACAGCTGCCATCGTTGCAGATTTGGGAGCCAAGGTAAATGTAGTGGTCGACCACGTTAATGCCCGGAATGTTGCAGGTGACATTTGCTAGTGTCCCGGCACGATCCACTATCATCACCCTAGTCTTTGCTCTGTTCACTACGAGACCAATTTTGCCACTTTCAATTTCGAGTCTTCGGAATAGCTCCTTCATATCTTCCATGCATGTTGCCAGGAGAACGGTATCGTCGGCATATCGAAGATTTGATAATCTCTTTCCACCTATAGGAAAACCTTTCTTCCAGTTTTCTATGGTTTTTCGCATTATATACTCTCCATATATGTTGAAAAGTGTAGGGGACAATATGCAACCTTGTCTTACACCTTTTTTCTTCTGGAACATATTGGAGCATTCTGTACCTATCCGAATGAAAGAGCGATTTTCCGAGTACAAGCTCTGTATTAAAGCGACAAGATGTGTAGGAACTCCCATTTCCAGTAGCACGTTCCATAGGTGACTCCATTGCACGCAGTCAAAAGCTTTTGTGTAACCTATAAAGCACAGGATCACATAGCTATTGAACTCCCTGCTTTAACTAGTCGTAAATAAAAGCACGAACCAAATTTTTTTTAACTTTTTACAATAACAATCCAACGCGTTTACGCAAGAAACCCACATTTTGAAAAATATCACGTGAGATTGGGGGATGGGGGAAGGGGTTGAATAAAATCTCACGACATCTCACCAGGGGGTGAGGGAGTTACAGAAAATTTAAAAAAACACCTCACGTAATTTATGGACGTCCCCTAAAAAATTTTTGTCTGTCTGTCTGTTTGTGCCGGGTAATCTTCAAAACGGCTAGACCGATTTCAAAAATTCTTTCACCAATGGAAAGCTATAATATCAGGGCGTAAACTAGGCTGTATTTTATCCCGGTATTCCCACGGGAACGGGAACTACGCGGGTAAAACGACTATAACCTATAACCGAAGCGAAGCGAGGGCGGGTTACTAGTTTTTACATAAATCAAGATGATGATTTTTTTCAAGTAGCAATTATATATTCTATCTAAACTATTGTCTCGACTTTTTAAAATATCCTATTCATGATGGAGCAAATTTCCCACGTAAGGTTGTCTTCAAACACATCCGATTAATAGCCACAAAGTATATTCAGAGCCAAAACAAATGTTGCTTAATTGTGGGAGAGTCAAAGTTATGAAATTTGTCTCACGTGATGTTATTTAAATCGTAATGAAACTCTCCTTGTCATAAATTATTGAATAGACACCATTATCTGTTATTAATAATAGAAGTTCTCAAGGATTGTTGTTTATTGAAGATATTGGCTTACGTATACAAATATTACTCGTTTCATAGATCACTATTTATTAGTATTTATATTTTTCAAATTATTATTGTCGTGAAGTGGCATTTTGCGAGTCGGTTTCGCTCATGAAGGGTGCCGTAATAATGATCAAAATTAATGACGTATGTACTTGTACAAGAAACACCATTTCTTATCCCTAGAATGGCTTTTATTTTTTAATATTCATTATTTGTTAATATAAAGTTACGTTTCTGTCTTGATGGAATAAGATACAATACCATCCACTTACTCGTTAATGTTGTAGGAGCGACTAGATCATGGTGGCGAAGAAAATCACTGTAAGAAGTATAAAATGCTAAAATAAGTGCTGTTTCTAACAGTCTTGCTATCGAACGTGCTATAGTATGTAGAGTAATTGTCATTAATTATGGCGAACTTGTATTTATTGGTAGAACGCGTGTAGTCTAAAAAAGATAAGTTAGGGTAGTGACAATAAGGAATGCATTGTAAATTTGAACTCTCTCGCTATTTGGTTTATGAGATACGGTCTGCTGACAAGCGAATGCTTTAATAATGGATAGGCTTAGTAAAATGATTCCATTGCCACCTTTATAGGTACGAACGAAACTCTAAAAAAGGAGCAAGGCCATTAACCACATAATGATTACTTGCTGTCAAAATTAATATTGTTTTTAAATGTTTTGTTAAACAACTTTACAATTTAAATTTAATCGCAAATCTGTAACTAATATACTAGATACGGACAAACCCAACTCTGGCATTGAAAATGAAACATTATAACAGTATGAACTGCCTCAGAACCTGTATTGAAATCTCAGCACAAAACATTATGTATATGTGGGTAGACTTAGCATGTATATGTAGGTAGTTAGGCATGAATAAATGTAGGTAGGTGGACTGCACGATGTTTTAAGAAATATTAGATGTTATTGGGGTCTTAACCCGGCTTCGCACGGGCAGAGCACATTTCTTTAAATTCTTTTGTCGTACTTTCGAATCAGCTTGTTGCGTCATTATGTTTACCCTATTTCTCCTTTTATGTATACTGTGCTAACTTCTCAACTATTTGTCTAAATTACTTAATGGAGAAGACGAAAGTTTATCTACATTAAATACTTACATGACCATTAACTTGTTATTAGAACGGGACGTTTGCAAAAATAAGTAAAAAAATAATTTATAAATGAACAAGGTCATGTGAAAAATATTCTAATAATAATTATTATATAATTTGAATTAATCAACATTATATGTATTGCACTCTAATGTTTTTTTTTTTGTTTTATATTGTATAATTGTGGGCGAAGCAATTCAGTATTAAAATATTGCATCTAGTTTTTAACTATGAATGGACTTTAGCATAAGGTAATAGTTTGGGTAGAAAGGCAGACATATGATCGTTTGTTGGGTTTGCAAAAACAGAATATTTTTCGAACAGAGTATATTTTTTTATTTGGGAGACAAGAGGACAGATAGCGTGAGAGCGGGGCTGTCCCATCAAGAGCCGGGCGGCCCCTTATTCACAAATACCAAATAACGATAAACATTACAATTTGATGAGAAATAATTTCAAAGGTGCAATTATAAATACCTACGTAACAAGAGAACACTACGTGACCCACTATTTGAATTTTCTACCCCTTCAGTCCGGTGACCGTCCGCAGTATAAATTAAGAACCAACTTGGTTCAAGCGTAAGATTTTTTAAGACCCCCTCCCCGTAAACAGTATGCGTGTTCCTTAAGAATACAAACCAGCTGATAGTCAATCACGCGTCAATCGTTATACATATTTGGATGAAAGTTACCACATGACCATTTACTTGACTAACACAGGAAATTTTGAACCCTGGGATAATGGTCCTTAAGATAATAGTACTTTTACTTCTTCTATTCAAACAATCATAATCCGTTGAAAAATATATGGATAAAATTTCGCCTCGGGAAAGTTACTTTTTATAGGTACGGCTGAAGCCGTGCGCAGAAGCCAGATTTCAATAAAAAAATTACGTGTCGGTGTTTAGGGTGTGGTGATCGTAGATTACAACGTTATCTATGCAATCAAATATTAATATTTTTAATTAATTAATGTGTTGTATTGTTTCAGTCGTTAATAACAGCAGCACCGTTCAGCACAGACCCCGCGGCTATTGCGGAGAGGGAGCGATCTCACTATGGGCGTATACCGCGAGCGCAGGCCCTCGCCGGCACCGCCCACCGTAAGGTGCGCGTATACTCGGACGGGATCTATGACATGTTCCATCAGGGGCACTCAAGGCAGCTACAACAGGCCAAGACAGTTTTTCCTAACGTCTACCTCATTGTTGGTGGTAAGAACTTAATCTAATTAATATCTATCTAATTATAATTAAAACTACTGCTAACTAGACCTACCATCATCCTCCTATGAAGGAAATGCTGTGTTAAGCAATAGAGCATTTTTTTCCCCTACCGCAAGGTAGGAACAGAATAACATGCTGTATATCACATTTTTCATCTAAAAATTTTTGAAACAACCACGAGAAGTGTTGGTTTAGAATTCGTGTCCGCTACCATATGGTACTATGCATATAGTTATCGATACAAAGATCTCAGGTTTGCATCCTGGTTTGGGGTTTAAGATTAAGAATCAAATAATAACAAGCATGAAGTCTCCCAACTGTACCCGGTATATTATAGGAAAAGATTCGCATTGTTTAGAAAAAAAGACAAGGCATAATATACAGATACAGATAACATTATGTAAAAGAGAGGGTAAAATTGGAAATAAAACTATACCAACATGTCTGACCATCATGATATAGTAGGTTTACCTCCTATTGTAGAGGAGGCCGTATATGAGTTGAGATGAAATATAATAAAATCGCGAAGCTACTAAGATAAAAAAGAAATATTAGTACAACTCTTAACATCTGTGGTTTTCAACTTCAAAGAAAATCCATAATAATAGCTTGTTACAGCTAACGTACAACGTAACAGGCAAATTAAATAACCATACAAATATAGTTATGATTCTGACTTACCTAATAGGAAAAACCATTTTATAATACGATATTAAATGTCCGGTTTGTAGGCTGAAAGCATCGTTGACATTATTATTAGTCTAGATACCCAAATGTAGGCCGTTTATTATATGAAAAATTAGTCGTAATGTAAAAATATAAAAATCACGTGTTTTAGCGAGCAGTCAAAATTTAGCCGGGTAGCTACTATTTACGAAATTAAATACGAGATTTGAATTCCTTTAAAAGTATTACCGGTTTGATTGCGATCAAACTAGTAAATCTACATTAGTTTTATTTAATAATTAAATGTTAAATTAATCAACCGCTTAAGTTAATAAGCTATATACACTCATTTGCAAAAAAAACGGGCACCTAAGCAATGAACCATTTCAAATGTTAATATTTCTTTGTTTGATAATTATAGGTAGTTTTATCCACACAATTTGCTAAATTAATAAGAAAATAATCGTTTTCATCAGTATTTCATAAAATTTAGATACAATTTATGGGAAATAATGCTAAACCTCGCTAGTAGTGTATATTCGCTAGTAGTGCATATGCTCATGAAGTAAAAATAAAAAAGTTTTTTTGTTTGTTTTTCTTTAATAAAGTAAAAGCAGATAAATGTTTAGTATCGAGTGTGACCCCCTCTAGCTAAAATCACAGCTTGAATTCGTCTGGGCATGCTAGCGAGTATATCCCGGATACTTGCTTGCGGAATACGTTCCCACTCCGCAGTAATCACATTCTTCAGCTCTCTGATGGTCTGCGGAGCCGGGTGTACTGATCTCACACGCCGTTTCAGAACGTCCCAGACATGCTCTATGGGATTGAGGTCGGGACTTCGAGCTGGCCAATCCAAACGACGAATGCCGACCTCTTGCACATACGCATTAACATCGCGGGATCGGTGGGCGCGAGCATTGTCGTCCATAAAAATCGAGTCTTCACCTAGAGCGGCCAATGCGGGTTGTGCATGAGAAATTAGAACTTCCGTTATGTATCGATGCCCAGTCAGTGAGCCGTTTTCAATGAAGACTAACTCTGTACGATCCATTGAATTTATTCCTGCCCAAAACATAACAGAGCCCCCACCATAAGGTGTGATTTCTTCAAAACATGCCTCTGCAAAGCGTTCTCCTTGTCTTCTTAGCACTCGCCGACGTCGATCTTCACCGAACAGAGATATCCTGGCTTCATCAGAGAACAAAACCCTATTCCAATCGTCTTGAGTCCATGATTCACAATTTCTAGCGAACCTAAGCCTGTGAACTCTGTGCTCACGGAGTAATTTGGGGCCGCGGGCCGGGCGGTGACTGCGTATATTGGCAGCGAGAAGCCTCCTCCTGACCGTCCATAGACTAATATGCACATTTCTTACTTCTTGGAGGTTGTTCTTAAGATCCACATACGAAGATTTGCGATTTCTCAATGCGCGACTCACAAGAAAACGATCATCCCGTGGTTGGGTACATGGTTTTCTTCCAGAACCAGGCCTTCTCTCGACGGAACCAGTCTCCTGATATCGCTGCCAGGTCCTTTGGACTGTCGAGCGACTAACATTTAGCCTCCTAGCCACGAAATATTGGCTGCAACCCTCTTCAAGCAGCGCGATAATTTTGGTAGCTTTTACCACTTTATCTACCATTTTTGATACAGCCAAACAGCATTAAATAAAGCTTTGACAGTCAAGGATATGAAATTAATCGATAAAAATTGAATAAAAGTTATGAAAGTCGATGTTAACTTCTGGAACTTCGCGCCAAAAATGTAGGATAAAAAGGGGTTTTCTGTAAAAATGAACATCAAATGAAAAATTGAATTTAGAACGTACTTTTTTAAATACCACAGCATTTTTAAAACCGGCCAGTAACGTGTACAAACGATTGAAACCTTTTTGGTATTGTATCTTTTTAAATATGAATGAAAATCAAAACCGCCCGTTTTTTTTGCAAATGAGTTTATAAAGAAATTGTTATGTTCTTACCGCAGTTACAAGGATCCTTGTATCACCGGGGAATTCACAAACTTTCAATTTATAGACACAAATTATAACCTCAGTTGGAGCAATATTTTGTACAATTAGTATATCGAGTCCACACGGAACTACGTGAAGAGTCAACACGGACCGTATTTGATATACTTTTAGCTAGAAAAGTCAATTTCAATATAGAAAATGAACAAACTATTCAGTTTTTGTTTTCAACTGCCAACTGCCTAGTTATTATTGCATGAACGTAATACTAGCAATCGGGTTAGAACGCTGGTTCGGGCAAAAATTTTATTGAAATTTTCTTGACTTCTGAAAAAACCCTCGCCCGCTATTGAGAGGGATTAAAAATTACGTAGTGAAAATTAAATGTTAGTGTTCCTCTGTTAACATTGCGGAGAAAGGCATCAAATTATCCTTACTAATATTATAAATGCGAAAGTAACTCTGTCTGTCTGTCTGTCTGTCTGTCTGTCTGTCTGTCTGTCTGTCTGTCTGCTACGCTTTCACGTCTAAACCACTGGACCGATTTTGATGAAATTTGGTACAGAGATGGACTAAAGCTTGAGAAAGGACATAGGCTACTTTTTATTGCGAAAAAATGGGTATAAGGGGTTGAAATAGGGGATGACATTTTGTATGGAAATTCGTCATTTTCGATGATAGAACCATGAATTTTTGTATTAAGGTACCTGATAATAAATAAATAAATATTCGTTCAAGCGTTTTGGAAATTTCATTTACATGGGGATGAAATTCAACCCCTAAAATGCCAAAAAGCATACAGCCGAAACCACTGGGCCTAGAAACGCATTTTTTTTTACACCATCGTATTTCCTGGGGTGCACGAGCACTAGCAAAGGATGTTTGGAAATTCACCCCCTTAAGGGGGTGAAAAGCATATAGTCTTTCACGTCTAAACCGATTTTGATGAAATTTTGTACAGAGATGGACTAAAGCTTGAGAAAGAACATAGGCTACTTTTTATTGCGAAAAAATGGGTATAAGGGGTTGAAATAGGGGATGACATTTTGTATGGAAATTCGTCATTTTCGATGATAGAACCACGAATCTTTGTATTAAGGTACCTGATAATAAATAAATATTGGTTCAAGCGTTTTGGAAATTTTATTTACATGGGGATGAAATTCAACCCCTAAAATACCAATAAGCATACAGCCGAAACCACTGGGCCTAGAAACGTATTTTTTTTTCACCATCGTATTTCTTGGGGTGCACGAGCACTAGCAAAGGATTTTTGGAAATTCACCCCCTTAAGGGGGTGAAAAGCATATAGTCTTTCACGTATAAACCGATTTTGATGAAATTTGGTACAGAGATGGACTAACGCTTGAGAAAGGACATAGGGTACTTTTTATCGCAAAAAAATGGGTATAAGGGGTTGAAATAGGGGATGACATTTTGTATGGAAATTCGTCATTTTCGATGATAGAACCGTGAATCTTTGTATTAAGGCTCCTGATAATAAATAAATAAATATTCGTTCTAGCATTTTGGTAGTTTCACTTACATGGGGATGAAATTCAACCCCTAAAATATCAATAGCATACAGCCGAAACCACTGGGCCTAGAAACGCATTTTTTTTTACACCATCGTATTTCTTGGGGTGCACGAGCACTAGCAAAGGATTTTTGGAAATTCACCCCCTTAAGGGGGTGAAAAGCATATAGTCTTTCACGTCTAAACCGATTTTGATGAAATTTGGTACAGAGATGGACTAACGCTTGAGAAAGGACATAGGCTACTTTTTATCGCAAAAAAATGGGTATAAGGGGTTGAAATAGGGGATGACATTTTGTATGGAAATTCGTCATTTTCGATGATAGAACTGTGAATCTTTGTATTAAGGCTCCTGATAATAAATAAATAAATATTCGTTCTAGCGTTTTGGTAGTTTCACTTACATGGCGATGAAATTCAACCCCTAAAATATCAATAGCATACAGCCGAAACCACTGGGCCTAGAAACGTTTTTTTTTTCACCATCGTATTTCTTAGGGTGCACGAGTACTAGGAAAAGATTTTTAGAAATTCACTCCCTTAAGGGGTTGAAAAGCATATAGCCTTTCACGTCGAAACCACTTAACCGATTTTGATGAAATTTGGTACAGAGATGGACTAAAGCTTGAAAAAGGATATAGGCTACTTTTTATTGCAAAAAAATGGGTATAAGGGGTTGAAATAGGGGATGACATTTTGTATGGAAATTCGTCATTTTCGATGATAGAACCACGAATCTTTGTATTCAGACACCTAATAATAAATAAATAAATATTCGCTCAAGCGTTTTGGAAATTCCATTTACATGGGGATGAAATTCAACCCCTAAAATACCAAAAAGCATACAGCCGAAACCACTGGGCCTAGAAACGTATTTTTTTACACCATCGTATTTCTTGGGGTTCATGAGCACTAGCAAAGGATTTTTGGAAATTCACCCCCTTAAGGGGTTGAAAAGCATATAGCCTTTCACGTCGAAACCACTTAACCAATTTTGATTAAATTTGGTACAGATATGTACTAAAGCTTGAGAAAGGATATAAGGCTACTTTTTATCGCGAAAAAATGGGTATAAGGGGTTGAAATAGGGGAAAGTATTTTCTTTATACATCGTCTTATTTCTTGGGGTATACGAGCACTAGCAAAGGATTTTTGGAAAATCACCCCCTGAAGGGGGTGAAAAGCGTATAGACTAAACTATTAGTGCTAGGAACGTAAAACTTTCTATGCAATTCTCTTTCTTTTGTTGTAAGTGAGCTCTAAGAAATTATTTTATTAAAATCAACTCCTAAAGGGGTGCAAAATATATAGCCGAAATCATTAGGCCTAGAAACATGGAATTTTGTATAAAGTTGCTTTTCTTGGGGAAAGAGAGATTTTTGCAATTTTAGCCCTAAGGGGGTGAACAGCGTTTAACCGAAATCACCGAGCCTACGAAGGATCATTTTAGTACACGGTCGGCTTTCTTGGATTACCCCAAGATTTTCTTAGTGCTCACTTACCAAGCACTATGAAAAAATTTTTGGCAAGGATAAGCGAGCTCTAACAAAGAATTTTTGGAAATTCAACCCCTAAGAGGGTGAAAGTGTATAGCCAAAGATACTGGGCCTAAGAATGTGAAATTTTGTATACCGATCGGTTATTTGGGGTAAGCACTCACTAAGAAACAATTTTGGGCTGCCCCAAAGGGATAAAACGCATATAGTCGAAGACACCCAGCCAATGATATATCATCATTATTTTGCGCTTATCCTAATTACTTTGGATCGACGCGATATGAAGGCACTCTTCTGCCATCGTAGATATATTGCAAAGGTTCTAGCAATTTTATGACCTGGCAGACGACATTGTTGGCCAGACGGCATCACCAATTGGTCCAAGTTGATGTAAATCTTTGTCTTAGTAGTATTTTGCGACACCCACGAACAATGAAAGCGTGGTAATATTTCTAGCAGCTACCAGACAGTAAGTTACAATCAAGATATTATTCCAATTTTCTATGTCTACAAATAAATAAATTTGAAGCGTCTGTTTGTCTATCAAAATAATAGGTTTTATTTATGCTCACATAATACGGTCCAAATTTTTTTGTCTGTCTGTCCATTCGTTACAGTTAATCTTCAAAATGGCTGGACCCATATTGATTACATTTTACCATCAGGTCTACCAGGCATACATAAGGAATAACTTAAGACTATACTTTATCCCAGGCTATATTTTATCCCGGTGTGGCTGGAGCAACCTTGAGAATTAGGTCGATTTTAAAATTATTTCACTAATGGAAAGCTATTTTTAAGCCAGTAACATATTTAAGCTATTTTTATCCTGATATTCCTACGGGGTCGGGTACAATGGCGGTGAAATCACGGGAATTTAATGGTTTTAAAAATTAATTCACTAATGAAAAGCTATATTATCAGTGAATACCATATAAAGGCTATTTTCATTCCAATATTTGCCGGGAACGAGAACTAAACCGGGGAATGACGACCAATTTTTAAAATTCTTTCACCAATGGTATGCTACCGATGTTATCAGCGAGTAACATAGGCAATTTTTATCTCTGATATTTCTGGGATTTATATTTTTTTTTTCACCCATGTAAATTTATAATATCAGCGAGTAACATAGGCATTTTTTATCTCGGTATTGGCATGAAAATGGGGTCTACGTGAATGAAACTGCGGGTGTTTGATTGATATCATTTTTTTTCACCAATGGAAAATTACGTTATCAGAGACTAAGGAAAGGCATATTTATCATCGTATTTCCACGGGAATCTGCACTATAAGGCTGCAAGTAATATTCAAATGTGAAAGTTTGTGAAGATATTTGGATGTTTGTTACTCAATCACGCTTAAACTGTTGAGCAGATTTGGATGAAAATTGACACGTAGATAGAGTATTTCTTAAATTAAGAAATGTAATACTTTTTATGCCGATAATATTCTTTGCGATAATAGTTCAATATTCAAGTAAATTTTACGCGGGCGAAGCCGCGGGCAAAAGCTAGTTTAAAATAATTTTAAGAACTACTGTTTTACAAGTCCAAGTGCAGTATACAGGGTAAACAAATAGGCACACAAATACATACATACACATATACAAACAATAACTGCGTACGAAATATACAAAAATAGGGATGGATGAAAATCGACATTGTAATAGTAAAAGCGACAATTAATTTTGTTTTTTAATTTTCTTTTTCTTACAATTTCTTGTCTGTAGAGATAGTTTTTTTTTTCTTTATTGTGAGGTAAAGTGAACTACTTAAAAGTCAATAAACTATTATTATTGAAACTGTGATGAAATATGAAATCTAATTCTGAATTACGGTGCTCTAAGGCCTGGTAAATTACAAGGTAGGTATTAATATAATCAATGCCTGCACTTAAACTTTCATTACTCTTAGTTTTCATTCTAGCCATTCAATTACGATAAGCTAACGATAAAAGCTTAACTGTATAATCTACATCAAAGACCGCAGTCCTGTCTATTACACTCGGTTCTCGTTTATTTATACAGTTCTTTATACGTTTCAAAATATGAATACTTTTAGATGTGTTGGAGCTGTACGTGTTTCATGAACTTTTAATAGTCAGTAAGTATGATTATAAAATCAATAAATTTTATCAAATTTTTCAATAGCGGAAATAAATATTTCAGTCATAACTAATGTAGCCATATTTTCTTTGCGTCAAAAGAGACACTTTAATAACTGTCCCGTTTTTTGTGTCAGAATGGAACATTTACAGGCATAGGTAAAAAAAAATTAAATCATAAATAGACAACGAAAACGGCGAAGATATAGACTTAGAACTTAAAAAAAGAACACGTCCGTCTCTATAATCAGTATAAAAATAATCATTTTGTTCTGTTTCCAAAAGGAGATATTTTTAATAATGATACAAAGAACCGTAAATCGGGACTGTCCCGTTCAAAACGGGACGTGTGGTCACATTAGTCATAACCTCTTTATAAGCGTACATACATATCGTTTTGACTATCAATTCCATTTTTAATTGATTAATATTACATAATTGATTACGAACATTATACGTGCGGTGACGGTGTTAGAATACAATTCTCACTCGCCCCTTTTTTGCTCGTGGTTGTCGAAAGGCGACTAAGGAAGACAATATGCAGATATCATCACTGCAAGAAAAGGCAAGCTTGACATAAAACTCTGTACCAATACGTCTAATCAGCGTGATATAGTAGGTCAATGAGTGTACTCATATAATAGAGGAACCCCGAGCCCAATATTGGGCTGAGATGATGAATGTATTGTACACTTCTGCATGTCTGACGATACCCACCATCTATAATAAAATGTGTTAAAATCGAGGCTATAGAAGACACTTTCATCGCAGCCCACATACGTCCCACTGTTGGGCTTGGGCCTCCACCACAATGGGAGGGAATTTAACCTACTATACCATGCTGGTCAGACATGTTGGTATAGGGTTTTATTTCGAGTTTTCCTTCTCTTGCACAGATGTTATGTGCATTTTATATACCATAGTCATCTTATACGACATCCACGGGCAACATAGGGAGTGGTGAATTGTATTCTTACTCCGTCACCACACGGAAAGGAAGACACTTAGGAGAAATATTAATACAGGTGCAAAGAAAGTTTTGGGTCATACATGAACAAAATTTTGTTACAATCCTAAAAACATTAATATGTAGACCTAATTAGTATTCTGTGTAGCCATATTTAAGCTGATGCATATACTACAGTTGTATGGTAGCGGCTAGGCATACTACCAACTCTCATATTGGCCTGGGTCATAAAAGAAGACCAAAAAGCTTTACATCGACCTGGGCCAACTACATATAATGATATCTAATCAAGAATTACAGTCTCAAGGAGGATTGATCATAGGCAGGTGGCAGAACTTTAAACTATTGCTGATAATTTATGCAATACTAGCAACCAGCCCTCGATTTGCTTCGGTTTCAGTCGCCTTACTCGCATAGTTTGCGTTCCCGTGGGAATACCGGGATAATATATAGCCTATGTTGCTCCCTGATATTATAGCTTTCCATCGGTGAAAGAATTTTTGAAATCGGTTCGGCGGTTTAAGCGTGAAAGCGTAACAAACAAACAAACAAACTTTAGCATTTATAATATTAAATAAGGATGTAAGATGGTAGAGGAGTACATAATGCGTCGACTTCAAGTTAATGGGATAAGAGCAGATTGCTGATGTTATATCACAGCGGCCATTTTAAATATAATAAATAGGGTTAATCCAAGTTACAATAATGCAAACAACAATTAAGGTCAGGGTATGATGGAGTTGACACGGCCTCATTATTACTCGAGGTTTCCTAATTAAGCAAATGATAAAAAAAAACACAGATTAATATATTAATAATGTTATAATGTAATTAAAGATATTGATAAAGCAGCTCATTGGTACAGTTTTGTCGTACGATATTTAATGACTAGACTCTTTATCATGAAAATTATCAATGATGCGGTGATAATAACAAAATTAACATAATCTTATAACTGATATCACCTGTTATAGTCACGTGTTCATGATAATATATTTTTTAATGATAAACCTAGATAACTACAAGGACTCGCTTTCGCTTCGGTTTTCAATGTTTCTGCAACATTTTTCATTGATATACCGCTCCTATTAGTTGTAGCATGTTGTTATATAGCCTATAGGCTATAGTCTTCCGCGATAAATAGGCTATCCAACACTACAAGAATTTTTCAATTCGCACCAGTATTTCCTGAGATTAACGCGATCAACCAAACAAACTCTTATCTTGTAAAGCTTTCAGCTGTATAATATTATTATAGAAGATAATGTGTGTTTACATAATAGCCGCGAATACGACTGATAGAAACTCGACTGCAGATGACGTAATGGTCTAAATGCTAGGTTTCGGGATTCAATTCTCACACAATATTTTTTTATAATCTACAGGTTTAATGTGTCCTAATGTTTCAGTGTAATTGTTGTCTATTGTTATATTTTGTTCATTTCATTTTTTTAAAATCCACCTCGTTAGAAAATTAACATATTTTTTTATTGTCTCGTTGGTTGTCATAAAAACGAAGTTAGTTAGTCTTAGTTTTTCCAAGAGTGGCGGCAATTGGTTACTTTTGAGTTCTGGTACCTACACGATAGATTTATTGTAGTGACAGATCATCATAATCTTCATCACACCTCCTAGACCTAACACTGCTGGGTTCGAAGGTCCTTCACAATCAGAGGTAAAGTGACCTGCTATACCACGCTGATCAGACGGGTTGGTACAGGGTGTTATTTCGAGTTTGCCTTCTCTTGCATAGATATTATTTGCATATTTGATATTATAATACCTTAGTCGTCTTTTACGACACCGACGCGTAAGAAAGGTGGTGAATTGTATTCTTACTCCGTCACCACACCGAAAGATGAAGAAGGACCCTTAGATAAATTTCACCTAGTAGCAATTTGTTTTAAAGGACTCCATATGAGTTATAGCCTAATAATCGTACTGATGATTTGAAATAAGCCATTTTATAAATAAATGCTTATGTTAAAGTTAATTTATTAATTCTTTATGTGGTGACAGTGTATGAATACAGGAAACATTGTTATTGTATTTACATGAAAATTATAAAATACGACTTAAGGACGTCTAAGCAAATAATATCATTGCAAGACACCCAAAATACAATCTATGTCAAATCGTCTGACTCGCGTGAGTAATTAGCCCATTTTCTTTATCATAATAAAGGACTCCCGTGCTGAATAAGACGTACACGTATGATATGTACGTAATTATAAGAACTAAAAGACAAAAATATTAAATTTAATAATCTTTTCTGTTATAGTGTGCAGTGATGAGCTGACGCATAGTCGAAAGGGTCGCACAGTCATGACCGAAGAAGAGAGGTACGAAGCCGTCAGACACTGTAGATACGTCGATGAGGTAATCGCCAGTGATTCACTTTATACATCTAAATTGCTTTGATATAATATCCTCCGAAACTTTGTTATTCTCAATTGAAGTCGTAGTGTAATCTGTTTGGGTGCAATATCATTTTTGCTATCGTAGTTAACTCGTGATCGGATGCTACTTGTGGGATCTGGTCCAGCCATAATCGTTTGAATTATGTTACGTATTTTGTGGTTCGAATTCCATCGCACTAGAGCTAGTGACTAATTTTATATCTAGTAAGAAGAAAAAAAAAAATTAAAAACAATAGACAAGCTCGCTGAGTTTCTTGCCGGATCTTCTCAGTAGCGGTCGCGTTCCGATCCGGTGGTAGTTTATTTTTTTGGATAATTTATTTTAATTATGTAAACTTGACAATATGTAAGTGCCCTCTCGGGGGTTCTGCATAATAAATGATTTGAATTTATCTGAGCTCGGCAAACCAAAGCCGTAAACTACTAGAATTAGACCAGATTCCAAGATATTTGAGGGCCGGACACCCCATATTGAATATGATGTTCGACGACCGATGACTTAACATGCTCTCCAAGGCATCAATAAACATTCATATAAATAAAATAAATGTTTATGAAATGAATGCGCTCGCGCCTCGTTCATCGAGAGTTAGTAAAATGACGTAGGTGCATGTAAAATAATGTGTGATGGGCTCTTGTATAATATGACTATATTTTTTTACGTCGGAACGAGACGCTTGTATTTTCGATTAATTTGTCAGAACGGCACACTTGCAGGAATTGATTAAAATATGAACTAAAAAGCAAAAGGGGACGTATGAATGTGTGCAATTACGGAAAGTTTTTGCTAAGGTTACAATGGGACAGATAGTCTTGCGAACTTAAGCCCCTCTGTCGCCCCGGACGGAGTGGTGCGGAGGCGCACCGACCGCAGCCCACCCACAAAAAAAAACGGAATTGTTCCCTATAGAATGGACGATGGTCACTCTACTCTTGTATTATGCATAGCGCGAGAGGATTTCAGTTGAGGTATTCGTTAAAAGCGCCAAATGAATGAAACATTTTATTTAATTCATCATCATCATTTCTGCTCATATACGTTCCACTGCTGGGCTCGAGCCTCCTTCATAATAGGAGGGTAATTGACCTTACTATACTATGCTGGTCAGTCTGGTTGGTATAGGGTTTTGTTTCGAGTTTTCCTTCTCTTATTTTATTTAATTAGGGAGTGATTATTAAAAAGGTTATAACTCCATTTAATCAATGTAATTAAAATAACGTTTACTATTTATATTGCAATGATAGTTAAAAGTTATTATTGTGTGATTATTGATCTCTAGACTTGTTAATATTATTTGGCAAGCAAAAAATTATATATTTGCTCTATTTAACTCTTGAGTCTTATTCTAAAAAAATAGCGCGTATTACTGCTTGAAAAAAATAACTATAATAACTTATAATATTTTATTGCAGTTTAATGCTTCTAACTATAACGTATAAACATAAAACATGTAAATATGAATAAAACAAACGTTTATCTCAACAACTTTTTCACAGTTTATAGTATAAATTTTAATTAACATTATTTTTGATAACTTATAACCGTTAATTTAATTACAATTCTAATCTTTCAATGTGTATACATTTTATGTTGTATATGTATATATATATATTTCTTGTGTATAGATGTGTATACAATTCAACATACACACGTGTGTATGTTGAATTGTATATTGAACTCTTCCTAAACGGCTGGACCGACGTTGACGAAATTTTTTGTGTGTGTTTAAGGGGATTCGAGAATGGTTTAGATTCACAATTGGATCCGGTAGGTGGCGTTATTTTATTTGAACAGAACGTCTGTTGGGTCAGCTAGTTTTAGTATAAAATGTAACTAGCTACTAATAAAAGCTAATTTTGTCAGTTATAATTTTATTAGAAACTAGCAACCCGCCCTCGCTTCGCTTCGGTTATAGGTTATAGTCGTTTTACCCGCGTAGTTCCCGTTCCCGTGGGAATACCGGGATAAAATATAGCCTAGTTTACGCCCTGATATTATAGCTTTCCATTGGTGAAAGAATTTTTGAAATCGGTTCAGCCGTTTTGTAGATTACCCGGAACAAACAGACAGACAGACAAAATTTTTTTTAATCTGTATTTTAGGCATAGGTGTCGTGCAAATAACCGCGTGAGCATGAAAAATGCCTATTATTTTGACATTACAAACAGACACTCCAATTTTATTTATTGGTATAGATGGTACGGAACCTTTCGTGCGCGACTCTGACACGTACTTAGCCAGTATTTTTACTACACACACCAAAAAAAGTCTACATTTTACGTAGCTCAAATGTGTCTAGAAATTAATTATAAATTAATGTAATATTTATTTAATTTTTAATTAACTCGTTCATATTGTAATGACGTATGTATCATTTAAAAGCAACTTCCTCATAACACAAAATACTCTTCCATTTCCACATTACACAAACATACGGATAAGTAATAAAGAATTTTGTCCGAGTATTCCGTTCGGGATTTTTCAAGCGTTGATGAGCAATTAAATTATTCTACATTGTATTTGTTGTTATAGCGGCAGCAGAAATACATATATTGTAAAAAATTCAACTGTCTAGCTATCGCGATTCGTGAGCCTGGTGACAGACAGACGGAAGGACAGACAGCGAAGTCTTAGTAATAGGGTCCCGTTTTTACACTTTGGGTACAGTACCCTAGAAAGAAAATGACCAGTTATCACGTCATTTCTCCTCATTTTGAGTACTACGAGCATACTGTAGACTAAACTCATACGTTTTTTTTTGTTTAGGGTTTTCTGGATGTAAAATGTGAACTTGAATATCTTTTTCGTTCTGTCACCCCAAAGACATCTTTGTTGGGCTCGAGGATTCTCCAAAATGAGAACGAATTTGATGTAAAGAGCAATCGCCAAGCTGGCGGTTTAGTATAGTTCAGTCTCAAATGTTCCTTCTGCAGGAGAACGAGAACCCGCTTTAATCGTCTCGAACAACACGTAATGGAAGCAAAGGCTTTTTTAATCTGCTTAAAAGTTTGCTAATAATCCTTCTAATATTATAAACGCGAAAGTTTGCGAATATGTGAGTCGATATTCCCACGGGGAGGGGAACTATGCGGATAAAACCACAGGGCGCTGTTAGTATAACTATAAATAGCTAACTACAAATAAGTCATTTTCTTTTAAATCGACGGTGACACAGAAACGTTGTTAAATATATAATTTAACTAGCTGACCCAACAGACGTTGTTCTGTTCAAATAAAGCGCCACCTACCGGGTCCAATTGTGAATCTAAACCATTCTCTAATCTCATTGAGCACACACAAATTACTTAAATTACTTAAATCCAGTCAACAGATATCGCCATCTGTTAGAATCTTTTGGAGTTAACAGATTGTGACTGTCAATTAATTATAGACAAATAATTTGTAATAAAATAAAATTGCGACTATAATTAAAGATCTAAGTTATCCTATGTTTCAAGTTGGAGCAAACTGCACACGGTGTGCAAATTTGATTAAAATCGGTTAAGTAGTTTAGGAGTCCATCGCGGACAAACATCGTGACAGGAGATTTATATATATAGTGATATTAAAATGTGTTATGTTTTTTCGAATCCAACGAAGTGGAAACAAAAGAACGAAAAAGAAAAAATTCCACATTAAAATATAAATATTAAATAAAAAAAATCCTTCATTATTATTTTAATAGCATGTCGGATGTTAAATTATTTTGTGTCATTATATTTAAAATGTTACGTTTTATAGACAAGCTATAAATTATACAATTAGTCAACGATATTAATTCTAGAATATTCGAAATCGAACAAATTTTTTTCTAAATGACGTTTAAGCCATACAGGCGAAAAACATATGTTTTTGTCGGCAAACATGTGTCAAAAACATCTCGTCTTTACGTAAAGCAATATTAAATCTACCTCTAAAATAATATCATTGAGGGTACACATACAAATTGTGGGAATTTGTGCATCATCATCATTTCAGCCCATATACATCCCACTGTTGGGCTCGGGCCTTCTCCATAATGTAAGGGTAATTGACCTACTATACCACGCTGGTCAGACGTGTTGGTATAGGGTTTTATTTCGAGTTTTCTTCTTCTTTCTTCTTTACTTCTCTCGCATAGATGTTATATGCGTTTATATCCCTTAGTCGTCTCGTACGATCACCCACGGGTAAGATAGGGGGTGGTGAATTGTATTCTTACTCCGTCACCACACGGAAATCTATCTGTGCATATCTGTATCTATTTATCTAGAAGAAGTCTTTGTTTATAGTATTCAGATTATTCACCTTGTAACTATAGATTAAGAATGCCGAATATTTTTTTTTAGTGTCAAATATACCTACAGTATTTGGGAAGGAAAATTAAAAAAGATGCTAATTTTGTAACGAATTTTTCCTTCCGTGTGGTGACGGAGTAGGAATACAATTTACCAACTTTTCTTGTCCATGGGTGTCGTATAAGACGACTATAGAATATGATATGCAGATTATATCTAAGTAAGAGAAGGAAATATACAAATAAATGCCTATAGCCCGTCTGACCAGCGTGGTATTGTAGGTCAACTTCCCTTTTATTATATAGGAGGCTCGAGTCAAGCAGTGAGAGGTATGTGAGCTGAAATGATGATGACTTTCCTTCCTCCCTTGAGTGATGACGATGACGAATGTTGTAACTAATATTCATCGTGCTTTTTGACAAGCAAAAGAAAGTTGTATACGGAAAATTGACGATAAAACTGTATCCGCGTAGTTCCCGTTCCCTTGGGAATATTGAGATAAAATATAGCCTATGTTACTCCCTGATATTATAGCTTTCCATTGTTGAAAGAGTTTTTGAATCGGTTCGATGGTTTAAGCGTGAAAGCATAACGAACAAACTTACTTTCGCATTTATAATACTAGTAAGGATTTTGATCTTGCCGTTGGAAACAGTATAAGTGTCTCTCAAATAAATTAAAAAAGTAATTTAAATGGTCTTCGTTATTTAAACTAACTTACTATATTATCTTGTGGAAAAATAACTTGAAAGGTCTAATCAAATTAATAATAGCTGTTGTTAAAATTATATAACATTTTAAAGGTTAAATAAATAAGTTATCATTATTTAACATTCAATTGTAAACTTTATTTCCTTCATCACTTGTAAACTTTTTTTATTACTTTACTGAAAAAGTATAGCTAAGTATTTGTAATAAAATTAAGCTATTAATGTATAAAAAGTTAATACGTTTTGCTTCTTTTATATATTTTCATTTTACTGTTTCTAAGAATTATAGTTGTTTGAACATAAAAGAACAAAATAATGTATACATAGATAGCATCTATGGGCTCTGTCGGTAGTTACCTATACCTCAGTCAGATGGTATGGCGATCTAATTAGTAGTGAATCCGCAGCTACCAATGATTGTTCCGAAATGCTGTATAAGGGATTTGTGTCCGTTCATTGTAAAGTCCCCCTAGTAAAAATTTCACCACTTGCGAACGCCAATCCACATGTCAAATACTATCATTACGGTATTTTTTTTATCCTCCTGTATGTCATGGCCTATATCCGATAGCGGATGTTGATAAGCTGATGAATGGTTGGATGGAAATTATATTAGAACACTGTGCGTATAATTCGCAATCCGTTTAAATTCTGTTAATAAAAGATTTATTACGTATATAACTTGAACTCTAAAGGGTGACAGGGAAGCTAAAAAACTATTATGATATAATTATGTGTAGCAGATAAGATAATTCACTGATTAAATGAAAAAAAAAACCTTAACGTCTCGAAGTATTTTTTTAAACTTAATCGATTTAGTCAGCGGGTCAATAAACTTTTTTTTTATGTCACTAAAGTTGTTAGGAGCAGGGTGCTATGGAAATTTTACCTGTACTGTTTGGTGAGCGCTAAGGACTCTCAATCTGATAAAATTGTGCTCTTTGTCCTGCGGGCACTCCCTCCCGAGGGACTTCGTGTGAGGGAAGGTCGCTGGCACTATGGGCTTTCCCATGTTTAAGATTTTACCGCGACACGATTTACAACCTCAATAGCGCAACCGTGCACATTTACTTGGCCACGCGGGCTGTATATGCCTTGATCTAGGTGAGCGAGGTTAGCGAACAATATTTTTTATTGTAAAAAATTTGATTACAGGTAGTTCGTGATGCGCCATGGGAGTACAGTGAGGAGTTCTTAGAGAAGCACAAAATTGATTTCTTAGCGCACGATGATATACCTTATACGACAGAGGACTGTGAAGACACCTACGCACTGATCAAGGCGAAAGACATGTTTGTTGCTACTCAAAGAACAGAAGGTATTGCAATATTCATTATTTTTCTGTGTCATTTCATCATCATTTCAGCTCATATAATTTCTGCTGCTGGGCTCGAGCCTCTTCCACAACCGGAGAGCAAATGTCCACCTTGGTCGGACGGATTCATAAAGGGATTTATATCGAATTTTACTTTTCTTGCATAGAAGTAAATGCATATTTAATCCCTCAGTCGCCTTTTACGACATCCACGGGCGGTGAATTATATTCATACTCTGTTATTACACGGAATAAATATATATGGTACAAATCTGGACAATGATTTTGGGGAGATTTTGCAACGGGAGGCCGAGATGATGATTGTGACTCTTAATTTAAGTGTATATTTATATGTAATTCAACAAGTAAATTAATTACTACAACAATATTAGTCACAACACATCCGCTTTAAAATATGACATCGTCGATATTTATATCATCATAAATTGAAGCACATAAATACTCTCAAGACGAATAGGTACCTTCTTTGTCATATAATAAATAATGAGTTCTAAGTAATTGCTTCATGTTTACGAACTTTGTTAAGCTTTGTAACAGATTAAAGAAATAATTGACAAAATATGTTTATATATTAATATAGATTAGGTTTGCCATTTGCTCTTACTGATAAACTGTTTTGAACATACGATACTTTCGATAATATTTGGCTTAATAATATTTAACTTAGAATAATAACGTATAGAAGGATAGTGTCGATACTTAATCGATCAAAAACATGAAGCCAAAAAACAACATGCGCGCAGGCGATTATACACATACACACACCAATTACACACGTACACCACTATACAAATTAAGAAATTAAATTTTGTTTTTAATAACATAAATTGTCGAAATACTTTTAAAAGTATTGTTAATACACTTTTTATGCTTTTCAAATGCGTTTCATTTGAATGCACAAACTGTCATAATTACCTATTTATTTTTTAAGAGTTGCGTACGTAAGTGCAATACTAAATAGTGACCTTGTACACTACGGAATCGTCCGACGTAAGCTCCATTGGGCTCCAATTTAAATGCTTCATTTTTTGTGTGCGGACGTACCTTCTATATTATTATTATTGTAAGAGTTAACACCCGCTCAATGTTACATGCAATAAAAAAATCCCATCTTATACACATCCCACTACAGGGCTCGAGTTTCCACTAAATTAGGAGGGAAATTGACCTACGGACGGTCAGACGGATTGGTATATAGTTTTATTTTGAGTTTTTCCTCTCTTGCATATATTATATGCGTATTATGTCTCTTAGAGTTGTCTTTTACGACAGCCTCGGACAAAACAGTGGGTGGTGATACAATTCACCACCATTCCTTTCTTACTCCGTCACCACACGGAATAAAAAAAAATATTTTTTGCAAAAATAAGAAACCGTTTTCAATAGTGTAGACAATGTAGATAAATATTTACTTTTGTTGATTTTTCAAAAATCGCTTGTCCGAGTTCGATAAAAATTTTCATAGGACCATTTGGGAAATATAACCTTTCCAACAAAAAAGAATCATCAGAATCGGTTCATAAACGACGAAGTTATCCGCAGACAAACATAAAAAAAGCATATATACGGTCGAATTGAGAAACTTCCTCCTTTTTTAAAGTATATGAAATAAAAAACATTAATTCGTAATGACCATACACGCTTCTTTATAACGCTTGGTAACAGATAGGAACCCGTAATTTTCTACTGAAGTAAAACCTTTTTCGCTGATCTTTACTTATTGGTTAAATTTTTATACCCCATATTTGTCATATTTTTTACAAATTCTTTACGTATTTTTTTATTTTCCGTTTTGTTCTTTTACTCATATGCTCCACAACGCAACTTTATATATCTATAAAAAGTTACTAGCAACTCGCCCTCGCTTCGCTTTCAGTCACCTTACCCGCGTAGTACCCGTTCCCGTGCGAATACCGGGATAAAATATAGGCTCTGTTACTCCCTGATATTATACGAGGGGTGATCCAAAAGTAATGATAATCAATAATAAACACAATGAATAAAATAAAAAAATATATTTATTTCTCAACATAGTCTCCTAGCAAGTCTATACATTTAGTCCATCTCTTTTCTAAACCTAAAATTCCCTTACAAAAAAAATCTTTATCTTGACTCTCAAAAAAGTCCTCAACCGCGGCCATCACGTCGCTATCATCATCAAATTTCTTGCCTCGGAGGTGTTCCTTGAGTCGTGGAAAGAGATAGAAGTCACTGGGGGCTAGATCTGGTGAATAGGGGGGGTGTTCCACCAACTCAAAGCCCGCTTCCTGAATGCCAGCCATGGCAATTGCAGCTTTGTGAACAGGTGCGTTGTCTTGATGGAACAACACTCCAGCCCGCAGTTTGCCTCGCCTTTTCTCCTTAATAGCCTCCCGCAATCTTCTTATTTGTTCTGCATAGTAGGAGCCTGTAATAGTGGCCCCCTTTTCCAAGTAGTCCACCATGATTATTCCTTCAGCGTCCCAAAAAACAGACGCCATAACCTTCCCTGCTGAGCTTGACACTTTGAATTTCTTCGGCGTCGGTTCATCGGATCGTTTCCATGTCATCGATTGTTGTTTTGTTTCAGGATCAAAATGGTGGATCCAGGTCTCGTCCATGGTCACAAAACGTGACAAAAAATTGTCCTTGTCTGCCTGGAACTTTTCGAGATTTGCTCTTGACATGTCGACTCGTTTCTTCTTTTGCTCGTCGTTTAACATTTTCGGTACCCAACGCGCGGAGACCTTTCTCATATGCAATTCGTTCGCAAGGATTCTTTGAATGCTGCCATATGAGATCCCTGTGACCTCAGCTACATGCCTGATAGTCACTCTTCGATCTTCCAATACAACTTCTTCAACTTTTTTCACATTTTCTTCAGTGAGGGACGTCGATGGGCGTCCTTCGCGGTGTTCGTCTTCCGTCGATGTTCTTCCCAGCTTAAACTCCTTAGCCCAGCGTGCAACTGTGGAATATGGAGGAGAAGAGTCCCCTAATGTTTCCACCAAGTCGCTGTGTATGTCTTTGGTAGACATTTTTTTCAAGCAGAGGTATTTAATGACAGCTCTGATTTCGTGTTTTTCCATTTTGATGTTCACTCCTTGACAGTCCGTATTCAAATGAATGTAGCTCCCGGGAATTGTGGCCTATTTATATGATTTTTTTTTCCTGAACTAGTGGGTAACTGAGCAAGTGACTGAAATTTTTTTGTATTTTTGTGTGCACTAGAAATAACTGATTATCATTACTTTTGGATCACCCCTCGTAGCTTGCCTTTAGTGAACGAATTTTTGAAATCGGTTCAGTGATTCAAGCGCGAAAGCGTAACAAACAAACTTACTTTGGCCTTTATAATATTAGTAAGGATGGCTAATCTGGACACACCACGCTCGTACGGTTTGTTGATGGAAGGGTGGCTTATAGCCCCATAACCTGCCATATTATTCTCATTGCTATTTTATCTAACTACCGGTATTGATTTCTTACATCAGTAATCGAACACGACACTTTGGCTGCGTATGACGTTAGCATTTCGAAATATTGTGTTCACTGCAGCCTGTCAAACATCATTTTGTATTATACGCTATCACTGTAGAATTAATGCATAGACTCTTTTTAAAGCAATAAAGTTATCTGTTTTTGTGCCACGATATTAAATTTCAATTTATTTAATCGAGGATTGATTATAAGGGCGAGTGTATTTATTTAGAGGATACTCTTACCCATTTGAAATCTGCATGATTCTGCTTGACGCATTAATGGTATCACATAATATTGTATTGTAATTCTTGTTACAGGTGTATCAACATCAGATATTGTCGCGCGAATAGTCCGTGATTACGACATGTATGTGCGGCGAAATCTGGCCCGCGGATACTCGGCAAAAGAACTAAATGTATCCTTCCTCAATGAGAAGAAATTCAGATTGCAAAATAAAATGGACGAACTCAAGGATAAAGGCAAAAAGGTAATATTAAACGGTGAACACCGAAGGATTACTGCATGTAACTCCTATTAAATCGAATCTATATACAAGTAAAACCCGTTTAAGACGATTTCGCAGGGACCCGACCAAAAACGCGTCTTAGGCGGGCAAGCGTATTATGCGGGAAAGGGGAAAAAAACGTGCCATTATTATTTATTATATTCTATTATTATTTTGAATACCTACGTATTGAATTTAACATTTAAGAATTACCTAAAATAAAATAATCACTTATTTTAGTTTGACAAAAAGATTTTGAGACATTAGCAATTACAAGATTTTCAACGTAATTTAATTTTCGCAGTGCGTTTTCGGTTTGATTCAAAGAAGTTACATAGCGTCTTAAATCATTAACTGCTAATAATGCCTGGGCATGTGACAAAATCGAAGTTGACTCATCTTCTTCTTGGTCATTATCACTTAGGGTCGCTCGACAGCCGTCACTTCGTCAGTCGCTGGCCGCTGCCGCAAGGGGTAATATGTGTATTTGAGAGGCACGTGTTGACGTGTTAAACGGGATGATGATCGTATTAAGCGTTAAGAAATGTATGAAAACATGTCTCAAGTTGCTGGGACTGACGTAAAATGGCGTATTATGCGGGAAATCGTATTAAACGGGTTCTACTGTAGTTTATGTTATTATAAAAAGAGTCCTTGACGATTAACATAGTCCTTTAGTTTATGAAGCATGAAAAGTATACACAGAGACTTATTCTATTTTGAAACTTTAATAATTCCGAAAGGGACATATTTACTTAGAGAAACCTAGGCTTTATAAAATAACTAAGTTATTATCGCCGCGAACCATTTAACTATCATCGTGAGCTCTGCCCACGTAAATGCCACTGTTGGGCTCGGTCCCACAATGGGAGGAAATTGACTTACTATAACGCGTTGATCAATTAAGTCTAGTTTTCCTCCTCTTGCATATATGTTATCTGCATATCATATCCCTTAGTCATCTTTTACGACATCCACGGGTAGTGAAATGTATTCTTACTCCGCCACCGCGCCATTTGACCATATTAATGTTAATTTAAAATGATTATTAACGTTAAAATACCTAAATTTGTTTAGCTAAAACCTGACCCGGATGACGACCCCTCTAATCAAGATAAAATGTATTATTGACCTCTTGAATATTATTATATTAAAACGTAGGGTTGTTTACAGTTACACAAATATGTTGATGTTGTAACTTGTAAACTCTGAGATAAGAGTCAATTGACATTTTATTATCTTTGCCAAATGACCTGTTGCTAACTCAATGAACTCTTAATACCTACATAGTGGTAGTCATATCGGCATTAGCGTTTACCGTCCTATAGTTAAAATCCTTACTAATATTATAAATGCGAAAGTATGTTTGTTTGTTACGCTTTCACGCAAACCACCGAACCGATTTCAAAAATTCTTTTACCAATGGAAAGCTATAATACCAGGGAGTAACATAGACTATATTTTATGCCGGTATTCCCACGGGAACGGGTACTAGGCGGGTAAGGCGACTGAAACCGAAGCGAAGCGAGGGCGGATCGCTAGTTTAGAAATAAAAATAATCATTTATTTGCAAATTAGAAAGAATAGAACTCACAATCCCATAGTTGCACGCGACGGTACACAGTTTCGTACCTACTTATACCCACCTTCATGCGACTTACATGTCTACATGTATTCTGTTCAAAATACGTAACATTTAAGGCATAGACTCTTAGACACACATTTTTGAAATCACTAATTGTTATGTGTTTTTTTTTTGTAATATACATTCTAATTACGATCCTTAATCGTTAAACTATAACATAATAGAACAGATGTTCTATAACCTGAGACATCTAAATATATCATTTGCAAATTGAAATGTATTTAGATATACAGGATGTATCAGGTTATGGGGCAACTGTTCGAGTATGTTGTATTTTAACGGTTATAGATCATAATTAGAATGTATATTACACAAAAAACAATATAACATAAAAGTTATAGTTATTACATAAATGTGTGTCTAGAGTCTATGTCTTAAATGTTACGTATTATGTAGGCATGTACAGACAGGACACATGTAGGCATCTAATGCGTCGACAGTATAAATAAGAATGAATCACGCAAAAGCGTCGATAGTAAAATAGGTAAGGTCATCGGCCGATCAGCTGATATTAAACCGAAGTTTGTCTAACTCATACAAACGTAATCGTTGATTTATTCAATTTTTAATGAACATTTAACACATTTCAAATATGCTGCAAACTAAATATCACTGACTTTATAGATTTCAATAAGATTTACTCTAAAAAGCGATGACAAAATTGAAAACTATACATGTCTCTAATTCATTGATGAATCGATATTTTTATTTCAAATTTTTTTCATGGGTTCCTCCCACTACTGCCTATCTCCCGTTTGACGAGTTGCCCCATAACCTGATACACCCTGTATACTAATAATAGTCTTAAATTTATTATAGGTGATGACAGATATAGGTGAAAAGCGAGTGGATATTCTAACAAAATGGGAGGAAAAGTCTCGAGAACTGATCGGTGCGTTCTTACTACTGTTCGGACCAGACGGTCGACTGTCCAGCATCTGGAACGAGTCTAAGGGTCGTCTCATGCAGGCACTCAGCCAACCACCTTCACCGCGAGGGTCACCACCTCCCAGTGAGAATGGAGACTCCGACTCACCTACACATAGGTATATTTGTGATTTTTTTCTTCACCTAATAATAAGTTTTAATTTTAATAGAGTTAGGTTGGAAGGATAACAAACTATCCATTCAATTCTCGATGTAGCCAGCACTGATTCGAAGTTCTATTAAGAGAACTTACCTATTGGTATAGAGATCCATTTTTTATCACTTTCAAAATTGCTTGTAGGTGTAGTAAAAGACGTCTAAGAGACGTTTTTTTTTTGGTAGCGTATGGTCTGTGTACACCGCCCCCAATCTCTCCGGCGCGACGGATTACCCTTTCTATCCTCCCCTATGACGCCTCGGCAACATTGCAGTGTCGCCGGCCGGGGTGTCGCACTCACGCGGTCGGCCTCTCTACAAGTGGCGGACTAATCCCCGGTCCATCCACCGGCAACTCTACGTAAACCTGAGCCAACTCTGTTGCCGTCTGGTCAACAATTCCATTTCCAGATGGTTGACGTTAGGCAGGCGGCCACTTATAAAACTACAACCAATAACATTTGCAATATGTACTATGAAAGGATGATTATATAAATTACTGATACGTAAATGCCTTATAAATAGAGTACCTTGAAACAATCAAGTTTCCGTGTGGTGACGGAGTACTAGCCGCTATCTTATCCGTGGATGTCGTAAAAGACGATTAAGGGATATAATTTGCATATGATAAGAGATGAAAAACTCGAAATAAAACCCTATGCCAACCCGTCACCTCTCTTTTACAATGGAAGGGAAGTATAGTCAACTTCCCTTCCATTGTAAAGGAGACTTGAGCCCAGCAGTGGAACATATATGAGCTAGGATCATGACGATGAAACATTCAAAATTCTATGTAGTCACTGCTGGTCACTATGAGAACACGCCTAATCTCTTCCCACAAATGTTGTAAAAGACAACTAAGACATGGTTATAGATATTATTGCAAAAGAAATAAAATTTGAGTAGTAGTATTTTCGAGTAGCAGGGCAGTTCCTCTCTCGTGAAGCACGCCCGACACCAATACTAGAATAAATAGACATAGGTTAAAGAAGGAAAAAATTTAAAGCACAGTGTGAACGAGACAGCTTATAAAATTATACTTTGTATTGTTACAGAGGTTCATCGTCACCGCCGCCACCCAAGTCTCGTCGCTACGAAACATTATTCGAGCCTCATGCAGGTAACTGGGTAATTATTGCAATTGCTTGTATTCGCCTGTTTATAACATATAATAATTTGCACACACAATAATAGTACATTGATGCGGTCGCTGCATGTAGATCGTTGCCATTTACAATTGAAATATCTTATAGAGTGGAAAATAAATGTAATATAAGCGCCAAGTGCTAATGCGCTGGAACCTTGTCTAATTAAGGCCCACGTGACCTACTAAAAATACAGCTAACAAAAAATCTGATGGCATCTAAATAATAATTATCGAACTATGATTATCGATAATATATTTTATTTAAAATAAAATATTTCAATAATTAATTCAAATTTTAATACACATTAATACATTATAAAATTCTAACTCAATACTTCACTCATATAATCTGAATCAGATTAAGAATTTGTTTCTGAACCGGATACCTCTTAATCACTATCGTTGTTTCTGTTTTGCATTATTCGAGGATTTCTAGTTACTTTTGAAGTGTGTGACTCCTTCTCTTTTTAAAAGTAATCGTCCACTTTAATAATAATTTCACAAGCATGCCTCTGGAGTATTAATCAAGATTACAACAATAACAATAAAACTTAACAAATATGTCAGCAAACAAAGATAGCGGGGAAAAAAATTATAACGCCAAGCCACTACGCGATATATGTACCTGACCTTAGTGTCGTGCTCACGGTACCGATTGAATGTCAAAAAAATACGTCACCAAAATAGCGGCCAGACGCATTAGCAGTTGGCGCGGCTTATATTTATCATTATTGTTATTATGCATTCTATAAATTACACAAAAAAAACCTTAAGCGAGAGAAGGGTCATAAAATGGTGCATTCTTGCATTTAGTAAAAATTTATACATAAAAGTGATATTATGCACACTGCTCCAAGAAAAATATGCACAGTGTGTAAAACATATCTTGTAAACTGAATAGAACTATTTCGAATGTCAACTATATCTATTGACATTCGAACGTTATTAAAACTATTTTTAATCTCTTTTACCTTTTATAACATATAAAATACACCAACCAAATAGTTGAACATCCTGCACTTTTTTACGGGTGGGCTATATGGGCTATCAGCACCGGTACAGAGTTCCTTGTAGTCTATGGCCAGTCCGACAGACTACAAGGAACTCTGTACTCAAAAGGGTATCCCTTTTGGGTACCCTTCCCTCCCTAACACGCCGCCCCGGACGTCGTGACGGACTATTCCCCGGTACAGCCACCCACGGCCTCGGCTAGAGCGGCATCAGGCACAGCTACTCGCGCCTGAATGCCGCCCCAGTCACCGACGGCGGATCCTGTCGCCGTAGAGGATTTCCTTACGCGCTCACTCTGGCGCTTGCTTTCCGTGAGATGACTGCCTCACAGAAAGCGACAAAAACATCCTGCACTAAGAGAATTATAATAATAAATTGTGTATCGCACAGTCCGACGTTGGAATCGAACCCATGCCATTAAAGTGGAAGATCCTAACCACTACGCCATCTGTGCAGTCTAGTTTCGTTTGGAGAAAACGAGACAGAAACTGAAAAGGGACTACCGCGTCTAAAGCGGTAGACGTAGATCACGTCAATCATGCATGCCTGTCAATACTGCTTATTGCATGGATATGCATAAATTATTAAAAGTTTTCGAGGAGAATGTTACCATCGTTCTGGTGAGCCCTCAGTTGATTTCTACAGCTCCCATGGCCAAGTTTTAAGCTTTGTCTCTTCAATGTGAAGCGACCGTTGCAATGTATTGGAACATTTCGCTTTTTTTCTGTGCACGCTAGCATATGCACTAAAATGATGATTGCACAATATAACTTTAGACTTCTGCAGTAGTATTAATAGATTTTGTTGTTGTATATAGTTTTTAATGATATGAATTGTGTTAATATGAAAATGATAGTTCAAAGTTATTTGTGGGTATCGTAGATTTAAATAGCTCTTAGACGAGCGAGTTATAGTTTGCTTTCAAGCCTAAGGTTTACTGTGAGGTCAATAGTTTGTTTAGTGGATAAACTCTTGAGTAGCATCACGTAGTCTATTATCGGTAGGTGGTGATAACCCTTCCTAACTTATATTTAATTATATCTAAATCTACACTAATATTATAAAGAGGAAAATTTGTATTTTTGTGTGTGTAGTATGTTTGTAATGAATAAACACAAAAACTACTGTGCCAATTTCAAAAATTCTTTCACCATTGGGAAGCTACATTATCTCTGAGTAACATAGGCTATATTTTATCCCGGCATTCCCACGGGAACGGGAATTACGCGGGTAAGGCGACTATAAGCGAAGTGAGGGGCGGGTTATTAGTATACAATAAAGGGTTGAAAATAAGTCTAGATATGTTTTAAAAGTAATGAGAATATAGAAGTGTTTTTTTAAACAACACTGTACTAAGGAAATAAAGGCTGTATCAAGGCGGACTTTACAAATATAATTAACAAACACAAATTACATCCCGACTGAAAATAACAATTTGTAGATCTCACAAAATATTTTCATGTCTTGGAATCCAACCCATAACATCTGGTAGGTCGGTATCTAAAATATAAATGATAAAAATAATGATTTTCTGATGTACCCATTTTATAATCTAAGTATCTATATATTATATAATTATTATATGTATAATCTAAGTATCTAATACGTGAAGCGAAAATTTTTTACCCCTTTTTACAAAAAATACGTGGATGGACAAGTATGAAATTTGGCACAGTTGAAGTATATAATGAGGAGAAGTGCATAAAACTGAAATTTCATATAATAATGGATTAGAAATACATTAAATTCATTAAAAAGGCATTACGCACACTACCATGTAATCGCTACACACACTCACACCAAGGCTTATACACTTTTGTTTACGGTTAAAACCTCTAGTTCCATTAATATACCTACATAATATATTTATCATTGTTCCAGATGCATCGAGCTTTGAACGCATTAGGGACTCGGAAACGGCCTCACAGCGCCAGCTGACAGACGACGGATCTGACGACAGCGACGATGAATACCAGGATACAAGCCCTTATCTCTAGGCAACGTCCGTTAACAGTGGCATCATATACATAGTATTATTATATTGTAAAAATACTACCTAAACATCGATATTAAAATTACGAGTGATGTACACGCGACGATAGACCAACTTAGCGGGTACTGAATTGTGATAACTATCTCATTTTAGTAATAATTGTATCAATACAAAGATATTTTCCTCACTATTGATCTGTCGTTTTCTTGTACAAGGTTGTTTCAAGTCCTACGTCTCACTATTGGGCGTGGGCCTTATCAAAAATGACACTAAAATGTCACCTCTGTTGGATGCTAATTGGTAGTAGTTTTAAAACAGGTATTTTAATACCGTGTAAATTGTCCATTTCAATATATGAATCTGAAGGCGTGTGCTTGCGCGTCCGCGGCGTTACGCTGAGCCCTCAAGAGATAAATCTTAGTATGTAAACTTCGGTGTCGTTAAATTTTTTATATGAGCGATGCGTACAAGAGTGAATGTATTTAAATATGTGATTATATTACTATGAAAAATCTTAAACCTAATCTTATAATAATTTATTTGTTGTTAAGAAAATTTTCTTTTCGCTATATTATATTTGCAGGATGGCTGCATGTTTGTTAGCACCTATAAATATCACTGCATAATGATAACTGGTGCAAAATAGTGTTGAGATATTAATTTTATTATATTATGTTTAGATGACACTTTTTGACAGTCGATTAAAAAGGTGCTTATAAATTTTATTCTCTTTTATTTTATCCGTAAATTATAAAAAAACCGTAAATTATAACCTATACATTCCATTCAAGATAGTTCATACTTAATACAGATTTTATAATTTTTTAATTTTAGGAATATCAATGGTGACGACGTTTGAATTTCTCTCTTTCAGAAAATACCTAACTCTTCTACCCAGAGTTTTCAAATGGAAATTGTAGTACATAATCAAACATTTGATATCAGAATTATCTTTTTACACTTATTTGCCGTGTGGTGACGGAGTAAGAATACAATTCACCACTCTCTTACCAGTAGATGTCGTAAAACACAACTAAGGGATATAATATGCATATAACGTCTATGGAAGAGAAGGAAACTTGAAATAAAGCCCTATACAAACCCGTCTGAGCAGCGTAGTACAGTAGGTCAATATCCCTCCTATTACGGAGGAGGCTCGAGCCCAGCAGTGGGACACATATGAGGCGAAATGATCATGATTTATTTCACAACCGCAAATTTTAATAGGACAGCACAGATGGCGTAGTGGTTAAGATACCGACCTACCGTGCCAGTCCGTTAATTATATGTTTATAAAGTCCCCCGAAACATAAGGATTATTGCCTCGGCGCTGGGTCTTTAAAAAAAAGTAGTAACAATGTAGCACTTATACTTGATTCGATAAATTTATTTCATTAAGTCGCATGTCCGATAGAGGGATTCTTTCCAAAAATATACCATAGCAGATGAATCTATTTCAAATATTGAACGATTAGATGTCCTAATAAAATTCTTTCATGTTGAATTTATGGTATGTTAGAGTAAGAATACAATTCACCGCCGCAAGATGTTACGATAGATAACGAGAAGGACAATTCGATATAACTGGTCTGACTAGCATTGTACAGAAGGACAATTTCCCCTCCATTGTGGAGGAGGCACGAGCCCAAATAGGGTGCTTTATATGAGCTGAAATGATGGTGAAATGTCGTCCGTTTCGTAGTCGCCACGCAAGAATGTTTGTTCCCCAACGGTTTTTGTTACTTCCAACGACATAACTTCCCATTTCAGCAGTGATTATTTGGATTTCTAAATTCGAATACTTATGTTGTAGAGATATCGTGAAGACAGGCACGACATTTTGTAGGACGCTGGTAACAAATACTGATCAAATTTCTTTTGTAATATATCTACCTCACTTATACTTTTAACGTTTGTATATTAGCTTCCTTTGTATGTAACGGACTCTTTGAACGTCATTTTCACCCCCTTCTAAATGTAGAACTAATTCGTAACTTACACATCAAGGAATGATGACACTACAATTATTGAAATAGTTTGTCCCAAGATCTTTACAGGACTAGTGTTTTTTTTTCTTTTTTGTGGCTTGACGTGACTTTAATAGATGTCGCTAAATATGCATATAACCACTATGGAAGAAAAGGAAAAATCGCAACAAAACCCTACATCAACCCATCCGAAAAGGGTGGTATAGTAGGTCAATTTTCCTCTTATTGTGGAGAAGGCTCATGCCCAGCAGAGGGACATATGAGCCGAGATGATGATAAAGATGAAGTGTTTATTGGTGTTATAAATCTAAATATGTATCTACTACTAACTTGGCCGTGTGGTGCAAGAATAAGAATACAATACTCCACTCCCTATCGTGACATGGATGTCGTAAAAGATGATTATGGGATATTAAGCATAAAACATCTATGCAAGAGAAGGAAAACTTGAAATAAAACCCTATACCAACCTGTCTACCGGACCGGGGACTTTAGTCCGGCACCCGCAGAGGATGACCGCGCGACGTCCCGGGACAGGGACGTCGAGAGGTGAAGGCACCCGAAAGGGTATTCCCTCGAGCTGACCACTGAGGCCAAGGAACTCGGCACTGGTGGTCGGCCCAACGACGAAGGTACGAGTGGGTTATGGACTCGCGCGCCGTTATTTCGTCGTCCCGAACGGAATGGCCCGCGCATGCGCTTTCCATAGTCCACCCATAAAAAAAACAATACCAACCTGTCTGACCAGCATGGTATAGTAAGGAAAATTTCCCTCCTATTGTGGAGGAGGTTTGATCCCAGCAGTGGGACATATATGGAATGATGATGATGGTCTACTCTCACTCAACCTATGCAAGTTGAGTCACATGCTCCTCTGATATTATGTCTAGTTTTGGAACCATTGGTGGTTTTACAAGGCTGGCTGTGACTGAACGGGCTTTCTTTGCAGATTTTTCTTTACAGAAGGAAGTTGCCTGTATAAACATTTTTTTTTCAAATATATTGAGAACTAGCAACCCGCCCTTGCTTCGCTTCGGTTTTAGTGGTTTTACCCGCGTAATTACCGTTCCCGTGGGAATACCGGGATAAAATATAGCCTAGGTTACTCCCTGATATTATAGCTTTCCATTGGTGAAAGAATATTTGAAATCGGTCCAGCCGTTTTGAAGATTACCCGGAACAAACAGATAGACAAAAATGTTTTAATCTGTATTTTAGGCATAGGTGTCGTGCAAATAACCGTGTGAGCATGAAAAAACCTATTATTTTGACATTACAAACAGACACTCCAATTTTATTTATTGGTATAGATTATAAAATAAATTGATTAAGGAAAATAAACTGTTTTTATTACACACTCCTCCATCATATTTGCAGTTAAAACTACATTTTATACTACTACAGTGGTTTATTTAATTTGTAGAGGTACTTTCATGTTAATTAAGAAAGTTTTACAGTAATGTGTATTGACCGAAGGTGTCCTCATCATTAGGTATTTTAGCAACATTTGACCATAATCATCATGAAGCTTTATCAAACCCCAAAATCAATCTTTACAAAATAAATACAGTCCTGTTCAAATTTGTTTTATATCTTAAAATATAATGCTTATCTATATTTTATATATTAACATGTTGATGGACAGTACCGCCTGTGGGCGTCAAGATAGCCAAAACTAATACGACCATATGTCCATCAATGTCAGTTTTAATTCACATAAAATCAGTATGTCTCGAGACATACAATTTTCGAGGCAATTATAAGGAATAGCATGTTGTACTGTACCAAAGATTTAATTTAGACTTTTTATTGTCACAACATAATGTCCACTATGCTAGTAGACGTCGTATTTCAAAACAAACTGTACAGTATTGCGTCCCTGTGAGGCACTGGCAATGTATGAAAAAAGTACTATCACAATACCCACAGCCTGTGAAAGGGTACTGTTCGTCAAAGTGTTAATTATTTGACATATTGGGTTATGCCTATGACTAAACAATGAAGTAGGAAACTAAGTTATTCATTTCATCTACTTCAAAATTAAATTAGAAATTTTTAGATATAGATTCTTTGATTTTTAAAAAATATAATCTTACAATTATGTTACTTAATATTAAAATATGATCTTGTTTATAATTTGAAATATATCTCCACACTATCACAGACTTCTTTAGTAGTCACTCATTTCCGTTAGAAACCATATTTCAAAGTTCACTTTTACTTAACTTTTCTTTTTCACCTTTATCGGTGTCAAGTTGTTCAAACAGGCATGAGGCATCAGTGCCCTTCAGTGCGTGTTCTGTGCACAAATGTTTCTTTAAATCTATTTCTCCTTGATGATTCCAATACCAATTTTCAATAGCTCCCTCATTTTCTTCTAAAAGACTTTCACATTGTGCTTTCATATGTGTAATTTCAGCTGATGGTTTATCCCATAACTCGTATGGTATACCGAGATCCACTTTGACACCTTTATCAACCAGGCCATGCAATGTTTTGAAAGTTTGGCTCATTCCTTTCGCGAACCGAGTACTATCTTGACGTTCTTTGTGAATATTATACTCTAAAATCTTATCACATACTCCTTCTAATGATTCAATCAACCTTAATTCCGATTTCTGATACTTGGTTTTCTTTTTTGGCTGCACGTCATCGAGTGAGTATCCTATTTCGATAACATCGCGAACTTTGCCGGTTTCCTCTAGTCTTCCCTGTAATTCGGTTGCAAGAATTTTGCAGACCTCACATCTATTTGCGTATTTCACACCTACATCTTCTTCTGATTTAATTTCTGTGTCATCACGACAATAGATTAGTGATATAAAGAATAAATAAATACAAAATATGTGAAAAAACATCGTTCACTAGCATGCCTCAATCACAAACACAGAGTAACTTAATTAGTGATGCCGATCAATACTATCGATAGTGCGGCAATAGTGCGAATTTCAATAGTACCAATTAGATATGGGCGTTACTGGCTATTTATGGCAACGGCTATTAACCATTTATTTGGTGTCAATACCGATATGGATAATCGTTGCCAAATATCGAGATAATACGCTTAAAATAATCGCGATCTTATTTCTATTAATGCACGGTTTAACCATTATAACCACAGGTCATTATAATTTCATAGGTCAAACTATAGTGATCACTTTGTGTAGCTTACCTACGTTAGCAATGAGAAACAAAACCACTTTACCATTACTGTTTAATTTACCAGAGTTTATGATAGTTAAGTCTTACGCTAATATAAATAACAGCGTCTTTCACTTTTATTAATATTCGTAAATGTTGCTTGTTATCAAGGCGCTAACATTGGCTATTGAGTATTGACCCGTCCCCTCTCTTTTTTGCACATCAAGTATCACGTAGAAAGAGAGAGATAGCATAATTATTTTGGTTATTAGGCTTATTGATGATTACCAACGTAGCGAAACAAGAATCACGGCACCTAAACAATAATTGTTGTTCTATTGTTAGTTGACAACGTCTCGTCATTGTAAGTTGTTTGTAGCTAGATAACTGATAGCCATTATTAGTTATATCGATACGATACGTTGGAGGCATATCAACCGTTTTCAGTTACGTTTTGCTATAGCGGACACATGTCTAGTACCAATATCATCGATAGTAAAGCGTGACGGAAAAAATTGTATCGGTGCTAGCGATAGCAAAGTAATCAGGGATGAAAATAGTATCGATTATTAGCAATAGTATTATTACCACATTTTCTATTATCAATTAGTATCAATACTATCAATACCATCAATAGTGTATCGATACTTGAAAGAGGTCTGCAATCGTTTACTGGCTGGACGTGTAAGTAAGATGAAGAATGTATGTGGTTTAAAATGTGAAGTGACATTCTATTGTATTCCATTAAAATATATCTGTAAAATAACTCTTCTCTTCTCTTTACATTTTATTGTATTCCATTAAAATATATCTGTAAAATAACTCTTTCTTTTTTATATCTGTAAAATAACTCTCTCTTTTAATACACTTATTAAAATATTAGGTCTTTACCTATGAAATTGCCGTTATGTATGAAAAAAATTAAACGATATTTTTTCATGTATTTTTTATTTGTATTAATCGAAGTAATCACCCATGCTATCAATGCATCTTTGCCAATGCAGCGGCAGTTTATTGACGCCCTTCTTAAAGAAATCAGCTGGACGGGAGGCAACAAATTCTTCAAAGGCATTTTGTACTGCCTCTCGGGTATTGAATTTCTTTCCCGCCAAAAAGCTATCCAAATTCTGGAAAAAGAAGTAGTCTGTAGGCGCAAGGTCTGGTGAGTATGGCGGATGACGGAGAGCTTCCAACCCCAGTTCTTGCAACTTGGAGACCGTCTGTTGTGCAGTATGAGGTCGCGCATTGTCATGCAGGAGCAGCGGAGACGAGCGATTGACCAATGCTGGTTGGAGATGTGTCAGCTTCTCCATCTTTGTGTTCAGTTCTTCACAGTACACATCTGCAGTAATGCTCACCCCGTTTGGTAAGAAGCTGGGATGAATCACACCGGCGCTAGACCACCAAACAGTGACCACCACTTTTCTAGGAGTAAGTTTTCGTTTAGGGCATTGTTTAGGTGCTGAACCAGGATCCAACCAACTTGCTGAGCTCTTGCGGTTATCAAACAGAATCTATTTTTCATCGCAAGTAACAATGCGTTTCAAAATTCCTTCATTTGTATGTCTGTTGAGCAATGCAAGGCATGTCTCGACGCGTGGGGTGCTACGCCAGAAACCTCCGCGTGGTGTACCCTGGGCACGAGCGACAATTCCTTGGACTGCTCTCTGGAATTGTCGCTCGTGGCAAATATCTGGCCCGAGGGGGGCCCAGTTTGTGGGATGCCCCAAATTCGCTCCATGCCCTCTAATTGTAGAGGGTATTGGACGCGAAACTTCGGCGGGTCCAGTCACTCATTCGTTTGAGGACTGGGCAGGCATTTGCCAACCGCGACAAATCGTAGACCTGATTCTTGCTTCGGGACATTTGTCTTGAGGCCTAGATTCAGGAGCGAGGGTCTTGGCTTAACCGCCTGGACCGCGAGGAAGAAAACCTCTATAAAACAATCACCCAGAATCCTAAGTTCTGGCGCGCGGCGAGAGGATGCATGGCTGATGGGTTGTTCAGTCGTTAGCGCGCCCCCAGCCAGGGTACCTGCGGACCCCCTGTGTTGGGATACAAATGTACGCTTGCCCGGGTATCGGGATCTCTGCCCGGGTCGACCTCTTTTCTCCCATACTCGTGGGAACTGTTATGGATACTTGTTTCTCAAACGACGTTGCAGATAGGAGGGGTGAGATGCCCAATACCATCCACAGGAACGGGAATTCTAGTTCCCACATTAAAGCCTTGCCATGCTACAGCAAAACTGGCACAGGGAGATGCCTCGTCCGACTGCAGCTCTGCTGCTAGTCTGGCACTTGAGGCTCCAAGATTAGCCGAGGGCCCGCCGAAAATAGAGGCCCCTAAAAAAAAGGAATAAGAGAAAAAACATGGGGACGGGGAAGGCCACCAGCGTCAAAAGGCGCGAGTTGGCCAGGCAGGAGCGGCTGGCTAGGGAGGCCGCTGCAGCCACTCCGACTGCTGACGAGGGCGGCAGTACTGCCGCAGAGCCGTCGGACGCCGACATGTCGGCTGCTGAAACCGTCGGCGGGTCATCCCGGTCTCCGGCATTGGCCCTGACGGCAGCCGTAGAGGTTGGGGAGGAGGCTCTCCCCGCGATGGTGCGGAAGCGCCCCCTGAATATGGGTGGCAGCTCAGAGTCCGCCTCTGAGGGGAGTGGCGCTATCATGCCTCCTCCCAAGGTTCCGGCCTCTCGTAGGGGACGAGGGGCTGCAGTGGTGGCGGCGAGGTCAGCAACTCCGGCGTCGATCAGCCATGTGCGGGGGACTGATGCCCAAAAGCGAGCGAATGAGGCGGCTGCCGCGAGGATGATGAGGGTGTTAGCGGACATCCCTCCCACCAGCGCGGCAGCTACAGAGCCCGCTGTAGGTGTCGACCCCCCACCTACCGATGTGGCAACCCTGCAGGCCGAAAATGCCCGCCTTAGCGGCGAGGTTTCAGGCCTGCAGGAGAAGAATAAGGCCCTGCAAAAGGAGCTGTCGGCGGTGCAGAAGGCGAACCGCGAGTTGGCCAAGCAAATGGCCGACTTGCGGAGCCAGGTCGCGCAGCTGGCGAGGACCGCGCCGCCGACAAGTCCCAGCCCTGCCGCCGCCCCCGTCGTCCACGTTGCGACAACTTGCGCTCCGGCGAGTCCCCAGAGGGCCCAGCTGGCCGAAGCGGTCCCACTGCCCGCAGTGGATGGCGTGCCGGACCAGACCATGCGCGCCATGGTGGATGTTTTCGGCAAGATGCTCGACGCGCGCATGGCAGCTCTGGAGGCGAAACTGCCCCCGGAGCCCCGACTCCGGCCGCTTGCTTGCTGCGGATAGGCCGAAATCCGTGGCGTCAACCCCTGCCGCGCTACCCTGCCAGGGCGGGCGCGTAGGAAACTACGCTGCGGCCGTTGCTGGGCCGAAGCTCAAGGGACCCGCCGCGAAAAAGAAGGTGGCACCGGCTCCTGCTAAGGCCGGACCCCAGCCGCTGCCGGCAAACGCACCGTCGGTGGCGGCCAACGCAGCCGCGGCCGTGACTGCTGTGCCCGGCACCCCTGCCGCGTCTGAAGAGGGTTGGCAGACGGCCGAGCGCAGCCGAAAAAGTCGCGGCCAGAAGAGGAGAGCGGAGGCCAAAAGCGCCGCCAAAGCCTCCGCTCCCAAGGCAGGAGCCGGTAACAAGAGGTCGCGCAGGAGGCTCCGGCCGCCAAAGTCAGCCGCGGTGGTGATCACCGTCCTGCCTGAGGCGGCCGAGAACGGCCTCAGCTATGAGGCCGTCTTACGTCGCGCCCGGCGGGAGCTTGACGTCTCCGATTTAGGAGGCGTCGAAGCCAGGACCCGCAAGGCCCGGACAGGGGCTCGGATTTTAGAGTTCCCTGGGGCCGAGGGCGCCAAGACCGATAGCATGGCCGCGAAGCTGAGGGGTTTGTTTGCTGCGGAGGATGGCGTCAAGATCGCCAGACCCGTCAAGTGTGCGGAACTGCGGGTCACGGGTCTGGACGACTCCGTGACGGTGGATGACATCCGGGAGGCTATCGTCTCGAAAACCGGATGTCCCGTGGACACCGTCCGAATTGGCGCTATCCGCCCTGGTCCGGGCGGCGTCGGTGCTGCCTGGGTGCAGTGCCCGGTGGAGTCGGCCAAGCAATTGGTCGGCTCAAGCAGGCTCCTCGTGGGCTGGAGCTCAGCGCGGGTGACCGTGCTGGAGTCCCGACCTGCGAGGTGCTACAAGTGCATGGCGGTCGGACACACTCGGCCGACATGCACTAACTGCTTTGACTGCAGCGACCTTTGTTTCCGCTGCGGTCAACCCGGGCATAAGGCGGCATCGTGCGCCGCCACTCCCCACTGCCCTGCGTGTGCGGCGGGCAATAGGCCCGCCAAGCACCGCATGGGGAGCAAGGAGTGCAAACCCCCGGCTTCGGCCCCAAGGGGGCGGAGCGGCCCGACGACCCCGGCCGCTCCCGCCCCTAGCGCGACCCAATCGCCCGCCAGCGTGGAGGAGGTAATGGATACGGCCCACTAATGGCGGCCGAATCTTACCACCTCCTGCAGGCCAACCTCAACCACGCCGCCGAGGCACAGGACGTTTTCCTGCAAGCCATGGCGGAGTGGTTGATAGGTGCAGCCGTAGCCGCGGAGCCGTACGTGGTGCCTGACCGGCCCAATTGGCTGGGCAGCAGTGACGACTCTGTGGCAATCGTCGCCTCCACGTCGTGGCATTCCCCGCCTTTGTTGCTCAAGGACAGGGGCGATGGGTATGTCGCGGCGGAATGGGGAGAGGTTACGCTATTTGGTGTTTACTTCTCCCCTAACAGGAGCGCGACGGATTTCGGGGCCTTCCTCACCATCCTGGGGGCCTCGATACGGCGACTGGCACCGCGCCAAGTCTTCGTTCTGGGGGACTACAACGCCAAGTCCACGGCGTGGGGGTCCCCCAGGACGAATGACCACGGGCGGGCGGTCGAAGAGTGGGCGGCGGCACTAGGCCTCTGTTTGCTGAACAGGGGCTCGGTGCAAACGTGCGTGCGGCAGCAGGGCGGGTCGATAGTGGACTTGTCGTTCGCTAGCCCTAATGTCGCAGCACGTGTGAGGAGCTGGTGCGTCCAGGAGGAGGTTGAGACCCTATCCGACCACCGATACATCCGGATAGAGGTCTCCCGGACCCTCTTGCAGCCCAGCAGGGGTCACACGGCGGACGGAGCTTCCGCGTTTCCGCGGTGGGCTGTGGGTCGATTGGATCGGGACCTGTTGGCGGAGGCAGCCATCGTTCAGTCGTGGCTGTCCTCACCGCCCCAGGCGGACGGGGTGGATGCCGAGGCTGGCCGCATACGCTGTGCGTTAACGCAGATCTGCGATGCGGCCATGCCCCGTGTGCGGCGTCTGCCCCCGAAGAGTGCGGTCCCCTGGTGGTCCCGAGAATTGGCGGACCTTCGGGCCGCGTGCATACGTGCCCGGAGGGCCTACACCCGCAGCCGAGCGCGCCACCGCGACGCTGAGCGGGAGGGCCAGCTGTACGAGGCTTACCGCAGTGCGCGGTCTGCCTTCAGGCTGGCCGTCCGTACCGCAAAGGACGTTAGTCGGCGGGAGATGCTGGACAGTCTCGAGCGTGACCCCTGGGGTCGCCCCTACCTCGCGGCGCTGAATAAGCTCCGCGGACGGGGCCCCCCCCTCACCGAGACTCTCCAGCCCAGCCTCCTCACCAGAGTTGTCGAGGACCTCTTTCCACGGCGGGCGGAGCACACGCCTCCGGTCATGGCTTCGCCGGACAGCGACCGGGAGGCCGACGATGAAAGTGCTCCGCCCATCACGGAGCCAGAAATGGGGGTGGCGGTGGCGCGTATGCGAGTCAAATCCACCGCTCCCGGGCCCGACGGTATTCCGAACCGTGTGCTGGCCCTGGTCCTCGAGCACCTGGGACCACGCCTCAGGGAACTGTTCGACGCTTGTTTGACGTCCGGGCAGTTCCCTGGGTGCTGGAAAGAGGGGAGGCTAGTTCTCCTGCCGAAGCCGGGACGGTCTCCCGAGTCGGCCTCGGCCTACAGGCCCATCGTGCTGCTCGATGATGCGGGCAAGTTGCTGGAGAGGGTGTTGGCTGCCCGCATCGAGCGGCACCTCGTCGGGGTCGGGCCCGATCTGTCGGACGCCCAGTTTGGTTTTCGGAGAGGGCGTTCGACGATCGCGGCCTTACTGCGCCTGAAGGCCGTGGTAGCGGAGGCCGTCACCGGCGGAGGAGTCCTGTTGGCGGTGTCCCTGGACATCGCCAACGCCTTCAACAGTCTGCCATTCAGCTGCATCAGGGAGGGGCTGAGGTATCACGGGGTGCCCGTGCACCTCAGGCGGCTGGTGGCAGACTACTTGGAGGGGCGCAGCGTCCTCTACGTTGACCGAGTAGGGGACGTTGTGCGAACGCCCATGACGTGCGGTGTCCCGCAAGGGTCGGTTCTGGGTCCGACCCTGTGGAACATCGGCTACGACTGGGCGTTAAGAGGAAGCCTCCCACCCGGGCTGGGCGTAATTTGCTACGCCGACGATACACTCGTCACAGCCCGGGGTGGGACGCTAGAGGAGGCGGCACGCCTGGCAACTCTCGGTACCGAGGAGATTGTCAGGCGGATCGAAGCGCTGGGGTTGAGGGTAGCCCTGGAAAAGACGGAGGCCCTTTTGTTCCATGGCCTCCGTACCGCCGGGCCTCCCGCCGGCGCTTCGATCACCGTGAAGTCGGTCACCATTAGCATCCAGGCCCACATGAAGTACTTGGGCCTGGTGCTCGACGGGCATTTTTGGTTCCGGGAGCATCTCCATCGACTTGTTCCCCGGCTTGTCGGCGCGGCGTCCGCCCTTTCGCGGCTGATGCCGAATGTGGGCGGACCTAGTGCTACGTGCCGACAGCTGTACGTGGGGGTGATCCGGTCGATGGCCCTGTACGGCGCACCGGTGTGGGCGGGGTCCCTGACCGTCCGTCTTAGGGCCCTCTTGTGGCGACCACAGAGGGTCATGGCGATCAGGGCCATACGGGGTTACCGCACGGTGGCGACGGAGGCAGCGTGCCTCCTGGCCGGAACCCCCCCGTGGGACCTGGAGGCGGAGATGCTCGCTGACATTTATCGGCGGGTGTCGGAGACGCGCGCCCGCGGCGGCATGGTCTCCATCAGAGAGATCACCGCCTGGCGGGTCGACGCCCGCCGAGAAGTCATTGCCCGTTGGGCAGTCCGGCTGGAGAGTCCTCGGTACGGTGTCAGGACCGTCGAGGCCCTCCGGCCGGTGCTGATGGAGTGGTTGGAGCGGACGCACGGGGTGCTTTCCTTCCGACTGGTGCAGGTGCTGACGGGGCACGGTTGCTTCGGGAAGTACCTGCACAAGATTGTCAGGAGGGAGAGCACACCGTCCTGCCACCACTGCAGTTGCGACGAGGACACGGCGCAGCACACGCTCGAGGAGTGTGCTGCATGGGAGGAGGATCGCCGTGAACTCGTCGCAATTATCGGTGCCGACCTGGCGCTGCCGACCATCGCCAGGGAGATGCTCGTCAGCGTCAGGAACTGGGACGCGGTCGCCGCCTTCTGTGAGGCCGTAATCTCACGGAAGGAGGCGGCGGATCGTGTGCGAGTAGAGCTCCTATTCGGCGACACGTTCCGCCGCCGGCGACTTGGGCGGCGCAGGCGCGAGTATCTGCGCCTAATGCCGCCCTAGCCGAGGCCGCGGGTGATCGGACCGGGGAATTGTCCGTCACCCGCAGAGAGGCTGACCGCGCGACGGCGACCGACGTCCCAGTACGTCGAGAGGTGAGAGGTTACCCGAAAGGGTATTCCGTCGGGCCGACCACTGATGACAAGTCACATCTGCTCCGGTGGTCGGCCCAACAACGAGGTGACGTGAGTACGGGTGGGTTATGGGCCCGCGCGCCGTTTTTTTCATCGCCCCGGACGGACAGGACCGCGCGTGCACTTACCATAGCCCACCCATAAAAAAAAAAAAAAAAATGTCTCGACGCGTACTTCGCGCTGGCGATCATTGAGTTCGTGGGGCACCCATTTATCAAGCTTTCTTACCTTGCCAATTTGACGCAAATGGACCAATATTGTTTTGACGCTAACGTCGAAAGCTGCTGCTAATTCAGCCGTAGATTGTGTATCATCGGCTACCACAATCGCCTTTAATTCGTCATTGTCGACCAAAGTCTTCGAACGACCGCAAGGTTCATTTTTCAGGTCGAAATTTCCAGAACGGAAGCGAGCAAACCAATAACAGGCGGTGCGATGGTTTGTAGTGTTAGCTCCGTAAACGTCGTTGATGTTGCGTGCCGCTTGTGCCACGTTTCTGCCACGACGATACTCATATTCCATAATTACTCGAATTTTAACGTATCCACGATGACGAAAAAGATTGATATGCGATGAAAACGTAACACTAATCAATAAACAAATGACTACTTTTGGAAAATTAATTCCCATGTTTTAAAATAAAATTAATTTGAAATTAGAATTCTTAGCCAAACAAAAATTATTTTGATTTGAAATAGCCAGTACTGCAGAACGGCAACTACATAAGTAAAGACCTATTATATAAGTAACAACAAAAATATCGATAGGACTATCGAGTCCTATGGATATTTTAACTGATTTTCGAGGTCAGCTATCGATAGTTTAACATCACTAAATTATTAAAAGATTTTATTCTGTTCATTCGGATTTTAGCAAAAATATTGTCTTACGTGGCACTTGAAGGCACATCTACTGGAAAACCGTTCCAATCGTCTATACAATTGGATAAGTGTGGGTATTACGTTTGATAACCAAATCATCGATCGTATTGTCGTCTGTACAGGAGACGTTTCACACGCCATCTATCGGACGACATAAATTCCATATACGAGTATATCATACTTATTGCCCACTTTTGTCTAATGGTTTAGATCAGTGGTTCTCAAACTTTTTAAATGACGGAACCCTTTTGGGAAGCAAAATACTTGATGGAACCCTACAATAAAACAATTATTTTTATGAGTGTATTCTATATTAATCAGCATAATAAAAGTACAATGTATCAGTTACTAATTATTATTTACTTCACCACTTGGACAATAATAGAAAACATTAAAAAAGAAAAAATCTAACTAGTGGGAGGTATGAAACTGTTTTTTATTTTTCATCAATTGCTTGATATCAGGTTTGATGGAAGAAAGTTGGAGTCTCATATCAGCTTCGGCGTCCAGTCTATTGCGATATTTTGTTTTCGTGGCTGCGTAGGTAGAGAATCCTGTTTCGCACAAATATGTAGTTGGGAACGGGAGAAGAATATCCAGAGCCATTTGGCCAAGCATTGCATATTCATCTTGGATTCTGCACCAAAAATCATTAAGAGGCGTCGTTTTGAACAATGACTCCATACTTGTGTCTGATGACATTTCTAAAAGAGATTCATATATCTCATTTGACATGTTTTCAGGCTTTTCCAAGTTGGGTAAAAAAATCTATAGAAACTTCTTTACTGGCTATAAAATAATAACTACGAGTAGAATTTGAATCCAGATCTATTAGTTTCAATTATCATTTCAATTATCTAAACCAGCTATACTCTAAGTGTGTTCCGCGGAACCCTAGGGTTCCGTGATACCTCTGTCGGGGTTCCGCAAGAATTTAGAAATAAAAAAATCAAAACACCTCTCTCTGGTCGCTCCGCGGCTGTGCGGACTCCGCGGCCGCGCGGAGACAAAACGCTATGAATGTTATTTATTTATTTATTTGTATTTGTATAAGCTTGTGTTACATTAGCTGGTACAATATCTCATAAGTTTGGTCTCAACAATTTTATACTTGTACAACGCGTTCGCTCTAAGTTTGCCGGTCTGTGGAATGCGCGTACCCTCCCCCACGTGACAACAAAACTTATAATGTGTCATAGTTTTACCCAAATATCTAACGTACACAATTTTTATTGTTACAATTAAATAAAAAATTTCGAACGTCATACACTCATACCTATCGCCAGCGGCAAACTTAAAACGAGCGGGTAGTATACTTGTAAGCGCTCAGTCTCTTTGATAAAAGCCGCCTCTGAATTAGACGCTATAGTTGTCAACTAGCGACTTTCGTCTCTAACTTCAAAGGATAAAGTCGATATTATTTACAACGCTATTTTTAAATTTCTGTTTTTATTTTTGCTTTTTGTTTATCAAAGGTGCCGACTCGAGTATTTTCGAGAATATTTGAGATCGAGTCTAGGACTAAGTATAAAAGCGGCGATCGCGCGTTGGCGTCGTCACGCCCCAAGTCAGCCTATCCCAGCAGTCACCATAGATGAAGTAGTTTCGATCATCAAGGGACTACGCCCTAGGAAAGCCCCCGGTTCGGACGGCATAACCAATAGAGTTATTAAACTTTTTCCCACGTCCCTACTGGTCCTTCTGACCTGCATTTTCAACGCAGCGCTCAATAACAAAATCTTTCCCGCTCAGTGGAAAGAAGCCGTGGTAATAGGAATCCACAAACCCGGCAAGAACCGATCCGAACCCAGTAGTTACAGGCCGATAAGTCTTCTTAACGGTCTTAGCAAAATGTACGAGCGCGTAATCCACCAAAGACTAAGAATCTTCGCCGAGGAAAACCACCTCATACCACACGAGCAGTTTGGCTTTAGACCCAAACACTCGTGTGTCCATCAAGTCCATCGTATCGTGGAAAGCATCAACGTAAAACTGCAACGCAACCTTTTTACGGGGATACTCTTCTTCGATGTAGCCAAAGCCTTCGACAAGGTATGGCATAATGGCCTTATCTTTAAGTTATTCCAACTAGGAATTCCCCACTACCTCGTAATTATCATACGAGACTTTCTAACAAATCGTAGCTTCCGCTACAGAGTAGAAGGGACACTCTCTTCCCCGCACCCGATCAGAGCTGGCGTACCGCAAGGTTCAGTCCTCTCACCCCTTCTATTCTCGCTATATACTAGCGACATCCCCAAGTCTAAGCTCGTGCAGTCAGCCCTCTACGCTGACGACACAGCTATATTCGTATCCGGGCTTAACCCGGACGCCGTCACTCGTAATCTCCAAACTGCAGCTACTGCCCTTGGCAAATGGTTCCGGAAATGGAGAATAGACATTAACCCAGAAAAGAGTCAGGCGGTCATGTTTCACAGGAGACGTGCCGACCTGCACCCCCCCGATAGCTTCACTCCAGTCCGCATTTTTGACAAGCCCATCCCCTGGGCGTCAAATGCCAAGTACCTAGGCGTCACCCTTGACAATCGTCTCAGCTTCGCTCGACACATAACCACTGTGCGCTCGCGTGCAGCGTTCGTTATGGGTCGTTTACACAACTTACTCAACCCAAAGAGTAAGCTGTCGCTCAAATGCAAAATCCGTCTTTACACTGCCTGCATACGCCCCATCATGTTGTATGCCAGTGTAGTATTCGCTCACGTTAGGCCACACAGGATCCATAGGCTACAAACACTTCAGAATAGGTTCATGCGTAAGGCTACGGGCGCACCGTGGTTCATACGCAATGCCGATCTCCACATCGACTTGCACTTGCCGACCATCAGTCAATATATGAAACAGTGTGCCCGTAGATATTTTGATTCTGCCACAACACACCCCAACCCCTTAGTGGTCGCTGCGACCAACTATATCCCGTCCCGCATCTCGAAGGTCACTCGACCGAGACTTGCTCTCGACGAGCCCGACGACGAGATCACGATAGCTCAGAATACAGCATACACGGCCCGCGAAGCCGCAACAAAGAAAAGACCACGGTTCCGTCCTCGCCGTCGAGGTGCGAAACCGTGCCGCGCAAAAACAAATAAATCTAAAGTGGGACCTCCCACATTGCCCTCAGCAACGCCCCGAGCCGAGGTTCGTACCCCACAGGGGGTGCCCTTGGGCCACGTTGCTTAAATTTTTTGGGTTGAGAGCCCTCAGCGCTCACCACTAGTCCGCGTAAGGGTGTAACAGCCATCTGAGGCTAACACTCCTTGTCAGAACAAAAAAAAAAATTGGCGTCGTCAGTTGATGATTAGCGTTCGGAGCGATAAGTTACTACCTACTTACAAGCTCGCTAGCGAGAAACTAGTGTTCATTGTTTTACTGCCTGCTGTATTCTGTTGTCTCAGTTTTATACATTTCTTCCCTGTAGGTTCTAAATTTAGTCTCTTATACGCAGTAACGATTGTGCATTATTTAAACCCCACTATCCTGACTTGTAACATTATAAATAAAGAAGAATGGAACGTTGGCTTAAAGGTGTTAAACGTGTTCCAACAACATCTTCTAATGACGCTGAATGTTCAAAAGCAATGCGCGCGGAGAATTTAGCAATCACCGATCCAGAAGATGATGCCACGAGTGCCACGACGTCAAGCTCGACGGTTTCAAAGACGAAAAAAAGGAAGTATGATGAATCTTATATCAGTTTCGGATTTGTTGATTCCAACGGCTCACCTCTCTGCATGCTCTGTAGTAAACTGCTTCCTAATAGTTCCATGGCACCTGCCAAATTGCGTCGACATTTAGAAACCGTACACCCCGAGACTAAAGACAAGAATAAAGAATTTTTTGTTCGCAAAAAAGATCAGTTATTAGAAAGTCAAAAAAATATGATGCATGTAACACAAACTACCAACGAAAAGGCCACGGAGGCATCATACTTAGTTAGCTATCGCATTGCACAAGCAGGTGAAGCGCACACTATCGCTGAGAAATTAATAAAACCATGTGTATTAGACATAACAAAATGTATGCTTGATGAAAAATCTGCAAAGCATCTTTCTACTGTTCCGCTATCAAACGATACTGTTTCACGACGAATCCATGATCTGGCAAGCTACGTCAAACAAGAACTAGTTACACGTCTACAAAATACACGATTCGCTTTGCAAATGGACGAGTCGACTGATGTCGCTGGTTTGGCTATCCTGCTGGTTATTGTGAGATATCCATATAAAAGTTCTTTTGAAGAAGACATGCTTATGTGTTCATCGCTGCTTACAAACACTACCGGGGAAGAAATTTTTAATAAAATAAATATATTTTTTGAAGAACATAATCTCAGTTGGAACAATTGCATTGACATTTGTACAGATGGGGCCAAGGCGATGACAGGTAAAACAGCAGGAGCAGTGTCACGAATGAAAAATAAAGCGCCTAATTGTAGTTCCAGTCATTGTATTCTGCATAGACAAGCACTTGCGATGAAGCAAATGCCGTCTAATCTAAAATTAGTTATGGATGAAGCGGTAAAAATAATTAATTTTATCAAATCACGACCACTACAATCCCGATTGTTCTCATTATTGTGTGAAGATTATGGCAGCAAACATAAAACACTGCTGCTCCATACAGAAGTGCGATGGCTGTCTCGGGGAAAAACTTTAACAAGGCTATTTGAACTTAGAGCCGAGTTACAAATGTTTCTTTCAGCAGATACTTCTTTTAATTTGAAGGACCGTTTGTATGATAAAACTTGGTTGTTCCGATTGTCTTTTATGGCGGATATCTTTCAAAAACTTAACGAATTAAATTTATCGTTGCAAGGTAAACAGACAACAGTGTTTCAGGCCTATAATAAAATAACTGCTTTTAAAAGAAAATTAGATTTTTGGATCATTTGCATTGGTAAGAAAGAAATAGAAAGTTTTACGTTACTCAGTGAGTTTGTTAGCGAAAACGACTCAGAAATGTTTGAAGATAATGTGTTTGAAGAATTGGTCCAATATCTCAGTTCGATGCGCGCATCTTTTGAAAAGTATTTTCCCGAAGAACACAATACAAAAATTAAAGTGAACTCCTGGATTAGTATCACTTGACAGTGTCCATCCATCTATCAACATAAGCCACCTACATCCAACGATTCCTTCAGACTTTTACGCTCAGGCGGAACATTGGATACGATGTTGAATAGCGTCAAGGCAGACGGGATATAAACGTGTGCACACTTATATAATACTAATGTTATGTTGTTTTTTTTATTGCAAACGAGCAAACAGTACACGTGATGGTAAGTGTTGCTGCCACTCATGGACCTTTACAAGGCCGTTGCCTACCGCGAAGAAAGCGAAAGGAGTGTGAATGGGTGCATTGAGGCTCGGTGATACGAAGGGCACCACCAAAACCCTCCACACGCAATCACCTTCAGAAAGTTGGGCTTGTATAGTAAATCATTCTACAGCTGTGCCTTTATGGCTCGATTATGTCCGCTAAGTCCGCACAGACAGGTGGTTTGCTTAGCGCCTAGAGGCTTATAACCTGGCTACTTGCTAGGATACACGGTGGCCGCACTGTGCCTTGGTCAAACTGATGTAATTAATATTTCATCCATTTGTTTCTTCTAAAATGCCTCGTAACAAAAAACCAACATGTTTGTTTACCGCGATACACGCTAAGCGACTAGCTAGGCGTCACGTGCGCAATGCGGCCGTTTGCAAACGTGCTAGAACGTTCGTTATACTAAGCTACCTACTCGCTAGCGGAAGCACAGACAGACATCTGTGCAGACGTAGCCTAAGTGATAACGTGGCTCCCGATTGGCATTTGGATTGACATAGAAAGAGGTGTGATGTATTTACTAAGAAGGTAGTGTAATCTGTTTGAATACACTGATGATTGCAGTCTGCTGCTCAATCATTCTGTTTGACACCATATAGGGAAACTTGGGGAAAACCATAATTTACTTTTGGCTAATATAATAGGGCAAGTTGGTATTAGGTCTTATTTCTAGAGGATTCTAGGGCTCACTAGTGTGATAAAGGCTGAGAAGAAATTATAAATTTATTATTCATAGGTCTGTATTTCAAATTTAACTTTGTCATTTAACCATTTAGTCCATTCTGCACTGACATTCTTAGCTAAGGTTACTTCTTGAAACACATCACTCCTAGATTCCTCCTGGAATCCTAGTTTTTTAAACATGTTAATGCTGATCTCATTTGTAAGTGATATTTTAGCTTCAAATGATTTTAACTTGACATGATGTATACCATAAAGGAGCATTAATATAACAGCTTCCCAGCCAATACCCTTTCCTCTCTCAGATTTCTCAGCTATCATTATTTCTATTTCACCAATTGCACATTCTTCATTTGTTATAAAAATATTTGTGTCCCCAATCATTGATTCTGCAAATAATGTTTCTGTTATAATAATACTAAAATATATTTTTCATGCTTACTGAAGAACTGAGCATAGGTGTGTGTATATAGACCATCCATATCTTTCTAGTTCTCAGTAATTAGGGAGTGATTGTTGAGCTATATCAGGGTTTTAGCTTATTTCTAGATATTGCACTTATTATTATAGATAATTTTTTGGTGGTGAAACCCAATAACATATTGATGAGAACTCTAGAACTATGGAATTTTTATGACTTCCATAGGCACGTATGGTATGCCGAGAACTGTATTGTTATCCCTCCGGCCCACAAATAACATTTAAAACTATGTATCTATTTCAACAATTTTTTTTTATGAGATCCTGATCATTTTTTAATTCTAATCTTTTTATTGTTATAAAAATACTAAATGGATTGGCTGATACGATTGGTTCCAGCTTCTTTTTCTGGCATGCTATGGTCTGGATATCTTTTGCTCAAACCATCCATGGTGACAAGCCGGGGAGTACATCCTATAACCTACCCAACACTATTGTTTAAATATACTGACTCATCATCATTTCAGCTCATATATGTCCCACTAATGGGCTTGAGCCTCCTCTTCAATTGGAGTGAAAAAGACCTACTATACTACGCTGGTCAGACGTGTTGGTATAAGTTTTTATTTCGAGATTTCCTTCTTTTGCATCTATGCAAAGAATAATAATATGCAGATAAGGTCTACCTTATCTGCATATTATTCTTATCTATTATTATTCTTTAGTCCTCTTTTATAACAGCCACGAGTAAGAAAGGGGAATATGTGAATAGTATTCTTACTCCGTCAGCACATGGACATTTTAGTTTAAACTGAAGATTTTAATTCAAGCACTGCAATATGGCTATCTATGAAAAGTTATAATAAATTTGGAGCTATAGAGCTTGGTCTATAAAGTTGCAGTAAATGTCAGACCACAATTTATTGTTTGAAACTAACAGAAATTTTATAATTTCAACTCACCAATTTCATTGCTTTCCTCACCATAGAGCAGCTTATTTAATATTATAAATGTGCATTCTGAAATAGAGACACATAATTTTCTCTCATTATGATATTGTAAGAAATTCATACCAAAATTTGAAGTAGCATTTCAGTTATTTTTGAGTTTAGTTTGGTGGATCTTTGAAAAGAAAATAATAAGATTTTCTTGTGAATCATCCTTACTGTTGTCATCTTCACACCAAGACTTCTGCATTTCATACTCTTGCTCTAAAGTTAGAGGCTGTGATGCTGTAAGTATTTGTAGCTCTTCTGATTTCATCCATTCGTGATATCTTAAAGAAATAGGACACGATTTAACTATCTACAGTTTTAATAAAACATTTTTTAGTTGCGAAGTAATCATTCAGTATCATATACAATATAGTTTTTGCTTACTTTGGGACATGATGATGTCTATAAGGTACTAAAATTATTTTGCTTGCTACAATTTTTATATTGCTGTTTAACTTCATTTTCCATAAATCTACATTTAATACATATTTACATTTTATAAATTATTTTCAAACTATGTAGCGGGGCCATGTAACTTCCCTACATCCCTTCATAGCAATTTTTGCATACTAACTACTGTCATCTTTGAAAAATACCTGAACTACTAAATACCGTAGTAGTTTATATTAATACCAATAGATGGAGCAATAATAAATTATTGAAATCATTCCCGATACCTAAATAAATTAAATTTACTTATATAATAAATAATTTTAAATTCTTATAAATTAAATATATACATAAAATCTATTATATTATTTGTAAATTAATAATTAACTATGACTTTACCACCAAAAAGTTGTATACTAAATTTTGGCGGCAATGTTTGACATTTATCATAAAAAAAAAATTACAAAGCGTCATCGGACATTTTGTACTGTTACATTGTAAAAATATATTTTAAGTGTGTAAAATAAAAATTGAACCGACACATCTCTCGGACCTTGTGATAGATTTCAAAACCGATACACCTTCTTGTGCTTCAACGATTTGGTTATACAACGACTTGTATAATGCAAGAAAATCGGCCTGTAGGTGCTATTTTGGATGTATCCCCTTTAAAGGTATGGCTTATATCAACTTTAAATCCGGCAAACTAGCAGTTTTCGTAAAACGATTACTATTCATTATCAATGACTAACCGAAAGCAATAGCAACATTAGAACATGGACTTTCATCATTTATCAACATCCTCTCAGCCCATATATATCCCACTGTCGGGTCTGGGCCTCCTCCACTAGGGGAGGGAATTTAACCTACTATACCTCGCTAGTCAGACGTGTTGGTATAGGGTTTAATTTCAAGTTTTCCTTCTTATTCATCTCTCATCTTCATCATTCACCATCATCATGTCAGCTCATATAGTCCCACTGTTGGGTTCGATCCTCCTCTTTCATAGGAAGGAAAATAAGCAATTGAATCACGTCAGTCAGACGGGTTGATTTTATTTCAAGTTTTCTTTCTCTGGCATAGATGTTATATGTATATTTAATCCCTTAGTTGCCTTATAAGACATTCGTAGGTAAGAATAAGATGGTAAATTGTATATATACTATACTAGTACTGTGTGGAAGTGGAATACGACAATTTCACTGTATTAGGTTTTTCACGTGCTTTTTGTGTTCGTAGCTTAATATCTGGCAATGTGACAATAAATGAATATTCATCCGTTATAATTCCTCTACAACATGGTTCTATTTAATAAGGTGAGTAATTACATAGTTGTTGCATTAGAACATTCAGTCACAATGTTAGGTTGTTATAACGAATTTTAGACAAGCCTAAACCTTACTTATATATTATTATAATACTTCATCATCATCATTTCAGCACACATATGTCTCAATGTTGGGCTCGAGCCTCCTTCATAACAGGAGGAAAATTGATGCTACTATACCATGCTGGTCAGGCTGGTTGGTATAGGGTTTTGTTTCGAGTTCCTTCTCTTATAATACTTATTGAAGTGAAACTTCTTTATCGGCGTTGGAAAAAAAATTACCGTCACATTTTTCGGTTACGCGTCACATTTTTTCGTTACGCGCCATCTTTTCCTCGTCCCCACCACGGTCGATTCGAAGAAAGAGTTCTTTCACCAGTGAAGTAGGGATAGCATGTCGTTTAAGCGGACATAAAGGGATAAAGTGATAAAGGCATAAATTGATAAAGGGATAAAAGGAGTAAGGGATAAAAGTATAAAGAGATAAGGTGATAAGGGGATAAAGGGATAATGTGATAAGGGGATGAGGGGGTAAGGGGATAAAGGGATAAGGTGATAAGGGGTAAGGGGATAAAGGGATAGAGGGATAAAGTGATAAAGGGATAAGGTGATAAGGGATAAGGGGATAAAAAGATAAAGTGATAAAGGGATAAGGTGATAGGGGGATAAGGTGATAAGGGGATAAAGGGACAAAGGAACAACGGGACAAAGGATAAAGAAGTTTCACTTCTGCTATGCGTACTTTGTACACACGTTCATTTTTTTTATACATTATTATAAAATTTATAATAATGATAATATTATTATATTATTTATAATCATAATCTTAGCCCATATACCTCCCACTGTGCTTGATACTCCTTTACTATGAGAGGGAAATAGACCTACTATGTCAGATCGACTTAGTAGTCGATCTGACGTGTTGATTAAGGGTTTTGTTTTGAGTTTTCCTTCTCTTACATAAACGTTATCTTATATCCCTTAGTCGTCTTTTATAACATCCACGAGTAAAATAGGGGTGTGGATTGTATTCTTACTCCGTTATCACACGGGAATAATTTATAATATACCAGCAACCCGCCCTCGCTTCGCTTCAGTTTCAGTCGCCTTACCCGTGGCGTAGTTGCTGTTCCTGTGAGAACACCAAGATAAAATATAGCCTATGTCACTCCCTGATATTATAGTTTTCCATTGGTAAAAGAATTTTGAAATCGGTTCGTTGGTTTAAGTGTGAAAGCATAACAAACAAACAAACAAACATCCTTACTTACGCATTTATAATATTAATAAGGATTATATTATTTTAAGATTATAAATGCGAATGAAATTCTGTCTCTCTGTATTTTCATCTATGCCATTTAACCATTTTTATGAGATTTGGTGCAGAAATGAACTAGAGCTTAGGAAAGAACCTATTATCCCAAAAAAGCCTAGATTGGTTTGAAATATGGGTCAATAGTTATAATTATCAAAGATAAAACCATGAAACGTTTTATCTAGTAACTTAAGAAGAAGTGAATAAGAATTTCTCTCAATGTTTAACGTTATTTATTTAATTTTTAAGTTTATATATTGAATTATTGATAATATGGGTTATTATTTCGTGCTAAATTTCGTGAAATTTTATCAAGAATAAAATATATTCCTAATCGAAGGAATCAACCTCCTAAGGGTTTTCCATACGACAACAAAAAATAATCTTATTTTTCTCGTAACTAATAGTCACGTTTTCTTTCAATTTCAGATCTTAACATTTAACGATGGAGTGATTGGCCAAAATAGATATGTTACTGCTCTTTGACAAACAGTTCAATTCTTTAATAGTCACAGATATCAATGTAGTGAAAAGTAAATAAATAGGCATTGAAGAAGAACTCACTGCATTCTTTGCTTTGGAATGAATCATTATCAATTTTAAAATCGATGCAATTTAAGGTAGATAATTAGGTTAAGAGATGCTCTTAATTTGTACAAGTACTAACATTGTAGTAAAATATTGCATAGCAAATATTGACGTATACACGGAAATGTTCGATAATTCGAACAAAATTCGTAAACTAATATTAGTGTTTAACAAGAAATCTAAATCAGGACTCGTTTGTGAATTTATCCGAATTCATTCCATTCGAATATTTGCCGAATAAAGTAAAAAGGACAGAAGTCGAGCGAAAAAGATGATAGCCTCATTGTTTGTAAGGACAGATGATTTCGCAATAATTGTCTTATCAGATAAAAGCTGTGTTACTGTAGATCGGTATGTCAAACATTGTTTATCCAATGCCTTAGAAAGTTTTAAACAGCAGCACTGAAGAAGCAAGATCCTGCTCTACCTTGACAACGCATTTCACCGGACGCCCTATCGAATAATTGCCTACCAAAAGTGTAGAGCAAGTGAATCATGCTATATTATTTTAATATGTAACGGGAAGGAAATAAATATTGTTTTGTTTCTTTGCATATTAAAACTGTTTTATTTCCCATAGCAAATCCTTTAAATATTTTAAAATAATAGTAATTATTTATTTATTGGAATAATGTATGTTAATTGTATGTAATTTCTTTTGTTTTCGATTATTTTTTCCTTAATAGTGTTATGTGTTACAAAGGGTCAAGTGACCTTACATTTATTCTATTTAAATAAATAATTTATATCACACTAAATATTTCACTAAAATACCGCTAGAGGTCGCCTTAAAAACAGCGCCACCTATTGAGCGATTAGTAACACTTTGTTTCGCTATTATTGAAAATAGCGCCATCTCTCAAACCATGTACACAGTTTTCAAATTTAAAACCTCAATTGCACATCTATCTTATTTTATAGTGGATTATCTATGCTATGTAGGTATTTATGATGAAATGAGGTTCCTCAGTCCGGATAGGCAAAGGGAACAAAATCCATACAGCCACGTTCTTCATGGAGTATAGACGATCCTATTACAAGGCGCCTTTATCATAATTTTAGTGACTGTTGGCAATCAGCTGCAACAGCAACTACAGCAGAAGAACTGAATTAATAGTAACTATTAAATAGTAGTAGATTGATTATAAAAGAAGAACAGAATTAATAGTAATTATTAAATAGTAAGATGCACGGCCTCACTACTACTTACAATTAGTCTGTGATTAGGCATGCAAAGATACTACCTATTCTTTATGGAGTGTAGAAGTAAGGAGCACCATCTCGTATGGGGGATTAGTCGAAAAAGTGTCTACTTGTAAACAGCAAATTAATAGCGCTAGTGTAGCAAGTGGAAATGATATGAACTTAGCAGTTATAAACAGAGTTATGGAGTGAAGTGTGCTGGGTTGATAAATTTAATATTTATCTTGACTTCTGTCGTTAAGAAATATGCAGTATTTAAAATCTCAACTATTTACGTAGTCAACTGTAATTTAGTAAATAATAACCCATGAAACTTAAGAGTAAAGTGTGCTGAGTTGAAATATTTAATATTTATCTTGACTTCTGTCGTTAAGAAATATAAATTGCGCTGTAACAAAGCGGAAATGTTTCTTTCCTTTTCTAATTTAGTATCCTACTCTAATAATTTGTGGCGCTCTATTTAAAATTCTTCCACTTGCTACTATAGCGCCACCTTAATTTGCTCCCTTTCAACGGACACTTTTTCAACACTGAGATGGTCCTCCTTACTTCTACACTCCATAGCCCAGACTGAGGCATACACAGCCCGCGCGGCCTTGACAAATAGTAATAAATATCCACGTTACCGCCCCCGCCGACGGGGAAGGAAGACGTGTCGCGTTAAAGTCATAAACGTGGGTGTGCCCACTTTGCCAGCGACCGCCCGAGCCGAGGTCCGTACGCCACAGGGGGTGCCCTCGGGACCGGTCGCTTAACTTTAAGCGGGTTGAGAGCCCTCAGCGCTCACCCACCAGTCCGGGTAAAGTTGTCACAGCCATCTGAGGCTAACAACTAAGTCACACAAAAAAAAAAAAAAAAAAGCTGGGTTGAAAAATTTAATATTTATCTTGACTTCTGTCGTTAAGAAATATGCAGTATTTAAAATCTCAACTATTTAAGTAGTCAACTGTAATTTAGTAAATAATAACCTATGAAACTTCTGAAACCTGGAATAACGTGCATAGTGATTTGTTTCTTATGAAATTTTGTTGATACATCTTTGTTAATGTAACGACTTTATTGTTGTTAATATAAAAAGAAAAAATATAGAAGCAATGGGAAAACTTTGTTCAGTGAAAAGTTGTCCAAGTGGGCGAAAATTAAAAAGTAAAGGAATTGATACGTCTCAACCTCTATCTTTTTTTCGACCAACAGTATGTATAATCAATTTTTATTAACTATTTAAAGATACTGTAGTTAACATATAACAATTTTGTATTTTTCATAATAATTGTCAAAAAAGTTTATCAAAAAAATTATTATTCAAAATGCTTATAGAGAAAAAGTGCTATCGTGTAAACTTTTTTTTTTCATTATTATTAATGAATTATAAAAATTATAAAACATGTTGAATATCTGCTAAATTAAGTATCTTATTATTTTCACAATTAACAAATTATAACTTTCATAATTACCTAGATAAATCAACCGATTAGTATTTTTTAAAATTTTAAATTACAGACGCCAGCAAAATTAAAAAAATGGAATATGGTTTTGGGTGCCACAATGAAAACGACTGATTATATTTGTCACCTACATTTTAAATTGGAGGATATCAAGATGTACGAAACATTCAATATTAAAGGAGAGATTACGATTCTGCCTACAGGCAAAAAAACACTACGAGATGAAGCTCTGCCAACAATTGAGCATCAGTTTATCTCTGTACCAGCTCATGAACTCCAAACAAGTGTCGTCAAAAACTCACAAAACATGCATTCTACTGAAAAACAATCAGAAAACAAACGGGATCATCAAACACAAGAACACGATTTCGTCATTCAACAAACTGAATACGATTTAGATATACCACAGCTGAATCATAATAAATCTGATGTAACTTCTCAATCAGCAGAGAAATTTTTGGAAAATCTTAAATCTTCACTGCTGCCGCAAGGCTGGATGTATTTTGAGAAACCAAAAGGGCTGGAATTTGGGCGGATAAATCCAACAACAATGCAAATTTCAAACCGTCTACGTGTAAACAAGGATTTATCTATTACTGTAAGTATATGGAAATCTAAATGTATTTGTCATTGTTTTTAAAATAATAATTAATTGCAAAAATATTTTAGGTTATTTTTTCTACCAATGAAGAGTTGAATATAAATGATAACATTAGTTCGTCCAACAGTATCAACGATTATCTAAAATCGGTAGAAAGATGGCCAATATGCGTTGGAACTCAAATTGACAATAACAGGTAAGATTTTTTTTTTGTAGTAATAAATGAATTAACTGCGACGACAAGTAAGATTACAAGTAACTTTTTAATAATTATATTAAATTTTAGGTTTTCAAAACTTTGTAAGGGTGTACTTGTTGGTGATGATTCCTATAAGAGAAATCAAGTGAATCCAAGATGTAAATCTTGTAGAATTTTACGTCATCGTTTACAGAACAATAATTCTACTCGCAACTGTTTTAGAAAGTACAATTGCTCAAAAACGTCGTGCTTCTAATCTACAAAAACGATGTAAACATCTAAAAAGAATGGTAATTTTTTTTAATAATTATTTTATTATGAAAATTGGGCTATCAAACTCAACAAGATGAAAAAATTATTTTTTATTGTACGCTAATGAATTTTACGATTTATAATTAGTACGAAATCCAAAATCCGATGATGGCTTTTTATTTTTTATATTGAAAGAAGATGTACAATTAAACGATAAAATGTTTTTTTTTTTTTCAACAGGGAAACCATACTGTTTGTACTATTCCAACAGCAATATAGTTTATTAAAGCTTGATTCTATTCAAGATACATATAAATATATAATATTTATTGAATATTTTTCTCAAACAACGTTCACAAATATTGTTAATTGATAGGCACTCATTCAGGAGTTCAGTAATATTAATCTTAGTTATTTCAGTCCGAAACTTATGTATAATGCATTACATTACATATTGGAAATTACATAAAATTATATGAATGGTAATAAGATATGATAATAATGGTGATTATATGAATGGTAATTAAATATCCGAGAATATATCCGGGTTGAAATATTATATTGACTAAATTCTGACTAAAAAGTTTGTTAAAAAGTTATGGCTTATTACCATCCATATATAGTACATATTATGTTGAATTTTCAACTGAATTTATATATTAATAGTCAAGTTAAAGTAGTTATTACTTTCAAATAAGATTTGTACATTTATCCTAATATCGAAATATTGAAAATTTGTAAATATTTGAATTTGCACATATTTTATTCCTGAAGAAGCCGAATTTTATATATAATTTTTATTTCCATTTACTACATTAGTTACTATTTATTTTAAGACAACCCATTTGTACTTTTTCAATAAAATGAAAGTTAAAGTTAATGATATGTAAACCCCACATGGTGAATACTTTTGCACTACAACCGAGATTCATCTGTTACGTAGTTGCAACTATTTAATGAATACTGTAATATGGCAAATTTTATTTATATATTTCTTAAAAATTTACGTATATAATTATAAGTTTAACATTTATTTACAGAAAATGGACCTGAGGGAAAAGGTATATCAAATCAAAGCTGAATGTTCTAAGAAGTCAGAAGCGAGAATCATGGCTTCAAAACATTGATGCCATTCTAGAAGGTACTGATCCGCGAGTGGAAGGTTCTTCAATAGATGATGACCACAATTATAATGAGGCTGTTACCAGTGATGCCATGCAATCATATATTGCTGGTTATATAACTCGCAAAATGCAAAAAACTGTAAAATGTTCAGATTGCTTAACAACTATACGAATGAATGCAGTAGATGGTCAACGATTACAACGAAATGACGTAATCAATAAAATAGATTTGTATGGTGGACTTATGTATGCTAGCTACGAGTTGTTCGAATTGACGAAGCAATTAGAGAAGTGTGTTTTGAGAGCTGTAAGCAAAGCTTTAACAAATATTGAAACCATAAGTCAAATATCTTATGAACTTAGAAAGGAAAATATTATAAAAGTTGGGTGCTTTCAGCATGAAAAAGAACTAACTGTTAAAATAATCGATGTTTATATTGTGATGCGGGCTCATTTTTAGCTAAATCAGAAAATAAACGCTATGACGCAGCTAAAACAAAAACGAACCGAAAAAACGCCAAATTACTTTCGTGAACGTACTGCTATTTATAAAAAAAAAATTGATGTTATATCGTTGAAAATATAAATTTTTAATTCTTTATTTATATTTTAATATATTGTACTGTTAATATATTGTACTGTTAATAATAAATATTTATTGACTGCCTGTTAAATCCGTTTTCGTGACTTCTACATTTAGATAATAATTCATCATCATCATTTCAGCCTATCGCCGTCCACTGCTGGACGTAGGCCTCCCTCATGTTGCGCCACAATGAGCGGTCCTGTGCCGCCTGCATCCAACGACGCCCAGCTACTTTCACTAGGTCATCGGTCCACCTAGTGGGGGGGCGTCCTACACTGCGTCGTCCGATACGTGGTCGCCACTCGAGAACCTTTCTTCCCCAGCGGTTGTCGGTTCGTCGAGCGATGTGGCCTGCCCATTGCCACTTCAGCGTGCTAATTCTTCGTGCTATGTCGGTTACACCCGTTCTTCTGCGGATTTCCGTATTCCGGATTCTATCTCGCAGAGAAATCCCGAGCATAGCCCGCTCCATAGCACGCTGAGCGACTTTGAGCCTTGATATGAGGCCTACATTTAGGGGCCACGTTTCCGTGCCGTAAGTCATCACTGGTAACACACACTGGTCAAAGACCTGTGTTTTCAGACACTGAGGTATGTTGGACGAGAAGATCCTCTTAAGTTTCCCGAACGCTGCCCAACCGAGTTGGATTCGTCGGCTGATCTCTTTCTCGAAATTGGATCTACCTAACTGGACTGTTTGTCCTAGGTAAACATAGTGATCGACAACTTCAAGAATCGCATTGCCAACTAGGACCGGTACAGGAATGACATGGGCATTTGACATGACTTTCGTCTTGTCCATGTTCATTCGTAAACCCACTAGTTGGGATACCCTGCTGAGATCATTGAGCATTGTGCCAAGGTCCTCCATGGATTCTACCATAACGACTATATCGTCCGCAAATCGAAGGTGAGTGATGTATTCGCCGTTAATGTTGATGCCGAGTCCAGTCCAGTCTAAGAGCTTGAAGACTTCTTCCAGTGCAGTGGTGAACAGTTTCGGAGAGATAACATCTCCCTGTCTCACGCCTTTCTGCAACTGGATTGGTTTCGTACTCTTATCCCGGATACGGACTGACATTGTGGCGTTCCTATACAAACACTTCAGCACTTCGATATAGCGATAGTCGATTTGGCACCGCTGAAGGGACTGCAGCACCGCCCAAGTTTCGACTGAATCAAAGGCTTTCTCATAGTCCACAAACGCTAAGCACAGGGGCCGATTATACTCCTCGGTCTTTTGTATAATCTGCCGAAGCGTGAGGATATGGTCTATGGTGCTATAGCCTTTTCGGAAGCCGGCTTGTTCGGGCGGCTGGAAGTCATCGAGCTTGCGCGAGAGTTGATTGCGAATGACCCTCGAGAACAACTTATAAACATGGCTCAGGAGTGAGATGGGTCTGTAGTTCTTTAGAAGAGCTTTGTCACCCTTCTTGAAGAACAGCACCACCACACTCCTGGTCCACGACTCTGGAACGTCGCCCCCGAGGATAACGGAATTAAATAGCTTTTGAAGGGCTATTAAGACTGGCTTGCCGCCCGCCTTCAGAAGCTCTGCCGTAATTCCGTCATCTCCCGGTGCCTTACCGTTACGTAGTTGTTTGAGAGCCATTCTGATCTCGTACAAGCTGATGTCCGGGATTTCTTCGGTATAGTGCCGAGTTAGCTTGGATCTGGGATCTTGGACCAAGCCGACAACAGGATTTCGGGATGATTTGTATAACTGTCCATAGAACCTTTCGACCTCTCCCAAGATCTCACTGTGGGATGAAATGACAGTGCCATCGTCGGTCTTCAGCTTAGTCATTTGGCTTTGCCCAATAGACAGATCTTGTGTGAACACTTTTGAGCCACGATTCCGCTCTATCGCTTCTTTAATACGGAGCGTATTAAATCGGCGAATATCGCGACGCACAGACCTGGAGATCTGCCTATTTAGCTGCCTATGTTTGGACCAATCGGCTGAAGACTGCGCCGTCATTTCTTTTCTCCGCCCCATGAGCTCGAGAGTTTGATCAGAAAGTTTTTTAGGTCTATTAACGCGGTGAGCCTTGAAAAATTTCGACCCAACCGCGTGGACAGTTTCCACGAACCTGTTGTTCATATCGTTCGGAGATTCGCATTCGTCCAGACATTGGAAGCGATTGTGTAATTCGAGTTGAAAGCCTTCGAGGTTCTGGTATTGGACAGATGTAGGTCGGAGTGTAGACTTCATCAAGCGTGACCGCTCGACTTTTGTGTGGATATTCAATGTGGCTCGTACCATCCGGTGATCGCTCCCAGTTTTAATCCTGCTGATCACTGAGACATCATTGAATATCTGTCGTTTGTCTGACAAGATGAAGTCTATCTCGTTTTTTGTTGAACCATCGGGGCTAATCCAGGTCCATTTCCTTTGTGGCTGCTTCCTGAAGAAGGAATTCATCATAAAGAAGCTTTCCTTCTCCAGAAAATCAGCCAGTTTCTGGCCCCTCTGGTTTCTCTGTCCATATCCATGTTTCCCCACTCTCAACTCATCATCACTCCCTTTGCCTATTTTCGCGTTAAAGTCTCCCATGACTACCGTGAAGTGGGTTTTGGACGTGTGTATGGCTTTCGAGATGTCCTCGTAAAATGCATCCACCTCGTCGTCGGAGTATGTCGAGGTCGGTGCGTATACCTGTATAACCTTCAGCGAATACCTCTTGGTAATTCTGAGTATAAGGTACGCTACCCTTGTCGACACACTCTCGATCCTCTCCACGTTACCCACGAGAGACCTACGAACGATAAACCCTATACCACCTTGGGACGGGTGATCGCCCTCCCGGTAGAAGAGCAAGTTTCCAGACTGGAGGATTATCGTGCCCTCGCCTTCTCTTCGCACTTCTGATAATCCTACAATGTCCCAGCGGATTTTGCTCAATTCCTCTTCCAGCTCGATGACCCTCTCGTCAGTCCTGAGTGTCCGAATGTTGTGTGTTACCAGGGCCAAGGGTCGTTTTTGTTGGTAGCCGGATCGCTGCCGGAGATTCCTCGCACCCCCCGCTCCACCACTACTGGGCCCGCCACCAAAATGAGCCCGTAGAGTACCGGAGCCGCCGTGACTGGGGGCCATTTTTTTATTGTACGCCATTTTAAAAAGGGGAATTTGCCGTAATCGCCACGCTTGGCAGGCGGGTTGGCGATCGCAGTTTAGGTGTTTTACGTTTCCCAGGAGAGAGCTGCTGCCCTGCTCTCCTGGTGAACCCTCAGCCGATTTTTACGACTCCCACGGGCAAGTAAGGGGTGGCGACATATGTATTCTCAGCCCGTCGCCACACGGGACTAATAATAATTATGAAACCTCTATAACCTTTTTTCAGCACGCGATTGCCTAAATGATTGAGAATTTGCTTGTTACAATTTTAATTATTTTTTTTATTTCGGTAATTCTTTAATACTATTTTTTATTTGCTATTTACAAATAATTGGGATACTTGAAAACACTGTATAATTTTAATTTTATTCCATACTCATTTTTGTCTATATATTATAATAGAATTTAAAAAATTGCGCTGTAACAAAGAGGAAATGTTTCTTTCCTTTTCTAATTTAGTATCCTACTCTAATAATTTGTGGCGCTCTATTTAAAATTCTTCCACTTGCTACTATAGCGCCACCTTAATTTGCTCCCTTTCAACGGACACTTTTTAATACACTGAGATGGTCCTCCTTACTTCTACCCTCCATACTATTCTTTCTTCGATATAGAGCGTTTCACGAAAGATTTCCCTTCGCTGTTATTATGGATATAATACATATATATATACCAATATATATATACTACTATATAACAACTATATACCAATATACCAACAACACTGAGATGGTGCTCCTTACTTCTACACTCCATACATAATTGGTATAAAGAAATCTGGTGTTGCTAGTTTTTCACAATTTATTTTAACTAAAATTAGGGATTTTAATACATTACATTTCATATAGAATCATTTTCTTCTTACATTGGCAATAAATTTGTATCAAAATGTGGGTCACTAATTTCTGTATCGGGTAGATAATTATAAAATTTTCTGCAATAATGATGACTTGTTGGACGTGAGACATCTTACTCCGCCCGTGACCATAAACGCTGCAAAGTGTTCGTTATGTCTGGCAATCAGGGGTGCTACGCCAGAAACCTCCGCGTGGTGTACCCTGGGCACGAGCGACAATTCCTTGGACTGCTCTCTGGAATTGTCGCTCGTGGCAAATATCTGGCCCGAGGGGGGGCCCAGTTTGTGGGATGCCCCAAATTCGCTCCATGCCCTCTAATTGTAGAGGGTATTGGACGCGAAAATTCGACGGGCCCTCGGTCACTCATTCGTTTGAGGACTGGGCAGGCATTTGCCAATCGCGACAAATCGTAGACCTGATTCTTGCTTCGGGACATTTGTCTTGAGGCTTAGATTCAGGAGCGAGGGTCTTGGCTTAACCGCCTGGACCGCGAGGAAGAAAACCTCTATAAAACAATCACCCAGAATCCTAAGTTCTGGCGCGCGGCGAGAGGATGCATGGCTGATGGGTTGTTCAGTCGTTAGCGCGCCCCCAGCCAGGGTACCTGCGGACCCCCTGTGTTGGGATACAAATGTACGCTTACCCGGGTATCGGGATCTCTGCCCGGGTGGACCGTTATTTCTCCCATACTCGTGGGAACCTTATGGATTTCTTGTATGATAAAGATGCAGACAGGAGGGGTGAGATGCCCAAAACCACAACAAACGGGGAGCCTAGTTCCCATGCTATAGCCTTGCCAAGCTACTGCAAAACTGGCACAGAGGGGAGGGATGCTTCGTCGGACTGCAGATCTGCACTGGAGGCATCCAATTCAGCCAAGGGCCCGGCGGTACAGGACGCCCGAAAGAAGAAACGGGGGGGGGGGGGGGGGGGATGTAACCCACCCCTGCAACGGAGCGCGCCAGACAGGGCGCGCAGCGAAACAGCGGCGGGCGGAGATGCAGACAATGCGTGCCGCCGACGTTCCGCCCAGAGACGGCAGCGTTTCTGACGCAGACAGCACCGCGACAGCGGAGACTGACGCAACCGCGGAGCAGTCGATGGACGAGGGCGGCAATGCCGCAGGGCCGTCTAACATGAAGGAGAGCCCGGCCGCTCAGGCCGCCGGGGGGCCTGCCGTATCATCTCTGGCGGCTGCCAAGACGGTGAGGGAAGAGGCCCTCCCCCCACAGATGCGGAAGCGGCCTCTGAACAAGAGTGGCAGCTCCGCATCCGATTCGGATGGGAGTGGAGACATTATGCCTCCTCCCAAGGTGGCGACCTCACGCAGGGGACGCAGAGGGCGTGGGGCCACGGTGGCGGCGAGGACCGCGACTCCGTCTCCAGTAAGCCAGGTGCGGGAGGCCGAGGCTCGTAAGCGGGCGAATGAGGCGGCGGCTGCAAGGATGCTGAGGGTGTTGGATGACATCCCTCCCACCAATGCGGCGGCTGCTGAGCCCGCTGCGCACGATGACCCCCCAACGACAAGAGTGGCAGCCCTGCAGGCTGAAAATGCCCGCCTCAGTGGCGAGGTATCAGGCCTGCAGGTGCATAATAAGAAGCTGGAGACGGAGCTGGCGGCGGTCAAAAAGGAGAACCGCAGGTTGGCCAAAGAAATGGCTGACCTGCGGGCCCAATTCGCACGGCTGTGGCCGGCCGCGCCGAATTCTGGGCCACCGACGTCAACCCTGCCACCGACGCCGGCGAGAGCTGTCCCTGCCGCCCCCCCTGCTGCGTCGACTCACGCCACGGGGCGTGTTCCAGCCGCAGAGATGCCACTTCCTGTGGTGGATGGCGTGTCGGATGAGGCGATGCGCGCCATTTTCACCAGAGTTGGTCGGATGGTCGAGACGCGCATCGAGGCTGTGGAGGCGAGACTCCCTCCTGAGGCACCTCTCCGGCCGCCACTCGCTGCGGATAGGGCTAGGGCCGCGCGGCCGACGATAACGTCGAGTCCCACCCCGCTACCATGCCAGGGTGGCCGCGTGGCCAGCTTTGTGGCGGCCGTGGCTGGGCCTAAGTGTCCCGCCACAACTAAAAAGGCGAGGGTGGCGCCAGCTCCCGCCGTACCTCAGTCGGTGCCCGCAACGATACCGCAAGCACCGGCTAACGTGCCCGCGACCGCACCCGCTGCGCTCAGCGCTGCTGCCATGCTGGAACAGGGTTGGCAGGTGGCTGAGCGGAGCAGGAAGGCTCGCGGTCAGAAAAGGAGGGCGGCAGCCAAAAACGTCGTTGAAGCTGCTGCTCCCCAGGCGGGAGCTGGAAAAAAGAAGAGAGGCAAGAGGTCGCGCAAGGGGCTCCGGCCGCCAAAATCAGCCGCAGTTGTTATTACTGTGCTGCCTGAGGCGGCTGAGAGGGGCCTAAGCTACGAGGCCGTCTTGAGTCGCGCCCGGCGGGAGTTAGACGTCTCTGACATTGGAGGCGTCGAAGCTAGGACCCGCAAGGCCCAGACAGGGGCTCGGATCCTGGAGTTCCCTGGGGCCGAGGGCGCCAAGGCGGCCGACAGTTTGGCCACGAAGTTGCGGGGTCTGTTCGAGGAGGAGGGTGGCGTCCGAATCGCCAGGCCCGTAAAGTGCGCCGAAATGCGCATTACGGGTCTGGACGATTCCGTGACGGTGGAGGACGTCCGGGAGGCTATCGTGGCTAGAACCGGATGTGCCTCGGACACCGTCCGAATTGGCGCCATCCGCCCTGGTCCGGGCGGTGTCGGTGCCGCCTGGCTGCGGTGCCCGGTGGAGTCGGCCAAGAAACTGGCCGACTCAGGCAGGCTCCTCGTGGGCTGGAGCTCGGCGCGGGTGACTGTGCTGGAGTCCCGGCCTGCGAGGTGCTACAAGTGCATGGCGGTCGGACACACTCGGCCGACATGCACTAACTGCTTTGACTGCAGCGACCTTTGTTTCCGCTGCGGTCAACCCGGGCATAAGGCGGCATCCTGCGCCGCCACTCCCCACTGCCCCGCATGTGCGGCTGGCAATAGGCCCACCACACACCGCATGGGGGGCAAGGATTGTAGACCCCCGGCTTCGGCCCCAAAGGGGCGGAGCGGCCCGACGACCCCGGCCGCTCCCGCCCTTAGCGCGACCCGATCGCCCGCCAGCGTGGAGGAGGTGATGGATACGGCCCACTAATGGCGATCGAATCCTACCACCTCCTGCAGGCCAACCTCAACCACGCCGCCGAGGCACAGGACGTTTTCCTGCAAGCCATGGCGGAGTGGTTGATCGGTGCAGCCGTAGCCGCGGAGCCGTACGTGGTGCCTGACCGGCCCAATTGGCTGGGCAGCAGTGACGGCTCTGTGGCAATCGTCGCCTCCACGTCGTGGCATTCCCCGCCTTTGTTGCTCAAGAACAGGGGCGATGGGTATGTCGCGGCGGAATGGGGAGAGGTTACGCTATTTGGTGTTTACTTCTCCCCTAACAGGAGCGCGACGGATTTCGGGGCCTTCCTCACCATCCTGGGGGCCTCGATACGGCGACTGGCACCGCGCCAGGACTTCATCATGGGGGACTACAACGCCAAGTCCACGGCGTGGGGGTCCCCCAGGACGAATGACCGCGGGCGGGCGGTCGAAGAGTGGGCGGCGGCACTGGGCCTCTGTTTGCTGAACAGGGGCTCGGTGCAAACGTGCGTGCGGCAGCAGGGCGGTTCGATAGTGGACTTGTCGTTCGCTAGCCCTAATGTCGCAGCACGTGTGAGGAGCTGGTGCGTCCAGGAGGAGGTTGAGACCCTATCCGACCACCGATACATCCGGATAGAGGTCTCCCGGACCCTCCTGCAGCCCAGCAGGGGTCACACGGCGGACGGAGCTCCCGCGTTTCCGCGGTGGGCTGTGGGTCGATTGGATCGGGACCTGTTGGCGGAGGCAGCCATCGTTCAGTCGTGGCTATCCTCACCGCCCCAGGCGGACGGGGTGGATGCCGAGGCTGGCCGCATCCGCAGTGCGTTAACGCAGATCTGCGATGCGGCCATGCCCCGTGTGCGGCGTCTGCCCCCGAAGAGTGCGGTCCCCTGGTGGTCCCGAGAATTGGCGGACCTTCGGGCCGCATGCATACGTGCCCGGAGGGCCTACACCCGCAGCCGAGCGCGTCACCGCGACGCTGAGCGGGAGGGCCAGCTGTACGAGGCTTACCGCAGTGCGCGGTCTGCCTTCAGGCTGGCCGTCCGTACCGCCAAGGACGTTAGTCGGCGGGAGATGCTGGACAGTCTCGAGCGTGACCCCTGGGGTCGCCCCTACCTCGCGGCGCTGAACAAGCTCCGCGGGCGGGGCCCTCCCCTCACCGAGACTCTCCAGCCCAGCCTCCTCACCAGAGTTGTCGAGGACCTCTTTCTACAGCGGGCAGAGCACACGCCCCCGGTCATGGCTTCGCCGGACATAGACCGGGAGGCCGACGATGAAAGTGCTCCGCCCATCACGGAGCCGGAAATGGGGGCGGCGGTGGCGCGTATGCGAGTGAAATCCACCGCCCCCGGGCCCGACGGTATTCCGAACCGTGTGCTGGCCCTGGTCCTCGAACACCTGGGACCACGCCTCAGGGGACTGTTTGACGCTTGTTTGACGTCCGGGCAGTTCCCTGGGTGCTGGAAAGAGGGGAGGCTGGTTCTCCTGCCGAAGCCGGGACGGTCTCCCGAGTCGGCCTCGGCCTACAGGCCCATCGTGCTGCTCGATGATGCGGGCAAGCTGCTGGAGAGGGTGTTGGCTGCCCGCATCGAGCGACACCTCGTCGGGGTCGGGCCCGATTTGTCGGACGCCCAGTTTGGTTTTCGGAGAGGGCGTTCGACGATCGTGGCCCTGCTGCGCCTGAAGGCCGTGGTAGCGGAGGCCGTCACCGGCGGAGGAGTCCTGTTGGCCGTGTCCCTGGACATCGCCAACGCCTTCAACAATCTGCCATTCAGCTGCATCAGGGAGGGGCTGAGGTATCACGGGGTGCCCGTGTACCTCAGGCGGCTGGTGGCAGACTACTTGGAGGGGCGCAGCGTCCTCTACGTTGACCGAGTAGGGGACGTTGTGCGAACGCCCATGACGTGCGGTGTCCCACAGGGGTCGGTTCTGGGTCCGACCCTGTGGAACATCGGCTACGACTGGGCGTTGAGAGGAAGCCTCCCGCCCGGGCTGGGCGTAATTTGCTACGCCGACGATACACTCGTCACAGCCCGGGGTGGGACGCTAGAGGAGGCGGCACGCCTGGCAACTCTCGGCACCGAGGAGATTGTCAGGCGGATCGAAGCGCTGGGGTTGAGGGTAGCCCTGGAAAAGACGGAGGCCCTTTTGTTCCATGGCCTCCGTACCGCCGGGCCTACCGCCGGCGCTTCGATCACCGTGAAGTCGGTCACCATCAGCATCCAGGCCCACATGAAGTACCTGGGCCTGGTGCTCGACGGGCATTTTTGGTTCCGGGAGCATCTCCATCGACTTGTTCCCCGGCTTGTCGGCGCGGCGTCCGCCCTTTCGCGGCTGATGCCAAATGTGGGCGGACCCAGCGCTACGTGCCGACAGCTGTACGCGGGTGTGATCCGGTCGATGGCTCTGTACGGCTGAGGGCCCTCTTGAGGCGATCACAGAGGGTCATGGCGGTCAGGGCCATACGCGGTTACCGCACGATGTCGACGGAGGCAGCGTGCCTCTTGGCCGGAACTCCCCCGTGGGACCTGGAGGCGGAGATGCTCGCCGACATTTATCGGCGGGTGTCGGAGACGCGTTCCCGCGGCGGTATGGTCTCCCTGCAGGAGATCACCGCCTGGCGGGTCGACGCCCGCCGTGGAGTCATTGCCCGTTGGGCAGTCCGGCTGGAGAGTCCTCGGTACGGTGTCAGGACCGTCGAGGCCTTCCGGCCGGTGCTGATGGAGTGGTTGGAGCGGACGCACGGGGTGCTTTCCTTCCGACTGGTGCAGGTGCTGACGGGGCACGGATGCTTCGCGAAGTACCTGCACAAGATTGTCAGGAGGGAGAGCACACCGTCCTGCCACCACTGCAGTTGCGATGAGGACACGGCTCAGCACACGCTCGAGGAGTGTGCTGCGTGGGAGGGGGAGCGCCGTGAACTCGTCGCGATTATCGGTGCCGACCTGGTGCTGCCGACCATCGCCAGAGAGATGCTCGTCAGCGTCAGGAACTGGGACGCGGTCGCCGCCTTCTGTGAGGCCGTTATCTCACGGAAGGAGGCGGCGGATCGTGTGCGAGTAGAGATCCTATTCGGCGACACGTTCCGCCGCCGGCGACTTGGGCGGCGTAGGCGCGAGTATCTGCGCCTAATGCCGCCCTAGCCGAGGCCGCGGGTGATCGGACCGGGGAATTGTCCGTCACCCGCAGTGTGGCTAACCGCGCGACGGCGACCGACGTCCCAGGATGTCGGGAGGTCATTTTCTGAAAAAATCGTAATATTTGTATGAAATAATTTCGATGTTTCACATCCGCCAGGCGTCCTGAGTGACGGCTCACCTTTTTTAAATAGCTAACTTTTAACGCTTAACTTTAGCTTGCGTTAAATTTTCGCAATTTTAACACTTTAACTATTATCGAAGTTAGTATTGTTGTACCAACGAGAAGTTGGTTTAAAAATATCGATATATCGAAAAAACGATATTTTAAAAAATAGTAACAGTCCTAGCTCGTGCCATGCACCCCATAGTGGAGTAGCGGGGCGGGCTTCCTACTCCAGTAATCAGTATCGAATGTTAGTGTTGTGTACTACCAGTAATAGTATGGAATGGAGAGAATCGATACCATTATGAGTACTCGTTAGTACCAATCATCCCTATCGGTGATATTAGTACCATATTAAAAAAATTCAATTTATAAAAATTCGATTTTTTGTCTAAAGTAAATCGATTTGCAAAAAATCGATTAGTTCTTTTTAATTAATCGATTGTTTTAAAATCTATTTTTTTAGTACTCATAGTTCTTTGTGATGACTTTTTTTTTAGGAAATGTGAGATATATTTTCTAATATTGTATGAAACATTGACATTCGAACTAGCACTCTTCCTGGCAGTATCGAGGTGATCTTTTTTTTTGGAAATCTGGCAGTTATTTTATTTTCTATATAATAGCAAACTTTAAATTTAAACAATAACGCAAATACTAAAACAATCGATTAATTTTAATATATAAAAATCGATTACTTTTAAATCGATCTTTATTATATAGAAAATCGATTTTTACAAAAAAATTGATTAATATAAAAATCGATTATTTTTTGACATCCCTACACTATTTACTCTGTTTTGTTGTGTGGTTATATATTTGTTTCGTTTATTCAATTTTCGTCTAATGGTCTCATATTTAATAAATTATGTATCTACATCTGTAAATACTAATATAACTTATATCGTTCGATGATGAATTTTTGATCGTGTTTCTTAATTAACGATTAAAAAAATTAAGTACCTTACATATTTACTATCTACGCCCTACCATAATAATCTAATCAGCAATACGTTATCACATATGTTGCCCTATATTATTAAAAAAATATTTCGTTAACTTAATTCTGGTGAGTACTATTGCAAGGCTAAATTTAAATTAAGAACATTTGGCTCCAAATATATGTGTGTGGATTTAAAATTTGAATACACGTAACCGATTACAAAGTGATTGTGTGCATATATCTCATATACAGATAACGTCAAGATGAATCAATATGAAACGGAGAGGCGTTTGAGTTGGTGTTATTTTCTGATATCCATCTCACTAGGACTGTCCATACTGTGTATAACGATACCATACAATCACTGGCGTACTACACTGGATGTCTGCCCTGGAGGATACTTCGAGAACACAAATTGTGGCTGTATACTGTTCGGCATTAGCACATTCAGCTATTTTAATGGAGGTCATAACTCCTACTGTTTATATGCAATATTTGCACCACTCCCTGTACTTGTATATGCTGTAATAATGGCCTTATTTCATATGTACAGAGTCTGTATCAATAATATTGGTCAATATGAGGATGAAAAGTCTACAACCATGGAAGAAATGTGAGTAAACTGTTGCATTGTCTAGTTATTTTGCTATTTAAATGAAACATATAAAAAAGTGAATTATATAACTTTGTAATTACAATTAAGAAACTTAATATCTCAGTTTTTAAACAATGATATATTATTTATTGTTGTGTGGTGGTAGTTACAAATACTACCAACCCTTATATTGCCTGGAGGGTGTCATAAAAGACACCTAAGAGTTTTATATTGACTTGAGCCAACTCCATCTGATGCCGTCTGGCGCCGCCCAATTATATTCCCAAGGAGGGTTGAGGTGGTTGGTTATTAAACTATAGCCAAAAATTTTTCAATATGTACAGTATTCAAAAAGTGTATATTGCATTGCCTCTAAGTAATTGGGATAAGAGCAGGTTGATGATGATGAATCTGATTGTCAGTGTTTATTCATTTTTATGGTAAACTGAGGGCATCTTTACATCTCAATGTGTGTATGGACAAAATTAGAATTTCTCACCACCCTTTACTGTCTCGTGTCAAATCTGGCTAAGGAATTCAGGCAACCGAACACCAGCCCTCTCCTGAAAAATCCATCCATATATTCACCCATCAGCCCATAAACATCCACTGCTAGACATAGACATCTTCACAAAAATGCCATGCAGAACATGCTGTGCCACTTACAACCAATGGTTCACTGCGACTTTCAGAATGTCATCCGTCTACGCAGTCAGGGGTCGTCCACAAATTGCCTTCCTACGCAACATCGTCTGATTTGTGGTGGCCACTCAAAACCTCTCTTCCCTTAAGTTTCTCGAATGCTATCCATCTGAGTTGTATTTCTCGGCTGATCTCTTTCCCGAAATTTGATTTACCTAAGTGGACCGTTTGTCCTAGCTAAACATAGTGATCGACAACTTCAAGAATTGCATACCCAACTAGGACCGACACAGGAATGACATGGGCATTTAACATGACTTTCGTCTTGTCCATGTTCATTTGTAGATCCGCTAGTTCAGAGATACTGCTGAGGTCATTGAGCAAATTGCCAAGTTGCTTCCGGAATTCCGCCATGTTTGCGATATCGTCGGTAAAACTTAAATCAAAGGTGAGTGATGTATTCGCCGTTGATGTTGATGCCGAGTCCAGTTCAAGATATTAAAGCTTGGAGACGCTTCAGCACTTCGATGTATAATCGATTTGGCACTGTTGAAGGGACTGCAGCACTGCCCAAGTTTCAACAGACTCAAAGGCTTTTACTTAGTCCACAAAGGCTGCATACACAGGCCTATTATACTCTTCGGTCTACTGTATAATCTGGCACAGCGCGTGAGTCAAGGCAAGCTCTATGCTACTATTCGAAAAGGTACCCTTTTCGAATGCCCATTTGTTCAGGCGGCTGGAGGTCGTCGAGCTTGCATACAAGTCGGTTCATACTCTTGAAAACTATCTGTACATGTGGATTGAAGAACCGAGATGGATTTGTAATCCCTCAAAAGCGTTTTTTCGTCCTTGAAAATCGGCACCACCACCCTCCTAGTCCACAACTTAGAAACGTCGCCTCCGAGGATGTCAGACTATAAATAGATTCTGTAGGACTTTTAATACCCGCTTTCTGCTTGCCCTTAGCTTGGATCTGGGATCGCCGGCAACAGCGTTCTGGGATGGTTTATACAATTGCCTATAGAAACTTTAAACCTTTCCCAAGTCTGGGAGGAAATAACAGTACTGTTCTCGATCCGCGCCAAAAGCGTAGTCCTTTGGCTCTGCCCGATAAATAAATCTCGTGCGAATACTTGAGAGCAATGGTTCCGACACATCGCCTCTTCAATACGATGTGTATTGAATCGGCGATGTCGCATCGCACAGACTTAAAGATTTGTATATTTAGTTTATAAGTTTCCTAGGAGATAGTTGTTGCTCACTTGCGTACTTAGACTGCCCTTAACCGAATCTTCCAAGTCCTACGAGCAAGTGAGGTGCCGTGAAAACACAGGTTAAAATTTCATAAACGTTTTCAGTGAAGGTGAATCGATTGTAGTAAGCACCAGAACTAGAGTGAGCAGACGGAATGACTCTGTGATATACTGCTGGATTCCTACTTCATGTATAGCGGCTCTGTTTGGTATATACACCTTAGTACATGCTGCTATCATGACAGCTGGATTTGTAAAAACGTGCACACAATATAGAGGATACTTAGTCAGGGTAAGTTTTGCACAGTTCCAAAATCTACTGCATAGATGTGATGTCCTAGAGTAGACCTAATGCCTGGTCCCTTAGGCAGTATACTACTCAAGAGGGTAATTTGCTGGGTAGAATACTAGAGATGTGTATGGTAGTTGTACGTCAAAACGCGGTAAGGTCTTACGCGGTGGATTGTAGCGTCCCATGACGTCTTTCTGTGACCACTAAAGGACGAGCAGGGCGACTTTAGACCGTCGCCTGCCTAAAAAGACTTTCGTCTTAATAAGCTTTGTAATCATCTTTTCATTAACAATTGTCCATTACAAATTAACTTTTATTAAAGAAATTATATCCAACATCTAGATCCTTTAATTGACTAAAATATCATCTAAATTAAAAATTTGTTGACATAGTGATTAATTGAACTGAAGAAAAGTTACAGACACAAGAAAATCTATTACATTAATAACAATTAATAGAATATTTTGATTACACAAAACGTATATCTTTTTATATGACTGCCATTCAAATGACTTTAAAATATGTGATTCAAAGATTTGAAATGTACAAATATGTGGTAAAGACCTTAACCTCCCTTGGTATTTCTGCGTGTTAAATTACTTTACTGGAATTATTACCAGCCTGACAATTTTGACTCATCTTGCTATTAGATTAGCAGTGTTAGTCATAAGTGTTATTATCACGTGGTTGATAAAGACAATTAACTCTTACGAAACTTATAATTGAAGAATATAATTAAAGGTCGCTCCATTAATTCTGTTTTGCATATCATTTAATTTTGTGGTAATTTCATACGATGAAGTTATACTTATGATTGTTGTGGCACTCCTTGGGATTTCTAAGTTCGCCAATAAAAATGGGGGATATTATTAGGTGCCGCCCCGCCATGAAGTTATCGATTGGTCTAAACTAATACAACATTCATTATATAGTGTCTAGAAATAAGATTTATGAACGGCAAAGACCCAGTTTTTATTTATTTTCACCTAGCTGTAATCAAATCTTGCAAAATGATATCTGATGTTTACGCGAGTATAATACATTAGAAATGAAACTACCTGACTAACTAACGCGATAAAATCCGTAAAAATAATTTTATTACAACAAATCTTGTAAGTTTTTGACCTGTTTCCCAGTTTCCAATTACACTGAAATAACGATTTCTGTGCGGTGACCAGTGATGGATTTAAGCCTAGGCTCGTGAGGCCCGAGCCTAGGGCGACATGATTTTAGGGGCGGCAAAATTTTCAAATGCCAAAATTTCAGAGTCGGAAAAAAGGAAAGACAGTCAAATCGTCCTTTGAAAATGAGATGAGATTAATTTTTATAAAAAAAAAATCTGTATTAAATCTGTAAGAAATTTTGAAATTGATTATTTTAAAATAAAAATATGTATTTATTTATTTGTCTAAAGTTTATTACGTATGCATCTGTAATATTTATTAGTTATAATTAAAAATTATATTCTTTTTTTTTTTTTGTGGGTGGGCTGCTGTTGAAAAATTATATTCTAACGTAATAAAGTTATTTTAAAATTAAAATAATAACATTGGATCAAAATTAATAAAATGTATTCTAATATTAAGGGCGGCGCGATAAATAGGGACTAGGTCGGCATCACGCCTCAATCCGTCACTGGTGGTGACGGAGTAAGAACAGAGTTCACCACTCCCTATCTTGCCCGTGGATGTCGTAGAAGATGACTAAGGGATATAAAATGCGCATAACATCTCTGCAAGAGAAGGAAAACTTCAAATGAAACCCTATACCAACATATCTGACCAGCATGGTATAGTAGGTCAAATGCCCTCCCATTGTGGAGAAGGCCAGAGTCCAACAGTGGGACGTATGTGGGCTGCGATGATGATGATGAACTATAGAACATATTTTATTCCCGTATTCCCACGAGGACGAGAATTACCCAGGTTTCGTACGAAAACTAAACCGATTTTCAAAAATCGTTCCCCACTGGGAAGCTACATTCTTAGAAAATATCATAAGCTATATTATGCCCCTGTATTCCATTTGTTGATATAGAATGAACCAGTAGTTGTAATATTTTTTATTCCCACAGCAATTTCTAGCTACCGGTGACCACGCATCAGCAATACATTTTCGTCTCGCATGCCAAGCGATCTACGACTTTATGGATTATACTCATAAGGATGCGCCCAACAGTCGTCGGGGTGATTTCATCAACACTGGTGTCGCACTACAGCTAGCATTGATCACGTCGTGGTTAGCCGTTGCGACATGGTTCGTTGTAGTAATATATACTGCTATGAGGGCATATAGGGAACGACACGTGCTTACGTGTTGTGGTAATTAGTATTTATTCGCTCTCTATCTTATAAATGATGTGTTCACAACTCTATGCGTCCTGGACAAATTGACCATTCAATTATTTGATATATTATTAGTTTTCAGTGTTAAAAAATATTCAGATGTATCTTATGTTAATTGCTGTTGGTCGCAAGTTAGCAAACAGCACAGCTGATGGTAAGTAACACTGCCGATCATGGATCTATGTTAGGTCACTGCTCACCGTAAAAAAAGTGAAGTGTAAAATGTGGTTCGGTGATACTAAAGGCATCACCAAATTCCACCACACGCATGCACTCAGCAAGTTGGACCTCCGCTTCTCTCACTTACCGAAGGAAGTGCAGTAACGAAACTACTACTACTAAGTAGGGATGCTCGATGAATATCGATGTTCGATGATCGTCGATGTTGAAAGGAAAAACATCGATGTTTTAACATCGATTTTGAATGAAAGGAAACATCGTGGAATGTCGGGGTAATGACGGAAACGCAGCTGTGAAGGAAATTTCCTAAAAAAAAAAGCTCATTAAGCTCATTGCCCGCAGGATTTTATATCGTCGCCGTAACATCGATGTCATAACTCCCGCCGTAATGTTACAACATTAGACAGATTTCCTAAAAAAAAAGGTCATCAAAATTTGCCTGCAAGATTTTATGTTCTCGTAGTAACATCGATGTCAAAAACATTCGACAGGTTAACTAAAAAAAGCTCATCAAAATATGCCACGAGTTTTATATAACATCGATGTTGGGCTTTCGATGTTGACATCGATGTTAACATCGATCATCCCTACTACTAAGGCGCTGATTTTTTGCGAGAGTGTGGTACTACCCCGGACGGACCGGCCCGCGGCTGTAAAGTGTGATAGGACCACACTGTTTACAGCCGCGGGCCGGTCCGTCATATATAAAAGGTCTTACCACATCTAAAGCAAGATTAGCACCAAATGATAGCTTAATATTTGGTATTCATTTTAGGGAAGACTTAAAAACATTCCTGGTTTATTATTTTTGTTTTATATTTATTATTTTTTATTATCCTTAAACATCGAACATAGACTAATATGAGAAACGACGTGAATGTGAAAGCGGTAGTTATTATTCCAGTACTTTGAAATTTTATTCAAAAAGGATTTTGTCGCCAGGTGACGCCATAATTTTTAAAGTCAATTATTAACAGAGACTGAATTGTAAAATAAGTATATTACATTAATAACATAACTTAAGCTTTAATTCATAGATATCTACCGCTACAAATAAACATTCCACCGAATGAAGTACATGTATTATTAATTTACTAAATAGTTAGGTTTATTATTAATTCTAAGTGTTTTACCATAATTTATTAAATATTCATAATTGAAAGATAATTGTATGAAAAACTATACACTCTAAACGAGGATATTGAATGATTTAACGATTATAGAACTGTTTAACAAGTTAAAACGCCCCAACTCTGCAATAGATGTTTTTGGCAATAATAATGCCAAGTGGAGAAGATTTTTTTTCGATTGCGCGACTCAAAGATGCGTAATGCTTTTAGCATTTATGTACTTTTTTTTTGTGTCGGTTAAGGGACCAAACACGTGGGTTATACATTTTACTCATATTACGTGAGCCATTTTTTACAACTTTTCAACCACTTGTATTTGTACGTTGACAGACTACGTTCTTTATTTTTAATTGTTTACTAGGCATGTAACGGATGTGATTTTATCGGAACCGAAGTCGGAATCGGAATTTGACTTGTCGGAATCGGATGCAGAGGCAGTTGAATGATGTTTTAATTTGTAGAGTCATAAAATATTTGTATAATGAATCAAATGCGAACGCACAAAACAAAAGTGATAAGAAAGCGAAGAAAGTACATGAAGGAGGGTTCCTCGCGCAACAAACAACTTTAAATATGTTGGCCGCGGTCGTCTGTCTGCACACCGCTATCCGCGACCTTATGTTTATTGCTTTATCGAACCTCTGATTTAAAAATGTCGGTACCGAAATCGAAAGGGTAAAATCAATCGGAAGTTCTGACTCTTCGGAACCGGAGTCGAAGCTACGCAACATCCCTAGTTTATACATCTTAATAAATATGTCACCAATGTGCCGTCTATTTAGAATTAGTGCTTGTTATGTGCCGTCCAGTTAGTATTTAAGAGATTATTTAATGGCTTATACTTAATACATGCGCAAGATTTCAATATATACTTAAATACTAAAGCGGGTTTCAACAAATGATCGTAAAATGTGCCCGATATATGTACATATAGAAAGATGTTGGACCATATCGGTGGTACCTACATAAAAGACACGTTACAAGCTACAACAATCGTTTTTTTATTGCATAGATGACTTAAGATTATCCTCCGATGACTTAAGATAATACTCCTAACAACATTTTTTAAATATGATGTATTTTGTTACATATAAAACTTGCAAAAGAAAACGGCTATGATTTACAATATAGTAGTGTAAGATATATTTGATTTATCGTTTTGGACAGATTCAAATTGCGTGAAAAATATTATTTTTTAGAAAAAAAGTATTCTACATAAAAAGTAATTTTCTATAAACTCTATAAAGTAATTGATATGAATATGAAATTTAGAATTAAAGCGAGTCAAATCTTCGTTACCTTATTCTGTACCTGGCTTTTTGAAAAGTTTTTCTGTACGTTGGGACCCTCGATATGTTTTATGGCATCTGATTGTAATTGAATTATTTAAAATAAATCGAGATTATCCATTACACATTATTTATTTTATTATGTTTATTCACTAGTGCTCTGTGCCTAAATGACCATTTGTGTGATTTTGTATAATTGTTTTATACAAAACAGTAGCATCTATTCTAAATTTGTATTTATATAAATATATTTATTATAGAGATTAAATAAAATTATGTACGTTTTATTATCACCCACAAAATTGGTTCAAAGTACATGATAAAGTACCGACAGTGAAATTGGTACCTATTTCTGTAAATATGTTAACATATTTAGAATAAAAGATACGATACATTTACGTAAATATGTTATGTGGTAGCGGCTACTAATACTACCAACCCTTAAAATTGCTCGTGGGTGTCGTAAAAGATGACTAAAAGCATTACATTGATCCGGGCCAGCTCTATCTGATTACATCTGGTCAACAAATGCATTCCCAAGGATTGATAACTGATAGGCTAGGCGGCCAATCATAAAACTATTGGCAAAAACTTTTGCAATATTAGCATACAATTTATCACTCCCTTTCTTCTCCAAGGATGTCGACAGACTATTAAGGAAGATATTATGCAGATAACATCGATAACATCTAGTAAAAAAAACTCAAAATATAAAGCTATGCGAACTCGTCTGACTAGCGTGAAATAGCAGATCGGCTTCCCTTCCACTATAGAGGAGGCTCGAGTCAAGCAGTGAGATCATGTACAGAGCTAAGATGATGATATGACATTTCGTTAGTTGGCATTAGGTGGAAGGACTGGGGATTAGTCCACCACCGGCTGAATACGTGAGGACGACGCTTCGGTGCTTTGGCCGGAGTGAAAACAGGGAATGGTCCCAAATGGGGCACCGTTGTTTAGCCCAAAATTCGTATTGGTGCGCGGTCGGTCTGCTTCTGACGCGGTGCCGGCTTGTCGGCACGGCGTCCGCCCTTTCGTGGTTGATGCCGAATGTGGGTGGACCCAGTGCTACGTGCCGACAGCTGTACGCGGGGGTGATCCGGTCGATGGCCCTGTATGGCGCACCGGTGTGGGCGGGGTCCCTGACCGACGGTCTTAGGGCCCTCTTGTGGCGACCACAGAGGGCCATGGGGATCAGGGTCATACGGGGTTACCGCACGGTGGCGACGGAGGCAGCGTGCCTCCTGGCCGGAACTCCCCGTGGTACCTGGAGGCGGAGATGCTCGCCGATATTTATCGGCGGGTGTCGGAGACGCGCGCCCACGGTGGTATGGTCTCTATCAAAGAGATCACCGCCTGGCGGGTCGACGCCCGCCGAGAAGTCATTGCCCGTTGGGCAGTCCGGCTGGAGAGTCTTCGGTACGGTGTCAGGACCGTCGAGGCCTTCCGGCCGGTGCTGATGGAGTGGTTGGAGCTTACGCACGGAGTGCTTTCCTTCCGACTGGTGCAGGTGCTTACGGGGCACGGTTGCTTCGCGAAGTACCTGCACAAGATTGTCAGGAGGGAGAGCACACCGTCCTGCCACCACTGCAGTTGCGACGAGGACACGGCGCAGCACACACTCGAGGAGTGTGCTGCATGGGAGGGGGATCGCCGTGACGAACTCGTCGCGATTATCGGTACCGACCATCGCCAGGGAGATGCTCGTCAGCGTCAGGAACTGGGACGCGGTCGCCGCCTTCTGTGAGGCCGTAATCTCACGGAAGGAGGCGGCGGATCGTGTGCGAGAAGAGCTCCTATTCGGCGACACGTTCCGCCGCCGGCGACTCGGGCGGCGCAGGCGCGAGTATCTGCGCCTAATGCCGTCCTAGCCGAGGCCGCGGGTGATCGGATCTAGGAATTGTCTGTCACCCGCAGAAAGGCTGACCGCGCGACGGCGTCCGACGTCCCAGGACGTCGAGAGGTGAGGTTACCCGAAAGGATATTCCGTCAGGCCGACCACTGACGACAAGTCACATCTGCTCCGGTGGTCGGCCCAACAACGAGGTGACGTGGGTACGGGTGGGTTATGAGCCTGCGCGCCGTCCTTTCATCGCCTCGGACGCACTGGACCGCGCGTGCGCATATCATAGCCCACCCATAAAAAAATATCTTTCCATCACCCTGCACCGTTCGGGCGGTGTGTATAGATGATAGCCCGTCTAAAAAAGTAGATAGTTGATATAACCATATCCAGTATAAATAAATACTTAAAATACATTTGCTAAATTTGTGTGGGAGCGGCTTCGAATACTACCAAGCGTCAATGATGGATTTACAGCTCTGAAGGCCTTGGGGCAACAAAGGAGTGTACGCTTCCTGGCCCCAATTTTTTTTTTAAATGAACAATATTTTTCAGTACAGTTTTCCAATAAATAATTTATTGTTAAACCAAGTATTCTTTTATTATTTAACAAACATAATCGGAAGCAAGCATAATCAAAAAATAAATTTTAGCGTTAACGAACGGAACCTTCCGAGCTTCTTTCGCCGAAAAATCGTTCATCACTTCGCCAAATCTAGTTCCCTTTCAATGCTCAGGAGGGAAAGCTTTGATAGATGGCTTTGTCCAATATCATGGTTCGAAAGCTATTTTTTATAATTTGCATTTTTGAAAATGAGCGCCGCTCATCAGTGTAATTTTATACCATCAAAACCAAATACATTCTCAATGCTATTGTAAGGTTTGGGAAATTGCTCGCTGAAATTTTCATGTTCGACAAATCGACAATTTGACATTAAAATAGTTCTGGAGATTGATTCCAGTGTTTAATTTCTGAATTTGATTTTGTTTTTCGAAGTCTATATTGAAGGGGCCCCGGTTGTGCTCCCCTAAGCCCGGCAATGCCAACCCTTACATTGCCCGTGAGTATTGTAAAATACTTCTACAAGTTTTACAGTGACAAACACTTTGACTGCACAGAAGGCGTATTGGTTAAGGATACTGCACTTTCCATGCCAGTGTTATGGGATTGGTTCCCACGCAGGATAATATTTTAAGCGATTGTTGTTCCGAGTTTGGGTGTAGGTAATTTTCGTCGTTAAATTATATGTAAGTTCCCTGAAATAAAATGATTATTTCCTTAGCGTGGCTTCAAGGTGTTATCATAAAAAACAGACCAGGGCCAGCTCATCTGATACTGTTAGGTCAATAATTACATTCCCAAAGAGGGTTGACGTCAGACCAGCGGCCGGTCATAAAACTATTGCGAATAACTTTTACAATATATATTGAAAGAAGAGTATATATCGAGTAGATCCCAAGTAATTGGGATAACAGAAGTGATGATTATTTTGGGTAGAATAAAACTAGTTTCACAAGAAACAATATATAATATATTTATTAAACAACATTATAATAATTATGTACAATAAATTATTCTAACATTTGTATATATCTAACAAACTTTATATAATATGGAATGAATTTATATAATATCAATTCGCTTTAATATTGTTCACACTGAACTGGTAAAAATATTTATGGCCATAGAAACGGGTTGAAAATACTTGAAGCAGGCTGAATAATCACCAAAATATTATTAACTATAGTATCAGTGTGGTATTATAAAAATTTTCTTTGCAACAGCCGTGACTTCTTTTATCAGTAATATTAAAACAATATATATTAATGTTTTTTGATGTTTACGCATGTTTAATAAATGAAATAAAATCATTTTTATGTTATCACGTATGATTTTTGATTTGCCGCCGATTCGAACACGTTAAAGTTCATAAAAAAATTATTACAATTTTAACTTATGTTATTAAATGGCATTTGAATTTATATAAGTTTATTTTAATCATTGTCATAAGCCCAAATTGAGGCCGCTGTATCGTTACTAATGCTCGCTTTCACCAACATCCCCTAATAAATAACATCTAAGGCAAGACACAAAACATTGATATTGAGGTTTTTATATTATTGCGCTTGATTTTATTATATTTATATAACCTTAAGTGTTATCTAAAATTTAGGAGTCAGTGGCAAAGTTCCTATAATACGTTATCCAATCTTCTTTTCGGGAGGGTGTCATAAAAGACGTTTAAGGAATGTAAACTGATATTGTAACAGAAATAAAATGTTATGACCACTTAAAGGCGTGGCATAAATGCAATTTTCTCCTTACTGCAGTAGGCTTATGTTGTCAAGTGTGTTATCATGGCACTAGTAATATCACTTTAAAAACAACGTATCCTATAGTTAACTCTAAGCTTATTCAATAGTTTTACATTGAATAAAAAGGTCTTTCTGATTAAGAAATCAATAGACAGTTGAGGAATATTGATTTAAGAATGTATTTTTAAAGACATATCGAAACTATAAGGACAATTTGCCAATAATTTGTATCTAAATTAAAATACTGGTAACTGCTATAAAACACTACAAAAAAGGGCAACAAGATTATCAACTTTTGTTCTACCTGCACATTACCAAATTATTGCACGAAATAATTATAAAATAAAATTAATCCATATGATCAAAATGTAATCCATTATGCGTATTATTTTATTTTATGGAAATAACAAGTCCTTAAGATTTTTTTAGGAGAATTTCGGTAAACCAGAAACACACATAAAACACTTTTATTTAATGTTTGCTAAAATTTAGCACATTTTCAGCATTTACATACAATTACTTCAATATATCCCCAGAATATATAAAAATATGGGATCGCTAGATGTTATTTTCACAACTAAAAACTAAATTGGCTTTCTCCATTTTTCAGAATTCCAAATAAACAATAGAACTCTACTGCCCCAAAAAGCAGGGATTTTAATTTATCATGACAAATATAATACAGTATTTCTAGTGAAACATTCACAAAATTACTATCATTAGTACTTATAGCTGCATGACACTTACCATCAGTGTTTAAAAGATAAATAACTATTCGTAAATTAATTGTGGCGCTCCAGAACTCTTACACTAAGTAGGTAACATACTAATAATATCACTTGTATGAGAAGGAAAACAAAATAGAATATGAATCATATATCGTAGGTCAATGTGAATAGACCAATTTGCCTTTCCAAAAACCATAACAGTGGAATTTATAGAAAGAAGTTTCCATTTCCAAAACTCATTTACACTGTACATAAATCTCTGAGCAAAATTGATGGCAAGAAATATATTTCAAGGTATGTACAACAGTGGCGGACTTCGGTGTTTAGGCGGACAGCTCCGGGCCCTGCATCAATAGCGAAATCAACCTATATCGCGAAATGCACGTCCGGCTTTGGAAACCTATAAGAATTCAGTGACGGATTCACCATTAGGTTGAGTAGGTTGAAAAAGTCAGTGTAATGCTGAAAAAAATCTAGAAACCATAATATTTAAATTTTATTGATAAAGAAAATATTATTATGATTGTGAACTAGGATATTCATTTACATGGATTAGCAGGAGCACCATTTTTAACAAAAACCGGCTTTTAAAGTGGAACAGAGACTAAGAAGGGACGCATCAGCTTTAAGCCCAACGACGAAGGCGACGTGCTATATTCGTGCTTACGCCTCTCGCCCCGGGCGGAGCCGGGCGAGGAGTGCGCCGACCGTAACCCCAACCAACCCAAAAAAAAAAACAATTAAAATTCAAAAATATTCAAATGTAGTTTGGATTTCTGAGGACTTATGCTATGCAGTGGCATTATTGCATGGTTTATATAAATGTGAGGTGATGTCCTTATGACGACATCTAAAGTATATCGTCATTAAGGCATTCACAACCCTCATTTAACTACACTTTGTACGAGGGGCTCCTAAAAGACCTTGGTCCGTCACTGTGCTCAACATAACAAGAATATTAGTTACATTCATTAAAATGAATAATTAAATCCATGAGCTTCAAATATTATTACAACAATTTAATATTTGAATTGAATTAGCCCAAGCATGGCGGCAATCCAATATAATTTTAGAATGGAGGGAAGCGAGGGCGTCTCATCACGGGTTCATACGGTTAATCAATATATCGCACGGCAAAGAAAGGAAATACGGGATAGGAATAAGGTGGAATAGGATATATGGTACGCAATGTAATAAGCTACTTAATTTGCCGCAAAACTTCGAATATAAATTAGACACGTGTTTCGACTTTGAATGAGGTATTCTCAGGAAGGTTCAAACACGAAAATTGCAAGTTGAAGTTCTGGAGGTAGCTCCTCACATAGGAGTAAGAAGTCTTCCTTATATCCTATTCCAAGTTGATCTTATCCTGTATTTATTTATTTTTTGAGGTGTGCGGTATATTTATTAGCCATGGGTAAGTAGTGGGTCTTACTTCTATCCCTTCATTTTAATATAACATCAAAAGATCAGATCAAGGATGTAAAGTTAACATGTGGACTTTATCTGTATGATGAGCAGAAAAATAGACCCATAAATGTAACTTGGGTCACTAAACAATTTTAAGTACTAATTGAAAAGCTAAAACGTAACTTATAAGACGTACACGTACGGTTCTTTTTTAGGAATTCAGATTCAGAAACCTGTATGCTCTGCTTACATAGATTTTTTTGTTTTTATCCACTCGGACAAGCGAAAGCGATACAGCCAAGTCATAAACAATTTTCTTCACATATTATTTAACATTTCTTAGAATTGAGTAGCTTATTAGACACTGCCCGTCAGTAAATCAAGGCGCTGATAAACAAATTAGGGAATTTTGGCAGAATAAGAAAATACATGTAAACCAATATCTTATCATCTTTAGTACATATTATATAGAATATCAGCAAAATTATTTAATGTAACATGTCAGAATACAAAAAAAATATATAATTCAAGAGCGCAACAAGAGACTTCGGTATGCCCGCCAAAACTGCTTACATAAATAATGTTCAACAAGGCGTACACGTTCTTCCTATTTCCGAACGGTTAAAAAACTGACATTCGTTTCCATTTAATCTAAGCGCTAGTCACGCGGAATGCCGAATCTGAATTCCTGATAAAGTAACAGTACGTCAGTGTCCAATTTTAGCGACGTTTTACACCCTACTTCTTACGAAATACGTAACTATACACATAAACATTGAATAAAAAAATATAATAATTTTATATCATAACAAAAATCAATGAGATTAATAGTGGGGTTACCTGCAGATCTAATATAATTTAATAAAGATCTAATTTAGTTATTCAAGTCTCTCCAGTAAAAAAATCAGCTTAATGTGTATTACCACACTCTGCTTCCCAGTCGTCTGGTATAAAATTACTAATATGCTGCTTAAATTCACTGTATACACACGGTTCACCACAGAACTTTGGCTTCAATTCCATGGGTACGTCTATTTTGGTGTTGTTCCGATAAAACGTCTGCAAAGATTACATTTATATTAATTACTAGTAATCCGCCCTCGCTTCGCTTCGGTTTTAGTCGCCTTACCTACGTAGTTCCCGTTCCCGTGGGAATACCGGGATAAAATATATAGCCTATGTTACTCCCTGATATTATAGCTTTTCATTTGTGAAAGAATTTTTGAAATCGGTGCGGTGGTTTAACAGTGAAAGCGTAACAAGCAAACAAACAAACAAACTTACTTTCGCATTTATAATATTAGTAAGGATTATCGATAATAATTATTTCCATGGGTTGACAGAGTAATATAATAATATAATTCCTCAATCTCCTATCTTACCCATAAGTGTCATAACAGACGAATAAGGGATATAATATCGATATAACATCTATGTAAGGGAAGGAAAACTCTAAATTCACCTTTATAATTTACTAGCTGACCCAACAGACGTTATTCTGTTCAAATACAATAAAAGGATTCTTCTTGGAATCTATAGCAGCGCCACCTACTGGGTTCAATAATTAATCTAAATCATTCTCGAATCCCCTTGAACACATACAAAAAAATTCAACATGTGTCCAGCCGTTTAGGAGGAGTTCAATTACAAAGACACGAAAAGAAGATTTATGCGCACGCAGCGGAAGTTCTCAAAAGAAAAGAAATCCCGATTTTGAAATACTCTTCATTGGTGCTCCGCTCCTATTGGTTATAGCGTGATGATATATAGTCTATATCCTTCCTCGATAAATGAGCTATCTAACACTGAAAGAATTTTTCAAATCGGGCCAGTAGTTCCTGAGATTAATGCGTTTAAACAAACTCGTCAGCTTTATATATTAGTATAGAAGTATAGATATGAAAACCATTGTGATGGCGTAAGTTAATAAGCCTCTTATTGTGGAGGAGGTTCGAGCCCAACTGTGTGACGTACCTATATACATATTTTTTTTTAAAGTCAACACTGCACTAAGGAAATAATCGTTGTATTACAAGTGACTTTACAAACATAATTAACGGACACAAATGCCATCTAGACTCAGAACAACAATTTGTTGATCGCACAAGGTCCTACATGGAATTCGAACCCATGCCACTGGAATGGTAGGTCGGTATCTTAACCACTACGCTATCAGTCGAGATGATAATCATGATGATGACGATAACATGCATTTTTATATCCAATTATACTCTCTTGCGCCCTTGTTCATTTGGACTGGATCGTCTCAATTATGCTCGATATTGAATTTGTTTATAATTAATAGCTTTGTTGATTCGAAAGCGATAGTGCGGATACTCAGCCTTGACACACGGACGACACTTTAGCAACGTTGAAGCTAAGCGTCTCATAAGCGCATCATATTTTTAAGAAAGCATCATCATCATCGCAGCCCACATACGTCCCACTGTTAGGCTCGGGCCTCCTCCACAATGGGAGGGCATTTAACCTACTATACCGTGCTGATAAGACATATTGGTATAGGGTTTTATATCGAGATTTCCTTCTCTTGCACAAATCTTATGTGCATATTATATCCCTTAGTCGTCTTTGACGACATCCATGGGCAAGATAGAGAGTGGTGAATTGTATTCTTAGTCTGTCATCACACAGAAAACAGCACTGAGGAATAAACTTTGTGCTGCGAGGAACTCTACAAAAATATAAACAACGCTCTCAATATAGTAACTATACGTATAATATCACAACAAGTCGCATTATGAGATAACATAAACAAACCCTGACCCTGTTCTTGACACAATAATATTAACGCGATTAACACAATTTTCATTGCGATCATTATATTCGGTTAGCAACATGCACTAGTTACTACGCCGCTGTCGTTGGTACATAGTTTCTTAAACTTATTTTGCCCACTATCCATTTTGAAAATGAGTTTTTATCTAGAGATTCACCTAAAGAAAAGCGTTTGGAAGAATATTGTCAAATCTAGGTAGTAACCCCCCTTAAAAGCTGAAACCAATAAATTCTGAATAGCACGAAAATTGTGCCAGTGACAAAGATGGCCAATATCAATATACAAAAAAAAATATTAATGAGATCATGGTAATTTAGATTTGTATGCTTAGGTGATGCAATGATTAGCTTTCTGATAATTTTTTGTTATTACAAGTACTATTTTTGTATGCGGTGGCATGTAAAGTGCGAGAATCTATCAATCTAAAACACCTTTGGGCACCAAAGGTGTATTAGATTAGAAACTGTATTATGGCCTTTCCTAAGTTACATACACCTTTGGGGTATATAAGGCCATAATACAGTTCTCTTGAACAAGAATTACACAAAAGCTCTACAATATAGCCCATATGAAAATAGGCTTGAAAACATTACATTTATCCAATGCCTGACTATCATTGGACATAAAATTTGGAACCATAAAATACCAAAAATCCCGAAAATTGGTAAGTCTGAAAGAAGAGAAGGGGAGCCATTGCCGAGCACAAGTAAAATGGGCAAGCACATTCTAAAATGGCGTTGCTGGTAAATGGTATTTGTAAAGGTTACTATTGGATTAATAGGAGACTTACCTTAATAAAGAATGTGTCGTTTTCCACATCTTCATGTAACTCCATTACAATACTGGCACCATACTCTGGTTCAATTAACTCCTCGTAGCCAAGTGCACGCCATAACGATACTATAGTAATGTCATGTCCCGAGTACAAGTACAGTGAACGGTCTACATTAGTCTGACTTACAATCTCATCAAATGATTGTCTGACTTCTTTTAGAAGGGGACCTGAAAATACAAATTTATGCCAACAATGTAACAATACAAATTGCCTATTATACATATTATAAATGTATTGGTTAAACAACCATTGGAATGAATATTAGAGAAAATCTGACAAGAAATTTGGTTTTTTTGAACTAAAATTACTTACGCACGCTATGTAAAGTCAGCGTTTTTAGTGTAAGATACGAATGACGATTAGTTGGAAAAAAAATTTTTTTTGTATACATATTGCAAATGTTATTACTTTATAGATACAAAAGATAAAATCCATTTGCATTTGTATAATTAACCTCGCCTTGACGATGGTTTCAATTTTGCTGCAACTATAGGGCATTGTTGGCAACTCTCTGCTGTCATAACACATTCGTATTACATTATAATTTCATACAGATATTAAAATGTTTAGATAAATAATTTTTTTACAAATAAAAATATGAATATTGAAATGAAATATTTTATACATTTTATCAATATTTAATTAACACTTCATTATCATTAAAATCACGGGCAGTTATATTTCATAATAAATTACATTACCTAATTTTAGCCTTAGTAAGGTCTCATTGTAAGACAGCAACGCCAGGCTTATCATGGCCGGTGTTCGCATCTTAGCAGGGAATACAGTTTTCGTCCAATCTGGTAATTTTAATCCAGCATCCTGCTCTGATAGTAAAGTACTATACAAAAAATCTGTATCTAGAACACTCCGCAAGGTTTGGTTTGTGTGTTTAGTTAGGTAATCAAATAGTTCTGAATATTTTGGATCAGAATCTTGAATGGCTAGATGTTCCTTATACATTGTGTACCAATTTTTGCAGGGTTTTGTTGCTGCGATTATCTGTAAGAAGACAAACAATTTTTTTTAAGACAACAAACCAAATCACTTGGGGTCAACTCGATATTTACTTTCTTTCAGTACATATTGCTAAAGTTATTTGTAATAGTTTAATGATCATTCGCCTGCCTGATGTCAACTCTCCTCGGGAATGTAATTGTTGACCAGACTGAGACCAGACCAGACCAGGCGTTAGAAGCTGGCCCTGTTTTATGTAAAGCACTTAGTCGTCTATTTCAACACTTATGAACAATATAAGTGTTGGTTGTAATATATTTGTAGCCACTATTACACAGAACAAACATAACGGACAAAAATAATATAAGACTAGGGACAATCGTTTGTAGATCAGTCTAAGAATTTTAATAAAGTATGAGATGGCCGAGTTTTTTGCCGATTATTCTCAGGATATGGCCGCATTCTGATTCAGTGGTAGAGTCTTAGAATAATAACTTATAGAAGGATAGTGTCAGTACTTCGAACTTTAAAAATTTGAATCTAAAAATACTAATGGCGCGCAGACGATTACACACGTACACACGCAAACCACTATACAAATTATGAAATCAAATTTTGTTTTTATTAACATAAATCGTCGAAATAATTTTAAAAGTAATGTTAAAAACCTTTTTAAGTTTTTCAAATGTGTTGTGACACTATTTGAATGCACTAACCGTCATAATTACCTAATTATTTTTTAAGAGTTGCCTACGTTCGTGCAGTACAATGACTTGTACATTACGGAACGGTTCCGGCGTAAGCTCCATTAGGCTCCAATTGAAATGCCTCACTTTTTGTGCGTGAACTTACCTTCTATATGTTATTATTCTAAGCACAAAATATTGTACACAATCATATTTGTTTGAGTGAACTGTTTCAGTACTTAATTATACAAATCTGTAATATATTTTGGTATGTGCTATATTATCCAGGTCTATGCTATATATATATAACCTTCGGGCCGACCACTGATGACAAGTCACCCCGCTCTGGTGGTTGGCCCAACGACGAAGACGACGTGGGTACGGGTTGGTTATGGGCCCACATGTCGTCCTTTCGTCGCCCCTGACGGAATGGACCGCGTGTGAGCTTACCATAGCCCATCCATAAAAAAATAAAATAAAAAAAGTGCTATATAACCTGTGTGGTGAGAAAGAATACAATTCACCCATGCCTTTCTTATCATATAAGACGACTATGGAACACAAGTTGGATAATACTACCCATAAATGAACCCATTCAAATATACACATAAAATTTCATCCAAATCTATCCAGCCATTTAGGTAACAAATACACATACAAAAATATTATATCCTTATATAAAGATGATCGCTACAAAGACTTACATTATCTAGTTCTTTTGGCAAGGAATGTACCGGCACAGGTTGCCAGGGTAACTCAGGATGCCACATCTGTCTCTCTGTAGGTGGATACAAGCCCGCCAAGAATGTATAAGCACTCATCAGGCATCGGGATTTATCACTACTGCGTACAAACACATCCTTCTCATAATACTCTTCTGGTATAAAATTGGTGTAGTAACTCCTGTACTTCTTGCCTAATTCATATAGTTGAAGTTTTCCAGCCTGTGAAATATTTAAAATTTAACCAACACACTTCCCTTCACTTTTTGATGTGAAACATCTATAGGCGAGGGTGACCGCGATCGTCGCGTGGCGTTTAACGCCACGCTTTGCGGCCCACTCTTAATCAACTATAAAATAAATATCTGGACACATATCTACATTTTTGTAACGAAACCATGGTGCGATTTAAAATTTTGTACAACGCCATCTAGTGAACTCAAAGTAAATTGTTACCTATAATCTATTCTAATGAAAATAAATGTTTATTGAATAAAAAACATCATTTTCTGGAAAACAATCGTAACTTTATTTTTCTTAATACTTTATGCTATATTAATACCTGTCGTAATATGTTATTTTATGCGTATGTACTTGTTCTATAAAATAATGTATAATTTTCTAACTTCCTAACATAAGTATACCATACCTACCTTATTTTCACGTACGAAAACTGGACAACCGCTTTTTATAGGCTTTGTATTAGTTTCAGCTGTGTATTTATTTGTTTATATGTTACCGACTCCTAGGAATTGTATTTTGACCCACTTAAAAGAGTTGGATTTCATTTAAAATTTGTAGACTTAACGAGGTACCCAATGACGATAAAATAATTTAGATAGCTTGTCTTATTATCATCACAGGATTAGAGATTTCTTTATAAAATATATTTTGTAGTTGACATTTAGGCTTGGCTCGATAGATGTCGCTAATTCGATCTTCTAATTTCTACATGGCACTTTTTCATGTATTTGACCCATTTGAACTCAATTTTTACCCAATCGGTTAGATTTCATTCAAACGCTATAGACTTATCAAGTAGACATGCACGAAACAGTGCTTCGCGAAGTAATGTGATATGGCATTAAATTCCTGCCGAGTAATTTTACATTTTACCATCACTTCAAACATCATACTTATAGTTCTTTTTAGTTCCACCCAAACTTGGTAAAAAAAAGCTCATCCCAAACAATCCCGCGATCGCGATCTGATAGGCTCTATGACAAGTACTCGATGCTTCGAAAACGATTCAATATCAGTAAAGATCGTTACTTTTCAATTGATACCGATTATTGTTCATGCGATACTAGTACTCATTATAGAATGTTACTTTCTCTCAAACTTACCAAAAAAAAAACGCTCATCACAAACAATCCCGCGAGAAACGTATCCAATAAGCTCTATGAAAAGTACTCGAACCTTCGAAAACTATTCGATACCAGTAAGTTTCGGTATTTGTCAATTGATACTCATTACTGCTACAATACTAATACTCAGTAGCAAATATTTCATTCTCTCAAACTTACCAAAGAAAAAAGCTCATCACAAACAATCCCGGCAAGAAATTATCCGATAGGCTCTATGAAAAGTACTCAATACTTTCAAAACGATTCGATTGTTAAGTATCGATACTTTTCAATTGATACTGATTATGGTCCTTCGATACTAGTACTTAATGGCTCGATAGATGTCGCTATTTCTATTTCCTAGATCACACTTTCTTAGCCGATCCCTTTGAACTACGTACAAGTGTGTGAGGGAGAAGGAGCGATGCGGCTCTGCGGCGGATTAATTTTATTGCTGTGTAATATTTCGAATGATAATCGAAATCGTATTATTTTATTCAATACTTCTTGCCATATTAGTTCTGTCGTAATCTATTCTTTTATGTATATATACTTGTACAAATAATTTCGATGTTTCACATCTGCCAGGCGTCCTGAGCGACTGCTCACTTTTTTTTTTCAGAGTAGGCAGTGGCTCAGCAAGGTCCATGAGCGGCAGCATCACTTACCATTAGGTGTACTGTTTGCTCATTTGCCACCGTTTGCAAAAAAAAAAAGCACTGCTGTTGTTTACCGAGTGATGTGAAATGATACAAACCCAGGCCAAGTAACCAGCAAATGCATTTGATAAATATTTTTACACAAATTAAAAGGAAATTAGGCATACTTACATTAGTAAGACTTCCGAATCCATTTGGCCATTGATAATTTTTGTAAGGATCACTATTGTAGCTCTTAACTGGTGTCCTGGCACCATGTCTAAATACCTGTAAATAAAAGATGTGGTTCAAATGCCAGTATATTGAATATATTGTTAGAAGACTCCTAGTGTGTTACAAAACCATATTGTAATATGTCAAAATACTTTGGAGAAGCATAAACGGCTTGTTTCCTCCAAGAAGGAGCTGTTTGTACTATTTATAATCTAGGACCAAGCCTATCTCTTCAAGAGAAATTAAAATCACTTTTACCCCTATCACAACACATTAAAAAATGTAATAATTTGCAAACAATATTGGTAAATTTGAAAATTATAGGGAAACATTGGTAATTTGAATACTAAGTTAGGGTATTCTAGTGATCCATTATTTCATTACCATCTTTATAATGATGGGCAAGGCAAGCTATGCCATTGGCTCAGTCTCAAATACTATTGAGACTGAGCCAATGGCATAGCTTGCCTTAGACGGGCCCTGTATCAAAATGTGTTGGAGGTAGTGTTTAATCGAAGCTACTTTTTACGGCTGAAATCGATTTTCGGCCTCAGTCTCACTTCTGTATAAATTTTAAGGTCAATATTTTTGTGGGCAGAAAATCTATCATAATCGGTTAGTTTTTACTTTTTAGTAATATAAACATAAATTGAAACTACTAAACTTAACTATAAGAACAAAATAATTTCGGTTAATAGTAAACCTAGGTGACAGGCCACTCTTGTGTTTGACTTGTTTCTAAAAAATTGCTAAGACTAAAAATGTTCTCGATAATTTATGAACTACATCACATAAATTGTGAAATACAATGATGACTACTTCAAACTGCGAAATTCGCGGCGCGCACCTGGGATTGCTACCACCATTGCCTAACTCCCGTTTGACCAGTTGCCCCATAACATGATATACCCTGTATAATATGGGACATATAGGGTAAAGCTTATTCATAATCATATAAATATAACATACTAGAACCCGCCTTCACTTCGGTTTCAGTTATCTTACCCACAGTAGTAAAATATAGCCTAATTTACTCATTATGTAAACAGCTACGTGATAGTAAAATATAATCAAAATCGGTTCAACCGTTTTGGAGATTACCTCAAACAAATAGACAACAAATTTTATAATGGTTTTTAGGCATAGGTGTCGTGCAACCGTGTGAGCATGAAATAAGTTCAGTACAGTGGATTTCATTTATAACAACCTCGGTTCTAACGACTTTTCGGTTACAGCGATGTCGAACTTACGTCCCTAGCATTTAAAATATTCTTTTGTAGGAAATACATTCAGCAATAGCAACTCCGGATATAAAGCCGAATTCGGGTACACCGACTTCTTTTTATGAACTATTTTGGACAGATTCCTAGAAATTGCTTGCGGAGGTTGCAACTGAGTTGACAAAGACACAAAGACTCAGTCATAAGTTTTAACTATTAAGCTTTCTTATCCTTTATTCACATTCGCAAATGGTCAAATGCTTTGTTTGTGTGTAGAATTACTTAGCATATGCACGAAGTTAAGATTATGAATCAGTTACGTAGCCAATTTCCAGTGAATACAACAGTGTTTCTTAAACTTGTGAACATGGTTCCTATTTACTGTTAAAGAAAAAGTGTTAATATAATTATTTCGGATATAGAGACCTCCGGATATAGCGAAGACATTAAATTGGTCCCCCCGCCGTCGTTATAACCGAAATCCATTGTATTTTGAAATTACAAACAGATACTTCAATTTTATTTATTTGTATAAAGTATAAATGATTCGGGGCCCGTGGAAGGCCATTATCATTGATATGGCTAATGTGGCGTTGGCTACATTCCTGGGCTTACCGATGTATTAGTTTCAATTAGGAGTGGTAGGACCACACTGTCGACAGTTATCTGTCTACAGCCGCGGGCCGGTCCGTCCGGGGCAGTACCATGCTCTCGCAGAAAATGAGTAGTAGCAATTTGTTACTGCGCTTCGTTCGGTGAGCGAGAGAGCCGGAAGCCCAACTTTCTGAGGGTGATTGCGTGTGGAGGGTTTTGGTGATGCCCTTGGTATCACCGAGCCTCAATGCACGCATTCACACTCCCTTCGCTTTCTTCGTGGTAGGCAACGGCCTTGTAAGGGTCCATGAGCGGCAGCAACACTTACCATCAGGTGTACTGTTTGCTTGTTTGCCACCGATTGCAATAAAAAAAAAAAAAAAAAAAAAACACTTAACTTTAACTCCATTGCTATCAAGCATAGTGTTACAGTCCTCCAAGGATGGTTCCACAAGAATAAATTCAGTGTAATTAATAATATAAAGTTATCGAAACCATTTAGAAGATTTTTATTTATTCTTTTTAGATTATCTTTATTGTCATTATATTTTGTTTTTACTAACAATAATTACTTATGTCTTTTTGTTCTACTAATATTTATACATCAAAGTGGTCTGTAATTATCAAATAATAATAATTATTTAACAATTTAGAAGCATTCGGTTTTTTTTTAATTTATAAAAATCAAATTATAAAAATGAAGAATCACCTGATATATATATATTTATAATGGTAGCTATAAATGTTTATTTAGGCAGATATTAAAAAATGTAGTGTCTCTTTGTAATTTTTACAATAAGCTGTCTCTAATTCCAGACTTCCTTTTATAACTGAATTGTAAAGGCATCTTTTATATTGGGTGTTCTTTTATTTGGCTTTAACATGTAAAAAAATTCAATACATATTTATTCGACCGTTAACAACTAACACATTTACGAATAGAAATAGAGCATTACTTACGATTATAACCAGCCGCAAGGTCTTGGACTCGTAAGGAAGTGTTTCGCTTAGTACACAGTACCCTAGCAAGCAGCTAAGTACTGCTAGTCCCAATACCATCACTGCTACAGATGTTGATATCTTGGATATTTGTTGACACCCAGAACGCTCTACCTTGGGTGCAGAAGGCCTTCGCCAGATATTCTCATCCTTATCATACTCCATTGGAACTGAGTCACGAATTATTGAATACATCAAAATTAAAATACATAAGTACCGATTACAACGATTCAAAACATATATTCCTAAGAACGTACTAGTAATAATTACTAAATACACATAGTATAATAAATATAAATAATAGATTAGGAGTATATCCTACGTTGAATATAAACAATATACTGAAGTATACTTTACACAATATTGGTTAATGAAATACATGCAGAGATGGCTAATGCTATTATGTCTTGAATTAAATGTAATGCAATGGTTTTATAGACTTTGATATTGAAATATAAAATAAATTATTAGCTGTTGGTACTAGTAGTATTGATATAGAATTAGGTATAGCGCTTAGGAGTGAGGCGTATTTATCATAACATATATAAATCACAAGTATTTGAAGATAACAGATAACAGTTGTTCTTGCAAGGTCATTATATCTGTTAAAAAATAACATTTATAATACATCGATAACAGCCGGTCTAGTCCGGCTGTTATGTTAGTACCTACATAGCTTGAAATAACAGAACTGTTCTGTTCTGTCAGAACAGTCAATAAAAAACAAAACAACTATTCTTGTCTTTGTCTTTTGTGTAATATTGTCATAAGCTAAAACGGGACACGTAGTATTTATTTGAATTAAACCAAAATTATAGTATGTCGTTTCATAAGAAGAAATCCTCTTTGAAAAGCGAATTCTTAATTAGATCGTGTTATCTGTTATTTCATTGATTAGTCTATCTCGCTCACGCCTACTTGAAAGACTATTTGCTATAACGAGAAGCATCTAGTGCTATAACCCGAAAAATAGAAATTGCAATCTAACAAGAAGATATCATTGTTAAATCGTGACTCTTTAATTAGATCGTGTTATCTGTTATTTGGTTGATTAATCTATCTCGCTCACACCTGTTTGATAGACTGTTGCTAAAACGAGAAGCATCTAGTGTTATTATAACCCGAAAAATAGAAATTACAATCTAACAAGAACATATCATTGTTGAATTTTGACTTTTTAATTAGATCGTATGATCTGTTATTTGATTGATTAATCTATCTCGCTCACACCTACTTGATAGACTGTTGCTAAAACGAGAAGCATTATGTGTAATAACCAGCAAAATAGAAATTGTACTCTTTCTAGCACATATCATCCTTAAAAAGTGACAAGTATTTCTTTTCGTATTATGAGTTATCTGTTTACATATTTTGTGTTCGGAAACACTGCAGAACTAATGTTGGCATGATTATTTTATTGTCTTATATTATTTTGTTGTCAAGCGTTGCTTCCTTAAGTAGGTATGTAACATCTGGTCGATCGAGCATTGCTCGATATAATTTTTATATTTTTTTGTAAATGGTATTTTAGCGAACATATTTAGATATTTATTAACAAATAAATAAAAATGATGAAAGAATTAAAAAAAATATCAAAAATTAAAGAACAGGATAATAACACTGAGATTCGATCTCAGGCTGTTTGAATGCAACTTAATAATGATTGGCGATGGCTAAATTTACAATCCTATTCTAATGACATTTTATGTCATTTTATGGATTAGCTAAAAACACCGACAAAACAATACTTTTTATAAATAAGACCTAGCTAGATCGATTTTTTGGCCCCGAAACCTCTAGTAGGCTAAATTTCATGAAAATCGTTGGAGCCGTTGCCGAGATTCAGATTATATATATAGCTCGTTTAAAGATACAAGATTTAATATAAATGGGTCAAACAATTTGCATAGTTTATAAAAGTTAACCCTAGCTAAGTTTCAATATAACTTACATACATACATATTGTGAGTATTTACTTGCTCGTAATCCTATAGTATAAGGCACAGCTCCAGAAGGTTTCTAAAAAAAAAAATTAACATGTTCCCCGCAGAAACTTCGGGATAATAGGTAATAAAATCCGTCAGATGCCCAAAAAAAAGAACTCCTCAACGACAGATTCCAGGTAAAGTACATAGTACTCGATACTTTATTGAGTACGATACTTTTTCTTCGATACTACTCATGAGTACAGTATCGATACTTTCCGTTCGATATCGTGTCCCTACTAATGGGCCATGATTGAAAAATAACACTTGTTATTTAATAACAGAAAATGGTACCTGCTATTATTGCGTAACAGTAACAGAAATAACAGATATTACGTTTGTCCTGTTATAACCCATGTCTAATAGCGCTTATTACACTACACGATATCCTGAATCACTAGGGGTGCTGTAAAAGAACTAAGAAGTGAGACCTGTTTCAGTTTTAGCGATATAACAGGTTCAGAAAACTGTTCCATCTATATATCTATATACAGTTACACGCGAAACGAAAATAAATTTGTAGCTATACAGTTAAATCAATAAATTAACTTCCTTTCATACTTTTTTCATGCTGAGGACTGACTGCATTATATGTATTTACGATTGATTAGAGGTTAATAGTAGTTAATAGTATGTAATAATAATATTATATATAATATTATAAGGATTTTTGTAACAACTGATTTGTATACAGCTACTTTGATTGTTGTTGATATATATATATATATATATATATATATATATATATATATATATTATTATATATCAAAAAACTGTTCCATATATATATATATTTTTTTTTTTTTTTGAACTTGTTATTTCGCTAAAACTGAAACTGGTGAAACAGGTCTCACAATTTAGCTGTTGTAGAGCACCCCTAGTGATTCAAGGCCCTGAATATCGTGTAGTGTAATAAGCGCTTATAGACTAGGGATAACGATTTGAGATCGAATGATCGAGGAAACAACTTTTCAGGCACAAAAGATCGATTTTATAAATCGATACGAAGCACCAAATCGATTCAGTGAATCGATTCTTTACCCTAGAAAATCGTCATTCGATTTTTTTCTACAACACTTTCAGATCTCCTAAATGTCTATATTAGTTTAAGACATTACTCTCCACTATTACCAAAAAAAGCTCATCACAATCCCACCAGGAACATATCTCGTATTGAAAGAAGACTCGAAAAATAAGATCGATTGATCGATTAATCGGAAATCGATCCTGCTAACCTCGATTTTCTTGTGAATCGATTATTTAGACGACGATTCATATCGATTCAAAAATCGATCTATTTCAGAAAGATCGCTCATTTCTAATGTAGACACCAAGCAGTAAGTAGGCTTGTGAGCACAGGCAGTTAGCTTTCAAAGGGACCAATGCCTACACCGGATTTATTTGGGTAAGAGAGACGGTGCTCTATCAAAGAATGAGACATACGAACTACGTCATTGAGATCTTAAAAAAACTGACACTTGATTTGACCTATTACTCTATAATTTGATCACCACCATATTCCTTACGAGGTTCGGCGCGAATATGGAAATGTCATGTTAAGCTCTTGTATTATATTCATTTTTTTAGTGTTTTATAGTGTTATATTGTATAATTTTGCTGATGTTTTATGTAATATAATATAATTAAGGTGCTGAAGTGTGGTGAATGTGATAAAAGAGTGGTTTACGTGTATTTTCATATTCAACCGAAATTCCCAGAGAAATCATCTAGTTAGGTTCTCAGCGCCTAATTAATGATAACGACTTGACTTATTGACGGACAATGACTGTTAATAAGATATACAATATGAAGAAGTAAATAATATGTAAAGAAATAAGCTACGTAAGACCAGGCAGTATGGTCGAAAAGACTTTAGCCTACCCGTAAGGGCGATCCAAACAAAAACAAAAAAGAAAACATATTCCTTACTCTGTGGATTTGACATGGCTTCAATGCAGCGCTGTCAGATGTACTCAGACCTTTATAATAGGGACGCGACATATGGTTCTATACGTACAATTGCTTATAAAAATAGCATCCATTTTGAAGGTACACACATAAACATATATCTATCTCGTTCTTACTTAGCACCGTAACTTGCAGGAAAACAATATAACAGTATTTCAGTGCGTACATAAAGTGAAACATGAATATACGTAAATACCTATTCTATTTGCGCTGTAGCATGGTGCGGGTGACACATGTCAATACCAGGTGACTAGGGATGTGACGATTCGCAATTAAATTTTTATCACTAATTATACTCGTAGCATAAATAAATGTTGTTCTGTTTATTATTGTCACGAAAATTATATATAGGAAAAAATATATTCATACAAATTATTCAATTAATTTAATAGTTCAAAAATTTTAAAAAGTTTCGTAAACGCATTCAAAACAACTGGTATTTCATATTTTTTCGAGGCATATTTTTATTCTGTGGCGCATCGCCGAGTCGGCCATTTTGTTTACCCGTGCGATGCTGTCAGTACGAGTGCTACCGCCTTGTATGTGACACGTATTATCCATTTTTCATCAGTTTGTTTTCGTTAAATTGTTATTTGCTATAGTTTGTTGTTATATTTGTTGGTTATAACCATGCCTAAGCATAAGAAAAAAACTGTTTTGGGTAGTCAAGCTAGAGAGTTTTTTGTTCGCCTCCGAAACTACTTTGAAAGAGAACAACAAAATAATGGACCGTTGTTACCACTGAATCGAATTGTAGAACGAGTAGCCGAAGCTCTTGATATTGGGCGCAATACTGTTTCGCGTATAACACGCGAGAAAATTGGTCAAGAAGGGACGTCTGAAAATAAATTATCTACACCGAACAAAAAGCGGACCAAGGTGAAGCCAATCACAGATTTGGATGAATTTGCTAAGGACGCTATTAGAAATCACATTTATGATTATTATAGAAGAATGGAGCTACCCACGTTGCTTAAGCTTCTAAAATCATTGAAAGAAGCTGAACTGTTCAAAGGAGGTATTACTTCGTTGCGGAATGTTATAAAGGATATTGGCTTTGTTTACAAAAAAGTTAACAAAAGAAAAATTATTATGGAAAGGACTGATATTGCCCTTGCAAGGTGTACTTTTTTAAGGAAGGCTAAAAACATAGTTGATTGGAGTAAAGTTGTGTTTTTGGATGAAACGTGGCTAAACGCTAACCACACAGTGGGTAAAAGTTGGACCGACGATACGGCACAGTCAAAGTCCCGGAGGGCAAAGGCGAACGCCTCATTATTTGCCATGTAGGTACAGCAAGTGGATTTGTCCCTAATTGTTTACTGGCTTTTAAATCGAAAAAAACTACGGAGTATCATGGGGAGATGAACTACGAAAAATTTAAAGTTTGGTTCATAGGCCTCTTAGAAAACTTAAAAGAGCCTATGACCATAATATTTTTTTTTTTTTTTTATTGCCAACGGTGGCAAACGAGCAAGCAGCACACCTGATGGTAAGTGAAACTGCTGCACATGGACCATTGCAATACCAGGGGCACAGCCAGGCCGCTGCCTACCGTGAAGGAAATACTCTTCTTAAACCTCGTTTAAAGAAGGACATGTCATAGCGCTCGGGAAACACAGCAGCAGGTAGTTCATTCCAGAGCTTGCACGTACGTGGGAGAAATGATCGCTGGAAACGTACAGTTGAAGACCATAACGTTTCCAGGTGAAATGGATGAACCCTGCTGCGATGTCGAGTGGTACGTTGGTAGAATGGTGACGGTGGTACCAAGTCAAACAGTTCCTCGGAGCACTCCCCGTGAAAGAGTCGGTAGAGTACACAGAGTGACCCAAAGTCTCTCCGCTGCTCCAGCGACTCCAATCTGTCCGTAAGATAATATGATAATATGATATAATAATGGATAACGCACCCTACCATTCGGTACAACTTAATAAACCTCCAACACAATCAAACCGCAAAAGCGAGTTGGTGAAGTGGCTGAGTGAAAACGGAGTTACAGCAGATATGAGTATGCTAAAGACGGAGCTTATTACTCTAGTACGGCGTCATAAGCCACCAACTCCTACCTACGCTCTGGACGAGATGGCAAAAGAAAAAGGTCACCAGGTCCTGCGACTACCACCCTACCATTGTCAATATAACGCTATTGAGCTAATTTGGGCCCAAATAAAAGGTATGTTTTTAATTTCAATTCTCGTTTTGATACTTTGAAAAAGTAACAGCTTTCTGAACGAAGCATGTAATTTAAAAACATTACCAGGTATCAGATTAGACATATTCAAGAGTAAATTTTGCATTAGATATTTGAAATTAATTTATTGATTAAAAACTAAATATTTTTTTTCATAAGTCCATTTATGTTTATGTAGGTCACGCCGCAAGAAATAATACTACACCGCCATTTACGGCAAATAAGATGTTGACCCTGTTACAAGAGGCAATCAGTAACGTTCAACCTAAGGACTGGTCGAAGGTGGTAAATAAAACGAAAAGGGACATTATGTCTGATTGGGATCGTGACGTCCGTATTGATAACATAATTGAGACATCTTTAATAATATCCGTCACAGATACGGATGATGAAAGTGACAATTCCGATGTTCCTGACTCTGATATGAGTTTAGAAGAGGATTAAAATTGAATGAAAAATTGAAGTAAATATGTAATAATTGTATACTTTTCAACAATAAAAAATTGAGCGCACAAATTGTTTTTTATTTATTTTTTAATCGACAATTCTTCGTAGTAGTACATCCCATCACTAAATACGTCTTTGGTGTTACGTTATACGCATACCACTTTGATTATTTTTTCTTTCAATTTCATTTGATTTGTAGGCTAGAACATTCTAGTTGGGTTTAATTTGGAAGGTATACCTTTATTACTACAGTTATTAGTGATTTAATATATTACCGATGTGGTACAGCTGAATTAATAGATCATAATTATAAATCGCGGCAACTTCCAAGAGTGAAACGAAACTCGCCATAACTGTCACCCGCACCATGCTACAGCGCAAATACTATAATGAGGCCGAAAAGCCGCCATGTTTAGCGGACCAAATGTCATTGTCATTCAGTTCAGCCGGTACTTGTCTTGTCAAAAAATCGTGGTATAAATCGAAGTAACTAATTATCTTTCAATATTTTGCTTGTGATTTAAAATAATTGAAGCCAAATGTAAATAATTACGTCGCAAATATGCCAGTGTATAGTGTAATAGGGTGTGACATAAGAAAAACACCAAATGAGCCATCTTTAACTATACACAGGTACGTTATAAATAACATTAAAAATATTGGTTATTGTTTATGTTGCCGGGAAAATAAAGGAAGATTTACATTATAATTAGCACGATTCTTATGTGCAGTTACAAGTCATGAAGGGATTTGACTTATTTAACTATATTTTTACGCTTAAATAATGTTCATTTATTAACTAGGGTTGTGCATTAGTTATCGACTTTGATATCGATTTAATATGATTGCTTATATAAAATTTCTTATTTTATCATGCTACCCCGCTTAAAACATACAAAAATAATAATTATAACCTATTTTATAGGATTCCAAGAAATGAACGTAAAAAGGAAACCGGTGGCCATTGGAATGGAAAATGTAAAGCCTAATGTAAAAGATTTTTATATTTGCTCGCTACATTTTGATGATAAATGTTTCAACAAAACTGGATGTGACTCGACTACGAGATGATGCCGTGCCCTTCAAATTTGTAAGCGTAAGTTAATACTGTATATACTTTTATAGTTATACTTTTTTTATTATATACATATTTTAATACATACATATTATTTTACAACAAAACGTGCTATAAAAGGATCAAAGTTAATATACAAGTTTTTTATGGTGGGACGATGATCAGCAGGATAGTCGTTGGACTATCGGCTTACTATATAATTCCTGCTCCGTCTTCGTAGTCGAAGGCCTTAATATGCCTTCTCATGCCTCTCACCCTCATGGAGACTGCTCGTATTATTGAAATTTGTACTTTTACTTTTAGCCTTTGATATACTTGTTGCTGCTACATTATTACTGATATGCTAGTTACGACTAGTTGTGGTCTATGTCATTCTCATTCTATATAACTATTTTAGAAAAATTTATGGGTTTTGTCGCTGCGATTCCATCCAAGAAACGTATTTGCCCAATTTGAATGATAATGTCATCATTCAAGCAAACTTTATGAAAAAAATACTGTGGATACAACTATTCAAAAGTTTCAATATTTTGCAGCAACATGCCAGCCAACATCAAACGGGCATATTAAAAGAAAATCACTTGGAAACAATTCCTGTTTTGGCCGGTTCTTACACCTCTAACTTGGTAAATGCTTATATATGTAATTTATATTTGTTTACTAATACCATAAGTGGAAAGGAGAATGCCCATTTTGTTCGAGAGTCAGTTTCAATATGAAAGTCAATGGGCCTTTATAATTTCTTTTCTATATTGTAGGATAATTATTCTAGTTAGTAATTAGTTTTCATTTTCGTACCCAGGTTTAAGCGTAATCTTATTTTTAGTGAACTGTTTTGAGGTTAGAAAATACGTCAAACGAAAATATAAGTATTATCTTTATTCAATACGCTTACAAAAGTAATCATGTAGCTAATGCTTTTAACATACTTAAGCTTAAGATAAGGTCCTGTGTGATAATAATAGGTGTGGCCTATCAAGTGAGGTTTTATGAATTTGATTTAGGTATATGGTCATAGAAAGTTATAATTCTACGGAAGAGTTCGCCTTTGGCAACAACTACAATATAGTGCTAACTGAATACCAGGAATAGTAAAATCAACATTTTATACTTAAGAACAGTTTACGTAATAAGTATATTGTCTAAGAATTGAGCTGGCGCATTTATGTAAATCATTAACAGGACCTCACCTCAAGTAGGCGCCATAATACGGGCGGGGCCGGAGCACCTCCACGTGGTGCTCCCTGGAAACGTCCATTTGGACGTCACGCGTCCATTTGGACGGCCAAGATTCCGGTAGGAGGGGGTCTCCGCGTGCGGCTCTGGTGGCAGAAGCGCACGGCGGATCTGACCCGGGGCCAATGGGGCGGATGTGCATGGCACTCCGTCGCCAGGGACGGTTGCGTCACGGCCAGGGGGCGTGACGGGTCGGTCACTCGCGAGCGGCCAGACCCGGAAGGCCCAAACCGTAACCCTGAGTGTGACTGCGGCTGAAGCTCAGGGCCGGGGGTCTTCGGACCGCGGGTCTTCGGACCGCGGGGAAGAAAACCCCTATAAAAAATTACCCCTAATCCTAAGTTTGGCCACTCGGCGAAGGGATGAATGGTTGGTGGGTTAAAAAGCGCGCGAGCGTCCAGCCGTTAGAGTGGTAGTCAAGGCGAGACTTAAAAACGACCAAACCATGACAGGAGTTGAAACACGCGTAACTACTCCCGAGGGTCCCGGCCACGCCGGGGAATCCCTCACTGTGCCGGTGTCTGAGCGCGAGGGGCGCACAAACACCGGCACAGTCAGTCTCCAGTCGTATGGGAGGGAGACAACGGTCCTTGTTGCCGAGAGCCTGGCAAAACATCAAGAGGCTCCGAAGGGTGTAAGAAAAAAGAGGAAGAGGAGGAAACTGATCGCCACCACCGTACATTCCAACATGGTGCGTGCGCGGAGGGAGGCAGCGAAGAAGGAGGCGGCGCGGCAGGCGCAACTAGCTGCCGCCGTGGCCGTGAGCGACGAGGGCGGTGTGACCGCAGCCACCGCAGAGCCGTCGCAGAAAATGGACGCCGGTATTGCCCGGCTGTCAGGCGGAGAAGAGAGCGATGAGGGCGGATCAGCCGCAGGACCGTCGCGGGACGAGGGCGGGAAAGCCGCAGAGCCGTCCCCAAAGAGGCGCGGAGGAAGGAACAGCTCGACGGGGCTGTTGAGCGACGAGGGCGGCACCGCCGCAGAGCCGTCGCAGGACGAGGGCGGCGGTGCTGCAGGGCCATCCAAACCAATGCGCAGAATGGATAGATCGACGGGGCTGTCTGACAAATCCGGGAGCGACATCGCTTATGTGCTGTCGATCGACGAGGGCGGCAGTGCCGCAGACCCGTCGGAAGAAGAGACCGACACGGCCTTGGAGATGTCGGCGGACGAGGGCGGTAATACCACAGAGCCGTCCGCCGACGAAAACACCATCCAACGACTGCAGGTCGACCGGAGGAGGGACAAGGGCGGTGGATGCGCGGGTCCGTCCGAAGTTGGTAGGAGTAGGGAAGGCAGGCCGTCAGTTGAGGAGAGTCTGGTTAGGCCGGTGTCCAGGATAGGTAGGAGGGAGAAGCAGAAAGGTAGGGGGGCTGCCGAGGAGGCTCTAACGGCAGCCCCAAGTGTGAAGGAGAGGGAGGAGGCCCTCCCCCCGAGCGTCCGGAAGCGCCCCCTGCAAAAGGGTGACGGCGCGAGCTCCGACTCGGACGGGAGTTTCATCATGCCTCCTCCCAAGGTCTCGACCACGCGCCGTGGGCGCAGGGGTAGGGGGTCGGCGGTGGTGACGAGGCCGGGGACCCCAGGTCCAGCCGGTCAGAGCAGCGAGGTTGCGGCCCTGCAGGCCGCGAATGCCTGCCTCAGTAAGGAGGTTTCTGGCCTGCGGGAGCGCAACCGGAAGCTCGAGTCGGAGCTGTCGGTGGTGCGGAAGGAGAACCGCGAATTGGCCAAAACCGTGGCTGACCTGCGGTCTCAATTCGCACTTTTAGTGCCAGCCGCAGCGCCGACGCCGACCTCGCCGCCAAAACGGGCTGCGCCGGAGAGGGTGGGCCCGTCGACTGCGCCCGTGACGCCGCCTGCGCCTGTGGTGCCTGCCGCGACGGTTGCGCATACCGCGCCGGCCGTGGGCGCCGCCAAGAAGCGCGGCGGGCCCCAAAAGGAGGCAGAGCCGCTGCCCGTGGTGTACGGCGTGCCGGAGGGGTCGATGCGCGTCATCTTTGCTAAGCTTGAGCTTATGCTGGATGCGCGCATCAAGGCCTTGGTGGATCGCCTTCCGCCCGAGCCACCCCTCCGGCCGCCGCTCGCCACGGAAAGAGCGAGGCGGCCGCAAGCGTTGGCTCCCACCCTGCTGCCCTGTCAGGGTGGCCGCGTGGTGAGTTACGCTGCGGCCGCCGCTGGGCGGCCTGCACCGCAGGCGCCGGCCAGCGCACCCGCGACCGCTCCTGCTACGCTCAGCGCTGCTGCCAGGCAGGCTGGCAACAGGGCTGGCAGGTGGCTGAGCGGAGCAGGAAGGCACACGGCCAGTAGCGGAGAGCGGCGGCCAAGAGTGCCACCTTGGCCGCCGCTCCCCAGGCGGGAGCCGGCAGAAAGGGGAAAAGGTCGCGCAGGGGCCTCAAGTCGCCGAAGACGGCCGCGGTGGTCATCACCGTGCTGCCTGAGGCGGCTGAGAGGGGCCTCAACTATGAGGCCGTCCTAAAACGCGCCCGGCGGGAGCTGGACGTGTCCGACATCGGAGGCGTCGAGGCTAGGACCCGCAAGGCCCGGACAGGGGCTCGAATTCTCGAGTTCCCTGGGGCCGACGGCGCGAAGACGGCCGATAGTGTGGCTTCGAAGCTGCGGGGGCTGTTCGGGCCAGAGGATGGCGTCCGAATCGCCAGGCCTGTCAAGTGCGCAGAGATGCGCCTGACGGGCTTGGACGATTCCGTGACGGTGGAGGACGTCCGGGAGGCCATTATGGCGCGTACCGGATGTGCCTCGGACACCGTCCGGATTGGCACCATCCGCCCTGGTCCAGGCGGCGTCGGTGCTGCCTGGGTGCAGTGTCCGGTGGAGTCGGTCAAGCAATTGGTAGGCTCCTCGTGGGCTAGAGCTCGGCGCGGGTAACCGTGCTGGAGCCCCGGCCCGCGAGGTGTTATCAATGCATGGCGGTCGGGCATACCCGACCGACATGCAAAAACTGCTTTGACTGCAGCGGGCTATGTTTCCGTTGCGGTCAGACCGGACACCAGGCGGCATCGTGCTCTGCGGTGCCCCACTACTCCGCGCGTGCGGCAGGCAATAGGCCTGCCAAACATCGCATGGGCTCTGGGGACTGCAGACCCCCGGCATCGGCCCCAAAGGGGCGGGGCGGCCCATCGACCGGGCCAACCCCCGCTCCGAGCGCGACCCGATCGCCCGTTAGCGCGGAGGAGGTGACGATGGATACGGACCGTTAATAGACCCCGTATCCATCCGTCTCCTCCAAGCCAATCTCAACCACTCCATCGGTGCGCAGGACGTTTTCCTGCAAGCCATGGCGGAGTGGTTGATAGGAGTAGCCGTAGCCGCGGAGCCGTACGCGGTGCCCGACCGGCCAAATTGGCTGGGCAGCACCGACGGTACCGTGGCAATCGTCGCCTCCACGTCGTGGCCTTCGTCGCCTCTGATCCTTAGGGACAGGGGCGTCGGATACGTCGCGGCGGACTGGGGAGAGATTACGCTCCTCGGAGTATATCTCTCCCCTGCCAGGAGAGCGGCTGATTTCGGGGTCTCCCTTACCATCTTGGGAGCCTCGTTACGGTGATTGGCACCGCGCCAGGTGATCGTATTGGGGGACTTCAACGCCAAGTCCGTGGCGTGGGGGTCCTCCCTTACGGACGACCGAGGACGAGCGGTCGAGGATTGGACGGCGGCACTGGGCCTCTGTTTGCTGAACAGAGGCTCGGTGCATACGTGCGTGCGACCTCAGGGCAGGTCGATAGTGGACCTTTCGTTCGCTAGCCCTGAGATCGCTGCACGCGTGGGGAGCTGGTGCGTCGAGGAGGAGGTTGAGACCTTGTCGGACCACCGATATATCCGGATGGAGGTCTCCCTGACAATCCCGGCGCCCGGCAGGGGTCACGGTGGGGCGGTAGGGCATCCTGCGTTCCCGCGATGGGCTGTGCGTCGCCTAGACCGGGACCTGCTGGCGGAGGCAGCCATCGTTCACTCGTGGCTGTCCTCTGCCAACCAGTTGGACGGGGTGGACGCCGAGGCTGGCCGCATCCGCAGTGCGTTGACGCAGATCTGCGATGCGGCCATGCCCCGGGTACGGCGTCTGCCCCCGAGGAGGGCTGTCCACTGGTGGTCCCTGGAGCTGGCGGATCTCCGGGCCGCGTGTATTCGCGCCCGAAGGGCCTACCCGCAGCCGGCGGCGCAATCGCAGCGCGGAACTGGAGGGCCAGCTTTACGAGGGCTACGGCAATGCGCGGTCGGCCTTCAGGCTGGCCGTCCGTTCCGCCAAGGACGCCAGTCGGCGGGAGATGCTGGAGAGTCTCGACCGTGACCCCTGGGGTCGCCCCTATGGCGCGGGGCTGAGTAAGCTTCGCGCACGGGGCCCGCCTCTCACCGAGACTCTCCAGCCCAGCCTCCTCACCCGGGTCGTCGAGGACCTGTTCCCACGACGGGCGGAACACACGCCCCCGGTCATGGCGCCGCCAGACAATGACCGGGAGGGCGATGGTGGCAGTGTTCCGCTCATCACGGAACCGGAGATGGGGGCGGCGGTGGCCGCATGCGCGGTAAATCCAACCGCCCCCGGGCTCGACGGTATTCCAAACCGTGCGTTGGCCCTGGTCCTCGACCATCTGGGTCCCCGCCTCAGGGAGCTGTTCGACGCGTGTTTAGCGTCCGGGCGGTTCCCTGGGTGTTGGAAGGAGGGGAGGCTGGTTCTCCTGCCGAAGCCGGGACGGCCTCCGGAGTCGCCATCGGCCTACAGGCCTATCGTGCTGCTCGATGATATGGGCAAGGTACTGGAGAGGATAGTAGCTGCCCGCATCGAGCGGCACCTCGTCGGCACGGGGCCCGATCTGTCGGACGCCCAGTTTGGGTTTAGGAGAGGTCGTTCGACGATCGAGGCCCTGTTGCGCCTGAGGCCCGTGGCGACTGAGACCATCACCGGCGGGGGAGTGCTGTTGGTGGTGTCCCTAGACATCGCCAACGCATTCAATAGTCTGCCATTCAGCTGCGTCAGGGAGGCGCTCCGTTACCACGGAGTGCCAGCTTACCTGAGGCGGCTGGTGGCAGACTATTTAGAGGGGCGCAGCGTCCTCTACGCCAACCGAGTAGGAGACGTTGTGCGAACGCCCATGACGTGCGGTGTTCCACAGGGGTCGGTCCTCGGACCCACCCTGTGGAACATCGGCTACGACTGGGCGTTGCGGGGGAGCCTCCCACCCGGGCTGGGCGTGATTTGTTACGCCGACGACACGCTCCTCACAGCCCGCGGTGGGACGCTACAAGAGGCGGTAAGCCTGGCGACCTTAGGCACTGAAGAGGTCGTCAGGCGGATCGAGGCGCTGGGGTTGAGGGTGGCCCTGGACAACACGGAGGCCCTCTTGTTCCATGGGCCCCGTATGGACCCTCCCATCGGCGTCTCGATCACCGTCAATTCGGTTGGGATCAGCATCCAGACCCATATGAGCTTGGGCCTGGTGCTCGACGGGCGATGGTGGTTTCGGGAGCATTTCCGCAGGCTCGTCCCGCGGCTCGTCGGCGTGGCGTCCGCCCTACAATGGCTGATGCCGAATCTACAACTTTTGTATTTACACTTTTTTTCACATAACCTCAAAATTTATGTGAAAATCCAAATAACCAACTTTTCCGTTTTTTTATTTTATCTTACACAAAAAAATCTCGAAACTTTGTGAAAACTTATCTTTTTATGTCCCAAACATACTATAATTTTTTTGATTTAAAATATTTATTTTTCGCCTTATTTTCACTTAATAACGAAAAAGATAAAGAGACCTACAACTCTTAGAATAATAACGTATAGAAGGATAGTGTCCATACTTTGAATAATAACATATAGAAGGTAAGTTCACGCACAAAAACTGAGGCATTTCAATTGGAGCCTAATGGAGCTTACGCCGGAACCGTTCCGTAATGTACAAGTCATTGTACTGCACGTACGTACGCAAATTTTAAAAAATAAATAGGTAATTATGACGGTTTGTACATTCAAATGGTGTCACAACACATTTAAAAAACTTAAAAAGGCTTTTAACATTACTTTTAAAATTATTTTGACGATTTATGTTAATAAAAACAAAATTTGATTTCATAATTTGTATAGTGGTGTGCGTGTTTACGTGTGTAATCGTCTGCCCGCCATTATTATTTTTAGATTCAAATTTTTAAAGTTCGAAGTACTGACACTATCCTTCTATTCTATACGTTATTATTCTAAGTGTCCATACTTCGAATTTTCAAAATTTGAATTTAAAAATACTAATGGCGCGCAGACGATTACACACGTTCACACGCAAACCACTATACAAATTATGAAATCAAATTTTGTTTTTATTAACATAAATCGTCGAAATACTTTTAAAAGTAATGTTAAAAACCTTTTTAAGTTTTTCAAATGTGTTGTGACACTATTTGAATGCACATACCGTCATAATTACCTATTTATTTTTTAAGAGTTGCGTACGTTCGTGCAGTATAATGACTTGTACATTACGGAACGATTTCGGCGTAAGCTCCATTAGGCTCCAATTGAAATGCCTCACTTTTTGTGCGTGAACTTACCTTCTATATGTTATTATTTTAAGCCTACAACTTTTGTATTTACACTTTTTTTCATTTGAATTTTTTGAATTTTTAATTTTCGACTGAACATTTTCTTAATATTTTTGATATTAAGTCAAAATAAGGTGAAAATAAATATATAATAAGGTGAATATAAATAACAAAAAAAAAAATACAGTGTGTTTGGGACATAAGAAGGTAAGTTTTGATAAAGTTTCGTGAGTTTTTTTTGTATAAGATAAAAATGAAAAACGAAAAACTTGGTTATTTGAATTTTTCACACAAATTTTGAGGTTATGTGAAAAAAGTGTAAATACAAAAATAGTAGATCTCTTTATTACCTACAAGTTTTTCATTTATTTTTTTCCATGGGACTTGTAGTTTTGCCGGAAATCGAGATAAATCGTTTTAGCCCCTTAAAAACTCACCCCGATCCACTTCCTGACCTCAGATTGCCTGTAAATTATTTTTTCTTTCATTTTTGTTATATTCTCTTTCTTTTCCAGCGAGTTTCATCCTACTACTATTTTTTTCACTTTTCACCATTTTCAAAGTCTTCAGCCCTGGTCTATGAGTAGAGATTGATGACTTCCACCCTTGTTAAGAACCCTACTTTTCATTTTGAATATAAAATTAATAATTATACTATATTTCGAAACGATCGACAAGATAATTATGGGGGTATTTGCATTCTTTCACATAAATCGATTAGAGCCCAGCAATGTGATATAGTACATCCTAATGAAGACTTACAGATATTATATATTAAGGTATTTAATTGTAAAGATATTGAACACGTAGTGGCTGTTTACTGCCCGCAATGGGTACGAACTAAACGATCAGATTGGGACATTATTTTTTCACGTTTCAATAACAAAACATTAGTTTTAGGCGATTTTAATGCACATCGTTTTACATGGTCATATAAATCGGACACTAGAGGGTATCAAATTTACGATTCCATAACAGACTATAACATGATCTCATTAAACGACGGTAGTCATACCCGTATAAAGTTAGTGGCGGGTAATCTACAACAAAGTTCCCCCGATATCTCCTTCTGTACCTCAGATATTGCGTGCCTTTTTAATTAGAGGGTAACTAACGAATCCCTAGGAAGCGACCATCTCATAGTTAACATTTCTTCTACTATTTCATACAGTCCTAATTTTTTAAACAGACGCAACTTTAAAGACGCCGATTGGGATGCATATCAAAAGTATCTCAACGAAGTTTTCTCAAACTTTAATAATTCTGGAGAGCTACAGTCAGTATACAACACATTTCTAAATTCCATTAATAAAGCCGCAGATAATCACATTCCAAATATTAAAATAAATTTAAACCCATCTAGTAAATTTTCCCCTAAACCATATTGGTCACCCGTTTTATCTCAATCGGTCGCTAGAAGAAGATTAGCACTTTCAATATTTAGGAGAAATCCCACTCCTACAAACGTGAATATCCTTAAAAGTTGTATTAGTGAGTCCCAAAAACTTATACGGAGAGCAAAATCAGATAGTTGGAAAAAATTCTGTAACTCTATTGATGAAAGTACATCTAACAATGATCTATGGAGAAGAATGAAATGGTTAAAGGGAAACAAAATTCAAAACACTTATTTAGATGAAAACAAATGTGAATATCTTTTATGTAGTTTGTGTCCCGCTTATGTAACTCCACCTACACCCAAATTTAATTTCCTTAACGAAAAATTAGAATTGCCTATCACTTTACATGAAATGGAGGTATGTATTAAAGCCAAAGACACAGCACCAGGCTGCGATAATATATCCTTTTCTATGATAAAAAGACTACCTAAAAATGGTAAAATTATTTTACTATTCCTATTTAATAGGTTCCTTTGTACCGGCTTCATTCCTATACAGTGGCGAGACGTTAGCGTAGTCCCAATCGCTAAACCTGTTCGGGACCCTTCTCTAATTTCATCTATTCGTCCTATTAGCTTAATGTCCTGCATATGTAAAATATTTCACACAATTATTAACAGGAGACTAGAATGGTATTTTGAAAATAAAGGCATTTTTTCAAACGAGATAGTGGGCTTCAGGAAATCCAAGTCATGTATAGATAGCTTGGTTAGATTAGTAACGAGGGTCCAATCAGGTTTCTCTAAAGATCTGTAACATTGGCGTGCTTCCTGGATATTGACAGCGCTTACAATAATATTAATGTAAGTTCACTACTTGAGATTTTGGATACGGCTGGCATTGGTCGCAGGATAGGCATGTACTTATGGAATTTTTTAAACTTAAGGAAGTTAAAGATTAGAAAAGGACATGATTACATCTGTCGATCTACTGGACAAGGCCTTGCGCAAGGTGACCCTTTGTCTCCCTTATTATTTAATGTTGCTACACATCATATTTGTAATACAATACAAAATGTTTTTGTCTCTCAGTATGCCGATGATTTCGCCATATATGCCGTAGATAAAAATATAGAAACAGCGCGAAGCTCTATCCAAATCTCATTGAACATAATAATTAGTTTATTAGATAACATAGGCCTAAATGTATCTCCTACAAAAAGCAAGTTATGTTTATATAGAAAGGGCAATAATAGACATAATACTCATATTGTTATTAATGATATGCCATTAGAAGAGGTAGATCGTGTAAAATATCTAGGTATGTGGCTCGATCGTTCGTTGAGATGGACACATCATATTGCCGAGATATATGAAAAAACACATAAGTCCTTAAATATTCTCAAAGTATTGGCTGGTCCCGGATGGGGTGTACATCCAAAACATTTAAGAAAGCTTTATATAAGTACCATCAGAAGCCGTTTAGATTTTGCTAGTTTTCTATACAGCAGCAGTTGCAAAACGAACTTAATCAAATTAGATAGATTACAAAACCAGGCATTACGTATCATCGGTGGTTTTGTGAAAAGTACACCTATCCATGTGATGGAGAGCGAGCTTTGCTTGCAGCCTCTTTATGTTCGACGGTCTTTTCTAGCTGGAAAATATTGGTTAAAATCAATGTCAATATCTAATAACACAACAATAGAAGCTGTAAGTGAATTAAGCTCTCTAACAACTCGTAGGTACTGGAGGCGCAGACAGACGCCTCTTTTAGTTCAAATGTATGTAAAATTTAAAAATATTAACCTTTTCTCTGCGGACTGTCTCGCTATGTATACATTAGATTACGGGGCAAGTTGGTATGATTTAAGCAACCTAATAAAAGATGGTATTGAAGGGGTGCATCAGGCTAAAAGAGAATATGACAGGAATAAACTTCAAGGGATTTGTTCATCCTTCATACGAAAACGCTATCCGTTACATTATAAGTTATACACAGACGGCTCTAAGGATATAACAGCAAATACCCACCATCGATATATAGGCGCCGCGTTTTTCGATCCCCAAACAGAAAGCTCTATGAAAATTAAAATCTGTGGTGACATATCTATTATGCACATAGAATTAATAGCAATCTTGGAAGCACTATCCTATATTAAGACCGTTGCTGAATACAATAAGTTCGTGATCTTAACTAACTCAAGGAGTGCCCTACAACATGTGGCTCGGTGCACCTCTTATTTAAGATGCACACCGATCGCCTACAATATAATTCGAATGTTATTTGAGCTGAAAATACATTCAAAGAAAGTAATCCTTCAGTGGATTCCTTCCCATATAGGCTTGTTGGGGAACGAAAATGTAGACAGGCTAGCAAAAGAAGCTTCTTGCGATGGTGTTGGTACAAGCATTCCACCTTTCTTCACTGACTACATCCATGTAGTGAAAGAATATTGTTACCAATTATGGAAAATACACTTCGATAGGAGGTCAGTGGAGAAGGGCATTTGGTATAGGACCTTACAAAATGAGCCTTGGAAATCACCGTGGTTTGAAAAAGCCAAAATAGATAAAAATAATGTAACCACTGCGCTTAGACTTCGATCCGGACACATTCCACTCAATAAATTTGCCTACTTGATGAAAAAAGTACCATCCCCGCTGTGTTCGGAATGTGGAATAGTTGAGGACGTAATCCATATTGCAGTAGAGTGTATTCGGAACGAAGATTTCAGAAATGAAATCGTTAACAACGGTGTAAACATTGCAAATGGCGGTTGTAATAGTATCCTGTCATATTCCTTGTCTGATACAGCCAAACTTTTATATAGGTTAGTTCAAATTGGTATGAGACGGCGCCCACAGTATTGAGATCGTGTCTTAATGTAGGTGAGATACGGTCTGGATGCTGTGTCCAACGTCTGTTTTAGTTTTAAGGTTTATTATGTAGAAGATCTAATGGAGCGACATAGTCAAATTAAACTTGACCAAGCTTCTTCAAATAAAGAAAAAAAAAAAAAAATAAAAAAAAGTAAAAAATGTAACTTTTCTAAATTTAACTGAGCATAATAACATGAGTAGTACCAATCTAAAATTCATTGAAAAGGTTGATTAATCTCTATAATTTAAAGTAAAAAAATAATTTTACCGGATACCATGTGGTGACGGAACAAAAATACCTGCACCTGTCATAAAAGGCAATTAATAATGTGCATGTAACATTTATTCAACATAACTCGAAATAAAACGCTACGTCAAACTTTCTAACCAGTGTAGTACAGTCCATCGCCTGCCATGAAGGTGATTTGAGCTCAGTAGTGGCACATCTATGATATGAGATGATGATGATGAAAGTTAAATCTTTGGTTTCCTTATATTGATGGCAAATATTATAAAATCAAATCTGTGATTTAATAATAAGAATTTGATAAGAATAAATATTAGTATTTAGTTCTTTAATTCCAGGTAATATAAACTCTTTTTACCGAGAAAAAATGCAATTATTTCTTATTGTAGCATTGGTATATCTTTTACAATTACAGGTTTTTGTTTGCTTTCAGACGAAATAACAAAAGATGCTGTAGCTACTGCAGTACTGGTCTCAAACATGGATAATTTATTCGACGCTATGAATGGCGACACACCAGATAGAAAAAGAGGGAAAACCTTTCTACAAAATATGTCCTCAACCAGCCCTCATTTGGCTTTATTTAAAAAAATGAAACTTTTTTTACAAATCTTAAGTTTTTAGGGGCAAGAAGTAAGCCCCCATCACAAGAAGGTTGGTTGAGGACTCTCAATGCTATAAAGAGAGTTTACAATAATTTAAAGAAATATAATTTAAGTACTTTATCTGTACGAAGGCTCAACCAAGATCCTTTAGAAAACTGTTTTGGCTGTATTAGAAGCAATTGTGGTTGCAACCCAAACCCTACCTCGGTACAATTTATTGCAGCATTAAAAACTAGTATCATAACAAATTTAATAAATAATAATAAAAACAGAAACTGCCTGGATGATAATAATGAGCTGCTCAATAATTTTAAAGTATTCCTTCGTAAAGGTTGTGAAAAAACAACGTTTACGGAGGAACAGGCTATAATGAAAACTCTTCTGCACCTTATCTAGATGACATTTCAATTAAAGGTGTGGAAGAGTTAGACATACCTCAGTGTTCTGGAGAAATGCAAGCATGTCCATATGTGTGCGGTTTTATAGTAAAAAATATGACGATGAATTGCCAATCATGCAAAACAATCATGCTTGCCGATCCAAACACTGAGGTATTTCATTTATTTAGTTCATTTAAAAAATATGAAGATGTAAAGAGCAGCTTAAAATACGTCCAGCCCAGTTTCTGTAAACTAGTTGAAAATGCTGCAACATTAATTAATAACTATTTACAAGAAAATGCCGAAAAATAAAAATAAATTTAAATAAAATATGTCAAAATTTAGACAAAGATTGGCTCAAGGAGTGTGAAGAACATTCTGAAATGAATTATAGTAAAATTATTTCAAGCACAATTGCTATATGCCTCAAACAGTTTTGTATAATAACTAATAGGAGATTTGTCGAAGAAGCCTCAAAAAAATCATTTCAAAGAAAAATAAATATCGTACAGAATGTTTAACATCTTGTTTTATTGAAACACTTGAAATCCCTTTTACAAGGTATTTTTGTTTGCTGTTTTTCAAAATTTTTATGCATTCGAATATTTGTCAGATACATATATTTGAATGTGTAAAAATTTTATAAAAACAGCAAACAGAAAATTCGAGAGCTAAATGTTTTGAAATAAAATGAACTTTAAATATCCCGCCCAAAGAAAGTTTTTGATGGCATAAACTGGAGCGCTAGTGTTCGCCGTGTAAACAATTTTACAGTGTGAAGTTGGTCGTTCTTCTCTTTGAGTAATTTGTTCTGTGGGTTGTAACGATTTCGAAAACTCACACCGGATTCAACGTGTATATAAGCATATCCGGGCAAGTTACTAATTCCTTCACTTTGTCGTTGAAAGATTTTTTTTCTCGTAAGATCAAGATTGTGCTTATTAAATCTTTAATCCGGGATAGATTATCATCAATTATACTGACGAGTGCAAAACCGTTCAATAAAATGGACTAACTTTTCAAGTTTTATTCGATTAATTTTTGATCTTCTTCAATTTGACCACATATCCACCACACCACCAGACCACATATCATTTTAAATAAAACTGTTTGTACGGCTTTTATCGCGCTTGTAAATATTTGATTTTTGATTTTCCGATGTTTCAAAATCTTTTCAGTATTCATAGCCACGGCAGTCCAAATGTGTAATACTCGCGTAAATATCAGAAATGATCCCATATCCACGTTTCCGCTCTAGATTCAAATTGTATTCGATTTGGCAAAAACCAAGCTTGCAAACTGTATCTAGTTCAATTAGGTAGATCCAATTTCTAAAAAGAGATCAGTGTGCCTACTCTTGAATCTCGATTCCAATCTTAAATCCAATCACAGCTCGAATTTGAGCAAATTCGGTACTCTTTAAAGCGATACTAGCGCACGATTGGAATCAAATTCGGTGGAATATTATTGAACTAAATGAAATCGACTCCCCTCGATTAAATCAAATATTTGCTACTCCCGACGTGATTTTGACGTAGTTTAAATCGTCAATATTGCACAATTTCAAAAAAACGTCCTTGTGGTCATCAAGTCCTATAACGTTAATAATTTAAAGTAAAAAATACGACACATTTAGTGAAAATAACAACGACAAACGCGAAGAATTCATTCTCGATTTTGTTCAAGAGTACCAAATATAAGTTTGGTGAGATTGGAATTGAATCGGATTCGAAATTACAATTGATTTCAAGAGTAGGCACACTGTTGGCGAATACAACTCGGCTCGACAGCGTTCGGAAAACTTAGGATGATCTCTTCTTGTCCGATCGTTTGAAAACAAAGGTTTAAAACGAATGTGTTACCAACGATGACCAATGGCGCAGAATCGTGGTCTTTAAATGTCAGCCTCATAAAAAGGCTCAAAGTCACCCAGCGTGTTACGGAGAGGGCTATGCTCGGTATTTCTCTATGTGATAAAATCCGGATTACGGATATTAGTAGAAGATCGGAAGAATGATAATTATATGCTATATACTATGGCTTAAAATCTATCAATGCCACCTTCTACTCAAAACAACACTTTCAATTTCTTTGTATCAATTATGATCGTAATCTTCGTTCTCTTAAAATTCTTATTTTTCATTCCCCCTCTCATATCTCTAATCGGGTACACTTTGATAAACTGCTATTTTTCTCTGCAACACTCAAACTCAAAAAAATTGCACTGCCCTTTTTTCTGTTACTCAAAATGATTATTTCATGATATATTCAAAGTCAATGAAGTGTTTGAAGATTATGCTTATTTTAGCGGTATCAAATCACCAATGATGTTTCTCTTTTATATAATTTATTTGTGTATATATGAATATATATGTGTGTGTGTGTTTATATAATTTATAATATTATATAAACACTCACATAATTATTGGGGTGAATTCTGTTGTGTTTGCCGAGTTAATAATGTTGGTGACGTAATACCATTTATAAATAATATATATATTAATTATTTTTATATATTGTTTGTATATATACTCGCACCAAAAAATGTGAATTTTAGAACTTTATAATATTAAAAGGTAAATTAATTAAAAATATTTCAATGTTTTTTTTATTCTATAGTTCTTTTTCACAACTTATATTTATGAGTATTTTTGTAAGAGTGACACAATAAGTATGGATGGTATTCTTGGACTTACTTTGCAAGTCCGATTATCACACTTCATTTTTCGGATTAATGTATACCATATAACCTTCAAAAATAAGGTGGATTTCTCTTGGTAAAATAATTTTTGGAATAAGTGATGGGTGATGGATAGATTTTTTTTTATTTATTTTTATTTTAGGACAACACCCTGCACTAAGGAAATAATCCTTGTATTGCAGGGGACTTTACAAACATATAATTAACGGACACAAATTACATCCAGACTCAGAACAACAATTTGTGGATCGCACAAAGTGTTGTCCCGCGTGGGATTCGAACCCCCGACACTAGCGCTGTAAGTCGCTATCTTAACCACTACGCCATCTGTGCAGTCGTAGTATCGCAGATTCAGAGATTACCCCATACAACTTCACAAACTTTACCTCTTTATGACCCAACAGACGTTCTGCTCAAATAAAATAAAAGTAATTCTCCTTGAAATCAACAGCAGCGCTACCTACCGGGTCCAATTGTGAATCTAAACTATTCTCGAATTACCTTGAATACACACAAAAAATTTCATCAACATCGGTCCAGCTGTTTAGGAGGAGTTCAATGACATACACATGTACACAAGAAATATATATATATTAGGTCCTTACATATGAAATTAGCGTTTTGTGGTACTGACCACTTTGATCTGAAATATCTCCTTTTTGGTTAAGAATTCCAAATTCAAATTTATAAATTAATTTGAGTTTTGAAAGCAGTCATTCATTTGTTTTTTCCTCATTACTTTTTTCTTTGGCGTTGCTTATTACCGCACAACGAAGAACATGAAATATCGATATATTTACGAGTACGAGTTCTACCATGGTAACAGTGCTGTAGAAGCAGCTCGAAGGATTAATGATGTGTACGGCACTGGTGTCGCAAAAGAAAGCACGGTACGTTTTTGGTTTCAAAGTTTGCGTTCTGGCAATTTTGACCTTCAGAACCAACCTCGTGGACGGCCGGATACCAAAATGGAAAATGAAGAATTTAAGGCTATTATGGAAGCGGATCCATCACAAAGCACTTCAGACATACATAGCTGCAGGCTTCGGGGTAAGTGACAAAACTGTATTAATCCACTTGAAACAAATCGGGCAAGTAAAAAAACTGACATGATGGGTACCTTATGAATTGAGTGAATCGAACTTGCAAACACGCGTCGACAACTGTGTTACTTTGCTCAATCGACAAAATAGTGAAGGGATTTTAAATCGAATCATTACTTGTGATGAAAAGTGGATGCAGTACGATAATCGGAATGGCGATCAGGGCCGTACGCGGTTACCGCACGGTGGCGACGGAGGCAGCGTGCCTCCTGGCCGGAACTCCCCCGTGGGACCTGGAGGCGGAGATGCTCGCCGACATTTATCGGCGGGTGTCGGAGAAGCGCGCCCGCGGCGGCATGGTCTCCATCACAGAGATCACCGCCTGGCGGGTCGACGCCCGCCGAGAAGTCATTGCCCGTTGGGCAGTCCGGCTAGAGAGTCCTCGGTATGGTGTTAGGACCGTCGAGGCCCTCCGGCCGGTGCTGATGGAGTGGTTGGAGCGGACGCACGGGGTGCTTTCCTTCCGACTGGTGCAGGTGCTGACGGGGCACGGTTGCTTCGGGAAGTACCTGCACAAGATTGTCAGGAGGGAGAGCACACCGTCCTGCCACCACTGCAGTTGCGACGAGGACACGGCGCAGCACACGCTCGAGGAGTGTGCTGCATGGGAGGAGGATCGCCGTGAACTCGTCGCAATTATCGGTGCCGACCTGGCGCTGCCGACCATCGCCAGGGAGATGCTCGTCAGCGTCAGGAACTGGGACGCGGTCGCCGCCTTCTGTGAGGCCGTTATCTCACGGAAGGAGGCGGCGGATCGTGTGCGAGTAGAGCTTCTATTCGGCGACACGTTCCGCCGCCGGCGACTCGGGCGGCGCAGGCGCGAGTATCTGCGCCTAATGCCGCCCTAGCCGAGGCCGCGGGTGATCGGACCGGGGAATTGTCCATCACCCGCAGAGAGGCTAACCGCGCGACGGCGACCGACGTCTCAGGTCGAGAGGTGAGGTTACCCGAAAGGGTATTCCGTCGGGCCGACCACTGACGACAAGTGACATCTGCTCCGGTGGTCGGCCCAACAACGAGGTGACGTGGGTACGGGTGGGTTATGGGCCCACGCGCCGTCCTTTCATCGCCCTGGACGGACAGGACCGCGCGTGCGCTTACCATAGCCCACCCAAAAAAAAAAAAAAAAAAAAAAAAAAAAGTACGATAATCGGAAGCGGTCGTCGTAATGGCTGAATCCTGGAGACCCAACCACAGCGGAAGAACTAGCTGCTAAACAACTGAGATTGGTCAATCACTCTAGGCCTCTGCTGCTTCACGATAACGGAAGACCACACACTGCTCAACAAACAACCACTAAGTTAGATGAGCTACAATTGGAATGTATGTGACATCCACGGCACGCCCCGAACCTTGCTCCAACAGATTACCAGTTTTCTGGCATTTGGACAACTTCTTACAAGGAAAACAATTCAACTCCGATGCGGCAGGCCAAATCGCCTTCAAAGAGTTTATTGATTCTCGCCCCCATAGCTTTTTTAGTAAAGGGATCAATGAACTACCTATGAGATGGCAAAAGTGCATAGATAACAACGGTGCGTACTTTGATTAGTTAATTGTTTTACAAAAAAAAAATTACTTTATATTCTTCCCGTACAAAACGCCAATGTAAGGACTCTAATATAAATATATAGATATAGATAGATTAGATATATAAATTATCTTCAGATTAAAAAATACGTCACCTCTTTATTAGTTTGTATAAATAATATAGATAGAATATTGAATACGCAGTGGTTATCTATTCCTTGCTAGAATTCTTCAGAAAATAATAAAACAAAACAATAGGTATATTTAAAAGCAATACTTATATTGTGAATATTTACAAGTGAAAGTGAAAATCACGTTCAAAAGTTTGTACTATTGGTCCATTGAAATGTTAATTTTTAAGGGGCTACCGTGCGTTTGTCAGAAGACGTAATTTTATTTTTAAGATATCATTGCGGTATTAGTGTGAATTTATACACATGTTTCTGCCTCCTATTACTATTATTATATAAAGTTTACAAAAGGTGCATGATTGCAGACTCCTTTAACAATTTTTTAGATTATGCCCACTGGAGATACTTACAAAAAAACACGCCTCCAGACTTTACCTCGTAGGTGGTGGGGAAAAGAGTCAAACCTGTTAATGACAGCTTTGGTTTATCAATAGTTAAAAATAATTATCTTATCATAATAGAATATTTATGTACAATTATTATGAATACTGAAGAACACCTACTATTTGTTTCGCAGTGTTGTAGAACCGTAAGTAATGTATAAAATAAAAAGTTTATAATGATAATTATTCCTTGAAAACTGCTCTATATAACGGTCTATAGTTATAACAACCAATAAAAAACTTTGACTTAAATTTTCATCGATAACTTTGGTATTTTAAATTCTACGATGAAAAGTTAACGCACCAAAGTTGTAGAGAATTTGATTTGCAACAAAAAAGTTTTTATATTTTTTGTAAGACTTATACTCTATTAGAAAAACCGTAAAAACCATTTGCACTCCATTTTCCAAGACCACGGACGTGGGACAAAGGTTACAACCCCACAAATTTGAATATAACTAGGTACATATTAATTTATTATCTAAAAAATAAAATTGCATTCTATGACAAATGTAACTTTTAAATGGAATAAACTTGATTATTTTTTTTTAATATCACAAAAACTTATTGCAAACGAAATTGGCGAGACAATGTAGAGTTGTCCGTAAATATAATATGTTAAATTAATCTATTGTTTACACAGAAGAAAACCGTACAACATGCCTTTCTCCCATGGAAAATGTCATAGTAAAGTTAGGCTTGAGGGCAAAACCGCCATAATTACCGGTTGTAACACCGGTATAGGAAAACAGACAGCGTTGGACTTTTATAAAAGAGGTAAGAACTTGTAATTTGAGAATTTTGACTTTTTCTTTATAGGCCCTATAAATTCTACTACTTTAAAATGTTGGAATGGATGGTGATTATGTAGTTCTTCCCACTGTTATCTGCACCAATTACGTTCAACTTCTGGGCTTGAACCTTCTGTATAATAGAATTACGTACGAGGCTGATTCTGACTCACGTTGGCATAGTGATTTATTTCGGTTTTTTCTTCTCTTGCAATTACACCGTTCCCTGTCTATGTAGGCTGTGGATTCTGTGGTATGAGCTTAAAAAAATACTTTTATGACCAGTAAAAAAATAGGTGACACAATGGTCCCCCTCCAGTCACACCTGCTCTAGGCGCTTGCGGATGCATGGGAAACATAGAGAGAGATGACGGCTTTTCGGTGATGAATCTCGTCTTTCTTGCCTTTCGGTTAAAAATTCTTCGCAGACAACGGATTGCGGCGCAAACAATCTAGCGATTTTGTTACAGTTGCCCGGTAGTAGGAAATCTGTGTTCATGGTTTCCCTTGTGGTGACGCCGGTTTCAAAACCCCCAAATCAACTCTTAGTAGGCCTGCAAGACACGGGGCAAGGTCTCGGGGCTAACCGTTCTCTACAGACTTTACACAAGAATACTAGAGCCCATCGTTAACTGCAGTAATTTAAGGTGAGGTATCCTTATGGCAGTTCAATTGGCCAAAATAGGTGCAGCGTAACAAATATAGCCCGAATATGTGGCTATGTATAAAGTTTTAAGTGTATTCTAAACGAAGGTCCAGGTTGATATTCTAGTAAACGCATAGAAATTCCGTGTCGCTTATTCACCTACAATTTTATTATGTTCGCCATGTGCAATTTTTTTTAAGACTAGGCCGAGATAGCAAACTTTCTTTTTATTTTCTTTTCACTAACATATTATTGAATTTTACGCTAGGTATTTATTAAAAATAACAAATATATCATCAAAAATCTATTTTTATTAAGAAATCAAGAGATAGATTTTGCAAGGTACAATGTAAGCATCTGTTTATGTACTTACATTTTTATTCCTCGGATCGGTAAATTTTCTACAGTGGATCATATTCATGTTGTAGACAGGTGCTTCAAAAGTATAATAATACAATAAAGTGTACTACATATTTGGGTTTCGTAGATTTTAATATAGTATTTGATCCCTTATATCATGATAACACCTAGACGGTACTAGAGAGTCAGGGAGTCGAAGTCAAATGCATTCGGTTACTGAAAAAGATCTACTCAAACAGTACGGCCCAAGTTAAAGCTGGAAAGAAGAGGAGAAGAATTTCTTATCGAAAAAGGGGTCAGACAAGGATACCCTAATTTACCAAAGCTGTACTTTGCGATAAATGATCTCTAGAAATTTAACGTGGCAAGAAGATGGACTTGTTGAGTTCATGGTGACAAATTTAACCACTTATGATTTGCTGATGATAGAGTCCTATTTTCTGAGAACCCTACAATTTTTTCAAACATATTAAAACAACTATTAGACGTAAGTGCTAATGTAGGTCTATAAATGAGCACACCTAAAACAAAAGTAATGACAAGTTCAAAAATTTGGATTTGTTTCATTATCTGATGAGGAGAAAAGGGTAAATAAATCTAAATTTTCCATGGGTCGTGGTAGCGTTACCGCAAACTGATATTGTATCTCGCTCTTTATTATTGCCTGCAGAAGGCTGCGAACTCGTCCCAGTTCCTGGTGCTGCCGAGCATCTCCCTAGCGATGGTCGGCAGCGTCAGGTCAGCACCGATGATTGCGACGAGTTCACGACGCTGCTCTGCCCAAGCGGCACAGACCTCGAGCGTATGCTGCGCCGTGTCCTCGTCGCAATCGCAGTGGTGGCAGGACGGTGTTCTCTCCCTCGTAGCGACCGTGTACAGACAGGTACTTGCCGAAGCATCCATGCTCCGTCAAGACCTGTACCAGTCGGAAGGAGTCACTTATTTATACTTGCGTTGATTCGACTTATATTTAGGTCCCAGTTATTTAATTGCGGTTGGTACTCCGGATAATAGAGTTTCTACTGTATATGTGTTATTTAAGCTTAATCTATGTTAATTAAATCTATTATAAATAAAGACGTATTATAGTGAATAATTTTATTATTATTACTCAGGTGCTAGAGTGATAATGGCGTGTCGCAGTTCAGAAAGAGCGGAAGAGGCAAAAGTTGATATAGAAAAATCATGCAAAGATTTACCTGGCACTGGCGTCCTTGTAATAAGAAAGTGTGATCTCACCTCTCTAAAATCCGTCCGGGAGTTCGCTCAGAATATTTTAGATACAGAACCACAGATCAATATACTTGTGAATAACGCCGGAGTGCTGACGTCTCAGAAAACTGAAACCCAAGATGGTTTTGAGTTGTGTTTTGGTACTAATCACTTAGCACATTTTTTGCTAACTATGCTACTTTTACCACGAATCCGTAGTAGCACTCCAGCTAGGATTGTAACTGTGTCCTCCACCGCCCAAAAGGGTAAGTTAGTTTCCTTTGGTTTTGAAGAAGAAAAGCCACTCACTAATGATTAATTATTTAAATCTCTACATATAATAAGATTGGAAAGAAAAGTGTGTGTGTACTTATGTACGCGCATAAGAAGTTAACTTCTTTGGCGTAAGACGATAAAATTCTTTCTAAAATCTTTCTCAAAATTTTATCCCTTGCGTTATCCTACGTTTGTAGAAAAAACAACATTAACAATAGAAAAAAAAGTATTTTATTGAAAGTTTTATTATAATGCACACACATATCAACTAGATAATCTAGATGTGTGACGTTGTGCGCGCGCATCGAAAAAATGTTGACTAGCTAAGTTCAAGGTGTCGGTTTTTGTGACGATGTGCACGCGCATCGCAAAACTTTACTCTTATAATTTTTCCCTAACGCCCTAATAAAAATATAACTTTAAAAATATTCCGCAATTCACAGAGAATTGTTTATCATTCGTAACCTGTACGCAAGGCTCTTAATTAGGCCATTGCGTTATATGTGCTATCGTTTTCTTATATCTTGTACAGTAGTAATATTTATATCCATTCTTTTTCATGAGTGCTTTAAAAGACGACTGCAAGTAGATAATATCACTACAAGAGAAGCTAAACGATATATGACCTAGGCATAATGTTATGTCACCTAGTAGGCAATTTTGTCTTCAACATTTGGAATATGGACTGAAAAAGAAAAGGCAGTGCATTGCATCAAATTAGAATACTAATTTAAGAGAATTGATCTTCATATTATTGCCAATGTTATGTCCTCTATCATAGAAATATGAATTTCTGTGGCCTCTATAATACTCTTATTGGAACTGTTATGTATTAGGTACGTTTACGATACCCCCTATCTACCTTTATCACATGATAATAACTGATCTTATTGATGTTCACCTAATTGTTAATATTTTTTATATTTTGCACACGAAATAAAATTAAAATTATAAGATAGTAAAGGTTTCTACATATGACACCGTTTTTTAAGATGGTAAAGGTACACCCTTTCTTAGTACATCGCAATGTACGGCACGTGTAGCATTGCATTGCACAGACTGTTCAATAATTCTGTATTTGATTAGAATGAAAATTTAGATTAAATTATTGTTAGCTTAACAGAAATATGTTTTGAAACTATTTAGGGTAAAGTACTATCTTAAAATATGTATGTTTATATTTTTGTGCCTGCCTCACACAAAAGTACAGGTGAATTACTATAATCGAAAGCCCGATTGAAGTTGATACGCGAAGTTCGAATTTGATATCCGGAATATGATGAATCTATTTATTCACAATATCTTTAAATGAGGAATTATTTTGTATTTGTGTATCTATACCAATAAATAAAATTGGAGTGTCTGTTAGTAATGTCAAAATAATAGGCTTTTTTTCATGCTCACACGGTTTTTTGCACGACATCTATACCTAAAATAGCAATTAAAAAATTTTTGTCTGTCTGTCTGTCTGTTTGTTCCGGGTAATCTTCAAAACGGCTGGGCCGATTTCAAAAATTCTTTCACCAATGGAAAGCTATAATATCAGGGCGTAAACTGGGCTATATTTTATCCCGGTATTCCCACGGGAACAGAAACTACGCGGGTAAAACGACTATAACCTATAACCGAAGCGAAGCGAGGGCGGGTTGCTAGTATCTATATATATATTCATAATCTCATGCCCCGTACACATGTTGACCAAGCGTTGCCGAGCGATGGCCAACGCACGGTTGACATCCATCGCTGTTAGACGCGTTTAACGTGATAATGTCGCTCAACACAAATCATGACATTTTCAAATTTACACCTGTACTGTACTTCTAGATATGCGACGTAAATAATTAGATCCCAGACACCCTATATGTTACCTATAGTATCAAAAAGTATCTTCATCATTTATCATCATTTCAGCTCAGATAGGTACGTCCCACTGTTGGGCTCGAGTCTTCACAATAGGAGGGAAACTGTCCTTACTATTCCATGCTAGTCGGACAGGTTGGTATAGGGTTTTATTTTGAGGTTTCCTTCTCTTGCATTGATGTAGTCCATGTCGTATTTTCTTTGGTGCCTAATAACATATCAGATTGGAACAATCATAATATGAAACGGTGCTGTTAATTTTATAAAACACTAGTAGTCTACAGCCCGCTTCGTCGGGCGAATCACAATGCAATATCTTTTTCTTAATATTTTATATTGATTTTATAATAAAAAAAATCGTTTTATTATTTTTATTGATATTTTTACTATAGATCTTTTTTTATTTTATATCAATCATTTTTTTTAGTTGTAAAACAGAATTTATTTTTCTTTTTATTTAATAATTAAAAATTAGTTGAAAGTATTTGTTTTAAATATTAATAAACTCACGAAAATCAGAATTAACATAATTAATATGTACTAAGTTAATAACATAATAAAACATGACATCTGTGGGCGGCCCTTCTACGCTCCGGCAACATTGCAGTATCGCCGTCCGGGGCGTCGACTAATCCCCGGTGCGTCCATCCGCGATAAAAAAAAAAGTCTAAAACCTATACTCTAGTCTAATCTAGTCTAAACTCTATAAATAATTCCGCGTCGAATAGTTGTGATCCCATGCTGATGGGTCCAGTAGTTTTCAAGATAATCGCGGTGGAACAAACATTATGAGCATTCCTTTATGCATAGCAGTTGCAGTCAACGCAAAATATTATAAGAATTTCTATCTGACGTTCTCTTCGCTCCCTCCCTTTCAATCCATATTATCCTGCACACAAATTCTACATAATTTCTTTAATTTTTATTTCACTCAGTTTTTCAGTGACATCACTATCTAAGTACATATATTATTTTCCTCTATGTAGAGATTCTACATATGTCTATTATAACTATTTTCAATTTTCCCCATACTATCATCTCAAGTCCCGTACAGACGTTGGCCGAGCCTAGGCCAACGCGAGCGTCGGCAAATAGGTACAAGGCGAGTGCTACCGTCTACACGTTGGCCGAGTGCGGCGAACGCCAACGCGAGTGGCCAACGAAGACGAGCGTTTGTAGAAGTGTCTACACGTTGGCCTCGGTCAGTGTTCATTGGGCACTGAAACACTACGGACGACGTTGCTGCAGCTTCGACTATTTATTTAATGAGCGTATATAACTATTATTTCAGAGTATACCGCAGTAAAGTGGGAAAAAAAGAAGGTGGTTGATACTGAGTATTCACAGAAATAGAACAATGTAAGATATATGCGTGTGGTGACGGAGTAAGAAAAAAATTCACCAGTCCCTATCTTGTCTGTGAATGTCGTAAAAGACGACTATGGGATATAATACATAATAAGCATATAACATCTATGCAAGAAAAGGAAACCTCGAAATAAAACCTGTCTGACTAGCATGGAATACTAAAGTCAGTTTCCCTCCTATTGCGGAAGAGGCTCGAGCCCAACAGCGGGACGTATATGAGCTGAAATGATGATGAACGATTAACATACTTTTTGATACTATAAGTAACATATAGGGTGACGTGGATCTAATTATTTACGCCGCATATTTAGAAGTGGTGATGCAAATTTGAAAATATAATCATTTATATTGAGCGACAATATCACATTAAACACGTCTAACCGCGATGGATGTCAACCGTGTAATGGCGACTCGGCCAACGTGTGGACGGCATTGACCGAGCGTAGACGAGTGCCTTTGATTTGTGCACAAAAACCGACACCGAGGCGAAATGAGGCAAGTGATCACGAGCGACGGCGAGTGATGGCGAGTGAAGACAAATCAGCTGTCCACACGTTGGCGCTTGTGTTCACTCGGCCAACTAGGCGAGCGACGGCGAGCGTTGGCCAACTAAGGCAAATCGGGTGTACACACGTTGGCGTTCGCCATCGCTCGCCTGCAATCGGCCAATATGTGGACGCCCTATCAGAAAGAAATGATTTATCGCCAGCATAATCTTAATATACAGGCTGTATCAGGTTATGGGGCAACTGTTGGAGTATTTTGTAGTTCAACGGTCATAGATCGTAATTAGAATGTATATTACACAAAAATCAATATAACATAAAAGTTATAGTGATTACAAAAATGTGTGTCTAAAAGTCTTATTATGTAGGCATGTACAGAGAGGATACATGTAGGCATGTAAAGCTTCGACAGTATAAATAGGTATGATTTGCACGTACGCTTCAATGGTAACGTAGGTGCAAAGGCGACTCGTCAACGGTCATCGACCGATCAGTTGATTTAAAGCGAAGTTTGTCTTGCTTATGCGAAAGTAATCATTGATTTAATCAATTTCTGATGAACATTTAACAAAATACGAATATTTTGCATATTAAGTATATTACATTAAGTATATTATATTGAATTTATACATTTCAATCAAATTTACACGAAAAAACTATGACAAAATTTAAAACTTTACATGTCTTTAATTCATTAACGAATCGATATTTTTTTTTTATTTTTTTTTTACATGGGTTTCCACCACCATTGCCTAGCTCCCGTTTGAGCAGTTGCCCCATAACCTGATACACTCTGCATACCTACATATCTATACCAATAAATAAAATTGGAGTGTCTGTTTGTAATGTCAAAATAATAGGTTTTTTTCATGCTCACACGGTTATTTGCACGACACCTATGCCTAAAATAGCGATTAAAAAACTTTTGTCTGTCTGTCTGTGTGTTTGTTCCGGGTAATCTTTAAAACGGCTGAACCGATTTCAAAATTCTTTCACCAATGGAAATCTATAATATCAGGGCATAAACTAGGCTATTTCTTATCCCGGTATGCCCACGGGAACGGAAACTACGCGGGTAAAACGATTATAACCGAAGCGAAGCGAGGGCGGGTTGCTAGTTATTCTAATAAATGGAATTGATGAAAAGACAATATGAATGTAAGAATTATTGATATTTATTTTTTTTATATTTTTAGGATTTTATGATATCCATTTAGAAGATTTAAATTACAAAAAAAGAAAATATAATGATATGGAAGCGTACTCGCAAAGTAAAATCGCCAACGTGATGTTTTCCATGGAATTGGCAGCCAAGCTTAAGGTAAACTAATGTTAAAGCGAAATTTATCGCTCATAATGCGCGACTCAAATTTTGACTGATGTATGCAAAACCGTCTTTTATTGCGTGCAATGTAGTCTTAGATGTAGAATAACTATCGGGTGGGGGCACTGCATATCCGCGCTACTAGAGGGCCTTCATAAGACGTGATTGGACATTAGTGAGTATTGTGGAAGTTGACAAATAAGTTTCAACTGCTACTTATTTATTTTTATAATATTAGTTTTTTGTGTAGAGTATTTTTTATTTATTTATATGTTCCTAGGATTACAACATAGAAGGCGTCAACACATATAGTTTACATCCAGGCATAATTAAAACGGAAATATCACGAAATTGGGAATCAAATTGGGGCATGAAGAGTGTCTTTTTCTTTTTTGCGAAGCCGTTCACGAAGACGGTGGAGGAAGGTGCCCAAACGACTATATATTGCTCTGTCGACGAGAAGTGTGCCAACGAGACTGGATTGTATTACAAGTAATATTTTATATACTATGTTTGCTTGGTTGATCTAGTGCAACAGGTCGTATGGCGGGTAGAGGTTTCTTGCCGACCTATTGTGATTGTGATGACTTACAACGTTTAAAAAAACTGATCTTAAGAAAGCAAATATACTACTACTAGCAACCCGCCCTCGCTTCCTGTTCCCGTGGGAATACCGGGATAAAATGTAGCCTATGTTACTCCCTGATATTATAGCTTTCCATTGGTGAAAGAATTTTTGAAATCGGTTCAGTGGTTTAAGCGTGAAAGCGCTACAAACAAACAAACAAACATCCTTACTTTCGCATTTATAATATTAGTATGCATTATTATGACATGTAACAGCGTTTATAAAAAATAATAGGTGAAAATATTTTTATTGAAATTCCATCTAGCTTTCCATCAGGATATTAACGTCCGTTTTAGACATAGGTGGGCAGACATCTCAGGGTAGCATAATGCTGAGGATTACGCCCTGGCCGACAACACTGCAATGTTGCCGGGCGTCAAAGGGGACGGTACCCAAAAGGGTAACTCGCTGGGTCGGCTACGAATGTTAAGGAATGGCCACCAGTGATCGGCCCAATAATGACGGGGAGGGACCATGGTGGGTCATAGGGTCGCGCGCCACTCTTCTGTCGCCCTAGACAGATTTGACGGGGAGTGTCAAGACCAAAGCCTAAAAAAGAAAAGGGTAGCATAATGCTATATTTTCTTTACTGGAGATTAATAATGTTAAGAGATTACTGTCACTGTCAACCAGTTTTCTTCGGTTTAAGGCCTACCTATAAATTTAACTTAGGTTCGCTTTGTAAATAAAACTACTTTTACGTATTTTATCGTTACGTTACGGTATACGTACGGAGTGGTAGGACCACACTGTCGACAGTTATCTGTCTACAGCCGCGGGCCGGTCCGTCCGGGGCAGTACCATGCTCTCGCAGAAAATCGACGTCTGAGTAGTAGCAATTTGTTACTGCGCTTCGTTCGGTGAGGAGAGAGCCGGAAGCCCAACTTTCTGAGGGTGATTGCGTGTGGAGGGTTTTGATGGTGCCTTTAGTATCACCGAGCCTCAATGCACGCATTCACACTGCCTTCGCTTTCTTCGCGGTAGGCAGCGGCCTTGTAAAGGTCCATGAGCGGCAGCAACACTTATCATCAGGTGTACTATTTGCTCGTTTGCCACTGCTTGCAATAAAAAAAAATTACGTTTCGAACATATTGCAGTATTCATGGTCACGGGCAGTCGTGGTCGGCCCGGCCCATCGGGCAATCATAAACCAAATACAAACACGATAAAATCCGTAAAAGTAGTTTTATTTACAATGTATAGTGCTCGCGTAAACATCAGATATCATTAGGTTCGCTTTTTTCGATTGGTCTATGACCCGGACGCACGCCGTAAATTTAGGTTCGCTTTGTATTATTTAATAATAAATTATTCAAGGAGGCAAAAGAAAATTCGCAACGTTTTGTACAACAAAATGTATTCATTTTAAGATTATAATTTCTACTAGCAACCCGCCCTCGCTTCGCTTCGGTTTCAGTCATCTTAACCGCGTAGTTCCCGTTCCCGTGGGAATACCGGGATAAAATATAGTCTAGGTTACTCCCTGATATTATAGCTTTCCATTGGTGAAAGAATTTATGAAATCGGTCCAGCCGTTTTGAAGATTACCCGGAACAAACAGACAGACAGACAAAAAAATATAAAGTATATTTTACGCATATGTATAGTGCAAGTAACCGTGTGAGCATGACAAAAGCCAATTATTTTGACATTACAAACAGACACTCCAATTTTATTTATTGGTATAGATTTACAAAACAAATCATTCACAACTTCTGATTGAATTCTATTCTGCTGATCTTTAGTTACATATTAGGGATGTTATGGATATGATATTTCGGTTCCGGATACGGATACGGATATAGGAATAGAATTATATCGGTTACGGTTACGGATATGTAATTATTTCGGATTATCCGTTAGTATCGGATAGTTTCGGTTACGGATATTAGATTAAAATAAAATATAAACAAAATTACTATGAAATAATTTGGTTTTATGTAGTATAACAAATAATAAACAAACTACAAAATAGGGATGACCGATATACATTAGTTCTAAATATCGGTGTTTTAACTCCGATAACATCGATACATCGAAGAAAAAAGAAAAAACATTGAATAGTCAATAATTCTTTAGAGCGTCATTAGAAACACCTGTTGAAATTAATTTTTTACAGTGTGCCTAAACGACACTAAAGCTGCTGAAATTTCCCCTTATTTTTATTTAAAACATTTTTATTTTTATGAATAGAAACACATTTCATAAAAAATAACATTAAACTTTCATTTGATTGTTACCAAAAAGTCGATGTTTTCTTTTGTTTCGTGTAAAAATAAGTAAAACTCCATTTTATAAATGATACAAATTTTAGTCAGTTTTATTTGTATGTTGTCAAAAATATTGATGTTTACTTTTGTTTCAAAACACCAATAAAACCACATTTCATATAAATATTTTGATTGTTTTATTTGTTGGTTACCAAATATGTCAATGTTTACTTATATTACATATAAAAGTCGTCGTAGATGGCTCCTGCTCCAATACCATGACCATTAATGCTGGTATACCATAAGGCTCGCTGCTCTCCCCGACGTTGATTATCCTGCATATCAACGACATGCTCTCTATCGAGAGTATGCGTTGCTATGCGGATGACAGCACGGGTGACGAGCGGTACACCGAGCAACGGAATATCCCTGGGAGTACACAGACAAGAAGGGTTCAACTTGTGTCTGAAGACGAGTGCTCTCTGGGGTGGGCCTCGGAATGGGGTGAACGTAAGTTCAATCCCACAAAGATACAAGTTTGTGCATTCACTGCAAAGAAAGACCCATTTATCATGGCGCTTCAGTTCCAAGGAGTAACTCTTCCAATTTCTGAGAGTATTGGGATTCTCGCCGTCGAAATATTGAGCAGAGTCTAGTTTAGGAGTCATTTGAAGGACAAAGCCAAATTGGCAAGCAAAACGTCGGGCGTCATGAACAGAGCCAGGCGGTACTTCACACCGAGACAGCGTCTTGTGCTATACAAAGCACAAGTTCGTCCTCGTGTAGAGTACTGCTCACATCTCTGGGCAGGTGCGCCCAAATATCAGCTCGACCCACTGACTCCCTGCAAAGGCGTGCTGTTCGAATCGTCGGGGATCCCAATCTTACGGACGGATTGGAGCCGCTGGAGCAGCGGAGGCACTTTGGGTGACTTTGTGTACTCCACCGACTCTTTTACGGGAAGCGCTCCGAAGAACTATTTGACTTGGTACCACCGTCACTATTCTACCGACGTACCACTCGACATCGTAGCAGGGTTCATCCATTTCACCTGGAAACGCTATGGACTTCAAAACTGTACATTTCCAGGATCATTTCTCCCACGTACGTGCAAGCTTTGGAATAAACTACCTGCTGCTGTGTTTCCCGAGCGCTATGACATGTCCTTCTTTAAACGAGGTTTAAGAAGAGTATTTTCTCCACGGTAGGCAACGGCCTGGCTGTGCCCCTGGTATTTCCAAGGTCTATGTGCGGCAGAATCATTTACCATCAGGTGTGCTGCTTGCTCGTTTGTCATCGTTGGCAATAAAATAAATAAATATACAAAAACTCATTTCCTAAAAAAATTGGTGTGTTTATCTATTTGTTACCAAAACATCAAACATTTCTTTTATTTCATATAACAATAAATAAAACCACACTTCATTAGAAAATTTGACAGTTTTATTTATTTTGTTACCAAAATATCGATGTTTTTAATACATCGATGTTTTGCAATCGATATATGTCGTGCATTGATGCTTTGGATTCGATGTTGATGTCCATATATACATCGACGTTTTTCTAATATCGATCGTCCCTACTACAAGATTCACAGGGAGTGCAAGCGCGGCGAAACAAAACCTGTCGAAACATGTTTTATTTAGACTCCACCCTTATTCGAAATTATCCGAAACTTTTGAATCGGTTACGGTTACGGATATATATTTATTTCGGATATCCGATAGTTTTGGTTACGGTTACGGAGCTCCATAACATCCCTATTACATATCCCGCTGATTCCCGCTAAAGAAAACGTGGTCTCTGAAGGTTCAGGTAATAAACTTTTTCAAATAAAGAATAATACACAACTCACACGAATACTAATAAACCCTTGCGCATATGAGTAGCTTACGCAGATGAATTAAATTCAGAATTTATTTTGAAAAATGCGAACATTTATGATAGTAACAAAGATGTATGAAATGTAATAGAGATAGGTATGTATTATTTTAATTTGGTGGGATTATAGTGGGCTTTTACCGAAGATTAAAAGAGTTTATTGATTTTAGTTAACTCAAATAGATATAAAATACTGGCTTATGGTCAGAGATATTTTTTCGGATACCTATAAAGTAGTTGAAATTTTTTATCGGTTTTCCAAATATTTAACTGGTGGTTATCGGTTAGTTAAATAATCAGTTTTCTCCGGTAATAGTCACACCGGTTAACATTACTAGGTGTCAGATGGCCTGGTCGTAAATATTTTCCAGGAGAATGTTGTTGCACATTTTCCTGCTGACGATCTCCCGATTTTTAAGATTTCTACCGAGTGTTATATCATACTGGCTATGACCAATCTTTTTAATTATTTTTGTTACCAAGTGATTGATGATTGTATATTTGAAGTCAATTTATACAGCATATATAAATAATACATTTATTAAATAGGCATTAACTCGTTAGTCCGAATAATTAACGAAGTTTATTAACTGATTAACGGATTAACTTTAAGTTAACATTAAAAAATGTTAACGCGCTTGTTAATTTCTGTTAAATTGAACTGCCGTTAAATTTAGTCCATTATACCTATTAGTCGTTTGTTGACATGCTGTTATTGTTTTTTTTTTTTCAAATTACGCAAGCTACGCTCGTACTTTCGGCAACTGTCCGCGAGTCAGGCACAGGTGCTTGCGCCTGCGCCACGCAAGTCGACTGCGGCGGATCCTGTCACCCTGGAGGAGTTCCTCCCGCACACGATGCGATGTCTCCTTCCATGAGATGATTGCCTCACAGAAGGTGGTGACCGCGTTCCACTTCCGAACGCTGTCGAGGATCGCTCTAGCGATGAGCGGTGTCAGATCGGCTCCAATGATTGCAATCAGTTCAAGGCGCTGCTCTGCTCACATGGCACACATCTTGAACATGTGCTGTGCTGCTTTTTCGTTGTAGTCGCAGTGGTCTGAACACGGTACGGTCTGAACACCGTACCGAAGCCTCTCCAGCCGGACTGCCCAACTGACAATGATGTCACGGCGTGCGTCATCCCGCTAGATAACCATCTCGCTAAATGAGACTGAGCCGCTCCCCGCCTGAGTATCCGACACCCGCCGGTAAAGTCCGCCGAGCATCTACACCTCCAGGTCCCACAGAGGAGTCCCAAATATTATACGACATGCCTATAAAAATTAATATATAAATATTGTAATATTCCTTTTATTTTACAGTGACTGTGCACCTGAACGTCCTTCAGCTAAGGCAACTAATAAGAAACACGCTAAGGAGTTGTGGGAGATCTCCGTCGAAATGGTTGGCCTCGGGGACTTTAATCCTTTCACGGCCAGTGACCCCGGAATTAAAACTGATTAGACATTGAGATAATTGATATTAAAACACATAGAAGATAAGTTTAAAATTAAAACTTGACTATAGAGAAATAAGCATTTTCAAAGTAGGGATGTTCAAAGCATTCTCGTAGCATGGTCATATACCACCACAGAACTATTAATTTATTAGAAATATTAATATTCTTATTAATTTTTCTATGTATTAATCGATTACTCTTATGTTCTTTTGTGAAATAATGAAATTATAGAAGAGGAAAATTTGAAATGGACCGCATGCCAAACTATCTGATCAACGTGGTATAGAAGGTCAATTTATTTCCCATTATGAAGGAGTTAAACCCCAACAGTGAGCCGCATACGAGTTCTTATTAAACAAGATGATGCTATAAAATGTATTGTTACGTAAATAATCGTATTAAATCAGACGACCGCGGCAAAGTTCTGCGTTCATCGCAATAGTTTATTCCCTCCTCATTATTATTTGAAACTTTGTAGATCCGCTTACTTCGTAGTTGGGTTTTAGTTTTTTAACTTATTTTTGCTTAAATTATTTTTGTTTATTATTTTAATATAAGCAGATTTTACAAAGATCAATTAAATATAAAGTATCAACTACTATATGTTTATGACATCTCAATATCTAACTCAAATCACTATAAGTATGAGCACAGCAACGACTTAATATCTAAGAAGGCTCCGCGTCGGAGACCCGTAGCGCACGGACGTGCGCCTCGCTGCTCTCCATTTCGCCGCGCTCACCCCGCACCCGCCCCCTGCGGTCGTGCGTTCTCGCTCCGTCTCGCTCGCTCTCGCAGCGAACCACGCGTCGCGTCAAGCCGCCATCTTGTTCAACGTCTGTGGCCGTTCAGTGGCCCGCTCCGGGTGGCCGTGTATACGGTTGTCTGTGGCAGTTTCGCTGTTTGGACGCAGGTGTTGCCGGATCCCAACTGCACGAGTCGACTTTTTCAAGACGTCGAGTGCAGATTTCTACCGTTGGTAGATAAAAAGTCAACCCATTTTGGCCCTCTCAGGGCAGAAAACCATATTGTTTGGTCCCCGGCGGAAACCTCACGGTGTAAACGAAGCCGGGTGAGGCAAGGCCCCGATTTGCCTGCCGAGCCCCTTCAGGGCAGAGCTAACAATCGGAAGGGGTTAGAGCATCCGGCCTTGGGGGATCTCCTAGTCGGACCTAATCTACGGCTTTTCATCATTTTTCTGCGAAGGCCTAACGGCCCGAGCAGCTAGGAACCTATCGCACATTAAGATTGGCGAAGGAGTACAAGCTTAGGGCACATTAGTTAAGTACACATCCTCCCGACCTGCACCCGGTTGGGAGGGACACACACTACACACAACCCAGGGTTTACCCCACCCAGGGCGATAGGACACATTCCTGCGAACGTTTTTCCCGCCAGCCCACGATGGCGGAAAAAACTATCACCATCGACGCCCTTCTGGCGATCCCCGAGATAAAAGCCTACATCGCTCAACATTTTGGAGCGATAACTATTCTTCCACCGCAACCCCTGCGCGCTCACTCCACCGTCCTGCCGCTCAAACCGGAATTACCGGCCACCGGTACGGCGATGGATACTGAATCGGTCCCCTCCTCAGCCTCAGCTTCATCTTCCTCCGAGTCGGAAGATTCGGCCAATGAGGGCTCCTTCATCGAAGTTCGCTCCCGTAAGCGTACTAAGAAGGCAAAAGCCAACAAAGAGGCCCCCTCTAAGGCCCCAAAAATAAAGCCGACCGAATCGGCCATAACTCCAGCCGCAATCCCGTCTGAAACGACCGCTACGACCGCCTCGGCCCTCCCTGTCGTCTCGCAGACAGCCCCATTCTCTGTCCCATCCACTACGGACAGCAACACCGTCGCCCCACAGACGGTCAAAAAACCACTGGCTCCGCCGCCCCTATACATTAGGGATAAAGAGAAGTGGCTAGCCATCTCCGCGTGGCTAAACACCAACAGGATTTCGTACAAATCTGCGAAATCCACCCCCCAAGGCATACGAGTGGACCTTCACTCGTCAGCTGACCACCGCTCCGTGTCAAGCATGCTAGGGAATCAACAGATTCCCTACCATACATACACCCTCCCCGAAGCCAAACTTCTGCGTGTAGTAATACGCAATGTCCCGAGGGAAATTGACACCAAAGAGATCTTAGAATCTCTTAAAGCCCAGGATCTGCCGGTTGTAGAAGTACATCGGATGATCCGAGGCAAGGGTCGTTACCCTCTCAATATGATATTGGTCTGCCTAGCAAATACCCCTGAGGGTAAAGGCATTTTCAAAATCAAGGCCATATGTGGTCTATCCGGGGTCTCAGTAGAGCCCCCACACAAAAATGGCAACTTGGCACAGTGCCACAAGTGCCAAATGTATGGACACTCGTCCAAGAACTGCTTCGCCCGTCCTAGGTGTGTCAAGTGCCTAGGTGACCATCACACCTCTCAGTGTGAACGGCCAAAAGACATCTCCCTCTGCAAAGAGCCACCAGCGTGTGTTCTCTGTGGAGAATACGGCCACCCGGCTAACTATCGCGGCTGCCCAAGAGCGCCGAGAAGAATAGTCCGCCAACCCAACTCAAATGGCAAGGCCTTGTATTATAACAAGACCTTCGTCCCAGCCCCCTTACCAACCCACAATGCGTGGGCTCGCCCCCTGCTAACCAGCAAGGAGGTTTTCCCAACCCTGCCCAACAGGCAGCCCGCTGCCCCACCCGCACCATCTCAGCCCAAACCACCAATGATCGGGGCAAACCAGCCCACCGGTGGTAATCCCAAGCCCCCTCAGGGCGCCCCCCTTCCCATCGTCGTCGCTAAAAGCGCGCCCCCAAAAGCCCCCCAAGGACTAGATCCAGATCTAGCCCTGGTGGCCAACTTCGCGGCTCAAATCAATTTCGCGGAAATCCGCGAAATTGCAGCCGATCTTAGAAGGAACGAGGGAAACAACCTCGCCCTCCTTAATATAGCGATCAAATTCGCCCCCACGTTAGAGCGTCTAGGCTCACTCAAATTCAACTAAAATGGATAGGTACACTCCCGGCAGAGTTAAACCCAGACACCTCAAAGTAGGGACATTCAACGCTAATAGCCTTACCCAACAGAGGGATGAAGTAGGCACATTCCTTCGGGAACACCAGCTCGACATCTTGTTAGTACAAGAAACGTTCTTAAAACCATTCAACAGGAACCCTAGAATCGCGAACTATAATATAGTTCGCAATGATAGGACAACCTCACCAATGGGTGGAACGCTCATTTACTACAAAAGGTCGCTGCATTGCACACCTGTGGATCCGCCCCCTCTGATGTACATTGAAGCTTCAATTTGCAGACTAGCCCTCTCAGGCCATCAGCCTATCACCCTTGTATCCGCATATCTCTCTCCCAATAGAGAACATTCGAAACAGTTGGTTGAAAAAGATCTAAAAGCCTTGCTAGAATTGGGAGGCGCCGTCATCATTGGCGGTGACCTTAACGCCAAGAACACCTCTTGGAGCTGTCAAAGTTCCAATACGAGGGGCAAGACTTTAGAGCTATTCGCTGACAGACTGGGATTTGATGTCATAGCGCCCATAGAGCCGACACACTTCCCCTTTAACGTTTCGCACAGGCCGGACATACTCGATATCTTTCTTCTCAAAAACATAAACCTTCGTTTATGTTCAATAGAAGTTCAACACGAGTTAGACTCAGATCACCGCCCGGTGACTCTGGAATTAGCCTCCCGCACCCCCGGCCCCTCAGGCCACAACAACGAAAGGACCAAGATAGCGACTGACTGGGCACGGCTAGAGAAAAATCTCAAGTCAACCTCGTCGGTCCACCTTGATCAAATTCCCAATGACATTATGTCTAAGGAACATACCTCTCAGGCGATCGAGTCGCTTACAAGTCACGTGCAGTCGATAATGGACGACTGCTCGCGGCCGGTACCAGATACGAGCGATCGTAAATGGCGCCTGCCAGACGACGTCCGTGACTTGTTAAGACGTAAAAACGCCGCGACACGCGCTTATGACCGCTACCCCACGGAGGACAACCGTACCCGCCTACGGTCACTCCAGAGGGAGGTTAAACAAGCTATTAATGAATTGAGACAGAGCAAATGGGACGCCATGCTCGAGGAGCTAGAGCCCTCTCACACAGCCTTTTGGCAGCTTTCCCGCTCACTCAAAAAAGACATCGTGTCCACTCTCCCTCCTCTCACCAGACCCAACCAGCCACCGGCGTTTATGGACGACGAAAAGTCAGAATGCCTGGCCGACTGCTTGGAGCTTCAGTGTACGCCGAGTACACTACACCCCGACGCCGCGAATCACCGCTTCATCGCCGACGAAGTAGAACGTCGTACCACTCTCTCGCGCTCGTTACGAAACGACAACCCCGATCAACCTATCCCAGTAGTAACCACCGATGAGGTCGAATCGTTAGTCAGGGGTCTTAAAACCAGAAAAGCCCCAGGTTCGGACGGAATCTCAAATAAAGTCATTAAATTATTCCCCGCCCACTTGATAGTCCTGTTGTGCTGCATCTTCAATGCAGCACTAAATAATAATATCTTTCCCGCGCAATGGAAAGAGGCCGTGGTAATAGGAATCCACAAACCCGGTAAGCGCCGTACCGAACCCAGTAGTTACCGCCCGATTAGTCTACTAAAAGGTCTAGGTAAGATCTACGAACGAATAGTTCTCAGTAGACTACGCACATTCGCCGAGGCTAACAACCTCGTTCCCGACGCACAGTTTGGTTTCCGAGCTAAACACAGCTGCATACAACAAGTTCACCGCTTGGTAGAATACACAAGTAGTCAGTTCATCATGAACAGATATACGGGTGTATTATTCCTAGACGTAGCGAAAGCTTTCGACAAGGTTTGGCATGAAGGCCTAATCTACAAACTCTATCTCCTCAAGATCCCTCACTACTTAATTCTCATTATACATGACTACTTAAGTCATCGCAGCTTTCGCTACAGGGTGGAAGGGACGTTGTCGACCTCCCACCCTATCAAGGCCGGCGTCCCTCAGGGGTCGGTCCTCTCCCCATTTCTCTTCACGCTATACACTAGCGATATGCCCAAATTCAACCGGGTACATAAAGCGCTTTACGCTGATGACACCGCACTCTTTTGTGCTGGTAGATCCCCGACAACAGTAGCCAAGACTCTCCAAACAGCGGTTACCGCCCTAGCCAATTGGTTTAGGAAATGGAGATTAGAAATCAACCCCGAGAAGAGTCAGGCGGTCATGTTCACTAGACGAACTGCCCGTTCCTACTCTATCGACAGCATTCCCTCCCTTAAAATTTTCAACAAGCCGGTCACTTGGACCAGGCAGGCCAAATACTTGGGTGTGACCCTTGACGATCGACTCAGCTTCGCCCCTCACATAAAGCAAGTCCGCGCACGGGCAGCCTTTGTGATGGGCCGTCTCCACTGTCTACTCAACTCTAGGTCGCGTATGCCCCTGAGTAGCAAAATCCGACTATACACCACCTGCATACGGCCTATCATGACCTATGCCAGCGTGGTGTTCGCGCATGTTAAGCCACACAGGATCCACAGGCTACAGACACTTCAAAATCGTTTCATGCGCCGAGCTACGGGAGCACCGTGGTTCGTACGAAACGTCGATCTCCACATCGACCTCGAACTGCCGACCATCAAGCAGTTTATGAAACGGTGCTCTCAGAGCTACTTTGACTCTGCCATGACACACCCCAACCAACTAGTGGTTGGGGCGGCTTCCTATAGACCCTCCAAAATCTCCTCCATCCGACGTCCTCGTCACGTCCTCGACGAAGAGGACGACAATATCACACTCGCTCAACAAAGAGCCTACACGGCCCGCGAGGCCTTAACAAATAAATATCCGCGGTTCCGCCCTCGCCGTCGAGGTGCGAAACCGCGCCGCGCAAAAGTCACTACTAAAAACGTGGGCACGCCCACTTTGCCTCCAGCGACGCCCCAAGCCGAGGTCCGTTCCCCACAGGGGGAGCCCTTGGGCGATGTCGCTTAGCATACTCTTCTCCGGGTTGAGAGCCCTCAGCGCTCACCCATAGTCCGCGTCAAGCTGTCAAGGCCATCTGCGGCCAACAGCTGTACACACACAAAAAAAAAAAAAAAAAAAAAAAAATAGACTTAATATCTAGTATTATATAGACATTTAAAATGAACGGATTTTTGAATAATTTCCCTGCTAGACAGAACAATAATGGAATATTTTTGATAGAAGACGCAATAAAATCTAAAAAAAAAGGAAATGCGACCGATAATTTGGTATTATAAGTATGTGGAATTACATGAGCTGAATAGGTGGTGCGGTTGCAAGGATTTTTAAAATCTACACCAGATTCAAACTAAATGCGTGATAATCATTAAATCAAATAAGTTTCTATAGCTTCATCATTTCAGCTCATATATCGAGCTCGAGCCTCCTCCACAATAGAAGGGAAATTAATCTTACTATACCATGCCGGTCAAACAGGTTGGTATAGGGTTTATTTCGAGTTTTCCTTCACTTGCATAGATGTTATATGCATATTATATCCCTTAGTCGTCTTTTACGACACCCACGGGTAAGAGAGGGGGTGGTGATTTGTATTCTTACTCCGCCACCACACGGAAAGCTCTTCTATAGCTTATTTAAATCAAAATAAAAAAGAAATAATTATATCTGAGAAAGTCCCTAATTCCTTCGATGTGTCGATGGAAGAACGTTTGTGGCGACTATCCGCCACTAAGATAACTTGGACCGCAACCCAACAATGCGAAGCAATCCGCTTCGCTAATGAAGATTGGCCCATACAAAAAGACGCAGGTGCGAGGCAGCTGGCGTGCACAGCTGACAGATGTGCGACACACCTGACACCTGCATTCGCATCTGCGTTGCACCTGTGTGGTACACGTGTACATTCGGACCACACGCAGACTGAATGCTAGTATATATATACCACCCTTTGCTGTCTATTCATTACGGCCCGCGAGGCCTTAACAAATAAATATCCGCGGTTCCGCCCTCGCCGTCGAGGTGCGAAACCGCGCCGCGCAAAAGTCACTACTAAAAACGTGGGCACGCCCACTTTGCCTCCAGCGACGCCCCAAGCCGAGGTCCGTTCCCCACAGGGGGAGCCCTTGGGCGATGTCGCTTAGCATACTTTTCTCCGGGTTGAGAGCCCTCAGCGCTCACCCATAGTCCGCGTCAAGCTGTCAAGGCCATCTGCGGCCAACAGCTGTACACACACAAAAAAAAAAAAAACAAAAAAAAAAAAATGTCTATTCATTCAGTCGACATACGATATCAGCTCGCTCACTTGTACGGTCGTCACTAGCTTATTATCAATTTATTGTACATAATTTAGAACAATGTAAATAAATCGTCAGTCTTAGAAATAACTCTCTTCGTTCTTCTTCGCCTTCTTCTCATATCTACCTGCGCCGACTACAACACAATTGTAGGGTGGCTAATCACCACACGCCATCCTACACGTTCTTCTGGTCGACATCGAGACTGCGTTATTAAAAACCGTAGTCTATCCTATCATCGATTATACTTACGAGTACAGAATCATTAACTAAACTGGATTGATTTCTCAAAGTTGCATTCGATTAATTATTGATCTTTTTAAATTTGGTATGTTCACATCTATACCAATAAATAAAATTGGAGTGTCTGTTTGTAATGTCAAAATAATAGGCTTTTTTCATGCTCACACGGTTATTTGCACGACACCTATGCCTAAAAAGTTGCTGTTGAAAGTTGCTGGGCGTCGTTGGATGCAGGCGGCACAGGACCGCACATTGTGGCGCAATATGAGGGAGGCCTACGTCCAGCAGTGGACGGCAATAGGCTGAAATGATGATGATGATGAATGATATGCCTAAAATAGCGATTAAAAAATTTTTGTCTGTCTGTCTGTCTGTTTGTTCCGGGTAATCTTCAAAACGGCTGGACCGATTTCAAAAATTCTTTCACCAATGGGAAGCTATAATATCAGGGCGTAAACTAGGCTATATTTTATTCCGGTATTCCTACGGGAACGGGAACTACGCGGGTAAGACGACTATAACCTATAACCGAAGCGAAGCGAGGGCGGGTTGCTAGTTTTAAATAAAACTACTTTTACGGATTTTATTGCGATTGTACATATTTGATTCCATGTGGTGACGGAGTATGAATATAATTCACCGCTCCCTATCTTTCCCGACGACATCGTAAAAGATGCCTAAGGGGTATTATAGTATGCTTAAAACATCTGTTCAAAAGAAGCAAACCTCGAAATAAAACCACATGTATGACCAATTTCTATTGGGGACGAGGCTGGAGCCCAGCAGTGGAACATGTATGAGCTGAGACGACAAAACATTTGATTTTTGATATCCCGACGTTTCTAATACTTTTCTGAGCTCATAGTCACGGGACAGAGGACACGGGACATTAAAGGGACTCTCCAAGACTCAAATCGGTGCCGATAGGGTAAAAACCAAGCTTACAAACTGTATCTAGTTCAGTTACTTAGATTCAATTTCTAAAAAGAGGTAAGTCCACGAATTCAGCTCGCCTCGACAGCGTTCGGGAAACTTAGGGGGATCTTGTCTTGTCCTATCGTCTGAATACATAGAATTATAACTAGTGTGTTAGCAAAGATGACCTGTGGAGCAGAATCGTGGTCTCTAAATGTCAGCCTCATAAAAAGGCTCAAAGTCGCTCAGCGTTCTATAGAGATGGCTATGGTTGGTATTTGGCTACGTGATACAATTCGGAATACGAATGTAACCGATATAACCCGAAGCTTTATTACATTGTTGGAATGGCAATAGGCAGGCCACATCGCTTGCCGAACCGACAACCTTTGGCGGATGAATTTACCCCAAACCCGAAAGACCATGAATCGTATGATGCAGCGTAGCACGACTCCTTAGCAGATTAACGATATTTTAAAATGTCGCAGGGAGATCTTGTATACATGTGGAACAAGACCGTTCTGAGTGGCATTTTCCAATGGCCAACATTGGATGTCTACGGGCTGATTGAAAGACGCAAACCTGTATACTATACTATGGTTTAAAATCTCTTAATGCCATCTCTTAATCCTACTTAAAATATCGTCCCACTCATGATCGTAATCTTCGTTCTTCTACTTCCTTTGGTATCCAGTCTATTTTCTCTGTGTCGATCTCTAGATATCAAAATGGTAATTTCGTGATATATTCTAAGTTATTGTTTAACGATTATACTTAAATTTTTAGTGGTATCAAATCACCAATGATAACTCTCTTTTATGTAATTTATTTGTGTATATATGATTCCTTCTCATTACTATGTGCTATGTGGCGGCTGCGAATGCTTCCATCTTTTACATTCCATCCATCCATCCATCAGCCTACAGACGTCCACTGCTGGACATAGACCTCCCCACGAGAATGCCACTCGGATCGGTCCTGTGCCACTTGCATCCAACGGTTCCCTGCGACTTTGAGAATGTCGTCAGTCCACTTAGGAGGGGGTCGTCCTACACTGCGCCGTCCGGTTCGTGGTCGCCACACAAGAACCTTTCTTCCCCAACGCTTGTCGGTTCAACGAGCGATGTGGCCTGCCCATTACCATTTCAACGTGCTAATTCTGCGGGCTATGTCGGTTACACCCGTTCTTCTACGGATTTCCGTGTTCCGGATTTTATCACGTAGAGAAATACCGAGCATAGCCCTCTCCATAACAGGCTGAGTGACTTTGAATTTTTTTATGAGGCCGACATTTAGAGACCATGTTTCAGTGCCGTAAGTCATCGCTGGTAACACACACTGGTTACAAACCTTTGTTTTCAGACACTGCGGAATATTGGACGAGAAGATTCTCTTAAGTTTCCCGAACGCTGCCCAGCCGAGTTGGATTCGTCGGCTGACCTCTTTCTAGAAATTGGATCTATCTAACTGGACTGCTTGTCCTAGGTAAACATAATGATCCACAACTTCGAGAATCGCATTCCCAACTAGGACCGATACAGGAATGACATGGGCATTAGACATGACTTTCGTCTTACTCGTGGGTCTTACTTTTACATTACTCGTGGGTATCGTAAAAGACGACTAAAATCATTGCATTGAGCTAGGCCAATTCCATCCATGCCAACTGATCAATGATTACATTGCCAAGGGGAGTTGACCTCAGGCAGACGCCAAAAATTATTGTCAACACTTTTACAATATGTGCGATGGAAGAAAAGTATGTATGTATTGCGTTGACACTAAGTAATTGGGATTGGCCGTATAAGTGCTGGTGTACTTGCTAAATAACTGATGTTAGTGACGAAATATTATTTATAATCAATGTTTCAAAACATTTTTACAAAGTATGTTTGGAAATATCGCCAAAAGATTTACATTAGTTTTATACATATATTGTTCAATTCACACCAAAAAATTTAAAGTTTAAAACTATATAATATTAAAAATTTTCAAGTATATCAGTGTTTATTTTATTTTATCATATCATTCACAACCTATATTTATGAGTTATTTCTGTAAGTGACTAAGAATGCAATTTAGCACACCCATTCTTATGGGTGTTGTACACAATGATTAGGCGCTATCTCTATTGTTGAATTAGCCGCACGCGTGCTCGATTTACGAATCATGCACGTACAAGTATGCACTTCATTTCGCTGGAGATTGTAAGAATTAAATATTTAATGATTAATATCAATGAATAACATCATTAAATATTTACGGTTACAACGTAATGAGTTAAATTTAATAAAAACCAATTATTCAAACAACATCTATGAAGAGATGAATACATGACGATAAAACAACATTCTGACATTACTTAACATTTATATTTCAAATACATTATTAGAATGAGAGGAATAATTTGTGCTGATTAATACATAAAAGACATAAAATCGTTATTTGTTTATAATTCACTGTTATTAAAAAGTGGTGTTGGATTTTTTCTTGTAAAGGGGGCGGCAAATAAAATGTTGAAAGCCTTTGACGCAGATAAATGTATTATCTTGAGATAAACATAAATGACCCCTTCAGTTTTTACATAAATGATGAGGACTAACATTACGCAGTGGTTGTGTATTCTTTGCTAGAATTATTATAACAAAATAAAATAATTGGTATGTTTTAAAGTAATCTAAATATTGTAAATATGTTGTTACAAGTGAACGTATGAGGCAGAACGTTTGATGCTTACTGGTGTACAACTCTGCTTGTGCTTTAACAATAATACCAAAAAGCAAATGAATTTGATGAGAGGTGACGAGAGGCATACTCAAAGTAAATGCATTCAATTGTTTTAAATAAATATATTGTTTACACAGAATAAAACAGCCCAACATGCCTTTCTCCAGTGGAAAATGTCATAGTAAAGTTAGGCTTGAAGGCAAAACTGTCATAATTACCGGTTGTAATACCGGTATAGGAAAACAGACAGCATTGGACTTTTATAAAAGAGGTATGATCTTGTAATTTAAAAATATTTTTATATTCTTTAGAGCTTGTTTAAATCTGAATCTTTATATGTAGACCAGTAAGAAAAAGCTGCAGGCAAACTTCATTAAATTTCGAATAAATAACTCTTTGAGAATCTGTTGATATGGAAAATTTATATGCAATTTGTTTTTATAAATTGGGGACAATTTAAAAAGTGTCTGTAATAAGATTACAAATATAATGCGATATTATATTTATCATCAAAAGATTTCATGCGACAAATTTTCGTTCAATGATTTATTACGATTTTTGTTGTGGTCTTACCTACTTAACAACAATGTTACGGTACGTCAGACTTCGATGAGATTTAATGAGTTTTTTTTCTCTTGGGTTGGCTATGGTCAACACACACGCCGTTCATTCCATCCGCGGCGACACAAGGGTAGCTCGCGGTCTTATAACCCACCCTATTCCATTATTCCCATTCCCCCTCCACCCCCTACAAATTCGTCATTGGGCCGACGTTCACGGAAGGAACGTCCATCTACGGCGACTACTGAAATAACATCAATACTGTGTGACAGAAGAAAACGATAGAAGGGTGACGAATCATCAGATTCCAGCAGCTTTAGGTATTGGTATGAGTGAAATACAAAGACTTGAACATGGTGTGCAATCAATTAACTGCCTTCCTTGAGAAGAATGCTATACTGCTACTACTGCAGTCCGGTTATAGATAAAGTCATAGGACGGTTGCTGCCCTACTAGATGTGACAGACAACATACTGTCAGTCAGCCTAAGAGAAGTGTATGTGTACGTTGCTGATACTACTGGATTACTTCCGTGCATTCAACAGTGTTAATGTTTCTATATTCTTATCCAAATCTGATTACTACATTGAACCACATTGGTCTCGACTGGGCGAGACAAATGTGGTTCCCAATTTAAGACCAGTAACCGTTGACAGCGCGTGGAAAAAGAATATGTGAAGGGCAGTATGTATAGATGGTATCTCATCTCACTCCTTTGAGTAGAGGTTTGCCTCAGAGTTCGATACTTGCACCTATTTTATTTTCACTTTACTCTGCAGATAAGGTAAAAAATGTTTACAAAATGTAAATATCACATATATGCAGAATGTGTACTGATGTACATGTCGTTCAAAGTTAGTGATTTTAAAAAAGCCATAGAAATCCTAAATGAAGAACTGACAAATATTGCTCAGTGGTCGAAAAAGAATTCATTAGTCTTTAATACTAATAAAACAATATATTTGTTATTTGTCACAAAAAGGCATTGATCACACTTTGTACAGGCACACCGAATCTTAAAATTATAGGTGACGGTATTAAAAGAGCAGAAGAAGCCTGAAAACTAGGTCTGGTAATAGATTTAAGCTTTAGATACGTAAAGCACGTCGTTAAATGTAATGTTAATGTCGTTAAATTAGAAATACATAGTTTCTATTGACTAAACATTATATAAAATGAGACCATTTTTATCGCAAGAACTATGCATGGAATTTGTAGAATCTTGAGTACCTTTAAAGCTATACTTCGCAGATATTGTATATTCGGATATACAATATATCATGTGATTCAGCGCATTCAAAATGCGTGCACATGTTATTGTTTTAATATCCAACCCAGAGGTCATGTAACGTCATACCTTAATAAGAACTTCATAAAAACGAAATGTAGGCATAATTTGCACTTACTCGTAGCATGCCTGATGTTCAACGTATTTAAGTTTAAATAACCATAATACCTTTACTCTAAATTGAAATGGATAAGCGACAGACGAAATAACAACAGATAGTAATGCTGACTACAGATTTCTATTCCACAATACAGGATTGGCCATTTAGAAGCAGCTTTCATTATTCAATTTCTAAAATCTTGAATAACTTACAGACATATATAAAAATAATTTTATTTCAAATGTGTGATACTCGCATAAACAACAGAAATCAAATCTTAAACTATTATCATCATAGCTCATAAACTTTCAACTACTGGATTCGAGCCTCCACAGCGGGAAGGAAATTGACTTATTGTTGTTCCCTATTTATTATAGATGTTACAGACTTTGCCTTTTTATATTTAAAATATATATTTATACATAGTGCTAACTAAGGAGCTATGTTAATTAAATTTATTGTTAATAAATAACTGTTATAATAAATTATTTTATCTTAATACCCAGGTGCCAGAGTGATAATGGCGTGCCGCCGTTTGGAAAGAGCGGAAGAGGCGAAAGTTGATATAGAGAAAACATGTAAAGATTTACCCGGTACTGGAGTTCTTGTAATAAAAAAGTGTGACCTCACTTCTTTGAAATCCGTCCGAGAGTTTGCACAGAATATTCTAGATACAGAACCACAGATTAATATACTTGTGAACAACGCCGGAGTGATGATGACTCCCAAAGGTGAAACCGAGGATGGGTTTGAAACACAATTCGGCACTAATCATTTAGCACATTTCTTATTAACTTTGCTACTTTTACCGAGAATCCGAAATAGCACGCCAGCTAGGATTGTAACTGTATCGTCTAGCGCACATAAGGGTAAGGTTCAAAATCTTCAAAGACAACACTAACATTTTAAAACTACACAAATTTGTTTAAGTATAATGGCACAAAGTATTATTTTAACCTATCTGAACACCAACTTGCCTGGAGTGGGGAGAGGCTGGTAATTTGTCATACAGGTTTTCTTAGTACAGATACCAGTCTCTTACACAGATGTACACAATATTGTAAAAAACAACTTAAGCTAAGACTTATTTTTGTTACTTTTCTGTGTGAGACAAATTAAATGAAATATCATTATTTCCACAAAGCCAAGTTTTTATATAGCAGAGGACTTTACAAACATGCAAAGATCCGTCCGTGTGGTGACGGAATAAGAATACAATTCACCACCCCATTTCTTGTTCGTGGGTGTCGTTAAAGAAGGCTAAGGGATATATTATACTATGCAAGAGAAGGAAAACTCGAGATAAAACCCTATATCAACACGTCTAATGAGCGCGGTATAGTAAGTAGTTTTTCCTCTCATTATGGAGGCGGCTCGAGTCCAACAGTGGGACGTACATGAGCTGTTATGATCATGATGATATAAATCCATTAATATATGGGTATGGGTAGTATATATGGGTGTAGATTACACGCATGGCCTCTTCTTATCTGAACTGTTACATATTATCTATACGAATACTCCTATCCACTACTAAAATTATCACAGACACTAAAAACTGTTTTGTTTTTCATGTTAACGTTCGTGTAATGGTTACATAACACACAAAAATAAAAAAATATGTTACAAAAATGTGTTTCCATGTGGTGACAGGGTAAGAATGCAATTCACCACCTCTCTCTTGCAAGTGGGTGTCGTAAATTACGATTAAGGTATTAAATATGCGTAGGAGTGCAAAGGAGTATCCTCCTTGGAGGATATTATAGTCGGTCAACTTTCCTCTTATTATGGAGGAGGCTCAAGGCTAACGGTAGTATTTGTATGAATTGAAATAATGATGAAAGCTGTTAGAAAATAGTAAAGATATTTTTTTTATAGAAAACTAAAAAAGTAGGTAGTAAGTAAAAAGTACTTAGTAACAAAATGTTATTATTTTTATGACTTACCGTGTATAACATACTGGAGTGATTGTAACGTCGTCGGGCGCTTGTTAAGAGTAAATTTGAATCGAAATTTCGTAGTTTATTAGTGATTAGCAACCCGCCCTTGCTTCGCTTCGGTTTTAGTCGTTTTACTCGTGTAGTGCCCGTTCCCGTGGGAATACCGGGATATTTTTTTTTATTGACAACGGTGGCAAATGAGCAAGCAGCACACCTGATGGTAAGTGACACTGCCGCACATGGACCTTTGCACTACCAGGGGCATAGCCAGGCCGTTGCCTACCGTGAAGAAAATACTCTTCTTAAACCTCGTTTAAAGAAGGACATGTCATAGCGCTCGGGAAACACAGCAGCAGGTAGTTCATTGCAGAGCTTGCACGTACGTGGGAGAAATGATCGCTGGAAACGTACAGTTGAAGACCATAACGTTTCTAGGTGAAATGGATGAACCCTGCTACGATGTCGAATGGTACGTTGGTAGAATGGTGACGGTGGTACCAAGTCAAACAGTTCCTCGGAGCACTCCCCGTGAAAGAGTCGGTAGAGTACACAGAGTGACCCAAAGTCTCTCCGCTGCTCCAGCGACTCCAATATGTCCGTAAGATTGGGATCCCGAGGATTCGAACAGCCCGTCTTTGCAGGGAGTCAAGTGGGTCTAGCTGATATTTGGGCGCACCTGCCCAGAGATGTGAGCAGTACTCCACATGAGGACGAACTTGTGCTTTGTATAGCACAAGACGCTGTCTCGGTGTGAAGTACCGCCTGGCTCTGTTCAGGACGCCCAACTTTTTGCTTGCCAATTTGGCTTTGTCCTCCAAATGACTCCCAAACTGGACTTTGCTCGATATTTCGACGCCGAGAATCCCAATACTCTCAGAAATTGGGCGAGTTACTCCTTGGAACTGTAGCGCCATGACAAAGGGGTCCTTCTTTGCAGTGAACGCGCAAACTTGTGTCTTTGTGGGATTAAACTGGACTAAGTTACGTTCACCCCATTCCGAGGCCCGCCCCAGAGAGCGCTCGACTTCAGACACAAGTTGAACCCTTCTTTCCTGAGTACTCCGAGGGATATTCCGTTGCTCGGTGTACCGCTCATCACCCGTGCCGTCATCCGCATAGCAACGCATACTCTCGATAGAGAGCATGTTGTTGATATGCAGGATAAACAACGTCAGGGAGAGCACCGAGCCTTGTGGTACACCAGCATTAATGGTCATGGTATCGGAGCAGGAGCCATCTACGACGAATTTTATACTCCGACCATCCAAAAAGCTGGCGATCCAATTACAGAGTCCCTCGGGGATTCCGTATGATGGTAGCTTCGATAGAAGTGCCCTGTGCCAGACCCTATCGAACGCCTTTGCGATATCTAGGCTGAACGCCAGCACCTCACCCTTGCCCTCCAAGGTCTCTACCCAACGGTGTGTGAGGTACACAAGAAGATCACCAGCCGACCGACTATGGCGAAAGCCGTTTTGGCAATCACTGATCAGCTGACGATCCTCAAGGTACTGCAGAAGCTGGCGGTTTATAACCTTATCCATTATCTTGGAGAGCAAGGATGTTATCGCAATTGGCCTATAATTCGATGGGTCGGACCGGTCTCCCCTTTTAGGGATCGGGTGAACATGGGCTACCTTCCACGAAGACGGAACCCTATTAGTAGCGTAGGAAAGTCGGTATAGGCGCGTGGGGATAGGAGTCAATTCACGGAGCGTACGTCTTTAGTATTACTGCAGAGATGCCATCCGGCCCACTCGACTTATGGACGTCTAAAAGCCGCAGCTCCCTCCTAACCGCTCGCTGCGTGATGCGGATATCGGGCAGTGAACTTTCACACCGTGGGATGGTAGGTGGTGTGGCAGCTCCGGCATCCAAAGTCGAGTTACAGGCAAAGAATTGACCTAGAAGATCGGCCTTCTCCTTTGCGCTGTGGGCTAGACTACCATCGTGTTTCTGCAGTGGTGGGAGATTGGGCTGGCAGAAGTTGCCTTGGGCAGTCTTGGCGAGCAACCAGAATGCACGACTCCCAGCGGGATAGCTTTGCAATCGCTCGCCAATTCTGGCAACATGTTGCGCCTTGGCTCTGGCAATAGACTTCTTACTAGATCTAGAAGCGGCATTAAATGCCCGCTTCACCTCTTTGGCGTTCAGGTCCTGACATTTTTTAGCCCTATTCCAGGCCTGATATGCGGACTGTTTTTGGCGTGCAGCCGCAGGTTTGGTTAAATCAGGGTCGGCTGCGGCCACCAACGGGTATTTTGGTGTTGCAGATGAATAATTCCATCCCCGTAATAACCGGTTCGATAACGCAGTCCGCACAGACGCCAGGGTCCCTAGAGGCGAAGCAAAGCCGTTTCCATGGGTAGGATGCGTAAAACTCGCGAAGTCCATCCCAATCTGCTGACTTATATTGCCAGACTCTGCGAGTCCCAGTCGCCTTAGAGCGACTAGGCCTTACAACAGGGACACTGCTACGAACCAAGCAGTGGTCAGAGGACCCAAGAGGGGCTTCAACCACTACCTGGTATCCATACTGGTGTGTAGTCAGCAGAAGATCCAGTAAAGAAGACTCATGGCTCTCAATATCTGGGATACGGGTGGGCTGTGTAACCAATTATGAGAGACCATAGGCCGAGACCATATTGAAGAGATGTTGACCCTGGAGGTCAGTGATTCGGGACCCCAGCCACTCTTCATGATGAGCGTTGATGGACACTGCTCCAATATTTCGTCAATCCCCCATTGGACGTTCTCAAATAATTGAATTGACCCCGGATCACTGCCATGGGACCTGTAGAGGCACGCGTCGATGCGGGTAAGCTCTCCATAGTCTACGCGTAACCATAGGATTGACAGGTCACCATGTTCGAGTGCCCGAAGGCGGCGACAGCAGATATCACCCCGGATGAATACGCACACCCCGGCTTTACGACGGAAGGTATGCTCCAACTCGTAGCCGGGGTAATTTAGGTACGAAATGTCATCCGGAGCACCTATCTGCGTCTCCGTTAAAAAGAGTAGGGATGGCCGCGCCGTCTCGAGGTAATGGTGGACGACGTCGAGGTTGCTATGTAAACCCCTGATATTGCAAAAATCCACATCAAATGTGAATAAGGGGACCGCCGTAGAAAACTTTCTCTTTTTATTTTTCTTGGCCATGAGTTAATGTTTAAGAAGAGGAGTGTGAATGTGTACAACGGAGTTTGGTGATACCAAAAAAAAGGATGGGGCATAGTGCATGGTCGAGGAGCGAGTTTTGTGAAGAGCTGACACGATGCACGGAAGGGCCCCCGATGCCCCCCCGTGCGTAGCCGCCGACCGTCACCGGCACGACGACTAACCAACGGGATTTTCGCCGGTTGGTGGGACAGCCTCCCAGGGAGGATGATCCTGGGTTCAGGTCCCCTGCTGACCGGCGGTGACTATTCCCATCGGGTCTCCCTGTAAACCATGCCAGCCCCTCACACTCAATACCCCGACCAAGACCTCACCACCGCAGGTTTCAGGCCTCACCAAAACCCGCTACACACAAACACACCCAGAAAGTTAGACTCCCGGCTATCTCGCTCAACGAACGAAGTGCAGCAACAAATTGCTACTACTCAAACGTCGATCTTCTGCGAGAGTGTGGTACTGCCCCGGACGGACCGGCCCGTGACTGCAGACAAAAGACTGTCTACAGTGTGGTCCTACCACCACTTCTACAGTGTGGTTCTACCACCACTTCTACAGTGTGGTCCTACCACCACTATAAAATAAAAGATAAAATATAGCCTAGGTTACTCTTATTTTGACATTACAAACAGACACTCCAATTTTATTTATTGGTATAGATTTTCTTACAGTTTACTAGTTTTCTTGTATGAGAGACTATCTTCGTTAAGACGCATAGTAAGAACTTGTCCAGAATAAATGCGTGATGATCAGATTGTTTTTGAAAAACAACCCTGAGTTTTACGTCTGACCAGCATGGTATAGCAGTTCTTTTCCCTCTTATGAGAACGCTCGTGCCCAACAGTGGAATATAATATATTAACTGAGATGATGATGATGATTATATACTATCTACACGCGTTCCCCATTTTGTTTATTCTCGGTGAAGGCAAAATGATATATAAGTACTACACTGTTAAGTGGAACTAAGTTTGCCTTACTCTATGGCTGTAAAAATTGGTTTTCACTATATTTTTAGGATATGGTATCCATTTAGATGATTTAAATTACAAGAAGAGAAAATATAACGATATGGAAGCGTACTCGCAAAGTAAAATCGCCAACATAATGTTTTCGAGGGAATTGGCAGCCAAGCTTAAGGTAAATCTAATGTTATAGTGAATATTAGCGTTTATAAGCGCGACTCCAATGTTCATTGATGTACCTATGTGAAACTGTCTCATATTGTGTGCAATTTAGTCTTAGATGTAAAATAACTAACGGTTATCGTTTGCTGCACATGCATCACAAAAGAATTTATTAATGAGGGATGACCCACGCAAAATTGTCTCTCTGGTCTTGGATGGGAACGTAGGTAGGTACTTTCTTTCACTGAAATCAAACACTCGGCCTGCCAGAGGCCCTCTTAGAAAATGGAATGAAGTCCGTCAATAGCACGGAAAAAGTAGTAGACTCTTAGGTATCATTTGTGTCTAAGATTTGCATGATTGGATGGCAGTTTTGAGATTTTGCAGAGTGATAAAAAACATTTAGTCGATATTTTTATTGCTTTTTTTTTTCATCTGCTATATTTACATGTTCTCTTCTTTGTAGTTTTCTGTATTGGATATTTTAATTGTTTTATTTATAATAAATTTATGTATCAATAGGAGCACAAAATAGAAGGTGTCAACACGTACAGTTTACATCCAGGCATGATTAAAACAGAATTAGGAAGAAATTGGGAACTATTTTGGGGCGTAAAGAGTACTTTATTTTTTTTGTTGACGCCGTTCATGAAATCGTTGGAGGACGGTGCCCAAACAACTATTTATTGCTCAGTCGACGAGAAGTGTGCCAACGAAACTGGACTATATTACAGGTAATGTTTTGTGTGATGCTTTGTGGGAGGATGGAGGATGCTGTGTTGGACCTTCGCTATCTCTCTCGCCATTATATTCAGGGGGTTGGTATGGCCTGCCTGTATATGGTAGGTAAAGTTCAAGGAACCTGTTATGGATTGATTGTATGATTAGATAGCTATAACTATGGATAAATATGCTGTGTCGTGTAAATTAGCAATAAAATAAGTGAAATAATTTTTCCAATTTCCGTCGAGCCAATCATTACCCTATTGGAATCCGTTCATTTTTAGACGTAGTCGTCCCTAACATATCATAACGCCATAATAGGAAACATGTACGTGACTCAAAAATGAACAAACTATTTTTATTATGACTGAAAACGGTTTTGGACCGACTTCTAAAAAAGGAGGAGGTTCTCAATATGGTGTAAGGAAATAACTATACTTTGGGGCCATCCATTAATCACGTGATCTTTTTTAAAGCATTTTTAACCAAAGCCCTTGGTGATACGTGGTGAGATTTAAAACTAGCAGAAACATCACGTGTATAGAGAGAGACTACTACTAGATCAGCACTAAAACAAATAAAATTTACTTGTAAACATATTTTTCTCAACTCGCTTTGCCCAATCTCTTTGAAAGTTTTTTATCTTGCCTCTAAATTGAAATCATTTTGGGTACCTATGTCTAAATATTGTTCTGTAATATTCTCATTCTGTTACAGCGACTGTGCTCCTGAACGTCCTGCAGCTAAGGCAACTAATGACGAACACGCTAAGCAGTTGTGGGAGCTTTCCATCGAAATGGTCGGTCTCGGTGACTTTAACCCTTTCACGGCAAATGACCCCGGAGTTAAAACTAAGATTTAAGTATTGTTGTATATAGTATACAGCTATATAGTATATAGCTACAAAATAATACATGTTTTTGATGCTCATATGAGTCACGTGGATATTTACATTGTACCTAAAAAATTATTTAAAAATGTTTTGTGTGTCTGTTTGTTCAAGGAAAGCTTCCAAAAGGCTGGACCAATTTTAATAATATTTTATTACCAGGACCGTGTCTATATAAGAAGTAACAGACTATGTTTTGGACTGCAGTCACGTATCTATTGTAATATTATTTTAGGAGACGTTGGAGATTTAAAATATGGGAGCAAGGCGACTGAAAGGGAAGCGAGGGCGGGTAGCTACTAAACAATGAGTTCAAAAAATTACGAGGCAAGAAAATGAAAATAGAGATGTCCGAATTCATGGTCGTTTACTATGATGTTGTACGAGTCACATACTTTTGTTTTTTTGTAATGACAGAACGAACAGATAAGAAGAGAACCTTGAAATGGATTTTATATCAACTCGTTTGACCAATGTGCAGTAGGTACTTAAGTACCTCAAATACTCAAGAATACTATAAAATATATTATTGTGTAAATAATCAGATAAAAAGTCAGACGATCGCAGCAATGCCCTGAAAATCGCCATGCTATATGCCCTGAACGTTCTCCAATTGTTATTTCATACATTGTAAACTGGGATTTCTTTGTAGTTGTATTGTAGTTTCTGAACTAATTATTATTTTTACTTAAATTATTTTGGATTATTATCAAATATAGATATATTTTACTGGGTAAAATAAATACCTATAGGGGAACTTCGGGCATAGTGGATAGGCCAGGCAAAGTGAATACCCTTTATTTCTCGTCAAGAACATATCGGAATAAGCACACCTCGCGCCTTTACACCCTCTTCCTCATCCGCATTCGTGGGCAAACAAAGCTAGCGCAAGATCGCATCGCGTTCCAGAGAAAAATCGAAAAAACCAAATATTTAAGTTTTCTTATTACTTTTCAAGGTACGTAATACTTTAATAACTCATGTAAAAGTTAAACATATTGTTTAGTACGATTATGTTCTTTAAGTGCATATTTTCAGGTATTTATTCTGAGAGAACAAATACTTTGTCGTCACTTCATTTGGTTTTAGCTTAGGTTGAATGAAATGAGTAGGGCAAACTGAACACGGGCAAAGTGGATAGGGTATTCGCTTTGCCAAGCAATGAAAAACATGAAATAAATACTGCGTTTAAATACTGCGACAAAGAAAAATCGAAATACTAAAACCATCAAAAAAAGATAAAAGTAGGAATAGCGGTAAGGAAAACAAAGAAGAACAGTGTGTATGCTATTATTTTGGGGAGAACTACATAGAGATAACTAAAATTGGATCCAATATGATAAATGTAAGCAATGGATTCACAAAAATATTATTTATGAATGCTTATTTCTTTGTTATATCTGCATTGATTAGTTTAAAATTAGGCTAAGTATTTATGTTCACTCTGCCCTATCATACTATCCACTTTGCCCGACCTATGGGGCAAAGTGGATACTGGTATATGTTGCAATATTATTGACAATTAAAATTAAGGGACTATTATTAAGCAATTTTTGTTAATTATATTAAAAACTTTAATAAATGATTATTCTCATTGAACATTTGTTTTATTTATATGCCCATTAGTTATCTAACTATAGCCCATCAAACATTAAGGTGTCCGCTTTGCCCGGACTTCCCCTATACTTAACGACTGTGTATATAATACTCTCCAATGTTTACGCAAGTATTGAACATTGGAAATAAAACTATTTTACGATTTTTTTCGCGGTTTACTTGATTTTTGATTGCCCGACGTTTCGAACACTTTACAGCGTTCAAGTTCACGGCTGGACTAAGATATCTCCCATCCAAGTTATCGTTATGACCTACAGAGATTTACAATTATCTACCTGCTACAGAAATTAGTTATTTTATGATTCACATTTTGGCTAATATATTAAAAAATATAGGTATATAAACATATTAAATAAAAATACACAATAACTAGACAAACTGCCCAACAAATGCATTCGATTCGATGTTGACTGTTGTAAATTCGATGACATATCCACAATTTGTTCTAGACTCAGTTGGTTGAAGATTAGGCAAAAACGAAGCTAACGAATTCTATATTTACCGTTTTAAAATCTCCTAATGCCGCCTCTTACTTAAAATATCACTTATTTTTATGTAAAGGCACAGAGTATAACTTACAAGGAGATCCTCAGACGTGTGGGTCGGGGATTTCCATGATTTTTGGTGGGGTGGTAGAGGGGTCACGAGGGTATCACAACTACCAAATATTAGGGTCAACTGGGCCCTCGTTAAAAAGATTTTAAGGGTCAAAGTTGGATGGGTAATTTATGTACTAGAAAAATTCAAAGTCGAATCGCCAACAAGCGGTAATCTCGTGGTAACGTGCTCGCCGGCGGGAACTCTGGTCTCGGGTTCAAGACTCGACAACTTATTTTTTTTAAATTATCACATTATTGTGTAATAATTTAAAAAAAATAAAAAAACCCCAATCGACGTCCCTATCCCGGGACGTCGGTCGCCGTCACACGGTCAGGCTCTCTGCGGGTGACACACTAAAGTCCCCGGTCCGGTCACCCGCGGACTCGCCTAGGGCGGCGGGAGGCGCGGATACTCGTATCTGCGCCGCCCGAGTCGCCGGTGGCGGAACGTGTGACCAAAGATTGATCACACACGAGCCGGCTTCTCCTTTCGTGAGATGACAGCCTCACAGAAGGCGGTGACCGCGTTCCAGTTCCTGACGCTGCTGAGCATCTCCCTAGTGATGGTCGACAGCGTCCGGTCGGCACCGATTGATTGCAACGAGTTCACGGCGCTGCTCTGCCCACGAGGCACACACCTCGAGCCTGTGCTGCGCCGTGCTCACGTCGCAATAGCAGTGGTGGCAGGATGGTGTGCTCTCCCTCCTAACGAGCTTGCGCAGGTACTTGGCGATCGTGACCCATCAATACCTGCACCAGTCGGAAGGAATGTACCCCGTGCTGCCGACCCAACCACCCCATCAGCACCAGCTGAAAGGACTCGACGATCCTGATACCGTATTGAGGCTTCTCCAGTCCGATTGCCCAACGAGCAATGGCGTCTCGGCGGGCATCGACCCGCCAGGCGGCAATCACCTTGATTGAGGCTATATGTGGCTCGCGTCTCTGATACTCGCAGGTAAAGCTCGGCGAGTACCTCCGCCTGCAGGTCCTACCGGAGAGTTCCGGCCAAGAGGCACGCTGCCTCCGTGGCTGCCGTGCAGTAGTCGAGTATGGCCCTAGTCACCATGGCCATGGATGTCTAACAAGTCCAGTCAGAGATTTAAATCTACCCACTACAGAAATTAGTTATTAAATTTTGATCCACATTTTGCTAGATATTTATTGCTAGTACAAGAAGAAAATTATTCTCTATGAAAAAATTATATTGTGTATGGTTAGTAATTATTAAACATTAAATTTGAGTTAGCTGATAATCTTCAGAAGATGAGGCTGCATAAATGTTCCGTTCGGATTTTTGATGTGAAATATCTATAGGCGGGGTGAACCTGATCGTCACGTGGCATTAAAAGCGGCGTTAACGCCACGCTTTGCGGTAACGACTTCAAAATAATTTTAATGTTTCACGTCTGCCAGGCGTCCTGAGTGACGGCTCACTTCTCTTTTCGTTTACTCTTTTGAAACTATAAGTACCTTACAGTTTTGTCGTGTGTTCTCAAAGTCCGACTTTACACCACCTGCATACGGCCTATCATGACCTATGCCAGCGTGGTGTTCGCGCACGTAAAGCCACACAGGATCCACAGGCTACAGACACTACAAAATCGTTTCATGCGCCGAGCTACGGGAGCACCGTGGTTCATACGAAACGTCAATCTCCACATCGACCTCGAACTGCCGACCATCAAGCAGTTTATGAAACGGTGCTCTCAGAGCTACTTTGACTCTGCCATGACACACCCCAACCAACTAGTGGTTGGGGCGGCTTCCTATAGACCCTCCAAAATCTCATCCATCCGACGTCCTCGACGAAGAGGACGACAATATCACACTCGCTCAACAAAGAGCCTACACGGCCCGCGAGGCCTTAACAAATAAATATCCGCGGTTCCGCCCTCGCCGTCGAGGTGCAAAAGCGCGCCGCGCAAAAATCACGACTAAAAACGTGGGCACGCCCACTTTGCCTCTAGCGACGCCCCAAGCCGAGGTCCGTTCCCCACAGGGGGAGCCCTTGGGCTATGTCGCTTAGCATACTTTTCTCCGGGTTGAGAGCCCTCAGCGCTCACCCATAGTCCGCGTCAAGCTGTCAAGGCCATCTGCGGCCAACAGCTGTACACACACAAAAAAAAAAAAATGGGTGCGTGTACTTATGTACGCGCGTGAGAAGTTATACTTCTTTGGCATCAATAAAAAATAGTTTTTAATTGCATGCAAATAATTAATTACAATAAAATAATAGAAGGATTGGAAAAGGATAATGAACAAAGTTCAGTTTAATAGTCATCAAATTTAAACTAAAAGAATCTTAGATTCATCTTAGATATCAATAATTAATATTAAAAATTGAAAATTAATATATTTATATAATAATATATTTAATATATATATTTCAAATATATATATTTAATATAAATTTATATAATATATAATTAATATATATATATATATATAATTATTAAAGACAAAATTTAGAGAATATTAAATATATAAGACATAATTTGTACTAAATATTATAAGATTCTTAATTTTATAATGTTTATTATTGATTATTTAATATTTTAAAAATAAATTTAATAATAAATTCAAAAATTGAATTTAAGGTTAAGCAGATAGCTTCATACTGTTAATTTTGTGTCACAGATGCGCGCGCATCTTAAAATTTCACTCAATGAGCGGTTAAGCAGACAGCTTCATACTGTTAATTTTGTGTCACAGATGCGCGCGCATCTTAAAATTTCACTCTCATCATTTTTTTATAACGCGCCTAAAGAAGTATAACTTCAAAAAAAAAATCGTGTGTTCTCTTTTTCCTTGATTTGTTCCCAAGATACAATCTGCTTTTTCGACCCATCACCTAAAACGTAAAAAGATTCTATATTATTCTTTATAGAGATCGCATGAAAGTAATTAAAAGAATTAGGTAGTAATAAATACTTACGAATCAAAACCGATCAGTCGCAGTATACGCTCAAGTTCGTATTGTCGTCTTTTACGCTGTGAGCGGAGAGCTCGAGCGACGTAACCCTGCTCCGTTGAGCGCCAAGGCGCGACTGGCTTACGAACAGTTATGCCGTTCAATTTATAGTAATATTTAAAATTTAATTACGAGGGTGACTATTCGTATTTCAATTTGTTTTTTTTTTTGCTACTTCTACAATAGTCGAACAAATAGTGGATATTTTTTTAAATATTCCAAGGTTAGTATTATTCACAAAATTAAATGTTTTACAGGAGCCATTTTCGTCAAATTAATCTTAAGGAAATATTTTTTTTTTAGTTTTAAAAGGAAGAAATCTTGAATTTCATTTTATACATACCCAAGAACAGTAATTTTCCTAACATCTACAATTTTTTTCGAGCTGCCACGACTTATCGTTTATTCGTACCTGAACTTCAAAACTCAGCGTTTTCGTAAAATCTCATTAACTTAAGTTCAAAATACCCTTGCCTTTTAATAAAATAGTTACAATATTGAGTTATAATTCTGTACAAGCACAATATAAAGATGTGTTTAATGTAGTGGTTATATAAATTTTTAGTAAGCTATTATGATGAACGAGTAACCAGTCCTCAAAAAACCACATTTTTGGGTTTACGGCCGCTTATTATCGATAACGCTCTTAAGTACCTATACCACTTATGACCGCAATATTCATTCTCGCAAAAATCTTCCTGTTCAAGGTCTGTTTCACTCCTCCAGTACGCCAAACTTTTCCTCTGCTATCCAGGAATACTACTTAATTTGTGTATCCAGGTTATTTTCACCTCAATGGGTTACTTCTAATCACCAAAATGTCTCCAATTCGTGATAAATACAAAATCAGGTACACACATTAAATATTATTCGTACTTAGACAGTTTATGTATATGTTGTATATATAACAATATATGTATATGTACGCGTGTATATAAACTTTATATTAGTATTATTGCATACCTATATTTTTTTATAAATATATATACATAAAAAAAATTTAAATTTGCTTGTCCATGATGAGCTCCTATACTAATGAACTGATTTTTAATAAAATTATACAAATTGTGTATAGATTGGGCCAAAGTATAATGTAAATAAATTATATATGTAATTTAAAATAATATCTAAACTTTTTTTGTGGGCGGGTTACGGGCGACAGAGAGGCGTAAGCACGCACACCCGTAATCCACCCGTGACACGTCGCCTTCGTCGTTGGGCCGACTACCGGAGCAGAGTGACTTGACGTCGGTGGTTGGCCCGGGGGAGTACCCTCTCTCTTCGACGTCCCCTACTGGGACGCCGATCGCCGTCGCGAGGCTAACCTCTCCGCGGGTGCCCGGACTAAATCTCCGTTGCGGTCACCCGCAGCGTCTGCTAGGGCGGCGTCAGGCGCAGGTACTCGCGCCGCCCTAGTCGCCTCTGGGAGTCTTTCCTAACGCACACGGTCCGCCATCTCCTTCCGCAAGATGACAGCCTCGCAGAAAATCCGGCAACGGCGTCCCAGTTCCAGACGCGACAAAATAACAGTCTCTGCCACGATAAAACTACATATCTTTATCGCCTCGACGTGACAGCGCTACGAGGGCTGTTAATCTTAGTACCTACAATTGAGAGTCTGTCGTATGTATTACGCACTGCGTTACCAATGAATCATTTCTTTCACTCTAGCTTGTCGCAGAAACAACGCAACGTCTCCTATTTGCCCAGATAAAAAATAACTGTGTGTACGTGGAGCAAACTTCGTCATACGAAAAGGATTCGTCCGTTCTCGAAAGCTTATCTCGATAGAGATCGGAACAATCTCGGTTGTGAAAAATTAGCATAATAATACTCTGACAAAACTGTTACACTTTTACGGCACTAAATCTGATTGTAGCCTAAAAATACAGCTTGTATGTTATTACGGCATAAAACGTAGCGTGTTTTGTCTAATGAATTTAGGTTTTTGTTATTTTAAGTGTGGTTTGCGATTGTGGCTTATGGCATATTAATCATGCTCACTGTAAGGTCTCCAGGCCATAACACTGGAGGTATTATTTACTAATGTCTATAAGTCTGCTGAATTTCTTGCCGTATCTTTTAGATGGCGGCCGCTTGTAGAACTTATGGTAGACTATTGCATTTACATATCTAGCCAACTCATCCAACTTCGTCTCTTTCACATAAAATAAAAATAGATTCATTTATAACGCGCAACAAACACAATGAAGCCCTCAAGAGGAGTCGATTCTCAGTAGCGAGATTAGTGCGTTCAACAAACTCTTCACAGCCTTATTACAAAACGTAGACTATACTCGTTCCAACCATTTATTTTACTTTTGGCAGGTCGAATTCTGATCAATTAGTGTTGTACCAATGTATTACGGATACTATGTTTTGTAATAATCGATTTTAGTCAGGAAGAACTTTTAATCGATTTAACACGGATATTTTATTTTTGCTTAAATACATATTTCATATTATTTAAAAACTTCACTTCTGTAAATATATTTGTTATTTGGGCACATTAATTTTTGCATACCCACTAATTCAGTCCTCTCAAAATATTTTACTTTGTACTTTGCAAAATAAAAAATAACTACTTTATGAAGCATTTTTCCATTAAGCGGGGTCCGCTGCTCCAAACTTTACTTAGAGACAATGGCGCCCTCGTCTGCGGTAGTAAATCACTAATTTTCTCATCCAGCCTACCCCTTTTTTTTTTAAGCCGAATTGGCAACACTGAACGGCGCGCCGGCGACGCCATTTTGTTGTGTTGTCTGTCACTCGCAACAAGACTCCCGTGCTAGTCACATTTCTGTTCGCTGAGTGCTCTTTCATATTTTTCATACGCCGTGTTGAGTATTTATATTCCACCGTATTGATTTCATTGTTCTTACTTTGATTGAGTTGAGCGTATCGTTCCTCCCAGTAAGATTTAACTTGCAAAATGCCGAAAGGTATGGTGCTTAAAGGACAATCCAGAGAGTTAGTGCTGCGGCTTCGTGAATTTTTTGAAAAGGAAAGCCGCAATGGCGGATTCCTTATACCAGTAACCCAAGTTAGAGACTGTGTTGCAGCAGCATTAGGTATTAGTGCTCCAACGGTGGCGAAAATCACTAAAGAAGCCTATGGTAGTAGTGGTATTGAACAGAACAAGCTATCTACGCCTAAGAAAAAACGTCAGCCCCGTAAAGTGACAGCAATTGACAGTTTTGATACTGATGCTATTCGTCGTCATATATACAATTATTACACAAGCAAAGAGATTCCTACTTTGAAAAAATTAGTAGCGTCTCTACGAAATTGTGGCTTGTTTCGTGGTCAAAAATCTTCTTTGTCAAAGGTGCTGCACCAAATCGGGTTCTTGTATAAGAAATCCGACAAAAGAAAAATTTTAATGGAACGTCGTGATATAGCCTTGTCTCGCTGTGAATTTTTAAGACAAGCTAAGAAAATAGAAGACTGGTCGAATGTCGTTTTCACAGATGAAACTTGGCTCAATGCCAATCATTCCATACCAAAAGGTTGGACTGACGATACTGCTGCTTCTACTTCTGCAGTGCCAATGGGGAAAGGTGAACGCCTCATCATTTGCCATGCGGGAACTACAAAGGGATTTGTACCAGACGCTCTGTTAGCGTTCAAATAAAAAAAAAACAGGAGACTATCATGAGGAGATGAATGCGGACGTGTATGAAAAGTGGTTCAGAGAAATGCTTACATCACTTGAAGAGCCATCAACAATATTTATTGATAATGCACCCTATCACTCTCGCCAAATTAATAAAATGCCAACACAGGCCAACAAAAAACACGAGATTATAAACTGGCTTCGTGATAATGGGGAAGATGTGGACGAATCCCTACTAAAAGTAGAATTACTTAAAATATTAAAAAGTAAAAAGCAGCCAAAACGATATGTCATCGACGAAATGGCAGCAGAATATGGGCATGTTGTAATCAGAATTCCTCCGTACCACTGTCAATATAATCCAATTGAAATGATCTGGGCACAAGTCAAAGGACACGCCGCAAGAAACAATACAACTCCTCCTTTCACAGCAAATAAAATGCTTGAGCTTTTAAAAAACGCATGTGCTAGTGTGACGCCTGAAAACTGGGCGAGTGTCGTCAACAAGACAAAAAATATAATATTCTCTGATTGGGATCGGGAAATTCAATTTGACAACATACCTACACAAGAGTTAATAATAAACACTGCAGATGATTCAAGCGACGATTCGAGTTCGTATGAAGAATCCGACGATTTGTTATAATAAAATAAAAAAAAAACTTGAGAGGTGTCAAGGGACACCCGGATGGAACGAAGTTCCTTTCGATTAATTAGTGAAGGAATTGTAATAAAATTTTATAAATATTATTATAAAATTAATTATATTTTATAAATAAAATAATTAAAAAAATATTAAATATTTAATTAATTTAAATATAATATAAATAATACATAATAAATGTCGGCGCACCGAAGACCAGCTGAGCCCGGACGGGAGTGAGGGAAGGCGTGGTTGGAGGGGGAGGGCCGCGCGAGCGAGTGGCCGGGCGCGCGGTTCGACAGACGGCACGACGAGATCACGCACGTCATACGGGCACTTCGCATAAATTAGAATAGATATTATTTGCTGGAATATTATACCTTTTTATACAGTCCACTGGTCTATCATTGACGTCCCGTTAGGGCCTACACAATAAATAATATAATTATTATTTTATTAATATATTATTATTAATTTATAATTTTTAATAACACCACACTGTTCAATGCGAAATAGAAATGAAAATATCTGGCTTGCTTTCTATAAGAGAGAGAGAGAGAGAGACAGACAGAGAAACATGCGACGCCGCACAGCTTACAATAGCTTACTAAAAAGTGTCGTGACAACTTTTCGTAAGAATTTTTGCCGTCTAGCCCCCTTTCACAACGCGCGATAAGGAACTTCGTTCCAATATTAAAATATTTTGGTTGTTTTATTTCATGTTATAGGTATGATTTTTTTTTTTTTTTGGGTGGGTCGCGGTCGGCGCGCCTCCGCACCACTCCGTCCGGGGCGACAGAGGAGCTTAAGCACGCAACTCCCGCAACCCACCTCGCCTTCGTCATTGGGCCGACCACCGGAGCAGGTTTACTTGTCAGTGGTCGGCCCGACGGAATACCCCCTACGCGGGGTACCCTCCCGTCGACCGACGTCCCCCCCTCGGGGAGGACGTCGGTCTTTCCTCACGCGGTCGGCCTCTCGGCGGGTGACGGACTAATCCCCGGTCACGTCACCCGCGGCCTCGGCTAGGGATGTTATAGGTATGATGAGAAGATTTTTATATCTCCCTGATACAATTTTAACGTGTTGTCTATTACAACAATTCAAAACTCAGTTGTCAGCTGACTTAACTGCAAATAAGTGTAATCGATTATTTGCGATTCATTAGTTTGCACCGAATACTTTTGATCCTGTCACTAGATGCGATAGAACGTAACTTTTTTTATAACGGAAATGAATTATCACTTAAATTTTATGAATAGAGCTATTTACGGCATATTAATGTATTTAGTGGGTAATAATTAAGATATATAAATATTATTGGGCAGTTTATATATTTCTCTGTTCACTCGTTTCAAAGTTAATAATTGCGTATAATGAAACAGTTACGTCCTAAAGCATGTGTCAAAAGTAAAATAAATGGTTGGAACGAGTATAACTCATTCATGTTTCAGCTTCTGTAAAAATATATATTAAACTAGCTGACCCAAGAGACGTTGTTCTATTCAAATAAAATAACGCCACCTACCGGGTCAAATTGTGAATCTAAACCATTCTCGAATCCCCTTGAACACACAAATTTCATCAACATCAGACCAGCCGTTTAGGAGCAGTTCAGTGTCATACACACGTACACAAGAAATTTATATATAAAGATAAAGATGTGGCATTTCATGGTGTTCTCGCCTACATTTATGAATTAAATGTTCAAAAAGAATTATTGTAGATACCTATGTACATAGCTGGTATTATAGTATAGGCGTATATCTTAAAAATACAACTTCTGTAGTAATTTATTTTCAATTATCCTTGATATTTTGCACCGTGAGCGTGACAAAGCGTTTGCTATTTGATACCCGAGTGAAGATAATGAAATTTAAGTTTATTAAATGATTAACAATGTTTACACGAGTATTACATATTTGAAATAAAACTGTTTTAATGATTTTATCGCTTTTGTATTCACCTGTTTTTTAGTCATGATATTTTGAATGTGACTAAGAGTTCATTATTAGATAAATAACTTTTAGTGTGGTGACAGAATAAGATGCGGAGGAGGCTCGTGCCTAGCAGTGGAGCATAATATTAGCTGAGATGAAATAAAACTAAAGATAATAAATCTCGATTAACTTCTTAAAAAGAATTGAAAACTTAGAAAAAATTGTGAAGCACGTTTTGCTCTTGGTCAATATCTTAATATATATAAATTACGTGTCACGTTGTTTGTCCGCGATAGACTCCTAAACTACTTAACCGATTTTAGTCAAATCTGCACACCGTGTGCAGTTTGATCCAACTTGAAAGATAGGATAGCTTACATCTTAATTTATAGTCGCAATATTATTTTATTGCAAATTATTTGTCTTTTATTTGACATTCACAATTATCTGTTAACTCCAAACGATTTTAATAGATGGCGATATCTGTTGACTGGATTAAGTAATTAATAGATGGCGCTGCTATGTCAAACCTACAATCGTGTCATATAAGCTACAATTCAATAGCATTAATAGTTTACTAAAATGTAATATAACAAAAACCTTAGTCACAACAACGCGTGGCCGGGTCTGCTAGTGTACCTATAAAGAAAGATATGCTGTAGCGCTATTCATATAAATTAAAATAAAGAAAGATAAAGTAAAATATCAAGGAATTTTTAATCATCATTTACCCGTCCTCGTCCCACACTGAGTGGGGTCGGCACATGTTCTTACCTTCCATAGCCTCCTATCAGCCGTCATATTTGCACTCGTTGCTTTCTTATGCTTATCCTCATTCACATAATCCATACATCTCTCCTTGGGTCACCCACGCTTTTTACCTCCATCCGAAATCATATTGATAACCTTCCTTGTCATATGCCTTTCATTCCTTCTTATTACATGTCCATATCAAGACAATCTCGCGCTCCTAATCTTCTTTATCACTGGTGCCACATTTGAAAGATATTTAATTATTATTTATATTTTTAAACTTAACCTTTTGTAAACTTAAAAGTGATAACAGTCACATGTTGAAGTTTTTTTTTAAATATTAAGCATTGATTTATGTTGGATGGCGCCCTAGGCCGAAGTTAATTTTACCAATGATAAGGTCGGGTACCCGTGGCCCACCTACTTGGCGCTATAAAGGTACCCAGCGAGATGAGACCTCGCTCTCCGTCGTCCTGGACGGATTGTTGGTTATTTTAAATTTCAGCACTTACGTAATTAATCACGAGATTGTTTTAATTCTAGCTTTTAAATTTTGTCATTTTAAAGTAGGTAAAACAGGAGAAACAATAAATATTGGTTTTAGAATAATAACGTGAGTTATTATTCTAAGATTTTGGTCATACAATTTTTGTAATTTGGAAAAATTTGGCGTCCTTAAAAATTTACTTCTACTTATTCAAACCAGATATAAGCCTAAACCCGTCACTTCAATAGAAATAGTTTACAGTTTTAGAACTTTCCATATGTTTTTTGATTAGTATTCCCACGGAAACTGGAACTGCGCGGGTAAGGCCACTGTTACCGAAGCGAAGCGAGGACGGGTTGCTAATTTAAAATAAAATACATTGAAAATAAATTCTATTGTTTATTATTTAAATAAAATATAAATGCAACATATAAAAATGTAACACTTAAAATATGTATATATGGACGGATTTAAAATGTAGATACATAAATTCCCTGCATGGAATAACAAACACAGGTTATATGTGTTTTATGATATTTTAAATACAGATAGCAATCTCTATATATATGATATATGTATATAATATATCTAAGTATACGTGCCACTTACATGTCACGACGTTCCTTCATCCTAATCTTAGAAATAAGGCAATCAATTTGTTTTTACCGTTTACCAGACAGTAAGAATATAATTCACCACTCCCCATCTTGCCTGGCGGTGTCGTAAAAGGTGACCAAGGGATATGATACAACAACTGTTCAAGAGAAATGAAAACTTGAAATAAAACCAAGCCGTCTGATTAACGTGGTATAGTAGGTCAATTGCCCACGTTGTAGAGGAGGCTAGAGCCCAACGGTGGGATATATACAAGTTGAGATAATAATGATATTAATAAAATATAGTTCATATGTATGTGACTGAACACCTAAACGACTGGATCGGTTTTGATGTTTTTTTGTGTTCCAGTGGACTAGAGAATGGTTTAGATTAATAATTGAACCCGGCAGGTGGCGTTCCGGTCGATTTCAAAGAAAATTAGATTGGAACAGAACAACGTCTGTCGGGTCAGCTGGTGTCTCTATAAAAACGATTAGCGCAATATCTATTTAGTAGAGATGTGCCGACTATTCGGTAAAAAGCGCCGACTATCCGGCTTCTTACTTTGTGTCTCGATAAAATGTACTAGTATATAGGAGAAATTAGATGTAATACGGTTCCTCATACTTGTAGTATTTGTTTTTTCCTGACGACCACGAGAAATTATCAAATGACATCGGTTACAATTCACTTTCACCATTGTCCAATGGCCGAAAAAATCCATACCCAAGAGTTTCTTACATAAATAAATTATGATTAATCTCTATCCCTTTAATGAACAATAACAATACACAACCCCATAACCCATTGTAATCCCTCCCCATTGTCATTGGGCCGACCACTAGTACCGAATCCCTGACGTCTGTGGCAGTGCGCTTTGTGCGCGAATCAGCTAAACTAAGTAAACGAATCGTCACGGAAATTGCCAAACATCCCCGAAACCGTGATCGGCTGGGCCGACCAATGGGCCAATTAGTCTGACTCTTTGACCGACTAATCGACCATAGCGATAGTCTGCACATCTCTACTATTTAGTTTTAACACCAGGGTCGTTTGCTGTAAAAGGATTGAAGTCACCGAGACGGACCATTTCGACCGAAAGATCCCACAATTTCTTAGCTTCTGCTTCGTTTGTAGCCTTAGCAGCTGGAGTCTCAGGAGCACAGTTACTGTAAAATAATGGAAATGTTACATAGTGTATCTATTCGTTATATTTTTGAAGACAAGACTATTAGAAAAAGACCCAAGCTTTGAATATTCATTCCAACCTTAAGTTAAAGTAGTTCATTAATTACAATGGTATTCAAAATCCTCCTTCAAATAAAAATATGATAAATATGGAGATCTATATAGTGAAGCTTGTAATGGCAAGTGGACAGAAGTAATATTTGCCGATTTTTGTTGGCCGATTTGTAGCTAAACTCCTATCAAAAATGTGAAAAGGCAAAAAATACTATATAAAATTAAAGTAACAACTAGTAATTAACTTCTTCCGTGCGGTGACCGAGTAAGAATACAATTCATCGCCCCCTTTCTTTTTCGTGGGTATGCATCTAACATCTATGTAAGAGAAGAAAAACGACCTTATGTCAACACCTCTGTGGAGCGGACGCACGGGGTGCTTTCGTTCCGGCTTATGCAGGTGCTGACGGGACACGGGTGTTTTGGGAAGTACCTGCACAAGATTGTCAGGAGGGAGAGCACACCATCCTGCCACCACTGCAGTTGCGACGAGGACACGGCGCAGCACACGCTCGAGGAGTGAGCTGCGTGGGAGGGGGAGCGCCGTGAACTCGTCGCGATTATCGGTGCCGACCTGGCGCTGCCGACCATCGCCAGGAAGATGCTCGACAGCGTCAGGAACTGGGACGTGGTCGCCGCCTTCTGTGAGGCCGTTATCTCACGGAAGGAGGCGGCGGATCGTGTGCGAGTAGAGCTCCTATTCGGCGACACGTTCCGCCGCCGGCGACTCGGGCGGCGCAGGCGCGAGTATCTGCGCCTAATGCCGCCCTAGCCGAGACCGCGGGTGATCGTACCGGGGAATTGTCCGTCACCCGCAGAGAGGCTGACCGCCCGACGGCGACCGACGTCCCAGTACGTCGAGAGGTGAAATTACCCGAAAGGGTATTCCGTCGGGCCGACCACTGATGACAAGTCACATCTGCTCCGGTGGTCGGCACAACAACGAGGTGACGTGGGTACGGGTGGGTTATGGGCCCGCGCGCCGTCCTTTCATCGCCCCGGACGGACAGGACAGCGCGTGCGCCTACCATAGCCTACCCATAAAAAAAAAATGTCAACACCTCTGACCAGTGCTGTACAGTGGTATCAGATCATTTACCTTCCCACTGTGGAGGGAGCTCGAGCCCAACTGTGGGCCTTATACGAGCCAAGACAATAAATAACCATACCTACCTCCTGGATCTACCTCGTGTCTATGTCTTATTTAGCCTATTTTCCTATCAATATTATTTTGCCGAGATCTTCATTATTCCATTATCAATTCCATGATTTACCCCTCATTTTAAAACTTTTCGTGTTGTTGACTAATGACGAAAAATTATATCCACGGTCTATGACCTATCGCTTCTCTTGAATTATGCACCTACTATCGAATTCCGCACAGATCGATTAGTTTTATTTATTGTGCTAATTTCAGATTTTAAATGTCATATTTATCAATAGGTTGAGAACACTTAGAGTACTTTTTTATTTTGGCAGGCCATGGATTAACTACCTACGACTAGGTGAAGCCGAGAGGCCTCCGCGCTCTATACGACCTAAGATAGGTCGTTCACTAGAGAAAGCAAGCAAGTATGACATAAAATATTACTTGTAATACAGCCCAGTCTCGTTGGCACACTTCTCATCGACTGAGCAATATATAGTTGTTTGGGCACCATCTTCCAAGGTCTTCATAAATGGCGCCAACAAAAATCCTATGATAGTCCTTGAACCCCAAAAAAAGTTCATATGTCGCCCTAATTCTGTCTTAATCATGCCTGGATGTAAACAGTAGGTATTGACACCTTCTATGTTGTGCTCCTATTGATTAAAAATTAAAAGAAAAAAATTAAAAGTGTAAAATAATGTTAAAAAAATGATTTTTCACAAGCCTTTACTTAGTTTCATTTGTCTTAAGGTCGGTCTATAATCAAACTGCGCCTTAGAATAATAACGTATAGAAGGATAGTGTCCATATGTAAGCCATCAAAAATTTGAAGCAAACAATACTACAAGCATGCAAGCGATTACACACGTACACACGCACACCACTATACAAATTATGAAATCAAATTTTGTTTTTATTAATATAAATAGTCGGAATACTTTTAAAAGTAATGTTAAAAACCTTTTTGCTTTTCAAATGTGTTGTGACACCGTTTGAATGCACAAACCGCCATAATTACCTATTTATTTTTTAAGAGTTGCGTATTAATGTGGAGTACAGTGACACTATTTTTTAAGAGTTTCGTATGTATGTGCAGTACATTACGGAACGGTTCCGGCGTAAGCTACATTAGGCTCCAATTGAAATGCTTCACTTTCTGTGCGCGAACTTACCTTCTATACGTTTTTATTCTAAGCTTTGCGCTCTAAATTTGGACTACTACTGTTTGGCTAATTTAGCTCAAATTTTGCATACAATCAATATTCTAATAATAGCACTATTAGATTACTTATTATTATATGGTGGTCACCATTTCAAGGTTGATTAAACTTAATAAGGATATTAAATGAAAGTGCTTGAAAAATTGGAAACTACTTAGTGATATCACACTAAATTCAGAATAATGGACCACTTCAAGATTGTGGTTTATATTTTCTTTCTAAGCCCATCCATATGGGTATTATGTAAAAAGGTTTGAGGAGTAGAAAACTTAATGTAGTTAATGATTTCTGATGTTTAGGCGAGTATTACGCATTGTAACTAAAGCTACGGATTATATCACGTTTGTATTTGATTTTTGATTACCCGACTTTTCGAACACTTTGCATTGTTCATGGTCACGGGCAGACCAGTCCAGTGTGTCTACTCTTGAACCTCGATTCCAATCCTAAATCCAATCGCAGCTGGAATTTAAGCAATTTGGTACTCTTGAAAGCGACACTGGCGCACGATTGGAATCAAATTCGGTGGATTTTTTTTAAACCATATGAATTAGACTCTCGTCGATTAAGTCAAATATTTGCTACTTCTGACGTAGTTTAAAATCGTTAATGTTGCACAATATCAAGAAAGCGTCTTTGTGGTGATCTAGTTCGGTAACGTTATTAATTTCAAGTAATAAAATATGGCACATTTGGTGAATATAACAACGGCAAAGGCGAAGAATTCGTTCTCGATTTTGTTTAAGAGTACCAAATATAAGTTTGGTGAGATTGGAATTGAATCGGAGTCGAAAATAGAATTGATTTCAAGAGTAGCGCACAGGTGAGTCCACCCGTGACCGGAAAATCTGTAGTTTTACTTATATAGTTAGTGAAATTACATATAATACTTCTCGACGTCATTATAATAACGGGAAAATATAAGACGTATAATTCAATTGCCAAGTCTTACAAACAAAAATGTAACATGAATGAATAATTGGTAATATAAAAAAAAAATACTAAATGAAATATAAATAGAAAAATGTATGGCAAACTTTAAAAAAAAAAACTATTTCCATATCTTTATTTGCTCGATGACAGTTCTAATTTGATAGTTGTAGTGTTGTGACCAAATAAGTAATGATATCGATCGCATACCTATATGTTTTGAACAAAGACAAATTCAACAAAAACATTCAAATATATTTTTTCAAGCTGGGAACACTCAATGACCCACCGCCATTTTGTATTTGTTTTAATCTGTCACTCGCAACAAGACGGTCGTGCTATATGGTCACTAGATTTCTGTTCGCTGAGTTTTTTCACATTATCCATACGTTTCGTTGTGTATTTTGTGTTCCTCCGTGTTGATTGCTGCCCAGCTGTCAAATATCAAAATGCCTAAAGGATCTGTTCTGAAAAGTCAGGCGAGAGAACTGGTGATCAAGGTTCGTAATTACTTTGAAGCAGAATATCAAAATGGTGGCCCGCTATTGCCACTGTCGCAAGTGCGAGAGCGTGTTGCGGCCGCATTAGGAATTAGTGGACCTACTGTTTCAAAAATTACTACCGAAGCTTACGGTACAAGCGGCATGCAAGCAAATAAGCTTCGTACGCCGAAGAAGAAACGCCAACCACGTCGTGTGACATCGGTTGACAAATTTGACGCTGACGCTATTCGTCGTCATATATATGACTATTACTTGCGCAAAGAAATTCCAACACTTAAAAAACTTGTTGTTTCTTTACGTGAACGTGGTTTGTTCCACGGCCAAAAATCGTCATTAAGCTTAGTTTTGAAAGAAATTGGATTTTCTTATAAAAAATCGGACAAACGTAAAATATTGATGGAGCGTCACGACGTTGCTATGGCTCGCTGTGAATTTTTGAGCGAAGCCAAAAGGATATCAGATTGGTTAAATGTTATTTTCACTGACGAGACTTGGTTAAATGCAAACCACACAGTATCGAAGAACTGGACTGACGACACCGCCGCTTCCTAGTGGAAGCGGTTCAGTGCCAATGGGAAAAGGTGAACGCCTTATCGTATGCCATGCAGGGTCTACGAAAGGATTCGTGTCAGATGCTTTACTGGCCTTTAAATCCAAGAAAACAGTGGACTACCACGAAGAAATGAACGCGGAGATTTACGAAGGATGGTTCAAAGAAATGGTGCAATCTCTGAAAGAACCGTCGATAATTATTATGGACAACGCTACATATTACTCTAGACAAATTGATAAAATGCCGACGCAGGCCAATAAAAAACAAGAGATAATTGACTGGCTCAAACGTCATGGCGAAAATGTGGATGATACTTTATTAAAAGTACAATTAGTGAATATTTTAAAATCTAAAAAAAAGCCTCCCTAAAAGATATATTACCGACGAAATAGCTGCCGAATGTGGTCCTTGGGTTCTTCGACTTCCGCCGTATCATTGCCAGTACAATGCTATAGAACTAATATGGGCACAAATCAAAGGACACGCCGCTCGAAACAATACCCATCCCCCTTTTACGGCAAACAAGATGTTAGATTTATTAAAAAATGCATGTGCGGAAGTAACCGCCGAACACTGGGAAAAATTGTGAGAAGAACCCAAAACATTACAGCGTCGGATTGGGAAATGCATGTGGCATTAGATAATATTGCTGTGTGGTAGCGGCTTCGAATACTACCAACCCTTGCTTTGCTCGTGGGTGTCGTAAAAGACGACTAAGAGCCCTAGATTGACCCGGACCAACTCCATCTGGTACCATTTGGGTCAACGATTACATTCCCAAGGAGGGTTGACGTCAGGCAGGCGTCCGGTCGTAAAAGTCATTGCCGAAACTTTTTGCAATATGTCAAAACAGATGACATATTGCGTCGACCCCAAGTAATTGGGATAAGAGCAGGATGATGATGATTAGATAATATAGGAAATACAGGAACTTATAATAAATGTTGAGGAGAGCTCATCGAGTGATAGTGGCGATTCATCAGATTTTGACTAAAATAAATAAATGAATAATCAACATAATATAATTACATCTTGTAATGAAATGTAATATTAGTTAATAAATTTGTATAAAATTATCTGGCAATAGTTTAGTTTCTTACACTTTGTAAAAAAATATCGGGTCTCTTATCGTGTGACGTTTATCGATAGCTCCATCCCTATCAGTTTCTCCGACTCTGCTATGACCTTGTACGCGCGTGAGCGTCATATTTTTATTAAATAATGTATACATAATGTAAAAAAGACGCTCGTTCAAGTTTCCACAGGAGCTGTCATCAAGAAATTAAAGAAATGGAAATAGTATAAGAATACAATTTATATCATCAGTCTCACCTTAAGTTTGGCTGCCAATTCCCTGGAGAACATTACGTTAGCGATTTTACTCTGCGAGTACGCTTCCATAGCATTGTATCGCCTAATCTTATAATTTAAATCATCTAAATTAATACTGTAACCTGAAAATATTAAAAAAAAAAATTAATAACTTTTATAGCCACAGATAGAGTGCGTTAAACATACCAAAATGCACAACACACAGGGGAGATATCAAAAGGAAGAACCTTTTTCTGTAAATAAACTATCCAACACAACTTTTCAATATGAATCAGTAGTACCAAAGATTAGTGCGTTCAACCATACAAACTCTGTAAAATTAGTGTAGAAGTATATCTATCTATACCAATAAATAAAATTGGAGTGTCTGTTTGTAATGTCAAAATAATAGGCTTTTTTCATGCTCACACGGACGTTTGCACGACACCTATGCCTAAAATACAGATTAAAAAATTTTTGTTGTCTGTCTGTTTGTTCCGGGTAATCTTCAAAACGGCTGGACCGATTTCAAAAATTCTTTCGCCGATGGAAAGCTATAATATCAGGGAGTAAACTAGGCTATATTTTATCTCGGTATTCCCACGGGAACGGGAACTACGCAGGACAGACGACTGAAACCGAAGCGAGGGCGGGTTGCTAGTCTATACCAATAAATAAAATTGGAGTGTCTGTTTGTAATGTCAAAATAATAGGCTTTTTTCATGCTCACACGGTTATTTCCACGACACTTATGCCTAAAATAGCAATTAAAAAATTTTTGTCTGTCTGTTTGTTCCGCGTAATCTTCAAAACGGCTGGACCGATTTCAAAAATTCTTTCACCAATGGAAAGCTATAATATCAGGGCGTAAACTAGGCTATATTTTATCCCGGTATTCCCACGGGAACGGGAACTACGCGGGTAAAACGACTATAACCTATAACCGAAGCGAAGCGAGGGCGGGTTGCTAGAACTAAATAAACAAGCATGCAAAATATTAATTTTAAACAACTGAGGTGGCATAGTGGTCGACGGCCCCATGTTGTGTGTCATAAGTTTGATTCCCATGCAGAAAAATTCTTTGGATATTACGAATAATTGTTTTGATATTAATTTTATGGCTAGATTCATTAGTGAAGGAATAAATAGAAAACTAACTGACCCTTATGTGCAGCGGACGATAGAGTTACAATCCTAGCTGGCGTGCTATTACGAATTCTTGGTAATAAAAGCATAGTTAACAAAAAATGTGCTAGATGATTAGTTCCGAACTGTGTTTCAAACCCATCCTCGGTTTCACCTTTGGGAGTCATCATCACTCCGGCGTTATTAACGAGTATATTGATCTGTGGTTCTGTATCTAGAATATTCTGTGCAAACTCTCGGACAGATTTCAATGAGGTGAGGTCACACTTTCCTATTGCAAGGACTCCGGTTGCAGATGAATCTTTGCATGATTTCTCTATATCAACTTTCGCTTCTTCCGCTCGTTCTAAACTGCGACACGCCATTATCACTTTGGCACCTGGGTATTAATAAAAAAACTATTTATTGCAACAGCAATTGTAATAATATTTTGGTATTACAATTTTCTGTGTGGTGATGAAGAATACAATTCATCATACATTAGTTACCTTAGTTATTGTAAAAGACAAGTAAATATGTATGCAAGAGAATGCAATATCAAAATTATATCCTATACCTGCCCATTTGACCAGTGAAAAATACAAGGTAAATTTTCTTTTTTTTTTGTGAAGGAGGCTCGAGCTCAACAATGAGACATTTGAGCTGAAATTATGATGATGATATTTTTTTTTTTTTATTGCAAGCAGTGGCAAACGAGCAAACAGTACACCTGATGATAAGTGTTGCTGCCGCTCATGGACCTTTACAACGCCGCTGCCTACCGCGAAGAAAGTGAAGGGAGTGTGAATGCGTGCATTGAGGCTCGGTGATACTAAAGGCACCATCAAAACCCTCCACACACTAACACCCTTAGAAAGTTGGGCTTCCGGCTCTCTAGCTCATCGAACGAAGCGCAGTAACAAATTGCTACTACTCAGACGTCGATTTTCTGCGAGAGCGTGGTACTGCCCCGGACGGACCGGCCCGCGGCTGTAGACAGATAACTGTCGACAGTGTGGTCCTACCACTCCAAAACATAATTATTATAATTAAAATGTGATTAAATTTTTTTTAAATTTATTATGTAATCTATCTTCCAGATTTTCAGTGATCAGAACTACCTTTAGCTATAATTAATCTGGGCAGTAGTGATTGATAGACTTCTGTGTGGTGATGGATTAAGAATACAATTCACCGCTCTCTATATTGCCCGTGGATGTCGTAAAAGATGACTAAGGGATATAATATGCACATATGTGCAAGAGAAAGAAAACTGGAAATGAAACCCTATATCAACATGTCTGACTAGCACGGTATTGTAAGTTAAATTCCCTCTCATTGTGGAAGAGGCCCGAGCCCAACAGTGGGACATATTGCTGCAATGAAGTAGTGATTCTAGCATAGCAGTAAACCTGTATGTTTGCCAACATAAATTAACTGAATCAATTAATAACATTATTTGTGGGCAGATTGAAACTTTTGTTTTGGTTTTTCTTTATTATTAAAAAGATTATTGCCATAGATTCGCTTCAAGTTTTGCTTCTCTTGCGTAGATGTTATATACACATATTGCTTAGTCGCTATACAACACCCTCAGGCAAGACAGAGTGGTGAATTATTATTCCTACTCTGTCACTATACTGTTATTAAATTATCAAATTGTGCCTTATGAATCATCATCATCGCAGCCCACATACGTCCCACTGTTGGGCTCGGGCCTCCTCCACTATGGGAGGGAATTTGACCTACTACACCATGTCCAGGATTCTATTTAGGTATGGTACTATTATCACCGTGTTGTGACAGAGTAAGAATACAATTCACCACTTCCTATCTTGTCTGTGGATTTAAATAACTAAGGGATATAATATGCATATAAGATCAGAGCAAGCAAAGGAAAACTCGAACAAAAACCTATACCAACATGTCTGACCAGAATGGTATAGTAGGTCAATTTCCCTCCTATTTTAATGGGGACGAGGCTCGAGTCCAGCAGTGGGACGTGTATTAGCTGAGACAATGAGATGACAATGGCCCATTTAAAACTCAAAACACTAGCATTTATAAAGACTATAAATAGGAGATATTTTCAAATTATAATTTACCTCTTTTATAAAAGTCCAATGCTGTCTGTTTTCCTATACCAGTGTTACAACCGGTAATTATGGCAGTTTTGCCAATAAGAGTAGCTGTACTGTGACATCTTCCACTAAAGAAAGGCATGTTGTGGTGTTTTATCCTGTAAAAATATTTGATTAAAGTTAAAATATTATGTTTAATATTAGAGGGCCAGTTCTAAATTTACGCACTAATTAATTTTGTAAGTTAAATATCCCTGCATCGTCTTGCCAATTCCATGATTTTATAATATTATAGGTATAAAAATAAAGTAGGTATACAGCATTCTGCGTGCTAAGTGTGTTAACCAGTGAACTTTCAACTTTCATTTGTTTTATACCATTTAGATTACCTTTTGTTTTCTATTGGTATTTCCTCAAGAATTTTAGCAAAGAATACAAAACCACTGCGTAATGGTAGTCTTATATACATAATTTATATAACCGTCGTGAGTCGTGGCTAGACTAATATTTAAATAAAATTCACTAATAACCATATTAATTTTTAAAATTATACCTGTCTAGGGTAGGGTTGCTCGATACTAAATTACTAACTAGTAGAAGTGGTCGTTGCGCAACTTAGATGGTTATTGAAACTATCTATCGGTACAATAGCGGTTAGCTAGTTTCATCGTACTGCAAAAACCCGCTAACAGCTATTAACTCGATCACGTTTCACGAAAGTGAATCACACAAAAATGAACGTTCGCTAATACTCGATCGCTGCCGGCAGCTAACTGTCGCTACTCGCTATTGTAGCTAGCTTCAGCTAACAATAACAAAAACTCTGTAGCTAATAGCTATCGCGATCGCGAAATGGTTCGAACACCGTTTCTTTCTTCAATCATCATTTTGTCTCTTTCATACACGCACACGGCAAAGCTGCGTTAGACCTTTGACTTTCGCCCTTAATATATTTGCAATAAAATACATTTTTTGTAAGATTATTTGTGTTATTTGTCATTAGATACTTATACGTGAGTTGCAGGTAGATGCCTAGTTATGTGGCCTTGAACTACTTGAGAACTAGATGAGATTAGTTAGTAGGTTGAGAGTCTTCAGCGCTCACCCAGCAATCCGGATAAAGCTGTCATAGCCATCTGCGGTTAACGACTAAGTCACACAAAAAAAAAGTGGCGTAACTTACTTTTGCGTATAATATTAAATTTGATAGCTTGAAAATTAAAATAAGGTGTATATATCATCATCTCAGCCCATACATGTCCCACTGTTGGGCTCGGGCTTCCTCCACTATGAGAATGAAATTGACCCAACATACCACGCTGGTCAGATGTGGTGGCATAAGGTTTTGTTACGAGATTTCCTTCTCTTGTATAGATGTTGTATATGTATTATTATATAGTATATAAATATAGTATGAATATCTTAGAAAAATAACTAACAGAAGGTAACTCCTCACACAAAAATGAAGCATTTAAATTGGAGCCAAATGGAGCCTACGCCAAACCGTTTCGTAGTGTACAAGGTCACATCCGGTCGATGGCCCTGTACGGCGCACCGGTGTGGGGGGGGTCCCTGACCGTCCGTCTTAGGGCCCTCCTGTGGCGACCACAGAGGGTCATGGCGATCAGGGCCATACGGGGTTACCGCACGGTGGCGACGGAGGCAGCGTGCCTCCTGGCCGGAACCCCCCCGTGGGACCTGGAGGCGGAGATGCTCGCCGACATTTATCGGCGGGTGTCGGAGACGCGCGCCCGCGGCAGCATGGTCTCCATCAATGAGATCACCGCCTGGCGGGTCGACGCCCGCCGAGAAGTAATTGCCCGTTGGGCAGTCCGGCTGGAGAGTCCTCGGTACGGTGTCAGGACTGTCGAGGCCCTCCGGCCGGTGCTGATGGAGTGGTTGGAGCGGACGCACGGGGTGCTTTCCTTCCGACTGGTGCAGGTGCTGACGGGGCACGGTTGCTTCGGGAAGTACCTGCACAAGATTGTCAGGAGGGAGAGCACACCGTCCTGCCACCACTGCAGTTGCGACGAGGACACGGCGCAGCACACGCTCGAGGAGTGTGCTGCATGGGAGGGGGATCGCCGTGAACTCGTCGCAATTATCGGTGCCGACCTGGCGCTGCCGACCATCGCCAGGGAGATGCTCGTCAGCGTCAGGAACTGGGACGCGGTCGCCGCCTTCTGTGAGGCCGTAATCTCACGGAAGGAGGCGGCGGATCGTGTGCGAGTAGAGCTCCTATTCGGCGACACGTTCCGCCGCCGGCGACTCGGGCGGCGCAGGCGCGAGTATCTGCGCCTAATGCCGCCCTAGCCGAGGCCGCGGGTGATCGGACCGGGGAATTGTCCGTCACCCGCGGAGAGGCTGACCGCGCGACGGCGACCGACGTCCCAGTACGTCGAGAGGTGAGGATACCCGAAAGGGTATTCCGTCGGGCCGACCACTGACGACAAGTCACATCTGCTCCGGTGGTCGGCCCAACAACGAGGTGACGTGGGTACGGGTGGGTTATGGGCCCGCGCGCCGTCCTTTCATCGCCCCGGACGGATTGGACCGCGCGTGCGCTTACCATAGCCCACCCATAAAAAAAAAAAAAAATAAAAAAAAAAAAAAGTGTACAAGGTCACGGCGTACGCAAGGCAACTCTATTGTATAGTGGTGTGCGTGTGTAGGTACGCGTCTAACACACTACACGGTGATACTTTAGTTAACTAGTAAAACACAACCCGCTATTCTCGCTACTGAAATAGAGTGTTTCAAAAACTGCTATTGACTTTCGATAGATAGTTTCGTTTCGTTAACCAAAAAACCCGCTACTACCCATCGCTACTAACTAGTACTAGGGATGTGAAAAATAATTGATTGTTATAATAATCGATTTTTTTTTTGTAATAATCGATTATCAAAATAATAAAATCGTTTGTTTTTTTATATTAAAATTAATCGATTATTTCACTGCCAGATTTCCTAAAAAAAAGTCATCACAATACTGCGTGCAGTGTTTCATACTATATTAGAAAATAAAGCTCACATTTCCTAAAAAAATCGATTATTTTATTATCGATTATTTATTTTTAATTAATCGATTATTTTATAATCGATTTAATTTAAAGAAAAAATCGATTATTTATTAATCGATTATCTTCCCTCCTAGTCACATCCCTAACTAGTACTCCTACTCATATGGTTTAGATATTCCCATTCGATATTATTCCTTAGTACAAAACACTGACTTTCGAACTTTCGAGACTAAGAACTGGTATCGAATGAAAACAATGGTATCGAATTGTCATCGTAACTGTATTGGGTTGGGACGATACATACTCGATTTCTTTTCTCCGATATCAATTACTTTTAGTATCGATACATTGAAAATAAATATTGAGTAGGTATCAATTAGGGATGTTATGGAGCTCCGTAACCGTAACCGAAACTATCAGATATCCGAAATAAATATATATCCGTAACCGATTCAAAAGGTTCGGATAATTTCGAATAAGGGTGGAGTCTAAATAAAACATGTTTCGACAGGTTTTGTTTCGCCGCGCTTGCGCACTCCCTGTGAATCTTGTAGTAGGGACGATCGATATTAGAAAAACGTCGATGTTTATATGGATGTTAACATCAAATCCAAAGCATCAATGTACGACATATATCGATTGTAAAACAGCGCTGTATTAAAAACATCGATTTTTGGTAACAAAATAAATAAAACTGTCTAATTTTCTACTGAAGTGTGGTTTTATTTATTTTTATATGAAATAAAAGAAATGTTTGATGTTTTGGTAACAAATAGATAAACACACCAATTTTTTTAGGAAATGAGTTTTTGTATATTTATTTATTTTATTGCCAACGATGACAAACGAGCAAGCAGCATACCTGATGGTAAGTGATTCTGCAGCACATAAACCTTTGAAATACCAGGGGCACAGCCAGGCCGTTGCCTACCGTGGAGAAAATACTCTTCTTAAACCTCGTTTAAAGAAGGACATGTCATAGCGCTCGGGAAACACAGCAGCAGGTAGTTCATTCCAGAGCTTGCACGTACGTGGCAGAAATGATCCCTGGAAACGGACAGTTGAAGACCATAACGTTTCCAGATGAAATGGATGAATCCTGCTACGATGTCGAGTGGTACGTTGGTAGAATGACGGTGGCGGGTGGTACCAAGTCAAACAGTTCCTCGGAGCACTCCCCGTGAAAGAGTCGGTGGAGTACACAAAGTCACCCAAAGTGCCTCCGCTGCTCCAGTGGCTCCAATCCGTCCGTAAGATTGGGATCCCCGACGATTCGAACAGCACGCCTTTGCAGGGAGTCAGTGGGTCGAGCTGATATTTGGGCGCACCTGCCCAGAGATGTGAGCAGTACTCTACATGAGGACGAACTTGTGCTTTGTATAGCACAGGACACTGTCTCGGTGTGAAGTACCGCCTGGTTCTGCTCAGGACGCCCGTCTTTTTACTTGCCAATTTGGCTTTGTCCTTCAAATGACTCCTAAACTAGTCTCTGCTCGATATTTCGACGGCGAGAATCCCAATACTCTCAGAAATTGGAAGAGTTACTCCTTGGAACTAAAGCACCATGCCAAATGGGTCTTTCTTTGCAGTGAATGCGCAAACTTGTATCTTTGTGGGATCCAACTTACGTTCACCCCATTCCGAGGCCCACCCCAGAGAGCGCTCGTCTTCAGACACAAGTTGAACCCTTCTTGCCTGTGTAATCCCAGGGATATTCCGTTGCTCGGTGTATCGCTCGTGACCCGTGCTGTCATCCGCATAGCAAGGCATACTCTCGATAGAGAGCATGTCGTTGATATGCAGGATAAACAACGTCGGGGAGAGCAGCGAGCCTTGTGGTATACTAGCATTAATGGTCATGGTATCGGAACAGGAGCCATCTACGACGACTTTTATATGTAACATAAGTAAACATTGACATATTTGGTAACCGACAAATAAAACAATCAAAATATTTTTATGAAATGTGGTTTTATTTGTGTTTTGAAACAAAAGTAAACATCAATATTTTTGACAACATACAAATCATCATCTTGCTCTTATCCCAATTACTTGGGGTCGACGCAATATGTCTTCTGTTTTGACATATTGCAAAAAGTTTCGGCAATGACTTTTATGACCGGCCGCCTGCCTGACGGCAACCCTCCTTGGGAATGTAATCGTTGATCCAAATGGTACCAGATGGAGTTGGTACGGGTCAATCCCGGGTCAATCGGGCTCTTAGTCGTCTTTTACGACACCCACAAGCAAAGGAAGGGTTGGTAGTATTCGAAGCCGCTACCACACAGCACAAACTTGACAACATACAAATAAAACTGTCTAAAATTTGTATCATTTATAAAATGGAGGTTTACTTATTTTTACACGAAACAAAAGAAAACATCGATCTTTTTGGTAACAATCAAATGAAAGTTTAATATTTTTTTTTATGAAATGTGTTTCTATTCATAAAAATAAAAATGTTTGAAATAAAAATAAGGGGAAAATCAGCAGTCTTAGTGTCGTTTAGGCACACTGTAAAAAAATAATTTCAACAGGTGTTTCTAATGACGCTCTAAAGAATTATTGACCATTCAATGTTTTTTTTCTTTTTTCTTCGATGTATCGATGTTATCGGAGTTAAAACACCGATATTTTTAGCTAATGTATATCGGTCATCCCTATTTTGTAGTTTGTTTATTATTTGTTACACTAAATAAAACCAAATTATTTCATAGTAATTTTGTTTATATTTTACTTCAATTTAATATCCGTAACCGAAACTATCCGAAACTAACGGATAATCCGAAATAATTACATATCCGTAACCGTAACCGTAACCGATATAATTCTATTCCTATATCCGTATCCGTATCCGTAACTGAAATATCATATCCATAACATCCCTGGTATCAATCAATGTAATGTACTTGTCAGACCTCAATATGCCAATCTCACTATTGATTGGCCCCATTGGTTACTACAAAGTAGCTGTGTTAACACACTTTAAAACGTTGCAGATTTTAGCACAGAATATTTTTTCGCCGCTAATTTATACCCCATTGCCCGTTTATCTACGATATTTATTGCATTTTTCATACTTTCTACACTCCAATTCCCCCGCTCCATCTTTGTTCTATAATTTTTCATCATTCTAAAACAAGATTTTTTTTTTTGTGGGTGGGTCGCGGTCGGCGCGCCTCCGCACCATTCCGTCCGGGGCGACAGAGGGGCTTAAGCACGCAACTCCCGCGACCCACCCAAAAACCACGTCGCCTTCGTCGTTGGGCCGACCACTGGAGCAGCGTTAACTTGTCGTCAGTGGTCAGCCCGACGGAATACCCCTAATCGGCGTACCATCCCATCGACGGACGTCCCCCCCGTCGGGGAGGACGTCGGTCTTTCCTCACGCAGTCAGCCTCTCAGCGGGTGACGGACTAATCCCCGGTCACGTCACCCGCGGCCTCGGCTAGGGCGACATGAGGCGCAATTCTAAAACAAGATTAAGCTCATTTACGTATAAAAAAATCCTAGTGTCTTGAAGAAATAACTAAAATTTTCTTTGAGGGGTATGGTACCCCATCTTGCCCTCCCGGGCACATTTGAATAAAATAACATGTCTTAAAAAAGCTAATCAAAATATGGAAATGAAGATGTTCTTACCTGCTGGGGCAATCTTTTATAAACAAGGATGTCTTTCAATAAATTCTAGGTAACTACTCAATATTAGTTATAACACAAAACACATGATGTACAACACGAAAATGCCAATAAACTCTACAAAAACCGAGTTTTTGGCGCTAGCGCAAACACGCGTGGCCTCGGAAGTCTGTTATAACCCTGACTGATAAACTAGATGATGAGATGACGCATCATTATGAGCCAGAGTGGCTGTGACTGGTTGCTGTTACTGGTTGTACGGCCGATAACACCCGGTACCCTATCTTGCCCGCCGCCCCGTCTTGCCAAATATCGCCCCCGCCCCTCCCCCCCCTCTTGCCAAACCCCCATTCATATAATTGTGAGTGCAATTGTGCTGAATAGTATGAAGAATATTGGAATAGTAGTATGGTAGATACTGCCATTAATATCCGTTTCTTTTAATTTGACTGGTGTTTGCAAAGTTAGTTGATTAATGGTATGTACCGCTTAGCGTGTAACCAATTAAATAAAGTTGGCCAACTAAATTGTAAATGTACGCAATTTAGTCGTACGATAGTCGTCCAACTTGCAATTGTATGTCTGCGGGCACCCTTAGGGTGTCCGTGTTAGGCATACTACAACTTATTCGAACAGCTGTTTCATAACCTGATACACCCTATCTTTATATACATATGTCTTGTGTACGTGTGTATGTCACTGAACTCCTCTTAAACGACTGGACCGATGTTAATGAAATTTTTTGTGCGTGTTCAACGGGACTCAAAAATACTTTAGATTCACGATTGGGCCCGGTAGGTGGCGCTGCTGTCGATTTCAAGGAGAATTCCTTTTATTTTATTTGAACAGAACAATGTCTGATGGGTCAGCTAGTATATGATAAATTAGTATTAATTATTCCCCGTTTCAACAAAATTTCAAAATGAGACCATGAATATTAATGTGGCCATCGCTCTATTGAAGGTGAAGACTTGATGAACTGATTGTAATTACTATATAGCGGTCCTATACACTTGGAATAGAATTAATGTTTTTTGTAAACATGTCTTAAAATAGGTTTTTAAAAAGTTATATTACAATGATGTCCGGTCTGCATATGCTGAATATGAAAATGGATATTATCTAATTATTATCTTGAGATTAAAGATATGTGACTTTGTCACACTTATTTGTTTAATAAACGGCGATAATACTATCAATACGGAGTTATGTATTCTTGTTAGTATTCTTCAGACTTTTACCAAAGCTACACCATAGGTATGCTAGTAGACATAACTTCACTCACACAGCGCGCAATATATTGTATTTATATTTTACTTTTCTTTACACAGACTAAAACTACAACATGCCTTTCTTCAGTGGAAAATGTCACAGTAAATTGAGTCTTACTGGCAAAACTGCAATAATTACGGGCTGTAATACTGGTATAGGAAAACAGACTGCTTTGGACTTTTATAGAAGAGGTAATATTGTAATTTGAGAATATTTTTTTGTAATGAAAAAACATCCTAATATAACTTATTGCTATCTTTTGAAATGGGTGATCGTTTAATCACAAATTTGTCGTCATAGGCTGCAGCCTACTCAGCCTAGTGGTAAATCCACCATTGCTCCACCATTATTGTATTTACAATAAATGGAATCCTGGATGTCATAAGAATAGTTCATAAGACACAATTATTTGATTGCGCATTACTGCTCTGTTGATGTTACTACTTAATACTGCATACTGGGGGGCTGGAGTACTAAAATATAGGCCCAGGCTTAGTTTAGACAACCAGCTGAATGGTGCACTTTAGTCAAGGCAGTAGCACCAATGGCGCTTTCAATAGGCCAACGGAAGATATTAAGCTTTTTAGGCCCCACGTCCCCACCTTCACCTAGACAGTGGTCATGATGAGGTCAGGAGCATAACTAGCCTAACAAAGGGGTGATTGCCTAAGATCATAAATACTGAAGATGAATCCTAAAAATCTGTTGTACTGCTTAATGATATTGAACAAAGTTTTCAAAGGTATAAAACCTTTACTGTGCGTAAGTAGCAATCATTTTTTTTATAGTAAGTACTTATTGATAGTCGTGATACTTCATTTTATTATTGATATACAGGTGCCAGAGTGATAATGGTGTGTCGCAGCTTAGAACGAGCGGAAGAGGCGAAGGTTGATATAGAGAAATCTTGCAAAGGTTTATCTGGCACTGGTGTTATTGTAATAGCAAAATGTGACCTCACCTCTATGAAGTCCATCCGAGAGTGTGCACAGAATATTTTAGATACAGAACCACAAATCAATATACTTGTGAATAACGCCGGTATGATGACGTCTCACAAAACCGAAACTGAGGATGGTTTTGAGACACAATTCGGTACTAATCATTTAGCACATTTTTTGTTAACTATGCTGCTGTTACCAAGAATCCGTAATAGCACACCAGCTAGGATTGTAACTGTGTCCTCCGCCGCACATAAGGGTAAGTTATTTTCAGTTTACTTACTTCCTCACTAATGAATAGTTGGACTTTTGACTAATATTTTATACTGCGTATGCATACATAAAATGTTCGGTATAGTGACAGAGTGAGAACACAATTCACTAAGTATGAGACTCACGAGCAAGAAGCCCGTAAGTCTCGTAATACACAAGCACAAGTTCGTCCTCATGTGGAGTACTGCTCACATCTCTGGGCAGGCGCGCCCAAATATCAGCTAGACCCACTTGACTCCCTCCAAAGACGTGCTGTTCGAATCGTCGGGATCACAATATTACGGACGGATTGGAGTCGCTGGAGCGGCGGAGGGACTTTGGGTCACTCTGTGTACTCTACCGACTCTTTCACGGGGAGTGCTCCGAGGAACTGTTTGACTTGGTACCACCATCAATGTTTTACCAACATACCACTCGACACCGCAGCAAGGTTGATCCATTTCACTTGGAAACATTATGGTCTTCAACTGTACGTTTCCAGCGATAATTTCTCAGACGTACGTGCAGGCTCTGGAATGAACTACCTGCTGCTGTGTTTCCCGAGCGCTATGACTTGTCCTTCTTTAAACGAGGTTTAAGAAGAATATGTACTTTATGGTAGGCAACGGCCTGGCTGTGCCCCTGGTATTGCAAAAGTCCATGTGCGGCAGCATTACTTACCATCAGGTGTGCTGCCTGCTCGTTTGCCACCATTGGCAATAAAAAAACACATATAAAATACATCTATAGGTATAATATGCCAACTTTTTAAAAGTGCGCGCGATGGGTTTTGGCCTTTAGTATCACCGAACCTCACTGCACGCATTCGCACACCCTTCACTTTTTTCACTATATCCAGCGGCTTAGCAAAGGTCGTATCACTTACTATCAGGTGTTATATTTCCTCGTTAGCTACCAACAGCAATAAAAAAATAGATAAAAAGCTTTATAGATTTATGAAAACAACATTTTATATATCGAGTCTGAAATGCTTGTAGCATTTCAGATGTATTAATTATACAGGATGTATCAGGTTATGGAACAACTATTCAAGTATGTTGTAGTTTAACGGTCATAGATCGTAATTAGAATGTACTTTACACAAAAAACAATATAACATAAAAATTATAGTGATTTCAAAAAAATGTGTCTAAGAGTCTATGCCTTAAATGTTACGTATTATGTAGGCATGTACAAACAATACATGTAGGCATGTAAAGCTTCGACAGTATAATTTCATTCATTTATACCTAGAATTGCGCAAACGCTTCAATGGCATGTAGGTACAACGGCAAGCGGTCAACGGCCATAGGCCGATCAGCTGTTTTAAAGCGACTTTTGTCTTGCTTATGTGAACGTAATCATTGATTTATTCAATTTCTAATGAATATTTAACAAAGTATGAATATGTTGCGTATTAAGTATCATTGACTTTATACATTTCAATCAGATTTACACGAAAAAGCTATGACAAAATTGAAAACTTTACATGTCTCTAATTTCTTAACGAATCGATATTTTTCGTTGAATTTTTTTTTATGGGTTCCTACCACCATTGCCTAGCTCCCTTTTGACCAGTTGCCCCATAACCTGATACACCCTGTATATCGAGCTGATTACAAGCATTTCAGTTGTATTAATTAGTCAGAGATAGCGATAGTAATTACTCGTAATTACTTACTCTCTATACTAATCTGCATAGGGTCTGGCAAAAGGCACTTCCATCGAAACTATCATCAAACAGACACCTGCTCCAATACCATGATTATTAACGCTGGTGTACCACAAGACTTGGTGATTTTTCTGACGTCAATTATCCTGCATATCAACGATATGCTCTTCATAGAGATTATGCGTTGCTATACGGATGACAGCACGTATGACAAGCGGTATACCGAGCAGCAGAATGTCCTTCGGAATACACAGGAAAAAAGAGTTCAACTTGTGTCTGAAGTCGAGCACTCTCTGGGGCGGACCTCGGAATGGGGTAAACGGAACTTAGTCCGGTTCTCCCACTGTTAAGAAGGACCCGTTCGTTATGGGACCTTAGTCTCAAGGAGTAACTCTCCAAATTTGCGAGGGTATTGGGATCGTCGGCGTTAAAATATCATGCAAGGTCCCGTTTGGGAGTCATTTGAAGGATAAAGCCAAATTGGTAAGAAAAAGTTGGACGTCCTGAACAGAGCTAGGCGGCACTTCACACCGAGACAGCGTCTTGTACAAAGCACAAGTTCGTCCTCATGTGCTGCTCTCATCTCTTGGCAGGTGCGCCCAAATATCAGCTAGACCCACTTGACTCCGTGCAAAGGCATGCTGTTCGAATCGTCGGGGATGCCACTCTTCTTTACCTTTCCGGTGATCATTTCTTTCACGTACGTGCAGGTTCTAGAATGAACTACCTGCTACTGGGTTTCCCGAGCTCCGTCTTTAAAACGAGGTTTAAGAAGAGCCTTTTTTTCACGAGAGGCAACGGTCCCTGATATTACTAGGATTTATATGCGGCAGTATCACTTACCATCAGGTGTGGTGCTTGCTCGTTTGCCACCGACATTAAAAAAAAGTAAAGGATTGAATATGTCATCCCTAATTGCTTCAAAAGTATCAATTACCTATCTATATTTTTAAACTATTTTTATTTATTTTTTGTTCTACTTTTCTCTATTTTTTAACTTATTCTTATACTATGAAGTGGGACTAAAATTGTTTAGGAATATGTGAACGTTTTACATGCCTGCTAAAACTTTCGATTAAGACGTGAAGGTATAAATATTATACTCATTCGATATATTTATTTTAATATTTTCAGGATATGGTATACACTTAGATGATTTAAATTATAAGAAGAGACCATATAAAACCATGGAAGCGTACTCGCAGAGTAAAATTGCTAATATCATGTTCTCCAGCGAATTGGCCGCCAAACTTAAGGTAATGTTGATCTTTTTACCGCTCACGTGAAACTAAGTGCTACTTGAAAGCTTGCTGATGACCTACGCTAGCGCCAAGAGGGCATGATTAGCCCATGTCGAGAATCGTTGAGAACTATAAAAAATACTGATTTTCTAATTTTTTTTTCCATTTGTTTAGAAACGTAACGAAAAATATTTTCAAAATATGTTTGTATCGTCCATTTGTCTATGATCACGATTGACGTCATTAGACATAATGCATTCCCATTTTTTTCACAATAAAATATCTTTAAGATCAGGCCTATTGATTTTCACTTAAATATTCACTTAAATATATAAATTTTCTTAAGTTTATTTCAATTCAATCGTCAAAATCTTTTCATCTCTTTTTTCACATGCACAATAAAATATATCCTTTTCGTTAACGCTTACAGTATTTTTCTTAGTTATGAACTTAACCAAAAGGACTTTATTAAAAAAATTAACGCGTCCTAGATGATCTTGTTGGCTTATCCGATTTTTCAAATTTAATTTTGTACCTTAGAATAATAACGTATAGAAGGTAAGTTCGCGCACAAAAAGTGAAGCATTTCAATTGGAGCCTACTTAATGTAGCTTACTCCGGAACCGTTCCGTACTATGCTGCACGTGCGTACGCAACTCTTAAAAAATAAACAGGTAATTATGACAGTTTGTACATTCAAATGGTGTCATAACACATTTGAAAAACTTAAAAAGGTTTTTAACATTACTTTTAAAAGTATTTCGACGATTTATGTTAATAAAAACAAAATTTGATTTCATAATTTGTATAGTGATGTGCGTGTGTATGTATGTAATCGCCTGCGCGCATGTAGTATTTTTAGATTCATGTTTCGAACGTTCGAAGTACCGACACTATCCTTCTATACGTTATTATTCTAAGTTATGTACATATTTATCAACAGGAGCACAATATAGAAGGTGTTAACACATATAGTTTACATCCGGGCATGATTAAGACAGAATTCGGACGAAATTTGGATCTGTTTTGGGGCGTAAAGAATACCATAGGTTTTGTTTTAGCGCCGTTCATGAAGACGTTGGATGAAGGCGCCCAAACAACTATATATTGCTCTGTTGACGAAAAGTGTGCTAACGAGACAGGGCTGTATTACAGGTAATATTTTATGTAATGCTTGCTTGATTGATTTAGTGAAGAGCAGTTGTCGTATGGCGGGTAGGGACCCCTTGAATCAAGATAGCTGTGCTTGAATTTAGGACCCTAGTTTGATCTCGGCTCATATAGGTTCCATTGCTGAGCTCGAGCGTACTAGGTGCACAAGCAAGGAAAGTGTCTTACTATACCATGCTGGTGAGGCGAGTTGGTATACGCTTTATTTCGAGTTACCTGTCTCTTATACAGATGTTATATGCATATTATATCCTTGAGTAGTTTTTTTACTTTGTCACCACACGGATTACAACATTGACGGCTAAAATCTATACCAATAAATAAAATTGGAGGTCTGTTTGTAATGTCAAAATAATAGGCTTTTTTCATGCTCACACGGTTATTTCCACGACACCTATGCCTAAAATACAGATTAAAAATTTTTTGTCTGTCTGTCTGTTTGTTCTGGGTAATCTTCAAAACGGCTGGACCGATTTCAAAAATTCTTTCACCAATGGAAAGCTATAATATCAGCGCGTAAACTAGGCTATATTTTATCCTGGTATTCCCACGGGAACGGGAACTACGCGGGTAAAACGACTAACACCGAAGCGAAGCGAGGGCGAGTTGCTAGTTAAAAATAAATAGGTTCTAGGAACGCAAGTAAAGTTTTTACCTATAGTTGTCACAAAATAAAAGGCCCGTTTTGACAGTTCACGCCCAAGAAGTTTTCAATTTTTTACCGATCGAAATGTTTTGAAGGTAATTACATTTTTCATTGACGGGTACCGCCCACTGGGCTAAGTGCTGTGGCATAACGATTTTTTCATATTGTCCACAGACTATTAATAATCGGTTAAGGAAAAATAAATCGACCAAGACATATTTTTTTAGGCGGACTCGTACTGTCGGCCGGTGTTATTAATTTTAATACTAGTATTTAGACCAACTAATAACAGAATTTCACCAGCTGTGTAGTGATTTTTACTGAAAATTCGAGACGTCAATATTGACAATATGAAAATGAAATAATATATATATGGGTGACGATAGCTCAACTGACAATTTTGGCTCATCATCTTAAGAAAATGATTGACTGAAGACTCACTTTTTCTCGATATTTTTCTGATTGAGTGAATGTTATTGTAACAAAAATATTAAATGATAGAAAAATTACCATTCGTAACATGGTATCATTTCAAAATACCTACAATATCACAGTTTAAGTGAAATTTTCAAATCAGAACTTTAATCCAATGCACTTTACAATACAATTTCAAATCGATTATATACTCATGCAAACTTGAATCGATTTATCGTGAGTATCGAGTACCGAGTCGTATGGTGCATCACTAATTACATCGGTAAGACCAAATGTCAAAACGGGCCTCTTTATTTTGTGACAACTTATAAGAATAAATATGTTTGTTTTATTTCATTTTTTTAAGGCAACACTCCGTACTAAGGATGTTTACGTTGTGTCGTGGGACTTTACATACATAAAAATTTTCGTATCTACATAAATCAGATAGATACAGACCCAGGATACTCTTTTGTGGATCGGCCAAAAATGTTTTTGCCTGGAATCAAATCCACGACCTTCGGCGCGAAGGGATTGACATTGTGTAGTGTAAGGTTTAAATTAAACATAAGAAAGATTTCAGGATTCATGACAGACCCACGTACATAATATGATTTGTTGTTATATTGAACTGGCAACAATATCAGAGTTAATTATATTATAACCTTTATAATTATGTCATTTGAACCCGAGGCCTGATTCATTCATTACGGATTCATTATTAATAAATTTTCAGGACACTCTTGCTATTAGCGTTATATATAAAATCTATCAAACGAATATTATTTTTTTTAATTGGTATTATTTTACAGTGACTGTGCCCCTGAGCGTCCTGCAGCTAAGGCAACTAATGAAGAACACGCTAAGAAGTTGTGGGAACTCTCCGTCGAAATGGTCCGCCTCGGTGACTTTAACCCTTTTACAGCAAACGACCCTGGTATTAAAACTAAATAGACATTGAGATAATCAATTTTATAGACACACTAATTACCTGACTAACAAGCCGACCGACAAGTTGATTTATGCGATATACATTTAAAAAAAAATTAGGGAAAATGGTTTAAGTTGGGAGATATGGGAAATAATTTAAAGTTTTAATTTCTAAGATTAAAGTGAATGAACGTTTTGGTACATGGTTTATATATCTTAATTAATTGTTCAATACAGGTAATAAACACATTATAATCTTATTATATTGCAAGTGTTACCGTATGATATTTTAAATGTTGCATTAATAATTTTTACCTAAACGTAGTGGTTTATATATTTATTAGTGCTATTTCATAAATTGAAAACAGAAAAGATAGCACTTTATGCTTTGATGACTGTCTAATTTCATTATCTAATAAATACTACCTTTTTATCTCGATGATTTGCTTATTTTAATACTGCCTTATAATGATGACGTGATTGAGTCAGCATTATATTTTTTTTTGTGTGCAATGTCAGCATTATATTTTTTTACTGTGACGTATATTAGAACGAAAGATATTTATTAATTATTATTTATTAATCGCTTGCTTTATCGCTTGCTGTGTGGTAGCGGCTTCGAATACTACCAACCCTTGCTTTGCTCGTGGGTGTCGTAAAAGACGACTAAGAGCCCTAGATTGACCCGGACCAACTCCATCTGGTACCATTTGGGTCAACGATTACATTCCCAAGGAGGGTTGACGTCAGGCAGGCGGCCGGTCATAAAAGTCATTGCTGAAACTTTTTGCAATATGTCAAAACAGATGACATATTGCGTCGACCCCAAGTAATTGGGATAAGAGCAAGATGATGATGATGATGAATCGCTTGCTTTATGGGTGAATGATAAAATTATGACGACAATCGCATATCTATGTTTTATTAAAAATGTATGCAAATCCGTCTGCAGCGTCATGTGTTTGAAATAAATTTCTTTGAGTGCGATTAAGGAGCAAATTAATAAGAAAATAGATTACGGTGGAAGTGAATGAAAAAGATGTCTGCAGTGAAGTACAAATTGCTGCTAGACGCTCGTGCCGATTTACAAGAATAAATTAGAAATAAAATAGAATTTGATGGCTGGATAGGTGGATGGATGGCTAAGTGGATGACCGACGTCCCGAGAGAGGCGTTGGAGAATAGGAGGATACCCAAAAAGGAATCGCGCCGGGCTGGCCATATACGATAAAAAACTCTGTACTGGTGGTCGGCTCAATGGCGAAGGAGAGGAAATACGGTGGGTTATGAAGTACGCGCCGCTCTTTCGTCACCCCAGAGGAAGCGGACGGCGTGTACACTGACCATAGCCCACCCGGGGAAAAGAAATCTGGAAAATTTACAGTACCTATGTACTTAGCTGCTTTTAAGCTGAACATTGAGACGAGGTATAATTATTACTGAACTTTATACTACATACTTTTTTTTAATTCAAATACGACTTATTTATTTAACTTATATATTTAACTATTTTAACGATCAAAGTAGTTTTACTTCAACCGCATATGGCGCATGATTACACATATTAAAATTTTTTGGCGCAATATTACATTATTAAGATGTCGTCCTATATGTTACTGGAAAGTATGAACTATTATCAAACCCTATTACTTAGTTCTTTTATTTTGGTGGGCTAAGCACTGGTACCGGTTCCTTGACTTCCGTTGACGACCCAGCGGGATACCCTTTCGAGTACGGTCCCCTTTCGACGCCCCGGCAACATTGCCACGTTGCCTCTCGGATGTCGTCGCCCTCGCGCGGTCGGCCTCTCTGCAGGTAGCGGACTAACTTCGGTCCGTCGACCTGCGATCTCGGCTAGGGCAGCATCAGGTGCAGGTACTCTCACCTGCGCTGCTCAACGCGCCGGCGGTGGAGCGTGTCGTGATAGAGGAATTCCTCCAGGACCCGCGCCGCGGTCTCCTTCTGTGAGACAACTGCTTCGAAGATTCTCGAGTGGCGACCATATATCGCACGATGCAGTATAGGGCGCCCCCTCACTATGTGGACCGACGAGCTTGTGGAAGTTGCTGGGCGTTGTTAAATGCAGGTGGCCCAGGACCGCACTCAGCGGCGAAACATGAGGGAAGCCTACGTTCAGCAATAGGCGACGATAGGTGAATGATGATAATGATTATTATTTAACGTTACAGACTATGATGTAGGTATATGAGTTTTCGTTTACTCAAACTGATCTTGTAACGGTGCAGACCTCTGTGAAATATTAGTTTATGTACTCAATAGTGAGAAAGATATTTGCTGATATATACTAGCGTTGAAATATCATCTCATTTTAATGTCTTTAATATCGGCAACAGCTCCAATGATTTCTATGAAAGTTAGTACCATTGGAAAAGTTTTTGAAGGCGATAGATCGATCTTCATTTATAGAAAACCTCGTTTTATCAGTGTTTTCAGGTAGTAATAAAAGGTATGATTACGATATGAAGGTAATTCAGCCATTGCCATCGTGAATCAAAATAAGCCAGTTGGAAAATCGAGCTGTCCCTTACTCCAGATGGCCCTAGTTCTATTCTTGATGTTGCCTTTTTATTTTTTCCTCTTATAATTTTTTGTCGTTATTTCATGAATGATGTTTTTATAAATTTTTTAATTAAATAAAGATCCTTATTATATCGATAGGATATAAAATAATTTATATTTTATCATTATGTAATTTGTATTTCATGTGGAGACGTAGTAAGTATACAATTCACCACCCCCCCTCTTGCCTGTGGCTGTCACAAAAGACGATTAATTATCTATGCGACAGAAAGAAAATTCGAAACAAAGCTATGCCAACACATCTGACTACCGTGGTGTAGTTGGTCAATTTCCCTCCCATAGTGGAGGAGACGCGGGCATATGGGACATATGTGGGCTGAGATGATGATGATGGCGTAATTTCTATCTAAATATACTCCGAAACTCCGTAATACTATAATCTCTATAAATACAAATGAATCACCGAAATGTATGTACGCGCATAACTTCTGATCTACTGCACCAAATTAGATAATTCTTTTTTATTGTATTTGTTATTGTCTGGAAAATATTTGTATAGAAGAAAATTAGAATAAAATATTTTTTTTATATAATCAGAATTTTTAAATCTCACGATACGAAAAGTGAGTTATTCAGCTAGCAGTTGACAACTTCAAACAGACAATACGTCATATTATGATTTCATTCAATCCTTAAAATCAGTTCTAGTTCAAGAGTGGACTAAGGATTGGCTAATCTCCAAGAATATAAAGGGTAAATTTTATGGTGATATACAACCTGACATTCCACATAAACCCTGGTTTACGAAGTTTCCAAAAGCGGACAGGGCTATTACATCCACAATCTGCCGTTTGCGTTTGAACCATTCTTACACTCCTGTCTTTCTGGCCAAACTTAGGATTAGGGATAATTCCATTTGTGAGTGTGGATTAGATGAAGGAAATGTGGACCATATTTTTTTTAATTGTACTAAATTGTTGTATTCTTTACATAATCTTTTATCACCGGAATTCCTCGTCCTACTTCTATTAAGTGCCTTCTTACTCTTACTTTTACACGATTCATTTATACTCTCTGTAAATTTATTAAAATTAATAAGATAAAGTTGTAAATGCTTAGTTAAGTATCTAATTGTAAAATTAATTTTCGTTATAATGTATCAATTTAGTTAGAATTGTCTTTTGTTTCAGTATACCCATCATCGTATTTCTCATGTAATTTTAGAATCATATTCACCGGCCCATTTTCTATTATTTCGTACCGTAAAATATCCTTCGTTTGGCGGTCTACGTATGAGTCTAACGGGACATTGGCAAAGTTGCGGTGTAACGCCAGCAGAAGCCATTCATCAAGATCAAGATTTCATTCAAATAGAATTACCGCTTCGTTTGCAACACTAATATTAGTGTTAAGTGTGTCTATCGTAGTATATAAATATTATAATTGATTTCTAAGAAAATGCCACCTGTGAGACGTCAAAATATTGATCGGCGTACATGTAATGCAAGTCGAGTTCACAATCTTCAATGAGACTGAAGAAGAACGAAAACAGCGTTTGGAGGCAGAATGAGAAATGATCAAGCGAGCATAGGCGTAGTATAAGATGACTAAGAGATTATAACACGCAAATAACATCTAAAGCAAGCGAAAGAAAACTCGAAATAAAACCCTATAATAACATATCTGAGCAGCGTGGTGTAGTAGATCAATTTTATCACTAACTTATCCATTCATCAATCCATCAGCCTACAAACGTCCACTGCTGGACCTAGGCCTCCCTACGAGAATGCCACTCGGAACGGTCCGACGCCGCTTGCATCCAACGGGACGACCCTCTACTAGGTGGACTGACGACATCTTAAAAGTCACAGGGAACCGTTGGATGCAAGTGGCGCAGGACCGTTCTGAGTGGCATTCTCGTGGGGACACCCCTGCAACAAGATAGTGCAGCCAGAGCGTCGCCCTCACGCCGTTGGACTCTCTGCGCGTGGCGGACTAATCCCCGAGCCGTCCATCCGCGACGTCGGCTAGGGCGGCATCAGGCGCAGGTACTCGCGCCTGCGCCGCCCAATGCGCCGGCGGTGGAGCGTGTCGTAGTAGAAGAATTCCACCCGAACACACTCCACCGCCTCCTTCTGCGAGACAACTGCTTCGCAGAAGGCGGCGGCCGCGTCCCAATTCCTGACGCTGTCGAACATCTTTCTAGTGATGGTGGGCAGCAGTTTCACATCAAAAAAGGGCCCTAAGCGTTCCAGAATGTTCTTTAAGATTCTGGAATGATCTAGAATAGTCAAATTTAATTCAAAGAGTTTAGAATGATTTAGACTAGTTGGTCATCATCCAAGATGCTCCTCAACAATCTAGAAGGCTTCTAGATTTCCAAAATTGAACATACATATGTATACATATGTATTTCAATTTTTTGAAATATTCTAGTAGTTTTTTTTTTTGGGGTGGGTTGCGGTCGTCGCGCTCCTCGCACCACTCCGTCCGGGGCGACAGAGGGGCGTAAGAACGCACACCCGCAACCCACCCCACGTGCACGTCGCCTTCGTCGTTAGGCCGACCACCGGAGCAGGGTTACTTGTCATCGGCCTAGTGGTCGGCCCGACGGGATACCCCCTATTTGGGGTGCCCTCTCATCGACCGACGTCCCCCCCTCGGGGAGAACGTCGGTCTTTCCTCACGCGGTCGGCCTCTCAGCGGGTGACGGACTATTTCCCCGATCACGTCACCCGCGGCCTCGACTAGGGCGGCATGAGGCGCAAGTACTCGCGCCTACGCCGCCCTAGTCGCCGGTGGCGGATCGCCTCATCGAGGCTGCGTTCCTCGCGCAGGCGATCCGCCTCCTCCTTCTGCGAGATCACTGCCTCGCAAAAGGCTGCGACTGCGTCCCAGTTCCCGACGCTGCCGACCATCGCCCTGGCGATAGTCGGCAGCGTCAGGTCGGCACCGATGATTGCGGTTTGCGACGAGTTCACGGCGCTGCTCTGCCCAAGCGGCGCAGGCCTCGAGCATATGCTGCGCCGTGTCCTCGTCGCAATCGCAGTGGTGGCATGACGGTGTAATCTCCCTCCTAACGACCTTGTGCAGGTATTTGGCGAAGCACCCATGCCCCGTCAACACCTGCACTAGTCGGAAGGAGAGCACCCCGTGCCGCCTTTCCAACCACTGCATCAGCACCGGCCGGAAGGCCTCCACGATTCGCACCCCGAACCGAGGCCTCTCCAGCCGGACTGCCCAACGGGCAATGACGTCTCGGCGGGCGTCGACGCGCCAGGCGGTGAGCTCCACAGAAAAATTAATAAGATAGAACGGCCATGTGGGCGGGGCAAGCGTGCCACAATTGCGATCAAACGGTCTTAATATTGACGAAATTCGTTTTACCGGTTCTTAGTTGCGCTCATATAGTGACCTTGAATGAAGCTCCGACAAAAAAGAGAAATATGCCGTCTTGCGCTGTTACAACGTGTCGAAAAAGAAGTCAGTTGCGTAGTTATAGTCTAAGAAGGCATTTATTTTCATCGTTAAGTCCATAAACTTATTAATTCAGTGATATTTCTTAATTTTATGAAAGTATTATGTCGTTTATAAACTACAATTATGAAATCGCAAAAAGAGCCAAACATTATACATCGTCTGCCATACATGGATATCACCTTTTATTAGTCCAGCAACCGCGCAATGTACTGCGTTTAATGCGATATCACTAAGAACCGCCTTACTAGCGTGGTAGTATACGTTTTCATTCTAAACATTGACGTTGATCCACGCGTATCGATAGTGTTGTCCAACATACTATAAGTTATCGATTTCAATAATTAGCTATGGATTAATTTTATCATATAAATAAATATTTTTAACACTTTTAATTTAGTGATCGTTTTATATAATTATATTAACAATATTTAAATAGGTATTTAAAAATCAATTATTCTGGTATACATTACCTACTTAATTTATGTTGTATATCTATAGTACATTCTTGTATATTTTCCGCGTGGTGACGGAGTAAGAATACAATTCACCACTCCCTATCTTGCCCGTGGGTGTCATAACATACGACTATGGTATATAATATGCGCATAACATCTGCAAGAGAGGGAAAACTTGAAATGAAACCCTATACCAACATGTCTGACCAGCATGGTTTAGTAGGTCAAATTCCCTCCCATTATGGAGGAAGCCCGAACTCAACAGTGGGTCGTATGTGGGCTGCGATGATGATGATCTATAGTACTGTTATGTTAGTACATTTTTATTTACAATAAACAAAAATGTACTAACAAGTAGCAGTACCAGTATATAAAAAAAAAAAATAACTGTTTTGTTTTTTAAGTTAAATAATAACACCAATAAAAATAAACCGAATTTCAATAAACAATAATATTTTAACATATTTTAAGAATGATATCTGATGCTTACGCGATCACTACACATTGTAAATAAAACTACTTATACGGATTATATCGCATTTGTATTTGATTTAGGATTGCCCGACGTTTCGAATACTTTACAGCATTCCTGGTCACGGGCGGTCTAAGACGTCTGACGTCCAAACAAGTCAACGTTATTATAGACGTCCATGGTCCCCGTCGCAGAGACCGTCTGAAACCATCCACAGTTGACCGTCTCCCTGCAGTACTACCTTATGTGAAAGGAGTCACTGACAAGATTGGCTTCATCCTGAAACGGGCTTCCATAAAAACCTTATTTTAAGCCACTCAAGAGGATTAGTCAATTCTTACCACCTGCCAAGTGTCAGATCCCTCTACAAGATGCAGGCGTTTATAAACTTGACTGTGGTCTCTTTTTAATACATTTTAATTGTATCTTGTGTTCTGGTGTGTACCATATATGGGAACAATATAATATACAAATCGCTACTCGCTTACGTAATTAATTATGGCTCTTAAATTTTCTGTCATATACAGTATACAGAGTATAGTGTATAGTAGTATACAGAGTATAGTGAGGAGTATTTTATTTTGCATGATTTTACTGTTAAATTACTGACTTGCATTACAAATAACTTCAACACATCACGCAAGTAAGTGCTTAATTTAAAGACATTAATATTTTTATTTCGATAAAACAGGCTAAATAAATATCGTGTAGTATATCGACCATGGCAAGCACTAGCGTACATGTGCTTTTTTATATGTGAGTATACGTTGCCTACAGAACTTCGATATAGTTTGTGTACCAACTGCAGCTTCGAAATTGATGTGTGTGTGTTATGTTAGTGTGTAAAATTATTGTAAGCATAGACCTTGCATATGTGTTAACATTAGCGGGAGGGGGGAATTATGCCACGCTGGTTTTCGAACAAAATCAGCCGAATGGCCTTTCTAAAGTATTAATATTTCTGTGGTGAGCTCCCTCAACGAGACCACACCGCTCTCCGCTCGCACCCCGCACGCCGATACAATCCGGAAATATTCTAGTAGTGGAAAATACGATTGGTTTTTTTTAGAACTTTACTTGTTTTTACAATAAAAAAGCACACTCAAATTTTATTATACATTTTATCTATAGGTACCTATGACGCTATGACTTGTCCTTCTTTAAACGAGGTTTAAGAAGAATATGTACTTTATGGTAGGCAACGGCCTGGCTGTGCCCCTGGTATTGCAAAGGTCCATGTGCGGCAGCATTACTTACCATCAGGTGTGCTGCCTGCTCGTTTGCCACCATTGGCAATAAAAAAAAACACATATAAAATACATCTATAGGTATAATATGCCAACTTTTTAAAAGTGCGCGCGATGGGTTTTGGCCTTTAGTATCACCGAACCTCACTGCACGCATTCGCACACCCTTCACTTTTTTCACTATATCCAGCGGCTTAGCAAAGGTCGTATCACTTACTATCAGGTGTGTTATTTCCTCGTTAGCTACCAACAGCAATAAAAAATAGATAAAAAGATTTATAGATTTATGAAAACAACATTTTATATATCGAGTCTGAAATTCTTGTAGCATTTCAGATGTATTAATTATACAGGATGTATCAGGTTATGGAACAACTATTCAAGTATGTTGTAGTTTAACGGTCATAGATCGTAATTAGAATGTACTTTACACAAAAAACAATATAACATAAAATTATAGTGATTTCAAAAAAATGTGTCTAAGAGTCTATGCCTTAAATGTTACGTATTATGTAGGCATGTACAGACAATACATGTAGGCATGTAAAGCTTCGACAGTATAATTTCATTCATTTATACCTAGAATTGCGCAAACGCTTCAATGGCATGTAGGTACAACGGCAAGCGGTCAACGGCCATAGGCCGATCAGCTGTTTAAAAGCGACTTTTGTCTTGCTTATGTGAACGTAATCATTGATTTATTCAATTTCTAATGAATATTTAACAAAGTATGAATATGTTGCGTATTAAGTATCATTGACTTTATACATTTCAATCAGATTTACACGAAAAAGCTATGACAAAATTGAAAACTTTACATGTCTCTAATTTCTTAACGAATCGATATTTTTCGTTGAATTTTTTTTTATGGGTTCCTACCACCATTGCCTAGCTCCCTTTTGACCAGTTGCCCCATAACCTGATACACCCTGTATATCGAGCTGATTACAAGCATTTCAGTTGTATTAATTAGTCAGAGATAGCGATAGTAATTACTCGTAATGACTTACTCTCTATACTAATCTGGATAGGATCTGGCAAAAGGCACTTCCATCGAAACTATCATCAAACAGACACCTGCTCCAATACCATGATTATTAACGCTGGTGACGTCATTTATCCTGCATATCAACGATATGCTCTTCATAGAGATTATGCGTTGCTATACGGATGACAGCACGTATGACAAGCGGTATACCGAGCAGCAGAATGTCCTTCGGAATACACAGGAAAAAAGAGTTCAACTTGTGTCTGAAGTCGAGCACTCTCTGGGGCGGACCTCGGAATGGGGTAAACGGAACTTAGTCCGGTTCTCCCACTGTTAAGAAGGACCCGTTCGTTATGGGACCTTAGTCTCAAGGAGTAACTCTCCAAATTTGCGAGGGTATTGGGATCGTCGGCGTTAAAATATCATGCAAGGTCCCGTTTGGGAGTCATTTGAAGGATAAAGCCAAATTGGTAAGAAAAAGTTGGACGTCCTGAACAGAGCTAGGCGGCACTTCACACCGAGACAGCGTCTTGTACAAAGCACAAGTTCGTCCTCATGTGCTGCTCTCATCTCTTGGCAGGTGCGCCCAAATATCAGCTAGACCCACTTGACTCCGTGCAAAGGCATGCTGTTCGAATCGTCGGGGATGCCACTCTTCTTTACCTTTCCGGTGATCATTTCTTTCACGTACGTGCAGGTTCTAGAATGAACTACCTGCTACTGGGTTTCCCGAGCTCCGTCTTTAAAACGAGGTTTAAGAAGAGCCTTTTTTTCACGAGAGGCAACGGTCCCTGATATTACTAGGATTTTATATGCGGCAGTATCACTTACCATCAGGTGTGGTGCTTGCTCGTTTGCCACCGACATTAAAAAAAAGTAAAGGATTGAATATGTCATCCCTAATTGCTTCAAAAGTATCAATTACCTATCTATATTTTTAAACTATTTTTATTTATTTTTTGTTCTACTTTTCTCTATTTTTTAACTTATTCTTATACTATGAAGTGGGACTAAAATTGTTTAGGAATATGTGAACGTTTTACATGCCTGCTAAAACTTTCGATTAAGACGTGAAGGTATAAATATTATACTCATTCGATATATTTATTTTAATATTTTCAGGATATGGTATACACTTAGATGATTTAAATTATAAGAAGAGACCCTATAACACCATGGAAGCGTACTCGCAGAGTAAAATTGCTAATATCATGTTCTCCAGCGAATTGGCCGCCAAACTTAAGGTAATGTTGATCTTTTTACCGCTCACGTGAAACTTAAGTGCTACTTGAAAGCTTGCTGATGACCTACGCTAGCGCCAAGAGGGCATGATTAGCCCATGTCGAGAATCGTTGAGAACTATAAAAAATACTGATTTTCTAATTTTTTTTTCCATTTGTTTAGAAACGTAACGAAAAATATTTTCAAAATATGTTTGTATCGTCCATTTGTCTATGATCACGATTGACGTCATTAGACATAATGCATTCCCATTTTTTTCACAATAAAATATCTTTAAGATCAGGCCTATTGATTTTCACTTAAATATTCAATTAAATATATAAATTTTCTTAAGTTTATTTCAATTCAATCGTCAAAATCTTTTTATCTCTTTTTTCACATGCACAATAAAATATATCCTTTTCGTTAACGCTTACAGTATTTTTTTTAGTTATGAACTTAACCAAAAGGACTTTATTAAAAAAATTAACGCGTCCTAGATGATCTTGTTGGCTTATCCGATTTTTCAAATTTAATTTTGTACCTTAGAGTAATAACGTATAGAAGGTAAGTTCGCGCACAAAAAGTGAAGCATTTCAATTGGAGCCTACTTAATGTAGCTTACTCCGGAACCGTTCCGTACTATACTGCACGTGCGTACGCAACTCTTAAAAAATAAACAGGTAATTATGACAGTTTGTACATTCAAATGGTATCATAACACATTTGAAAAACTTAAAAAGGTTTTTAACATTACTTTTAAAAGTATTTCGACGATTTATGTTAATAAAAACAAAATTTGATTTCATAATTTGTATAGTGATGTGCGTGTGTATGTATGTAATCGCCTGCGCGCATGTAGTATTTTTAGATTCATGTTTCGAACGTTCGAAGTACCGACACTATCCTTCTATACGTTATTATTCTAAGTTATGTACATATTTATCAACAGGAGCACAATATAGAAGGTGTTAACACATATAGCTTACATCCGGGCATGATTAAGACAGAATTCGGACGAAATTTGGATCTGTTTCGGGGCGTAAAGAATACCATAGGTTTTGTTTTAGCGCCGTTCATGAAGACGTTGGATGAAGGCGCCCAAACAACTATATATTGCTCTGTTGACGAAAAGTGTGCTAACGAGACAGGGCTGTATTACAGGTAATATTTTATGTAATGCTTGCTTGATTGATTTAGTGAAGAGCAGTTATCGTATGGCGGGTAGGGACCCCTTGAATCAAGATAGCTGTGCTTGAATTTAGGACCCTAGTTTGATCTCGGCTCATATAGGTTCCATTGCTGAGCTCGAGCGTACTAGGTGCACAAGCAAGGAAAGTGTCTTACTATACCATGCTGGTGAGGCGAGTTGGTATACGGTTTATTTCGAGTTACCTGTCTCTTATACAGATGTTGTATGCCTATTATATCCTTTTTTTTTTTTTTTTTTTTGGTTGGGCTATGGTATGCGCACGCGCGGTCCAGTCCATCCGGAGCGATGAAAAGACAGCGCGCGGGCCCATAACCCATTCGTACCCGTCACCTCGTTGTTGGGCCGACCACCGGAGCAGATGTGACTTGTCGTCAGTGGTCGGCCCAACGGAATACCCTTTCGGGTAACCTCACCTCTCGACGTCCTGGGACGTCGGTCGCCGTCGCGCGGTCAGCCTCTTTGCGGGTGACGGACAATTCCCCGGTCCGATCACCCGCGGCCTCGGCTAGGGCGGCATTAGGCGCAGATATTCGCGCCTGCGCCGCCCGAGTCGCCGGCGGCGGAACGTGTCGCCGAATAGGAGCTCTACTCGCACACGATCCGCCGCCTCCTTCCGTGAGATTACGGCCTCACAGAAGGCGGCGACCGCGTCCCAGTTCCTGACGCTGACGAGCATCTCCCTGGTGATGGTCGGCAGCGCCAGGTCGGCACCGATAATTGCGACGAGTTCACGGCGATCCCATGCAGCACACTCCTCGAGCGTGTGCTGCGCCGTGTCCTCGTCGCAACTGCAGTGGTAGCAGGACGGTGTGCTCTCCCTCCTGACAATCTTGTGCAGGTACTTCCCGAAGCAACCGTGCCCCGTCAGCACCTGCACCAGTCGGAAGGAAAGCATCCCGTGCGTCCGCTCCAACCACTCCATCAGCACCGGCCGGAGGGCCTCGACGGTTCTGACACCGTACCGAGGACTCTCCAGCCGGACTGCCCAACGGGCAATGACTCCACGGCGGGCGTCGACCCGCCAGGCGGTGATCTATTTGATGGAGACCATGCCGCACGTCTCCGACACCCGCCGATAAATTTCGGCGAGCATCTCCGCCTCCAGGTCCCACGGGGGAGTTCCGGCCAGGAGGCACGCTGTCCTCCGTCGCCACCGTGCGGTAACCCCGTATGGCCCTGATCGCCATGACCCTCTGTGGTCGCCACAGGAGGGCCCTAAGACGGACGGTCAGGGACCCCGCCCACACCGGTGCGCCGTACAGGGCCATCGACCGGATCACCCCCACGTATAGCTGTCGGCACGTAGCGCTGGGTCCGCCCACATTCGGCATCAGCCGCGAAAGGGCGGACGCCGCGCCGACAAGCCGGGGAACAAGTCGATGGAGATGCTCCCGGAACCAAAAATGCCCGTCGAGCACCAGGCCCAAGTACTTCATGTGGGCCTGGATGCTGATGGTGACCGACTTCACGGTGATCGAAGCGCCGGCGGGAGGCCCGGCGGTACGGAGGCCATGGAACAAAAGGGCCTCCGTCTTTTCCAGGGCTACCCTCAACCCCAGCGCTTCGATCCACCTGACAATCTCCTCGGTGCCGAGAGTTGCCAGGCGTGCCGCCTCCTCTAGCGTCCCACCCCGGGCTGTGACGAGTGTATCGTCGGCGTAGCAAATTACGCCCAGCCCGGGTGGGAGGCTTCCTCTCAACGCCCAGTCGTAGCCGATGTTCCACAGGGTCGGACCCAGAACCGACCCCTGTGGGACACCGCATGTCATGAGCGTTCGCACAACGTCCCCTACTCGGTCAACGTAGAGGACGCTGCACCCCTCCAAGTAGTCTGCCACCAGCCGCCTGAGGTACACGGGCACCCCGTGATATTTCAGCCCCTCCCTGATGCAGCTGAATGGCAGACTGTTGAAGGCGTTGGCGATGTCCAGGGACACCGCCAACAGGACTCCTCCGCCGGTGACGGCCTCCGCTACCACGGCCTTCAGGCGCAGCAGGGCCGCAATCGTCGAACGCCCTCTCCGAAAACCAAACTGGGCGTCCGACAAATCGGGCCCGACCCCGGCGAGGTGCCGCTCAATGCGGGCAGCCAACACCCTCTCCAGCAGCTTGCCCGCATCATCGAGCAGCACGATGGGCCTGTAGGCCGAGGCTGACTCGGGAGACCGTCCCGGCTTCGGCAGGAGAACCAGCCTCCCCTCTTTCCAGCATCCAGGGAACTGCCCGGACGTCAAACAGGCGTCGAACAGTCCCCTGAGGCGTGGTCCCAGGTGCTCGAGGACCAGGGCCAGCGCACGGTTCGGAATACCGTCGGGCCCGGGGGCGGTGGATTTCACTCGCATACGCGCCACTGCCGCCCCCATTTCCGGCTCCGTGATGGGCGGAGCACTTTCATCTTCGGCCTCCCGGACGCTGTCCGGCGAAGCCATGACCGGGGGCGTGTGCTCCGCCCGCCGTGTAAAGAGGTCCTCGACAACTCTGGTAAGGAGGCTGGGCTGGAGAGTCTCAGTGAGGGAGGGGGGGGGGGCGCCCGTGGAGCTTGTTCAGCGCCGCGAGGTAAGGGCGACCCCAGGGGTCACGCTCGACACTGTCCAGCATCTCCCGCCGACTAACGTCCTTGGCGGTACGGACGGCCAGCCTGAAGGCAGACCGCGCACTGCGGTAAGTCTCGTACAGCTGGCCCTCCCGCTCAGATGCCTATTATATCCTTAAGTAGTCTTTTTACTTTGTCACCACACGGATTACAACATTGACGGCTAAAATCTATACCAATAAATAAAATTGGAGTGTCTGTTTGTAATGTTAAAATAATAGGCTTTTTTCATGCCCACACGGTTATTTCCACGACACCTATGCCTAAAATACAGATTAAAAATTTTTTGTCTGTCTGTCTGTTTGTTCTGGGTAATCTTCAAAACGGCTGGACCGATTTCAAAAATTCTTTCACCAATGGAAAGCTATAATATCAGCGCGTAAACTAGGCTATATTTTATCCTGGTATTCCCACGGGAACGGGAACTACGCGGGTAAAACGACTAAAACCGAAGTGAGGCCGGGTTGCTAATTAAAAATAAATAGGTTCTAGGAACGCAAGTAAAGTTTTTACCTATAGTTGTCACAAAATAAAAGGCCCGTTTTAACAGTTCACGCCCAAGAAGTTTTCAATTTTTTACCGATCGAAATGTTTTGAAGGTAATTACATTTTTCATTGACGGGTACCGCCCACTGGGCTAAGTGCTGTGGCATAACGATTTTTTCATATTGTCCACAGACTATTAATAATCGGTTAAGGAAAAATAAATCGATCAAGATATATTTTTTAAGGCGGACTCGTACTGTCGGCCGGTGTTATTAATTTTAATACTAGTATTTAGACCAACTAATAACAGAATTTCACCAGCTGTGTAGTGATTTTTACTGAAAATTCGAGACGTCAATATTGACAATATGAAAATGAAATAATATATATATGGGTGACGATAGCTCAACTGACAATTTTGGCTCATCATCTTAAGAAAATGATTGACTGAAGATTCACTTTTTCTCGATATTTTTCTGATTGAGTGAATGTTATTGTAACAAAAATATTAAATGATAGAAAAATTACCATTCGTAACATGGTATCATTTCAAAATACCTACAATATCACAGTTTAAGTGAAATTTTCAAATCAGAACTTTAATCCAATGCACTTTACAATACAATTTCAAATCGATTATATACTCATGCAAACTTGAATCGATTTATCGTGAGTATCGAGTACCGAGTCGTATGGTGCATCACTAATTACATCGGTAAGACCAAATGTCAAAACGTTCCTCTTATTTTGTGACAACTTATAAGAATAAATATGTTTGTTTTATTTCATTTTTTTAAGGCAACACTCCTTACTAAGGATGTTTACGTTGTGTCGTGGGACTTTACATACATAAAAATTTTCCTATCTACATAAATGAGATAGATATAGACCCAGGATACTCTTTTGTGGATCGGCCAAAAATTTTTTTGCCTGGAATCAAATCCACGACCTTCGGCGCGAAGGGATTGACATTGTGTAGTGTAAGGTTTAAATTAAACATAAGAAAGATTTCAGGATTCATGACAGACCCACGTACATAATATGATTTGTTGTTATATTGAACTGGCAACAATATCAGAGTTAATTATATATAACCTTTATAATTATGTCATTTGAACCCGAGGACTGATTCATTCATTACGGATTCATTATTAATAAATTTTCAGGACGCTCTTGCTATTAGCGTTGTATAAAAAATCTATCAAATTATATCATTTTTTTTAATTGGCATTATTTTACAGTGACTGTGCCCCTGAGCGTCCTGCAGCTAAGGCAACTAATGAAGAACACGCTAAGAAGTTGTGGGAACTCTCCATCGAAATGGTCCGCCTCGGTGACTTTAACCCTTTTACAGCAAACGACCCTGGTGTCAAAACTAAATAGACGTTGAGATAATCAATTTTATAGAAAACAGTAATTACCCGATTAACAAGCCGACCGACAAGTTGATGTCTGCACTATACATTTAAAGAATTTCATATGAAATAGTTTTGCCGATTTCTAAGACTAGAGTTAACGAACGTCTTAAACACATGATTTTTAGGGTTCCGTACCCAAAGGGTAAAAACGGAACTCTATTTCTAAGACTTCACTGTCTGTCCGTCCGTTTGCCTGTCACCAAGCTGTATCTTAAGAACCGCGATAGCTAGACAGCTGATTTTTTACAAATTATGTATTTCTGTTGACGCTATAACAGCAAATACTAAAAACAAAATTAAATATAAGGGGGCTCCCATACAACAAACGTGATTTTTATAGATAATGGTACGGTACCCGACATGCGCGACTCCGACTCGCACTTAGTCACTTTTTTATGTATTAATTAATTGTTCAATACAAATAAAATACACATTATAAAGTCTTAATATGTTTTAATTATTATTGCGTTATTTTAAAAGCTGCATTAATAATGTGCTTTTTACCTAAACGAAGTAGTTCATATATTATACGTACTATTTCATAAATTGAAAACTAATAGATGAAGAATTTATCTAATGAATAATTACTACCTTTTATCGAGATAATCTACTTATTATATTACTGATTTTTAATAAGGACCAATTTAGTAATTACGTACTTTTACGACCCATTCACGACCTTGCCGCTGTGAGCGGCAACTAAGCGCGGGGCGGCGAGCGGTAAAATCAAAGTATGAAAATGTTTGAAGCACGTCACGAGACGCCGCTCATAGCGAAACCGCGCGCGGTTTTATTCGAGCGAATTGCTATAGCGGGGTGCGGCGCCCCGAGTGGCACGAACAAAAGTACGAGTGAGTGTGAGCGACGCCACGAAATAGAGCGGCACGAACAGCGGCGTACGAGTGACGTACTCAGCGGCGTAGATTAAAACAAAAAATTTTAGACGATTTAGTGGCGGTAATGGGTACCGAGGCATTTATTGCTTAATTTATTATATATACAGGGTGTATCAGGTTATGGGACAACTGTTTGAGTATGTTGTAGTTTAACAGTCATAGGTCATAATTAGAATGTACATTACACAAAAAATAATATAACATGAAAGTTATAGTGATTTCAAAAAAATGTGTCTAAGAGTCTATGCCTTAAATGTTACGTATTATGTAGGCATGTACAGACAGAATACATGTAGGCATGTAAAGCTTCGACAGTATAATTTCATTCATTTATACCAAGAATTGTGCAAACGCTTCAATGACATGTAGGCACAACGGCAAGCGGTCAACGCTCATAGGCCGATCAGCTGTTTTAAAGCGAAGTTTGTTTTGCTTATGTGAACGTAATCATTGATTTCTTCAATTTCTAATGAATATTTAACAAAGTATGAATATGTTGAGTATTAAGTATCATTGACTTTATACATTTCAATCAGATTTACACGAAAAAGCGATGACAAAATTGAAAACTTTACATGTCTCTAATTTTTAAACGAATCAATATTTTTCGTTCAAATATTTTTTATGGGTTCCTTCCTACCACCATTGCCTAGTCTTCTTTTGACCAGTTGCCCCATAACCTGATACATCCTGTATAGTAGTGCAAGAATATATTATTATTTAATGGTAAGTTTAATTTGAATTGATAACACAATTTTCGTGTGGTGACGCAGTAAGAATACAATTCAACATTCCCTATCCTGCCCGTGGATGTCGTATAAGACGACTAAGAGATATAATATGCACATAACATCTGTGCAAGAGAAGGAAAACTCGAAATGAAACCCTATACCAACACGTTTGACCAGCATGGTATAGTAGGTCAAATTCCCTGCTATTGTGGAGGAGGCCCGAGCTCAACAGTGGGACGTTCGTGGACTGCGGTGATGTGCGGTGTGATGAAAACACAAAAACATAAAACCTAGATACCTACTAAACAAAGCTACTAATATGTCGACAAAACTACTGATATGTTTACGTAATGTAGGTAGATAGTTGACAAGTTTTGAAAGTTTATTTTGTTCTCTGTCAATAGGTAGATAGTAGATACCTACCTAATTAGCAAAACGCTTAGTAAACGTATCAGTAGTTACGTCTGTAGATATGTAACTACACACGAAACTACTAGTAAGTCTTATACGATATATAAGTAGTTGACAAGTTTTTAAAGTTTATCTCAGTAAGTAGGTACTTACAGAGACAATAAACATAATTACTAATATATTTAAATAATGTACCTAGATAGTGGACAAGTTTTACTTATATCATCATCTCAGCCCATATACGTCCCACTGTGGGGCTCGGGCCTCCTCCATAATGGAAGGGTAATTGACCTACTATACCACGCTGGTCAGACGTGTTGGTATAGGGTTTTATTTCGAGTTTTCCTTCTCTTGCATAGATGTTATATACGTTTTATATCCCTTAGTCGTCTCGTACGATCACCCACGGGTAAGATAGGGGGTGGTGAATTGTATTCTATCTCCGTCACCACACGGACAACTTTTACTTATATGCCATTGGATTATTTACGAAATAATTTCTGTACTTATCGCGAATAGCGGTTACACGTAAGTCAAAAGATCTCCAACATAAATATAAAAACCTTCATATAGGTCACGAAATTCGCCATTTAAATACCGATCTTTATATAGTTAGTGCACTCCTTCTCTCATATTAAGAATATCTTGTTTTAAAAATGTACTGTTATCTAAACAGAGAAGGGGTAATTTTGATAACGCCATGATTTTGAACACGTTTTGACTACGTAAGTACGTCCACCGCGGCCGCTGCAGCTAACCGCCACTGAGGGTACGTGGCGTGCAAAACGCCCCGCTCACCGACGCCGGCCCGCACGCCGCGCCGCGCGCCCCTAAGACCAAAGTCGTGGCCAGGCCGTTAGCTATGCGACGGCTTCGAGTATTAGACTATCGTGAACCTTCGTTCACTTTCTTTGCGGTAGGCAACAGCGTTGCGAAGGTGTGGCAGCAACACTTAAAATCAGGTGTACTGTTTATCTTACTTACATCAGGCGTTTGCCATCCTTTGTAATAAAAAAACCCCTTTTCCAAAATTTGGAAATATGCGAAAGCGTATTGAAAATAGCGCCCTTTTTTTTTTTGTGGGTGGGCCGCGGTCGGCGCGCCTCCGCACCACTCCGCACCACTCCGTCCGGGGCGACAGAGGGGCTTAAGCACGCAACTCCCGCGACCCACCCGAAAACCACGTCGCCTTCGTCGTTGGGCCGACCACTGGAGCAGCGTTAACTTGTCGTCAGTGGTCGGCCCGACGGAATACCCCCTATTGGGGTACCCTCCCATCGACTGACGTCCCCCCCTCGGGGAGGACGTCGGTCTTTCCTCACGCGGTCGGCCTCTCGGCGGGTGACGGACTAATCCCCGGTCACGTCACCCGCGGCCTCGGCTAGGGCGGCATGAGGCGCAGATAGTTGCGCCTGCGCCGCCCCAGTCGCCGGCGGCGGATCTCCTCATCGAGGCTGCGCTCCTCACGCAGGCGATCCGCCGCCTCCTTCCGCGAGATCACTGTCTCGCAGAAGGCTGCGACCGCGTCCCAATTCCCGACGCTGTCGACCATCGAAAATAGCGCCCTAACTATACTTTATTATGGGGAGATAAATAACTGGAATGGAACGTAGTTCTTAGGTTCTATCATAACGTTCACATATCTGATTTTTCGCTGTTGTGTAAGTATATTAGATCGTGTGATATTAATTGTTTGTGTTATCGGTGAAACAAAAATTATGACGACACTCTCATATCTATATGTGTTACTAAATATGTTATCAAATATTATGTAACTAGCTGTGTTAATGTTTTGAAATACAATTGCTTTGGATACGATTAAGGAGTATATGAATACGTAAAAGGCCATCGACAAAATAATTTTTAACAAAAAATAAACCGACTTCAAACAGTAAACTAAAAAGCACAAAATAAATTTACTTCGCACAAAGTCATATGACTTGTATTTTCATTTAGTTAAACAGAAATGAATAATAATAATTATTTTATAATTACGAAGTCGGTGCCAAGTAAATGCTACTACTACTAGGTTATACCGATTCATAGATTTTTCTAATACTGTTATTGTTTTGTAGTTGCTTTGATATTTTTAATAATATCGCGTTTACTTAGTAATTTGATATTGTAGTAAAATTGTTGTAGCATTTACTTGGCACCGACTTCATAATTATAAAATTATTATTATTATTCATTTCTATTAAAACTAAATGAAAATACATATGACTTTGTGCGAAATAAATTTATTTTTTGCTTTTTAGTTTACTGTTTGAAGTTGGTTTATTTTTTGTTAAAAATTATTTTATTTTATGATTTTAAGTGATGAGTAGACCGAGCAAGGATGCTTCTCGAATGAGAACGCGTCAGTTACTTGAGACGGTTACTCGAATGAGGACGCGTCGGTTACTTGAGAAAACGATTAGACAAAATTAAGAAAAAGCTAATAAGAAGAGAATAAATGAAACTGGCGTTTCATTCAGTAGCGCAAAAATAGACTGTCGGCTATGAGAGCTTATACATATATCAAATAGATTAACTAACCAATGTCAAGAAGATCGTGACCATCGCTTTTCTTTGATTCGTGAGCGATTATCAAATGAAATCGAAGAAACTCGTGCTCACCGGCTCAGTTTGATTCATTCAATGCTGTATATCGTTGAGGAATACCCCCAACTGTCTATGGCCTCCATCACAGATCTACTGCAGACCTTCATTATAACCCATATGGGTGCAAAGTTCTCATCAATATAAATGAATTAAGTCCAAGCACAAGGTAGTAACTTTAAACCGTTGAGAAGTTCCCTCTCCTTCGTCTTCATCATCGGACCCCTAATGACAGTTACAACCTATCTAGGTGTAAAGTTCTTGTCAATACAGATTAATCAAGCTCAAACATAAGGTAGCTGCTGTGAATCGTTGAAGAGTTCCTGGGACTGTATATCGGCTCCATCATTAGATATACTCCAGACCTTTATTAAATTGTAGTGCTTTAGTAAAATACTTAATGAAAAAACTTACAAACGCACTAGTCGCCCCAACGATGTTTGAAAGTTCCCCTTGATTTCTCTGGTTTGCCATCATCAAATTCTGGTCTCCTTATCATGGAACCACCTTTAAACTTCTTTTCAACAAAAAAAGAATCCATCACAAGGTTTCCCGTGTAGTCATCATCGTTAAAATATGACCACGAATTGAGAACCTCCTCCTTTTTTTGAAGTCGGTTAAAAATAGAAATAGACCAGATCAGTCCCTTGCTCCAGATGGTCTCAGTTCTATTCTTGATTTTCCTTTTTTTATCTTTTTATTATTTTTTTTTTACCTTCTTGATGGTAGATTTTTATTTTTATTTAAATTTAAATAATCAGATCATCTCCCGTGTAGTGACGGAGTCAGACTACAATTCACCACTCCCTATCTTGCCCGTGGATATCGTAAAAGACGACAAGAGAAGGAAATCTTGAAATAAAACACTATACCAACATGTCTGACCAGCATGGTATAGTAGGTCAAATTCCCTCCCACTGTGGAGGAGGCCCGAGCCCAACAGTGGGACGTATGTGAGCTGCGATGATGATGATGAAAACCATTATTATTTTGATAGGATATAAAAAGATTTATATTTCATCTGTATGTAATTTATATCTAAGTACTAGCTGACCCGGCGAACTTCGCACCGCCTGTTTTCGTAATTATTGTGTTTTAGTATTTATCAGTTTGGTTTTAGTATTCTCCGTGCGGTGACGGAGTAAGAATACAATTCACCACCCGTGGGTGTCGTAAAATAATAATAATAATAATTTATTGTTTTCTTCCACAAAGATATCTTATAACTAATGTTTATATGTAAAAGGCGACTAAGGGATATAATATGCGTATAATATCTATGTAAGAGAAGGAAAACTCGGAACAAAACCCTATACCAACAGGTCTGACCAGCGTAGTATAGTAGGTCGATTTCCCTCCCATAGTGGAGGGGGCCCGAGCCCAATAGTGTTGATGTATATGGGTTGAGACTATGATGATGATTTATCAACCTCATACAAATGGCGTAAAATTTGTGGATTAAGGAAATATGTTTGTGGCCGCGGAGGTGCGAGCCCAACAGTTGGAGGTGTATGGGCTGAGATGATGATGATGATTTACCAGCCTTACACAAATAGTGTAAACTTGCGGACTAAGGAAATATAACAATTTCCATAAATTCAATTCAGTTGGATTATCAATAATTCCATTATATTAATACGTTTGAGGCCAAGTCCAGAGACCGCTCCAGCTTCGGCAGGAGCATAAGCCTTTCCTCCTTCCAACATCCAGGGAACTTGCCAATCGCTATTCAAGCGTTGTACAGACCCGTGAGATGTGGTACCAAGTGCTCAAGGACCAGTGCCAGCACAAATTAGGGTAAACCGTCAGGCTGGAGAGTGATAAATATAACACATAAATGCGCCACTGCCATCCCATCTTCATGTCCTTGGCGAGGCGGTTCCCGGTTACTATCCAGCAAAGCAATGATTTGCTCTCCGCGGTGGGAAAAGTTCCTCGACAATCTTGATGGGGAGGTCGGGTTGGAAAATTTCGGTAAGGGGAGAAGGGCGTAGCTTACTCAGCGCTGCGCGATAGAGGCGATCCCAGGGGTCACATTCAAGACTGTCCAGAATTCCCTACTGATTGATCTGAAGAAGAAGTGAAATCTCTACTTAGTGCCGCACAATAAGGACGTCCCCAGGGGTCGACACTCTCCAGCATCTTCTGATGGGTGCTGGCGCTGGTCTTTGAGCACCTGGTACCTTGACTGTACAACGCTTGAATAGCGTTTAGCCAGTTCCCTGGATGTTGAAAGAAGGAGAGGCGGCTCCTGCCGAAGCTGGGGCGGTCTCTGGACTTGGCCTCAAACGTATCAATATAATGTAATTATTGATAATCCAACTGAATTGAATTTACGGAAAGTGTTATATTTCCTTAGTCCGCAAGTTTACACTATTTGTGTGAGGCTGATAAATCATCATCATCATCTCAGCTCATATACCTCCAACTTTTGGGCTCGCACCTCCTCCACTATGGGAGGGAAATCGACCTACTTTACCACGCTGGTAAGACGTATTAATATAGGGTTTTGTTTGGAGTTTTCCTTCTCTTGCATAGATATAATATGCATATTATATCCCTCAGTCGTCTTTTACGACACCCACGGGTGGTGAGTTGTAATAGTCTAGCTATTTAATATACCGCCTTTTCTTATCGATTCCAAAACCTTTTTTAATCTAGATCTACATGTGAATGCCAAAAATGCCAAACAGACGGGATGAATGTCAAAAGTTTGACAGGTGAGAACAGTTTGAAGGGGAAAATAAAATTGTTCTTTTTTTTTTGTATTTTACTCGCAATTTTTCCATATTTTCTCAACGTATAAACCTTCCCTGGACTTTCCCAAATAATTCAAGACCAAAATTAACCAAATCGGTCCAGCCGTTCTCGAGTTTTAGCGAGACTAACGACCAGCAATTCATTTTTATATAGATTATCCGACACCCCGTTAATATTTAAAATCACAACCCATTAATATTTAAAATATAATAAAATGAATGTTTGTCTGTATGAAAGAAAAGAAAAGAAAGAAAATAAGATTTATGTCCTTTATTAAATCGTAAACTATGTGTTTGTTCATGTGATGATCTTCAGCAGTGTTGTGTATGAGCCTACGAAGGTTTCTGTGTTGGGGCAACCCGGCCTGGTAGAACCGGTAGGTGGCGTGGTAATTAATTTCAAGGAGACTTTCTTTTACTATTTTTTTAGATTTGAACAGAACAACGTCTGTTGGGTTAGCTAGTAAGTATTTAAATAAAAAAAGTACAATTGACTAAACTCATTTCAGTATTTGTCAATATTAACCCTCTAGGGTATAAATAGCTATAAAGATATTGTTTGACTAACTCATTAACGCTCAACTGAAACTATTGAAGCTAGAAACATGAAATTTTGACTGTATTTCCTTTTGGTGACCCAAGGATCCATTAAAAAAGGATTCTACGAAATTCAACACCAAAGGGGATGAAATGCAATGCAATTGTCTTTAAATTAAGAACATACCCTTCAGCAAAAATAAATTATCACGTGTTGATTTTTAGCATTAGTTAATTTTGATCCCCTAAAAGTATGAAAAAGGGACATAAATTTTGTGATGATACTTGTAATTGATTTTTTATTTAATTTAAAATCGAGCTGATTTTAAACTACGAAAAAAATACACTATTATTAACAATAATTGCAGGTGTAGAAAAATAAGACGCAGTCTTTGTAGATCACTTATATTCATATACTTGTTTTAATTACACGTTTTCAATCGTTAGACGTTTTTCCTTCTTCGTTGCGGGTAGTTGAATGCTCTCGCGACTGACATGCTAGTATTCATCGGTTCGCTTTCACGATCAAAAGTAATCGAATAACCGTCAAATGAAATTGCTTATGATGTGAATCAGTTATTATAATTTATTTAATAAATAAAGAATATTTATAATATCTTTCGTTTTTTAAAACTGCACTATTAGAAATATGATTGCTAAAATATAATAAGGTATTTCCGGTAAACATAAAACGGATATTAATCGTGAGATATCTACTAGCATGTGGTCGCGATAACGTAACTATGCCTAACATCTAACACTATGAGAAAATTATTCTGAACATCAGCCCCTAAAAGGACATAATCATCTTTAGGTGTTTAAACAGTGTGTGAATTTAGGCTTGATTTTTTCATGCTACAATGCAAGCAATGAATTGATACCAACACCAATAATTATTTGCCTGCACAGATGGCTTAGTGGATAAGTTCAAATCCTACTCAGGACAATATTTTGTGCGATCGACAAATTGTGTTTATGATTATGGTTGAAATTTGCTGCTTATGTTTGACCCTTGATATAGGCTTCTTTCCTTAGTGCAGGGCCTTGTTTAAAAAAAAAAAGAATATCTTATTTAAAGGTTACGCATAGCTGTGCGAGTAAGTTAGGAGAGAACTATTTCTTACATGAATATGTATATCCTATGTGCGTGTGAGAAACAGTTCTTTACGTAAGATTCTATGTGGTTAGTTCCAAAATAAATGCCGCCTAGCAGTCTCGTCATTTTTGCACCGGGAGTGGTGTATATAGAAGTTCTCTACTGACATATGTACGTTAACAACAGAAATTTAACATAAGAGGCGAAATGTATAGTTTGAAGAATGAATAGAAATCTGTGCAGGATACCGCGAATACTCTTTTCTCTTGACTGGTATTGGCGTGGATATATGCCGCCCATACCGTACAAGGCGATGACCCAGACAGCATACTGTTACCGTGGTCTCGCCCTCTAGTGGCTCCGGTAGTCAACCTCTCTATGGTTGACAGTTTAATTCCGATTCAGCCACCTACGGCCATGGCTAGAGCAACGTCAAGCCCAAGCACCCGAGCCAGCGCTGTTCGACGTACCAGTAGTAGAGCAAGTCAACGAGAAGAGCTTTTTTTATAATAGATACGCATAATTTCCTTATCAGACACATTTTTAAAATTAAAAAGCGAAGCCGAGACGAATCCACTCGTGAGGGTATGTTCCAAATTGACCAGTATGAGAGATACTGTGCACAGAATGAGCGTTGAGAATATGTGGGTCGGTGAAATGAGCTGGTAGGTGATGAGGTGGTGATAGTTTTAACATATTGTTAATATGTCGCCTCATAATTTTAGAGTTAGCGCTATGAGATGCTCACTGGTCTTTCCCGGCGATCAACGATCATAAAAAATAAAGTGATTAAAAATTATCACAAAGCATTAATATTTATGTATAGTTTTAAATACTGAAGAATAGTATTCGTTTTGCAGCGCTGTAAAACCTTAACTAATGAACAAATTTAACCTTAAACTACTAATCATATTTTATAAATACTAATCATGAGTGAGGACTATGACGAAAAAGTTCATAAATGGAACATCAAATGCTATTTTATGCATATACTAGCTGACCCGGCGAACTTCGTACCGCCCTAATTTTTTTCGTATAAATATTTTCTAAATTTACGATTATAGTCTCTAATGGAAGATCCATCACGGCTTTGTCGGGAAAGATTTGATCGTCTTGGTCGCGGCATTGTCAATGACGATTCAAAGAGAATCCAAATTACTGATTATTGATTTCTGACAAAATTATAATTATCAAATTTTTAACCATACTTAACTATAGACGAAATTAGATAGGTTTAGTTGTCATTTGCATTTTGTTATTACATAGGTATCAAATGCGTTTTTGTTATCCTACTAGTCGTGGGTCGTAACGTCTTTTGGGCGTAATCGGTTATACGTAGTTTCGTAGACATGAGTAAGTAGTTTCAAAAACGCTTATTTTTGTAACTAGTTACTTCTATATACAGTCAGTGTTGGTTGGTTTTGCGTTTGTAATATGTTCTGATTACAAAAATGTTACAGGTTATATGGGTATTACAATATTAGTTTTACTTTTGTTTTGTGTTATGATTACAAATATGTAACAGTTTATAAGTATTGTAATACGTATATATACAAGCATTGCGCTTGTAATTTGAGTATCTACATAATTTTATCAATTGAAGTTCCCTTCATACTCCACAAAAAATCAACCTAATCTATACTTTATTAAATTATTTATTTTCACTACTGAATTGTCTATTGATGTACGCTTAATATTTATTTACACTACTTAATTTTTATTAACAATCAAAACAATCATCATCATCATCATCGCAGCCCACACTCGTCCCACTGTTGAGCTCGGGCCTCCTCCATAATGGAAGAGAATTTGACCTACTATACCATGTGGGTCAGACATGTTGGTATAGGGTTTCATTTCGAGGTTTCCTTCTCTTGCACAGATGTTATGTGCATATTATATCCCATAGTCGTCTTGTACGACATCCACGGGCAAGATAGGGAGTGGTGAGTGTATTCTTACTCCGTCACCACACGGAAATTATCAAAACAATATCTAAATGTAATAAATTTATAAAATTAAAAGAAACGCAAAAAGTCTAGGAACACAGTTCACAAACCCGAGATAAATAACTTTCTGTCACATCAGTCTTCCTTTGCACTTGTTAACTGAACTGCCTAAAATTCTATTTATAAATAGAAACACGGTCAAGGTCGCAATTTTTTCAAAATAAATAATAGTACCATAATGAACTTAAGCTCTTTCCAATTGCATATAAATTTGCATGGACATTTGAAATTAAAAAAAGACGCAACGATTACTATATTGTCGTCTCTTTTTATCTTGCGTGTAAGCCATACTTATCCTATACTCTCGTTGTGCGAGTCGTCTAACGCATTTTGTATAACCTATAATCGTTTTAATAATAATCTGTTGAAAGAAACGCTTACGCGTGCGCCGGTCATTGTGTGTGTCAACTGCGTACGTAAAATAATCGTTATATTTGTGTGTACGAAACTACGTACACGATTATGAGCCACGTAACTAGTTACTGAAACAGATTACGTTAAATAACGCTCACGTCTATATCCTACGTTTCATTAGTATTCTCTTTGACATGAGTTTCGGCGCGAATATGGAAATGTCATATTAAGCTCTTGTATTATATTCATTTGTTTAGCGTTTTATAGAGTTATATTGAATCATTTTGCTTATATTTTATGTAATATAATACAGCTAAGGTGCTGAAGTGTGGTGAATGTGATATAAGAATGATTTACGGGTATTTTTATATTCTACCGAAATTCCCAGAGAAATGATTCAATTAGGTTTTCAGCGCCTAATTAATGGTAACGACTTAAATTACTGACGGACATGATATGATGACAGGATATAAATAAGCTAATCTATATAAAGAAATGTTAAATAATATGAAGAAAATTGTATCAGACTTGGCTGTATGGCCTTTGATCCCTTTGCATGTCCGAATGAACAAACAGAAACAAAAAAAAATCTATTTGACATTTTATGTCACGTCACACGGGAACGCGATCGAACGGGATGAAAAATAGCTCATTGTCATTAGGAAGAAGAAGAGAAACGGGATAAAAAGTATCCTATGTCCGTCTCCTGGTTCTAAGCTACCTCCCCACCAATTTTCAGCCAAATCTGTATAGCCATTCTTGAATTATAAAAAGTGTAACTAACACAACATTCTTTTATATACATACTAGCTGACTCGGCGAACTTCGTAACGCCATAATTTTTTTCGTAAATATATTTTCAAAATTTTCCGCAAATATAGTCTCTAATGGAAGAACCATTACAGCTTTTATCGGGCAAGATTCGATAGTTTTGGTCGCGGCATTGTTAATGATGATTCAAAGAGAATACAAATTACTCATTATTGATTTCTGACAAAATTATAATTATCAAATTTTCAACCATACTTAACCATAGACAAAATTTCGTTTAGCTGTCATTTGCATTTTGTTATTACATATCAAATGCGTTTTTTTATACTACGTTTCATAGTGACTTGTTTTCTGTTTGACATTTTGTGTCACGTCACACGGGAACGCGATCGAACGGGATAAAAGAGTTATTGGCGAAATCTTGTAAACACCATTAAAAAAAAAAGAAACGGGATAAAAAATATCCTATGTCCGTCTCCTGGTTCTATGCTACTTCCCCACCATTTTTCAGTCAAATCCGTACAGCCGTTCTTGAGTTATAAACTAACACTACTTTCTTTTATATATATATAGATTTTTATTTAATACAGGTATTCGCTATTTTGACACAAGTATTAAAGAAAAAAAAGTTTATATAAACTCATTTGCAAAAAAAACGGGCGGTTTTGATTTTCATTCATATTTAAAAAGATACAATACCAAAAAGGTTTCAATCGTTTGTACACGTTACTGGCCGGTTTTAAAAATGCTGTGGTATTTAAAAAAGTACGTTCTAAATTCAATTTTTCATTTGATGTTCATTTTTACAGAAAACCCCTTTTTATCCTACATTTTTGGCGCGAAGTTCCAGAAGTTAACATCGACTTTCATAACTTTTATTCAATTTTTATCGATTAATTTCATATCCTTGACTGTCAAAGCTTTATTTAATGCTGTTTGGCTGTATCAAAAATGGTAGATAAAGTGGTAAAAGCTACCAAAATTATCGCGCTGCTTGAAGAGGGTTGCAGCCAATGTTTCGTGGCTAGGAGGCTAAATGTTAGTCGCTCGACAGTCCAAAGGACCTGGCAGCGATATCAGGAGACTGGTTCCGTCGAGAGAAGGCCTGGTTCTGGAAGAAAACCATGTACCCAACCACGGGATGATCGTTTTCTTGTGAGTCGCGCATTGAGAAATCGCAAATCTTCGTATGTGGATCTTAAGAACAACCTCCAAGAAGTAAGAAATGTGCATATTAGTCTATGGACGGTCAGGAGGAGGCTTCTCGCTGCCAATATACGCAGTCACCGCCCGGCCCGCGGCCCCAAATTACTCCGTGAGCACAGAGTTCACAGGCTTAGGTTCGCTAGAAATTGTGAATCATGGACTCAAGACGATTGGAATAGGGTTTTGTTCTCTGATGAAGCCAGGATATCTCTGTTCGGTGAAGATCGACGTCGGCGAGTGCTAAGAAGACAAGGAGAACGCTTTGCAGAGGCATGTTTCGAAGAAATCACACCTTATGGTGGGGGCTCTGTTATGTTTTGGGCAGGAATAAATTCAATGGATCGTACAGAGTTAGTCTTCATTGAAAACGGCTCACTGACTGGGCATCGATACATAACGGAAGTTCTAATTTCTCATGCACAACCCGCATTGGCCGCTCTAGGTGAAGACTCGATTTTTATGGACGACAATGCTCGCGCCCACCGATCCCGCGATGTTAATGCGTATGTGCAAGAGGTCGGCATTCGTCGTTTGGATTGGCCAGCTCGAAGTCCCGACCTCAATCCCATAGAGCATGTCTGGGACGTTCTGAAACGGCGTGTGAGATCAGTACACCCGGCTCCGCAGACCATCAGAGAGCTGAAGAATGTGATTACTGCGGAGTGGGAACGTATTCCGCAAGCAAGTATCCGGGATATACTCGCTAGCATGCCCAGACGAATTCAAGCTGTGATTTTAGCTAGAGGGGGTCACACTCGATACTAAACATTTATCTGCTTTTACTTTATTAAAGAAAAACAAACAAAAAAAACTTTTTTATTTTTACTTCATGAGCATATGCACTACTAGCGAATATACACTACTAGCGAGGTTTAGCATTATTTCCCATAAATTGTATCTAAATTTTATGAAATACTGATGAAAACGATTATTTTCTTATTAATTTAGCAAATTGTGTGGATAAAACTACCTATAATTATCAAACAAAGAAATATTAACATTTGAAATGGTTCATTGCTTAGGTGCCCGTTTTTTTTGCAAATGAGTGTATATTAAACATTTATTCCGTGTGGTGACGGAGTAAGAATACAATTCATCACTCCCTATCTTGCCCGTGGATGTCGTAAAAGACGACTATGGGATATATTATGCACATACCATCTTTGTAAGAGAAGGAAAACTCGAAACGAAACCCTATATTTTCGCTTTTAACTTTTTTATTTATGGATCTACGATTAACAGTTACTGGACAAAAGTTGTAGATAATTCTATTTGCACCAAAAACGTTAAGTAATTTTTATGTGGAACCTATTGTTTGGCAGCTAAATGCACGGTAAGCCCTATATCAACCCGTCTAACCAGCGTGGTATTGTAGGTAAATCGCCCTCCGGTTATGGAGGAGGTTTGAGCACAACAATAGGACCTATAGAGCCGAAATGATGAAAAGACCGTTAACATCAAGTGGATTGCTCTTCAATTTTAAACGATTACAATTCCCAGTCAAGGCGGCTTACAGTATGACTATTAACAAAGGACAGGGCCAAACATCCAATATTGTGTTAACTATAAACTGATTTTCCCATGGCCAATTTGCATGCTAACAAGTTGGATCATCTCGAAATTTCTTTATTTACAGTCTAAACTATAAAACTATACAATAAAACACAAATATTTCAAATAAGTTTTTTTTCCTTTATAATTATTTGAATTAACTAATTTTTTTTTCATTTGATGAGCAAAGAAACAAAATTACAATAAGTAAGGTTTAATTAAAATAGTGTGAAACTATATAATTTTAAAAATAGAGATACACCGGTTACCATTGCATTTATGTATTTTATATATATCTACTCTATTTTTAAAGGTGAATAGATTTCCCTCATGCCATAAAACATATATTTTTAACTTTAAAAAAGGGAGCCGTCGCTTAGGACACTTTGGTTTTAAAAGTAACGAATGCAAAGTATCGTGTACAAAAGTATCGGTATCGAAGGAAAGTGCTCGATACCTAAAAGAATTTATACTTTTTCTTGTCCCTAGACCACACACACACACACACACACAGACACACATTACTTCCAGACTCAGTACAACAATTTGTGGATCGCACAAAATGTTGTCTTGCATGGGATTGGAACCCACGACACTGACACGGTAGGCAAGATACCGATCTAGGGACACGATATCGAATAGAAAGTATCGATACTGTATTCATGAGTATTATCGAAGAAAAAGTATCGTACTCATTAAAGTATCGAAACAAAAGTATCGATACCTCAAGGTATTTTTTTAGGAATTTCACCGTCTGTGAACGGATTAAAATATTTCAAACCCCAATTTAGAAGGTTCATTACGTTTGAACTAGATGGCGTTACCATAAACATGAGCCGTAAGGTCAAGGTTAACATGAAAAATTTCTACTATTTATTCGATATGATACCTGCCAAAAAGTACTCATTGAGTAAAAGTATTGAATGCAAAGTATCGTGTACAAAAACATCGGTATCGAAAGGAAAATACTCGATACCTAAAAGTATCGATTACTCGTGTCCCTATACACACACACACATATATTATTTCCAGACTCAGAACAGCAATTTATGGGTCGCACAAAATGTTGTCCTTTCTTTTTGTTACGGGCGTCGCACTCCTCGTACCACTCCGTCCGAGGCGACAGAGGGGCGTAAGCACGCACACCCGTAACCCACCCGTGACACGTCACCTTCGTCGTTGGGCCGACCACCGGCGCAGGGTGACTTGACGTCAGTGGTCGGCCCGACGGAATACCCCCTTTAAGGGTACCTTCCCATCGACCAACGTCCCCCCTCGGGGAGGATGTCGGTCTTTCTTCATGCGGTCGGCCTCTCAACGGGTGACGGACTAATTCCCCGGTCACGTCACCCGCGGCTACGGCTAGGGACAAAATGTTGGATTCGAAGGATTCGAACCTATGACGACACTGGCACGGTAGGTAAGATACCGATCTAGGGACACGATAAAATATCGATACTTTACTCATGAGTAGTATCGAAAGACAAGTTATCGTACTCATTAAAGTATCGAAAGAAAGTGTCGTACTCATTAAAGTATCGACAGAAAGTGTCGTACTCATGAAAGTATCGAAACAAAAGTATCGATTCTGCAAATTAGAAATTTGACAGTCTGTGAACGGATTAAAATATTTCGAGTCACGTTTTAGAAGATTCATTACGTTTGAACTAGATGGCGTTACCATAAACAAGAGCCGAAAGGTCAAGTTTAACATGAATAATTTATTCGATACGATAACTGCTATGAAGTATTTGCATTGAGTAAAAGTATCGAGTATAAAAGTATCGGTATCGAAAGAAAAGTACTGGATACCTAAAAGTATCGATATTTTTTTCGTGTCCTTATACCGATCTTAACCACTACGACATCTGTGTAGTCAATCTATTCTACCCGGGCAACGCCGCGATTCGTTGCTAGCTGCTATACATATAATAAACTGTCGAGGTCGAATTTCTGTTTCTGTTTGTACGGGCTAGTCTCCGAAGCTATTCGACCGATTAAATGAAATTTTGCACGGTGGTACCTTGTATCCACGGTCAACATTTAGGATACTTTTAATCAAATTTAAAAAGTTCCCGCGGGATAGTTAAACATCTACAATAACTTATACAGTTTAGTACACAACCTACTTAATTGAAAATCGATATAAAAAGACACATCAGAATTTTTTTTTTGCAATCAGCCTCTCAAAGGATATATTCTTTTCTAAGGGTCTAAAATAGGGGTTTAAGTATGCTTTGATATTTTTGACTCTAATACGTAAGTAGTAAATTCATACAACCCCAATAATTAATTAACGGCACTGATGGCATAGTCGTTAAGCTAACAACACCTACCAACAACTACCATACCAGTGTCACGGGTTCAACATTTGGGCGATCGACAAATTGTTGCTCTGAGACTGGGTGTAATTTGTGTCCTACACTTATATGATTGTGTTGAGGGTGTAGCGCGGAATTCATAGTCTGTAGAATGAATAGAAAAAGAAGGCCTGTACAGAGTCATTCGAACACCCTTTTTTGACTCCAGGCAGCAAACTATATTGTCGTGGTATCGCCCTCGCGTGGTTAGTCTATCTACGGGTGGCGGACTAATCCCCGATTCAGCCATCTGTGTCTTTGACTAGGGTGGTTTTTTGTTGCCGATGTTGGCATACGAGCAAACGGCACACCTAATGGTAAGTGATACTGCTCATGGACTTTTGCCAAATCGCTACCTACCGTGAAGAAAGTGAAGGGAGTGTGAATGTGTGCAATGAGGTTTAGTAATACTAAAGGCATCACCAAAATGCCAGAAAAAAGTGGTTTGTTTTGTTCGAGACAAGCTCACGAGGGTGCTGGCTGATGCGTTTAATCAGGATTCTGTACACTAGCTTGCTTACATCATCCAGAGCAAGACGGTGGGTCTGTAGAACCCAAACTAAACATTTATCTGTGATTGCCTCAGCCACACATGATTTCTACGCGGATGAAGTCACGCGCAAAAGATAGTTTATAAAATATATTAAAAGAAAGAAAAGAAAGAAAATATTTTTATTTTGCAACCTCACATTTTTCAAGCAATGAATTTTTATATATGACTGTGCACATGCGTGAGGCCAAAATATGGTATCTGTCTCAGCTATTGCTGAGGCAATGTGGTTACCCTAGCGCTGATATTCTGACAGATCCGCGTCAGTGAAGTCACTTATGCCAAATAACACAAAGGCTCATGTGTAGAAATAGTTTATATAATTTTATTAAATATAAGATATACATATATGTCAACTATTATTTATGAAGGATAATTAAAGTCGATACATTTAAAATATATGCACAACATGAAATATGAATGAATAAATATAATAAAAATTGTATAGAACATTAAATCTGTATATTAGGTATGTGGGTAGATGCTACAACATTATATGTAATGGACATTAGGAGTGAACGCGCAACCCGTTGGTGTTCGAACAGTAGTGTTATTAATTGTTATTTTTTTGTCTGTCAATTATTATTTGTTTGCAATGCTTTTGAAATATCTTAGTCGTCTTCAAAGTACGCAAAGGCGGTTGAAGGTCGTTCCAACAACGAGTTGCAGCGAATCTAAAGCTACCTCGGAACGCAGCTGTCTGGTGTTTAGAATTAACCAGTAAGTATGAAGAGGCCCTTGTACTTGTACCATATATACGTATACGTAAAAAATATTAACCACCTCCCCAAACAATATGTTTAAAAAAATCTTAAAAATGTGAAAGTGCTATCACCACTTTAAATATTTTAAAATTTAGAATTATAAATTTTAGCCATTTGTATATTATAATTTTTCAAAATGGATGGATTGGTATCTCCAAATGGGTTATACTCAGTAAGATTTAATTTTAAAGACTTGATTGTTAAATCCCATAGTTTAGCGGCTTGCGAAATATCTTGACATTGTTTTGAAGGCATCTTCACTGCACAGTCGCTGAAATAACAGAAAACAAGAGTGTTCTATTAAAACTCATCATTATCATCATCTCAGCTCAATTATGTCCCACTGAAGAGCTCAAGCCTCCTCCACAATAAGAGAAAAATTAGCCTTACTATACCATGCTGTGTATATACTATCCGTGTGGTGACGGACTAAGAAAACAATTCGCCACTCCCTATCTTGCCCATAGATGTCGTAAAAGACGACTATGGGATATAATATTAACATAACATCTGTGAAAGAGAAGGAAAACTTGAAATAAAACTCTATACCAACATGTCTGTCCAGTATAGTATAGTAGGTCAAAATCCCTCCCATTGTGGAGAAGACCCAAGCCCTACAGTGGGACGTATGTGGGTTTTGATGATGATGATACCAACCTGTCTGACCAGCATGGTATAGGGTATTATTTAGGGTTTTCCTTCTCTTGCATAGATGTTATATGTGTATTATATCCCTTAGTCGTCTTTTAGGACATCCACGGGCAAGATAGGGAGATTCAAATTTATATTATAATCTAAATTACTGAGATTTAGCATGCCTGCTTTTTTTTGGCACGCCAAGGTGCGGACGCATGCCGTGCGTCAAAACGGTGGAAATGTTCTCGAAACCTTCAATACCTATCGATCACCAAGTCCTTCATATGGGCGTGGATACTGTTGGGAATAGAATTGCGTGTGGTTGCTACCTTGGGAGGAGGCATCATAACTCCACTCCCCTACCGATTCGACAGTGAGTGCTGCCGCACCTTCGGGGTGGGCAGCCTCCTCCCTGACTTTCAGGGCTAACATCGCAGAAAGCAACGCAAACTTCTTCGCGATCTCGACAGCCGAAATGCCCTCCTCCACCCTGGATGGCTCTGCAGCATTGTCACCCTGGTTCTTATTCTGACCCACCAACTCGCCACCCTCGTCGTTGGATGGCTCTGCGGCACTGCCACGATGAGGGCGACCCCGATGAGAGCCCCGTGGTGCCGTCGTCCTCATCTTGAGACGGCACTGCGGCAGGTGTAGTACAGCCTTCGTCGATTGAGGGATGTCGGCAGCCCCTAGTATCTGTCGTTCTGGCCGTAGTTTCTGTTGAATACGACGTTGGGTGCGTGCTATGGCCGGAGTTATTAGAGAACTCCTTTGCCGTTTTTTCGGAACCTCACGTTTTGGCCGGGCTCTCGACTGCAGCAGTGATTGCCCCTCTTCCACACGAGTAGGAGCTGATTGCGCTCGCGTTCAGAACCCGGCCCAGTGAGGGATTGCCCAGTTTGTCCGGGGTCCTGAGGAGTAGCTACGCTTGTTTCTTTCCTTGCTATAATGTTTGGAATTTTAAGTGCTACCTTAACTACCACCCTAGCGTCTGAACGCTTTCGCGTCGTCAGTCCTAGCAGCCATGCATCTCCTTAGCAAGTGGCCAATTTTAGAGTTACGATAATTTTTATAGGGTTTTCTTCCCGCGCGCGAAGACCTCCAACTCTGAATTTCAGCCGAAATCACACTCAGGGCTACAGCTGCAGGCCTTCCGGGTTTGCCGTTCGCGAGTCTCCAACCCGTCAGGACCACAGGCCGTGAAGCCCTCATCTTAGGCAACAAAGTCTAAATATGACACATTTAGGGATGAATCGATATTAATGAGTACTCATATGGTATGGAATGAAAACCATGGTATCGGTATCGAATGAAAAGAGTACTCGATACTTTAAAAAACGATTCGATACCATGGTAAATATCGATACGTTTCTATCCACTGATTGAGTACCGATACTTAGCGACCGATACAGTATCGATTAAAAGTATCGATACCTTGATGGTATCGATTCATCCCCAGACACATTCCTCTCGCCGACTCTGGGTCAAATCCGTCATGCGCTCTGAGAACAGAGTGGCACGCGGAGACCTCTTCGTGCCGAAATCTCTGCAGACCACTGGACGTTGCTCGCGGCGCAGCACGAGGAGGTGCTTCGGCGTCGCACTCAAAAATTTAACAGGATAAACTACTTATCACTTGACCAGGAGTATCAACAATCGGCACACCAGATTTTTTGTGAGTGCTATCTCTGGCATAATGACTGCAATCTTATATCACGGCTGGAGTAATATTATATACAGATCTTGTCTGCGTCTAAATGGCGATTCTTATTTATTAAACATCAAAACCCGTAAAATACGGGTAACATTAGGCAAAAGTAACTGTTCATTCATAAGAGAAAAATGGAATAAATCTTTTCAAACTTCTCTTGGTTTCTAATAAATTTTGTGGCGGGTCCCAGAACAATTAAAACATTTTTCGGTGCTGTAAACCCTGCTTCATGTATGAGAATCCTTGTGGATCCTGGCTTACAGGAGCTACAATGGTGGGAATGTATGGTGGGATGTTAAGCTAGATAAAAAACTTTATTTGCGAAAAATGCCTATTACCACACATGGGACTTAACATATCTTATTAATGGGGCCAGTGTGGAAAGGGTTGAATGATTGTAGTCAAACTTATTTAATACCTATAATATAATCCGCTTTCCTCAGCACACGCCTCATCGATGGCGCAGTAGATCGATGTCTGCGCGCCACATTGCGGTGATTTGACGAACCCACCGAGTATGTAGTTGAACGCGAACGATGCTCCATAGGCAACCGTCGCGGTTAAATGACGGCCGATTTCTGTACGAATCACGCCGGGATGCAAACTGTATGTTGTTACGTTGTGTATGTTGTGTTCCTAAAATAGAAGTTCAATAGTTTATATATTTATTTAACCTAAAACTTCGAGAGATTATAATGGCTGATTGTTATTCTAATGGCTACAGAAATGCGTCAATTTATACACTGCCTCACTTTTTGCCTGCAAAGGATATCACAATAGTTATTACTTAGTCTATGGACGAATGGCTGTAATACTAAAATACGGGTAGTTTGGTATGTTTATAACGCCTTTGGAACTGCAAGCCAGGAACGGTGGCTCCATACATGCAAATAAGCTGTGTTTTCCTATTCAAAATGGTTCAATAATATTACAGTACGCTTAGTTCATTTGTAAATGAATATATTTTTAACGGATTTATTAATACTGAAATATGCGACATGTGATATAAATAAATAAACTTTTCAAGTTTGTATGAGCCTTTACCGTCTATCAAATATCACAAAAGTACATACTTATAAGACACATTTTTTTGTATATGTAAAGGGTAAAAAGGATGACTTTTTGTTACACCGACAAACTCGGCTTATTAGTAAAAAATCATAACAAATTAAAGTACGCGCGAACTATTATTTTAATCCCATTATATTTTGACACATTAATAGCAGTGTCTACCCTGAAATACAACACATATTAAATACTTTATTTGAATATACATATTAAATACATACTTAATTGAAATAAGTTGTATTGCCGCTTCCTTTTCGTCTCTTTTACTCTTTTATCCTATTTTATATATCCATCTCTTTTGCACAACGGTTCCCAACCACGTTTCCGTTCCCAATATTCGGTTTTAAAATGTATGCTTCAAATAAGATAAGTATAGTAGAACCTGTTTAATACGATCACGTTTAATACGATTGCCCACATAATACGCCATTTTGCGTCAGTCCCAGCAACTTGAGACATGTTTTCATACATTTCTTAACGCTTAATACGATCGTCATCACGTTTAATACGCCAACACGTGCCACTCAAATACGCATATTACCCACCCCTTGCGGCAGCGGCCAGCGACTGACGAAGTGACAATTGTCGAGCGACCCTAAAGCATGGGCTACACGGTTTCAAACAGTGGTTTGAAACAAATGTTTGAAACAGTGTAGATAGATGTTTTATGCCAAATTTCGTATGACCTTTAAACGCCCTTGGTAGCGAGGCTTGTGTTTCAAACCACTGCACACTGGCCCAGCGTTGGTTTTTGTCTTGTTTGAAACCATCTAGCCGCTTGCTTCAAACCAAGCGAACGACAGTCACGCTGCAGAGGTCAGCGCAGGCGCACGCGACGACGTTCTGCGCACAAAATGGCGCGTGAGCAGACGGAATGCGATCGTGATTTTATTATTCAACTTCTCGAGTTATACAAAGAGTTGCCCTGCCTTTGGGACTTAAATTATGAAGGGTATAAAAATAAAACACAGAAAAGAAATGCATGGGATATTTTAATTTTATCCTTCAATTGCACACAAAAGTGCAAGACTTACTCCAACTTTTTGTTGTTTTGATATGTAAGGCGTCATGACGTCGTTGTAGTGATTATACGGTACGCGAGCGTAAAGACGTCCTATCCGCGCCACGTTCTCTAAACACTGTTGGTTTCAAACAAGCTTAAAAACCATGTAGCCAGGAAAGTGCTTTTCTGCCTTTTCTGTTTCAAACCACTGTTTGAAACCGTGTAGCGCATGTTTAAGTGATAATGACCAACAAAAAGATGAGTCAACTCCGATTTTGTCACATGCCCAAGCATTATTAGCAGTTAATTATTTAAGACGCTATGTAACTTCTTTGAATTAAAGCGAAAACGCACTGCGAAAATTAAATTACGTTGAAAATCTTGTAATTACTAATGTCTTAAAATCTTTTTGTCAAACTAAAACAAGGGATTATTTTATTTTAGGTAATTTTTAAATGTTAAATTCAATACGTAGGTATTCAAAATATAATATAATAATATAATATAATAAATAAAAAATATAATATAATAAATAATAATGGCACCTTAGAATAATAACGTATAGAAGGATAGTGTCAGTACTTCGAACTTTAAAAATTTGAATCTAAAAATACTAATGGCGGGCAGACGATTACACACGTACACACGGAAACCACTATACAAATTATGAAATCAAATTTTGTTTTTATTAACATAAATTGTCGAAATACTTTTAAAAGTAATGTTAAAAACCTTTTTATATTTTTCCACGCAGGACTTACCTTCTATATGTTATTATTCTAAGAATGGCACGTTTTTTCCCTTTCCCGCATAATACGCTTTCCCGCCTAAGACGCTTTTTTGGTCGAGTCCCTGCGAAATCGTCTTAAACGGGTTTTACTGTATTTAGTATGTGTTATAGTCCGTTTTTTTTTTTATCTCAGAGACTAAATTGACCTTTCATGTGTTACCAGTTTTTTGCAATTCTTCGATAGTGGTGTGCCACTTTCGGCCTATATGCCGTGTGTCTATCGACAATTTGCGTTAATATTTTACTTGCAAGTTACTTTGAAAAATTTGTAGACATTTATGTATAGTCCTTTTTTTAATCTCAGAGACTAAATTGACGTTACACGTATTCTCAGTTTTTTGCAATTTTTAAACAATGATGGTGCCACTATCGTTAAATGGCGCTAGTATGATCAAGTATCTTTTTTTAAAAATTACCCTGAATAATGTTTAGGTCTATCTATCTATTTAAAACGTAAAAAGAAAACATTTTTTTTTTATTTATATATTTATTGATTTAATTATTTTGTATAAATATGAGTAAATAATAGTGAAAACATGAAAATACTTATACAAAGTTTAAAGTTACTTATGTAATACTAAAACGAAATCAGCATGATGTTTCTTGAATTACTTACGAATTTATTTGGAATAATCGGATTCAGATAAAAACTTCACGTCTGAATAATATTCTGAATCATTAGACTCCTCGCCACCTACTTCTATACCTAATGAATCTTTCGGTAATGTCGCCGACGATGTGGCATAGATGACACATTTTATCTTCAATTTTAATTATATGAGCTATACAATCTAGCCAGCGCTGTGGGGTCACTTGACAAAGTCCTTATTCAAAAAGACGCCGTACTTCATTCAATTTGAAAGTTTTGTTATTTTCAACGACAGGCCCCTTTACTTGAGCCCCAACCAACTCAATAATATTGTAAGCATTTGTAATCATATCTTTTTCCATTTGGCTAAATGACATGAGCTTACGTTTTTCTTGGTGATACATTTTCCTCATCTCGCCTACGCGATGAAGTGGAAGGCTGAGTATCCATCACAAATTATGCACAAAAAAACAAACTCAACGTAAATAAACTCAATAAAAATAGCAAAACCAACGAAAATAATAACACTAGATATTGTATCACAACAGACACAACGAACACATTCGAACGCTCCCGAGCTGGAAGGATGAATAAAGTATACCCCCGCGCCAGTAAAGAAACTAGTCATAAATGGTGGTGCTAATCATTCGTTCTCCCTCGCACATTGTGTCTGTCTTTACTCACACACGTCAATGTAGTAGACAAATAAATAATCCGATTAATCAGTCTGGGTCTACTCTTTCTAAATCAATCGTATCAATAATATTAGATTTTCGCGAGAAGACAAAATTACCTTGATCAAGTATTTTTGGCAAATTTTTAAATAAGTTGATAGAGCCTATGGTCAAGACATATATGTATTAAAAAATCGGTCAACTTCGGAAAAATTTTATCTAAAAATTGGTATGGGACATCCACCCATGTCACACCTTATGTTTCCGTCAACGTACGCAGGGGCGACAATACGGACCTGGTGTGTTTTCATTATACTTTGTGGCAAAACACACAGTGTGTGTTTATTTCAAGACGCTACACTAGTGCGGCGTGCAAGGTATGTTTACGTTTTTTTTAGTTAGATATATTATTGCTACTAAATTACTACACATGTAGGTATTTATTCCATTCGTAATGTTAGTCAAATAAAGATTATTCACCTATTTTAAATTCTAATAATTACAATATTTCTAAAATATTTCATTTTCTCATAAATCATAATGCATTGCGTTTTATTTTCGAAGATGGTACATAATACAACTATTTAAAAACAACTGTAAGAATTAAGAACGCAGTGTGCTTTATAGTGTTTTTATTGTATTAGTTATATTAAAAACGTAATGTAATATAAAAAAAACGTCATTTTATGGTCAATTGTTGCACAAAAGGATGATGACTGCAGCTGTTACATAAAAGAAAGGCCGACTGTGTTTTGAATCAAAGCGGAATGTTTTACAAATGTTTGAACAAAGGCAAGGATTTTTTTTAAATAAAGAGTAGATAATCGTGTTTTTGTTTACTCAAAAATACCGGCATTATTGTATAACTGCACCATAAAATAATGTTCAATAAAAAAAACGTAATATGTATATGATTCATATATGTAATTCATTTAATATATGTAATTATTTTTAAAACTAGTTATTTGTATTCTGCATACTGTATCGTGCATTTCGATATGCCGGTATCGTAGGTACACCACTACACAGAAAAAGCTGGCAGCATTATTTGTAAATTTGACATTTGCATGTGTCAATTTAGTCTCTGAGATTAAAAAACAGACTATAGTGATGTAAAGAATGTTAGAATTGAGACATTCGCGAATACGAATGTGAGTGCGAATATTCATCTTCAATATTCGCGAATGCGAATACGAATGTTGGCTTTCAAATAAGGCGCGTGCAAAATATCATACGGGTTTGACCGCTCCATCCGACGTCCTCGTCACGTCCTCGTCACGTCCTCGACGAAGAGGACGACAACATCACACTCGCTCAATTTAGAGCCTACACGGCCCGCGAGGCCTTAACACATAAATATCCGCGGTTCCGCCCTCGCCGTCGAGGTGCGAAACCGCGCCGCGCAAAAATCATTAATCAAAAGGTGGGCACGCCCACTTTGCCTCCAGCGACGCCCCAAGCTGAGGTCCGTTCCCCACAGGGGGAGCCCTTGGGCGATGTCGCTTAGCATACTTTCTCCGGGTTGAGAGCCCTCAGCGCTCATCCATAGTCCGCGTCAAGCTGTCAAGGCCATCTGCGGCCAACAGCTGTACACAAACAAAAAAAAAAAAAACTTACGGGTTTGACATTTCGTACCAGCCATGTTTGAGCCAAATATAGCCAACGTTAACCGTTGCAAGTTGAATGAATTAAACTAGTCAGGTTCACTCGAAAATACACGTTGTAATTTGAGATTCATCATCATTATCTCAGCCCATCGAGAGCCTCGTCCCACTCTTTTCTTGTCACACAGACCGGATCGTATACGCTTGGAATCGGCCGGAGCGGAGCCGCTGGCTATTTCACATAGAACGGTTGGAAGAGGTCTGAAAGCGGATGCGCTTGGAGCCGGTCGGATATGCTTGGAGCCGGTCGGATGCGCTCGGGGCCGGTCGAATGCGCTTGACGGCGGTCGGATGTGTTTGGAGCCGGGTGGATACACTACAAAGGCAGTACCAGTATTCCGTGCAGTCCAAGTTTTGTTTTCGGTGTGTTAACGTGTGCTTTTAGAAACATGAATTTAGATAGCTTCGATGAAGAAATATATTTGTTAGTAAGATAACTTGAAGCAGAACAAAGCAAACGAAAGGACAAGGTTCCGTTCAAATATTGCTATCAAAATGGCAGTCGGCGCGGCGCGCACGCAATTGGAGCCGATCGGCTGCGCAAGCGAAAAAGAGCACGCATTCGGAGCCGATCGGCTGCGCGAGCGAGAAAGATCACGCAGTCGGAGCCGGTCGGCTCCTCTTATTATTTCACACGAAGCGCCTTCAAGGATTCTTAATGACAAAAGAAGTGCACATGCAAAAATAAACCTTACTACCATCACTCAAAACTCTGTTTCAAACGTGATAAAAATCTACTCTCCTCTCCGAGCCGGTCTGTGTGAACGGACCCTATGTGTTCCATAATAATTTTTATTCAAATATTATCCATACTAATATTATAAATGCGAAAGTAAGGATGTTTGTTTGTTTGTTTGTTTGTAACGCTTTCACGCGTAAACCACCGAACCGATTTCAAAAATTCTTTCACCAATGGAAATCTATAATATCAGGGAGTAACATAGGCTATATTTTATTCCGGTATTCCCACAGGAACGGGAACTACGCGGGTTTAAGCGACTGAAACCGAAGCGAAGCGAGAACGGGTTGCTAGTAAGTAAATAAAAATAATAAATATTATCAGTTATAAATATTATCATTCCATTCCATAATTACATATATAATTTCATTTTAATTTGTCAAAAACATTCGCCATACATTCGCATCGTTTCTTGCGAATGCGATTGCGAATGTCAAAAACATATGCGAATATTCGCGAACGCGAATGCGAACATTCGTTACTTCACTAATATGTGTTTTATTTAAGGTCAAACACTGCTATTAAACACTTAAACGCTTATTACACTACACGATATTCAGGGCCCTGAATCACTAGGGGTGTTCTACAACAGCTAAATTGTGAGACCTGTTTCACCGGTTTCAGTTTTAGCGAAATAACAGTTTCAGAAAACTGTTCCATACCGTTCCATATATATATATATATATATATATATATATATGCATGAATAATAATATTATATTGTATGTAATAATAATATTATATATATATACATAAAATAAATACATGCTTAAATATATTAGACGTGGGTCGTTACGTTATTTTTAAGAAACAACGAATTTAGTAACTTGGTCGACGTCACGTGTTTCAAAACTAGTGATTTTTGTAACGACTTATTTGTATACAGGTACTTTGATTGTTTGCATATTGTATGAATAGCTGCACTAACTATATACAGTTACACGCGAAACGAAAATAAATTTGTAGCTATACAGTTAAATCGATAAATTAACTTCCTTTCATACTTTTTTCAGGCTGAGGACTGACTGCATTATTTATGTATTTACGATTGATTAGAGGTTATAATTAAACTATTATTTTAATTAAATTTGTATTAATGTAGACGTATTTAAAATTAAAGTGATTGTATATACAATGATTATATTTACAGTTTTTTTCACTGTTATATGCACTTTATAATGTATGATGTTTTTATTAGTAAAACAACAAACTAAAACAATAAATAAATTACATTTTTTACTTTAAATTCAAATTTCAAAGTAACATTCGCTTCGTTTCCCGCAACGTCAAGCCGTTGAAATTACTTATAAACAAAAATCACTCTATTTTATTATCAATAAATGCAATTTTACGTATGAAAATTAAAGGTATAAAATGTATTGTTACTTGATGCTTGATCTTTGTTGCATACCACGGCACGTAAGTGTTTGGTATTTGGTCGGATTACTTCGAATAATTTCGTGTCATTCGATTAGCCATCTCGCTCGCTCGCTCGGCCGCGATGTGAAAGAAATGTACTTAGCGTAATCAACGTTGTGTGGTCGGCTCTTTCTCGCTCGCTCGAATATAATACTGTTATCCCATATCTGTGAGTCGTGTTAAGTATAATGTAGTTGCAAAAATCACCTCTTTTACTTGTCGACTCATAAATAGTGATTGTTACATGTCGCGTAATGGATTATTGTAACTAATGACGTGAAATAACGCTCATGTCTAAAATATATACATAAATCAGTCCTAAGCATGTAAAGGAGGAAGGATCGTTTTCATTTTTGGAACAAACACTGAAACCACTTCTAAACATTATTCCTAAAGAATGGTTATTTCTCCTTTTTTCTCGTATTATAGCACAACAGGCTGTTATTTTTGGAACAGTTTTCTGAAACTGTTATTTCGCTAAAACTGAAACCAGTGAAACAGGTCTCACAATTTAGCTGTTGTAGACCACCCCTAGTGATTCAGGGCCCTGAATATCGTGTAGTGTAATAAGCCTTTTAACCATTATTTCAAGCTTACTAGATTGAGACGTGTTTGTTATCGCCCAGTAGTAACTAACGCCAATGTTATTAACATGAAGTTCTACGTACTACTTGGTTTTAATTTCCGGGCATTATTTGAGAAATGTACTTTCTTTTGTTTTTTTTTTTATTTATTTAATTCACAAAAAAAAAATACATTAAAAAAGTTTAAAAGTACAATAATGTACTTTAAACTTTTTTAAGTTTGTATAGGTACTCACATTGTAGCGAGGCTAAAAAACGAGTCTTATGATAATACTTACAGGAATCAGGTGAAACTTTGGATAAAAATGTGATACTAACTAAAGATTTCTGATGTTTACGCGAGTATTACACATTTTAAATAAAACTACTTTACGGATTTTATCGTGTTTATATTTGATTTTTGATTGTCGTTTTGAACGCTTTGCAGCGTTCCACCTCGATGCAAATTATAGCCAAAGCTGTCACCTCTTCAAATAACCATCGTTACCGCGACCCTCAGGCTTAAAAGGACACGATTGTCTCACAGAAACCGATGCCAATCTTGCTAAGAGGGGATGGTTGATGCGGCAGTCAGGATTCTCTCTAATAGCTTATCCACATCATCCAGCAACATTATGGGCCTATAGACCCTTGAACATCATGCACAGCTATGTGTGTTAACCTCTTACGCGAAAAAATAACTTTTACGCGAACAAAGTCGCGGGCATAAGCCAAGAGACATTTACTCAAATGTGATTCTCAGAGGTCAAATAAAAAATACCTCGGCGTCAAATGCAGAATACCTTATCATCCTGCACAACCGTTTTAGCTTTGTTTAACATATAACTACAATGCACTCGCGCAGAGCGTTTGGTTATAGGTCGACTACAAAGCTTACTCAACCAAAAAAACATAGTTTTTGGGTTGGTAGACTTTATATCGTTAAAATGTTAACGCTAACTTTACACTGTCTCCATATCAACGCTTGAAAAGCAAACATAACTAAGCGACAAAAAAACGGAAAACGAGTTATATACATCCTTGGAATCGTCAGATTTTTCTGCGTCGTTTAATCTAAGTTTCAACGCTCTACCACAAGTTTAATGTCACTTAGATATTGTGATTTTTGTATAAAACTGAAACTTTTTCTTACTAACCGCCTAAAAAAGACTGCTTTAAGGATAATGAGTAGTTAAGAAATGTTAAGAATTGCACGTATTACTTAGTCAGATTTTCAAGGATTTGCTTTTTCATTTGCTTGCATTTATATAGTGTTACTTGTTTTGGAATCTATTTTTGGAACCACATAGTACATTATACCTACCCATAAAAAATAATTGTACTTTTAGTACAGTCATTTGGTACTTTTACCTGGAAAGTTTTTCGGGAGTTTTGAAAATTGGCAATTTTATAGATTAGACGTGCTCTTTCCGAATTTCAACTTTGCCACCTCGTATCTTTGCCGCTCGCGCCGCTATATTGGCAAAAGGGCGCCTAAAAGCAGTTTTTTGATAATAACTCCTTTCCGGCGCATTTTACAGGAAAACATATTTCTACAAAATAATTGTAGAGGCAATTTCTTACAATTTATATCTTAAGCTTTTCTTCTTAAAATCAATAGTTTGAGCGTACGAGCACCGTAAAGTGTAGTCGAACACCCGTTTCGGCTAAAATTCTCATTTCCACCATGAGGTAGAGAAGGCGGCGCGTTTTCTTATCGTGGTATCCCCAGTAGGCCTAATATACATTTGACGCACAATTGCCGAATTTAGTTCAATCTCCGTCACTTCATTGTTGTTGACGGATCAGGTGTTAGTTGTGCTTTCATCGTCTTAAGTATTGATTGAAATATCAAAGACGACATAGTCACTGAGTGACTAAACCCCTTTTCAATAATAAAGATTAAAAGAAAGAAATATTAAAGACGGAAGTTTCTTCTGTGTCCAATACTTTTTCCTTTACTTCAATAATTTCACTATCTTGCAATATATCACTACAAATAAAACAGTTTACTTCATTAGAAGCCATGGCTATATGCAATGCAAATGACACTGTGAAATGATAAACATGTATTGACTCAGACTAAATATATCTGTCGCAGCGTCACTACCTCTGGCACCATATCTTAATAGTTTTTAAGAATCAATCGATTACGGAAACGTCAAGTATTAATACTTGGGTGTGTTCGATACAACGTTGGCAATGACTTTTCATGTTTGTCGTTTGACCGTTAACGTTTGAAATATTACCGAGCTTTAGTTATTGAGAGCGGTCCGTTAAATACTCAGTTGGAAACGAGACTCGAGAGCGATCGGTCATTGTTGCTGCCAGGTTGTATCAAATTCACCGCGTTTCCCAAACTCTTAATTTATCCGTCGGCATATGTAATCATTAGTTATAATAGAAAATTATGTTAACGTTAATTATTAAATATAGTTTAAAAGTAGCCAGCCGAAGTGTTATTTTATTACATCGCGATGTGTGACTGATCTGATAGCGATATATCTATTGAGCTCCGCTAGGGTCAGATGTTTCTTTGAAGAGAGAGGAGGGGCCTGACACAGAAGGGAAGAACGCATTCCTTTATACTTGCGGAGACAGACCATAGTCAGTCGGGTTTTCAATTTACAGTACAATATTTAAACTTAGTATAATTTTTATATTTTACAATTCAGACCTTTCCGTGTGGTGACGGATTAAGAATACAATTCACCCTATCTTACCCGTGGATGTCGTAAAAGACGACTAAGGGATATAATATGTACATAAGATCTGTACAAGAGAAGGAATACTCGAAATCAAACCCTATACCAACATATCTGACCAGCACCGTATAGTAGGTTAAATTCCCTCTCATTGTGGAGGAGGCCCGAGCCCAACAGTGGGACGTATGTGGGCTGCGATGATGATGACAATTCACAAATACGAGCAGTTTAAAGTAAATATTACGTGTTATTTCCATGTGGTGACACAGTAAGAATACAATTCACCACTCCCTGTCTTGCGCGTGGATGTCGTAAAAGACGACTAAGGGATATGCATATAACATCTATGCAAGAGAAAGAACTCGAAACAGAACCCTATATCAACCTGTCTGACCAGCATGATATAGTAAGGTCAATCTCCCTCGTAATGCTCGTAATGTGGAGGAGGCTCGAGCCCAATAGTGGGACGTATATGAGCGAAAAGGATGATAACGCGTTAGCGTTTATGTATAATGGTTTACGGCGCTCTTACGCCGAAACTATTGATTTTAGGAAAAAAAAGGTTAACCTTTAACATCACGGGCGGGGTCTACCTAGACCCCACGCGCTATTTTTTTAACTGTATTTTTAAAAATTAGCAAGCTATGGTCGCGTGTTCTCGGCTAATCTCAATGAACTGCAGATCCTTTCGACGGGTGGACGTACATCGCGCTGTTGCTAATGTATGTATTTTACTTGCTTGGGCATACCTGTAGACCCCACTCGTGATTTTATGTAGTTTAAATTTTCAATGTAGTTACATTTAAATTTCCTTTTTTTTCAGAATTACGGTATTATATCGATAAAAATGAGTCTCCAACTTTCAGAAGACGCCATGGCTCAAACTCTGCACGACTTTAGTGAATTCAATAGTGAATATTTTTAAGATATGACCCAAATTATAGAAGGTTTAGGTGAAGCGAGCAAGAAACGATACGCAGCAAACATAATACTGCGTCTGAACTAGAACTAGAACTCCTTCGCTGAGGAAACAGAAGAGGAAGTAACAAGCAACTATTTTTACGGTAAAAACAGATACAAATGGAGCAAGACACCTCCACATCCATCTCGCATTCGACAGCACAACATTGTTGAAGAGCGTGCTAGTTTGAAACATTTCAATCGGAAATTGCTACGTTCTTTGGGTTCTGTCTATTCCAAATAAAAAAATGAAAAGACGGATTTATATAAAATCAATTGCAATGTCTTATAAGACCAGATATTTGTCAAAGATTAGAAAATAATCGTAACTTAACCAAGGATATAAGATTCATAATGTGCACGCTGATTGAAAAAGAGGCGCCTTCAGCTCATTCGGATGAAAGTGGTCCTAGTATCACAAAAATTAATAAGCGAAGATGCTATATTTGCCCAAGAATTAAGGAAAAAAAGAGCAGTATTGTGTGTATATCTCACAAGAAAACTATTTGCAAGCCACATTCTATAGCCACTACCCATTGTTTACCATGTCAACTCAAAGAATAATTCTTAACGTTATTGCAGGATAGTTAGATTGAGGTGTTGGCATTTCTTAAAATACCATAATTAATTGTTATTTTTTTCCAATTACATCTTTTTGGTTCTTATTTTATACGAAAAATGTTACAATTTATTCAGAAGTTAATTATTTTGGCAAATGTTAGAACATAAGTTAAGTGTCTTAAAAAATATATAACTACGTGATGTTCTTTTGTAAATTAGTTATAATAAAGTCTTTTCATTAATATTAATATCTCTTTTCTTGTAATACGAATTGATTTTTAAATAATATTCAACAATATTACAAGTACAGATTAAATATGTATGGGGATACTTCTGGACCCCACGCGTGACGAAACGTTAGCTTAAAGAACGCGTGTACTTAAAGGTTAAGACATAAATTGTAGGAAATTGCCTCTACAATTATTTTGTATAAGTATATTTTCCTGCAAAATGCGTGGGAAAAGAGTTATTATCAAATTACTGCTTTTAGGCGCCATTTTGCCAATATGGCGGCGCGAGCGGCAAAGATACGAGGTGGCAAAGTTGAAATTCGGAAAGAGCACGTCAAAATCTATAAAATTGCCAATTTTCAAAACTCCCGAAAAACATTCCAGCTAACCTCTATTTTTTCAACCAAATGACTGTACTATTTATATAGTTATATATTTCGACTTGAAAACATATTTTGAGACAATATCACTTATAGATTTTAACCTGAAAAGAAAATGGAATAATATTGAAACTTAAATCGTTTTACTTCATAACATTTTTTATTGATTGTGTCGCATAGATAGTTTTACTTGATTCACTCGGATGGTTAATTATGAATATCCATAAAGTGATATTTTTTATTATTAACTAGCAATCCGCCCTCGCTTCGCTTCGGTTATAGGTTATAGTCGTTTTATCCGCGTAGTTCCCGTTCCCTTGGGAATACCGGGATAAAATATAGCCTAGTTTACGCCCTGATATTATAGCTTTCCAATGGTGAAAGAATTTTTGAAATCGGTCCAGCCGTTTTGAAGATTACCCGGAACAAACAGACAGACAGACAGACAGACAGACAAAAATTTTTTAATTGCTATTTTAGGCATAGGTGTCGTGCAAATAACTGTGTGAGTATGAAAAAAGCCTATTATTTTGACATTACAAACAGACACTCCAATTTTATTTATTGGTATAGATATTTTTTTTACAAAATTTTCTATAATTTGTTTTAATTTTCAAACATTTAATACAACAACAAAAATAATTAAATAATATTTAAATAAATTTATCTGATTGTTATGATTCATTATACTCGTTCCAACCATTTATTTTACTTTTGGCAGGTCGAATTCTGATCAATTAGTGTTGTACCAATGTATTACGGATACTATATTTTGTAATAATCGATTTTAGTCAGGAAGAACTTTTAATCGATTTAACACGGATATTTTATTTTTGCTTAAATACATATTTCATATTATTTAAAAACTTCACTTCTGTAAATATATTTGTTATTTGGGCACATTAATTTTTGCATACCCACTAATTCAGTCCTCCCAAAATATTTTACTTTGTACTTTGCAAAATAAAAAATAACTACTTTATGAAGCATTTTTCCATTAAGCGGGGTCCGCTGCTCCAAACTTTACTTAGAGACAATGGCGCCCTCGTCTGCGGTAGTAAATCACTAATTTTCTCATCCAGCCTACCCCTTTTTTTTTAAGCCGAATTGGCAACACTGAACGGCGCGCCGGCGACGCCATTTTGTTGTGTTGTCTGTCACTCGCAACAAGACTCCCGTGCTAGTCACATTTCTGTTCGCTGAGTGCTCTTTCATATTTTTCATACGCTGTGTTGAGTATTTATATTCCACCGTATTGATTTCATTGTTCTTACTTTGATTGAGTTGAGCGTATCGTTCCTCCCAGTATTTTACTTGCAAAATGCCGAAAGGTATGGTGCTTAAAGAACAATCCAGAGAGTTAGTGCTGCGGCTTCGTGAATTTTTTGAAAAGGAAAGCCGCAATGGCGGATTCCTTATACCAGTAACCCAAGTTAGAGACCGTGTTGCAGCAGCATTAGGTATTAGTGCTCCAACGGTGGCGAAAATCACTAAAGAAGCCTATGGTAGTAGTGGTATTGAACAGAACAAGCTATCTACGCCTAAGAAAAAACGTCAGCTCCGTAAAGTGACAGCAATTGACAGTTTTGATACTGATGCTATTCGTCGTCATATATACAATTATTACACAAGCAAAGAGATTCCCACTTTGAAAAAATTAGTAGCGTCTCTACGAAATTGTGGCTTGTTTCGTGGTTAAAAATCTTCTTTGTCAAAGGTGCTGCACCAAATCGGGTTCTTGTATAAGAAATCCGACAAAAGAAAAATTTTAATGGAACGTCGTGATATAGCTTTGTGTCGCTGTGAATTTTTAAGACAAGCGAAGAAAATAGAAGACTGGTCGAATGTCGTTTTCACAGATGAAACTTGGCTCAATGCTAATCATTCCATACCAAAAGGTTGGACTGACGATACTGCTGCTTCTACTTCTGCAGTGCCAATGGGGAAAGGTGAACGCCTCATCATTTGCCATGCGGGAACTACAAAGGGATTTGTACCAGACGCTCTGTTAGCGTTCAAATAAAAAAAAAACAGGAGACTATCATGAGGAGATGAATGCGGACGTGTATGAAAAGTGGTTCAGAGAAATGCTTACATCACTTGAAGAGCCATCAACAATATTTATTGATAATGCACCCTATCACTCTCAAATTAATAAAATGCCAACACAGGCCAACAAAAAACACGAGATTATAAACTGGCTTCGTGATAATGGGGAAGATGTGGACGAATCCCTACTAAAAGTAGAATTACTTAAAATATTAAAAAGTAAAAAGCAGCCAAAACGATATGTCATCGACGAAATGGCAGCAGAATATGGGCATGTTGTAATCAGAATTCCTCCGTACCACTGTCAATATAATCCAATTGAAATGATCTGGGCACAAGTCAAAGGACACGCCGCAAGAAACAATACAACTCCTCCTTTCACAGCAAATAAAATGCTTGAACTTTTAAAAAACACACTAGCACATGCGACGCCTGAAAACTGGGCGAGTGTCGTCAACAAGACAAAAAATATAATATTCTCTGATTGGGATCGGGAAATTGAATTTGACAACATACCTACACAAGAGTTAATAATAAACACTGCAGATGATTCAAGCGACGATTCGAGTTCGTATGAAGAATCAGACGATTCGTTATAATAAAATAATATTAAAATATTTTGGTTGTTTTATTTCATGTTATAGGTATGATGAGAAGATTTTTATATCTCCCTGATACAATTTTAACGTGTTGTCTATTACAACAATTCAAAACTCAGTTGTCAGCTGACTTAACTGCAAATAAGTGTAATCGATTATTTGCGATTCATTAGTTTGCACCGAATACTTTTGATCATGTCACTAGATGCGATAGAACGTAACTTTTTTTATAACGGAAATGACTTATCACTTAAATTTTATGAATAGAGCTATTTACGGCATATTAATGTATTTAGTGGGTAATAATTAAGATATATAAATATTATTGGGCAGTTTATATATTTCTCTGTTCACTCGTTTCAAAGTTAATAATTGCGTATAATGAAACAGTTACGTCCTAAAGCATGTGTCAAAAGTAAAATAAATGGTTGGAACGAGTATAGATCACTTTAAAGAAAGAAAGAAAGAGAGAAATAAAGAAAGAGAGAATGAAAGAAAGAATAGTTTATTGATACATTTCGTTAACATAATTATACAAACTATAATCAAAGGATATACAACGTGTGTTTGAAATGTATCAACCAGGAGTCCATTTCAGCATATGTCAGGTACAAAGTCCTGGCGCTGATTTTCAAATGGAACCTGTGAGTGAAATTACGGATGCCCATAGGGACTATAAAAAAAAATCTTAAAAAGAATATTACACTGTGCTAATTTAAATTAATAAAGATTACAATAAGAAAAAACATACCTATAGTCCATAAAATATAGCTTGATCTCTGTGACAGATGTCAACGAAACCAACGAAGTAAGTTTGAACGAGCGACATGTTTACAATTTCATTTTGGATCAAATATATTTTCATTCTTTTCGTACCAGTTTCATTGCAACTGAATTGCAATATATTATAAATATAAAAGTATTAATATTCATGCCTAAAATGTACCTCGTAAGTACTGAAATACCTAGTAAACATTTTATACATAAATGACGCTTACATACGCACAAGGTCATACTGGACTGAAAATAAAAAAGAGATGGGACAGTCGATATACGTAAATCGATAACCAATCTTTATTAAATTATTCATAAAAGAAATAAAGCCAATACAGTATCTATATATAACTTTCAACATATTTTTTACAATTAAAACCGACAGTTACATTATAAAATCCATAAATTGAATTAATTAAACATTAAACAACTACTTTTCGTCTCAGAGTAAATGATAATATGATGTACGCATTATTTTCAATAAACTAGACATATTTATTTATAAAACAGTCGTATTTGATTGATTGATCTAACGACTGGCCCTATTTGGCAAAAAATGATAGATTTTCTAGCAGGAACGCTCCAGTGATGACGATAATAGTGACCCAGACCTTGATTGTACTCCTTTTGAATAATTAAAACAGTCAAAAAACAGTTTCTGTTTGAAATAAATTCAAAGAGATTTTTATTAATTGTATTTTAATTATAATAGAAAAGCAAAATTATAAAAATAAAGAGTTTTATCGATAAAAAACTACGGACTTTCTCGTAAGCATGACAGCACTAGGGACAACTGTCACAGAGATCATCCTATATTTTATGGACTATAAGAACTTATAGTAGTATTTTATATACTTATAATTTGTTTTATAATATATGAAATATTTATATGTTAATTTTTGTGTTGTTTATTTATGTGCATATTACTACAATACATATATTGTTATAATAATAATAACTACCTATAATACCTATAATACATATTACTACAATACATATATTGCTATAATAATAATAAGGAAACCACTGCGATGGTGAAACCGGCGCCGCACCGCTCGACACCCCAAGCCACTTGCACCAATGTTGCCCCCCTGTTGCCCGTATGACCTGCGTGTCTGTGGCGACCGTTTGGGGGGGCCCATTCAGTGAGTTGGCGAGTCACCGTCTGCCACCGTTCAATATGATGCAAGGGATTGAAGGCAGACGACAGTTCAAAATCAATAGTTTTAAGTAAAATAGTCCATCAAACCTCACAGCCCCATAACCAGGTTTTAGATATCATCATTGCACAATAGTTTTACACCTACCGTTGGCAGTCCACGAGTGTTATGTGCAAACGTGGAGTGTCATCGGTAGATGTCCCATCCCATTTTAACATTAAATTTCTACAAAGGCCTCTGCGTGTTGGATCCATATCCCCATGTAAGCCTACCAAAGGACCGGGTATCTCCCTTTGTAAGATACCCGTGACACTGAGATAATAATAATAATCTACCCTCTGGGCCAGTCGTTATCTCACCATGAGACTAACGCAAACCTCGGAGGAAAATTATATGGCTCTCTAAATTCTTTTGATATAAAAGAAAAAATGTATCACAAGATTTATAGCAAAAGCCAATAAACTGCAGGGCAGCTTGTGGCGTGCTGAATGTGAGTGGCGACACTGCGGTCCTGAGTGCCCCAGAGAGTCGGCCAGGGCCTCGTATCCAGCTGGCCTTTATTGACCGTTTGGGGGGGCCCATTCAGTGAGTTGGCGAGTCACCGTCTGCCAAAGTTCAAGACGATAAAGGTATTGAAGGCAGACGACAGTTTTTCGTGGGCGGACCCAGTGCTACGTGCCGACAGCTGTACGTGGGGGTGATCCGGTCGATGGCCCTGTACGGCGCACCGGTGTGGGCGGGGTCCCTGACCGTCCGTCTTAGGGCCCTCCTGTGGCGACCACAGAGGGTCATGGCGATCAGGGCCGTACGCGGTTACCGCACGGTGGCGACGGAGGCAGCGTGCCTCCTGGCCGGAACTCCCCCGTGGGACCTGGAGGCGGAGATGCTCGCCGACATTTATCGGCGGGTGTCGGAGAAGCGCGCCCGCGGCGGCATGGTCTCCATCACAGAGATCACCGCCTGGCGGGTCGACGCCCGCCGAGAAGTCATTGCCCGTTGGGCAGTCCGGCTGGAGAGTCCTCGGTATGGTGTTAGGACCGTCGAGGCCCTCCGGCCGGTGCTGATGGAGTGGTTGGAGCGGACGCACGGGGTGCTTTCCTTCCGACTGGTGCAGGTGCTGACGGGGCACGGTTGCTTCGGGAAGTACCTGCACAAGATTGTCAGGAGGGAGAGCACACCGTCCTGCCACCACTGCAGTTGCGACGAGGACACGGCGCAGCACACGCTCGAGGAGTGTGCTGCATGGGAGGAGGATCGCCGTGAACTCGTCGTAATTATCGGTGCCGACCTGGCGCTGCCGACCATCGCCAGGGAGATGCTCGTCAGCGTCAGGAACTGGGACGCGGTCGCCGCCTTCTGTGAGGCCGTTATCTCACGGAAGGAGGCGGCGGATCGTGTGCGAGTAGAGCTTCTATTCGGCGACACGTTCCGCCGCCGGCGACTCGGGCGGCGCAGGCGCGAGTATCTGCGCCTAATGCCGCCCTAGCCGAGGCCGCGGGTGATCGGACCGGGGAATTGTCCATCACCCGCAGAGAGGCTAACCGCGCGACGGCGACCGACGTCCCAGGTCGAGAGGTGAGGTTACCCGAAAGGGTATTCCGTCGGGCCGACCACTGACGACAAGTGACATCTGCTCCGGTGGTCGGCCCAACAACGAGGTGACGTGGGTACGGGTGGGTTATGGGCCCACGCGCCGTCCTTTCATCGCCCCGGACGGACAGGACCGCGCGTGCGCTTACCATAGCCCACCCAAAAAAAAAAAAAAAAAAAAAAAAAAAGACGACAGTTTTTCAGTCAATAGTTTCATTTAATCCAATCCATCAAACCTCACAACCCCATAATCATATATTAGATACCATCATCAACAATACTTTTACACCTACCGTTGGCAGTCCACGTGTGTTATGTGCAGACGTGGAGTGTCATCGGTAGACGTCCCATCCCATTTTTAGATTAAATTTCTCCAAAGGCCTCTGCGTGTTGGATCCATATCCCCATGTAAGCCTTTCAAAGGACCGGGTATCTTCCCTAGGAAGATCCCGTGAACAAGGAGATACATTATAATAATAATAATTTATTTCGGACCGTGTAGGTATCCATAGCAATTAATAATAATACAAACAATATTCAAAAAAAAAATAAAAAATCAAGTCAATAATAACACTAATAAATAATAATAATCACAAAAACAAAATAATAAAGATAATTACAAAAAAAAAACAGTAGATTAACTTCACACACACACACACTTTCCACTTATCATATTACTAAGACTATTAAAATTTGTTTATATTTAATAATATAAAGATATGAATACAAAAAAATATTCGAAGTTGTGTATAGACGGAAAAATTATTAGGTTAGGTTTAGACAAATATACCCGAATCCAAACGGTAAATTGTGGGATTTTTTCTAATTTTACTTGTCACTTTAAACCTTTGAGTAATAGCTTAGATAATTTTACAAGCTACTTCGAATTTTTTATCGCCGGTTTCTGAGCTTCTCAGTTAAACTATCAATAGCTATTGGTTCAATAAAGTTGAACGTTAGTTAAACTTCCGATAACTTTTATTGTCTTCTGAGTACCCAACGCTCTGTCAACTAACTATGAAACTGATAATAGGTTTCTTAAATTGTCGCTAGATGGGTCTCTTCACAAGATCGAATTTGCAACTGATTTTTCATTTTATTTCATCATTATTATCAATATTATTAACACAAATATTTTTTCAAAAGTCAATATATGGACTGAGATTACTTTAGTTATAAAATATGATAATTCATTATTTTTTCACGGCTGTATGTGTGACTCATTGCTAAATCATTATTAAAAAAAGTTTTGTTTTTCACAAAGATACCTCACAGTACCTTTGTTAAAACGATATCTCACTTTAAATTGTTCATCTGTGAACATTTCAAATGGATTTCTGCGACTTCTTAGATTGCGAAATATGGACATACTATAAACAACGTCCAAAACTTCCATATCAGACTGCGATGAACTGCTGGTATCCATAATTATAGCTATTATTGCGTAAGGTATAAGTACAAAGTGAAAATCTCAATTAAAATAAACAAAAATCACAAAATATTTTTAAGTTAGTTCTGACACAACTTCAAACGATACTTAACGAATCGATAAACGTACCTCTTTGGTCAGTTAAGTTAAACCAAGCTTAACTGACGTTTACCGTATGACGGCGTGTTCAGAAACGCAATTTTACAAGTTATCGGACCGCAAGCGCTATCGAACCATTAAACTCCAGTTAAATGTACCCCACAAACTGGCCATAGTGATTTTGTCGATGCGACATAAACTGCATTATATAAACATGATAGACACTCTATTTGAATAACTTGGATAGACAATAATAAACTATTCCAATCTCTGTTAAAATTATTTCAATGTGACAGTTGGTTTCGTTAATATGATTTTTTATTTCAATTATTTTAACTTTACATGCTCTCTACTGTAAAGTTAGACTAATGTCGCTTAGTTAGGTTTGCCTTTCATGCGTCGATATGTCTAATTACGGAGTATACTAGTGTAGTATTCGTTCACGTTAGGCTACACAGGACTCATAAGCTACAAAATCAGTTCATGTGTGAAGCCACGTTTTGATTCTGTCATGACATATTGGAATATGTATATATGTGAATAGGGATTGGAATCCCTAATGGTTACCGCGGCCAACTACAAGTCGTCCCAGATCACGAAGGTCCCTCGGGCGTAGTCCGTTCTTATCGCGCCCAACGACGAGATAACCACACTACAATAACTTAGAAACTCGCACATTGCTCTCAGAAACGGTGAGTTGAGGTTTTGTATTTTGGTGTTGAACGTTGGTAGAAAAACCTCAACTAGAGGTTTTTCTACCGCTCAAGCGCCCTGGGCCCTTTTGCTCAAATGTTTTGGATAGAGAACCCTCTGCGCTCAATATTAATCCATATATGGATGTCGTCTATGGCTAACATCTGAAGTTAAACGAAAAATATCTAAGTATTATTTTATATTTTCTAAGTTTGTGTAGTGAAAGGTTTGCATTTACCTTTAGTTTGTCAGCAAGTGCCCGGGCGAACATTATGTTGGCTGCCTTACTTCGGCAGTATGCTTCGAGAGCATTGTATGGCTTCTTCTCAAAATTCAGATCGTCCAAATTTAATTCATATACTGAAAGCAATGATATCAATTGTAACATTTTATGAAATAAGTTTAAAATTATGTTATCATCATCATTTCAGCCTGTACATGTCCCACTGTTGGGCTCAGACCCCCTCCATAATGGGAGGGGTTATTGACCTACTATTCCACGTTGGTCAGACGTGTTGGAATCGGATTTTGTTTTTCCATCTCTTGCAAGTGGTTTTTTACGACATCCACGAGTAAAATAGGGAGTGGTGAATTGTATTCTTATGCCGTCACCACACAAAAATAAAATAATGTATGCCGCACTAATTTCTAATGCGCCTCGCAGGCATTTCGGTGACATAATTTTGAACATTGAACACTCGGTACAATGCCTCAGGAGACTGTACAACCCTTGTCTAGCCTCTGAACAATTCTCTGGGTGATAGAAGGAGGGGACCCTGGACGGTCTCCGGATTCGGCCTCGGCATAGATACAAGCCCTTCCTGCTGCTGGACGATGTGGTGGGAGCTAATGGAGGGGATTTTGGCTGCTCGCTAAGTCGGCCCCGATATGTCGGATGCCCAGTTTAGTTTCATGAAGGACCGTTCAACAATCGCGATCTTACCGCACCTGAATGCTGTGGCCGCAGAGGCATGCTATTGGCGATGTTTAGCCGCACCGCTTGGGCGCTTGCCTTGCCTTCAACAGTCAGCCATTCAACTGCATCAAGGAGGCTCTCTGATATCCTAACAATAACGCAACAGCACCGCTCTGCCGGTGATCGCTTCCGGAATGGAAAACACAGACAATGTTAGTGATTCATAGGCTCAGAGACCGAACATAAATCTGATTTAGACTATATATGAGTGGAGAGGATGTGGATTCCGTGTGGTGACGGAGTAAAAATACAGTTCACCACCACCTATCCCCCCTAGAGATTGTAATATGCATACAAAGTTTATTTATCATATTGTCGAAACCTGTTTTTGTCGAAACCTTTGTAGCAATAAATAAAAAACCGTTAAGAACCCAACCCACGCCCTTAAATCGATTACTGTAGTTTTTTAATGCTAGCAATACAGAACTACAAAGTAAAAAGTAGCAGGAACGTAAAACAACTTTTTTTGTTTAGCATATTTTATTCCGCGACATTAATGATGATGACACATGATGTTATAAAGGGTGGCATGATAATTAAAAACTTTGTAATTAAAATTTTTTGATAATAATTTGATTGCTGTTCTAAACAAAACCATGAATCAGCATTTGTTAATTTGATCTCTAATTTTTTACGTTAAGGTGCTATGAATATTTCAGTGTAATTTATTCCTTTGACGAGAATTCTTTTAACAAATTTATTTTTTGTTTATACATATTTTTTGTTACTACGTATTTCAATTATGTCCATAGAGCCGGAAAGACCATGTCTAGATACTAGCATCGATAAGAATCATGTAGTCCTTGAACACAAACGATCATCAAAATTGTAGTAACTAGAAACGATACTGGTTGTAGCATTTAACATTATTGTAAAGTTTAAATCATAATCGTAAATATTAAACTACGTATCTTCACAGACAGCATAATATTTTTTAACCGAGGTAGCGGATTGCTAAACCGGGCATTTGTCATCCGTAGAGAGGCTGATCAAGAAAAGACAATATAAGACCGGTACACAATATTATCGGGGCGTCCATAATAGATCGCGGGCCATTGAAAACAAGAACTAAGTACTAGTCGTCCAACCAAATAATGGATTAATGACTGTTTGTAGAGTTACATGTTACCTTTCCGCCCTGAACTTACTCAAAAATGTGTTTCATTTTATTATAAACTGGCTGGCTTTTAGAGGCAAAGATGAGCAAAACGAAGATTCTATAATAGATGATTTTTGATGACAACGATTGACTTTTTCTAGAATGAACTAACTACCTGCTACTATGGTTCCCGAACGCTATGCCATGTTCTTTCTAAACGAGCTTTAAGGGCACTTTCTTCATGGTAAGCATTGGCATAGTTGTACTCCTAGTGTTGCTGAGGTCTATGAGCGGCAGTATAACTTACCATCAACTATGCTGCTTACTCGTTTGCGACCATAGGCAATAAAAATAATATGAATGTCAACTCACGTTCATGGATAATAGAAGACACAAAAACAATTCTGGCGGATGCACTCTTGATAATTGTAGGTAGCAGTAGTAATACTAGCAATGCATGTGCGAGGTGGTTGGTGCCAATGTGCATCTCGAAGCCATCATGCGTCCGTGATTCAGGGCACATCATCACTCCCGCATTACATATCAACACATGCACAGATGGACATCGTGATATCACCCGTTCACAAAACTCACGTACACTACGCAAATTGCACAGATCCAACTCCTCCACGTCTAATTCTCCAGTACCTTCGATGGTTTTCGTAAGCTTTTTAATATGATTTTTTGCTGCTTCAGCTTTTTCCAGGTTTCGACAAGCCATAATCACCCAGGCGCCTGAAATAATTTAGTAATAACACAAACAGTCTGGACAACGTGTATCATAAATAGCCATAGATAAATTTTGCCCAATCATGGAAATGCAGCAATAGTGTTTTATAAACTGACAAACCTATTAAGAATGCCCGAAGTTGTTACAAACTTGAGCAACTAACCACTTGATATTGTCAGCATCGGACTGTTTCGGCAAGGTGACACCCCAGCTCGAGGCCCGTGATGGAATATTGATTCGACCAACAATTAACGTCGTTCAGAAATTTTCAAAACAAATTTCAGGGAGCAGGGATGGCTAGCTCAGAATCAACAATTTCGAATTTTTCTATTTAGTTTTCTCTAATTGCATGTACGAACTATCTAATGTAGTTTATACGCTGGTTGCAAGCGTTGGAAGTCCTCTATTCTACTTGCCGACTGATTGGCTTGCCGGCTGGTAAACGTCACCTCGATTACATAGTCGGTCCGACGCTGTATATGGTCATGAAAACTATAAATTCATATATTAATTGTAATTGTCACGCCAACCAAGAGCTCTATAGATAGCTAGCTATCTTTGCCTATTCCATTGACCTAAGAAGCTTTGAGCCGGGCGATACTAAAGCATACAGAATACACACAGCCTAAATCAGACGGTTTTGTAGATATACCGATATCCTAAACGTACTAGGACTATACAAAATACTGTGGAATCCCTCGCGACACATGGATTTTTTCCTTAGTCCGGGAGTTATCTTAAAAAAAGTAAGAACCAGATTCTATGACATTAACTTTTCCTCCTGAATATCTAAGGCGTCGAAGGGAATGGAACCTTTACGCCTGTAAATAGTGTCGCAAATCAATAATAGAATAAACAGCGCCAAATGTCGCAATTCGTGTTCCGGTGTGATAACTAAGGTTTAAAAAATATACATATATGATTTGGTTGGGTATCATAATGAAAAATACTAGAAAATTTCGCTATAAATAAATTCACCTCTTTTATAAAGGTCCAGTGCTGTCTCTTTTCCGATGCCAGTATTACTTCCAGTTACGATTACCGTCTGTCCATCCAACCTTCTCTTGCTTTTGCACCAACCACTGATATAATCCATATCGTCTTTAAATATAATATATTTCTTGTGTACGTATTTCACTGAACTCCTCATAAACGGATCGACCGATGTTGATGAAATTTTTTGTGTGTGTTCAACGGGATTCGAGAATGGTTTAAATTCACAATTGGACCCGGTAGGTGGCGCTGCTGTCGATTTCAACAAGAATTCCTTTTATTTTATTTGAACAGAACGTCTGTTGGGTTAGTTAAGTATAAATTTAAATACCAATATGTAAACTCAATATTTAATTAGATTCATCTGTCACATCTGCTTCTAAGCAATAAAAATAAACGACACATTTAAAATTAAGTAAATGTAAACAATGAAATCTCTACAATGCTATTAGCGAAAAATAATCCTGTACGGTAGTACAGGATAATATAACTAACAGGTACATAATAATATAACTACATTGAGATAATGTATGGATGCTCAGTAATACTTTGTATTCCAGGTTACGCGAGCTCACATCTCAAAACTATTACGAAGGTATTAATTAGATTTGTGTATGAGAACCTTTGTACAATGTGATTACGAAATGAATATGTGCTATTTATAAAATTATGTTTTTAAGAGGGTCTTACTTTCGACAGCTACTGTATAACACTACTGATTTGACTGATTAAATAATGAAACAGAAATCCGGAAATAATGTTAGTAATTAAATATTGTAGACGAATACACGTTTAAGTTATAAGCCTGAGAAGTTGTGAATTGCAATGAGTAACACAAGGTCATGGTATATTTATACTAGTCGTGAAACGGATAGATGTTTCGCGGATACCTGCCACTGAACATGGTCGATTAGCAATACTAAAATAAACTTTATTTACAGACAAAATTAAAGCAAATTTGCGGCGGATTAAAGTAAGCGGATAAAGCTCGCGAGAAGTTTATTGCATTTTATGAAAATTTCTTGTGAAGAGTCCGCCAGCCGTAGTCCACGTTCATTGCCAGTCAAAAATAATAAAGAAAAATCAGTTGTATTTCGAAGGATCATTGACATTATGATCATCATTAAATAATCCTAAAGGATCACGCAAGGAAATAATCCTTTAGGATTATTTTATGAGTTAGCGATTGAAAACGATCAATATCATGATCAATATCAATCTATATCATGATCAAGAAAATAATGTGATTGTTAACATAATGCTTGCCCTTTGATATCAGTGCGTTTTGGTCACGATCGTGATTCTTGTACAAATAGATTTTTCGCCTATAGTCTGTATAAACTTTTAAGAAAATCTCTTTGGCTAAAGTAGTTGTAGGTATCTGGCTGGTTTTGATACCATTAAAAAGGTTACATTTAAAAAAAAGAAACAATTAGTAAAATGTTGTTATCCGGTGTTTTTCATTTGTTTGTTGTTTGTTTTGCCAAAATGAGTTAATCTAATGAAGAAATTTGATACAGTGTAATTAAGAGTAGCACAAAGTAGGCGTAAACGTTTTCCATCCGAGAATTTTGATGTCAAAGATGCACCTCGCGTTGGTCGCCCTGTCACTGATAAAATGGATGCCATTTTTGTAATAGTGGGGCAAAATCGGTATATCAATAATTTCTGATGTTTACGCGAGCACATTATAAATAAAACTATTTTACTACTTTTTTTTAATTGCCAACGGTGGCAAACGAGCAAGCAGCACACCTGATGGTAAGTGATGCTGCCGCACACTACCTATTTTACAGATTTTATCACGTTCGCGTTTGCTCGTACCTAACCATGAACGCTAGAAAGTGTTCGAAACGTCGGGCAATTTTAAAACAAATATATACGCGATAAAATCCATAAACTAGTTTTATTTACAAGGCATATCAATAGTTACGACGTAGCTGAAGATTTGGGATTTAACCAAAAAATAGTTTTGACCAATTTGAAGAAAGCTGGGTAACAAAAAAGCTCTACACTTGGGTGCCCATACGAGCGCACTGAAAGATACTTGATGAAGCTTGTACTTATTTACGATTCTTTATTGAAATGTAGTGAAACCCAACCGTTTTTAAAGAGATAACTGGTGATGAAAAGTGGATCAAGTACGATAAGAACGTGTGGAAAAGGTCAAAGGTCAATCAAGCTTCACAGCTGTGGCCAGACTCGCAATAAGGGGTGATGTTGTGTATATGGGCTTGGCAGAAAAGTTGCTGGGCGTTGTTAAATGCACGTGGCCCAGGACCGCACTCAGCGGCGAAACATGAGGGAAGCCTACGTCCAGCAATAGGCGGCGTTAGGCTGAATGATGATAATGACTATTATTTAACGTTACAGACTATGATGTAGGTATACGAGTTTTCATTTACTCAAACTGATCGTGTTACGGTGCAGGCCTGTGTGAAATATTAGTTTATGTACTCAATAGTGAGAAAGATATTTGCTGATATATACTAGCGTTGAAATATCATCTCATTTTAATGTCTTTAATATCGGCAACAGCTCCAATGATTTCTATGAAAGTTAGTACCATTGGAAAAGTTTTTGAAGGCGATAGATCGATCTTAATTTATAGAAAACCTTGTTTTATCAGTGTTTTCAGGTAATAATAAAAGTAACGCGTTTAATACAGTTGAATGCGACATATTACTCAGTCTTCTTCGGTCTATCAATATATCTCAAATTGCAATAGATTGGTTTCACAGTTATCTGTGCGACCGTCGACAACGTATTTGCATTGAAAATACTAACTCCTCTTGGTGTACTACTACTGCCGGCGTGCCTCAGGGTGGCATTTTATCTCCACTACTTTTCTCAATCTTTATAAACTCCATTTCCATTAACCTATCTTCTTCCTATCATCTTTACGCAGACGATCTTCAAATCTATTTCCAAACCTCACCAATCCAACTATCGCATACTGTGTCTACTCTTAATAAAGACCTTGATAAGATAAGGGCCTGGAGTTCATCTCATGGTATCACGGCGAACCCTTCAAAAATGCAGGTTACAATTATCGGTAGTGGGAAACTGACGTCAAAAATTAATTGGTCTGAATTACCTAATGTAAAGTTTGATGGTGTTACTATTCCATTCAACGATAAAGTCAAGAATTTAGGCCTAATTATTGATAGTAACCTAACTTGGGGTCCTCAACTGCAAGAAGTAAGCCGTAAAGTGTTTGCCTCTGCTGGATCCCTTAGGAGATTACGTAATTTCTTGCCAACTGCGACTAAAATTACGCTCCTTACTTCTTCCTATACTTGATTACGCGGAGGTCAGTTATTTAAATCTCACCGAGGGTCAACTGAATAAACTTGAGCGTCTCCAAAATGTTTGTATCCGATTCATATTTGGCCTTCGCAAATATGATCATGTTGCCCAATTTCGTGCAAAACTCAAGTGGTTACCAATTCGCTTTCGCCGGAATGCTCATATTCTCTCTCTACTCTATAACATTCTGTTCAATCCTTCTACTCCTTCCTATTTAAAAAGTCGCTTTATATTCCTTCACGAAACACATGACAAATGTCTAAGGTCATCACTAAATCTACAATTAAAAACACCAAAACATTGTACATGTTACAGCGGTAAATTATTCACCGTAACTGCCATCCGGTTGTGGAATGATCTGCCGAAAGAAATAAGGCATGCTGAATCACTGGAATCTTTTAAAAAAATGGTAAAGACGCACTATCTGGCACTGTAAAACTTATATTGCTAGTCACTGATTACTTACATTTTATATTTTATTTCCTATATTATTGAATTATGTGTGGTGCTGTGTGGTAGCGGCTTCGAATACTACCAACCCTTGCTTTGCTCGTGGGTGTCGTAAAAGACGACTAAGAGCCCTAGATTGACCCGCACCAACTCCATCTGGTACCATTTGGGTCAACGATTACATTCCCAAGGAGGGTTGACGTCAGGCAGGCGGCCGGTCATAAAAGTCATTGCCGAAACTTTTTGCAATATGTCAAAACAGATGACATATTGCGTCGACCCCAAGTAATTGGGATAAGAGCAAGATGATGATGATTATTGAATTATGTATTTAGTATATTTTATTATAAATATTTAAGTAAGTCTATATAATGTATTTACATATATGTATGTACATATATATTTATGTTTACATTATTTATTAATCTATAATTTATCACATGTTTCATCTTTTTATTGACTACACCAACAACTACCTTTTTTTTCCTACACTAATTCCATCCAAAGGTTGCCTGGAAGAAATTGCCTAAGGCGATAAGGCCGCCCATTGTACTGTGTCTATTACATATAGCTCTTCTGTATACATTTCTGGTGTACAATAAAGCATATAATAAAATAATAAAAAATAAAAGGTATGATTACGATATGAAGGTAATTCAGCCATTGCCATCGTGAATCAAAATAAGCCAGTTGGAAAATCGAGCTGTCCCTTACTCCAGATGGCCCTAGTTCTATTCTTGATGTTGCCTTTTTTATTTTTTCCTTTTATAATTTTTTGTCGTTATTTCATGAATGATATTTTTATAAATTTTTTAATTAAATAAAGATCCTTATTATATCGATAGGATGTAAAATAATTTATATTTCATCATTATGTAATTTGTATTTCATGTGGAGACGTAGTAAGTATACAATTCACCACCCCCTCTCTTGCCTGTGGCTGTCACAAAAGACGACTAAGGATATGCATATAACATCTATGCAACAGAAAGAAAATTCGAAACAAAGCTATGCCAACACATCTGACTACCGTGGTGTAGTTGGTCAATTTCCCTTCTATAGTGGAGGAGACGCGGGCATATGGGACATATGTGGGCCGAGAATCATCTCGGCCCACATATGATGATGATAGCGTAATTTCTATCTAAATATACTCCGAAACTCCGTAATACTATAAATACAAATACAAATCTCTATAAATACAAATGAATCACCGAAATGTATGTACGCGCATAACTTCTGATCTGAACTTCTACTGCACCAAATTAGATAATTCTTTTTTATTGTATTTGTTATTGTCGGGAAAATGTTTGTATAGAAGAAAATTAGAATAAAATATTTTTTTTATAAAATCAGAATTTTTAAATCTCACGATACGAAAAGTGAGTTATTCAGCTAGCAGTTGACAACTTCAAACAGACAATACGTCATATTATGATTTCATTCAAATAGAATTACCGCTTCGTTTGGACACTAATATTAGTGTTAAGTGTGTCTATCGTAGTATATAAATATTATAATTGATTTCTAAGAAAATGCCACCTGTGAGACGTCAAAATATTGATCGGCGTACATGTAATGCAAGTCGAGTTCACAATCTTCAATGAGACTGAAGAAGAACGAAAACAGCGTTTGGAGGCTGAATGAGAAATATCAAGCGAGCATAGGCGTAGTATAAGATGACTAAGAGATTATAACACGCAAATAACATCTAAAGCAAGAGAAAGAAAACTCGAAATAAAACCCTATAATAACATATCTGACCAGCGTGGTATAGTAGATCAATTTTATCACTTTAACTTATCTATTCATCCATCCATCAGCCTACAGACGTCCACTGCTGGACATAGGCCTCCCCACGAGAATGCCACTCGGAACGGTCCTGCGCCACTTTCATCCAACGGGACGACCCTCTACTAGGTGGACTGACGACATCTTAAAAGTCACAGGGAACCGTTGGATGCAAGTGGCGCAGGACCGTTCTGAGTGGCATTCTCGTGGGGACACCCCTGCAACAAGATAGTGTAGCCAGAGCGTCGCCCTCACGCGGTCGGACTCTCTGCGCGTGGCGGACTAATCCCCGAGCCGTCCACCCGCGACGTCGGCTAGGGCGGCGTCAGGCGTAGGTACTCGCGCCTGCGCTGCCCAATGCGCCGGCGGTGGAGCGTGTCGTAGTAGAAGAATTCCTCACGAACACACTCCACCGCCTCCTTCTGCGAGACAACTGCTTCGCAGAAGACGGCGGCCGCGTCCCAATTCCTGACGCTGTCTAACATCTTTCTAGCGATGGTGGGCAGCAGTTTCACATCAAAAAGGGGCCCTAAGCGTTCCAGAATGTTCTTTAAGATTCTGGAATGATCTAGAATAGTCAAATTTAATTCAGAGTTTAGAATGATTTAGACTAGTTGGTCATCATCCAAGATGCTCCTCAACAATCTAGAAGGCTTCTAGATTTCCAAAATTGAACATATTTCAATCTTCTGAAATATTCTAGTAGTTTTTTTTCTGCTCTAGTCGGAAGGAGAGCACCCCATGCCGCTTTTCCAACCATTGCATCAGCAACGGCTGGAAGACCTCCACGATTCGCACCCCGAACCGAGGCCTCTCCAGCCGGACTGCTTAACGGGCAATGACGTCTCGGCGGGCGTCGACGCGCCAGGCGGTGAGCTCCCTCAACGAAACCATACCGCCCTCCGCTCGCACCCCCGTCACCCGCCGATACAATCCGGCAATATTCTAGTAGTGGAAAATACCTTTGGTTTTTTTAGAACTTTACTGGTTTTTACAATAAAAAAGCACACTCAAAAGCATAAAAATAAAAAAATATATAAAAAATAATCGTAAAAATAAAATTAAATCGAGCTCAACTATGGCAGGGAATGCAAATGCATCCCAACCATTGATTTTCAGCCCAGTCCAAACTTACAAACTAAACACACCTGCCAATATTACTACCCTCCTAAACACAAAAACAGTATAACTACCTACTTTCATATTCACACACTAGTTAATATACCAGATGTTGGCAGAATACCAGCTATATTTCATTAAGAGAAGTAGCACGAACTGGGCCAATTCTATATTATATTGTAACCAGAGGCAGAGAACGTTTTAGAATTAAACGTAGATAGCAATAGTTTTTGAAAGTAAAATGAGATATGGAATACTTTGATAGTAGTAATACATTCCAGAATTTAGGAGCGGTAATTCTAAAACGTCCTGCTGTTCTGGCCTGGGAATGCCGAGGTATAACTAGTCGGCGATTACGTTGATCTTTGTCACACATTTATGTAGATAAATTGGATTTTTGTTATAAGTAGTGACTGGATAAAGTATGCAAGTTTCCCTAAACGTTGGCCAGTCATGCACTGCCCATTCAATTAGATGAGGTGCAATGTGATATTTTTTTAGAAATATTCGCATACATGCATTCTGCACCTTTTGAATTGTGTGACCTTTTTCTTCAAAAATACCCGGACCGTAATATCACAATATATACTGCAAATGAGAAAATACTACACTGATACACAGATGATTGCGTATGTCGTAGTTTATGTACCTACGTTCAAAGTTTGTACAGAATGCAAAACATTTCACGTTATTTTTGCTAAACATGCGTCTTAAATCGTAAAGATGTATCTAATGATAAGTAGTCCTAGAGAATTAACGTCGGGGTTAAATGAATTGACAGTCTGTACTTGTTTCTCGATCCTGCAGATAATATAAACACATTTAAAAGGATTAAGAACGGACCCGTTTCTCTCAGCCCATTGGGATAAAGAATTTAAACCTTGAGGCAACTTTAGATAAGTTGCCAATAACCTTCAGGAAATACAAAGACGTATAATTGGGTGTCGTCTGCATATATGTAAGTGGTAATTTGAATGTTAAATTACTTGGGATATCGGATACATAGATGGCGAACAAGGTCGGCCATAACACCGAAACTTGACACCCTTCTCCCTTCTATTAACGGGGATAGGAGTAGATTTCAAGGTAATTCCCTCAGGGAAACTTTCACTATTTGGCTACGATTTGAAAAGTAAAAAATACGACAAGCACAAACATTCGCCGATAAACTATGAAATTTAAGTTTCTTGATAAGAATTGGCACACATAGTCGAGTAATAAGTACAAGGAAAGTCCCATGGCCCTGATTCGAGGCGGTCAATGTGTCGTCCACTATATGTAATAGGGCGGTAGTTGTATTATGTTTCTTAAGAAAGCTAGATAGTAACATAGGGAATATATTAATAGGTCGAAGAAAAGTCTTTTCGCATATAGTCTGTATAAACTTTTAATAAAATCTCTTTGGCTGTACTAGTTGTATCTGACTGGTTTTGATACCATTAAAAAGGTTACACAAAAAACTTCAAGACAAGAGAAGGAAAACTCCAAAAAAACCCTATTCCAACACGTCTGACGTAACGTTTATGAACCTAATGCAGTGTTATTAAGAGTTTATGACGTAACGTTTATGAACCTAATGCAGTGTTACATCTCGCTCTGGTCATTGGAAAGGATGCAGTCTTTCATCATGATAACGATAGACCACACACATATTCAGTCACTCAGCGAAAATTTAGTGAGTTTGACTGGGAGATGATAAAGTAGGTATCCGTCATATGGCCCTGACCTTACATCTTCAGATTGCCACCGTTTCTTCAGAATTCTTTAGACAGTATCAGGATAACATCAAGAGAGGACTACTTAAACTACATGTCGCACTTTTTTTTTATCAGAAGTCCCAAAATTTCTACAGAAATTGGATGATGTCACTACCTACAAGATGACAGACAGGTATGGAACAAAATGGCGCATATGTATTGTAATTAAACGTAAATAAACTTTAAAAAAATATCTTAAATTTTCATAAAGAATGCAAAGAAACTTTTTTCCTGATCTTATATTAATTTCGAGATATAAAGAGTTCTGTTATAAGTTCAGGATCTGTATTTGAAATTCTTGAAATTATTTTTGACACGGTCGGTAGTATATTCATAGGATTTAGATCATTCAGACTATAAATTATGTGCTTTTTAGGAAATGCAACTACCTACAACAGCACATTTCCGGATAGTGAATGTTCATGACTGTAACGAATGTGGCTGTGTTAATGCAATCATCTGCATCGAAATATCATCGTAGCCAAACGAGTTCAAACTATTAATTTTTATTATACGCTTAATTTCTTCATCAGATACATTTTTAAAATTAAAAACCGAATCCGTGACGAATTCACTCGTGGGGGTGTATGTACCAAACTAATCAGTTTGTTTGATTTCAAAATTCGGAAAGATTTATTTAATGGGAAAGGTACCATGACCAACGCGTGATCACTCAAATCATCGTTATGTTCGATGTGTATACAATAAGGGCAAAATGTTTTTTGTAAAAATGACTCCAAAATTAAAACTTGGCTACTCCGGTGCCGACACGGCATATGTTGTCCTCTACAAAGATTGAAGAGCAAAACATGTCGTATAAGTAGGGACACGATATACGTATAAGGTCTAGAAGTAATTAACATAATCATTTGTCACACAGCTTCAGACGTAGTTGGCACAACCAAGTGTAGAGCTGTTATCCGGTTTTTACGACCCCTATGAGCAATTTTGGTGACGTAGTATTTATAGTCTAGCATCTAAACACCATATCGTTTGACATTACTTCAAATTAAATCTTTTAATAAAATGCTTCTTTGTCTGGATTTATATCTCCAAATGGGTTATACTTAGCAAGATTTAATTTTAAAGACTTGATTGTTAAATCCCATAGTTTCTCAATCTGCGAAATATCTTGACATTGTTTTGAAGGCATCTTCACTACGCAGTCGCTGAAATAAAAGAGAAAAAAATATATTAAAATATATGTTACAATCTAAATTACTAAGATTTAACATGTTAAACTATTGACATTTGACCAAGGATATGATTAATTAGCACACCACATTTTTTGAGTGTGCTGCTCTGGCGTGACGACCGCGATTTTATGTTAGACAGATAACAAGTTACATCTGGAGTAGTACACTATACGGATCTTGAAGCAACTCAAAAAAAAACAGTATGTTCAAGCGCCATATCTACCTATTACAATCAATCTTAAGTTAGAGTCTATAATCTCCAATAATTTCTCATGATGTTGTATTACTGCGCTTATTGTAGCTGTACATACTGCTATGTATTGACTGAACAGTCAATTATGTTTAATGTCCCCTGCATTGCATAGGAGGAAGGTGGAATCAATATTTGGCATCTCCTTCTGCTTAACTTTTATGATTAAAATTGTTGCGAATCCCAAGACAATTAAAAGCATTTCTTGGGACTGTCTAAAGTTCAACTCGGTGTCATCTATGCTGATATTTGAGGATTACAGGAGTTACAATGGTGAAAATGTGTAATGGGACATTAAGCTATTTAAAAAACTTTATTTGCGAGCGAAAAATGTTTACCACGCATGGGACTTGAACTCACATACATTAGACATCCGTTTCGCCTTACTAATGTGGGGCAGTTTTAAGTTTCAATGATGACAATCAAGCTTTTATTTAATACCTATAATATAATCCACTTTCCTCAGCACACCCCTCATCTATGGCGCAGTAGATCGATGTCTGCGCGCCACATTGCGGTGATTTGAGGAACCAACCGAGTCCGTAGTTGAACGCGAACGAAGTTCCATATACAACCGTTTCATCAAAATGGCGAGCGATCTCTGTACGAATCACGCCGGGATGCAAACTGTATGTTGTTACGTTGTGAATGTTGTTTGCCTGAAATAAAGGGGCAATAGTTTATATATTCAATTTAAAGCTTCGAGAGGTTATAATGGCGGCCTTCATTTTATAAACTGCATCATTCTCTTTCCTACAATGGATGTACGTGTATGACACTAAAATACAGGTAGCTTGGTTTGTTTATAATACCTGTGGAACTGCAAGTATGACTACCCAACCCGATATCTTCGATCCTACTAGCTACCGTTCTTGATAGGTGATTTTGAAAAATCAAGATTAACTTCGGAAGACGTAGGTGGTCATGTTTCATAGGAGACGTACCGACCTCATCTTTCCACAAGATTCACACAAATACACGTCAGACGTCAAATGCAAAATACCTAATCACACTTCACCACAATCATTTCAGGGTCGTTCAACACATAACTCCTGTGCACTCGTGCGTAGCATTTGATCGCCTACAGACTCCTCCGTCCGTGTCAACGTCGATGTCGCTGGATACTTGGAGTTGGACCTCCCCGGGACTACCGGGGGTCTCCTCTGGCTCGGGTTGACCGCCAGAACAGTGTGAAGAACAGGGTGAGTCAGGGACATCAATCCCAGAACCGGCTGTTCTCCAGCAGCTGTGCTGACCACAACAAGCAGAGAGGGCTAAGCCCTGATACTGTTTAAACGCGTCCAAAGACGCTGTGAATACAAACGTGCGTAGCATTAGTTATCGACTACAAAGCTTATTCAACCCAAAGAGCTCACTTTTTGGATTAATAGTACAATACTTTGTATTGGTTTTTTGTAAAATATAAACACCAACTTTACACAGCCTGCATATGTACCATTATAAAGTATGCCAGTGTATTATTCGCTCACGTTAGATCAACAGAACTCATAAGCTACAAATACTGCAAAATAAGTGCGTCGAGTCACAGGTGCATCGAAGTCCATACGCAACGCCGCTCTACATATCAACTTGCAGTTGTCGACCATGAGGCAGTACAAGAAATAGTGTGGCCATAGATGTTTTAGTTCTGCTATGACACGCTCCAACCCTCTACAGGGCACCTCGGTCAACTATAAGCCGACCCAGATCTGGAAGGTACCTCGGCTGAGACTCGTTCTTAATGCACCCAACGACGAGCGCACCTCAAGATAATAACGTAGGAATTCGCACATTGCCCTCAACCACGCTCTAGTTGAGATTTCACTACCGCCTTGAGCCCCTTTGCTCAAATGTTTTGGATTGAGAACCCTCTGCGCTTAACATTAGTCCACGTATGATCCTCGTCTAAGCCTAATATCTAAAGGCCAACCAAAAAAATCTAAGTACATTATTTAATGTTACCTCAGTTTTACCTTTAGTTTATCAGCAAGTGCCCGGGCGAACATTATATTCGCCGCCTTACTGCGACAATATGCTACGAAAGCATTGTATGGCTTCTTCTCAAAATTCAGGTCGTCCAAATCTAATTCATGTTCTGAAAGCAATAATATCAATTATAACTTTTTATGAAAATAAATTTTGAACTATACATGGCTTTATAAGCTGCGCCAATTAATAATGACCAGAAATAGTTAAGTTTTTATATGGACACTAACTAACCCGGAAGACGTTGTTTTGCTATATAAATCGTTTCCAGTGAATGATTTGGTAGTTAAATAAAAAGTAACAATCTTATTGTAAGTGTATGAAGATGCGATTTATATCTGAAGGAGGAATGGAATGCTGTGGAGAATGACGGCCTAAGAGAATAGAAATCACCAATAACTCATTTTTCTAATTCATTGTACTTTAAACTCATCCCATCCTTCACTACTCATTCCATCCCTCGCCATCTTCACCGGTCAACACATCCGCCATCACACATTCTATCCATCATCATCAGTCACCACTTACCACATCCATCACTATTCGACATCTAGCACTTAACTAGTGACGTATGGCGTTAGATGGGATGAGTCCCATACATACCATTTATTCCACCCATACACTTATCCCATACATAATACTTATGCCATCTATCACCATTTATCCCGTCCATCCCAATATGTTATCACTCATCCTATCCATCACGTCAGTCATCAGTCAACCCATCCATCATTTATCACTAGTCATCGCATCCGTCATCATTCCTCACCACACATTCCATTCAACCCCATCCGCGCTCAACCCATCAGTCACTACTCAATCTATCCATTACCACTCACCCCCATCCGTCGCGACTCACTCTCATCCGTCACCACTCACCCCCATCCGTTATCACTCACCCCCATCCGTTACCACTCACCCCCATCCGTCACCACAACTCGAATAAGACTATTGACTCGTTCATTCGAATCGCCGTTGACCGAAACCGAATCAATTCGTTAACTCGTAGGCAGGTAGGCACTCGTAGCGCGGGCGGCCGCAGCAGCACGGCGCGGCGAACAGTCGACTCGGTTTGATAGGACATTCGTTGATTCGTTTTCTGTCCCTCGCGCGATTTAATGTTTTCTTGCTTTTGTTGACTGCTCATTTACGTAATTAAAAATAACAGTCATTAATTATGAGTATACCTGAGACGTATAAAAAGTTTTTTTTTAAAGTTGATTTATCGGGTAATTACTAATTAGAATCAGACTTTATTTAAAAAAAAAAGTATTTTTTTGCATATGATTTTATTATTACTTTTGTTATATAGTATGCTGATTTTAATCATAACAATAAAAGAGTATTGTCATTACCTACGTGTTTAAAAGTCAATATACGCCTATTAAAAGTCAATAGTCCCCTTTCCGTAACCAAATACCGAGCACACTGCTGTAACTCAAAATTTCGACTCATTCGTAATGCAAACCGATCCGCAAAAAAAAACTCGCTCGAATTATAACTCGCCAACTATAACTCGTCAATCAATTATAACTGGTCGAATGTAAACGAATTATAACTCGCCAACTCGGCTTCACAGGCGGGACATACGAGTACGAATTTGACTATAATGCTGACGTGACGAATGTGACGATTCGAATCAATTCGAATTGCGATTCGAATCAATAGTAATTTTAATTCGATTGATTCTAATTGCAAAAAAAGCAATTCGTCTCATCGCTAACCGTAACATGATTCATGAACCGCCTATAACTACCTATTTCACTCGTGTCTATCACTTTATTTATTAATCCAGACAACTTTTTTTCGGGAGATAAAAGGAAATTAAAACGACACACATTATGTACCTACCTACTAGTAAGTAAAATTATTTTATAATCTTACCTTTCAGAGTTTCCAGGTAATCTAAAAAAAGTTATCTCTGGATTCGTTATTGACGAATTCATGCAACCAAAAACAGCACAATATACCCTACTTGTCATATTAAATATGTGTATAATTATGTATTTTAGTGAAAAATTCGCGCAGTTATTGTTAAAAAAACAACACACCGTTCGTTCGTCACTGCAGCACAGTCGCGACTGTCTACATGCCGAGCGCATGCCGAGATCGAGGCGCTTAGGTATAGCTTGCGTTTCGTCCGTTTGTATGAAGTTGGATTACTGGTAGATTATATTACCGTGCTACTACTATTGGACACTTTCGGTCCGCCATCTTGTTGCACTACTCGTAATATGAAAATCGTCGATTTTGCATTTAAATAAAAAGAATCTAAATAAAGCTATCCCTCCTAGCTAGCCTCCCTTAAATTTCAACAAAACACATATTTTAAAAAAGAAAAGTTAAAACCATATTGTTAGTTTCGGAGTTCGGAGTTCGGAGGACTACCCGCATAGTTCCCGTTCCCGTGCGAATACCGGGATAAAATAACTTCTAAGCGTACGTTGAGCCTAAGTTACCCCTTATATAGACCTACCTGGTAGTAAAATCTTATCAAAATCGGTCCAACCGTTTTGAAGATTACCTCAAACAAACAGAGAGACAGACAGACAAAACATTTTTAATCTGGTTTTTAGGCATAGATGTCGTGCAAATAACCGTGTGAGCATGAAAAAAGCCCAGTATTTAGACATTACATCATTACAAATTTCAATTTTATTTATTTGTATAAATAGACAGATATATAAGTCACAAATAAATGGAATTATTATTATTTTTTTTCCTCGTTAGCTTTAGTTTACCGATATTATGAACTGCACAGATGGCGTATTGGTTGAGATACCGTCCTACCGTGCCAGTGTCGTGGGTTCGACTCTCATGCAGGACAACACTGTGCGATCCACTAATTATCGTTCTAAGTCTGGATCTGATTTGTGTCCATTAAATTATGTTTGTAGAGTCAAACGCAAAACAAGGATTATTTCCTTAGTGCAGTGTGTTGTGTTTAAGAAAAAAATGTTGTGTTACTACTGTACTATTTCTATTGATAGATAGGAAAACACTGCACAGTCGTACTCGTGAAATTATTATTAAAATGGACGATTACATTGAAAATGAGAAGTTACTATTCAAAATACAATTCGATTCCTGAGAAATCCAAAACACAGTCAACGCTAGTGATTCATGGACATCATGGCTCAGAAACCGATTCTAAATCTGATTTAGATCATATGATTATATTATTAAATTGAATATTATTGATATAAATGTAAAGCGTTGAAACGGTATAAAATCCCTCAGACTAGGGAGATACATAAATTTAAATGGGCTGACCTTCAATGTGGATTGAATATCGCAATTCAGGAACCTTTAAGATCCAAATCGTCTGCAATATATTTCCTAACAAATCAATATTCAGATCGTTAACGTCAAAGATACTTTGGAGTTCTAACCTTACTTTATGGTATTACTAGCAACCCGTCCTCGCTGCGCTTCGGTTTTAGTCGCTAAAACCCGCGTAGTTCCTGTTCCCGTGGGAATACCGGGATAAAATATAGCCTATCTTACTCCCTGATATTATAGCTTTCCATTGGTGAAAGAATTTTTGAAATCGGTTCGGTTTAAGCGTGAAAGCGTAACAAACAAACAAACATCCTTACTTTCGCATTTATAATATTAGTAAGGATTGTACACATAAAATATTTGGGCCTGGTGCTTGACGGGCCATTGGTGGTTTCGGAAGCATTTCCGTCACTTGTACCGCGGCTTGTCAGCGCGGCGTCTGCTCTCTCTTGGCTGATGCCGAATGTGGGCGGACCCAACGCTCGGTGCCGACGGCTGTACGCGGGGGTCATCTGGTGGCCCTGTAGGGCGCACCAGCGTGGGCGGGGTCCCTGACCGTCTGTCTGAAGTCTATCTTGTGGCGTCCACAGAGAGCCAAGTACCTGCACACGGTCGTGATGAAGCAGAGCACACCGTCCTGCCACCACTTTGATTGCGACGAGGACACGGCGCAGCACATACTCGAGGTGTGTGCCGCGTGGGCAGAGCAGCGCCGTGAACTCGTCGCAATCATCGGTGCCGACCTGAAACTGCGGAACATAGCTAGGGAGATGCTTGACAGAGTCAGAAACTGGGACGCAGTCGCCGCCTTCTGCGACGCAGTCATCTCGTGAAAGGACGCGGCGAAGCGTGTGCGTGGAAACCCCACGGTACCAACGAAGCCGAGTGAGGCAAGGAGCCGATTTGCCCGCCTTACGAGTAAGGCTAACAATTGGAAGGAGCTACAGCATCCAGCCTTGGGGTACCTCCTAGTCGGACCTAGTTGCACAACCCTGAGGGTAAATACATATTTAAAATTAAATATATATATGGCCAATCTGGGGCCCCACAAAAATGGTAGCTTTGCACAATGCCACAAGTGTAAAATGTACGGACATTCGTCCAAAACTGTTTCATCCATTCCAGGTAAAGCGTAAAGTGCTTAGGGGTCCATCATACTAGCCAATTTGAACGTCTAAAAGACATCTCACTTTACAAAGAGCCGCTAGCGTGCGTTCTTTGTGGAGAATACTGCCACCCGGCCAACTACCGCGACTGCCAAAGAGCGCCGAGAAGGTTAGCCCGCCAGCCGAACAACAACAAGGCCTTATATTGTAATAACACCTGCGTTCCGGCCCTAATACCAAACCAAAACACGTGGGATTGTTCCCTGCTCTCTAGCAGGATGGGGTTCCCAGCCCTACTCAGCAGGCAGCCGGCTGCCCCATCTACACCATATTACACCAAACAGCCAGCCGTTGTGCATGACAGGCTCACAGGGGGTATTCTAAACCCCTGCATCCCCAAACCCATCACCGTCGCGAGTAACGCGCTCCCTAAAGCTTCTCGGACCAGATCTAACCCTGGTAGCCAACTTCTCGTCCTTAATAAATATCGCGGCAATCTGCGAAATCGCAGCCCAATTAAAGCGAGGGTAACAATAACAACCTCGCTCTCCTTAACACGGCGATCAGATTCGCCACCGCCTTGGAACGTTTAGGCTCACTAAAATTGCAATAAAATGAATAAGCACACTCCCGGCAGAGTCAAACCACGACACCTCAATGTAATATTCAACCTCAACGTAAAATTCAATTTCAATGCCAATAGCCTTACCTGTGTCTATGTCTATGTCAATAGCGTCCGTGTGGTGACGGAGTAAGAATACAATTCACCACCCCCTATCTTACCCGTGGGTGATCGTACGAGACGACTAAGGGATATAAAACGCATATAACACGCGAGAGAAGGAAAACTCGAAATAAAACCCTATACCAATACGTCTGACCAGCGTGGTATAGTAGGTCAATTACCCTTCCATTATGGAAGAGGCCCGAGCCCAACAGTGGGACGTATATGGGCTGATATGATGATGATGATGATGATGAGCCTTACCTAACACGAGGACGAAGTAGGTACATTCCTTCAGGAGCACCAGTTCGACATTGGACTACAAGAAACGTTCTTAAAGCCATTCAACAGGGACCCTAGAGTCGTGAACTATGATATCGTTCGCAACGATAGGACAACCTCACCAATGAGAGGAACGGTTATTTACTACAAAAGGTTGCAGGGGCATTGTACACCTATGAATCCGCCTCCTCTGGCGTACATGGCAGCTGTAATATACAGGCTAGCCCTCATAGGCCATCAGTCTATCACTTCAGCGACGTCTCAAGCTGAGATTCATTCCCCACAAGAGGAACCCTTGGGCGATGTGGTTAAGCTTATTTACCGGGTTGAGAGCCCTCAGCGCTCACCCATAGTCCGCGTCAAGCTGTCAAAGGCATCTGTGGCTATGCATCTGGAGTGTATTAACTGATACACTCCACAAAAAAATACCGAGGTCGCCACTGATGCATAGGATGAATAACGTATGCTGCGCCATACATTTTCATACTCTAATAAGCGAAGAACACTTGTGAGTGTTAACTAGCTCCCACGATTAAAATCCTTTACGTTCATTTTAATAACAAATTTATTAATTTTTTGCTTCAATTCTGGTTGCACAAAAATTCATTTTCGAAATTCATTTTTGTGCACTCAGCCGTAATGTAACAATGTCAAAGTAGATTATTTATAAAAACATGTTAGTTTTAATAAATATGTAATTAACTTTTTGATAAATGGTTTTTGTTGGGGGTTGATCGCAACTTAGCCAAAGCCACATGTACGTAAGCAGTCAACCGATGGAGACTGTATGAGACGAAATAATTCGTAACAAGCTTAAGCTAAGATTACATAAGACCTATAGTGATGTGTACGTAAAAAAACATAATAATAATGCTAACTAAATTGATACAAACATAAATACATACATAAATCTATGATTAACTATCTAATCCAGCAATTAATCTACTACTAATTTACTTAATGCAAATTTACTGGAGCTAGGAGGAACCCAGCACTTAATAATCCAGGAAATTAAACGCATTAAATTTTAATGTTGCCTTTTCGTATTTTAATTTGTGTTCTTTTCTTCTTTGAAATTACTGCAATTTACTATAGTTTCTTTAGTTTATTTGATATGACTGAATACGTTTGATACTTTTGCGGCGACTTTAATGTAAATCTATTAGACTACAATAACACCACACAAAAATTTATAACTCTAATGAAATCATATAATTTATATAATATCTTTTTGGAGCCTACTAGGATAACATCTGGGAGTGCAACTTGTATTGATAATATATTTACAAATGTTAAACCCATAGCTCACACTATTGTTAGTGCTCTAGAATCTGATCATTGTGGTCAACTTGTTGTATTTCCTAGAACTAGTAGGATTAAAAGAGAAAGTATTAGCTTTTTGTGATTTATCCAAGGCATTTGATTGTGTACAACATGAAACACTCATCAGAAAACTTTACCACTATGGGATCAGGCATAGCGCTCTTGACCTTGTAACTTCCTATTTAAGCAACAGAATCCAGAGGGTTGATGTTAATGGTGCACAATCGTCTGGTTCTGTCATAAAAATGGGCGTTCCACAGGGATCCATTCTGGGGCCATTTCTGTTTCTTGTATATATTAATGACCTACCTTACCATATAGGAGACAATCAAAACATTGTGTTGTTCGCAGATGACACTTCTTTGTTATTTAAAATTAAAAGACAAATGCTCAATTATGACGATGTGAACAATGCACTGTCTAACGTTGTTCATTGGTTTAACACTAATAATTTGGTTCTCAATGAGAAGAAAACTAAATGTATAAAATTTACTACTCCTAATGTGAGGCAAGTGGAAACCAATGTCCAAATGAATGGTGTGGCTCTGGACCTTGTGGAATCGACCGTTTTTTTTAGGTATAACCATAGATGCTAAACTTCAATGGGGACCTCATATTGAAAAGTTGTCGAGTAGCCTTAGCTCAGCGGCTTATGCAGTAAAAAAAATAAGAATGTTAACCGATATTGAAACAGCTAGAATGGTTTATTTCGCTTATTTCCATAGTCTGATGTCTTACGGCAGTAGTACTGTGGGGATGCTCCGCGGACTTGAATAGAATCTTTGTTCTTCAAAAAAGGGCTGTCCGTGCAATTTATAATCTGGGCCCAAGAGTCTCACTTCGAGAGAAATTCAAAGAAATAAATATTCAGGTCAGGGCCATCCGCGGATACCGTACGGTGGCGACGGAGGCAGCGTGCCTATTGGCCGGGACTCCCCCGTGGGACCTGGAGGCGGAGATGCTCGCCGGACTATATCGGCGGGTGACGGGGGTGCGAGCGGAGGGCGGTGCGATCTCGTTAAGGGATCTCACCGCCTGGCGCGTCGACGCCCGCCGAGACGTCATCGCCCGTTGGGCAGTCCGGCTGGAGAGGCCTCGGTTCGGGGTGCGAACCGTGGAGGCCTTCCGGCCGGTGCTGATGCAGTGGTTAGAAAGGCGGCACGGAGTGCTCTCCTTCCGACTGGTGCAGGTTTTGACGGGGCATGGGTGCTTCGCCAAATACCTGCACAAGATCGTTAGGAGGGAGAGTACACCGTCCTGCCACCACTGCGATTGCGACGAGGACACGGCGCGCCATACGCTCGAGGCCTGCGGGGCTTAGGCAGTGCAGCGCTGTGAACTCGTCGCAATCATCGGTACGGACCTGACGCTGCCGGCTATCGCTAGGGCGATGGTTGACAGCGTCGGGAATTGGGACGCGGTCGCAGCCTTCTGCGAGACGGTGATCTCGCGGAAGGAGGCGGCGGATCGCCTGCGCGAGGAGCGCAGCCTCGATGGGGAGGTCCGCCGCCGGCGACTGGGGCGGCGTAGGCGCAACTATCTGCGCCTCATGCCGCCCTAGCCGAGGCCGCGGGTGACGTGACCGGGGATTAGTCCGTCACCCGCCGAGAGGCCGACCGCGTGAGGAAAGACCGACGTCCTCCCCGAGGGGGGGGACGTCGGTCGATGGGAGGGTACCCCAATAGGGGGTATTCCGTCGGGCCGACCACTGACGACAAGTTAACGCTGCTCCAGTGGTCGGCCCAACGACGAAGGCGACGTGGTTTTTGGGTGGGTCGCGGGAGTTGCGTGCTTAAGCCCCTCTGTCGCCCCGGACGGAGTGGTGCAGAGGCGCGCCGACCGCGACCCGCCCACAAAAAAAAAAAAAAAAAAGCTCCTCATTATGCAATTTCCTTGTTATTTGAAATAAACTCTTTTTTAATAACTCTAATATTGTAGAGCGTAGCGTGTTATGCCTAACGAAATTTTGCATTTTCGTCGTTTGTAACATGTTTGTAACATATGGTCTTGGTCATGCTCACTGAAGAATCTACTTGCGGTAGCTGCGTGGAGCGGGTCTCTCCCTTCCCTCCATAGTGATTGAGGGGAGTGATGGCTGCTCTAGTAGTTAACTCGTGATCGGGTGCCGCTTGTGGGATCTGGTCTAGCCATAATCATTTGAAGTATATTAAGTATCTTGCAGTTCGAAGGGCATCACACTGGAGCTAGGTCTTACAAAACATGTATACAAATTTATATCTAGTAAGAAGAAAAAAGAAATTAAAATTATAGACAAGCCCGCTGAGTTTCTTGCCGGATCTTCTCAGTAGCGGTCGCGTTCCGATCCGGTGGTAGTTTATTTTTATTGGATAATCAAATTTTCTTTTGTAAAATTGACAATAAGTAAGTGCCCTCTCGGGGTCTATGCATAATAAATGATTTGAATTTGAATTTGACTTACACCTTACATAAAATATTAGTAAATAAATGATCGTCCTTAACCCAAAGTCTTTAACGCAATAGTATAGTTGTATAGTCTATCATAATAGCATGCCCTATGATCGATCTCTGTGAGACCCTGTACGAAATGAGTATTTAGACGTCTCCTACTCGGTCCACGTAGAGGACGCAGCGTCCCACTAAATAAAGGGTTTTTCAACAAGAATTTTGTTTTTCAATTGTGGCAACACCAACCACATGATAGTTTTGGCATTTGGTTTTTTTGACGTATTCGTAATAGATGCATTGGCAATTGTTACAATGAATTCAATTTCGCTCGAAAATCGCATCAAAATAATTAAAATCCACTATGAAAATGGTGGTTCTGTTAAAGTTACATTTCGTAAAATTCGTGATATTTTCGGACAACATAATCATCCTTCTGAGACCGCTATTAAGAATTTGATCGTTAAATTTGAGTCGACAGGCTCGATACAAAATGTGCCAACACCAACGCGTGTTCGACTGGGTCGCTCAACTGAAAACATCGCAGCCGTGAGCCACAGTGTTGAAGAAGATCTAAATTTGTCAATTCCTCGACGTTCTCAACAATTGGGGTTATCCAAAACCACCACATGGCGAATTTTGCGTAAGGATTTGGCTTTGAAGCTTTACAAGGTTCAACTGGTGCAGGAATTGAAGCCGACCGACCATTCACATCGCCGTAGATTCCCTCATTTCATTCAGGAACAACCCGCTGGTTTTTCTGAAAAAACATTTTTTCAGACGAAGCCCATTTTCACTTGTCAGGATACGTCAACAAGCAAAATTGCCGCATTTGGGCTTCTGAAAATCTTAGAGCGATTATTGAGAAGCCTTTGCATGCTCAACGTGTCACTGTATAGTGCGCTATGTGGTCTGGAGGCGTGATTGGGCCGTTTTTTTTTCGAAGATGAGGCTGGAAATGCGGTAACGGTCAATGGATCACGCTATCGCGAGATATTTGCTGCTCAATTTTGGCCTATTATTGATGACGTGGATATCACTGACATGTGGTTTCAACAGGACGGTGCCACATGTCACACATCCAATGAAACGATCAATTTATAGCAAACCAAATTTCCCGATCGCATAATTTCAGGAAAATCAGCTGTTATGTGGCCAGCCAGATCGTGTGATTTAACACCACTGGATTATTTTTTGTGGGACTATGTTAAGGACAGAGTCTATACGGAGCCAATCGAATCGATTGCAGCCTTAAAACTCAAAATCCGTGATATGATTAATGAAATAGACCCGCCATTTTGCCAAAAAGTGATTAAAAACTTTGATGAAAGAATCGACATCTGTCAGCGTGGTCGTGGTGGACATTTGCCAGATATCATTTTTCATTCATAATTGCCGAACTTTTCTCTTCGTAATACAATAAAGATTTGAATCATCTTCATCTAAATTTCTTGTTTTATTTTGTTTTAGAAAACAAAGTTCTTGTTGAAAAACCCTATAAATAAATCATCATCATCATCGCAGCCCGCATACGTCCCACTGTTGGGCTCGGGCCTCCTCCACAATGGGAGGGAATTTGACCTACTATACCATGCTGGTCAGACATTTGATATAGGGTTTTATTTCGAGTTTTCCTTCTCTTGCACAGATGTTATGTGCATATTATATCCCATAGTCGTCTTTTATGACATCCACGGGCAATATAGGGAGTGGTGAATAGTATTCTTACTCCGTCACCACACGGATAATAAATACAGCTAAATAAATCTAACCTAGCACTTTAAATAAATATATACAGCTAAATAAATCTAACCTAACCTATAAATAAATACAGCTAAATAAATCTAACCTAGCGCTTTGACATACAATAAATTTACTTTTTTCTTACAGTTTAATTTTTTACGGAATTATTGCGAGAATATTTAAATTACTATGAATATTTCAATGTATTTTATACCTTTAACGAAAATTGTTTTAAAATAACAGTTTTCTTTATTTTCGTTATATTTAAAGTGTATACCTACATACGATATGAATCATGTAATACTCGAACGCAAACAGTCACCAAAATTGTAACGTAAAGATTATGTGTAACGATACTGGTTGAAAGAAAGAAAATAAGATTTATTGGACACTATAGTAACATCCTTGACATACAAATATAAACAAAATGATATAAAAAACGAAGACGAACAAATATTGATAATTAAAATAATCGTAACATATAACAATTGAAATTCCAAGTATTGGTGTCCAAAAGGCAACAGCTCAGCATATGTCACATTAACTTGCAGCGCTGATTTTCAGCTGCAGTCTAACTAATCTAAGTTACAGATCACAAGAAGTGCAAATAGAGAAGAGTTACAATTAATAGGTTCATAATTATAGGTTCATGGTTCTAGGATTGAACACTATTGTAAAGCTTCAGAATACAAATTAGTTTTTCTAACTTCATCATTGGGCCCTTTGTCAAACCGTATTTAATACATCAAGCTCAATGCGGGTTACCTTGGCCACTAATTTTCTTAGTTTCTTTTTCTATTATTTGTATGTTACCGCTCATAAGTGATTAGAGTGTTGGAACAATTGTTAAGCACGGTAGACCAAAATATAGCATCTTCAAAGAAAGCATAATATTTTGTCAGCGTCAGTATTTGCGCCGATTCCGTCCTTTTTTTTTGGGTTGGTTTGCGGTCGACGCACTACTCCTCGTACCACTCCGTCCGGGACAACAGAGGGGCGTAAGCACGCACACCCGCAACTCACCCGAACACCACGTCGCCTTCGTCGTTGGACCGACCACCGGAGCAGGGTTACTTGTCGTCAGTGGTCGGCCCGACGGAATACCCCCTGAGGAGTACCCTCTCATCGACCGACGTCCCCCCCTCGGGGAGGACGTTGGTCTTTCCTCTCGTGGTCAGCCTCTCGGCGGGTGACGGACTAATTCCCTGGTCCAGTCACCCGCGGCCTCGGCTAGGGGCCGATGCCGCCCTAACCGAGATAGCGGATTGCTGAACCAGGGATTAGACACCCGCAGAAAAGCTGATCACGAAAGGACGATATTAGACCGGTAAATAATGTTTTCAGGACGTCGATAGTACATGGTACCGGAAGGAGTAGGTAATCCACGAAGCCGGCCACCGAAGATAAAAATCACGAAAGGACGACGTCAGACCGGTAAATAATGTTTTCAGGACGTCGATGATACCCGAAAGAGTATGTAACCCACCGAGCGACCCACCGAAGTTGAGAACTAGATACCGATCGTCTAACAAAGTATGAGAGAGAGAGGTACAGTACGGCCGTGTTGATAGGTGGAAGGGACAACGTATAACTATGTTGTCCCTTCCACCCTAAGCGTACCAAAATAGAAAAGTGTCGGTATTATGCCGTTTGCTCATTTGCAATAAAAATAAAAATAATTTTAATAACATTACTCACTTTCATGGACATAAGAAGAAAGAAATAGAATTCTGGCGGGTGCACTCTTGACAATCGTAGGTAGCAGTAGTAATACGAGCAATGTATGTGCCAGGTGGTTGGAACCAATATGCGTTTCGAAGCCATCATGCGTCCGTGATTCAGGGCACATCATTACTCCCGCATTACATATCAACACATGCACAGACGGACATCGTGATATCACCCGTTCACAAAACTCACGTACACTACGCAAATTGCACAGATCCAACTCCTCCACTTCTAATTCTCCAGTACCTTCGATGGTTTTCGTAAGTTTTTTAATATGATTTTTTGCTGCTTCAGCTTTTTCCAGGTTACGACAAGCCATAATCACCCGGGCGCCTGAAATAATTTAGTAATAAAACAACCAGTCTGGACTGTACGTATAATAAATAGGCATAAATCAATTTTTCAATCATAGAAGATGCAGTAATTGTGTAAGTCTTATAAACTGAGAACCCTATTAGGAATTGCTAAGAAGTTGTTACGAATTTGCGGAACTAACCACTTGATTTCTCAGGGTCGGACTTGTTTAGAGAGATGACTCGCCGGCTAGGAGCCCATGATGGGATTTTGATCCGATCAATAGCTAACTTCGTTCAGAAATTCTCAAACCAAATTTTAGGAAACAAGGATGGCCTGCTCAGATTCAACCATTTCGAATTTTGCATTTCGTTTTTCTCTAATTGCATGAAAGGACTATTTAATCTTGTTTAGTTGTCTATATGCAAGTGCAATAACTGCGAGCCTTCTATCCTACTGTATGATTAGCTTGCCGCAAGGGTCGTAAGCCAGACCCGTTGAGAGCCCGACTGGCAAACGCCACCTTACAGTTACAAATCCAGTCCAACGCTGTGTATGATCATAAATACTATCAATTCATACATGACATGTAATTGTCTCGCCAGCTAAGAGCTCTATAGCTATCTTTGCCTATTTCTAAAGTCTAAGACGTCTTGAGCCTGGCCGATAATATAACATACTCGTAGTTATACACAGGCTAAATCATGCGCCGTTGTATGTAGATGTACTGATATGCTAAAAGTATTCCAACTACACATATAACGCAAAATATTGTAAAACCTCTCGCGACACAAGGATTTATTTCTTAGTTCATTGGTGTTATCTTAAAAAAAAAAGAAATAAATTCTATGGCCTTATTCCTGAAAAAATTAGGCGTCTAAGGGAATGAACTCTTCACGCCTAAAAATAAGGTCATAGTTTAATTACATAGTAAACAGCGCCAAATGTCGCAATTCGTGTTCCGGCGTGATAATTATTTTAAGGTTTTGAAAAGTATAAAATATATGTTTTGATTAGGTATCTTAAGGATAAATACTCGAAAATTACGCTATAAATAAATTCACCTCTTTTATAAAGGTCCAGCGTTGTCTCTTTTCCGAGGCCAGTATTACTTCCAGTTACGATTACCGTCAAACCATCCAACCTTCTCTTACTTTTGCACCAACCGCTGATGTAATCCATATTAAGTATAGGTAAATAAATTTAAAACCAATACGTAGACTCAATATTTAAGTTGATTCACACCTGTAGGTATTTAAACAATGAAAATAAACGACACATTTAAAATTAAGTAAATGTAAACAACGAAATCGTGACAATGTTATTAGCGAAAAATAAGGTCAGTGTGTCTCCTGTACGGTGCGTACCTAAATAATAGTACAACTACATTGATAAAATGTACCCATGTTCTGTAATACTCCGTATTCCAGGTCACGCGAACTCACATACCATATTAAAAGTATTACGAAGATAATTATTAAGCAAACTTTTTTGTATGAGAAATGAACTTTGCATAATGTGATTACAAAATGAATTACGCACCTTATAAAGTTATCTTTTTGCGAGAGCTTGTGCTTTCCACAGCTACTGCATAACATGAACGATACACTGAGACTGACTTGGCTGATTAAATAATCCAACAGAAGTCCGCAAATAATTTAATTAAATAATACCTACTGACGAATAGACGTCGAAGTTATAAGCCCGCGAAGGTGCGAATTGTATTGAGTAATGGACGGTCAAGGTAGGTATATTTATATATTTCATAAACACATAAAGGTGTATTTATAATATCTATTTAACAATATTGGTTTACCACTGTTACGAAATGAAAAGTATAAATAGTTTTGCTATTGACAAATTATTGTATTGGTTCATTGTAGTTGGTATAATTGGAAGAGACAAATAATAACAAGTCGATTGCTTTGATGTCCATATTTATATATTATTTCAACTACATACAATATATTACTCTTTCTGTTTAAGCCAGTTATAAAATCATTATCATCACAGCTCATATACGTCCCACTAATGGGCTCGAACCTCCTCCATATTGGGATGGAAATTGACACACTATACCACGCTGGTCAGGGTTGGTATAGGGTTCTATTTCCAGTTTTTCTTCTCTCGCATAGATGTTATATGCCTAAGATATCCCTTAGACACCTTATACAACACCCACAGGCGAGAGAAAGGATGGTGAATTTCATTCTTACTGCAACACCACACGGAAATATTCGGATGGTTATTCAAAGATACTTTGGAAGGCCTTAGTTTTTAGTATTATTGTAGCTATACGTTTACTCAGTGGTAATAAACTCATTTGCAAAAAAAACGGGCGGTTTTGATTTTCATTCATATTTAAAAAGATACAATACCAAAAAGGTTTCAATCGTTTGTACACGTTACTGGCCGGTTTTAAAAATGCTGTGGTATTTAAAAAAGTACGTTCTAAATTCAATTTTTCATTTGATGTTCATTTTTACAGAAAACCCCTTTTTATCCTACATTTTTGGCGCGAAGTTCCAGAAGTTAACATCGACTTTCATAACTTTTATTCAATTTTTATCGATTAATTTCATATCCTTGACTGTCAAAGCTTTATTTAATGCTGTTTGGCTGTATCAAAAATGGTAGATAAAGTGGTAAAAGCTACCAAAATTATCGCGCTGCTTGAAGAGGGTTGCAGCCAATGTTTCGTGGCTAGGAGGCTAAATGTTAGTCGCTCGACAGTCCAAAGGACCTGGCAGCGATATCAGGAGACTGGTTCCGTCGAGAGAAGGCCTGGTTCTGGAAGAAAACCATGTACCCAACCACGGGATGATCGTTTTCTTGTGAGTCGCGCATTGAGAAATCGCAAATCTTCGTATGTGGATCTTAAGAACAACCTCCAAGAAGTAAGAAATGTGCATATTAGTCTATGGACGGTCAGGAGGAGGCTTCTCGCTGCCAATATACGCAGTCACCGCCCGGCCCGCGGCCCCAAATTACTCCGTGAGCACAGAGTTCACAGGCTTAGGTTCGCTAGAAATTGTGAATCATGGACTCAAGACGATTGGAATAGGGTTTTGTTCTCTGATGAAGCCAGGATATCTCTGTTCGGTGAAGATCGACGTCGGCGAGTGCTAAGAAGACAAGGAGAACGCTTTGCAGAGGCATGTTTCGAAGAAATCACACCTTATGGTGGGGGCTCTGTTATGTTTTGAGCAGGAATAAATTCAATGGATCGTACAGAGTTAGTCTTCATTGAAAACGGCTCACTGACTGGGCATCGATACATAACGGAAGTTCTAATTTCTCATGCACAACCCGCATTGGCCGCTCTAGGTGAAGACTCGATTTTTATGGACGACAATGCTCGCGCCCACCGATCCCGCGATGTTAATGCGTATGTGCAAGAGGTCGGCATTCGTCGTTTGGATTGGCCAGCTCGAAGTCCCGACCTCAATCCCATAGAGCATGTCTGGGACGTTCTGAAACGGCGTGTGAGATCAGTACACCCGGCTCCGCAGACCATCAGAGAGCTGAAGAATGTGATTACTGCGGAGTGGGAACGTATTCCGCAAGCAAGTATCCGGGATATACTCGCTAGCATGCCCAGACGAATTCAAGCTGTGATTTTAGCTAGAGGGGGTCACACTCGATACTAAACATTTATCTGCTTTTACTTTATTAAAGAAAAACAAACAAAAAAACTTTTTTATTTTTACTTCATGAGCATATGCACTACTAGCGAATATACACTACTAGCGAGGTTTAGCATTATTTCCCATAAATTGTATCTAAATTTTATGAAATACTGATGAAAACGATTATTTTCTTATTAATTTAGCAAATTGTGTGGATAAAACTACCTATAATTATCAAACAAAGAAATATTAACATTTGAAATGGTTCATTGCTTAGGTGCCCGTTTTTTTTGCAAATGAGTGTAGTAATTCACATTAATAGGTTTATCGGACATCAGACTCTCGTAATATTGCGTCGGTTATTCAATTTAGTTTTGTATCAAAATCGTGCTGTTGATATCACTTCATAAAACCCTTTGCTGAGTAAAATTGAATCAACTTATCATTAACAATACACCACCCCTTCACTTGCCCATGGTTGTCGTAAAAGACGACCAAGAGATATATATGACTATAATATCCTATGCAAGAGATTTTGTAATGAAACCTATACCTATACGTCTGACCAGCCTAATACCAGTAGGTCATTTTCCTTTATATTTTGGAGGAGTGGGAGAAAGCCAGGACTGGGACTTGTAACGGGCGAGATGATGATAATGGAAGTTTTTGATATAAATATGAATTATTATAGTGGTAAGATCACACTGTTGACAGTTGCTGTCCGCGGGCTGGTCCGTCCGGGGTAGTACCACACTCTCGCAGAAAATCGACGTTCGAGTAGTAGCAATTTGTTACTGCGCTTCGTTCGGAACGAGAGACCCAGAAGCCCAACTTTCTGAGGGTGTTTGCGTGTGGTGGGTTTTGGTGATGCCTTTAGTTTCAGCGAACCTCATTGCACGCATTCACACTCCCTTCACTGTCTTCACGGTAAGCAGCGGCCTATCAAAGGTCCATGAGCGGCAGCAACACTTACCATCAGGTGTACTGTTTGCTCATTTGCCACCGTTAGCAATAAAAAAAATATTGCCTTTGGTGTTGTCTTATTTTCGCTGGTGATAAACGGGCGTAATGCCCATTTTCACCAATGACAACTAAATTGTAAATAACAAGGCAATCTTTACATCAAATAATATCAATGATTGATTGACGTTACGTATATCCTTGTGTGTGTTGTATATTAATGTTACAATTGCCTTACAATTTACTTAAAATTCAGGAATCGTTGATGAAAACTGATAAAAATTCTCTATAGTTCTCTTTGCCGCTAAGTTTCTCCTAAATGTAGAATAGCTTACAACATTATTTACTGCTATATGTTCCTAATGCCACTAAGGCTATTTGCCTTGAGCATAGCTATAGCCTTAGTCCTTATATTGCAGAGGACTTTACAAACAAGCAAAAATCCATCCGTGTGGTGACGGTGTAAGAATCTTGCTATTGATGTCGTAAAAGACGAGTAAGGTACATCTGTAATATGCAAATGATATCTATACAAGAGAAGGAAAACACGAAAAAAAAAACTCTATAACATTACATCTGACCAGCGTGGCATAATGAGCCACTTTTTACCCTTCAATTATGGATTAGGCTCGAGCCCAACAGTGGGACGTATACGAGCTGAGATGATGTTACTATAAAGAAATTATATGATTAGGTATGTAACGTAAATATTGCTAAACCTTCATTGTCTGTGATAACTTTTAGACTAGTCATCTATCCATTATTCTGTCTACGGTCACTGTTTTTTTTAAAGACAACGCGCTGCACTAAGGAAATTATCCTTGTATTCCGTGGAACTTTACAAACATGTTATAATTAACGGACATAAATTACATCCAGAGTTAGAACAACAATTTGTGGATCGCACAAAGTGTTATCCTGTGTGGGATTCAAACTCATGATACTGCCACGGTAGGACAGCCATATGCAGTATATTCAAAATTTACACTTCACAGTATGTTTTAAACTTTCAGACACACTTTTAAAACTAGGTTGGAGAAGTGCTTTATTTACATTAGGTAGTGGTTGAATGTTCTGCTGATTTTATCCAGTTTAGCATCAATTTTTACCACTCAACATCAGGTGGTCTGACTTGTAAATCAATGTTGATAATAAAATGAGGGGTGCTGACCTTATTCCGCAATTTATATTTCAATCAAAGGTATTACACCATACCATAAAATGGTGGATCATAATACTCGTGAATAAATTATTTGCTTATGGTATAAGAGGAAACATTCCTAAACTCATACAATCACTTAACCGCTAGATATCAAAGTACAGAGATTTCTAGAATATGCCCAGGGAGTAAATTAGTAACTACTTATTCATCAAGACAAAGACAAGTAAGATACGGTGTGCCTTAAGGGAGCGTACTAGGGGCCCTTGCTTTTCTTAATATATATTAATGATCTACCAAAAACACTACATCATAAAATGGTTCTATTTGTAGATGATAGCACGGCCTTAGTTGAATGCAACAATTTAAAAATCTATCAGTATGATATTAATAACACATGTGTATTTTATAGCTACTACTATACCTAATTGTAAAGCGTAACATGTTTTGCCAAACGAATTTGATACTTCATCTGTGGTTTACCTGTTTGTGGCAAATTGTATTAGTCATGCTTGCTTTAAAGGTCTGCTTGCTGTAGTTACGAAGAGCGGGTTACTCCCTTCTCTCTATTGTGGTTGAGGGGAGTGATGGGTGCTCTAGTGGTTAACTCGTAAGCGGGTGCCGCTTGCGGAACAGATCCTAGATCCCGGAAAGATATGGCTGGACACATTATTCGAAAGGCATCAAACTGGAGCTTTTAATAGCCATGTTGTTGTATGTAATTGTATTTAATTGAAATTAGTAAATAAATATAAAATAGACAATCCCGCTGAGTTTCTTACCGGATCTTCTTAGTGCGCCGATCCGGTGGTAGTTTAAGGTAAAATGTAAAAAAATGACCATATATAGATGCCCCCGCGGGGTTTATGCATAATTAATTATTTGAACTTGAGTTTGAATAGTTTTTACTTATTACACGGCAAAGAAAGGGGGGGTAAACGACAATCAGTTTTCTTAAACCGTTACCACACGGGCTTTACACAAATAAACCACTGTGATTATTGCCTTTAAAATATATTTACACACAACATTAAAAAACAATAACATTCTAAAAGTGTTGTTTGTCGCTATCACTTAAATTAATGATTATTTTAATTGGTAACTAGGTAGAGAACGTACTCATACTACTTAAGCTATTTCGGGGAAGGGATTTTTTTTCCTATATGCCGTAGGTCAGTACTTACCGTCAGTACCGGTCACAGGGGCGGCGAAGAGTGTAAAATTTCGGTCGTGTAGTCCACCTGAATTCATTCATAATCAATCTCTATTCGCGCAGCATTAACTCTTTTATATCAATACATATACACCAATACATGATTTAAAACTGTTTTAATTGGAATTCCAAGTATACAATCCATCTCGGCGTCACACGATAAACGCCATATTTGAAGACAAAATTATTTTTTTAAAGATTCATTCCAAATTATTTTTTATTTTAACTTCCTATTTGCATAAAAAATATTTAAAACCATAGTAATGACTAGTAAGTAGTTAAAACTATATTTCATTAGTGTCTTGGTGTATACTACGGGTTGTCACTGCCAATGGGGAACGAGCAAAATAATAGTGGCATGTACCAGGAGTACTTCCCCTAATATATATATATATATAAAAACTTCTCATTTAAGTGTCATTTAAAATCCATCCGACGTCCTCGTCACGCCCTTGACGAAGAGGACGACAATATCACACTTGTTCAACTTAGAGCCTACACGGCCCGCGAAGCCTTAACACAAATATCCGCAGTTCCGCCCTCGCCGTCGAGGTGCGAAACCGCGCCGCGCAAAAGTCACGAACCAAAACGTGGGCACGCCCACTTTGTCTCCAGCGACGCCCCAAGCCGAGGTCCGTTCCCCACAGGGGGAGCCCTTGGGCGATGTCGCTTAGCATACTTTTCTCCGGGTTGAGAGCCCTCAGCGCTCACCCATAGTCCGCTTCAAGCTGTCAAGGCCATCTGCGCATATATACACAAAATACACATATTACACAAAAAAATGTTATTTAAAAAGCGAGTGTTTCATAAGGTACGCGAATTTTACATAAAAGAGTAATGTAAATTCTCGGTCTGTAACTTTTACTAGTTTGTAGTGATTAAGAGTGTTTAAGCTTCCTTATATCAAGATATCCTTAATTAACACTTAGGTACAATACATAAACTGCAGTATCAATATACAGTAGAAACTCGATTAACCGGACTAATTGTTGTCGTTAGGCACGCGGATAATCAAAAATCCGGATAATCGAATATATGAAAAATCTCCTTTGGTTTTGTGCATGTCTTGCGTTTATTAAAAGACGAATACATATCCCGTGGTCCACGCACGTCAAAGCGGAGTAACAATAAAATTACTAAATAAAACAACGGAACGCGTGGTGACAGCGATCCCGCGGTACATGCCATTTCAGACACGTTCATGCTTGCATAAATTATAAATAATGCATAAACTCGTAGGTACAATATATAGGTCGTGGTTCGTAGTCCGGATAATCGCGAATCCGTATAACTGAAGTCCGGATAATCGAGTTTCTACTGTAATTTATGTTAACATACACTAAATGGTCTATCTATCTTTTATAAAAACAAGCTATTAGGGCCAGTGGTGTATACTTACATTCCCAGCCACATAATGAGCCCAATATCATTTGGTATTACTGTGATAATTTTAAATGTTTTAATTATTTTTATATGTATAATAACAACAAACAGTTATTTTCTTTTCTATGCCCGCGATTTTAATGTAGAGATTGTTAATCTATTTTCTATCGAAATAAAACTATATTTTGATTTTGCCGACTTTTCGAACACTTCAACGTTCATGATCACAGGAAGGCTATTATCTCGTAGTCCCTCTGTATAACACTCACAACCGTGTAGTACTGGCGTAAAAACAGAAATGATTATATTTTCTATCGCTAGGGAATATTGCTTTTCGGATAAAACTACCGCTATGTCTTTTTCTGTATTTCTGACAATTTGTATGCGTAATTTCAACCGAACGTGAGTGGAATAGTTAAGGTGAGCCCTTTTTTCTTTTTTTTTTGCCTGGGAAAATGCTATTTTTACGCATGCCCACCTTAGAGAGGTGGGGTATGCCGGGCTCAGCATTGATTTATTGTCAGCGCCACTACCAGATAAAAACCACACGCTGTTCCTGTCCCTCGGTTACGGCGAAGTTATGGGACCGTTTTCACACCACAACTCCGCCGAAGTTAAGGCGAGTCTAACCTAACCTAACATACAAACACGCTCACATTCGCATTTATAATATTAGGAGAGCTATCCTGCGCTAAAAAACAAATGCTTGTCGTCTAGGTCAGGAATGCCCAAAATGTGTTCCGCGGAACCTAGAGGTTCCGCTAAAATTAAATAGCTTTTAATTTTAATAATTTGTATATGAAATAATACCACGATTACAAATATTATTTCGAAATAGCGCAAAATTTGTGATAAGAAGAACTCATTACTATCATGTACGTAGACAGATAGCAAGAATTAGGCCTGAAATATGGCACAGAACCGTTCATTACTTGATATCATTTGATATAGGGCCCGTAAAATAAAAGGTATTGGGTTGGGATTTCGTTATCTTTAAAATTTAGGAACCCCTGGTCTAGTTTATTACGAACACACATATTTGAACTAACACTGTGTCGATCACGATTGATCGAATCCTTTTGATTCGATCATAACTTACACGCGAACGATCGGGTCTTCAATCTCAAAAAGATTCGATCATTTATGACCTGCTACATCTGTCTCGTCTCTCCGAAGCGATAGCCAAAGTCGGCAGTGAAGTGTAAGTGTAATGCCCCCACGTCGGCAGATGCGTCCGCAGATATCATCGGCGGACGCATCTGCCGACGTGTAGAGGGGGTGATTTGCTAGTCTGTGGTAGGTATTTGACGTCCGCGGATGCATCTGGCACTCATCCGTTAGTTGTCGGTTTTTGTAGCACGGATCAAAGGGTTTCAACGCCAACGTTGCGTCCACACGTCTGAAGACGCATCAGTGTTCATCGAAAAGCGAATGAGAGTGCACGCGTGATTTCTGCTGTTTTTTTTTTGTTTTTATTATTTACTTGTTCGTAAAAATGGCTAACATGAGCACTAATGAAAGTTTCTTCAAATTCCTGGAGCTGTATCAAGCAGAAAACTGTCTGTGGAATCCAAAAAATAAATACCACAAAAATAAAAACGTTGTAAGTACACATTTAATTAATTTTATTTAACTAGGTACTTATAATTTTTTTTTTAATTCCTCTACTGCGATGGACACTTAAATCATTCTTAAAGGTACTAAATAAATAAATTGCTGCGGCAGCCACGGTCTCAACATCCATTTCGCGTGCGTACGTGTTGCGTCCGTCAAGAATCAATACAGACTGATCGGCCTGCAGACGTGTGGACGGCGCACAGAGATCCATCTGCCGATGCATCTGACGACATCTGCGGACGCATCTGCCGACGTGTAGTGGAGGTGTAGTGGAGCATAACACACAGGTAGGTAATTTGTAACAAATGAACTTTACACTCGCACAAATACAAGCACCGTTGCGCGCTCAGAGAAGCGAAACTAACCAATTATATTTGTCTCTTTCCATTGTATAATAACAAGTACACTATCACAACATCTATCTCGCTTTCGCTGGACGAGTTCGCGCTACCGTTTATTTGGGTTTTGTAAAACCCGCGAGCCGACCGCGATTCGCAATCGATTGATTTATTGATAAATTTGACAAATCTATTGCGCCGTGACCCACGACTCGCGCTACCCACGTCCTGTGACCCGAGTTTCGGTGCTCGCTTTCGCTATCTAAAAGTTTTCCGTTTGTTGTTTCTGTGTGTATGTGTTTAACGTGCTTTTACTAATTTGCATGAATTTGGTGTCAGTTTAATTGTGTAATAAAACAATAGGTACTTATCTATTAACAATGTTTCGTCAACTTTTATCGGATTATTAAGCCGGTTTTTAACTATGGGATGTAAATATCACATCTTGAAGTATTTTCGTTATGTAAAACAACCTTTATTGTATTGCTTATTCAAATTACAATACTCGATAATATAAGTTACACACAAAAGAATCACGATCCGCGATAGAAGTACCTGTGATCGAATGATCGAATCATTGGGACCCGATCACTTCGCTAACGGGTCGTGATCGAGCTGAGTCGTTTTAAATCAGTGCTAATTTGTGCGTATCAAAAAAATGCACAAAGATTCAGATAATGCATTAACAGGCCCCAAAATTATTTATTTCGCGTGAAAATCAAATCCGTTTTACTCAGATTTTTTTCCTTTTTGTGGATCGAGTTCGTTACGCAAATTGCATCTAATGTACAGTCACCGAAGCTTTAACTGATGATAGGCAGTATTATCATCAGCATAATGTTTTGTTTTGGTGTTTCAATTTGTATAATTTCAGACGATACTAACCACTTGTGACGTGCATATTTTTATAAAAAAATAGCATAGCTGCAAAAAATCCCGTGAGGGTAGCTAAAAATCTATCGCTCATAAAAATCATGATCATTGGCATTACCAAAACATGATCATTAATTTAATAAAAAAGTAGTTTAATAATTTCTCCGAATGACTGGTGTCACCATTGTTGCTCGTGGAAATAATAGGGAAAGTGGAAATAAAACTTCCATCCCGTCTGGCCAAAGTAATCTAGTGCGCTAATTTGAGGTCTAGATGGGCTGAGAAAAGGTACGCCTTCTAAATTCTATTATAACCATTGTTATATTGGACACACACACACACACATTATCTGGTAAAGGACCCAACTGGGTCCTTCACCAGATGTTGTGAGGAGTCAGTTGAATGGCAACTCCCAACTTCAATAGAAGGGAGTAACCCCCCGCCCAGCTATGCTATAAGACGTGTTCAGACATGATACTATACTAAACATGATACCTAAATTTACGGAGCTAGATAATAATCTACTCCAACTCTATATCCAGTTTCGTTTAGATGGAATGTGGTCTCAACGAGGTGAAGATTAAGAATACATTGTTACTTACCACCCAATTTCTATCCCTTGTAAGAACTGTCTCGAAGATCAACAGAATGGGCACTGGACTCTTGGGAAATTTATAATACCAAACGCAATTCATCTGCCAAGGGTTATAATGGCTATTATGCCATTATATCCCTTGGCGAGGACTGTTTCCAAGAGCAGAGATCGACAGGCCGATGGGTGAATGAACGGGCGGAATGTTTTCGTCAATCCAGTAAGATAAAAATTTATCGCGAAGGACCTCATTTTGCATACGTTATCATCATAATAATACTGTGTTGATATTTTAAACAGCCATTTAATTTTGGGTCATATTTAATATTTACATTTTATAAATACTTTAAAATGTAACGATAAAAACATTGACTACTTACATAATAACGGACAACATAAAATAAATAATAAGATTTTCAAATATACACAAGAAAAAATAATTACAAATTTTGATTATTTCATATAAATATCGCAACTATTGAGATTTATTGCGACATTTTAGTGCAAATATTATATCTACTTACATATTAAATCTATTTTATGCATACATACTTTATAACAATAAGTAATATACTTAGTATGAAAGTAATGAGTTTCATTTCATTTTAATTATATCCTCGGAAAACGCAATTATCTTTTATAGCCTTTGGAATCAGATCAATCTGCCTTATTACCATAGTAAGGAACGTATACATATCACAAGACCTGTTTAGGGGTGGGAGGGATCCCTAGCCGAGGTCGTGGGTGACTGGACCGTGTAGTAGTCCGTCAACCATAGAGAAGCTGGCAGCATGAGGATGACGCCCGGAAGGATCGTCGGGGAGGGACGGTACCCGAAAGAGTATCCCGTCGGGCTGGCCACGGACGATAAGGAACTCTGTACCAGTGGTCGGCTCGGTCGGATTACGGTGAGTTATGAAGCCGCGCGCCGCCTTTGCATTACCTTGGACGGAGTGGACGCCATGTGTGCTGGCCATAGCCCGCCCATAAAAAGGGGAGTGAAAAGGTTTTCTTCAAAAATATAAGGCTTGGGCAAAATTGGGTCTAATTTTGCACTACGGATAGTCACCAAAAGGCTAAATTAATAATAAAAAATATAATTGTAAGTAAGATAGGTATGTTAAATGTATCATAATATAGTCGTAGTTGTAGATAGTTAAAAAGATTTAGAATTAAAAATATTATTTAAAGGAATCTGTGAAAAGTGACAACAAATTTTACTATAACCTTTCGTTCCTTTTTTTTCTGGCCAGTTATGGTTAAACCTCATCCCGCCCAAGCTGCCAATTATCTCTCTACGCCTATTGAACTGGCCACCGGAACTGCAAAACCTTGACATCAGTGGCCCGCCCGCCGAAAAATAAGAACACACAACAGTTGCCCGATGTTTTACATTACATAAAACAAAATACAGAAAACCTACCACATAAAACTATAGATTATTCTTGACATTTGCCACTTTTTTTTATTACTTTTAAACAATACACACGAATTTTAAATACACGATATTGGAATTTAAAGAACTAAAATGCGAAACTATTAGATAGACAATCTCGCCTGCTTTACATGCTACGGTAGTTGCAACAAAATAATAAATTTACTGCAATAACGATGACTTGTTGGACGTGAGACATCTTAGTCCGCCCGTGAGACATCTTAGTCCGCCCGTGACCATGAACGCTGCAAAGTGTTCGAAACGTCGGGCAATCAAAAATCAAATACAAACGCGATAAAATCCGTAGTTTTATTTAAATTGTGTAATACTCGCGTAAACATCAGAAATCATTATTTTACCAGTTCTCAATTTAGTAACCCCAAGAGATGTCGGTGACCTCCACTGTCACACATTACACACACACACACACACACACACACACACACACACACACACACACACACACACACACACACACACACACACACACACACACACACACACACACACACACACACACACACACACACACACACACACACACACACACACACACACACACACACACACACACACACACACACACACACACACACACACACACACACACACACACACACACACACACACACACACACACACACACACACACACACACACACACACACACACACACACACACACACACACACACACACACACACACACACACACACACACACACACACACACACACACACACACACACACACACACACACACACACACACACACACACACACACACACACACACACACACACACACACACACACACACACACACACACACACACACACACACACACACACACACACACACACACACACACACACACACACACACACACACACACACACACACACACACACACACACACACACACACACACACACACACACACACACACACACACACACACACACACACACACACACACACACACACACACACACACACACACACACACACACACACACACACACACACACACACACACACACACACACACACACACACACACACACACACACACACACACACACACACACACACACACACACACACACACACACACACACACACACACACACACACACACACACACACACACACACACACACACACACACACACACACACACACACACACACACACACACACACACACACACACACACACACACACACACACACACACACACACACACACACACACACACACACACACACACACACACACACACACACACACACACACACACACACACACACACACACACACACACACACACACACACACACACACACACACACACACACACACACACACACACACACACACACACACACACACACACACACACACACACACACACACACACACACACACACACACACACACACACACACACACACACACACACACACACACACACACACACACACACACACACACACACACACACACACACACACACACACACACACACACACACACACACACACACACACACACACACACACACACACACACACACACACACACACACACACACACACACACACACACACACACACACACACACACACACACACACACACACACACACACACACACACACACACACACACACACACACACACACACACACACACACACACACACACACACACACACACACACACACACACACACACACACACACACACACACACACACACACACACACACACACATACATACATTAAACCAGGTAACTTTACCCACGTAATGGATGAGGTCGTCACTAGTATTTTTACTGGGTATATACAGGTGAACGTAATCATTGACTTATTCAATTTCTAATGAACATTTAACAAAGTACGAACATGTTGCCGATTAAGTATCGTTAATAGGTATATATATTTCAATCAGATTCACGCGAAAAAGCTATGACAAACTATACTTGTCTCTAATTCATTAACGAATCAATATCTTTACTTCAAATTTTTTTCATATTTCCTGCCACCATTAACATCAATAACGCCTAACTCCTGCTTGACCAGTTGCTCTATAACCTGATACACCATCTACTGGTTATTTACAGATTGGTGGCAAAATTCAATAATACTGCTTATCATACCACTGATTCGTTCAAATTCTAATTATATTTCTTACATTAAAAAGTATGTATGCAAATTTTTGTGCTATCATCACAAACTAATAGGTCAGTTTTGACATAATTTGACGACTTATTTATATAAAATGTATAGTATAAAATAAAATAAATATATAAAATAAGTATAAAATATTTCCTGATTTGCAAACAATATCATATTTATTTATATGCGAGTATTATAATATGGGGTTTTGATTTACTTATAGCTTTATATAAAATTAATTATTTGATAAATGAAATGTCAAAACGGACATTTTAATTTGTGACATATTTACATTAACCCTTACAAATGTATTCCCAAACAATACTGTATAAAGGACAAACATAATAAATAATAACAAAGTTTTTTCACCATTCAAATGGAATAAAATCATATAAATTAGATAAAGGATAACATCTTGACTAGGTATACATAACGTGATCATACGTCCCGTTTTGAACAGGACAGTTACGTTTTCAACAGCACGATCCCATTTTGAACGCCACGGTCTCGTTTTGAACGGCACAGTCTCGTTTTGAACGGCAGGGTGTCTTTTAGAACGACGCAGTCCCGCTTTAAACTGGAAAGTCCCGTTTTTAGGTTGCCTCCCTCATACATAAATTAATATTTTTTATATTGATAGGAGCAGATTCTTGATTTTTTTTACAAAGCACTTAATAAAAATGATCACATTAGGTATATAAAATATTTCTAAGCACTTCGTACGATGCATTTATGATACCCCAACTAAAGAACGCTCGTGAAATATTAAGTAAAGCTCCGTGATAGAAGTTCGCTAATCGAAAGCCACGTTTACGGAAAATATAAGAAAACTCATATGTTATTGTTCTATGAGGGCCACCGAGTTCACATTGCATATTGATTTTGATAACATTCAGAGGATAAAATAGTGTGCTTAGAAATGCACCTATTGATGCACCAGCAATAAAGTTTTGTAGGCTTTGATAAAGCGCTTTCTCCTGATGTGGAAATCTAATTTTAATTTCATCACGAATGATAAAAAACATTGCATTTGATGGACCGTTTCTGAATAAGATAGGAATTAATCCTCTGTAAAACTCTTTAATTCCATAATGTTTGGCAATGTAACTGGCTGCATCAGCTGTATTTCTGAATTTATTATGATACTTTGGATGAATTAGCAGTGTTTGTATTCTTTCAAATGGCATGAGTGTGGCTTCAAAGCATCCTGCTATAACTCCGGCCAATGTTTTGGCTATATAAGGGTTATAATCTCTATCTAGTAATGGTTTTAAACTTCCATCATAGACACCAAACATCACAGACATAGACAATGATCTTTGCAATAGTGGCGGCAGCATGCCACGGTATAAAAAGCCCAAACCTTCTTTTTGTAACTGATTTAGAGCAAATGTTGTTTCTACTCCATGCATCATCTGTAATAGAAATATATTCAGGTAAATTAGACTTTTAAGACTTTCTTTGGTTAGGTATATAATAATATAAAAAGGAATAATATTTATGAAATTTTCGCAAGTATTATATGTACATTTAAAATAAAACTAGTTTTATGGATTTCATTGTACAATCAACTACAAGATTTTTAATTAAATGATGTTTCAAATACTTTCATTGATTTTGATTCCCTGACATTTCGAACACTTTATAGCATTCACTTTTTAGCGACTACAAGTCGAGTATTCAAAATCAAATACAAATTCAATAAAAGTCATGAAAATAATGTTATTTATAATGGTGTAAACATTGGAAATCATTGCTTTTAGTGTTTGTGGCCCTGGGATGATTAAATTGTCTCACATCCAACAAGTCATCGTTATTGCAGACATTTATATCTACCCACTACAGTGCTAGTTAATAAAGTTTGACACACATGTGATACAAATACTAAGAAAGAACTGAGTTTTCTTGCCTGATTGTTCTCAATATGGCTTGGTTCAGAACTGGTAAATGATAATTACAATAATAATAACCACACTGAAAACCAAACAATTTTTATAAGAAAATTCTTATATATTTTTATATTATATTTATAATTTGGTCAGTATTCTTATTTTCTTTTTATACTGACGATGAATTTGTGTCCAAAAATGTGCACCATTATTTAATAACTAGTACTCTAGTGGGTAGCTATAAATCTCTATAATAACAGTGATTTGTTGGATGTGAGATACCTTAGTCCTCCCATATCCGTGAATGCTGAAAAGTGTTTTAAAACATTAGGAAAATCAAATACAAAAACATTTGTACCATACAAATATGTAAAAATAGTCTATTTCAATAGGAATGTTAATTTAGTGCACCCGCCTAAATTATTTCTGCTCCACCCTAGGTTGACTGGTAGGAAATGCCTAAAGCATTAAATCCACCTTGCACTTTTTTTTTTGAGTGCAGAAATTTAAATGAATAAATAATTTCCAAAATCTTTTTGCTGTTAGTCTGTTTTAAAAGTACTGGATGGCTAATATCTAAAAAGTATGCTATCTTTAGAGAAATAGGATTCTTTCAATACATTTATTGCAAGAATGCACTGTAAGTAACGATTATACTGCTTCATTGATTTTAGCTTTATTTGCCAATATACAGACATGGCTCTAAATATATATGCATGACAAAAATATCCTTGTGAATTATCATAATTTCAGCTCATATATGTCCCACTATTGGGCTCAAGCCTCCTCCACAATAGGAGGGAAATTAACCTACTATAGCACGCAGATCAGGCGTGTTAGTAGAGTTTTGTTTCAAGATTTCCTTTTCTTGCATAGATACTATATTTTTTATTTATTTATTTATTTAAGACAACACCCTGCACTAAGGAAATAATCCTTGTATTGCGGGGGACTTTACAAACATATAATTAACGGACACAAATTACATCCAGACTCAGAACAACAATTTGTGGTTCGCACAAAGTGTTGTCCCGCGTGGGATTCGAACCCCCGACACTGGCGCTGTAGGTCGCTATCTTAACCACTACGCCATCTGTGCAGTATATATGTATATTTTATCCCTTAATCGTCTTTTATGACACCCAAGAACAAGAGAGGGTGTGTTAGTCACCACACGGACGAGTGTATTATGTATTGAAAATAAAATTAAATATTCTTGCTGAAGCAAATAGCAATAATAAAGATGGAACTGCATTAAAAATTAATCAATTAGCATTGATAATTTCAAATGCCTCTATGTATGTTATATGTATGTAACATTTAGGCAATTTTAACCTTTAACTATGGACGTGTGGTTTCACAGGCCGCTTGCAGTTTGTGATTCTCGTGCCACCCAGAAAAGAAAGATTCAATCAGTATTTGGAATAAAATTTTTGATGATGAAATGCGACAAACCATTTTGACATGGACTAACTTCAAAATCGCTAAGTTCAGAGCCAAATTCAAGCGGCAAGATAGGTCAGAGTTAAAACAAATGGACATGATAGAACTCAATGCCTTATTAGGATTATTATACTAGTCTACCACCCTGAAATCAAATCACGAATCTACCAGTTTTATTTTTGCTACGGACAGAACCGGTTGTGAAATATTCAGATGCTGCATGTCAGAAACCAGATTTTTAGTTCTTCTCAACTGCCTACGTTTTGACAACCCAGCAGATCGCGCTGAAAAAATAAAGACAGATAAAATGGCCGCTATTGCCGGAATATTTGATGAGTTTATTACTCATTTTCAAAAACTATATCAACTCAGTGAATATGTTACTATAGATGAGATGCTAGTGAAGTTTCGTGGAAGAAGCCACATGATTTCATACATGCCCCTGAAGCCCAGTAAATATGGCTTATTTATTCGTGGCTTGTGTGATGCAAAGACCTTTTACTTTTATAATGGTTATTTATATTCAGGAAAAGGTAGCGATGGCGCCGGACTATCAGCTGACGAGAAAATATTCCTTGTTCTCACTCAATGCGTGCTACGCTTGACACAGCCTTTACAAAATTCGAATCGTAACGTGGCAGCTGATAACTGGTTCTCGTCTATTGAACTTGTAGATGAACTGACTAAGCATAACCTATGTTGGGACTACGAAAAAAGGTCAAAGAGAAATACCAAATAAATTTCAGGCACAAAAGTCTAGGGAGATTGGTTCAACTTCATTCGGTTTTACGAATGACAAAATTCCGTGTTCTTATGTGCCAAAGAAGAATAAAGCTGTGCTCCTGATATCATCTATGCATCATGATAATACTATTGATGAACATACAAAGAAACCGGAGATGATATTATTTTATAATTCCACCAAAGGGAGTAGATGAAACAGACAAAAAATGTTTAATTTATTCGAGCAGTCGCGGAACATGAAAGTGGCCTATGGTGATTTTTCACAGAGTTCTGGGACTTGTGTGGATTAAATGCCTACACTTTATTCAATCAACACCAAAAGCACTGGAAAGAGGTGAATTTCTAAAGAAATTAGCACGATCCCTGGTGGTTCCGCTTATGCAAAGACTAGTTATAAACCCTCATTTGCCAAATGAATTAGTTATGACGCTGAAACGATTTTTGGGTCCTGATATGCCATCCCAGGAACCACCAAGTGAAGAAAATATAGTTCCTAAATGTAAGACGTGTAAACTATGTCCACCAAAGATAAAACGAAAGACGACCCATACTTGTGCAGACTGTAAGCAACCAATATGCCTACATGACAAGACTGCCAATAAATATGACCAAGTTCGGCACTTGTCAAAATTTTTATGTTTTGTTTTGAAAAGATTATATTAAGTTTTTTACATTCTTTGTTCTTTATATTTTATTATAAAAGAAATTAAACTAAGTATGAAAGTCATTTTCTTGTGATAATATATCCGTAAAGTGATCTCAAACTAATAAGTCTGAAAAATGCCTTTGATTGTTATATTGTTACATTTAGTTTAAAATAAATACATTTTTCATTGAAATTACATCTTTTATTTACATTTAGTAACTCTTCTATGGAATAAAAACAAAAACATATACAATATTTACTCATCAAGATAGAAACCAGCCCATAAAGATAGTGGTCTGTGAGGCCGCACATCCATAGTAGTGTAACAAAAATGTAATGTCCACAGTTAAAAGGTTAAAACATCTTGGTTCAGTTTTAAAACCATATGGAGGGTGTATTAAAATAAAGAGAACTACTATTACCACAGCCTGAGATAGAAGGAGTCGTTTTAGTTGCAAATTTTCATTGTCTAAAATAACTATGAGTTACTATCTTCAATTTTAAATACAAGTAATAAGTTTTAAGTGTGAACTACCTGTCTGAATATAAGCTTGTTTAGGGGATAACTGATAATTATATTGCAGAAAGCAGAGCCTCCACCACATATAAATTCCTTCCATTGTTCCAGGCTTGCAGGAAGACTGGGCGTAGGAACTGGCATAGTCACAGTGCCGTCACCGACATACGCACGCTCCAGGAGACGTCTCTCTGACATATCCTGCTCGCCACACTCACATGACATTATGTTAGCACTTGCATTCTATAAAAAAAAACATAATTTATATTCATCATTAAAATTAAGATATTTTTTTAAACTTCTTAATTGCCTGAAGACGTTTTTTATTGTTAGATAACTAAAAAAGCCTCGTCTATTATTTGATTTAAGTACTAATTATCAAAAACCTGTTATCGTGATTTTTTTCAATTAATAGAGCGAACTTACCTCTTAAATGCCAATATTAATTAATAATTATATAAATTGTTACGTGTGACATGAACACATTATTTCTAATTCATTCATGCTAATTATTTTAATGTATCCATTTTCATTAATATTGTAAGAGACACCAAGGAAATTGCAATAGATCAGTCATTATGTAAAAAGGATCTTAAGACTTTTACATACAACAATTTGCATAAAAATATTGCCAAAAACGAACAGGTTAACCTTCACATCAACTACACAAAAAACATATTGACAGATAGAAATGACATATAGAACCTGCGAGCATGGAGAATAGAGCTGGGCAAGTAAGGAGACCCATTTCATATATAAAAAGGGTCAGCTGGCACCACGGTAAAAAAAATTATCGACCTATTATTATAATTTACCTAAACTTCTCAGTAGGCTTACTGAGAAGTTTAGGTAAATTATACGAACGAATAGTACTCAGTAGGCTACGCTCATATGCAGAGTTGAATACCTGACGCGAAATTTGGTTTTCGTGCTAAACACAGCTGTGTTCAGCAAGTTCATAGACTAGTAGAATACACCAGTAGTCATTCATGAGGGGACGGTACACTGGTGTACTATTTCTAGATGTAGCGAAAGCTTTCGGTAAAGTTTGGCATGAGGGCTTAATTTACAAATTATATTTATTAAAAATCCCCGAATATTTAATTCTAATAATACATGACTATCTGAGTCATCGTAGCTTTCGCTACAGGGTGGAAGGGACGTTGTCGACCTCCCACCCTCTCAAGGCCAGCGTCCCACAGGGCTCGGTCCTCGCCCCATTTTTGTTTACGCTGTATACAAGCGATTTACCCAAGTACACTCGTGTGCACACGGCGCTTTACGCCGACGATACCGCACTCTATTGTGCAGGTATGTCCCCGACAACCGTAGTCAATACACTCCAAAAAGTGGTTACCGCCCTTGCCAATTGGTATAGGAAATGGAGAATAGAAATCAATCCCGAGAAGAGCCAAGCGGTCATGTTCACTAAACGAACTGCCCGTCTGTGCTCTCCGGACCGTATCCCTCCTCTCACTCTCTTCGGCCGACCTGTCTCATGGAGCAGAGAGGCCAAGTACTTAGGTGTGACCCTTGATAGCCGACTCACTTTCCTGTCCCACTTGAAGCGGAACCGCGCGCGCGCCGCCTTCGTGATGGGACGCCTTCACTGCTTATTAAACGCAAAATCAAAATTATGACTCAAAAATAAAGTCCGATTATACACTACCTGCATACGGCCAATCATGACGTATGCTAGTGTAGTGTTCGCGCACGTTAGGCCAAACAGGATCCACAGGTTACAAACACTACAAAATAGATTCATGCGACGGGCAACGGGAGCACCATGGTTCGTTCGTAATGTCGATCTACACATCGACCTCGAATTGCCGACCATCAGGCAGTACATGAAGCGTTGCTCCCAGCGCTATTTTGCCTCTACCACGACTCACCCCAATCCACTAGTGGTTGGGGCGGTAAACTACGTCCCCTCAAAAATATCCGCGGTTCGACGTCCTCGTCATCGTCTTGAAAAAGAGGATGACGCTATTACGATCGCCCAAGAAAGGGCCTACACAGCTCGCGCAGTGATAACACAAAAAACTCCGCGGTATCGGCCTCGCCGTCGAGGTCGAAAAACGCGGCGCGTAAAAGTCATTAACCTAAACGTGGCCACGCCCACTTTGCTTTCAGCGACGCCCCGAGCTGAGGTCCGTTCCCCACAGGGGGAGCCCTCGGGCGATGTTCGCTTAACTTACTTACTGGGTTGAGAGCCTTCCGCACGCCCATTGACCGCGTTAAGCTGTCAAGGTCATCTGCGATCAACAGCTACACACACAAAAAAAAAAAAAACCACGGTAAAAGTATAATAACTAAACAATATATTGAAAAAAAGGGACAAACATTTATTACTCTAAAGTCAGGGAGTTATAACGCGTGCGGTACGGGTTGAGAGCCCTCAGCGCTCACCCATCAGTCCGGGTAAAGTTGTCACAGCCATCTGAGGCTAACAACTAAGTCAAACAAAAAAAAAAAAAGCGTGCGGTAAGTTTTTGGCGGGACTCTGAAGTGTCATGTGGTGTTCTTGTATTATATTCAATATCTTAGTGTTTTAACGTGTTATGTTAAATAATCTTGATGGCATTTTATGTAATATATAGCGACAGAACTGCTGAGGTGTAGTGAATGTGATATAAAACTGCTATACATACCTTTGTATTTCCACCAAAATTCTCAGAAGACACCCTTAATAGTGGCCATTACACTATTATGGGCGACACTTTGACTTACTGACAGACCATTACTGACATGAAGAAACTGAGAACTTGAAAAGATAATTATAACTCGACACTGGCAAAAATGGCTCGTATTTGTAGCTGATTGCCAAGACAAAAAAGAAGAAGAACGCGTGCGGCGCTCAGTATATCCTAGTGTTGCAGGCATTCGTAACTTGCAACCTAGAGCCAGCACTGTTTTCGTGTAGTGTGATGACAAACAATTCATGTAAATATATTGTTCTTTTTTTTAAATTACATGATGAGAATAAGATAGTGATAAGGTCAGCAGTGGCCTAGGTGGGCACAGTTAATCCAAAAGATAACTTCGATAATCGTTAAAGCGTTAAATTCGCGAAAATTTAATGCAACTTAAAGTTAACGTTAAAAGTTAACCATTTAAGACTTACTATTTTTTTACTTAGACTTACTATTTAGACTATACTGTTTTCGTGCCTGTGGGATGACGGAGGAGAAAGGTCCGGTATACACAACAATATTATATCGTAGCGATTCGACTGCGCTAACTGTGCAGTTTTATCGATAGTGTGTACGAAAATCTGTTCATTAGAAATTGAATAAATCAATGATTACGTTCGCATAAGCAAGACAAACTTCGCCTTAAAATCAGCTGTTTCTGTGGCAATGACCAGGAGGCGTGGCCACAACTATAGAAAGAAATACCGACACAAAGGTGTATTAAGAAAAAGGGAAATAAATGAAATAATTACCTATATCTTGTAGGCAAAATAAAACAATAAAACCTAAACTGAATTTTTTTATGAAAAATGAATTTCGTCTCTGTTTATATATTTTAGGCGGGGAACAAGGTCAAAGGAGCCGCCCGACGACATTCGCTCGCTTAGGGCCTGTCCGCACTGCGATTTTTCACTATGAGGTTTTTTTTTATTCTCGCGTTTTATATTCCGCGATCGAAATTTCACTTAGTATGCACTGTGAATAAAATTTCGTACGATTTTTGATAGTTTAATTCGGTTCTCAGCTGAGACGCAAGATGGACATCATCATCGCAGCCCATATACGTCCCACTGTTGGTCTCAGCCTTCCTCCATACTGGGAGGGAATTTGACCTACTAAACCATGCTGGTCAGACATGTTGGTATAGGGTTTCATTTCGGGTTTTCCTTCTCTTGCACTGATGTTATGCGCATATTATATCCCATAGTCGACTTTTACGACATCCATAGACGAGATAGGGACTGGTGAATTGTATTTTTACTCCGTCACCACACGGAAACAGGATGGATAACCGAACTAAAATTTTAATTAATCCAATACTAAGGCGGCGTAAAAGACGTATTAAAAGATGTCATGAACATTGGATTACTCACTTATAGCATTGAGACCCATGAAAGGATTATTTGTGGCACGACTGAGTGAAATGCGTGAAATTTATTCCGCAGTGCGGACATAGCCATGCTTAATACGTACTACTCAGAATATTCGCGCGAAAATAAATCCTATTGCACCACGTTCATGGTCCATGACCGTCCGACTCAGGGCACTTCTGAGGCAACCAAAGAGGGTCATGGTTGAGAGGCAGACCGCGTGAGGAAAGACCGACGTCCTCCCCGAGGGTAGATGTTGGTCGATGGGAGGATACCCCAAATGGGGGGTATTCTGAATATCCCCTATATTCTGTCGGGCCGACCACTGACGTCAAGTCACCCTGCTCCGGTGGTCGGCCCAACGACGAAGGCGACGTGCATCGTGGGTGGTTTGTGGGTGTGCGTGCTTATGCCCTTCTGTCGCCTCACGCGGATTGGTACGAGGAGCACGCCGACCGCAACCCAACCCGCAAAAAAATAATTTAGAAATATCGCAGTGCGGATAGGCCCTTAGTGCCTATAAAAGTATAGGTTTTTAAAATTGAATTATTTGTTTTTATTTAATTACTTTAGTTTGACTGGGATGTCCGGTCTAGATGGACGGTTAGCATTATTATCTCCTTACAACTTTTTCGCGTATTAAAAGTCCGCTATTTGAAGTGATTTGAAATATGGCTTTTTCCCGGTTCGGTGTGTTGGTGCGATGTGCGGTATTAAAAATGTGTGATATGTTAGGAATTGTTAATTTCGAAATGTTAATACCACATACCTATTACCTATCTGGATTAGTCCGGTTATCGATATGGGATATTTACCTTTACGGAAACTTTCAAGAAAAAGGTAGTCCATCTTTTTATTAAAAATAGGTAGATATCTAGCTTCTATTTTATTTTTAAGTTAATAATCCATGTATTGTACTTCACAAATAGAATCAACGGACAGAAATTACATCCAAACTCAGTACAACAATTTGTTGATCGCACAGTGTTGTCCTGCGTGAACCCGTGACACTGGCACGGTAGGACAGTATCTTAAACACTACGCCATCTGTGCAGTCAAAATCAATAGTACATACTTATTCTACTTTTTACCTACAAGAGTTTATTATAAACCATCCTACCACACCGACATTATTTAGGTATAAAAGCGGGCGAGGCGAGTCAGACGCCTACGTAACATCAACACGTCACATTTAAGGCGTAGACTCTTTGACACATATTTTTGAAATCACTGTAACTATTATGTTTTATAGTTTTTTGTGAAATATACATTCTAATTACGATCTGTGATCGTTAAACTACAACATACTCGAACAGTTGCTCCATAACCTGATACAAGGTGTATATCGTTTTTTACACAATTTTCGATATTGGACATTTTGTATCGATATATTGGTTAAAAATATCAATACATCGATATAACATACTTTTAACAAGCCTAAAATTGTACAAGACTTTTAAATTGGTCATTTCCTGATTTGATTTAATCCGTACATTATTGTGGCCAAAGTTTAACTAAAATAAAAAAAAAGAAAAGTAGTTAATTTACGAAAGTGACCACAGACTATAATCAAGTCAAAATAGGTTATGTACTAAAATTGTTCGGTCATCATGAGTACCTACTGTTTCTTTCCACCTCTCACTCAGTTGTGATACAATATCATAATTTAGATAGGGTGGCAGGACTGAATCTTCTATCACGAGTTATTTGTTCCAAATGTTCTGTTTCAGAAATTACGCATCCTGTCCGGCACAATGGATGATGTAAAGCACTCTCATGCAACATTGAATAATTTTATTGACAGTCTACGGACCAAATGATAGATACAATCGCTTACACGTTCTATCAGAATATAACATATGAAATAAAGTTAGTTTGAAGGTTTTATAAAGTGGATAATGTTCAACATAATTTATTAAATTATTGCGATATATTTATTCATTTCATTACTTTTATTCATACAACTTGAAAATGTGATTTGTTATCTTTTTTATGTTTTAATAGCTCATCCCATAGATTATATTAAAATATGGCCTTGAGAGTTATCACGCTTTAATTGACATTTTTGTATTGTCACTTTTGTAAAATAATTAACTTCTACACTCCATAATTTTGTGTGTGCGCAGTGGCTATTTTACAAAAGTGAAAATGCAGAAATGACAGTTACTTTCAATGATACCTGTCAACGCCATTTTGTAATTTAATCTATGGGGGAAGCTATTAACACAAACGTTACAATAGTATCTAATTTCAAGTTTGAGTCAATAACAATAATAAAATATTCTTGATGGTCGCAATAACTTAAAAAATTATGCTGAACATTATTCATTTCATAAAACCTTTCAATTTCCTTTATTTCACATATTATAATTTGATAAAATGTGTAAGCGATTATTTGTTTTGCAGACTAGCAATAAAATAATTCAGGTTTGCATACGTGTGCGTGCATAAATGAGAGTGTGTGTATATTTTTCATCCTTGTGTGAGTTGATTTTGACAGATATTTGGGTTTGTTATTTCTATTTCGCAGTACTACCAATATAGAATGAGCTCTGATGGTATTTGAATTCATAGTATTTAAGGGGTCATGTGCCTGGTTTTTTCTAAATTTCATTAGTGTGCTACAGATTTTTTTTTTGTTGTGTGTGTAGCTGTTGGTCGCAGATGACCTTGACAGCTTAACGCGGTCAATGGGCGAGCGGAAGGGTCTCAACCCGGTAAGTAAGTTAAGCGAACATCGCCCGAGGGCTCCCCCTGTGGGGAACGGACCTCGGCACGGGGCGTTGCTGAAAGCAAAGTGGGCGTGGCCACGTTTAGGTTAATGACTTTTACGCGCCGCGTTTTTCGACCTCGACGGCGAGGCCGATACCGCGGAGTTTTTTGTATTATCGCTGCGCGAGCTGTGTAGGCCCTTTCTTGGGCGATCGTAATAGCGTCATCCTCTTCTTCAAGAAGATGACGAGGACGTCGGACCGCGGGAAATTTTTGAGGGGACGTAGTTTACCGCCCCAACCACTAGTGGATTGGGGTGAGTCGTGGCAGAGTCAAAATAGCGCTGGGAGCAACGCTTCATGTATTGCCTGATGGTCGGCAATTCGAGGTCGATGTGTAGATCGACATTACGAACGAATCACGGTGCCTCCGTTGCCCGTCGCATGAATCTATTTTGTAGTGTTTGTAACCTGTGGATCCTGTTTGGCCTAACGTGCGCGAACACTACACTGGCATACGTCATGATCGACCGTATGCAGGTAGTGTATAATCGGACTTTTGTCCTATAGATATGATCCTGTCATTTTATATACGAATCATGAGTATGTTCCATTTCACGGAATTAATTGACAAGGAGTTGGTATCTAATATATAAAAATACAAATATAAAAACAAAAATCAGCTTTTCTAATTATTCTTTAACAAATAACTTCATCGTATAACAATAAGTAAATGTGTGCCGTAGTAGATATATCAAGCCAAAGCCTGTTTAAATTTATATTAGAATCTATTATATGGGTTTTTATTCTTTATTATATCTGTCATCGATTTAGGGACACGATATCGAAACGAAAGTATCGATACTGTACTCATGAGTAGTATCAAAGAAAAAGTATCGTACTTAATAAAGTATCGATACTCTTTTTTTTATGAATTTGTCCACCTGTGTTCGGATTAAAATATGTCGAGCCACTTTTTAGAAGGTTCGTTACGCTTTACCTAGATGACGTTACCATAAGCAAGGTAAGGTAAGGTCAAGTTTAACATGGATACTTTATACAATTTGTTCGATACGATTCCTGCCTAAAAGTACTCATTGAGTAAAAGTATCGAATAGAAAGTATCGAGTACAAAAGTATCAATATCGAAAGACAAGTGTACAAGATACCTAAAAGTATCGATACTTTTTTCGTGTCTCTACCTCGACTACCTATTACCTAACTAAAGTATAATATCACATACATTTTGAAGTACGAAATTTTGAAATAAAAACAAATCTTCTACAGGCTTCTGTACAGATTAGTATAGTAAACAAATTTTACTTTTTATTGTTGAAGAAGTATAGTAAACCAATTTTACTTTTTATTGTGTACGTGTATGGACGATAATGTATTCTTTGTTTCACCACCAAGGGTTCTTCAGCGGTCTGCACTTAGTAGGTGGTAGAGGACAGGTTGATAGAGGACGTAGCCGTGTCTTTGATAAGTAGTGGAAGAACCGTAAAGATGATGGAAAAGCAGATCCAACTTCCACTCATTGCCTTGGAACCAATGGCTTAAATCCTTTTCATCATATGCAATTGCAAAAAAACCAAATTGTTTGAATTTTTTTTCTACATTGTACATGTAGATTGACGACGGTTTCTCGATTCGTAGAGTACAATCCACTTTAACTAGCACTTAGAAAAGTTATTGACCATTGTGTATTGAGGATTGGAAGTCGACAATGATAAGGTGATCCGCTCCCTGTTTCTGTTTTGCATCACAACACATAAAGCCTCTTTTAAAGCAAGAGTAGAGCTCGAGGCATGAATCTTTACAGAACCAGTTTTCGATTTACAAGTGCACGTCTTCGTACATATACATAGACGCAATTGATCCTGGATCCAGAATATGAGATTGTAACATTAACACTATGTCGTTCAAGAAAATCCAATAGTCTGAAAGTTTATTGTGGACTATTGCTGTTTAATGTATCTCAATATGTAATATAAAGCTTCTGTTGAAAAATTACAAATATTTAGGTACTTGATTAAAAATATGAAATTTTGTAACTTTTATGCGTTGACGTTGATGTCTATAACACGTTAAACCATTAAAATATTAAATATAAAATCACCACGTGGTAAGTCAACGTTACCGCTAAATACTGACTTAGTATGTGTTAGGTGGTCCATTTATTTCCAGGGTAGATAGCTTCCTGCATGTTAAAAGGTCTACTTACGTTATTCAAAATAGATCAATAATCATTCAAATTCACGCTAAGCTCATTAACAACAAATACTTTTTTGATACTATCTCTCAATTGCCCTTTCCAACTACTACACACCACCGCTCCGTTACGGTTCTTGCTTAACCGTGGGTGTCGAAAATAGGGATAAGGGATATAATATGCAGATAACATCTATTCAGAGGTAGAAAGTTCGAAATAAAATCTTATAACTATACGCCTGACTAACGTTAAAATAGGTCAATTCTCCGCCCATCGGGAAGGAGGCTCAAGTCCAGAAGAGAGACATATCTCAGCCGAAATGAAAAATTAATTATTATCATTCAATAACAAGCTTCAGATTAGAAAGTTAAAAAAGAGGTAATTGCATTCGTTCTTTTAATAAAATATATGACAATTATAGCTGCCTAGCTGGTTGCATTCATGCCAATTAAATTGTTCTTTGTTTTATTTTTTTCAAAACAAGGGAAACCTACAACTTTTATTAGACACTAGCAACCCGCCCTCGCTTCGCTTCGGTTTTAGTCGTTTTACCCGCGTAGTTCCCGTTCCCGTGGGAATACCGGGATAAAATATAGCCTAGTTTACGCCCTGATATTATAGCTTTCCATTGGTGAAAGAATTTTTGAAATCGGTCCAGCCGTTTTGAAGATTACCCGGAACAAATAGACAGACAGACAGAGAGACAGACAGACAAAAATTTTTTTATTGCTATTTTAGGCATAGGTGTCGTGCAAATAACCGTGTGAGCATGAAAAAAGCCTATTATTTTGAAATTACAAACAGACACTCCAATTTTATTTATTGGTATAGATAGGTGCGCTATGTATTAAGTAGTTGAATCAACTTGTAGGAACTTCCTAACTCTTCACGCAGTATTTAATATTAGGTACTCACAGCAATATTATAATAAGTATTTGTTAGTAAGTTAATAAATAAATATTTGTTAGTAAGTTTAGTGTAGAGTGGAGTGGACAGGGCTTATTTTAATGATTTTTGAGATTTTAGAACCCGATATATTATTCACAGGCCGATGTTCTATTCAAACGAGTTCACTTAAGATAAAGAAATAAAAGACTGTTCTTTTTTACGAAATCCTTATTAATATTATACATAAATGCGAAAGTAAGTTTGTATGGTTGTTACCCTTTCACGCTTAAACCATAGAATCAAATTCAAAAATTCTTTCACCAACGGAAAGCTATGATATCAGGGAAAAACGTAGGCTATATTTTATCCCGGTATTCCTACAGGAACGGGAACTACGCGGGTAAAGTGACTGAAATCGACACGAAACCGGGTTACTATTAACTATGTACTGTATAATTCTTTAGCTTCATAACATAAGTATATTCATACATACTTTACTTTCACGTACGAAAACTAGGCAACCATTTTTAACAGGGTTTTATTAGCTTCACCTGTATATTTATTTGTTTGTATGTCACCGACTCTTAGTAATTGGATTTTAATCAAAATTAAACGTTCATATTACATTTAAACTTTGTACACTTATCAAGGACCAACGACCATAAAATAATTTAAATAACTTGTCTTATTATTATTACTAGCACAGGGTTAGCGATTTCTTTATAAAATACGAGCAACCCGCCCTCGCTTCGGTTTCAGTCGTTTTAGCTGCGTAGTTTCTGTTCCCGTGAGAATACCGGTATAAATATAGCCTATGGTATTCCCTGATATTATAGCTTTCCATTGGTGAAAGAATTTCTAAAATCGGTTCTGTGGTTTAACCGTGAAAGTGTGTGCATGTGATCACTTGTAATTAACATCAAAGGTAAATAGATCTTTATGATAAATATACTCCTGACACACTCTTTAAAAAAAGGTAAGTTAATACATTAAAAATTACAACTTAATACCACATATTTCCTCCTTATGCTCTAACTAAAGTTTGTAAATGCTTATTAAGAATGATATTATTGTCTCTTGAGATAAACACTATTATTCTTCAACTACAATAATTTCCAGTTCACACTCATTGACTGGAGCTGAGATTCTTGAATTGACTTTGTATTTTAGCAAGTCTCAGACGGGCTCTGTAGAAATCATTTGGGGTCCACTCCATTACTGTGATATTCATTTCATTCACAGTGGAGCTTTCACTTGAGTTGAATGAGCGATATGGGCTCAAACATTAACTTGGATCAATACAAACCATGTAATATGAAAATATATACCATTGTCATCTCGCAAAAGAATTTGTTCCTATATATGGCTTTATACTGCAATATAATATTACGGAATTCTTACGATATGCTTATGACTAACTAGCAATCCGCCCTCGCTTCGCTTCGGTTATAGGTTATAGTCGTTTTACCCGCGTAGTTCCCGTTCCCGTGGTATTCCCACGGATAAAATTGTAGCCTAGTTTACGCCCTGATATTATAGCTTTCCATTGGTGAAAGAATTTTTGAAATCGGTCCAGCCATTTTGAAGATTACCCGGAACAAACAGACAGACAGACAGACAGACAAAAATTTTTTTATTGCTATTTTAGGCATAGGTGTCGTGCAAATAACCATGTGAGCATGAAAAAAGCCTATTATTTTGACATTACAAACAGACACTCCAATTTTATTTATTGGTATAGATATAGATAATACTTTAACGACAGGTTGAAATTGAAATGATGGCAGTAAAGCTTACGGTATTGTAATATGTATTGCAATAATCAATATAACCTTACCACCATCATTTACTATTTCCGTGTGCTGACGGAATAAGAATACAATTCATCACCACCTCACTTTCCCGTGGGTGTTGTATAAGACAAATAAGGGATGTGTGATAAGCAGATAACATCGATGTAAGATAAAAAAAATCGAAATGAACCCCTATATTTACGTGCTGGGCCAGCGTAGTATAGTCCGTCAAGTTGCCTCCCTAGAAGAGGCCCAAGGTCCAGCAGTGGGACATATATGAGGCTGAGATGATGATGAGAATGAGAAAATATATATAATTGTTATTGTAATATGGCGTTACGTACATGGATATTTAAAATTGACTTACATAACTCGTTCAGTTCAGTTATTTGAAACTAAAACACTTAATATATAAAAAAATACATCGTGACAAAACACCCATAATCTGTTATCCTGTATAAATAGTGATATAAACCAGATTTAAACTAGGCGAGTTCTTCTTCTTATTTAATGGCAATGAGCTACAGTAATATGAGCTATAGGTTTTTTTTTTTTTTGTTTGACAAGGAGTGTTAGCCTCAGATGGCTGTTACATCCTTACGGAGACTAGTGGTGAGCGCTTAGGGCTCTCAACCCAAAAAAATTAAGCAACGGGGCCCAAGGGCACCCCCTGTGGGGTACGAACCTCGGCTTGGGACGTTGCTGAGGGCAATGTGGGAGGTCCCACTTTAGATTTACTTATTTTTACGCGACACGGTTTCGCACCTCGACGGCGAGGACGGAACCGTGGTCTTTTGTTTGTTGCGGCTTCGCGGGCCGTGTATGATGTATTCTGAGCTATCGCGATCTCGTCGTCGGGCTCGTCGAGAGCAAGTCTCGGTCGAGTGACCTTCGAGATGCGGGACGGGATATAGTTGGTCGCAGCGACCACTAAGGGGTTGGGGTGTGTTGTGGTAGAATCAAAATATCTACGGGCACACTGTGTCATATGTTGCCTGATGGTCGGCAAGTGCAAGTCGATGTGGAGATCGGCATTGCGTATGAACCACGGTGCGCCCGTAGCCTTACGTATGAACCTATTCTGAAGTGTTTGTAGCCTATGGATCCTGTGTGGCCTAACGTGAGCGAATACTACACTGGCATACAACATGATGGGGCGTATGCAGGCAGTGTAAAGACAGATTTTGCATTTGAGTGACAGCTTACTCTTTGGGTTGAGTAAGTTGTGTAAACGACCCATAACGAACGCTGCACGCGGGCGCACAGTGGTTATGTGTCGAGCGAAGCTGAGACGATTGTCAAGGGTGGCGCCTAGGCACTTGGCATTTGACGCCCAGGGGATGGGCTTGTCAAAAATGCGGACTTGAGTGAAGCTCTCTTTTGGGGTGCAGGTCGGCACGTCTCCTGCGAAACATGACCGCCTTTTTATTATTATTTTTTTTTTTCTCGCTGTGGAAATGCATTTACGCACTATTCCCCCGCCGGTTACAGACAGGGGAGTGTGTGTGGGACTCGCCGGCCACAGAAGTGACCGAAATACCCACTAAAACCACAGCGGCCCCTTCCGCGCTTTTACGAGGTGCCGGAGAGATCGTCTGATGACATTCTATCCCCGACACCCCAACGCTTGGCCGTCTGGCCACGTCCTGTCATCATTCAGGGCGGTGGGAGGAGGAGCGCATAACGGCGTCTCCTCCTCCTTGGTCGCCGCCGGCGGAGCGAGTCTGCGGACACAAGTGCCTCGCGTGCCCGCTCCGCGGCCTCCTTCCTTGTAATGACAGCCTCACAGAAGGAGGCCATCGACGACCAACAGCTGTCGCTGCCGAGCATCTTCGAGATGATGGTCGACAACGACAGGTCCGCTGTTCCCATGTCCGTTGACAGGACGTGGCGCTGAGGCCCCCTGGCGGGGCATACTTCTAGTGTGTGGCGCGCATCGTCGATTAGCGCGCCACACTCATGGCATCCTGGGGCCTCTTCTCTTCCAATTTTGTGCAGGTACTTACCGAAGACCTCATGTCCGGTAAGCACCTGCACCATCCTAAATGTAAGGCTGCCGTGCCTTCTCCTGAGCCAGCGGTGGAGATGCGGCGCAACCACCTCCACAGTCCCCCGCCCTGCTACGGGGGACTCTAGACCCTCCCTCCACCGCCGGATGACTTCCCTTCGGGCCACTTCCTGAACTCTGCCCAATCCCCTTGTGGAGACTCGCTCGCCGTTGACTCGCGATGTGGCGCGGAACCGGTATATTTCTGCCAACGCTTCCGCCACCAGTGCCCAAGGGGGGTCGCCCGCCAGCAGTGTTGCCGCAGTCCAGGACACAGTACGGTAGCCCCTAATAGCCCTCACCGCGATGACCCTCTGCGGTCGACGCAGGAGGGCTCTGTTGCGGGCGGTGAGGGACTCCGACCAGATAGGGGCACCATACAGTGCCATGGACCGCAGGATGCCGACGTACAGACGCCGGCACGATGACTCAGGACCGCCAGTGTTCGGCAGAAGCCTTCCCAGCGCTGCGGCCGACTTGACGAGCCTCGGGACGAGCTGGGCAAAGTGTGGCCCGAAATTCCACTTTGAATCGAGGTGCAGACCCAAATATTTTATTTGGGCCTGCACCGGCACGGCAACCCCATACACACTGGTATGTGCTCCTCGGGGGGGACCTCGACGTGGGCCATGAAAAAGGAGGGCCTCGGTTTTGTCAAGTGAGACCCTCAGACCCAACATCCCAATCTGATCCACGACGAGCGCCACTCCTTCCTCTGCCAATCGGACAGCCCCCCGGAAGTTCACCCTCTTCACCGTGATAAGGGTGTCATCTGCATAACAGATGATCCCCATCCCAGGAAGGAGCTGACCCCGTAGGAGCCAGTCGAATCCGACGTTCCACAGCACCGGACCGAGGACCGAGCCCTGTGGGACGCCGCACTCCACCCGATGGCGATGTATACGCCCGTCGCCCCCCTCCCAGAGCACGTGCCTTCCCTCGAGGTACGCCTCCAACAGTCTCACAAGATACGGAGGTACTCCATGGTATCGAAGTGCCTCCTTCAGCGTCTCGTGTGGGGAAACATGACCGCCTGACTCTTTTCTGGGTTAATGTCTATTCTCCACTTCCGCAACCATTTGCCAAGGGCAGTAGCTGCAGTTTGGAGATTTCGAGTGACGGCGTCCGGGTTAAGCCCGGATACGAATATAGCTGTGTCGTCAGCGTAGAGGGCTGACTGCACAGCTATATTCGTATGCTGGGACTTGGGGATGTCGCTAGTATATAGCGAGAATAGAAGGGGAGAGAGGACTGAACCTTGCGGTACGCCAGCTCTGATCGGGTGCGGGGAAGAGAGTGTCCCTTCTACTCTGTAGCGGAAGCTACGATTTGTTAGAAAGTCTCGTATGATAATTACGAGGTAGTGGGGAATTCCTTGTTGGAATAACTTGAAGATAAGGCCATTATGCCATACCTTGTCGAAGGCTTTGGCTACATCGAAGAAGAGTATCCCCGTAAAAAAGTTGCATTGCAATTTTACGTTGATGCTTTCCACGATACGAGGGACTTGATGAACACACGAGTGTTTGGGTCTGAAGCCAAACTGCTCGTGTGGTATGAGGTGGTTTTCCTCGGCGAAGGTTGTTAGTCTTTGGTGGATTACGCGCTCGTACATTTTGCTAAGACCGTTAAGAAGACTTATCGGCCTGTAACTACTGGGTTCGGATCGGTTCTTGCCGGGTTTATGGATTCCTATTACCACGGCTTCTTTCCACTGAGCGGGAAAGATTTTCTTATTGAGCGCTGCGTTAAAAATGCAGGTCAGAAGGACCAGTAGGGACGCGGGAAAGAGTTTAATAACTCTATTGGTTATGCCGTCCGAACCGGGGGCTTTCCTAGGGCGTAGTCCCTTGACGATCGAAGCTACTTCATCTATGGTGACTGCTGGGATAGGCTGACTTGGGGCGTCGTCCCTACCTAATTCAGTATCTAGCGGCGGTTGTGGGAGAGAGGCTCGCCACACCACTTCCCTATCGACGTGGGCGTGCTGTTCGGCATCGGGGTATGTGGTACTTGGCGTACATTGTTGCTCTAGGCTGTCGGCCAGGCATTCGGATTTCTCCTCGTCCTCAAAGGCGGGGGGGAGGTTGGGTCTCTTTAGAGGAGGCATAGTGGAGACTATGTCTTTCTTAAGGGATCGGGCGAGTTGCCAGTAGGCTTGATGGTTAGGTTCTAGTTCGCTAAGAGTGGTGTTCCATCTCTTTTCGCGGACTTCTGCTACTGCGGATTTGACCGTCCTCTGCAGGAAACGCATACGTATGCGGTTTCCCTCGCAGGGGTAACGGTCGTAGGCACGTATGGCTGCATTCTTCTGTCTCAGAAGGTCGCGGACGTCGTCTGGCAGGCGCCAGCCGTGATCGCTCGCTGCTGGTACTTGCCGCGAACAATCATTAATTAATGATTGTACGTGACTTGTGAGACAGTCGATTGCCGTCATCGTGTCCTCCGGGGATTTAATGTCGGCGGGGATCCTATCTAAGTGACTGGTGGATTTAGACTTGAGTCCGGACTCTAGTCTATTCCAATCGGTTACTGTTATGGTGGGGGCCTGCCCAGGTCCTGAGGGGACTGGCAGTCTCGGGGCAAGTTCGAGAATGACCGGACGGTTGAGCTATTGGTGCCAGTGTCGAGTATTATATTAGTTATTCACGTCTTTAAGTCTTCGTCTTTCAGTCAGTTGTTGGCGTGATTTGGTACTGATCAAGTCATGCCTTCTCTGGGAATTATGCCAGAATGTCAAAATGCACGCATTTCACTATTATATCATATTTACTATATTTCAGAATTTTATCCGCATTAAATTACATAAAATATCAGCAAAATTATTCAATATAACACTGTAAAACACTAAAATAATGAATAAAATATAAAGCGCTACATGACATTTTGACATTCACGTCAAAAGTCCAACTAGCCGAGTTAATAATGGCAACATTATTCGTGAGGTCGCTATTTTCACTAATTAAGGTCCCTATTGTCACTATTTTCACTAATTAAGGTCGGTCTATTGCGACGCAGGAAGATTTAATAGGTATTTAATAGTCTATGGCACTTTTGTAAAATAGACGCGGCCAAATAAATGCACTTGTTATTACTTAGCCTGTGAATATAGTAAATTATTTCTAAATAGATAATAATATAGTATGCAAATTTGACTTAATAGATATGCGAATTTTGTATTACAAGAAAAACTAGTTTTATAAACAAATAAACCGAATTAGAATAACTAACGTAATATAATTATAGGGATAGAACTACAAAGAATATTTGTGTTTATCTAAGTAATATTATCTATTAAGCAGTTTAAATAAGCTCATTAAAATGACGGCAATATTGAAGAAGAGAGCCTTGGCGGAATATAATAAAGCTTTTCCGGTAAGTTTATAACCTTATTGTTATCAATACAACAGGGATCCGATGGCCTTCCTGAAAAGTATTACTACGCAGGTCAGAGACGATTGTTTGCATGCATGTTCGAATTTTGAATTTGTTTTTAACTTCCATACTTCTTTAGCGGCATTTCGCATGTGACTGAATGGTTTATTCGATTATTATAAGCTCTTCAGGAGATGTGTTAACGATGTAGGAATAGAATTCACCATCCTCTTTCTTGCCCTCGGGTGTCGCAAAAGGCTACATGGAATATGATATGCAGATAATATAGGTGTAGGAAAACGGAATGTCTAGGTGAACTTATGTGATCATCAGTGTAAATAAATTACACTCCTATCGTGGAGGAGGCCTGAGGAATAATTTTGGACTGAGAAGAAGAAAAAAGATGAAGTTTTGTCACAGCCAATAACCGTCAACCCAATACACTTAGAATAATAATGTATAGAAGGATAGTGTTGGTACTTAAGCAATCAAAAGCACGACGCCAAAAATACTACATACCCGCAGGCGATTACACACATACACCACTATACAAATTATAAAATCTAATTTTGTTTTTATTAACATAAATCGTTGAAATACTTTAACAGTAATGTTAATATACGTTCTATGTGTTTCAAATGTGAATGCACAAACCGTCATAATTACCTATTTATTTTTTAAGAGTTGCGGAACGGTCCGGCGTAAGCTCCATTAGGCTCCAATATAAATGCTTCATTTTTTGTGCATGAGCTAACCTTCTATACGTTATTATTTTAACGCTATTACTATTGTATTATAGAAACACTTTTACATTTTCAGGATGGGCCACCTACAAAAAAGCTTCACTTAGTGAAGAAACCATTGATTGGAAGTTCGGCTGCTGCTTTTGTTGGTCTTCTTGAAAAATGCAAGTCAAGTGATGAAGCCCTACAATTACTTTTACGGATCTCTGATTGTCTCCAATTCCAAGAATCTGATGTGGAAGAGGCTATTAAAAAGCTGTCTGAACACTTTCAATCTGAGGAAGAATCCGTTGTGAGAGTGAAAATATTGTGGTTATTTTGTGATATTGGACTTGAGTGTCCTGGGGCCAATCTTACCAACTTGATAGATGAAACAACACATTTGATTAAAAATGAAACTTCACATAAGGTAATTTACGAGGTACTAGCAACCTGCCCTTGCTTCACTTCGGTTTCAGTCAAGTTACCCACATAATTGCCATTGCTGTGGGTATACCGGGATAAAATATAGCCTATCTTACTCCCTGATATTACTGCTTTCCATTGGTGAAAGAATTTTTGAAATTGGTCCAGTAGTTTCGAAGCCTATTCAATACAAACAAACAAATTATTCCTCTTTATAATATTAGTATAGATAAACATTATTTAGGTTCTTATGGCAGTCTTTTTAAAGACAACACTACACTAATGAAATAATCCTCGTATTACGGTAGACTTTACTTACAACATATAATTAACGGACACAAATTACATGCAAACTCAAAACAACAATTTGTAGATTGCACAAAGTGTTATATGGTGTGATTCAAACTCATGACAGTTGCATGCTTGACTGCACAGATGGCGTAGTGGTTAAGATAGCGACCTACAGCGCCAGTGTCGGGGGTTCGAATCCCACGCGGGACAACACTTTGTGCGATCCACAAATTGTTGTTCTGAGTCTGGACGTAATTTGTGTCCCTTATATATATGTTTGTAAAGTCCCCCGCAATACAAGGATTATTTCCTTAGTGCAGGGTGTTGTCTTAAATAAATAAATAAAAAAATACAATCTATGCATAGTAGGACTGCCATGTGTGCAGTATATTCTAAATTTACACTTCACAGTATGTTCTAGACCAGTGATGGGCAAAGTACGGCCTGCGGGCCAACTCCGGCCCGCGAAAGTATTTAAACCGGCCCGCCGAGAGTCCATCCGTCCTAAATATTCAAGTCAACATTTTGGCACGAAAAATAAAATCTGACATTTATAATTGCAAAGCTTTCACTATCGAAAATATTATGGAAAATCAAAAATAATTCCAAATGTCTCACACGCCTAACAAGGCGTAAAAGTGTTTTGTTTATTAAAAAACTTTAATACAAAATGCATTTTTCTATAATTCTGGCCCTCCTCTAGAATTTCTTAAACTTTGTGGCCCGCCATTAAAAAAGTTTGCCCACCACTGTTCTAGACTTTCAGACACACTTTTAAAACTTGATTTGAAAAGTGCCTTAGTTATATTAAGATTATTAGATAGTTGTTGGATGTTCTGTTGATTATGTCTAGAAAAATATTGTGCTATTTATACTTAGTTTCGATTATGTTTTGTAATTTTTATGCTTATAGGTTTTTGATTGAATAAGGGACATTACAAAAACTTCCTAACTTAGAATGTAATTTCTTTTCTTTTTTTTTTAAATAACAACATCTCACACTAGGAACTAATATTGTTCAAATTATTCTTATATTGCTTTTGGGACTTTACAAACATACAATTAACAGACACTAATCACACCCAGACTCTTGTTTTGAATCTCACTTGTGGATTACACAAAGTGTGGTCCTGTGTGAAAATCGAACCCACAGCACTTGTCTTGGCAGATCAGTATCCTAACCACTACCCACCATCTGTCATGTGCAATAAAATGAGTTTGCAGTATTTAATTGTCCATGTGGTGACAGTAAGAATACAACTCTCCATTCCCTCTCTTGCCCATGGATGTTGTAAAAGATGACTAAGAGATTAAATATGCATATAAAATCTATGAAAGAGAAGGAAAACTAGAAATGCAACCCTACACCAACATGTCTGATCAGCATGGTATAATAGGTCCATTTCCGCCTATTGTGGAGGAGGCTCGAGCTCAACAGTGGGACGTATATGAGCTGACATGATGATTTAATTATAAGATACACTAATAATAAATGTGTCAACAGGTTATAGCACAAGGTATAGCAACACTGCTGAAGCTTGGCTGCAAATTAAGTGATGACAAAATACTTATGATGCGACTTGTCGCTGTTGCCAAGGATAACTTGAAGGACACCAGTCATCAAGTCAAGTGTAGATGTTTGCAATTGATTAGTGAATTATATCCTATATACCCCGAGTCTGAGAAAACCACTGACATGACCACGGAAGCTGATGCAATTGTCAAATTGCTTGGAGACTATTCACATGCAGAGGTAACTGGTAATTTTTTTCATTAATCATATATGAAAAATAACATACATTCTATGGCATTTATACAGGGTGTATCAGGTTATGGGGCAACTGGTCAAAAGGGAGCTAGGCAATGGTGGTAGGAACCCATGAAAAAAATTTGAACGAAAAATATCGATTTGTTAAAGAATTAGAGACATGTAAAGTTTTAAATTTTGTCGTCGCTTTTTCTTGTAAATCTGATTGAAATCTATAAAGTCAATGATACTTAATACGTAACATATTCATACTTTGTTAAATGTTCATTAGAAATTGAATAAATCAATAATTACATTCACATAAACAAAACAAACTTCGCTTTAAAACAGCTGATCGGCCTATGACCTTTGACCGCTCGCCGCTCGTAGGTACAAACCTACACTGTCATTGAAACGTTTGCGCAATTCTAGGTATGAATGAATGAATTTATACTGTCGAAGCTTTACATGCCTACATGTATTCTGTCTGTACATGCATACATAATACGTAACATTTAAGGCATAGACTCTTAGACACATTTTTTTTAAATCACTATAACTTTTATGTTATATTGTTTTTTGTGTAAAGTACATTCTAATTACGATTTATGACCGTTAAACTACAACATACTCGAACAGTTGCCCCATAACCTGATACACCTGTATACATATAAACACAATACTCTGCTTTAAGGAAATAATCCTTGTATTGCTGGTGACTTTACAAACATATAATTAACGGACACAAATTACATCCAGATTGAGGACAGCAATTTGTGGATTGTACAGTGTTATTCTTCGTGGGATTTAAAACTTACGACTGGTATGGTAAGTTAGTATCTTAACCACTATGCCACATGTGCACTCGATATGTACTAAATTATAAAACATATAATTAAAACAATGCTTTATGCATTTGCTTTGTTTACATTTGTTTATATTATACATTATTTACTCAACCATCTTTGTTCTAAAAAACAAAAGCAATTGGAAAACAATCTAAATTTTTTTTGAAATGATCCACATTAATAGTATCTTAAGCCACAGATGGAGCTAGTTGTTTAATATAAAACAAAAACAGATATTATTTTTCTTGCTATGTGGTATTTGTACAAACCAGTTTAAAATTTATTTGTCCGTTTGTTTGTTCCGGGTAATCTTCAAAACAGCTGGACCAATTTTTATAGGTAATAGGTATAAAATTTTGCCCAGTCCGGGACTCGAACTAACTTAGGAGATATTGCAGATGTAGAAACACAGCTAGGGCTGATTACTAATATTCTAAATAAACCTAATTGATTTACTAAATTTTTGCTTTCATTCATATTCTAGGATGCCAGAGTCCGTTGTGAAGCCTTCCAATCACTTCTAACTATGCATGAGCGAGGACAAACCCTGAATGCCAATCTGTATGATCTTGCATGTCTGGCTTTGTCTGATGACTATGAAATTGTAAGAGAAGTCGCTTTGAAACTTATATGGGTGTTAGGCAATAAGTACCCGGAAAAGTAAGTTTTAAAAATAGGTTTTATACTTATTTATGATGCAATAGAACTAACTTTTTTCTTTTTCGTTTGGTGATGGAATAAGAATACAATTCATCACTCCCTGTCTTGCCCATAGATGTCGTCAAAGACGAGGGATATAATATGCATATAATATCCGCGAAATAAAACCCTATAGCAATACATCTGACCAGCGTGATATAGCACGTCAATTTCCCTCCCATAGTGGAGGAGGCCAGAATCCAGCAATTGATAATGGATATAACTAAACCATTTTAAAATTTTAGTATGTATTATGAAAAACAGTTTCCTTTGTCTGTGGCAGTCGTAAACATCAATTACAGGTATCGCCAATCCAATTGCTAAGCATAGCGATTACGGTATTATCTATACAAATAAATAAAATTGAAGTGTGTGTAATGTCAAAATAATGGGTTTTCTTTATGCTCACATGGGTATTTCCATGACACCTATAACTAAAAACCAGTGTAAATGTTTTTTGTCTGTCTGTCTGTTTCGGTCTTTAAAACAGCTGGGCCAATTTTTATAATATTTCACTACCAGCTGTGTAAAGAGTAACTTAGGGCTATATTATTCCCATGGAAATGGAAAAAACGCTGGTAAAACTATGGGTATTTACTGGGCTGCTATAAAAATTGAAAAATAAAACGTGTCACATAGTATCTGTACGTTCCCTTAGCAGGCAAATTTAGTGTTATAAGTTCCCCAGGAGAGGAGAGTATTGTTAGGAACCTAAGCTGCTAACAGCTGTATTATTATTTTTTATCAGCTGGTTGTTACGACTCCAACGAGTAATGGAGTAATGATTGGATGATGACACTTTGTATTTCTGTGTGGTGACAGAGTAAGAATAAAATTCACCTCCCCATCCCTTTCTCGTTGGTGTCGTAAATGACGACTGAAGGATTAAATATATATAACATTCTATGCAAGAGAAGGAAAACTTGAAACGAGTCTGACCAGCATGATATATTTGGTCAATTTCCCTCCCATTATGGAGGAGGCTCGAACCCAACAATGGGACGTTTATGAGCTACAATTAAGAATGATGGTAACACTTTGTATTCTTAAGTTGTCATCGGACGGGGCATAAAATCATACCGTTATTTGTTTGTTAATATTGCAGCACAATAACGCTATGTGATGGAGAGACAACAATGCGATTGGTGGACGACGCATTTGTACGCATATGCTCAGCTGTGAACGACTTGTGCATGCAGGTTCGCGCGCTCGCTTGTACATTGCTCGGGACCACGCGAGCTGTATCTGATAGATTCCTGCTTCAGACACTGGATAAACAACTCATGAGCAACATGAAGGCAAGTATTGCACTGAACTCCAGTGACTGCTTTTTTATTGTCTTTGGTAGCAAGAGTTTGATAAGAATGTGAAAGCATTATGTGGTGGTCTTGTATTTTATCCAATATTTTAGTGTTTTTTGTGCTATATAAAATTTGAATGGATTTCATGCCATTTTATGTAATACTAGCAACCCGCCCTCGCTTCGCTTCGCTTCGGTTTTAGTCGTTTTACCTGCGTAGTTCCCGTTCCCGTGGGAATACCGGGATAAAATATAGCCTAGTTTACTTCCTGATATTATAGCATTCCATTGGTGAAAGAATTTTTGAAATCGGTCCAGCCGTTTTGAAGATTACCCGGAACAAACAGACAGACAGACAAACATTTTTAATCTGTATTTTAGGCATAGGTGTCGTGTAAATAACCGTGTGAGCATGAAAAAAGCCTATTATTTTGACATTATAAACAGACACTCTAATTTTATTTATTTGTATAGATAATACAGAGGAAGTGTTGGAAAGTGCAGTGAATATTATGTAACAGTGCTTTACATATGTTTTCGTCTTCCAGCAAAGTTGCTTAAAGATATCATTAACGGTATCGCGATGGCTATGTTAAACGCGACGATTTGACTTGCTAACAGATGATGACTTCATTTTTATCTCTTGTAAGACACACCATGCTCTCCATAGTTTGACCCTTAAGCAATCCCGAGTAATTCTTTTGTCTTAGAACCCGCAACAAATTTTAATAGAAAAATTAAACAGCAGGAATTGGAATAGAATAATTACACTTATGCAATGCTGGAGACAGGATGGAAATTTACCAATCAGCCAATATGGCACTACAGATATGGGACAGCTTAATTGGATGTGTGAGCCTTAAAGACTGACTGGAATGACGATATAGATGTTTTGTGACTTATTATATGAATTATTTGATATATAGAAAAAGCGCACGGCTCACGAGCGAGGCGCCGAATTGGTGCGATCCGGCGCATGGGCCAGCGGGCGACGTTGGGCCGACGATGCACCCGGAGCGTTACTGCAGCAAGACACCGTGCAGTTGTTGCCCGGTGGAGCGGCCGGCGCCTTTGTACACGGGCTGGAGGACGAGCTAATGGGTATGTAATATGCTTCTAAAATTTTTCTTCATCTAGCCTGATATTGACTGTGGTCGTAGATTTTAGATATTTTAATAAAATTCTCTTTCTTCTATCCGATCGCTGCGCCATCTATAGCGTCTAATTTTTTATCTAAACCATTCTTGAGTCCACATAAACGTACAAAAATTTTGGAATTATAGAGACTGCCGATAGAGGTGAAAACTTAGAACTTTAGTATTAAAATTTGAAATTTCATAATATTTGAACCACGCCACGAAGAAAAACACCACGAAGTTTAAAAAAAATTTTAATAATATAAAAAGCAAAAATAATTACGAATATTTAAAATAAATTTCTGTTATTTATTTTTTATCTTAAAAATATTAGTATATATATATTTTTTTTTATTGCAACCAGTGGCAAACGAGCAAACAGTACACCTGATGGTAAGTGTTGCTGCCGTTCATGGACCTTTACAAGGCCGCTGCCTACCGCGAAGGGAATGAAGGGAGTGTGAATGCGTGCATTGAGGTTCGGTGATACCAAAAGCACCACCAACACCCTCCACACGCGAACACCCTCAGAAAGTTGGGCTTCCGGCTCTCTCGCTCACCGAACGAAGCGCAGTAACAAAATGCTACTACTCAGACGTCGATTTTCTGCGAGAGCGTGGTACCACCCCGGACAGACCGGCCCGCGGCTGTAGACAGATAACTGTCGACAGTGTGGTCCTACCACTACTACTATATGTATTTATTTATTACTCACTACCATACTGCACAATGATTCTTCAATTAAAAGAATCAAATAATAATCAAACAAAACCTTATTTCAATAATACACAGTAGTATGTACTGCACAGTAGTATACATTGAACTTTTCACTAAATCCGTTCAATTTCACTTATAAAATATTCACAGCACTATACGTCAGCTGTATAGCTATAGATAATACTGCTATAAGCATGTCGGTGACGCGAACGCACGGTTTTACCCATACGAAAAGTGTCTAAGGCGCACAGCACATTGCGCATGCGCCAGTCACGAGCATATCGGTGATTATGGGTTCCATAAGATTTTTCGCTACAAAAAAGTGCCCAGAGAAAGGCTGAAGAAGTTTTCACATTAAAGTTCATTTCCATAAGCGCGTACAGAAGAATCATGTATATAAGTATTACCTTTTTTAGTTTTAACGACGCGATTATGAAGACCTTTAAGCGCTTATTACACTACACACTACACGATATTCAGGGCCCTGAATCACTAGGGGTGCTCTACAACAGCTAAATTGTGAGACCTGTTTCAGTTTTAGCGAAATAACAGTTTCAGAAAACTGTTCCAAAATAACAGTTTCAGAAAACTGTTCCAAAATAACAGCCTGTTGTGCTGTAATACGAGAAAAAAGAGGAAATAACCATTCTTGAGGAATAATGTTTAGAAGTGGTTTCAGTGTTTGTTCCTAAAATGAAAACGATCCTTCCTGCTTTACATGCTTAGGACTGATTTATGTATATATTTTAGACATGAGCGTTAACAGCGCAGCGCAATAACCCATTACGCGACATGTAACAATCACTATTTACGAGTCGACAAGTAAAAGAGGTGATTTTTGTAACTACGTTATACTTAACACGACTCATAGATATGGGATAACAGTATTATATTCGAGCGAGCGAGAAAGAGCCGACCGCACAACCTTGATTACGCTAAGTACATTTCTTTCGCATCGCGGCCGAGCGAGCGAGCGAGATGGCTAATCGAATGGCACGAAATTATTCGAAGTAAGCCGACCAAATACCGAACACTCACGTGCCGTGGTATGCAACAAAGACTAAACAGCGTAACAATACATTTTATACCTTTAATTTTCATACGCAAAATTGCATTTATTGATAACTAGCAACCCGCCCTCGCTTCGCTTCGGTTATAGGTTATAGTCGTTTTACCCGCGTAGTTCCCGTTCCCGTGGGAATACTGGGTTAAAATATAGCCTAGTTTACGCCCTGATATTATAGCTTTCCATTGGTGAAAGAATTTTTGGAATCGGTCCATCCGTTTTGAAGATTACCCGGAACAAACAGACAGACAGACAGACAAAAATTTTTTAATTGCTATTTTAGGCATAGGTGTCGTGCAAATAACCGTGTGAGCATGAAAAAAGCCTATTATTTTGACATTACAAACAGACACTCCAATTTTATTTATTGGTATAGATAAAATAGAGTGATTTTTGTTTATAAGTAATTTCAACGGCTTGACGTTGCGGGAAAAGAAGCGAATGTTACTTTGAAATTTGAAGTTAAAGTAAAGAATTTAATTTATTTATTATTTTAGTTTGTTGTTTTACTAATAAAAACATCATACATTATAAAGTGCATATAACAGTGAAAAATTGTAAATATATCAAATGTGTAAATAAACTGTAAATATAATAATTGTATATACAATCAATTTACTTTTAAATACGTCTGCAGTAATACAAATTTAATTAAAATAATAGTTTAATTATAACCTCTAATCAATCGTAAATACATATAATGCAGTCAGTCCTCAGCCTGAAAAAAGTATGAAAGGAAGAGAATTTATTGATTTAACTGTATAGCTACAAATTTATTTTCGTTTCGCGTGTAACTGTATATAGTTAGTGCAGCTATTCATACAATATGCAAATAATCAAAGTAGCTGTATACAAATAAGTCGTTACAAAAATCACTAGTTTTGAAACACGTGACGTCGACCAAGTCACTAGTTTCGTTACGTTTCTTAAAAATAACGTAACGACCCACGTCTAATATATTTAAGCATGTATTTATTTTATGTATATATATAATATTATTATTACATACTAAGTGATTTAGGGCCCTGAATATCGTGTAGTGTAATAAGCGCTTTAGGTAGAACCTCTTTAAAAAACCTAACATAGACGAATAGGCTAATTCATAGATATTTTAAAATCATTTTCTCTTTTTTTTTGTTTTACGGCTCGGCTATACAGACGTTTAAACCAATATTTGTTGATGTACAGAGGTGCGCACGGCAGCTGTAGATGCAGTCTGCCAGTTGTCCATGGAGAACACAGCGTTCGCGACAACTTCTCTAGACTTCCTCGTAGATATGTTCAACGATGAGATTGAAGACGTGCGCCTGAGAGCAATCAACAGTCTCACACGCATTTCACATCATATCGTTCTCAGAGAGGATCAGTTGGAGATTATATTAGGAGCTTTAGAGGTGAGTGATATATGTACATATTTACTATTCGTGATCATAAAAGGAGCCTGTTTCATAATAATAATTTATTGCCCTTTCAAAAATAAAATTAGCAATTATAATAAAAGAAAATTGAAAGTAGAAGGCAAAAGGAATTGGTGTAGTTTTTGTTGTCGCTAAGTATAGCGCGGATTTTCAGCCATCCGTGTGTATTTATTGTATTATGCGCGTTTTAGGGCCGCGCGCCGCCCCTCTGTCGCCCCGGATGAAGCCAGGCGGCGGGAGCGCTGAACGTAGCCCATCCCAAAAAAAGTGATAACTTTGTGCGATCCACAAATTATTGTTTTGTATGTTTTGAGTCTGGGATATAGTCGTATCCGTTAATTGTATGTTTGTAAAGTCCCCCGCAATACAAGGATTTTTATCTCAGTGCAGGGTGCTGTCTTAAAATAAAAAATCGGCCAAGTGCGAGTCGGACTGGCGCACGAAGAGTTCCGTATCATTGACAAAAATGACTTTTGTTGTATGGGAGAAGAATATTTATTTAATTTTAATGCTATTATTTATTATGAAAGTAAAAATACAACTGAGTATTTTGTGAATATTTCAAGTGCTTTACCTGTTGCCATTATCGATATCGAGCAAAAAATCGCGTTTATTGTATGGGAGCTCCCCTTAAATATTTATTTCATTTTGTTCTTAGTATTTGTTGTTATAGCAGCAACAGAAATACATATTTTGTAAATATTTCAACTGTCTAGCTATCGCGGTTCTTGAGATATAGCCTGGTGCCAGACAGATGGACGGACAGATAGCGATGTGTTAGTAATAGAGTTTCGTACCCAAAGGGTAAAAACGGCCCTTTGAGTACGAAACCCTAAAAATATGATATATATCCACATTAAAGCGAGCAAAGTCGTTGTTGTAACTAGCTATATTTACAAAGATTTGGTTATTTTATTTTACTTTTTGTGTTTTATTTAACTTTATTGTATTTAGGATTACTCAATGGACGTGAGGGAAGGTCTGCATCGGATGCTCGGTTCATGTACGGTCGCGTCCAAGACATGTCTAGAAATGTGTATTGACAAAATTTTAGAAAATCTGAAGAGATATCCACAGGTAAGTCAACATAAACGTAAATAAAAGTATTTTATGGGTTTTATCGCTTTTGTATTTCATTGATGTTCATGAGTCAGGGGCGGGACTTTTCACCACAACAGGCGACCCGTCCGCCCGTGGTGGTGAAAAGTATTCTTACTCCGTCACCGCACTGAAAGCATCAATACCCCGCCATTAATAACAAAATCATTACAGATTTATATACTTTAAACTTTTCTTGATATTTGTTTACTAAACTCTTCGGAACAGATTTCTCTATATATGCGGGTAAGTCCCACATCTTGTGCAAAATGGAGTGTTTAAAATACCGCTATTCGGGTTCGAATCCCACATAGGACAACACTTTGTGCGACCGACAAATTGTTCTGAGTTTGGATGTAATTTGTGTCCGTTACTTATATATTTGTGAAGTCTCCCCGCAATACAAGGATTATTTTCTTTAATGCAAGGTGTTGCCTTTAAAAAAAATGATTTTTAGCATGTGAAATGCCGAATCATTAAAAAGTAAACAATAATCTAGTAAATTTATTGCAATCTTCACGTTTTCTCATGCAGGATAAGCGGTCTACGTTCCGTTGCGTACAACGTTTGGGAAGTTCTCACGCATCACTTGTATTACCTTTGACGACCCGTTTTCTCGCCGTGCATCCTTTCTTCGACATGCCCGAACCTGACGTTGAAGACGCAGCTTGTATCCTTTAAAATAACATTCATCATCCATTTGTGACAACACGTCAGCCAAGCGTGACTATTGTAGCAATAACCTCATTTTGAATAGCAGACGTTTATAGGCTGACGAATGGATTAATTCATGTTACGAATTGCATTCTCTCTTATTAATATACGTATGTATAATAGAAATGTTGATATCAAGAAAGTTTCGGAGTTGTCAAGCAATTCTCGTCATACGAATAGATCACAAAGTCGATTTTTTTTTTTTTTTTTTGTGTGACTTAGTTGTTAGCCTCAGATGGCTGTGACAACTTTACCCGGACTGGTGGGTGAGCGCTGAGGGCTCTCAACCCGCTTAAAGTTAAGCGACCCATCCCGAGGGCACCCCCTGTGGGGTACGGACCTCGGCTCGGGCGGTCGCTGGCAAAGTGGGCACTCCCACGTTTATGATTTTAACGCGACACGTCTTCCTTCCCCGTCGGCGGGGGCGGTAACGTGGATATTTACTACTATTTGTCAAGGCCGCGCAGGCTGTGTATGCCTCCGTTTGGGCGAGCGTTATAGTGTCGTCGGGTTCGTCGAGTATTAGTCGCGGTTGTTTAATCGCGGACATTTTAGAGGGGATGTAAGAAGCCGCCCTTACCACTAATGGGTTCGGGTGTGTCGCGGCAGAGTCGAAGTAGCGGCGGGAGCACTGTTTCATGAATTGCCTGATGGTCGGCAAGCCAAGATCTATGTGAAGATCCACATTGCGCATGTACCACGGTGCTCCCGTCGCTCGGCGCATGAACCTATTCTGTAATGCCTGTAGCCGATGTAGCCTGCGTGGCTTCGCTTGTGTAAACACTACACTTGCATACGTCATGATAGGACGTATACAAGCGGTGTATAATCTAACTTTATTGCGGAGAGATAGCTTAGACTTTGCGTGTACTAAGCTGTGTAACCATCCTAGCACTAGGGCTGCGCGCGCGCGGACTCGCCCTATGTGAGGACCGAAGGTCAGTCGTCTGTCCAAAGTCACACCCAGATATTTGACCTCCCTTGTCCAGGGGATGGGTTGGTCGAACATCTTTATCTGTGAATATTCAGCCATTGGGTAGCGGCGATCTATCCCCTTATGAAATATGATCGCCTGGCTTTTGGTGGGGTTTATACCGATTCTCCATTTCCTAGTCCATTTGGCTAGGGCGGTAGCCGCTGTTTGGAGAACGGTTGTCACTGTTGAGGGAGATTGACCTGCATAGAAGATGGCAGTGTCGTCAGCGAATAATGCTGTTTGTATTCTACTATGTTGGGGTATGTCGCTGGTGAACAGCGAGAAGAGAATTGGAGAGAGCACCGATCCCTGGGGGACGCCGGCTTCTAGTTTGTGCGGTGCTGATAAAGTACCTTCCACTCTGTAGCGAAAGCTACGCTCGAGTAGGAAGTCCTTAACTATCATAACTAAATAGTGGGGGATTAAGGTGGCGTCCCATTCGTTTTGTCGAAACTCATTTATAGCCGTTTTAACCGCCCTCTGCAGTGACCGCATGTGATAGCGGTTATCTTCGCAGGGGAAGCGGTCGTAGGCTCTTATGGCTGCGTTCTTACGCCTCAGTAGGTCGCGGACGTCAGCGGGTAAGCACCTTCTACGATTGCTCGTGTCGGGCACTCTCCGTGAACAATCGTTAACTAACGATTGTACGTGACCAGTGAGGGCGTCGATCGCGGATTCGATGTCCTCTTTGTTATTTAATGTATTACATACACTGTCAAGATGAGCCGACGAGGAGGGAGACTGGAGTTTAGCCTTCAGTCGCTCCCAGTCTGTGCACACTTTCTCAGTGGGGGGGTGAGGCCTGAGGGGCCGTATCGAGTGTGTGAGGGAAGTGAGTCGGCTCCATTGGGGCTATGATGTCGAACCCGAGCCGATCTGCGTAAGTCTCGAGGGCCAGTCCCCTGCGGTTGTTGGTGTGGCTATTCCACGACTTACTTTTGGCGTTTAAATCGCCTGCGATAATGACGGCGTCGCCGAGTTTTAAGAGGGCTTGGAGGTCACTCTCAAGCAACTCTTTTGGTGTGTCCCCATTAGGAGGGGAAAGGTATGCTGATGCTATGATCAGTGGCTGGTGACCGGTGAGGGCCAGCCGACAGACCGAGGCTTCAATGTACGTCATGGCGGGGGGATCTAGGGGTGTGCAGTGCAGTGACCTTTTGTAATATATGAGAGTCCCACCTAGGGGAGAACCGACCCTATCGTTGCGCACTAAATTGTAGTTTGCAATTTTAGGGTCTCTTGAGTAGGGTTTAAGAAAAGTCTCTTGGACTAGTAAAAGGTCAAGCTGCTGGTCTTGTAGAAATGTACCTATTTCGTCTCTCTGGCGAGCGAGACCGTTCGCGTTGAAAAACCCTACGCGGAGTGATCTTGTTTTGACTCTGCCTGGTGTGTACGTATCCATACTTAGGCTCTGAAGGAACCGAGGCTCTCTAGAACGGGTGAGAACCTCATGGCGACGTTAAGTAATGCGAGGCTATTGCCTTCATTTTTCCGCAGTTCCGCTGCGATTACGCGTATTTCTGCAATATTTATTATTGACGCGAATCTGGCCACTAGGTCTAGATCCGGGTCTAGACCGCTAGCGGCTGGCGCGTGTGTGTTAATAGGTTTGCCTTGAGGAGGCTTAGGGAGGCCCGCGGGTGGCTGTTTTTGCCCAACGGTTGGCGGTTTATAATTATTATTATTAGCGGCCTTTGCCGACGGTGTCGCGTTCGCGGGTGCCGGCGGGGTGGCTAATTTGGTGGGCATATTCCGCCCTGCTTTGGGAATTAACCCACGGGTTGCGTGTGGGTTTAGGTGCCGGAAGGTACCTTTGTGGTGGGGGTGGTGGTGGCCTCCTCATAACCGGCCGTGGTGCGCGTGGGCAGCCACGGTAGTTTGCGGGGTGTCCCACTTGCCCGCATAGTACACACGATGGTGGTGTGGTACTTTTTGTGGGGTCGTTGGCTTTAGGCCTAGCGCAGTCCGCCGTAGCGTGGTCCTCCAGGCACTTTACGCATCTGGGCCGCGCGTGGCAGTTGCGCGCTGAGTGGCCATATAGCTGGCACCGGTGGCATTGCGATAGCATGCCATTCCGGCGCGGGGGTTCTACCACGATGCCGGAGAGGCCGCACACCGTGGTGATGTTGAAAATGTCCTTGCCCTTCTGAGAGAGGTCAAGGACGACCATTATAAGGTCGAACGGTTGTCTTGTGTGTCCGCGGATCATCCGGTGCACCTCGATCACCGGTAGTCCTTGTTGAGATAGGTCCTCCTTGACCAGGTCGGTACCTAACTCAACCGGAACGTTGCGTATAACTACGCGAAGTTTTCGTTCCTCGGGGAGGGTGAAGGTGTGGTACGGGATGTTCTGGCTACGTAACATAGCCGTAAGTTTGCGGTGGTCGTCCGATGTGGACAACTGCACCTTTATACCTTCGGCCGTTGAACGGGCCGTACGGTATAGTACTCGGTTGGTGTTACACCAAGCCGAGACGGGCATCCACTTCTCCTTGTTTCTAATGACAAGGGGAGGCGGGGTGGGGGGTTTGTAGACCTTAGCCGGGGGCTGCTGTACAGCGGCCTGTGGCTTTGGTGTCGGGGTGGGGGGGGGTGACGTCATTGGCGGCAGAGGTGCTCGCCTCGTCAAGTTTGGCGGCCTTTCGCGCCTTTTTCTGGTTCTTACGCCCCCTTTTACGGGAGCTGACCACTGTGTAATCGGAGTCCGCCGAGGTGGACTCGGAACCGGCGGACGACGACGCCGTATCGGCGTTCTCATCGTCGGTCGCTTCTTCAGTTTCCATTTCGATGGACGGGGTTTGTTCCTCTTCCGGGGAGGCGGGGGAGTCAGAATGCACCGGCCCGGATACGAGCTCGGTGTTCGCGATCGCGGGGCGGTCGGGAATCATATTCCCGAACCGTTTTTTCAATAGGGTGTACATTACCTCGTCGGCGAGGAGCATGTCGAAATTAATGGCTGGAAGAGCCATGGTGGGAGGTGATTTATTCCTGCGCGTTAAAAAATATTTGCCTACTCCCCAGGGGGAAAACCCGGGGATGTGTATTTGTGTTCCCTCCCAACCGGGTTAGGTCAGGAGGATGTACTTAGAAAACTAGGTGTGCCCTAAGCTGTGATTTGCCCTTCGCCGATCTTAATGTGCGAGAGGGGGCCCTAGCTGCCCGAGTGGCGGAGAGGTATTCGGCCTGTGAGGGCCGGCACTCCCAAACTACGTACTCGGGAATAGGAGAAGGAGGTGGGAAGGTGATAATCGGGGTAGACTAGGGGTCACCCCCAAGGTCTACTGATCCGACCCCGTCCGAAGGTGCGCTTCGCCCTTAAGGGGCTCGGCAGGCGATTCGGGGCTTCGCCTCACCCGGCTTTGTTGGCACCGTAAGGTTTCCACCGGGGACCAAGAGAAACTTGGTTTTGCCCTTAAGGGGCCACTTTGACTTTTATCTACTAGACAGAAACAAATATTACTACCTGACCTTGCTTTGAACGCAGGCAGTTAGTAATATTCGTGAGCAGTCCAATAGTTCGCCTCGAAAGAGGCGGTTTTGCACTGCCACTGGCTCGTCCGTTAAAAAGCGCGCGAACAATCGTCAGCGTACGTGAGCGCACGTGTGACGTAATCGGGAGCGTACGTGAGATCGAGAGAGCGCGGAGCGGCACGCAAGCGTACCGAGAGACGGACAAGCGCGGAATGTTGGTGAATGCTCACAAAGTCGAGATAAAAATTTGATTTTAAACTTTTCACAAGCGGCATTGGTCTGTTCTCAATGAGTTTTTGAAAATAACCTAATCGCGTTTGTGAAAAGTTCGTATTACAAAATTGAAACAAAATTAGAATCATTATATTACCCCTTTGGGTATAATAAAATTATACCATTACGAATATTAATTTATTTATGGACCCTTACGGATTTTAACTTTTGGCTTAATAACGTCTTAGAAATCGATGAACGCTGGCAGCATGCATGAAAAAGCTTGACTCATTGTCACGTTCCGCCTGAGTCGAGCGTGCAAGCGAGAGCGCGGTACAAGCAATAGAGAGGCACGACCAGCCTAAGCATTCGACTTGTGACGCATCAATCGTCTGTATAATTTAAGTAAAAAAAATATTTCAACTAACGAGTGGAAGTAATCGTAACGAAAAAATTGTAATTTTCAATTAACTCCTTTGTATTATACAAAATAATGACAATTCAGTGATAATAATTTAATTCTTAAAGTACGTATGCAATTTTTCATTGATATTTTCTAATGTCACTATCATGTAAAATTATCGTTCGTAGACTTTACAAACAATTTTTTTAGGGAATTGTAAAAGAACAGTGCAAAGGAACAATTTGACTTTATTTTGATTTTACATTAGCTAGATACTGCAAGTTAACTCTTTCGAATTCGTTGGAAGTTTTTTTTTTTTTTATATCGGATGTAGTTACGGATTTATGTTCATTTCAAATATCGGACAGTGTCGATTATAGTTACGGAGCTCCATAATACCACTTAATACCTTAACTCGTTAGGACAGATATGTGCGTATTAATTTTAGTTTTGAACGCAGCGCAACACTGCACGACTATGCTACCTCTATTTGAAGACCACACTGTCAAACATTATACGTACCTGCGTGACACCATGCCGCATCTAGTGCCCTATCTACCAATAGGTACGCTATAATCATTAAGTTTTGTATTATGAGTGTTAACCAAGAAGACCACAGACAGAAGTGAAAACTTAAAATTATTAACAAACAGTTGCTATTTTTGGATCTTCAATTAAAATTGATCGATCAATCAACTGCCTGTCTTCCTTAAGATGCCAGAAGTGTTTACCTGACGAATTGGGATCCACAAAAAATACGCACGGAGTTATGTACAAGGAAGCGTGCTGTGATGATGACACTAGTTTCACGTTTTTTGTTCACCTAACGCTGACGCGAGTTAAATGATCTTTAGTCACAAGAAAACAGTGCTCAATGCGCCTAAGCAATTTTCACTTTAAAACACAGCTCAGACTATTATGCCAACTAGACATCTACACTCATATATTGCACTGCAGAGCTCGAGTCTGAGCCGAGTCCTCACTTCCAACTATGAAGTAGGTTTCAGGAGGACGCCCCGTGTGGTAACGGGTTAAGAATACCATGTGTTATTACCACATACTTCGCCATAGGAGTCGTAAATATCACCTTTTTTTTTTGGGAGGGTGGGCTACGGCCAGCGCACCCGTTGCACGGCTCCGTCCGGGGCGACAGAGGGGCGGCGCGCGCGGTGGCAGGACGGTGTACTCTCCCTCCTGACGACTGTGTACAGGTATTTAGCGAAGCTACCATGCCCCAAAACCTGCACCCGTCGGAAGGAGAGCAGCCTGTGCCGATGCTCTAACCACTGCATCAGCACCGGCCGGGACTGCCCAACGGGCAATGACGTCTCGGCGGGCGTCGACCCGCCAGGCGATAAGTTCCCTCAAGGAAACCATACCGGCCCCCGGTCGCGTCTCCTACACCCGCCGATACGAAACGGCGAGCATTTCCGCTTCCAGATCCCACGGGGGAGTCCCGGCCAACGGGCACGCTGCCTCCGTCGCCAGTCGTAAATATCATCTGAGGGAGCATAACAATTGGTAGCAACATTCAAATAAATTATTATATAGGGACACTTCCATATTGTCAGTTTTACATTTTTGTCAAAAATCAAAAATGCTTCCACTGAATTCGTCAGTTACAATAAGCCAGGCGGATCCTGGTTAACTCATAACACCAACAGTGATCGCTAACCCGCCTGCTAAGATCATGGTTTTCAACTAATTCAGCAGTGGAAGTCTACATGCTGATGGATGTATGGAAAAACTATGAAAACTACATTAATTATGATACATGTTTAGTTGACATTATATAATACGATTCGCAGGCGATGCCCAACAATCAAGCGCTGAGAAAATCGAGTCAGCGATGGATGACAGCGCTGTACGACGCTTCTTTGACTCAGTATTACAACATATAGATAATAGTACATTATCAGTTGACGTCAGACTAAAGATGCTGCAATCTGCTGAAGAACAACTCAACAAGTATGTACAGAAACGAATTTTCTTTAGGAACGATTACTTTCCTCTATCTACAGAGACATATGTATGTCCTACGTAGGGAAATTGACCTACTATACTACGCTGGTCAGACGTGTTGGTATAGGATTTTATTTCCAATTTTCCTTCTTTTGCATAGGTATTATATGCATATTATATCCTTAGTCGTCTTTTAGGACACCCACGGGCAAGAAAGGGGGTAGTGTATTGTATTTTTACGCCGTTACCATACGGACAATGGTATTCAATAGAATGTAAAAAAATCTATTTATTACTAATATAAAAATAAATTCATAAAATTTTTATGTTACAAAGCCAAACTTAGTTATGATTCTGAGAAATATTTAGAGACATGTGCTAAATTTCATTTATTGCCACTGGTCATACGTCGTCAGATAGCTGATACTGTATATTTGTTAAACATAATTTCAGGTAAGATTGACAGTCCCAATCTTCTTTCTAAAATTGAATTTAATATACCAACAAAATCTGTTAGACGCTATGCACCAATATATCTTCCATCAGCGCCCACCAACTATCGTCAAAATGCATTTCTGTGGCGAGCGGGCAACTATTTGAATCATAAAACTAAAACATTAAACTTTGACCTATTTGTAACTAAGATGGAACCGATAAGACGGATGCTTAGTTTGGTATTTTTTAAAAAATATGTTTAATGTATGTTACTTTCCCATTTTTGTTTATTTTTTATTAACTTTTGTTTGCCTATTATCCTATATAATCAGGTCACTTGTTTTTGTATTGCTGCATAAGCGTGAAGACCTATTATTTATTAGCTTTTAGTTTTTATTTGTTCAATTTATAATGTTCTTATTAGCTGTTAGTCTTCCTAATAAAACATAATAAAATAAAATGTATCTTTAGCGTGATTTAAAAAACTAATATTTTCGTGGTGGTTTCAAGTTTCATACTGAAACTAAAGGGGTGATGAACCATCCATTAGCTCTTTGACATCCTTGATTAGAAATAGATCTTTGATAATACCATAATCACCACTCCTTGACACACAAACTGGCATTTGTTATAACTTAAGGTTAAGGATTAGATGAGATGCACATTAACACCAACCTTCCAGTTTCCAGTGGGAGTCGTAAAAACGTGCCTAGGGATCACCGGGACAACGGGAAGCAGCCTATTCCTGGACTATTTATAACACCAACAGCGCTCTCCAACCCGCCTTCAAACGTTGGCGATATTAGTAACATTACATAAGGAGACCAATATCCGACAAGTAGACGTCTGTCGACTGGTTGGCCCATATGTGTACACAGCGGTTTCAATAAATAACAGTGACTACACTGTCAAACATTGTAATTATAAGATATCCTTACTAATATTATAAATGCGAAAGCATGTTTGTTAAGCTTTCACGCTTAAAGCACCGAACCGATTTCAAAAATTCTTTCACTAATGGAAAGCTATAATATCAGGGAGTAACGTAGGCAATATTTTATTCCGGTATTCCCATGGGAAAGGACTGAACCCGAAGCGAAGCGAGGGCGGGTTGCTAGTTTATTACAATTTAATAGCATAATTAAACTTCATGTTGATGGAAGATTGGCTGAGATGGAGCCTGCTGTGTCGGGCGCTGCGCACTTTACCAGTCTCTTCTCACGCTGCGTACTAGCTCTTCACTCGGCTCTGCACGCCAATAACGGCCCACCCACGCATGCACTTGCCAATCTTAATACAGATTGTCTCAGGTAAGTTACTGTGTAATTAATATACCTATATACGATGAATAAACGAGATAAACGAATAGTAAATATTAATAGAATTTGTTCTAATTATTAATTAAGATGTTAAGACTACGATAGCAGCCGTGTAGTCGGTTTTAAAACTATTCAGTTCATCTTTAGTACCTTTATCTTTACTACTTATAGCATTATATCATACACTAGCTTCTGCTCGCGACTTCGTCCGCGTGGTATAGATACTTTGGGCTAACGCTAACTTTAACTTGAGACTTTGTTTACGCAGAAGGTGAAAATATTTTTTAATAATACGATTCTGTCACACATGATTTTTGCGAAATTTAGGCGTTTATGCAGCGGAAGCTCTCAAAAGGAAAAAGAACCCGATTTTGAAACATTCTTCATTGGTGCTCCGCTCCTGTTAGTCGTAGCGTAATGATGTATAGCTTATAGCATTCTTCGAAGAATCGGCTACCTAACACTGAAATAATTTTTCAAATCGGACCAGTTCTTGAGATTAACGCGTTCAAACAAACAAACTCTTCAGCTTTATATAATAGATTTAATATAACATTGCTCAACATAATAATAATCTTGCTTATAATTGTTTAGGTTACAGCATCAATTTAGTGGTGTATCAGAACAAGAGAACGCTTGCGTCTGGCAGTTAGCTTTGCGTGTATGCGCGGCGCGTTTGTGTGCCTGCGTCGGGAGCGGAGCGATAGGTTCCGCGAATACTACGGGGGTCGGACCGGAGAAGGGTGCCGGCGCGGCAGCCCTCTCGGCCGCCGCCGCTCTCACGCATCACGCCGAATTATTAGACAGGCTACTCGCTTCTGCAGGTATGTATATTAAACAACTATTTTATATTGAGTGGCCCATTTAGATCGGTGAATTTAAGCAAGCCTGCAAGTATGAGACATACACAAAGTGAGCCGTCGCTCAGGACACCTGGCAGATGTGAAACAACAAAATTATTTTTTACTTTCTGAAAGAACACACTGCAAAGTACCGGAGACCATATTTTTCATTTGAAAATTCTCGTTTTTAATTATAAGAATTTGCCTTAAAAGTGATGAAAAAAATACGATTCTCGGTCGTTAATGGGTTAATTTTTAAATCCACTAAATGCCCGCGATTTCACCAGCATTGTGCCCGTTGCCGTAGGAATAAATAAATAAAAATAGCCTACATATGTTACTTGCTGATAAAATAACTTTACGTTAGTGAAATAATTTTTAAAATCGATTATTATTTGAGTCAAAGCAATATGTACGCTTCTCCCATTGTACATATTGCAAAAAGTCTTAGCAATAGTTTTATGACTGACCACCTGTCTGACATCAAACCTCCTTGGTAATGTAATTGTGGACCAGACGCATCGCATGAGAGTTGGCTCAGGTCTTGTAAGGTTTGATAGTATTCCTGGGACGCGGTCGCCGCCTTCTGCGAGGCAGTAGTCTCGCGGAAGGAGTGACGACGTCCTCGAGAGGGGACGTCGTGGGGGGAAGGTACCCCGCGACCGGGGTGTTCCATCGAGCCGACCACTGAAGACAAGGGACTCTGCACCGGTGGTCGGCTCAACGACGAAGGCAACGTGCCACGGGTGGATCATGGGGCCGCGCAACCCCTCTGTTGCCCTGGACGGAGCCGGGCGGCGAGCGAGCTGACCATGGCCCACTCCCAAAAAAAAAAAGCTTCGATAGTATTCGTGGCCGCTACCGCGCAGCGGTAAGTTGTAATATGTACGACAGTAATTAACAAATAACAATATATATTACACTTTCAGGAGTAGAACCGGACCCGTTCACAATAGAGGTGTTCCGTCAGTTGTCGAAGAACGCGGATAACAAACCAGCGACACTGGCTCGCGCCATCCTACCGATACTGCAGTCCGCACCGCTGCCGATCATACCTAAACCTAACCTAAAGGTAAACTACGAGATATTCTTAACCAGATACAACTTTGCCATGTTGCCTACACGTATTTTTGAGTTCAGATTAATTGCCTAGACGCTGTACACACATGCCTGCTTCAACGTTTGTATCCCTCTATTCTATCGCTCTTACACTCCTGTGGCCAATTCTAAGGTGGCAGACATTGTATTATACCAAAAAACCCTTTTCAACATTTTAATAATTAATTTAAATGACATTCATTATCTTGCCTCTGTTATATCTATGCTAAATTTTGGCGGGAACGTGAAAACAACATATGGGTGGTCCTTTTGTCTCTTTCAAATATTATGTGTACTCTCTGTAGATACTCTGTTTGTAGTCTTGTCGAACTAATTCTGGGCGACGATGTCCCATTCACTGAATGGTGGAGTCATATAATTGTAATTTTATTAATATAGATACTTGGTATGCACAAAATCTAAATATAGATGTAATTTTACTGAACATTTATTACTCAATGGTACTGATTACATAAAGCTGTAATGAATTGTTTTATGTACTTGTATTGTTTAATTTGAATTTTAACGTTCTTCCATTACTTTAATTAGATTTTCTATTTTTTTCATAATTGTAATTAATGTTATTTATATTTCATGTGCATTTCTCGTAGCACTATTTTGTTTAATTTTCTCGTATTTATATGTTGATAATTTAATGGGCTATAATATTGTTAAAATAACCCTAAGCCTGCACTTATTTATGATATTTATATTGTAGCTGCTTATTGTCCCATAGCAACTAAAATAAAATAAATTATATTTATAACATAATGGTTTCTGACGTTTACAGAAATAAACCTATTTTACGGATTTTATCGCGTTTGTATATGAACTTGGATTACCTGAGCCTAATTTTTAAGGTATCAAGCTCAAATTTTAGGAGATTCCTTTGTCTATCAAAGAAACTTTTTTTTACTTTTACTTTAATTACTCAAATCATTTTAATGATGATTATTTAATTAGGTATTACAAGGCAGATATGTTACTTATATGTATATTTAATGCTATTATTTTGTTTAGACACCCATGTTATTATAAAAATATCAACATCACTATTTTTGTTATGTCAGCAGTTGCTATGGCAAAGGACGACTGTGGAGAATATTATGCCATTGTAATAGGGAATATGCACGAATCTCCAAAATGAACAAAATATTTTTATATGTAATCTTTATTGTTTAAAAAACGTACCTATACAATTACTTTTTAATTTTATCATTATTTAATAATTAAATTTAATTATCAAAAAGTGCATTTTTTGAGATTCGCGCGCAAAATTTCTAAAACGCAACGCATTGGTTGTTCAAAACGTAACATCATAGTCCTACCGAGTCTTCTGATTAGGGCTGTCGATATTTTAAAATAATATGGTTTTTCGATATATCAATATTTTTAAATATATCAATATCGGCGTTCGATATAACGAAAAAAAATATCGATATTTTCCCCCATGACCACTCTTTAACTTCGCTTATTGCGAGGTTGCCGTGCCGAGCTTGTCTTTATCAAATTCTAGGAGTAAGTGATAACTGATCATCAATTTCATGCCAGCGCTTTTACAGTAGATTAAGTTTACGGTGATTTTGTAGAATAAATACTTTATGTATACCTTATGTATGCCCATGTCATTCCTGTACCGGTCCTAGTTGGCAATGCGATTCTCGAAGTTGTCGATCACTATGTTTATCTAGGACAAACAGTCCAGTTAGGTAGATCCAATTTCGAGAAAGAGATCAGCCGACGAATCCAACTCGGTTGGGCAGCGTTTGGGAAACTTAAGAGGATCTTCTGGTCCAACATACCTCAGTGTCTGAAAACACAGGTCTACGACCAGTGTGTGTTACCAGTGATGACGTACGGCACGCAAACATGATCCCTAAATTTAGGCCTCATAACAAGACTCAAAGTCGCTCAGCGTGCTATGGAGCGGGCTATGCTCGGGATTTCTCTGCGAGATAGAATTCGGAATACGGAAATCCGCAGAAGAACAGGTGTAACGAGCACGATGAAAATGATGAAATACTTTACAAGAAAACATAAAACACCAAATTTATTCAAATAAATACCGACCCTCGATACTTACTTTTTATTATCGACTAGCAGCCCGCCCCGGCTTCGCACGGGTTAGGTTATTAAACAAACATTTCAAAAGTTATAAATTTTTACACACACACTCCCATTGTGACATAACTATAATAGTTAGACATATGCTGTCGCGATATTTTTTGTAGATAATTATATGTTCAGCAAAGTCGTAGTACATGATTTTGTTCTATAATCAATAGTTTTGGCAGCGCACGCGATGTAAGGAAGTTTTTTGTAATTTTTTTACACCTTGGGTTACATTATTGGAGTTTTAGTATGGGTCCCTAACTTTTTTGAGAATTTAATCTAGCCTATGTTCACCGGGGATAGTGTAGCTTCCTAACAGTGAAAGAATTTTCAAATCGGTCAAGTAGTTGCGGCGCCTATTCATTTCAAACAAACAAACAATCAAATCTTTCCTCTTTATAATATTAGTATAGATATATCGTCCAAAAAATAGTTCAGTATTAAATATCGATATTTTTAAATAATAATATCGATATTTTGACATATCGATATTTTATCAACAGCCCTCCTGATATCAAGTTGTTGTTTGTATGTTTCTAGTGATTAATTTGTATTGTTACCCAGTTGTTTCATAGTAAGTTATTAGTTTTCTGTGTTCAAGTATTAATCTTTGTGAATAAACGACTTATTACAATGACTGAGACCGGTTTCGTCAAAGTACAGTCAGATAATCTTCGTGTATATGATGACAACGTTTTTCGCGTCTAATTCAGATTTAACGTCTGTTAAACTCGGACGAATAAAAGCTGGTAAATAAGATAAGCAAGGTAAATAAGATATAATATATTTAATAATCGTAATAATAATAAAAATATCGATATTTTTGCCGATATATCGAACCCCGATATTGATACGTTGTAAAATATCGATATGTCGAAAAACGATATTTATAAAAATACAACAGCCCTTGTTGACAGCCCTAGCAACGTGTCCGAGTACTCCACGTCACAGAATATGCGCGCCGAAGTAGCTGCGTTTTACATCGCCCATAAATGATAGCGATTTTAAATTTTTTTTTTAGTGTAATGGTTTATATTTTGGATGTGTTATATTTATTTCTAGTAATGTAATAACTAGTAGAAACGTTTAAAAAAAAATCATGCATATTCCCTATTACATTTTGCCCGATTTGCTAACTTTTATTGACACTACTATCATCTTATTAGCCGGCAAATTATGTATGCTTATACCTATAACTTTTGTTTATAAATTATTTATCTCACACCATGAGATTTCTTGTAATCCAACTCGCAGTTCTTGTTCAAACGAACTTTTCAGCTTGATTAAAGTAATATAAAAAATTTATTGTTATTGAATGCAGATTCGTATGTGTACGGCGCATATAGTGGAGCCGGCGGCTGACAACGACACGGTGGTCCGATTCAGCGCTGGATTGGTTGCTGGTGTGGGCTTCGAAGCGGAGGTTCTGCGTGTGCGAGACCCGCGCGCCTTGCGTATTCGCGTCGCCTACCCAGACACTCGCGCGCACGCTCTTGTACCACCCAAGGACCATCTACGACCGCTCGACCATCAAAACATCAGTACGTAATAATTACCATATCCTTGAATATTTTAGACGTGCCCTTTATTATTGAAACAATTTTCTTTTGAAGTGAAACTTCTTTAGAATCGTGATTTCAAACTCAATGAAACGAAAAAGCTAGTCCATAGAGACACAAACACGGAAATGTATAGGATTCGGCCGACGAGAGAATGAGATAAAGAATGAAGGATAAGGGATAATGGATAAAGGAGTTTCACTTCTGATATGCGTACTTTGTACACATGCTCTTTTTTTTTTTAAAGACACACCCTGCATGAAAAATATAATCCTTGTGTTGCGGGGGACTTTACAAACATAATTAACGGACACAAATTACACCTAAACTCAGAACAACAATTTGTGGATCGCACAAAGTGTTGTATTCGAACCCGCGACACTGGCACGATAGATCGATTAACAACTATGCCATCTGTGCAGTCAAAATTACACCACACATAGTCACTGTTGCAACTCATGTAAGCCAGTATTTCACAATGATCTTCATAAATGACACCGCGGTGACTTTCAGGAAGTCCTATGAAATGCTATTAATTGTCTTGGTATCTGCATCAAATTTAATTAGAAATGTGTTGGACAAATCCACTTTCCTTCTATACAAAGTGGAAGACATAAAGCAACATTGGCTAATAAGGCATAATAAATAAGTACGGCTACAAGAAGCGCCACAAATATTAGAGTTTAAGGGATTTGCAATACATATATGTATAGGTATGACAGAAAAGTTTGAATGCACAGAAAGGCATTTAGGCATGGCCACCGAAGTCTTGGTCCTGGTGACCCACTCAATTGCCCAAGCGTAATATAAGCTTGCAAGCCGACCTTCCATCGTCTTGCATGGTTAGGTACTGTGAGGGGTAATCAGACATTAAAAAATCGTACATAAATACATACTCATGCCAGCTTTCCGGGGATGTAGGCAGAGACTGCTTAAAGCCACAATCCTGACATGCTTCCATCGCTTCACTCACACTCATCAAAGTTTTCATGCATTCTCTACGGTCACGCGTACTCTTAACATGACCTTTCTGCAGCACGTCTCCAATTTGATCTAGAAACGTGTCAACTGCTATGAATAGTACCATACCCTACACTGTTCGTGGGTGTCGTCAAAGGTGGCTAAGAGCTACATATACTAACTGCACAGACGGTGTAGCTGGTAAGATACTGACCAACATGACCATACTTTGTGCAATCCACAAATTGGTGTTCCGAGTATGTATGTAATGGTATGTTTGTAAAATCCCCTCATAATACAAGAATTACATCCTTAGTGTAGGGAGCTTGTTTAAAAAAGATTTTTTTTTTTCAGATGAAGACGGTACCCAGAACGTGCGATTGCTGACAAAGGTACTAGTCTCTCATGGTGTATGGACGGAGCCCTGTGGAGTTGACATCTCCGTGTGCCTTGCCGTGGACGAAGGAGGCCGTGAACCCGCCCAGCTCGTTGAGTTATGCCGGGCCGTGCGAGTCACCGTCGCACCTAAACCTATCAAACGTGGTATATAAATGTAGAAAAACTTGCTATGCTGAGTGTCATGTTCCCCCTACATGACAGTTCTTTGTGCGATTCATATATTATTGGTGTAAGTCTTAGTGTTGTGTCTGTTAATTGTGTATTTGTAAAGTACCCCGCGACACATGCATTGTTAACTTATTGTGGAGTCTTAAAAAGGCAGACGTTCCACAATCAAATCGGGGACGTTCTTAAGAGAGCCCAGGTTTGAAGTTTCTTGAACCGAAGAACATGTATAAGCAGATTAATGAATGTGGAGGAGGCGAAAGTGGTATGTCAAGATAGTAGTAAATGAAAAGAAGTGGTCTCTGCCTTCCCCTATGGGCAAGAGGCGTGTGTATATGTATGTTATCTTAAAAAAAAATCTAACCCAACTGATGCAGCTAAAGAGCAATGTTGCTTAATAATCAGAAGAGCAATTTAGGATAATACATTATAAAGTTTTATGTTATGGTCATTTGGCTGCAGAAATATATGAAGTGCAAATCAACATTAAAACCTTGATCTGCTCTGCTACTGAGGATTCTTTGCTAATAAGGTATAATACGAGTATTAACCCGTTGCACTTGAGAGGTGACTCTCACCACTTTGTTTGTTGCGTAAATTCGATGCGTCGTATAAACTATTTGTTCTTTATTTGGTAATTGATATCTTATTTATATAATATGTTTCTAATATCGCCATTATCGTCTTATTGTTCTTTTTGTCCTAAGAACTGCGTAATCTTACAAAGACGAAGTAATATCCCTTTCAAACTACGTAAGATTTTCTTATGAGATTAGTACAGGTACCATGAATGTAACAAAAATGTGTCATGGAATGATGTTTGATTATATCATTGCCGACATCCTTACTAATATTATAAATGCGAAAGTAAGTTTCTTTGTTACCCTTTCACGCTTAAACCACCGAACTGATTTTAAAAACTCGTTCACCAATGGAAAGCTATAATATCAGGGCGTAACATAGGCTATATTTTATCCCGGTATGCCCACGGGAACGGGAACTACGCGGGTAAGGCGGCTGAAATCGATGCGAAGCGAGAGCGGGTTGCTAGTAACCAATAATTCTTATGCTAGGAACCAATAATCTTAGAATCATGATGGCGTGACGCTACATTGGCGAAATTGCTATGGAACTGAGTCTACTGAGAGTTAGTAGCAGAGGCCTTACGCAATAGGATTGCGTTAATTCCATCAATCGGATGGAATAAACGCAATCCTATTCCACCTATCAATAGAATGGATGCAATCCTATTGCGTTCATTCCATCAATATATTCGCCACACTGTAGCCAAAAGTGGTTGCAATGGCGGTAACTGATTACCGTCAGTAAACCTCCAGTGGCCGCAACTGGTAATGGCTGGACTGTGCCACTAGTGGAGCAGTGTGTGAATGTCAATGGTTGAGATAGGATAGTTGGGGCTAAATATTTGTGCATTTCTTAAGGCCAGATTTCTAAGGACATTATGGATAAGGAAATATCTCTTGTGACTCCCAAAAATGATGACAGTTGTAAATAAAAAAAATATCTGTATTTTTTTTTAATATTTTCTATGTACAGCTCTAGGAGATATTTTAGAAATAAGAAAAAATAAATATGCATATATTTATATAAATTGTTTTATTTACATATTTTGTTCTACAAAACAATTCTTTTACATGAATGTTATACATGGCAAACTTATGCCCCCTCTACACGTCAGTGGATGCGTCCGCAGATGTCATCGGCGGACGCGTCCGCGGACGTATAGAGGGGGTGATTTACCACCACAGACGAGCAAATCAATCCCTCTACACGTCCGCGGACGCGTCCGGCGATGACATCTGCGGACGCATCCGCTGACGTGTAGAGGAGGCATTAGACATACAGACTAATTCACATCACAAAACTTTACTTATTAAATATTATTTATACACATAATCATGTGGTATATTAAATAAAAAGATTTAATATCTTAATAAACTTTTAAATGACTATTTGAATACTCATGTTATTTTACTCTCAAATATCAACTTCATTCTCATTGTTTACGCGAGTTTTACACATCGTAAATAAAACTACAGGTTTTATCACATTTGTATTTGATTTTTGATTGCCGGATGTTTCGAAAACTTTGCATCTCATGTCCAACAAGTCATCGTTATTACAGAGATTTTTAGAATATCTGTGTTCATAACGTCGGGTAATTAAAAATCAAATACAAACCGATAAAATTCCTAGTTTTATTTACAATTCATTCTCACTCTTGCTTGTAATTATATTTTTGTGTTTAACATAAAAATAATAAATATTTAGACTATTTATATTTCTCATAGAGAAGTTTACCTAAATGAAACACACTCACACTCTCTCTCTCTCTCTCTCTATATATATATATATATATATATATATATATATATATATATATATATATATTATTATTCTTTATCAATAGAGAGTAACTCGGAGCGGGCAATACAGTGGTGTATAAGCTGTTTAATGCCTGGCATCCAAGTGCCTACACCACTCACATGGTTAATCATAAGCTCTCTGTGGATGTCGTCAGCTTTATTTGGCACATCATCTTTGAGAGCTGTAACAAAAAAATAAAAATATATGGGACATTCTTTCCTGTTCTTTATTATTTATAGTAATGTCATTTTGTAACATCAGTATATACAGTTCTGAGGTACTAATATACTGACATCCAACAACAACGATTTAAAAGATATTTTTATGAAAAAATAAACCTCTGGAAACGCCATTAATTAAATGAATCCAAAATACTAATGTTTAACTAAGTACATAATTTCATCCGGACTGTTAGAGAAATTTCCGAGTTTAATGAAATAAATACATACTCTCACTAAATATGTATATCACATATTAATCCTGTATTATTAAAATTATTCTAGTGAGAATAATTGTGACTTTAATTTCATATAACTAAGTCTGTTATTTGCAATCACAATGCTATTAATATCATAACTGACAATTTTAGCCTATTTTAAAATATGAAAATAAGATTCTAGCTATTGTCAAGTCCATGATGTACTTTATAAAAACTATATAAACAGTACTTCTAACCATTTAATTTCAAAGTTTATATTATGAAATTGTTGATTGAACTCGGTTTATGCAACTGTGTTTAACAGAATGATGTAATATACTTTCATTGACCACAATGTAAATAAAATGTTTAGTTACATTCTATTTACAATATCATTATGAATATCCAAAAAAAGTATGGTTCAGGTGATAGTAACTGGCATTCTATAGACTACAATTAAGGCAATAATTATAAGGCTCACACATCTTAGGTCCATGCTTCCTAATATCCATGTATCCACAGGCTCTGCACAAGTGGTATAATGCTGCAATAACCATGTTTTGACATGTGAAATGCACTTGACGTTTTAAATTTCCTAAGAGTATTGTTACACATTCTCTGAATGATCCCTTAGCCAGTTTTTACAACTGCCAAGGGAGAATAAGGGGTGATGACACACATTCTTAACTCATTAACCAAAATGTAAGTTAAACAATACAAAGTGAATTAATAAATGATGATATAAACTAATCTTACCATGAGCCAAATTCTTCATATGTAAAAATATGTTATTATTTAATTTGCCACTAGTCCACATATCCTCCATAATATCTATCCTTTTTCTAATGTCATTGCCTTTATTTCCTAGCTCGGGACTGGTGTCCAACAGCTCTAAGAGTATTGATTTGACTACTTCTAAAGTTTTGACACTATCAATATCAGTCTCGTCTATGTTTGATACATTTGGAACAGTTTGGGGACAAGGGACAGGAGAAAACATTGCAGGCGTTGGAGGTACATTTCCAGGAGGTATCACAACAGGGCTAGATGTGGTGTTAGATAAAGGAAACGCTACTCTTTTGTTCAAAACATTCCTCGGTCGGTTGGGTGTAGTCTGAGCGTTATAAGACAACTTTGGCGGATCATTCCAACCAGGATCTATAGGTGCTGAAAAATATTAAGCAGGTTACGTTAATATCGTTTCATAGACATGAATGGCAAGGCATTAGTTGCATATTATTTTGTTTTGAAAACATACCTGTGACACCTGAATTAGGAGTATAAGCACTATTACTCATCCTAGATAATTATGCAAAATATTTAATAAATATATATATATAAGTAAGAAACATATGTTACAGCTTTGAGTCGCAACAAAGTTAAATGAAAAGCAGAACGCTCGATTCAACTACAAGGTGACTACTAATTTCATTCATTCAATACTCCATCAGTCAACGTTATTAATGTCATACTCGTTAACTTGTATGAATATTTTTATCGAGTTTTTGGCGGGAATCTGAAGTGTCATGTGGTGTTCTTGTATTATATTCAAAATCTTAGTGTTTTAACGTGTTATATTAAATAATTTTGATGCCATTTTATGTAATATATATAGTGGCAAAACTGCTGAGGTGTAGTGAATATGATATAAAATTGCTATACATACCTTTTTGTTTCCACCAAAATTCTCAGAAGATACCCTTAACAGTGGCCATTACACTGTTGAGGGCGACACTTTGACTTATTGACAGACCATTACTGACATGAAAAAACTGAGAACTTGAAAACATAATTATAACTCGACACTGGCAAAAATGGCTCGTATCTGTAGCTGATTGCCAAGACAAAAAAGAAGAAGAAGAATATTTTTATCTAGGGTTGCAACAATTTTGATATGTGATAAACTAGGCATTGTATAATTTTGTAATACGCCTAAAATTTAATTGAAATTGCCTTATCTTTTTGTTTTATCATCATTTCCGCCTATCGCCGTCCACTGTTGGACGTAGGCCACCATCGTGTTACCTCACACCCCACAGAGTGCGGTCCTGTGCCGCCAGCATCCAACGACGCCCAGCAAGTTTTACCAAGTCGTCCGTCCACCTCGTATTATCAGTTTTTTTAAATTAAAAGTTGAGCCAACATGTCTTAGTTGAAAACCTACTAACCCTTAGAATAATAATGTATTGAAGGTAAGTTCGTGCACAAAAAGTGAAGTATTTCAATTGGAGCCTAATGGAGCTTACGCCGGCACCGTTCCGTAATGTACAAGGTCACTGTAATGCACGTACGTACGCAACTCTTAAAAAATAAATAGGTAATTATGACGGTTTGTGCATCCAAATGGTGTCACAACACCTTCGAAAACCATAAAAAGTATATTAACTTTACTTTTAAAAGTGTTCCGATGATTTATGTTAATAAAACAAAATTTGATTTCACAATTTGTATAATGGTGTGCGTGTGTACGTGTGTACAGGCGTAGTCTGGGCTAGTGGACTAACGCCGTGTTTGACAGAAGAACCTAAGGTTATAGTTTGAAGTACCTAAAGCCCTTAAGTTCTTAGCCTATCTGATGGGATACCTGCACCGCGCTACCTAAGGTGACAGGTAGATGTGGGATGGATGTTGGGTGGAGGATTGGTAATTCTCACTGCCAGTCAAGCAGACTCACTCGACTGATCAGAACTGACGGCTAAGGGTGTCTTGGCCACAGTGAGATGGAGGTTTGGGTGGAGGATTGGTAACTCTCACTGCCAGTCAAGCAGACTCACTCGACTGATCAGAACTGACGGCTAAGGGTGTCTTGGCCAACGTGTGTAATCGCTTACACGCATGCAGTATTATTTGCTTCATATTTTTGATGGCTTACGTATGGACACTATCCTTCTATACATTATTATTCTAAGCTACTCCTTTTTTAATTAAGGCAATCATTATTGTTTTTTAATCATTCTTCGAAATGAAATGATTTCTTAAACTTATTTTGACGTTTTAAAGTCAATTTCTGTCAATAATGGTCGGTATACACGACAACGATGTATCGTAGCGATATAACTGCGCAAACCGTTTGTGCAGTTTTATCGATAGTGTGGACAAAAATCGACGCAGTTATCGTTGTCGTGTGTAAGTTCTATGGACGTTCGATTAACTGCACAAACGGTTTGCGCAGTCAGATCACTGCGATATATCGTTGTCGTGTATACCGACCTTAAGTAAACTCGTCTCCTTTAGTAGATTGGATCACACATAAAGCTCCGCTATTTCATTATCGATAAACAATATATTTTAATATAGATGAAGCTTTATATTATACTTTTTTTTTTTTTTTTGGGTGGGTTGCGGTCGCCGCGTCTCCGCACCACTCCGTCCGGGGCGACAGAGCGGCTTAAGCACACAGCTCCCGCAAACCACCCGAACACCACGTCGCCTTCGTCGTTGGGCCGACCACTGGAGCAGGGTTACTTGTCATCAGTGGTCGGCCCGACGGAATACCCCCTACTTGGGGTACCCTCCCATCGACCGACGTCCCCCCCTCGGGGAGGACGTCGGTCTTTCCTCACGCGGAGCTTTATATTATACTAGCTGACCCAATAGACGTTGTTCTGTTCAAATAAAATAAAAGGAATTCCCCTTGAAATTGACAGCAGCGCCACCTACTGGATCCAATTGTGAATCTTTAGATTCTCGAACCTCTTTGAACACACAAAAAATTTCATCAACATCGGTCCAGCCGTTTAGGAGGAGTGCCGTGACGTACACAAGAAATATATATATATATATATACAGTATGACTGGTAAAAGATTGTACATATTGAAGGAAACGATAGACAATGGTCACATGTAACCAATAAAAATGTAAAAAGAAGACAATATTAATTAACCACATAGTAAACATCAACAACATTAGTGTCGCAAGACTCCTAAAAAGTTGGTCACCCTATAGGCGATACGTTGATTCTGATAGCGTTACAATTACAGTTTTGTTAGAACTGTTGTCAAGATTTTTATATTTATTACTAGAATTATTAAAACTAGGTATAGGAATAATGTCATAAAAACCATTAAAAGTTGCAGACTCAGCTCATACCAATCCCGAAATAAGGTGATTTGTGTCTTGTCAAAAGAATAGTTTTGCCAGTGTACCTTGTTACGACCATACGTCTCACGACGAGGGCGCATTAGAAACCGAAAAACACTACACTTAACACTTAGAATAATAACGTATAGAAGGTAAGTTCACGCACAAAAAGTGAGGCATTTCAATTGGAGCCTAATGGAGCTTACACCGGAACCGTTCCGTAATGTACACGTCATTGTACTGCACGAACGTACGCAACTCTTAAAAAATAAATAGGTAATTATGACGGTTTGTGCATTCAAATGGTGTCACAACACATTTGAAAAATATAAAAAGATTATTAACATTACTTTTAAAGGTGATTCGACGATTTATGTTAATAAAAACAAAATTTGATTTCATAATTTGTATAGTGGTGTGCGTGTGTACGTGTGTAATCGTCTGCGCACCATTAGTATTTTTAGATTCAAATTTTGAAAGTTCGAAGTATTGACACTATCCTTCTATACGTTATTATTCTAAGACTTAACATATGATAACACACTGAATCACACTTAGTCTTTTCTAGATTTATGTGGCCAAATTGCATTCGCGGGAAATAATCCCGTTCACCAAAGTCTTGAACACGTTGAAAATGACATATGTGTAATCGCTGCTAAATTGTTATTGACATAATATTAAAAAAAATAATAACGAACGTGCATAAAAAACAATACAGCGTGCGGAGCTACGCAAGGATTAGAAATACATTATTACGATTCCGTAATTTTAGGATGCAGTGTGACCAGATTTAAATTATGCTAGCTACTCATTTGAATTCTGCTAAAATCTGCTATTTTTTTTGGAAGAAATGCTAATATTCTACTAATAGATGAAGTTTTAATGTGCACGAATATTAAATGAAAACGCAACTTAATATTTTCAAATGTTTATCAACAAAAAGTTTCTAAATTCTATTCACATTTGTATGCAGAGTGTATCAGGTTATGGGCAACTGGTCAAACGGGAGTTAGGCAATGGCGGTAGGAACCCATGAAAAAAAAGTTAATGCAAAATAACGATTTGTTAATGAATTAGTGACATGTAAAATTTTCAAATTTGTCATCTCTTTTTCGTGTAGTAGTAGTAGTAGTATCTGATTGAAATGTATAAAGTTAGTGATACTTAATCTACAACATATTCGTACTTTGTTAAATGTTCATTAGAATTTGAATAAATCAATGATTACACTTGCATAAACAGACAAACTTCGCCTTAAATCAGCTGATCGGCCGATGACCGTTGACGAGGTGCCTTTGTATCTACGCTACCATTGAAGTATTTGCGTAATTCATATCTATTTATACTGTCGAAGATTTACATGCTTACATGTATCCTGTCGGTACATGCCTACATAATACGTAACATTTAAGGCATTAACTCTTAGACACACATTTTTGAAATCACTTTTTGAATTTTTGAAAACACACTACACAACATATTCGAACAGTTGCCTCATAACCTGATACACCTGTATAGGGTTTTAAACTAGCTCGTAAAATTTACGCATTCACCCTGTTCTTTAACTACCTGTTTGACATGTAGAATTGCAGCAACATGTTCATTTTTAAATTTGTTTCACACGTCATTTTTTTATACTGTTCAATTGAGAAAATATGCGCTCACAAGATGTATTAAACATAGAATGTATATGAGAATTGCCAGTTGCCTGCACACATGCACAAAAATTGAGTGCACGGATGGCATAATGGTTAACACATCGATTTACTGTGCCAGTGTCGCGGGTTCAAATCCCATGCGGGATAACACTTTGTGCAACTTGTTGTTCTGAGTCTGGATGTAATTTGTGTCCGTTAATTATATGTTTGTGAAGTCCCCAGCAATACAAGAACTATTTCCTTAGTACGTTGCCTTTAAAAAAAAGAAAGAAAAAGTTCAGAAGAAAAAAACTTACACTATTTAAGAAAAATAGATTTTTTAAATATGTTTAGGGCAACTACCCTAGTGAAACACATTTATTTAGTCATTACATGAATTCGTTAGTCATTAGGAATTATTTAGTCATTTATTTAGTCATTACATGAATTCGTTAGTCATTAGAAATTCGTTAGGAATTATTTAGTCATTACATGAGTTGTTACATGAACTATGAAATGATAACTAAAATCTAAAATTGTTTACGTTCTTTAATTAAATATACCCATAATAAATCGAGACGCAAGTATAAATAAATGAGCGTCATTTTAAGTACCACTCTTATCGCTTCTATTGTTCTCGTCGGTGCCCCGGCGCACCCCGCGCCATTACCGTCTGAACCACAGACAGCCGAGCCGTACGTAGTGCTAATATATTAATCTGTGACGAGGCCAATGAAATGGCGTGACGTATTTTATTAACTATGTAGTTCAATGTAACGCAACCATTTATTTCAAGTGCGTTGACCTATAAATAGGTACCTATAATACAGCTGTTTCAGATGTGTCCATAACTAAATATCTTTATAAGATAATTGGTTCAAAATTTAAGTACCGTTTTTTTTACATATTCGGTATCAGAATCGATTACTGAATCCCCTTCAATATGTACAATCTTTTACCAGTCACCCTGTATATACAGATGGTGGTAAAACGTAATCAAATTTCTTAAATATAATTCACTCAAGATATTGAAAATATTTTCTGACGCAATAAGATAGACGCGAGTCTTATAAATCAATGAACGCTGCTGCACGCACGAAAAAGTATGACTCATTATCATTATGGAGTGTAGAGGTAAGGAGTGTCATCTCACTTAGAAAACTTAAAAAAGTGTCCATCTGTAAGCTATAAATAACAGTTCAAAAATCTTCCAGAATGGCGCTAGCATAGGCACAGTGTATGATATGAATTGAGCAGTTGTTAACTGATTGAAGTATGCCGAGTTAAGTTAGTGACAGTTGTGACAGTGTCAATATCAATTCTTTTTATATTCTTCATTAATTATTAACATGAATTTTTACATCTATTTTAAAACTGACATATATGAAATTTACTTTTATTATTTTGCTTTTTAAGAAAGTTAGCGGAAGTTCTTCTTTCCTTGTTTATTTCTCAAACCTACTCTAACAATATTTGGCGCTTCCTTTAAAATTTACCCTGATGCTAATGTGGCGCCACCCTAATTTAATGCATTTGGACGGACACTTTTTCATGTCCACAGATGACACTCCTTACCTCTACCCTCCATAATTGTCATGTAACGTCTGTGTCGAATGTGCTAGCAGTGTTACCAACTCCCTAAAATATTTATCCCTAAATCTTAGTTAAAACCCCCTAAAATTACCACAATTTCATGACAATCCCCCTAAACATGATTTCATTAAAATAAGAATAAATAATAAATTAGTAGGTACCTGTACTGAAAATATATATAGCCGGGAAAAAAAGAATTGTGCCTCATATATGAGACATAGTTTACTTAATAAACAATAATAATAATTAGGTAAGCACCAAGCTCTACTGGGACTGGTCTATCACCACGGACAAGACTATTCTTGTGAATAAGCCTGGTATCGTGCTGATGGATACTAGATGTCGTTACGTTGGTTTTTTTTTTATTTTTCAAAAAATCCCAGAAAATGCCCCTAAAAATATCACAGCCCTAAAAAAACCCCATCCCAATTATTTACCCTCTAAATTTGGGGGGAAAACCCCTAAGTTGGCAACACTGTGTGCAAGCAAGAGCGCGGAACAAACGATGGAGAAACATGAACAGCCTAAAGTTCAAGAACAATCAATCAAACACAATCGATCAAACGAGTGCAAATAGATGTTAATTTATCGACAAAAATGTTATTTTCAATTAACTCCTTTGTATTATAAAAAAAATTATGATGATTCATTAATAACAATTCAATTCATACATTTGACGAGATCAATACATCTAATAGTGTTTTTCTGTTATATAAATTTCTGTTCGCTTTTCGTTTCATTTCATAAATTTCTGTTAACCGTCATCATTATGCTCCACATTTCTGTTCGTATCATTCTTGATTATGATTTGGCCTTGGGAAGAAAATACTGCTGACACTGACAATACAAATGTTTGATGTTTTTACAGAGCATTACACAGGGAAAATCAATTACAGCAAGAACAGTAAATTATTATATTTCTGATATCGGTTGCTAGGTAACATGTACAGTATATAGAAAAATAAAAAGATATAAATACTTTTTATTTCTCATTGTAGATTACACTACAACACTCCCACTTAATCCACAATGTTTAGTACAGAATTTATGTTTCTGTCCAGCAACTCCCTTTGTAAATATATCTGCAATCATAAGGGCAGTATCACAGTATCTAATACTTATTACCCCTTGATTTGCAAGATCTCGCACAAAATGATATTTTATGTTTATATGCTTCGAACGTTTGCCTATTGCAGGAGTATACACCAATTTGCTGGCACTTTGACTATCACTAAAGATAGTAATAGTTCCTACCTGTTTAGTTAATTCTGTATATAAACCATTAACAGAGATTATCTCTTTTGCTAACTCGCAAATTGCAATATACTCTGCTTCTGCAGTACTTAATGCAACGCATCGCTGTTTTTTAGCCTGCCAAGATATTGCAGCATCACCAAAAATAAGGGTATAACCAGAGAAAGACTTCCCATCAGGTCCGTTACCCCAATCAGCATCCGCATAAGCAACTAAGGATTTGTCACACTTTCTATAACACAGAGATAGTTCAAGTGTTCCCTTAAGATATCTTAGTACGCGTTTCAATGCAGCCATGTGAGTCGAATCATTACAGGTATTGAACTGACTTAACATTGTTACTGCAAATGATATATCAGGTCTGGTGCAACACGCCAAGTACATTAGTGAGCCTATTATCTCTTGATATTGCAAATTATTAGATTTGACTCCTGGCACTAATCGAATATTTGTTTCAACAGGCGTACTAACTGGTTTGCAGTCTAACATACCATATTTCTGGAGTAATTTCTTAATATATGTCTGCTGTGAAAGACGAATCTCTTGCTTAGCTTTACTCCGCTCAATCCGCATCCCAAGACATTCTTGTGCTACTCCAAGATCTTTTATTTTGAAACAATAACTTATTTCCTTTTTCACATTCTCAGCTTCCAAATCACTGTTTGTGAATATATAAAAATCATCTACATACAGTGAAACCACTGTGAATACGTTATTCTTAAATTTTGTATAGACACATTGATCATAGTCTGATCTTTTGAATCCCATTTTAATAATGAACTTATGAATTTTTTCATTCCAGCATCGAGCAGATTGTTTCAAGCCATACAATGCTTTCTTTAGCTTGCAAACCTTTTCTCCCCCTTGAATGAAAAATTCCGGTTGCTCCATATAGATGTCTTCTTCCAAATCCCCGTTGAGGAAAGCAGTTGTTACATCAATATGATGGACGGTTAAGTTCTTTTCAACTGCCAAAGCTAGTAAGAGACGAATTGATGACATTTTGACTACAGGTGCAAACGTTTCAAAATAGTCCTCTCCCGGTTTTTGCGAATAGCCCTTAGCAACTAACCTGGCCTTATGGCGTTGTACGCTACCATCCGCACCGACCTTCAATTTAAAAACCCATTTACACTTAACTACGTTTGCGCCTAATGGCCGATCAACTAGTTTCCAGGTATTATTTATCATCAGAGAATCATATTCATCTTTCATAGCGTTTAACCAGAATTTCCTATCCGAGCGAGTCATGACATCTTTAACTGAAACAGGATCAGGATTATCAGCTATATTAAAATTATAAACCATATCCCTATCAAATTTTGGGCGCCTATCACGAAGTGGATACCGCCTATTTACTGGATCAACCATGTCATTTCTTGCAGACTCGGACATATTAATATCAGGAACGTCCGAGTCTACGGAGTCATAGAAATTTTCGCCAGCATCTGAATCCGCTGATAAAATAGAGCTAGCCTGTGGCACATTTACCTCAATGGACTGGCTATATTCTTTATCTTCAATTGGCACATATATTGGGACATTTTGACTAGATATTGGTACTCCCACTGCAACAGGTACATCAGACCTCTGAGTTTGCGGTTGAGTGGCAGAGTGACTAGTCCACATGTCATTCTGTATTTTTGTGTCTACAGAATCCTTATTGAAAATATTTATTTCCTTCTGTACGAGAGGAATATCTTCGAAAAAAGTTGCATCTCTAGCGATAATTAACTTAGTGGGATTACTGGTTAAGTTGATAAAACGGTACGCTTTCTGATTAGTTGAGTAACCAGTCATTATCATAGTGACCGTTTTTGCATCAAACTTCTTACGACTGTGGTCTTTTATTAAAACCTGAGCCTTAGACCCGAACACTCTAAGATTCGTAAGGTCAACCCGTTCTCCTGTGAAGACCTCTTCTGGAACTTTACCTGCAAGAGCCATCGTTGGAGATCTATTTTTCAGATATACTGCACATCCTACGGCTTCTCCCCATATCCTCTTACTTAGACCCGATTCATGCACCATACATCTAGCTTTTTCTGTTATAGTGCGAATTGTACGCTCAGCAACTCCATTCTGCTGTGGAGTATACGGTACTGATGTTTGATGGAGGATACCACACTTTCTTAGAAAGGCTCGAAATTCGTTATTAGTATATTCTGTCCCGTTATCACTACGTAACTTTTTAATTTTCTTACCTGTCTGATTCTCCACAAGTGCCTTAAATTCCTTAAACTTGGCGAATACTTCAGTTTTAGATTTTAATAGATATACAAAAGTTTTCCTGCTAAAGTCGTCTATAAAAACCAAAAAATATCTATTACCACCAAAAGAATCTACTTCCATAGGTCCTGCTAAATCCGTATGTACTAGTTCAAGTAGAGTCTTTGCTCTCTTAACTTTATTTCCTTTCGTTTTCGGAAACTTTTTAACAGACTCTTTTCCTTTACAGCATACTTCACAAGGTTTCCTACTTACCGCTCCATATGAAAGACCGTCTGTCATACCCTTTAATTTTTCCATCAAAGGCCGACTCAAGTGACCCAATCTTCTATGCCATAAATCAAAGGAATTAAAAGCACTTGAGTTGTAGTTATTTGAAGATGAAAGCACCATAGCTGCTTCACTATGCAAAACATATAACCCATTTTTCAGTGGTGCTGAAAATAATGCATTACCAGCTATACTAACATCTTTGGCTTTATAAACTTTACAACAAGTATTATCAAAAGTAACAATACAACCTTGACTACAAATCTTACTAACTGAAAGTAAATTAGTCATTAAGCCTGGTAACAACAGAACATCTTCAAATCTTACAGAACGTCCCTTGGTAAATACATCCCCTTTCAACTTGGATACAATTTTGTCATTATTTGCAGTAGTAACGACTTTGGAGTCGATACATTTCTTATTCTCCAGGAGATCTTTGTCCAATGTCATGTGAGATGTAGCTCCAGAATCTATAATCCATTGGTCTTGACCAATAGTGTCATTAGCTGATGTAGCAGCTATTACTCCGACCGTCTCATTACTCTGTGTTTTATTACGACCTATATCATCTCTATTGTTCTTGCATTTTCTCTCCTTGCACTGCCACTTATAATGTCCTTTTCTTTTACAAATATGACATATAACCATCTTCTTTGGTTTGTCAGTCTTTGACATCAATGCAGAATCATCTTCCGTCGTGTTTTTCCTTAAACTTTCTTTCAGAAGTGCTGCCATGACAGATTCTGTCGAAATCTTTATACTAGAATGCTCTAATGTCATCACTAAGGAATTGTAGGCATCAGTCAAACCAGCCAGCATTATAATCCCGATAAATTCGTCATCAAGACCAGCTTTGATACTTAATAATGCTTGACTCGTGGTTTGAATGTCATTTATATAATCCTCCATATTATTGAACGCCGTTAGCTTAACATTGAACAACTTGCGCAATAGATAGAGCCGCCGTAATAATCCACCGTCAGCATACGCACGCTTCAGCACTAACCACGTATCTCTCGCTGTACTGACATGCATAATCATAGGATATATTTTCTCGGTACACATTAGACAAATTTTGCTACGTGCTTTAGCATCCATTTTCTGAGCTTCAGCAGTGTCCAATTTGAAATCTTCGTCTATACATACCCACAAATCCATATCAATCAAAAACATCTCCATAGCAAATGCCCATGTGCTATAATTACCTTGGCCGGAGAGCTTTTCGATATTCATTACAGCTTGCATTTTTGCAATTATATACACGCAATTAAAAAGTATAAGGAAATGTCTGGGCCCATAACCTGATGTTTTTACAGAGCATTACACAGGGAAAATCAATTACAGCAAGAACAGTAAATTATTATATTTCTGATATCGGTTGCTAGGTAACATGTACAGTATATAGAAAAATAAAAAGATATAAATACTTTTTATTTCTCATTGTAGATTACACTACAACAATGTTCAAAATAAAAAAAGGCTCATGACCCATAGTGAGACGATCTGGGTTGAGAAGAAGAAGGATGTTTCTTCTTTCAAGTAAACCCAATGGTTCTTTTATGTAGATTATCCTATTTCAATAATTAGAATATAGAAGTTTGTTAAATAGACGTTACTAGCAATTTCTATATTTTTTATTAAGGGATTATCGAAAATAGGATTAGCTGTTTCTGTATCATTGTAATACCTGTACCATAGTACTGTGTAAAAAAAGCTTAAGTGATCCTTTATGGTTGATGAGAACTTAAAAAAACTAGTGTGAAGAAACCAACCAATCACGTACAATTAAGTAGCGGCCCTAAATTAAAGGCGACCACTTCACTTACTGATGGACAGTGACTTTGAAAGAAAAGAAATGCTAATTTATCAAGAAGGCAAACTCGAAATAAATCTCAAAATAACTTTACGAAGCCCTCCAACATTCATGGTTTATTAGGTCAATTTCATTACCATTCTGGGGGAGCGATATGAGCTGTAATGATGACAATAATAAATTAATTAAAAAAGTACTAGACTTGGCTGTACAGTTTCTTTTCCCTTTGCCTACACTAACATGCGAATCCTCAACCAAAAAAGAATAAAAATTATTATGCTTTAGGGATGTGCATTGGAGGGGAAAAATCGATTTATTTTTCTAAATATTCGTAAAGTTGGATTTATTTGTATATAATAATACAATTAAATAAAAGTCGATAATAACTTAACAACGATGATGTGTTCATTTTAAAACTGAAAATTCATTTAAGTTGTTTTTGCTTTTGGTGGCCATTTGGAAGTTTAAGGTGGTGGTCTTGTATTATATTCAATATGTTAGGATTTTAACGTGTTATCTTAAATAATTTTGATGGCATTTTATTTAATATATGGCAGCAGAACTGCTGGGGTGTTGCGAAAATGATATAAAAGTGCTTTACATACGTTTTCGTTGCTACCACGGATGGACAATGACAAAATGAAAAAACTGTTATCAGTTTTTTTCATTTTGTCCTTGTCCGTCAGTAAGTCAAATTGTTTTAAATTTAAATTACATTAAATTATTAAAAAAAAAACACAACTCCACACTGGCAAAAATGGCTCATAATTGTAGCCAAGACAAAAAAATAAGTTTTTTTTTTCAAATTAATGGATTGATTGAATAAAATTATTGCTACTCATTTTTAGTACTATTTAATATTTTAATGACTCGTATATAAAACAGAATGATTAGTACAACAGAACAAAATGACTACCTATTAGTCTCGGAATTGAACTACAAAACAATTTTTTATATAAATGTTCAGTTTGAGCAATAAAAGTATAAAAACACAATTTATTAATACAGATGTCTAGTATCATCTATAATTTTACTAGAACAAAAATCACAAGAATTAAAGTAAACTTTTCTTTTGGTCATAGAACAAAAACACATAAAAGAAAGCAATAATTATAAGAATTAAAATGATCTTCCTTTGGTAACAAAACTAAAATACTTTAAGTTTAAACAATAAAAACCCGAAATAATATAATCGATTTATTAAATAAAACACTTTATTTAAAATTCGTTTTTTAATATTTAGATATCGATCGTTAAAAATCAATAACACGATACAAAAATCGATGAATATAAAAATTTATTATTTTTTCACATCCCTGCTTTTCTTGAAATTGACTTTGAAGTTTGACATAACTCGTGTTGGGTTTATTTAGGAATAATTTACAAGCAGCGCTTATTTTTTATTCTAGCCTAAATATGGCATTTCAAAATGTTTTTTATACGATAACAAGTGTCATACCAATTTTTCTTCTCATTTTACTTTCAGTGCAAAATTGTCAGGGTAAACTAATATTTTTAGCTTGATCCACAATTCATCACTTCTAATAAATTACGTGGCCTTTTGTTATGGGCCGATAGCGGCATTGATTTTCCTGATATTTTTTTATGTATTGTGAGTGAAACGTATGTTTTATATCCTATTAACGTAAAGTTAAATAATTTTAGGGTCTAAGGCAGACTTCGTAACATGCGGCAGTATTATAAAGCTAATTAACACTGACTTAAGATTAAGATTGCACTCGCACGATGTTAAATATGGTTCTGGTTCTGGACAGCAATCAGTTACAGCAGTTGATGTCTCAGATGATAACAATAGTCACTGGTTAGTAAAGGCGCCCATGGCGGAATCTTGCAAAAGAGGGTTAGTATTTTTATGTAACTTGTATATGACTTAAATATTCGCCAAAATGTGTACATGCGGTGTCGGAATAAGAATATAATTCACCTCCCTATCTTTTGCCTATGGGTGTTTTTAAAGCTGCCTAAGTGGTATTGTGATATGCAGATAATGTTGAGGCAAGAGAAGGAAAGCTTAACCTAGAAACTATACAGACTCATCTGACCAGCAGGGTATAGTAGGTTAATGTGCCTCCCATTGTGGACAAGGCCCCGGCCCAACAGCGGGACATACGGGCTGCGACAATGATTTAGCATAATAAATAATATTTGTACAAACTTGTTTCAGAGCCCCTATAAAATGCAATAGTAATATCCGGTTGCAGCATGTTTCTACAAAGAAGAACTTACACTCGCATTACTTCTCATCACCGCTATCAGGCAATCAAGAAGTGTCATGCTATGGTGATGAAAGTGGTGATGGGGATAGTGGTGATCATTGGTCTGTGGTCTGCAACAATGACTACTGGAGAAGAGACACTCCAGTAAAATTCAAACATCTTGACACTGGAGCGTAAGTTGCTTAAATATTTTATTTTAAATATTTAAACAAATTAAATAACACTTAATTATATATCGAGGGGTGAAAGGCTATTTGGTTTAAGTGGCATCTAGGGTGATATTGAGTTATATACATATTTGGAATCAGCAAATTTTTCTCCGTCGAATTATACCGAATTAATTAAAATCAGAGCACTTTTTTCATACGTTGAACTCTTTTACACTTTCTATACGCTGAAAAATGAGGGCTTAAGGGAATTAAACATTTATCTTTGTAACTAAAGGTACGTTTTATTTAGTATTAGCATCAAGAATTTGATGTTTTTAATTGCATTCTAATTAAATTTACCCCATTCAAATAGCTCAATAAGTTTTTGGATATGATTTTTTTTCTCAAATTTTAATCTTTAAATGGCTCTCCTGTAAAGTTACAAAAATGTCACTTAAACCAAATAGCCTTTCATCCCTCAATATGAATTTTTGATAAAAGAAGTCGGATCTTTTCATTCGGGTCTCGTTCTGATTTGGTGATAGTTATCTGAATGAATTTAAGTTAAAATGAAAAATAAAATGCAACATGACAATGCCTCTGCGAGGTGTATGCATATTAAATGACTTAAATTGAATTGTGTCATCTACTGCCATATGAAAAATTTTAATATTATTTTGTTGTACAGGTACCTTGCAGGATCAGGACGCACATTCGGTCGCCCTATTAGCGGTCAGGGAGAAATTGTAGGTGTTTCATCACAATATGGTGCATACACTGACTGGCAAGTCAAGGAGGGGCTTTTCATCCATCCTGGTGAATTATTACCACACCAACATGCCATACATTCAGAGTTATAATCCAAATTTATATTACTGTTATTTTAAGTTTTGATTGTACTTGTAGCATATAGACTATGAAGTAGGATTAACTAAACATTATCAGCTCAAAGATAATTGAGATAATTACTTGCATCCTATACCTTTGTATAATTTAATAGAATGTTTTTTTGCAGTCCTTATGCTACTTGTCTGAATGTTTGAATATATATAATAGTAACAAATCGGCGGCTCCTACGAATAGTGAGTCATCTGAAAAATTCCATGTTTATAGGGGGGCGTGTCAAAGATAAAAAGTTTACATTTTTTCAAATTCTTGTGCTAGGATTTTTAAGTTTTTGTATTGATTACGACGTGATACATTGGACATTTAAATAGTTAACGGGATCAAACCATTCTTTATAGAGGTCAAACATCTTAGGAAACTACAAGGATCCATCCAAATATTTACGATTTGTATCTTTGCGGGTGTAATGAGATTCTACATGTGAATGGCTTCAATGATTTTTTTAATTTTTATGACTGAGATTGATAAATAAGGTTATTTTTTTATCATTTCATCAAAATACCTAAAATGTTAGCTGACTCACTATACTTAGGAGCCATCAAAATGATATTTACTACTTTTAAAACCAGTTTAAACAGTGAAACACTTGCATCTCAGTTCAAGAAGTAAGTACCTATGTATATGGCTAATAAGGATGTAAGGAACAATAAGGTACAGAAATTTACCGAATTGCGAAAAGTAGTCGCATAATCTTAAAACAAAGAAGTGAAGTGAAGAAATATGTATAGATTTTAGGACCCTATGTAGAGCTATAATAATTGTGAAGTAGTAACATATTGTTATTTATATTTTTTGTTCATTGTTATGCTTTTTATATAGCTCATGTGGGGGGTGTAAAAACTTTGTGTTTACAGATGTTTTATCACGTCATAACTGTAATAGCGCTGAAATTATATGTAAATATATCAATTAATTGTATTAATGTAGTTTAATTTCTAAAGGACTGTGAATAGATTTTCATTAGATGTGGGTTCCAGTTGAACCTGTGATATTCTCTTGAATCACGTATGTTTTATACCTATGTATTCTTTTGGTGTATGATCATTGATTGTATGCCAATTCAGCTTGGACATCAGGCGGTTGTTTATCCTTTCTAAAAGTTCGACTCAGTTGCACATATACCTATAGCTTACATAGATTTCAGTAAAGTGATAATTATACATGTATATATTTCTATTAAAAACTTGTTGCAAGATGTAATTTTTTTATTGGACACTTGTCCTATAAAACATACTTATAGCTACATACTCAAATAATCTCACTAAGGACATACTCGTCCAAACAAATAAATTACAGTACTATTTTTACTATACATATAGGTATTACATTTCTTTATTTTCATTGAAAAAGTAATCCTATAAATTGACAGAATCAACTAGTTATGGGCTTTCTGTGATAACATTTAACATGGCGAAGTTATTGAACAATGACACTGTTTATGAAACTAGTCAAATACTTTGCTCGCGTTAACACATATTTTGCCAATCGTGGGATTAGTAGCTTATGCGCTCTTTCTCTATAGTCTATCTGCATGCAAAATTTCACCAAGACCAGTTCAGTTGTAACAAACATCGATTTCCATAATGTTTACACTTATTTATTTTATATTAACGTCACCAATGGTCTTTTGTTATGGCAGTAATTGGCTATAAGAAATAACTAACACGGACGTAGGTACGATGAACTAGCGAAATGAGGTGTTAATTGATAACCTAAACTAAAATTATCATTGACCTACAATATTTCTCTTTTTATATATTATTCAAATAAAAATTTTGCGCTGTGAAAATAAATGATAATATAAATGATGATATAATATATATATATAATGATAATATAATGATAATTATAAATGATATAAAATGAAAAAGATATTTTATTTTTCTAATAACTTTATTGTCAAATAGTTGTTATTTATATTACATTGTGGTGAGGTACAGACCTCTGAGAAACTTCCGAGTTACGAATCAGAAGTGCTTTCACCATCAACAAATCATTATAATACTGAAACTACAAACCCTTTAACAGTGTTTCGTTTAAAGTTTGAAGCGATTGCGTAAACAATATATATTGGTGCGTTTAATACAATAATGATACATTTTTATCTAATGTTACTGGAGTACAGAAACATGTTATAAAAATATAGTTATAAAACTAAATAAAAAAATGCTCAAAACGTTCGCACCGCCGCATTCATCAGTCATGGTGCTTTTTATCAACTAGAGAATGGTCAACTAAAATTTTACTTATCAAATATTCACGAAATAAAACCTGAGAGGCTTTTATTATAATCAAGAGTAACCCCAAATTGATTAAGTAGAATTTATCTACATATCTAAAGTTATTAGCATAGTGAATATAAGACAGATATACAATTTGTATTATAGCACGTTAATTAACTGATCATACAGGCATGCCAATAAATTGCGTGCAAATGTACCAAGACAGCTAAATAAATAATAAAGAAAAGTAAATCGGTGGACGTAAAAGTAATTCTTATGAAAAAAAAAGTGTTACTGAAATTGATTTTTGAAATGAAATAAACTTTAAGAAAATCATGTATGTTGATAATAAACTAATAATTAAATAATAATATAGGCGTAAGATCATCGCCATTGTATTAAACCTATAATGCAATGAATCTCATAAGAGAAACTAAATATAGGTAATATTAAATTCATTTAAAGCATATTGCAGTGTCTAGCACAGCTTGTTAGCTAGTACGCTGTTCAACTTTTCCAATGCGTATGTGAGATTACTAAATAGTTTTTTATCACAGCCATGCTCCTCTATGGTGCTGAAGCGGAATGTTCTGAAGTTTTTCTCCACATCGATATAAGTCACAGCTTGCATGAGTGGACACAGAATAATCTTTGTATGGTCTTGGAAATTTATCTGTAAATTAATATAAATAATTGTTAAATAATCTATTCATAAATTAGAATATCCAGTGCAATTTTTGTTTTGCTGTGTCGTGGTAGCTATGAATATGACCTTTACATTACTCGCGGGTGTCGCAAAAACCGACTGATGCCGTCTAGTTAACAATTACGAGTATATTACCAAGGAGGCAGTCAGGCAGGCGGTTATAAAATTATTGGAAATACTTTTTCAATATGTATAGAAGAAGAGTAGATTTTGCGTCGGCTCCAAGTAATATGGGAAAAGAACAGGGTAATGGCTCCAATAGTTATGTAGGTTTTCTTTTAAAATGTAACTTCAATTTTATTACCATTTAAAGTATATGGTAAAAGTTTCAAACTTGCAGCGTATCTAATTAGTAACATATTTTTGATTTCTATTAATCAACCATTATAAACATAAATTTGTAGCAGATTTTTTTTTATTATTTAACTACATTTTATTTGCCCACTGGGCACCAAATTCTTATGCTCAAGGAAATTAAACTCCCTAAGGTAGAGAGACAGGGCTATAATCGCCACACTTGGTTTGCGATCGAAGTTGGTATTTTAAGTTCCTTTGGAGAGTAAATCTCCAACTCTCCCGTTGATTCCTAGCCAGTTTGTACGATTCCTACGAGAAATTAAGGAGTGGTGAAATTTTGTATTCTTAATTCGTCACTACACAGAGATAGTTATTAGAATTAAAATGGCGTAAATGTATAAAAAAACGTAATAACGTATGTATTATATCAAAGATCACCAATTCATATTTACCTGTAATGTTCCATTAGTCAGGTACATAATAACCGCTAACGTGGTTCTAAACCATTGATGTAAATGTGGCAACCGTGATAGTCCATCACTCTCTCGTACTGGCACTGATGCACCTGAATACAAAGTAATAAATTTTAATTTACTCTTATGAAGTTAGTTTCTTCATAGGGTATAGAGAAATTGGAATGCTATCCTTTTTTTAAGGGTATGGCCAGGCCAGGGTCGGGCCATATCCCGCTTAATCCATCAAGGGGGCGACACGTGACTTTATAACCTGCCGTATTAGCACTTACCACCAATTGAACGTATCACCGTGAACAATTTTTGACTTCGTTGGCTATCTTTCTCAGGCTCGTAATTAGCTTCATATGCGTCCAGTGTGTGTTTTTTTTAATTGCAAACGGTGGCAAACAAGCAAACAGTATACCTGATGGTAAGTGTTGCTGCCGCTTATGGACCTTTGTTCCTACTGTGAAGAAAGTGTGAATGCGTGCAATGAGGTTTGGTGTATTTAAAAGCATCACCAAAACCCACCACACACACACCCTCAGAAAGTCGAGGTTGCGACTCTCTCGGTCACCGAACAAAGCGCAGTAACGAATTGAGTTTCTATTGCAGTGTCATTTTTGACCCAGTTATTATCTAATCTCATAGTAGGTAGGTAATTTCTGCGCTCTATGCCTTACACTACTATGGTAGGCCAAGTTTAGGTTGCTATGGAGATTGTTACGAATTATGTTTCACTTGCAGTGGCGATGTTATGTTCATTTAGCATCGTCATTAAGGGATCAGATGTCCAACTTTTGGGCTTAGGCCTCCTACATAAGTGGAGGGCAATTGATCTACTATTCCACGCTGGTCAGACGTATTGCAATTGGGTTTTGATTCGAATTTGCCTGTTCCTGTACAGATGTTAAATGCTTATTATATCCCTTAATCGTTTTTACGTCATCCACTGGCAAGATAGGGAGTGGTGAATTGTATTCTTACTCCGTCACCTCACGAAGATGGGATAGTGTTACGAAATTTCTTTGAGTGTTAAATAGCTTGCTTTAACCACATATAAAGCCACGAGTATATCTATTATCACAAGTATTAATAAGGTTAATAATTAGTGTACGTAATACGTAAGGTTTACATTAGGCAATTTAAAGCACTCGGACAAGGATCAAATGGTCCGGTATTTAGGTCACTGACCCTGTTCAATTATGGGAACTGATACTGTATAAATATTACGTGCTTGATTTACTATTATTTATAAATTCTTTTTCTACAAAAAGTTTTCTATTATTATAGTAAAGTGATAATATTTAATTAATATAGGTAGGGCAAAAGTCTATTTAAATTAACTCCTCCAAACACGCTGGTTGGATATCCGTGACTCTTATGACATGCAGGCTATACCCGCCTATTGCATAGGTAAAACTACTATGATTTGTGATTTAAGCACTCAAAGTCACCAAAAGCAAAGAAAAAATTTCCTTGGTAACTTATTGATATCCCTTTGAAATGTGGTAAATTGTATTCTTACTCCGTCACCATACGGAAATGATAGTTAATAATTTATACAAAATTAGAAGCGTTTGGTAATGCTGGCGGATGGAAACCTGGCGACCTGAAATACAGGCTCAATCTTAATACAGGCAACTTAATCTTATTTAAAGCTTTTGTATTTTTAACCCCCGATCGAAAAAGGGAGGTGTTATAAGTTTGACGTCGATGTCTGTCTGTCTGTGTGTTTGTCTGTACATCGTAGCTCTAAAACGGATGGACGGATTGCGATGTGGTTTTTTGAATTTGAAAGCCAGTTTCCTTGCGGTGGTTCTTAACTATGTTTCGTTACTATCGGTCCAGCAGTGTAAGAGTATCAGCTGTTTTTCAAAATGATGTAATGGTATTTTACCCGAGTAAGTGCTCACGCGTGCCAGTATCATCGTTAAATGACAATTATTTGAATAATTCCTGTTTAAGAGAACATATTACTTTTTTCTTATTTTAGTTGGCATCAGGGTTTGTTCAAAATTTTCACTTTTACTTATACGGATTATTCATAATATGTATTGTGGTGATAAAATAAATTACAATAATTATTTTTCTGTTGTAGTTGAATTTGTTTGAAATGAAGGCAACTCACCAGCTTTCATAAGATGTTCAGTCATATATCTTCTGAAGTATGTGAGTAGTTTCATCTTCTTATCTAATTCATGTGGGTATTCGCGCATAGTCATGTACTGCTCCTGGCCCTGCCGATTGATGTAATGCACGTTCCTGTAACATAAAGCCACATATAGACTTTGCCATACAAATAATACATTCATAGACGTCATTGGTGACGGTAAGAATACAATTCACCACCCCCTCTCTTGCCCATGGGTGTCGTAAAACATGACTAAGGGATTAAATATGCAAGTAACATTTATGAAAGAGAAGGAAATTTCGAAATGAAACTCCTACCAAGACGTCTAACCAACGTGGTATAGTAGATCAATTTCCATAAAGAATTCTGACGTTTAGGCGAGTATTACACATTGTAAATAAAACTACGGATTTTATCAACACTTTTCAGCATTCAAGGGCATGGGCGTTCATGGTCCGGCTAAACAAAACGTTGGTCAATCAAAAATCAAATACAAACGCGATAAAATCAGTACTTTTATTTACAAGGTCAATTTCTCTCATATTGTGGAGGAGGCTCGACCCCAACATTGGGACGTATATGAGCTGAAATGATGATGCTGATTAATAGGTACCAATCTGCCGCCTGTAATAACATATTCTTACAGAATATAGATGTTTGAGTAGTAGCAATTTGGTATTGCGATCTGGTCAGTGGACACGTCGAAGGACTACTATCTTTAACTTTACTTACTATCCTTATCGCACTTCCTACAATTATGTAACATTCGTTGATTCTGCCCTGAAGGCTACGAGTGACAGTTACCCCTTACCATCAAATGGACTGCTTCCTGGTTTACCACTAAACACAATAAAAGAAATAATAACAGGAATTATACTCACAATCCGTTGGCAAGCATAATAAGTTTAGTGGTATCATTAAACATAACGCCGACGCTCTCGTCGCATAACTGGTAACCGAAACCGTACTTGTCGCTGTAGTCCACCCATTTGCCGACCCATACCAATGGCTGGGCCGCTGGGTCGCTCAACTCGTCAGTCAGGCACTCGGGGCGGCATTTCAGCTGCAATATTATTAATCAATGATATATACTGGCTACAGATATAATATACTGGCAAAGAAGGAGGTGACTAGAACACAGTGCAACCTTGTTATAACGAAACTTAAGGGGATTAGAACATATTCGTTGTATCAAGTAATTCGTTAAATTGAGTTTTATTATATAGAGGTTAGGCAGGTCTCAGATTCGTTTTAACCAAAGGTGGGCACAGTTAATCCAAAAGTTAACTTCGTTAATCGTTAATTAAAATATTAACTTCGATAATCGTTAAAGCGTTAAATTTGCGAAAATTTTACGAAAGTTAAAGTTAACCGTTGGAGTTAACCATTGTAATTATATTGCTTTTAGGCAGAGAAATAGTTAAATTCTACAGCGTGTAGTGGAATTATGCTGGCATGCATCTGTCCAGACTAGCTTGGGATACGCTACTGCCCGTAGCTGCGATACCAAAAGATTCACCAATACTTTACGGCGCTTTTTTAAGTAGTAATCAGGTGGACGTGAGATCATCTCTCATCAACATCTCTTCTGCTACTATCATAATCTATAATAGAAGAATTCCTAGCAATTGAAGAAGGCTTGGGATCAGTTTTTTTTTTCGTGGGGAGTGGCGGGGAGCGGCTTAGTCTCGTTTAGTGAGACGGCCGCCTGGCGGGATGATGCCTGCTGTCACGTCATTGTCCGTTGAGCAATCTGGTTGGGGAGGTCTCGGTACGGTGTTTGGACGGTACTTTTCTTCAGACTGTTGCAGGTATTGACGGGGCTGCACAGCAGTACTTGCACACGGTCATGGAAGGAAGGATAGCACACTGTCCTGTCACCATTGCGATAGCGAGAAGGACACGGCACATTACACGCTTGAGGTGTGTGCCGCGTAGACGGAACAGCGCCTTGAACTCGTCGCAATCATTGGTGCCGAGCTGAAGCTGTCGACTATCGCTAGGGCGATGCTCGACCGTGTCAGGAACAGAGACGCACTCACCGCCTTCCATGTGGCAATAATGTCACGGCAAGAGGGGGTGGATCGTGCGCGGGAGGAACTCCTCTACGACGCGAACCACCGCCGGCCACTTGGGCGGCGCAAGCGTCGTGGAACTTATGAGTTTGGCGTAGCGAGTATTCAAACAAACAAAATGACAGCACGTCAACAAACGAATGTAACGGAGTAAAATTAACGAAAGTTCAATTTAACGGAAGTTAATAAGAGCGTTAACATTTTTCAAGTTAATTAACAGTCTGCTTAACGGATTAACTTAAAGTTAATCCGTTAAGCAGACTGTTAAATTCGTTAATTAACGATTAACGGATTAACGAGTTAATGCCCACCTTTGGTTTTAACACAGTAAAACTTGACCTAAAGAGAGATAGATAGAGTTTTCTGACAATGTACTCCTAAATGCAAAGGTATATTTTACACTAACTTTTAAGGAGAGTTCTAGGGGATTTTAAAAATTTCGTTAAATCGAGGCATTCGTTATATTAAGGTTACACTGTATTACTATCAATTTTTACTCTATCACCACACATATAACTATCAATTAGAATTAAAAGACAATTGTTTATATATACCTTGTTAACAAGCAGCGCGTCCAGTTGGTCGCGTAGCGCGATGAGGTTCTGCCGATGAGAGGTTGGTTCGACCGCGCGCGGCTCAGCCGCCACGTCGCGTTTCACGGGCGAGTCCACTGCCATCGCCACATGCTCTGCACAATATCATTCCCAATCATATCATCTCCACATATAAAAAAAACGTCGGGAGAGGACTTAAAATACCCAGAATTGTCTGCCCGTAATTAATAAATGCTGTGCTCTTCGCATCCTTGAAAGCTGATTCAATGGATTTTAAGTACGAAAATGAATAAACACCATAATCTATCGATGCCCATTTTTGGGTAAAGAATTTCAATGAGGGATAATATTAATGACTGTAGGAGTAAAATCGACCTTACTATGCCATGCTGGTCAGACAGAGTGGTATAGGGTTTGGTTCGAGATTTCTTGTTTTGCATAGATTAACGTTATTTGCATAATAATATCCCTTAGCCGTATTTTACGAAATTCACGGGCAACATAAAATACAGAACACTTATTAAGAAAAAAAAAGAGTGTCCTCCTATATCCATTATCATCATTCATCCTTTATCTCATTATCTCGCCGGCTGAATCCTATTTCATCCATTTATCCTATTTATCCATTTACGCATTTGTGTCTCTATGGTCTCGCTTTTTCGTTTTATCGAGTTAGAAATCACAACGATTCTAAAAGAAGTTTCAATTTAAAAACGTTACCAACTAAATCTTAATTTTCACGTTATGATTGTCAACGCTATTTGAATGTACATACCGTTGGCATTAACTTCGTTGAGCGGCCGGCGATGTAGCGCGATTCCTTCGAGCTGATCAGTCCTGGGCGCAGTTGTGAGACAGGACAATGGAAGTGCGGCCGGCATGATGCCGGACGAGAAGAACTCGTGCTGTAGTAATTTGTCGACCGATGGTCGTCGCGCCGGATTCGACTGCAGTTGTAACACTATCATAGAAGCCGCCGGCTTGCGTAGCTGCGACGGAATCCTATTAACATAAATATTAAGATATGAGAATCATCGTGGGAGTTAGTTTGGTATATTACATATAATATTTGATTTGTTCTAATTAGTAAAATTTATTTGAGTAGTGATAAGGTTTATGTACATTCTTGAACTAGAAGTTAAGTCTCTTTTACGTCATTTAAAATAATTATATAAATAAATGCATGAGTTTCTGTGTTTTTAGTTGTTAGGCGTAGGTGCCTGGTCTGCTTTGCCTGGACTATGGGTGAGCGCTGTGGGCTCTCAACCTAGTAAAATAAACAGCGACAGTCAAACTTAGTGTGGTGGTCGAAAATTCAATCTGTCAGCACTCCTTAATTTTCCTATGAGCCCTTTCCTAGTCGTAGAAAGCGCCTGATATCTCAAAGAGAAGACCACCACTCTTCTGTGCGCTAATTAATACGCTTGCCAAATTGTGGCGATTATGCCATTATCTCTCTTAGGGAGGCCTATATCTACTACTGAATGGTAAGACATAAAAAGATATTAATCTAATCTGAATAACACGATATTATGTATTTCTTTATAAGGTACTTAAAGGAATGGAGTTGTTCCGAGAAAACGATGTAGGGATTCAGTTCCAAATACATCTCACCAATTAATAATTCTTTAACATTTCTTATAAATCAAAATATAGATGAGTTTTGCCGACATGATAGTTTTAAATTTAAGTGCCATAAGTTGGTGTAGCTATGAATTTTCATTGCGTTCAATTACTTAAACAGTACCAAAAACTTGTGTGGCAGCGTCAAATATTTTTTATCGTGTGCGTATAAATAAACCATTTGCGGGTACTGAATCAGCCAGCACGGAACACTAGCAGGCTGGATCTTAGAAAAAATTAAATTATTCTATGAGAGAAAGGCAAAAAGGGACGGTATTCTAATGATTTACACCTCAACCAGCAACCACTCGAAGTCTATAGCTGGACATAGGCCTTATCAAATCATCATAATGGCATAATCTGTAACCCTTGGCAAACGGGTTGGCGGTTGCAGTTCGTGTTACAAGATCCTTGAGTCATACACCTGTTTATCCTTCAGCCGGTGTTTACAAAATCAAAATGTTGGTGATATTATATTCTCAACACATCATCAATATCACACTAATGTTGTAAATAACAATTTCTGTGAATTTTACTATCCACTACTAGGCGTAGGCGTTGGCCTCCTTCGCAAATGAGAGAATAGGGCCGTAATCGCCCCGTTTGGCAGGCGGGTTGGCGATCACAATGAATTGTAGTACGTTTTACTGAAGAGAGCAGCTGCCCACTTTTCTGGTGAGACTTATAGCCAATTTTTAATTCTCCCTTATCCCTTTTTCATACGAGGAATGTGAATATACTGAATTGGGCAATTTCAGATATATGTAATTCCACAAGAGCAGGAGAATTTTAAATTAAACTCTACCAATGCGTCTGGGCAAAGTAATATGGTTGGTCAATTACTTTTTCAATATGAAGCCTTCTATTTCCGAGTGGGATAAATGAGGAAGTAGGTATTGTCCCGAAAGAATTAGGCGTTCGTTGTGTACAATGCAAACTGCGGGTAGAACTAGTTGGACATTTGAACCTATATCTATTAACTATGTAGACAATATGCTATTACATAAATAATTAGTATACATATGATTAAAAAGTTAACACAACATATATATTTTATCATACATTTAGCGTCACATTAATAAAACAAGCAAACATTGGTTTCATGTAACAAAATGGCCAAATTCCAATCAAATTGGTGGTCGGTGTATGTATGCCTTCCTCCACTATGTCCAAATGGAAGAGGAACGAAACATCATTACTCATATAATGACGATGATTATTTAAAATGGAGTGACTGTTTAATGAATAATATCGAAATATAAAAAAAATGCTTCTCTTTTTCTTTAATAATAATATACATGGAAGAAATCCTGGTGTTCGGCAAATTTTGCCATATAATTTATGAACACAAATTAAACACAGATTCAGAACAATCGCTTGTGGAGTTACACACAGAATTGTCCTGAGTGGGGTTCGAGGTTTTTTTGACTTGGAAAATTATCTATTCAGATGTAGATTTAGAGGATTTTCTCTGGCAATTCTAAGTACCACCACGGAATTTCAAACTGCGTTCTTTTATTATCAGGGACTAAGGTTTATGTAGCGAAATTTCGGTGAATTCACATCTATTTTTACCCTTTCCAGGGTAAGTGTTTGGGACTAATGGACTTTCTCTCTACTCGCTTCCTATGGAATGGTGACCACACATTATGAATGCAATGAAATAACGTCACAATTTACGAACCATCACCACAATGCATATTTACAATGTGGTAGCCACCTGTAGCGTTGATTCACTGTATTATCGTCGACTAACGCCTTAGCGTATCGACTACCCAACGAGTGCCATGGGCCTGTGCAACATACGCTCATCGCGAGGTGTACCCCCTCACTATTTAACAATACAAATTATATATTATTTATACAGGGTGACTGGTAAAAGATTGTACATATTGAAGGAGGGTATTCAGTACTCGATTCTGATACCGAATATATAAAAAAAATTGGTACTTAAATTTTGAACTAATTATCTTATAAAAACATTTAGTTATGAACACATGGGATAGGTCAACGTACGTCAGCACTTGTAGGTACTAAACAGTTCGCGTGACATTGAACTAGTTACATTTTAGGTAAATATTCTACCTATGCGACTCGACCCAGTAGGTATTTTTTTTGCGTCGCGGGCTGCAGACACGAGGTCAACGTACGCTGGCAAACCTATTGTTTTGATTAGAAACAAATCACTTTATCTCAGGATTGGTAAGAGCTATGAATCTGCAACTAACTTTAGTGTTTTTATGACATTATTCCTACACCTAGCTTTAGTAATTCTAGTAATAAATATCCAAAATCTTGACAACAGTACTAACAAAACTTTTACTCGATATCGGTATCGGTGTATCGCCAGTAGGGTGACAATATTTTTGGAAGTCTTGTAACACTAATATTGTTGATGTTTACTATGTAGTTAATTAATATTATCTTCTTTTTACACTTTTATTAGTTACATGTGGCCATTATCTATCGTTTCCTTCAATATGTACAATCTTTTACCAGTCATACTGTATATTCACCATTACATACGAAATTAAGTGTATCTGTATATATTAACGATAATAGCATACGGGATTGGTTTATATTGGTATGTGTAAAGTAGAATCCCGATTAGAGCATTCACAAGTCTCGTCATTGCTAGTATTGGATCTAATCGTTGATTATTATAGATTCATTAGAATTATGCTCGGAAAAAAAATTACACCATTACGACAGCTACAACTTTTTTCATTCCAACATAATATTTTAATATCCAAGCAACTTTTCTATTGGGATATTATAACAATAGTAATAACCTGATTAAAAGTAAATTCTTTTTTCATTTACGTATGAAAACCATTATCAGGATCTTCGATTATCCAAACTGACTGCCCCTAGTGTTAATTGATCCGTATAATCGGGAATCTACTGTACTGGTAGGTGGTAAAGAAGGAAAATATTATATGATAGTGTAAAGTCTTTTACTGGGCAACAAAATGTTTACATGTCATTCATGAGAAATTATTTTCATTCATTTTAAGGTAATTTTATAGTTTAGTAGGTATTTAAGTATTAAAAATCAGCAGAACACACCACGTGAAGTCTAGGATACGATATGTGAATTAAATAATCCTTAAATTGCAGATGTAAATGTATACGATCTTGTAACCGGCTGTTCTGTATATTGTGGTGACCCGTGGCAAGAAACGACTTCATGTAGGTGCCTAGTAGTACAGACTGTGGATGGATTAGTACGAAAGCTATATAGGATGTCTCGATGACAAATGTTGCCGGTGCGGCGACGGGAGAGGGTAATCGAAAGGACAGCCGAGTGGTCTAACGAAATCAAGGTATTTGGTCAAGGAATGTGAGGGGCGGTTGCCGGTTGACTGTAATACTCATAGAAAAGTATTAGATGTAAATGTCGAAGATATCGGTATTTTAACTACTACGCTATCTCTACAGTCAATAGGCTAAATTTCATGTAAAGAAATATAAAATAATATAGTTTTCTTTTCACCGGCAGCTTAGAAATAATGACAGCGAAACCTTGTCCATGTTTAACTGCACGGTACCTGCCTGGTTCGATATTACAGGTTAGTTTGCTATAGTCTTATCAAATATGTAATTGTATCAATTATTAAGCCGTAGTATTTATCATTTATAATGTAAACATAATTATGATTTACCTAACTTTAAATAAATGGCTGTATGGTAAATATTCTACAATGCGATACGACCACCTTATGTATCTCTTGTTATAAATTACCGATTTTGTTTATGCGATAAATGAAACTCAGAATAGTACTAATCTTAGAATAATAACTCATAGAAGCTAGCTCCGCGCACACAATTTGAAGCATTTAAATTTGGGGCCAGAAATGGCTCCTTACGCCGGACCATTCCGTAGTGTACAAGGTCACGGCGTATAAGGCAACTCTATTGTATAGTGGTGTACGAGTGTAATCGTTTGCACGTATGTAGTATTTTTTTCTTCACGTTTTTGATCGCTAAGTACCGACACCATCCTTCTATACGTTATTATTCTATTATTCTAATGTACTTTGCTGCCTAGGAGGGCATTAACATGGAAATACGTAGAAAGTTGTCAAAGATTGGATATTTTTGTAAATATGTATAAAAATTATGATAACCGAAAAATAATATATTTGCATTAATATAAAATTGCCGCCTTTTTATTTATCTGTTAAAATTTAAATTAACGCGCAAATTGGAACCGTTAATCCGTGACAAACCAGTTTAATCAGCTGCTTATTTTTGTTATTTCTCAATCCCAAACAAGACACTATGTTAATATTATTAATATTAATTTCACCCACACGTTGTTGGAGTAATAATATCGTATAACACTTTTATTTTACCCATGGCTGTAGTAAAAGACGGCTAGATACTTATGTATGTTGACAACATCATTGCGAGAATAAGAAAACTTGCAATAAAGGTATATAATAAAGGTATATCCTCAGTGAATGATTTAGGCGCGGGATCTGCAAAGTCGAAGCCTAGGGCGGCAAACGAGTGGCCCGTTCACATGGTAAGAAGTTGTACTATGTGTGGCAGGTTAAGGCGTCGCGTCCCGTCCTGTCCCCTCATTCGACCCAGACTGATCGGGCGGGGTGGGACCAGTGGCGGACTAACCGGGGGGCGGAAGGGGCGGACCGCCACGGGCCTCCGGTCTTGGGGGCCCCCAAATGCCTCCGCGTTGCCCTGATCGAGTCATAAGCAAGACTTTAAAAATGTGCTTAGCACCTTCATAACTTCATCAAGATCAAAACACTACAGCCATCTAGACATATTACGCGGTACTAATATTTTTTTTTAACTTTGCTGAACGTTTCCAATACGCTGGGTGAATTCCCGTTTTTGTAGCGGGATCTTCCACAGGAATCCCTGAATGAATGAAGTGCAAATAATTCACTCCTGTACGCCTACATTTACATTCACCACATCGCTTATACTTCAATACTTTTTGACCATTTGTATCTCGGTTGCATCACGCGAGAGCAGATTTTCGAAACTTAACCCATTAACGACCGAGAATCGTATTTTTTTTCATAATTTTTAAGGCAAATTCTCATCATCAAAAAACGAGAATTTTAAAATGAAAAATATGGTCTCCCATACTTTGCCGCGTGCTTTTTCAGAATCTGGGGTTGAAATTGAGATTTTTCCACTACAAAAAAATATTGCCGCTTTTAAACAAAAAAACCACGAAAAATCGAAGACATTTTTTTTCATGTTTTTTTTTTCTCGTAGAACGCCGAATGACCCAATGAAAAAATCGCAATTTCAACCCCAGATTCTGAAAGAGCACACGGCAAAGTATGGGAGACCATATTTTCATTTCAAAATTCTCGTTTTTTAATGATGACAATTTGCCTTAAAAACCGGCTAAGTATTTGTTGTTATAGCGGCAACAGAAATACATAATTTGTGAAAATTTCAACTGTCTAGCTATCGCGGTTCTTAAGATACAGCCTGGTGACAGACAGCGAAGTCTTAGTAATAGGGTCCCGTTTTTACCCTTTGGGTACAGCACCCTTAAATGATGAAAAAAAATATGATTTTCGGTCGTTAATGAGGTAAACTAATTAAAAATTATCTTCGATCTACAATGGGTCAAGAGCGACTGGTTAATCTAGCCCTGCTTTCAATACAATGAAAAATTTCAAAAGAAGTTATTGAGGAGTTCAGTAAATTGAAGGCACGAAAACACAGTGTAATAAAAGTAAAACAATAATACACTACAAAAATAATAAAAAAAACTATCTTTTTATTCTATCTAATTTTTTTTGTCGGTCGATTCGTATTTTATTTTCCTCACCTGTATCCATTCCATATTGTAGGTAATAGGTCTTTACCTATGTAATTACCGTTCTGCAGTACTGGCCATTTCAAATCAAAATAATTTTTGTTTGGCTAAGAATTCTAATTTCAAATTAATTTTATTTTAAAACATGGAATTCATTTTCCAAAAATAGTCATTTATTTATTGATTAGTGTTACGTTTTCATCGCATTTCAATCTTTTTCGTCATCATGGATACGTTAAAAATTCTAGTAATTATGGAATACGAGTATCGTCGTGGCAACAACGCGGCACAAGCGGCACGCAACATCAACGACGTTTACGGAGCTAACACTACAAACCAACGCACCGCCTGTTATTGGTTTGCTCGCTTCTGTTCTGGAAATTTCGACCTGAAAAATGAACTTCGCGGTCGTCCGAAGACTTTGGTCGACAATGACGAATTAAAGGCGATTGTGGAAGCCGATGATAAACAATCTACGGCTGAATTAGCAGCAGCTTTCGACGTTAGAGTCAAAACAATATTGGTCCATTTGCGTCAAATTGGCAAGGTAAGAAAGCTTGACAAATGGGTGCCCCACGAACTCAATGATCGCCAGCGCGAAGTACGCGTCGAGACATGTCTTGCATTGCTCAACAGACACACAAATGAAGGAATTTTGAAACGCATTGTTACTTGCGATGAAAAATGGATTCTGTTTGATAACCGTAAGCGCTCAGCAAGTTGGTTGGATCCTGGATCAGCCCCTAAACAATTCCCTAAACGAAAACTTACCCCTAGAAAAGTGATGGTCACTGTTTGGCGGTCTAGCGCCGGTGTGATTCATCACAGCTTCTTATCAAACGGCGTGAGCATTACTGCAGATGTGTACTGTGAAGAACTGAACACAATGATGGAGAAGCTGGCACATCTCCAACCAGCATCGCTCGTCTCCGCTGCTCCTGCACGACAATTCGCGACCTCATACTGCACAGCAGACGGTCTCCAAGTTGCAAGAACTGAGGTTGGCAGCTCTCAGTCATCCCCCATACTCACCAGACCTTGCGCCTACAGACTACTTCTTTTTCCAGAATTTGGATAACTTTTTGGCGGGAAAGAAATTCAATACCCGAGAGGCAGTACAAAATGCCTTTGAAGAATTTGTTGCCTCCCGTCCAGCTGATTTCTTTAAGAAGGGCATCAATAAACTGCCGCTGCGTTGGCAAAGATGCATTGATTGCATGGGTGATTACTTCGATTAATACAAATAAAAAGTACATAAAAAAATCGTTTAATTTTTTTCATACATAACGGCAATTTCATAGGTAAAGACCTAATACAGTGCAACCTTAATATAACGAACCTCAATTTAACGACTTCCTCGATTTAACAAATTTTTCGTAATCCCCTTGAATTGTCCATAAGAGTCAGTGTAAATAATACCTTTACATTACGTTTTTTTTTTACGAACAACCTCTTTATAACAAATTTTCAACTATAAAAAAAAGTAAATACCTCTATATGACCCTTAATCTCATAATAGGTATGTAATTCAGTCGCGACATGTTTCGGCACGTTTTTTTCGTAAAAAAATTGAAGTCGTTTGATGGACAATAATGTAAACAGTGCTGCACTCTTGTTGAAGATTCTAGTTGCCGAATGTAAAAATGTTGAGGTGAATAAAACTATTTCTTTACCTCTTTATAACAAATTTTAGACCAACCTTACCTCAATATAACAAACCTCAGTTTAACAAATTACTTGATATAACAAATATTTACGAGTTCCCGTCGGATTTGTTATATCGAGGTTGCACTGTATATTGTATGTAATGTTTATTTAGCCTAAATAATTTAAGTCTCATTTAAATTTCACTTGCCAGATTTTAACGAAATAAACATAAACACTTTTTATACATACAAATATGAACTGAATAAAATGCTTGTAAAACTATTTTTTTTTAATGTTGGGGGCCTCATTCATCTGTGCCGCCCCGGGCCTCTGACAGGCTTAGTCCGCCACTGGGTGGGACTATACCATAGTCTGTCCCCAAAAAAAGGGGGCGGCAATCGTATATGGGCTGAGAGGAAGGTGGATTAAGAGCACAATATGTTACCATTTCAAATCCTTCCTCCTCGTACGATACGAGACGAATGAGGGAACAGATACATTTGTGTAGCTCTCGAGTAGTTGTAGATATAAAATGTTGTTACAGCTGTAACATAGCTCAAATGCGGTCCACGACATTTACGATAGAAACTAATAATAATAAAACTTTCCATTTGACTTGGAAATTCAAAGTATCTTTGTTTCGCATGGTAGGTGCTTAGACCATTAAAACAAAGATTTGTTAAATAAATAATCTATTACTAATAGAAATTTGTTCCGTGATGGAGTAAGAATACAATTCACCAGCCCCTATCTTCCCCGTGGGTGTCGTAAAACATGGCTAAGGGATGTAATATGTATTTCAACTATGCTCGAAACAAAACCCTATACCAATACTACCAGCTTAGTTAATTTCACTACTATTGTGGAGTAGGCTCGAGCCCAGTAGTGGTACGGATTAGAGCTTAAATGTAATATAAATTTAGCATTGTTATACCTATATTCACATTGCTTGATTCTCTTATAAGTGTCTTTGAGCGTGGAGGTCTCAAACGGCGGTTTGCCAACAAGCAGTGTATACATGATGCAACCCAGACTCCAGATGTCCACTTCAAAGGAATGTCCCTTCTTCGTCAGTATCTCGGGTGCAATATAATTTGGTGTACCACACAATGTTTGTTTTCTTTCTCCTACAAAAGAAACATGCACTTAAAAGTTCTATTAACAAACAATTTCGATACATCTAAATTATGTTATTGTTTTTGAGACAGCTATTTTCAAGTTGCTAATAAATACTGTACATTTTTCTATAAAAATATTTTTTTTTGTGTGTGACTTAGTTGTTAGCCTCAAATGGCTGCGACAATTTACCCAGACTGTTGGGAGAGCGCTGAGGGCTGTCAACCCGTTTAAAGTTAAGCGACCGATCCCGAGGGCACCCCCTGTGGGGTACGTACCTCAGCTCGGGGAGGTTGCTGGCAAAGTGGGCATTCCCACGTTTATGACTTTACCGCGGCACGATTTTCGTCTTCGGCCGCGGGGGCGGAATCGTGGTTCGCGGGGGCTCGCGGGCTGTGTACGCCTCCGTCTGGGCGAGTGTGATACTATCATCCGGTTAGTATAGAATTAGTCGCGGGTGTTTGATCGCGGAAATTTTTGAGGGGATATAAGAAGACGCTATAAAAATGTACAATAATTAATTTGTATCTCCATGTGGTGACGGAGTAACAATTCACCATCCCCTGACTTACCCTTAGGTGTCCTAAAAGACCACTAAGGCATTAAATATGCATAACATCTATGCAAGAGAAGGAAAATTCGAAATAAAACATTTACCAACCTGTCTGACCAGCGTGGTACAGTAGGTCAATTTTCCTCCTACTGTAGAAGAGGCTCAACCCCAACAGTGGGACTTATGATGCCGAGATGATGAATGACTTTGTATATAGAAACAATGATGACTTTATATATGAATGCCTAATTGCATAATGAATGGTCTTCTATGCAAAGTATTGTGAATTCGATCAACATGCAGGAGAGTTTTGTGTACGATCCGCAAATTATTATTCTGAGTCTTTGTATTATTTGTATTTGCTAATTGCATGTTTAAAATGGTCCGAGAAATTATTCCTTAGTGTGAGGTGGAGGTAAACAGTTACAGTTACTTTGAATATAGTATAAAATCGTTACAGTTTATGATTTTGATTTATTTAAAGAAGAAATGCATATGAGGCAAATTCTTATTTTAGCGAGTTTAGATGTGAAAGTTATCTGACACTGCCTTATGTGAAATAAAACTGAATATGATTCAAAATTTTAATTATAATAAAGCTAGTATTTGATTCCATCTACTGTTATATCAATGCAAAAATAGTAGGTTTAAATTCAAGGCCAGTAAAAATAATGTTAGAATTCCCTGAAATATCTCAATAAGTAAACGGTGAAAGGTGAGTGCATGTAGATGTATGTGGCCCCTTTAGCCACCTACATTCGGGGATGAAAACAAGAGATAAATAAAAAATAGAACAAACCTTCATATTCAATTTTAGCGGCAAGTCCAAAATCACCAATCTTAACATGGAGATCATCATCAAGGAACAGATTGCCAAGTTTCAGGTCCCTATGAATAATACGCTTGCTGTGCAGGTACTGTACTCCAAGAAGAATTTGGTGCATATAGAACCGCGTCTCTGGCTCTGTGATAGCTTTTCTTCTTTTATGTAACTCCATCATTGACTGGTTAAGGAATTAAAGAATAAGCATTGAATTTTTAATTATACTGTAGTCATATTTCCATTCTCCCTATGTGGTTAAGAATACAAAGACACAGGGGACTGCTTTATCAGTCACTTGTGTCAGCTGATGTATCACCAGGAGAAGTGGCACCTATGTACATGTCAAGCACTGTGTGATTCTATAATCACAGAAGATGATTCCCTTAATCACGCCTTGAGAAAGTCCACGAGTGGATGTTGATAAGCTTAGTTAAGAACTAGCAACCTGCCCTCGCTTTGGTTTCAATCACCTTACCCACATAGTTCCCCTGGGAATATTGGGATAAAGTATAGCCTAAGTTACATCTTATATAGACTAGACAGGTACTTGGTAGTAAAATATTAACACGATCTTGATAATATTTGCCCCCAAACAAACAAACAGATAGACAAAAAATTTTAAAACTAATTTAAGGCATAGGTTTCATGCAAATAACCATGTAAACATGAAGAAAGCCCAGTATTTTGACAATACAAACACTTCACATTCATTTATTTGTATAGATGTATAATTCATTAAGAAATTTTTGGAGGGAACGCATTCAGAGTGATGAGGCAAGTCTGCTACTGTTTAGCAGACTTGCCTCAACAATTGCAATAGCTAATGTCATTGAAATCTAGCTAAAACCACTTTAATGTGATGACATATTGACATTAATAGTGGTCTCCATTTACAGATCATATTGTTAAAGATCGGGATAAACTGCAGTACTATAAAAACATTCACCATGAAATGCATAGCAGTAAATTGCTTAAGTAATAAGTATACCCTATGCCAGGGGTGGCCAACCGGTCGATCTCAATTATTAGTCCGGTCGATTGTGCTAAGGAAAAAAATATTTTTATATAGAAAACATTGCGCGTCTTAATCGCCAACTGCAGTATGTATCAATTCCAATTGTGAAGATTTCAAGAAGTATATAATTGTAGATTGCACAGGGTTTCATGAGTAAACAATACATCTTGGATTTAATGAAGTCGGCCATCCTTGCCCTATACCAACCCATCTGTATAGTAGGTCAAGTTATTTTCCAATGTGAAATAGGCTCGATCCTACGGAGCTCGAGCTCAGCAGTAGGATATATATAATAGCCGAGACAATGAATAAGTATACTTACCCGTCTTTTGCATAGTTCCAATATGATATAGATGTTGAGGGAGTCTTCGAAGAAACTGTGAAATCCGACAACATGTTTGTGCTGTAGTGAACGGTGGATAGATATCTCTTGAGCCATTTTTTCCTTTTGACTCGATTTCACCATTAACTTCTTGGATACAATCTTTCCAGCCCATACTTGATTGGTGGCAATATCTAGTATCTCATAGCATTTGGCAAAACCACCCTAAAAACATTATGTATCTAATGATAGTTGTAAGTAATAAACATTGGAGAAAGCTTGAACGATTGGGATTTTCAGAACTCCATAATTACATATACTATGATTTGTACATTTTGTGAGGCTCATCAGTATAAGCCCCACAATATATTGTAAAACTTGTACTTGATTAGCCTATGGCTGAAATAGTACATTTTAATAACTTCTTGTAAAAGTACTTATTTACTTACATACACTTATTTAAAGATAAAGAAATTCGACTCTCAACTGTTATTGAATTAAAGAAGAATAAATTTCAAAACGATTTTTCTCTTTTTTCAATTAAACAGATGCACCTGTTGAACTTATATATCGAATTTAAAATGTAACCGACAAATTACGAATGATATCAAAACAAATATATGGATATTTTAGTTATTATTATAGCTTATTACAACTTAGCATAGAAATTAGCAATGAACTTGGTCTGGAATGGACAATGTTATTTATAACGGTTATTCGTGTGAATTTATCAATTTGTAATTTATGTTATCACAGCATTAAGTTTTGGCAATGTACTATGAATTACATGGCGATAATATCAAAATATAGATCTGATCCATAAAACTATTATATATACAGAAACTCACCTTTCCAAAAAATCGAAGCCTTTGATAAGTGCAGTTAGTTTGAGGATCGTGTATAATTTCAGGTATTTCTTTCTTTTCCTCTTCTTTGATTGACGTCATTTTAAACTAGCTTAAAAATATAAAAATTAAAGTCAAATGTACAATAAAATACTATTGATGATTGTTGATAAATTCACAAAAGAGATTTCAAACGGCCATACGTTTGAACTTTGAAGGCTGTTTGAACTTGAACAGTTCACTAACATTTACCGCCCAATCATAATGCCACAATTTCTACCCAATGGTGGGAGAACATAATTTAAATTTCTACTGTTTATGTTGCCGTAATTCTATATGTTAAGTAGTAGTAAGTTATAAGTTATAAGTTTATTTATAACCTATTCTAAAAAATTACCAATAAAATAACTGTAGAGACCTCACTCAAGTTATAGACGATAAGACTTTGTATAATATTGGAGTTATTTAAGCCTCTTTAAAAGTCGTCTATTACGCTTTTTACAATGTCAGTTAATAATGTTGCTATTTGCAAAGTCTGTAATATAACCGGTTAGTAATAAAACAACAAGAGATGTTATTTCTTGTTTTTTGCAATGTCAATCTGTAATTTGACAATGTTGTGGTATCTGAAAATTTTGCATAAAATAAGGCATATTGTATTGCATTAGTATTGTATTAGTAACTTAAATTATTAGTAGATAAGGTAAGAGCACCGGCTAGTTTTGGGTGATCGTGAATCGAAATTTTAACATAAAAACCGGCTTCAATGGTGCTTTTTTTTTTCTTTTGCGTTTGTGCCACTCGGTTTGAGTATTTGCCAACTTCAATGGTGTTGTTATGGATGCCATTCTTCTTCTTCTTATTTAATGGCAATGCGCTACAATTATATGAGCTATTGGTGCCAATGTCGAGTTATTATATTTATTATATATTTACGTCTTTAGTCTTAGTCTTTCAGTCAGTCGTTAGCATGACTTGGTGCTGAGATCCAAGTCATGCCTTCTCTGTAATGATGAGTTCGATATATCAAAACGTAACTTATATCGGATATGTGTTAGATATCATACCATATCGATATCTATATCAATGTAGCCGATATCGCAAAAACCATATCGAGTCAAAACTTCTACTAACATGCAAGAACTGTTCAAGTCAAAACTTAAAACTATAACGATATGAACACGTACGAACAAAACGCAAACTTCACAAACGATATTGAGATATGAACCATATTCGTTCCTCTCGTTCTAAGTATATATTCTTTTATTAGTATAAAAGAGATGAAGAGAATATGAAATAACTTTAGCCATGTTTGCGTGATTAATATATCTTACTGTACTAGCAATAAGGTTTAGTTTCCATTGTATAGTTATAGTTATGATAACGTTTCTGACAGCTACGGCTACTCGATATTAGTGAGACACTTACTCTACAAAATGGAACTAAATTTCGAAGTTATAAGGTTGAATTTGAGTTGTTACAATATGTACACAGGTCTGTAAGTAATAATAATAATTGTAGTTGTTTCATGCCATATTTTGATTTGAATAACAAATTTTGTATTGTTTGTGATAGTTTTTAATTGCACTTCCTTGTGGGCATGTGCCATACGTAAAAGGAATTCCTTGTGTTTTTAAGTTTTTGTAGTGTGTTTATATGTGTCTATACTTTGTGGATACAAAGATACATTTAGTTTAGTATGTAGTTTAAAAGTTAAATTATAGTTATGTAAAATTAATTTTTTTCATAGACAATGTCGCGTAAAACGAGTGAGATATGGACTCATTTTGATAAAAAAAAAACAATGCTGTTGGTTTGGCTGTGTGTAAATACTGTAATCAAAAATTTTCATACAAATCGAGCACCGGAAATTTGAATACTCATTTAAGACGCTCACATGCTTCTATTTATTTGGCGGAAAAAAAAACATAATTAATGTTCGGATCTGAGCAATATGACAATGCTGTGTCCAGTACTTACAAAGAAGCAAATGCAGTGGATGTAGCAGCTGCTTCTTCCAGCACCGGGGTTGTCGCCAATCAGATGAAGCAAAACCAACCATTAACGAAGCCCCTCGCAATGGTGGAGGGATCATAAAATAATTTACCCTCACCTATCGCATTTATTTAGAACAAAATGCAATACTGTGGCTACGTCTAGTAGGAGTAGGACCACACTGTCGACAATTATCTGTCTACAGCCGCGGGCCGGTCTGTCCGGGGTGGTACCACGCTCTCGCAGAAAATCGACGTCTGATTAGTAGCATTTTGTCACTGCGCTTCGTTCGGTGAGCGAGAGAGCCGAAAGCCCAACTTTCTGAGGGTGTCCGCGTGTGGAGGGTGTTGGTGGTGCCTTTGGTATCACCGAGCCTCAATGCACGCATTCACACTCCCTTCATTCCCTTCGCGGTACGCAGCGGCCTTGTAAAGGCCCATGAGCGGCAGCAACACTTACCATCAGGTGTACTGTTTGCTCGTTTGCTACTGCTAGCAATAAAAAAAAAAAAAAACAACGTCAGTACCCTGCGAGCGATTATTTTCGAAGACAGTGATTATTATAAACGACCGAAGATGTCGTCTCAAAGCAAAAAAAGTCGAGCAGCTTGCATTCCTTAATGCAAATCTACCCTGATTATATTGACTAATAATAACTAATCTACTACTAAATGATACTTATATAAATAGAGTGTATATAATATTATATATATAATCATTGTAAATATGTCAATTTTTAAATGCGCCAGAGAAGTAATCTTAGTTAACAATTTTTAACATTTAGTAGTCAAAAACTTTTTTGCTAGTTCTAAGCCTGGTAAAGCATGCAGGGAAATCGCCGTAGTTACAATTAGCTAATTGTTCAATAACTTTAGGTAAATACCTACACCTTAGACCTGCATCGATGTACCGCTGACTGCTTAACTGTAAATGTGAGAGTTTGTGTTAGTTCGCATTCGCAGTTAGTTTGCTCATTTTAATATCAACGTTAACGTTTTAAACTGTACTACTGATATCGATATCAGAAAACCCTTTTCGATATCGATATGCAAACTGTATATCGGATACATAACCGTTTGTGGCACAAACAGAAATCGCCCATGTCTACTTCTCTGGGAATTTTAACAGAATGTCAAAATGCACGCAATTCACTATTATATCATATTCACTACATTTCAGAATTTTATCTGCATTATATTACATAAAATATCAGCAAAATTATTCAATATAACACTTCAAAACACTAAAATAATGAAAAAAATATAAAAGCGCTACGTGACATTTTGACATTCGCGTCAAAAGTCCATGGATGCCACTGTCAGAACTGGACCAAATTAAAATTGTATCAGACGAGAAATCGTGCAATTTTAAATAAAAAAGAATCAAAATCGGTTCACCTGTCGAACGTTATGAGGTGTATAAAAAATACAGTCAAATTGAGATCCTCCTCTTTTATGAAGTCCTTTATTTTTAAATTTTTTATGTCCAAGAAACGTCTTCGCTTTTGAGAAGACGTTTCTTATCCTCGGGAATATAATATCAGATGGCTATGGTCCAGGTCGATAATAAGCTCTTAGTGGTCTTTTACAACACCTACGAACAATGTAAGGGTTGGTAGGATTCGTAGCCGTCACCACACAGTTTAAATGTATATAAATAATATAAGAATATAAAGACGTAAGTTATTGATATGCAAGAATTTATATACATGTAATAACGAGGTAGGAGTATGCTTTCTTGTTTTATGACTATTAACAGTCAAGTACATACTGTCGCAAGATACTCTTGCTGATTTATATACCGTGACCGTTATTAAAATGAACATCTCTATGTTAATTTTAATAACCGAAGTCAATAAATTAAGTGGTCGTCAATCTGGATATCTATATTTGATAAAATCTTTTTGTTGTATCAACGACAAACTTTTAGCAGTGTATTATGATAGTTTTATTCAGACTTCAAATATTACCATTTATGTTAAATACTTTCAATACATTGTTTAAAAAAGCTGACAAAACACCATGCATACAGAAACCGATTCATCCAAACATCATACATCCCATCCCCTCCATTTAGCTATTCGATTCATTATATGGTTTATTTCTTTTTATTTAAATGACAGCGTAGGAGAGGTCAAAATTTGATATCGCTCCAAGCAGACAAAATCTGACCTCAGCTGGCACTTGTGTCGAATAATCAATACGATAATATATTACGAATATATAATATATGTCCATATATATAGTAGGTATTTTATTTCATTATTACTATTTCTTAGTCATGTTGTTGCATACACTGTTGTTGTTGATTTTAAGATCTAGTGATTATAATGCCCAAAAAATTTCTGCATTAAAAAAAATAAAAGCAATAACAGTAGTGCAAAATTGGATTTTACTTGTAATTGTAAAACGCCTATGGCAAAAACAAGAGCAATTTGATTATAAATGAAATAAAATTAAGTATATAATTAATATCACAGTTCTTTTCCCTTTTTTTTTAAGTTTTCATGCAACAAGTCTTTTTCTCACCGTATTACATAAACTACCTTCTCCCAATCTGCAAGTTTAACACTTGCAGATTGGGAGAAGGTAAAAAAAAGCGTGCGTGCAAAGTACGCATGTCAGAAGGGAAACTTCTTTACCCTTCATCCTTTAGCGTTCATCCCTCATCCTTCATCCCTTATCCCTCATCCTTAATCCCTCATCCCTCATCCTTTATCCTTTAATCCGTCAATTGTAGACGGATTTAAAAATAATATAAAATAGTATATATATTTCTGTCTCATTCTTTGCCGGCTTCATCCTACACATTTTTGTATTTGTGTCTCTTACCTGTCGTTTTTCCATTGCATCCGGTTTGAAATTACAACGATTCTAAAGAAGTTTCACTTCAAAAATTGTTATAAATTTCAGGTACCGCTAAATTATAACTTGTAGGAGGAAATCCTGTGCACCAGTGGAGTGGTTAAGTTATTATGATATATGATCAGACGTGGCCCCTTTTCTGTCTCACATTGCCACCACCTCTTGAGACATGGATTTCACACGTTTACATATTTTAGATATTTTTTATAGAAATTTCAAATATTAGATTCTCTCACGACGTTTTCCTTTACTATTAAGACAAGGATAATTACCAATCAATGATTTAATTTGTTTATTAAATCGTTAGGTAATTTAAAAAAGGCATAGATGTGTATCGTTTGAATTGATGACCGCTAAGTATTCGTCTTTGTTATTCTCATTTTTAAAAGCTTTTATTTAACTTGCCCTGTTAGTATGGGACAAATCTTGCGAGTTAAACTAGAACCACTTCCTGTCGTTAGATTAGGTTGAGATTTGGTTCACTTACGTAACTTCGGTGGCAATGCAATAATATGGTACCATGAACCTGGTCTCAAGATGGCGTCGGAAGGTGGCTATAGGAACTCCTAAACTAAACAAGATAAAACCGTCGAGTTTGGACTCGTTTGAATAGTCTTAACAAGCACTCTGGTGCTACATGACAGCCAGGGACTCAAGATGGCGTCGGAAGATGGCCATAGGAACTCCTAAACTATGAAGGGTAGAGGTAAGGGGAGAACCGTCTCATATGGGAGGAAGTTTGAAAAAGTGTCCCACTTTCAGCACTAAATAACAGTTCAAAAATCCTCCAGAATGGCGCTAGCATAGGCAAAGGGTATGATATGAATTGAGCAGTTGTTAACTGATTGAAGTATGCTGAGTTAAGTTAGTGGCAGTTGTGACCACGGAGTAAGTACAAAGAGGAGCTGTTGTAATTAATATTTTATATGAAACAATGTGTGGCAGTTACAGGGGGTGAGGAGTTATAACATGTCTCACTCCCTTTTTATGCTGTCTCACTTCCTCCTTTATGTCCATCTACCGGTTATTAGCATAACTACTAGTTTCGTATTTTTAAGTAGTTTAGCTATCTCGCATTAGTGTATCTACTCTTGAAAACAATTCTAATTTCGAATCCGATTAAATTCCAATCTCACCAAACTTATATTTGGTACTCTTGAACAAAATCGAGAATGAATTTTTCGCGTTCGCCATTGTTATTTTCACCAAATGTGCCGTATTTTCTTACTTTAAATTAATAACGTTATCGAACTGGGTCACCACAAAGATGCTTTCTCGAAATTGTGCAACATTAACGATTTTAAACTACGTCGAAATTCGGCCATAATTCATTTAAATTAATTTTTCTGCTACACAATTTTCTTTTAATGTTATTTATGTATAACTAGCAACCTGCCCTCGCTTCGCTTCGGTTTCAGTCGCCTTACTCGCATAGTTCCCGTTCCCGTGGGAATACCGGGATAAGATATAGCCTATGTCACTCCCCGTTATTATAGCTTTCAGTTAATGAAAGAATTTTTGAAATCGCTTCGGTGGTTTAAGCGTGAAAGCGTAACAAACAAACAAACAAATAAACAAACAAACTTACTTTCGCATTTATAATATTAGCAAGGATTGTATATTGAGCAAGCTGTATTTCACTAATAACTAATATATAAGTACAAATATCTATTAAACATTGTCATCATAATTATCATTGTTTGACATTCAGTTCGACGACCAAAGATTATAACAAAAGTCTATAATTCACACACGCATGTGTGTGTGTATCGATTGCATTAGTGTGCGTAACGCCTTTTTTAATGAATTTAATGTATTTCTAATTCATTATTATATCAAATTTTAGTTTTCTCCTCAATATACTCTTCAACTATGCCAAATTGCATATTTGTAAGCTACAACTGCGTGATTTTCGTAAAAAGGGGTACAAAGTTTTTGCTTCACGTATTAATATATGTATAGATACTAGCAATCCGCCCTCGCTTCGCTTCGGTTTCAGTTGCTTTACCCGCGACGTAGTTCCCGTTCCTGTGGGAATACCGGGATAAAATATAGCCTATGTTACTCTCTGATATTATAGCTTTCCATTGGTGAAAGAATTTTTGAAATCGGTTCTGTGGTTTAAGCGTGAAAGCGTTACAAACAAACAAACAAACAAACATCCTTACTTTCGCATTTATAATATTAGTATGGATGTAGATAAGATTAGCTGACCCACAAAATTTTGTTTGCAGTACATAACAGAGAGAGAGGGGCTTAAAGTAAGGCTTAGGCACGTAGGTATAACGCGAAGCAACAGAAATTCGTTAAAAGGATTAATCGAAGCGTGATGTTATATAACCTGTTAACTTCCTCAATAAATGGGATACAAACAAATGGACATAACTAGATTAGCATTCCGCAATATTATTTTCCTTCTATTGCTAATATTTTAATTTGTCATTATTGGAGCATGAATGTGAATAGGAAGGATATTTGAATATTATCAGGCTTTCCTAGCTCGATTGACATTTCCATTTTTCCTGATTTGGTAGTGCTGTTTTCCGCTTACGTCTCTTAATCTTTTAAGGTTTCTTTTCCGGGTATTGTAGCCATTTGTGATTAATTACGTATGTTTGACATACACGGTTCATGCGATAATAGTCATAGTTTAAAAATGTATGGCGCATATTCCGAGGTTTGTGATCAACGTGTGCGACGAATAGGTATTGGAATTAGGAAAACGGCTTCGGTAATCCAGCGAATTTTGCATCGTAAAACGTTCATCGGATCCGGTACCAATATTTATCATTATTTTACCAAAAATTTTTAGGAAAAATGATTAGCTTAATAATAGTCCATTTTGAATTGAAAAGCGAAAATCATACTGTTTTGATCTATCCGGTCCGGATCAATGGAAATCCGTTCGGGTTCGGCCGGATAGGAAATGACGCCGGATTACAATCACTAGCGACAAATGACGTGCGCCATAAATTTTCATACTTTAGCTATTATCTCATCAGCGCGATTGTCGCACGCGATCAATTGCGTGCGACTGTGATCGGCCGCGATAAACGGGCACACTTATAATAACTGCGTATAAGGAATTAGTGATGACATAATCATTATCCTACTCTATCAATTACTTGGTGTCGACACATTATGCACCCCTCTCCCATCATGCAAATTGTCAAAAGTGTTGACTTTTTATGACTTATATGGTTTTATGACTCGCCTCATTTCAGCCCTCCTCGGCAATATAATAGTTAACAAGAGGCATTAGATGGAGTTGACCCAGGTTGATTTAGAACTTTTAGTCATCTTTTAAGATAGCCACGAGGAATGTAGGGATCGGTATTGTTCGTAGCCGCTACCACACAGGGCAGAAGTAGTGATGTTTGATAATAAGATAATTGGACATACACTGATTTATTTTTGCAATAAGTAGATATACCTAATACATAAAATGCTGTGGTAGCTCATCCTAGGGCAAGAGCTACGGAATTTTCGTATTTACGAAATAGATGCGAATTTATGCGAAAATTTTGATATAAAAGCGAAATTTTCGAAACTTCATAATTTTGATGGCTTACGTATGGACACTATCCTTCTATACGTTATTATTCTAAGATTGTAGTTGTATTGTAAGTAATTATCATAGACTTACGGGGCCCTGTTTAAAGTGGCCGGGCCGCCCTGGGTACCCTTGTGGTAAATATGTATGTAGTAATTCGTGTAGTGAAGGAGTAAAAGTACAATTCACCATTCCCTATCTTGCCTGTGGGTGATAAAATCTATGCAAGAGAAGAAAACTTGTCATAAACCCATTATGGAGGAGGCCTGGGCCCAACATTGGGAGTTCTGTGGGTTGAGATGAGTACTAGGCTGATAATATGTAATAATCAAAAACTCTGCGTGCGTTGACAGAGTGAGAATATAACAAACTTCGAGTCTGTGTTGTGCCGCATTATCACTGCAACTACAATGATGGTAGGATGCAGTCATCTCCAACTTTGTGACCGAGTATAGCTATTTGTCGAAGCATTTATGCTTCGACAAATACGACTATATTGTTTGTCAATATCAAAGATTACGCAAAAATGATTTTTGGCCAGCTTTTAGGTTCAAATACCCGTATGTGCGTCGGTCAGATCAGGGCCAATCCTATTAAGGTGCTGGGTGTTGCGGGCAGCAGAATTCTTTACACTAATTTAACCAAATCATCTATATGTGTATATAATTGTCTTTGTCAGAGATGATTTCTTTGCGGATGAAGTCGCGTGCAAAAGCTAGTTTGTAGCATGTGTCAATTAATATGATAATCACAGGATATGTCCAACAGCAGTATGTATTATTGTTCTTATCGTAATTAAACAAGTAATCACGCCTAACACAATACCTATTAATTTATAATATATACATTTATGATAATTTCCGTGTGGTGACGGAGTAATAATACAATTCACCACACCCTCTCTTACCCTTGGGTGTCGTAAAAGACGACTAAGAGACAAATATGCATATAATATCAATGCAAGAGAAGGAAATCTCGAAATAAAACCCTATACCAACACATCTGACCAGCACGGTAGGTCAATTTCTCTCCTTTTGTAAAGGAGGCTTGAGCCTAACAGTGGGACCAATAAGAACAAATGCTAAGTGGCGGCTACGAACACTGCCAACCCTTATATTGCTCATGGGTGTCGTAAAGACGACTGGCGAGCTTTATAAACGATCTGGATCAACTATCTGAGGCCGGATGGCCACCAATTACATTCCCAAGTAGGATTGACTTTTGTAATATGTATGGTAGTAGAGGGGTATATATTACGTCGATCCCAAGTAATTGGAATAAGAGCAGAGTAATGAAGATGATACATTTATAATAATAAATGTCTATTAGACGTTGTCATCATAATTATGATTGTTTGACATTATGTTCGACCAGAGATTTTAAACGCAAACAAAAGTGTATAAGCGCGCGTGTAAGTGTGTGTGTTTGTGTGTAGCGATTGAATGGTAGTGTGCGTAAAGCCCTTTTTTAATTAATTTAATGTATTTATTAGTAATAATTTAATTTATTTCTTCCGTGTGGTGACGGAATAAGAATACAATTCACCACCCCCTATCTTACCCGTGGGTGATCGTACGAGACGACTAAGGGATTTAAAACGTATATAACATCTATGCGAGAGAAGGAAAACTCGAAATAAAATCCTATGCCAACACGTCTGACCAGCGTGGTATAGTAGGTCAATTATCCTGCCATTATGGAGGAGGCCCGAGCCCAACAGTGGGACATATATGGGCTGAGATGATGATGATGAATGTATTTCTAATCCATTATTATATGAAATTTCAGTTTTATGCACTTCTCCTCATTATATACTTCAACTGTGCCAAATTGCATACTTATCCATTTATGTGATTTTTGTAAAAAGGAGTAGAAAGATTTTGCTTCACGTATTAATATATAGATTCATCAATAGATTTAAATAAACTTAATAATATTAAGTTATTCTTCCTTACGGTGGCGGAGTAAGAATACAATTTATCGCCCTCTTTCTAGTTCGTGGGGTGTGATAAAAGTGGTACTTCACGCAAGTTGCCTGCCTGGCCGAGCGCTGCTCGCTGGGACCTTATTGCCCATTGGGCAGTCCGGCTAGATAGATCTCGGTTCTATGGTCTGATCGTCGTGACCTTCCTGTCGGTACTGATGGAGTGGCAGAATTGCCGGCACAAGTTCCTCTCATTCTGATTGGTGCAGGTCTTGACGAGGCATGGTTGCTTCGGCAAGTACTTGCATATGGTCGCAATTAGGGACAGGCCTTTGTTCTGCCACCGCTGCGATTGCGACCAGGACTCGGCGCAGCACCTCTTCGAAATCTGTGTGGCTTGGGTGGAGCCGCGCCGTGAACTAAGCGACAATAAGCGGTGCCGAGCTGACACTGCCAACTATCGCTAAGACGATGCTCAACAGCGTCAGGAACTGGGACGTAGTCGCCGCCTTCTGCCAGGCAGTTGTTTCGCAGAAGAGGGTGACGTTGCGGGTGCGGATTAAGTTTTTCTACCACGGCACGCTCCGCCGCCAGAGCGTTGGGCGACGCAGGTACGAGTACCTGTGCCTGATGCTGCCCTAGTCGAGATCGCGAGTGGACGGACCAGGGATTAGTACGCCACACGCAGAAAGGTCCACCTGCGTGAGTGTGACTCTCGGCAACATTATTTTTGTTGCCGCAACTTTGAGATGATGACGATGATGAAGTTAATATTATTAAAAAATGAAGAATTTTATTGAAGTTTAAGATATTTTATTACGCAAACAAAGTGGCATTACAATAGTTACGTTATATTAAAAAATTAATATACCTTCTTTTGTATCGATACTGAATTTCTTGGATAATCCAATGTCTATAATACCAACTGAAACTTCCGCGTGAAATTTTAAATGAAAGTAATTCAATGTCACGAATATCCAAATAAGTTCATATTAAACGTTTTTGTTATACAGTCATTAATGCCATGTTGGTTAAAATAACCATATTACGGGTTTTTGGGATATTACTAATAATTTTTCGATATTACAAAAAAGTCGCTCAGCGTGCTATGGAGCGGGCTATGCTCGGGATTTCTCTGCGAGATAGAATCCGGAATACGGAAATCCGCAGAAGAACGGGTGTAACCGACATAGCACGAAGAATTAGCACGCTGAAGTGGCAATGGGCAGGCCACATCACTCGACGAACCGACAACCGCTGGGGAAGAAAGGTTCTCGAGTGGCGACCACGTATCGGACGACGCAGTGTAGGACGCCCCCCCCACTAGGTGGACCGATGACCTAGTGAAAGTAGCTGTGCGTCGTTGGATGCAGGCGGCACAGGACCGCTCATTGTGGCGCAACATGAGGGAGGTCTACGTCCAGCAGTGGACGGCAATAGGCTGAAATGATGATGATGATGATTACAAAAAAATTTAATGAATAAAAATGAGTAAACGATCTAAATAAATATTTTGACCATATTTTCCCTTTATAAGTGGACAAGAAATGTAGATCTAGGTACTTATTTTCGATCAGACCTCATAATACATATATAAGCGTTGTTACGCTGGTAGTTTTAGTTATTATTTAATTATCACTGCTGTCACATCGTCACCAAGATAGAATTTTTTATAGATAATCATTTATTGTTTTAATTTTTTTACTTGTTTCGTGACCATTTCAAATAATAAATAATATTAAGAGAAAAAGAGGTTTTTAAAATGGACTTTTGCGGATTTTGGGTTTTGGTCATCAGTGCTTTATTATTATTGTTATGGACGAATGGGATTACAGGCAAATCTTTTATACTAACAACAGATGAAAGTAAGTTTAATATTTCATTACTATTGAGTATTTCATCCAAATTCTCTACTGTATAATTATTATAGCGTTATTTATTAAAATTATTCAGTTCCCCTTATTATGTTATAAACGAAATAAAAAGAAACTCTTGTGTAAAGATAATTGTTAAATAAAGGTAGATGTTATTAAAATAAGGATTCGTTGTTTACACGTGTTACAGTTTTACCAACAAATCTATACAGATAAATAAAATTGAAGTGTCTGTTTGTATTGTAAAAATACTGAGCTTTTTTCATGTTCACACGGTTATTTGCACGACACGTATGCCTAAAAACCAGTTTAATTTTTTTTTGTCTGTTTGAGGTAATCTTCAAAACCGTTGGACTGATTTTGCTAATATTTTAAAACCAGGTAGCTCTCTATATAAGGGGGTAACTTAGACTATATTATATTCTGGTATTCCCACGGGAACAGGAACTATGCGGGCAGGCAACTGAAACCGAATCGAAGCGAGGGCGGGTTACTAGTAATAGAATATACTTGATCATTCGCTAACGTAGATGAAAACCTTGCTTATCTTAAATGTAAATTGAATTATTCGAAAAAATATTTTGTATCATCTATTTCATTGTTACTGAAATATTGATGACATTTTAGTCATAGTATTACAATTTATATTAAAGTTTTAGAACATAGGTATATATATATACCTGTGTTCTAAAACTTTACAAGAACTTTTTTGCACGCTGGCCCTTTAACTAATTGAGCGAAATTCTACAAATAGCGTACCGTGCATTAATATTTCGACTCATATATGTACATCCCATTGCTGGACTCGAGCCTCCTAATATTGCTGGAGTTGATCCTCCATAAGAGGGAAATGGAAGGTCCATTATACCTTGTTGGTCAGACAAGTTGGTATTTTGTTTCAAGTTGCCCATCTCTTACATAGATGTCATATACGTAATATATCCTTTAATCGTCTTTTACGACACCCACTGGGGGTGGTGAATTGTATTCGTACTTCGTCACCACGCGGAATTAATTAATTTGCTAATTTTATTTTTAAATATTAGCTATGTGACGAAAATAACTACGTATTTCATGAGATGCGGGTACTATTAGAATTTTATTATAAATAGGAATAATTATTTTGAAATCAATATTGTAGCTAATTTACATAGGGGATAGGGACGTTATACTTATAATGTATTTATGACCCTGAATATTGCTTCTTACTAGCAAGGCCAGGTAAGCACAGTTTGTAATCCTGGGTTTTTTAAATTAATTTGTAAGTTGTCAGCGTCATCGCTGTCTAATTACTGCGACAATGTCAATGAAATATTTAGGTCAATAAAATTTTAGGTCAGGGAAAAGTCTTTTCGCATGTAGTCTAGTATAAACTTTAAATAAAATGTGTTTGGCTGTACTAGTTGTATCTGGCTGGTTTTGATACCATTAAAAACCATTTAAAAAAAGAAACAGTTTAGCAAAATGTTGTTTTCTGCCGTTTTTCATTTGTTTGTCTTTCTGTCAAAATTAGTGAATCTAATGAACGAATTCGAACCATTCTAAAAATTTATTACAAAACCCGGCTAAGTGCGAGTCGGAGTCGCACACAAAGGGTACCTTACCATTATTTATAAAAATAGGCAAAAAAAAGGCGTTCTTTGTATGGGAGCCCCCCTTAAATACTCATTTTATTCTAATTTTATTATCTATTATTAAAGTAAAAATACAACTGAGTATGTTGTGAATATTTCAAGTGCCTACCTGTTGCCATTATCAATATTATAGGGCAAAAAATCCCATTTGTTGTACGGACCTTCAATATTTATTTTATTTTGTTTTTAGTATTTGTTGTTATAGCGGCAACTGTCTAGCTATCGTGGTTCTTGAGATACAGCCTGGTGATAGACAGACGGACGGACAGACAGCGAAGTCTTAGTAATCATCATCATCATTTTAGCTCATATACGTCCCACTGTTGGGCTCGAGCCTTCTCCACAATAGGAGGGAAATTGACCTTACTGGTATAGTAAGGTCAATTATCAAGTATAGGTCAAAATGCTGGTCGGACATGTTGGTATAGAGTTTTATTTCGAGTTTTCCTTCTCTAGCATAGATGTTATATGCATATTAAATTCCTTAGTCGTCTTTTACGACATCCAGGGGTAAGATAGTGGTGAATTATATTCTTATTCCGTCACCACACAGTCTTAGTAATAGGGTCCCGGTTTTTGCCCTTTGGGTGCGGAACTCTAAAAAGGACAAAAAACAACGCAAGGCGCAAAAAAAAAATATAAGGTTTGTGGGCCTAATGCAGTGTCAGTAAGAGTAGCAGAAGGTTGGTTTAAACGTTTTCAATCAATGAATTTTTATGATAATATTAAATACCATTTGACAGATCGTTCCGAATTCCATTTGCTTGCACGGTAGGGTTGTCCGAGTCAGTCGATAATACTTCCTGATACGTATTATTATAAATTATTTTTTAATATGTATATGTGTTACTATATTAATTTGCATAATAATTTGGTGATAAACACTACAGAATTAATTATATACTTTAATTACAAACCTTGTAATAACTTCTCGTAAACTAATTACGTTTATTGTGACGCTATTTGATTGTTCTGTTATCAATAAAATAGAAGCAAATCATGTCAGGTTCTCGTTACAAATTAGACGCTCATCATTTGTTCAAATAGGTTAACATTAATAAGGTTAGGCTACCCTTGCCGAGTTTAGTCATCGCCTCGTGATATTGAGTCCTTTAATTCGTTTTATACTTAAAATTTTTATTACAAGTAAAATAGTATAGACCTTGAACAAATTTGCAATGTTGCACTTATTTATATAAATATTTTGATGAAGGTCCATTTTTGTCCATTTTATGCCGAAGCCGATTATCAACTATAGAATGTGCTTTTTTTATTTCAACTGTAGTATTAGGTAATTTAAATGTGGTGTAAATTTCTGTTGTTTTTTTTCTTGAACGTTGTAGTAAAAGGAAAACTCGTAGGTTTTTATTTTTTTTATTTGCCGTTATGAAGGACGGATGTTACAATATAAATTAGGTTTTTTCATGCTCGAGACATTTGCTAGAGCTCTATGGAAATTGTGCTATATTAATAAGCGATTGGTTTATTTTAAAAGTAAACAACAAAATGCAAAGTGATTCATTCGATATTCTGCAAATTACTTTTATTTTTACATAGTCCATGTACAAAAAAACTAAATATCTGGTTGACTTATTAAAAAGATTTAGTACGTATAATTTCTTTGCCTGTTCTTTTTTTCTTAATAAAGGAACTGACTCACGGAGAAAAAAATGTCCACTGGGTATTTACCTTATTGAAAAGCTTCAACAACTTTGGAGCTGCACTGCCGGCTTAATCACGCATTAAAAATATAGGGAAATAATATTCAAATTTAGATTGGCAAATTAAGGATACAAGTTGTTTAAATGATTAAAATTAATAAAATTATTTGTAGTAATAGGTATACTTAGTTAGGAATTAGAATTAAGGGAAAACTTATTCAATACTTATTGGATTATTGTTTTAAAGAGGTATTTAAAATAGAGATAGAATTGTATGAGCACATCGCGTGCCTCTGGCGCCGCCTGCTGGCGTGCACGAGGCCACTTTCCGAGACACTGCTACTATCCTGAACAAATAAATTACTTTACGGCGTTACTTGGTCGAGGTCACGAAAATGTTGAGTCGTCGTCTTGGAAACTGAGACATCGCAATAAATTTGATCCAAGGGCGCATAGAAATATGTACTTACAAGAACGTAATCAGCGACGGTACGGTTGCTGTCATGCATTCGTAGGAATTAACGCAGAATTCCTAATCATTCTTCACTTTTTTATTAATTCAATGTATCTCATGTACGTCCTACGGGTGGGTTCTACCCTCTTCTATAATGAGAGGGATATTGACCTATTATGGTATACCACGCTGGTCAGACAGACGCTGAGTGGTATTTATTGGGTTGGTTATGGTCAGCGCGCATGCAGTCCGCTCCGTCCAGGGTGACGTAAGGGCGGTGTGCGTTTTTTCATGCTCACACGGTTATTTACACAATACCTATCATCATCATCTTGCTCTTATCCCAATTCTTGGTCCGGGTCAATCTAGGGCTCTTAGTCGTCTTTTACGACACCAACGAGCAAAGCAAGGGTTGGTAGTATTCGAAGCCGCTACCACACAGCACATTATTTACACAATACCTATACTTACCTAAAAACCAGTTTAAATATTTTTTAACCGACTTCAAAAAGGAGGTTCTCAATTTGTCTGTATTTTTTTTTATGTTTGATACTTCTTATGTTTGTTAGCCGGGTGTGCTAACGTAGCCCACACCCAAATAAAAGGGTTGATAATGTTCGTAGCTGACAACATGTAGCAATTGTTTATTATGTCAGCTCATATATGTGTCTCACTGCTCGGCTCGATTCTCCTCCACAATCGGAGGGAAATTAACCTACTACGTCACGCTGGTCAGACGTGTTGGGTTTTATTTTAAGTTTTCCTTTTCTTGCATAAGTGTTATAAGCAAATAGTATCTCTTAGTCATCTTTTATGACATCTATGAGTACGAAAGGTGAATTGTATTCTTACTCCGTCAATTAAACTTAATAATTAAAATCCTTTGGTTTATTTTGCAGTGGAAAACTTCATAAATCCTGAAGATTTGGAAATGATTGTAGATTATTATAAAAAAAATTCGAGTGCATTCTCGAATAATGATAGAATGGTAGGTAATAATTTTAATTATTCTTTTAAGATGTTTATTATTTATATTATAAATAATATTAATTTTAACTCGAATATATTCCATGAAATTTAATGTTCAAGAATTTTATGGCGTACATCTGAAGCTTGCAGAGTATATTAAGAACCTGGTTGCCATAAACGGCTATGAGAAGTAATATGAAAGAAAGAAAGAAAGCAAATAAAATTTATTGGACACTATAGTTACATGCTCATAGAAATATAAGTACAGAAATGATATAAAAACGAAGATGAAAAAGTATTGATGATTAAAATAATCGTAGTATTTTTTTTTTGGGGTGTCTTGCGGTCGTCGCGCTCCTCGCACCACTCCGTCCGGGGCGACAGAGGGGCGTAAGCACGCAACACCCGCAACCCACCCACGCTGCACGTCGCCTTCGTCGTTGGGCCGACCACCGGAGCAGGATTACTTGACATCAGTGGTCGGAAAATAATCGTAGTATAGACAAATTAAATTCCAATTATTAGTGTCCAAAAGGCAACAGCTCAGCATATGCTACATAAACCTGCAGCGCTGATTTTCAGCTGCAGTCTAACTAGTCTAAGTTACAGGTCACAAGAAGTGCAAGTACAGAAGAGCTACAATTAATAGGTTCATAGATTATTCAAAATTGGAAATAGACATATTAGTAACAATAATAGCAACATCTAATCAAACCAACACTATATGAAATCTTCATTTTAAAAGTCTTAAATGATCAGAAGAACACAGTAAATATTGATATGTTACAATCAAGTTTTGCACTTAATAAAAAAAAAAATAAAGAAAATAAAAGGAATATATGCATCGATATATACGTACAACTCTATGAATATATGTATATAAAAAGATATGTCATTAAATAAGTTATTATGTTATTAAAAGATGTCAAAATGATTATGATGAGCCAGTAACTCTTAATATCTTGACATATGGTCTATTTTTACAATATCATTAGAGATGGAAAAGGTTACATGGCAGTCGCTTTGTAAAAAAATAAATCTAGTCCAAACTACAATTCATGCAGGTTCTAGCAGTCAGATATCATACAGATTTGAGCTATTTGGGGATAATATTTTCCTCATACCGACTGACATATGGCGATCAGTGACTTAACTTGGTTTTAAAGATCCCGATTTCAAAAGCTATACTGTTCAAGAATATCTTCATTATAAGTAATAACACTCTTTTTCCGTGTGGTGACGGAGTAAGAACACAATTCACCACTCCCTATTTTGCTCGTGGATGTCGTAAAAGACGACTATGGAATATAATATGCACATAACATCTGCGTAAGAGAAGAAAAACTCGAAATAAAACCCTATACCAACATGTCTGACCAGCATGGTATATTAGGTCGAATTTCCTCCCATTGTGGAGGAGGCCTGAGCCCAACAGTAGGACGTATATGGGCTGCGATGATGATGATGAATAACACTCTTAGAGATATCGTTTGTTAACGATGCGATGTTTACTGGGCCATTAACACAGTGAATGCCATGGGGGGATATGTTGGGCGACATTATTTTATATATATATATTTTGACCACCTCCGTAGCAATTGTGCTGTAAAACATTCAACAAGGCTGCCGTACTTATACAGGCTGACTGGTAAAAGATTGTACATATTGAAGGAAACTATAGACAATGGTCACAAGTAACCAATAAAAATGTAAAAAGAAGACAATATTAATTAACCACATAGTAAACATCAACAACATTAGTGCCTCAAGACTCCTAAAAAGTGGGTCACCCTATAGGCGATACGGTGATTCTGATAGCGTTACAATTAAAGTTTATAGTTACCTATTTATTTCGGTAAACATTTACATTGAAAGTGTCTATTGATACAATAATAAATTATTTTATAAAATTGGAATTTTCCAGAAATATTTTTTTTTTTGAAATAAGATTGATTTTGTTTTTTGTTGGCAGGCAACAGAAGCAACGTCTACAACAGAAGCACCTGAAGTTGGTTGTTTTGGGGCCGGTGGAGGGTTTTTGATGCGTGCTTTAAATAAGATATTTTCGTTTAATTTGAAACCAGCGTCGTCTGATGATATTGTAACTCAGTTCTATTTTTCTTCAAGAAAAATGAAATTCAAAGTTCTGGTAAGTTTAAGAAAATATTTTATAACAATGCATTTTATTAAATTTTATTTCTAAAATGATCAGAATAAAGTTATAACGACCAATATTATCCAATATGATCAGAAAAGAGTTATAGCGACAAATACTTTTGTTTAAATTTTCATAGATTATTGCTTATAACTTTGTTATTTTTGCTTCTACGACTAAAAGTTAGTTGACGAAAGTTGTAGAGAAAACACAAAATATTTTAATATTTTTTGTGGCATTTGTAGTCTATCAGATAAAACACAAAAACGGTTTGTATATCTTTTTCCAAGATGACGACCGTAAGACAGGTTACAATTTCACAAACTCTGTTTTAACATTATATAACATAATCCTCTCTCATCCTTACTTAATATTATAAATGCGAAAGTAAGTTTATTTGTTCGTTTGTTACGTTTTCACGCTTAAACCACCGTACCGATTTCAAAAATTCTTTCACCAATGGAAGACTATAATATCATGGAGTAACATATATTTTATCCCGGTATTCTCACGGGAACGGGAACTACGGGGTTACGGCAACTGAAACCGAAGCGAAGCGAGGGCGGCTTGCTAGTATCTAATAAATTAAATTACGTTCTTTGACAAATGCAAGCTAAGCCCAAAAAATGTAACATTTCAATGGACTAAAAATATTTGATGAGTTAGTTATTATTTTTTTTGTTAAAATTGGTTTTTTTGTTGATTATAAATATGAGTATTTCTCGACTGAGTAAAAATAATTATATGAACAAAACTAAATATTAAATATATTTAACACTTATTTTTATTTGAATCACAGGTTTCCCTTGGGAAGCAATTTAGTATGGAATCTGTAGATTTCGATCCCAAAAGAAAGACGGTATTAATAGTTCACGGTTTCATGAGCTATAGCGGTGCGGATTGGATTGTGAATATGACACGGGAATATCTGGAATGGGTATGTACATTTACATGTATCTTATTATATTGTATGAACATTATATTTTATAACTAATATTCAATAAGATTCCATTACTAAGAAAACTATTTCTTTCATGATCTCGGGTCGTATACAATACATCCCACTGCTGGGCTCCAGTCTTTTCCAAAATAGGTGGGAAATTATGCCTACTATATTGTGCTGGTCGGACAGGTTGCTGTAAAATTTTGCTTAGAGTTTTGAGTAAACGAATACTCACTCACTCACAAACACGCACACACCGGTAAACCATTTCTTTACATATTTTCAATTATTTATTATTCATTTCTTGACTGTGGGTCCATTTGATTCATGAAATAAAACTATTTTTACGCCATTTACCGCATTTGTATTTGATTTTTACGTTCCCGATCTTACGTACACTTTCAGTGTTCTTGATCACAGAGTACACTCACTTCTCCAACAGAGAGGCTGAGAGGACTGCCTTCCCCTAACTATGAACATTAAAAAGTTGAATACTTTCTCTGAATCGAATCGTTTTTCTCCGTTAAATCATATTGTCGATGACTTCTGTTGAACATAAGCCTATTTATAATAACCATATATGGGAGTCGGATTGAAAATCGCAGTTGGTGTTATAATTGGCCCAAGAGATCAAGCCCTTAGGTGATCTTTACAATTGCCACTATAAGTAAGGATTCGTGACATATTATATCTCTAACCAGTCCCCGTATGGTATTCACGTGTAGTATATAATAGGTTCTAGGTATACCTTACCTTCTGTTTTATTTCATTGCCTGCTTGGCTCAGCAGCATAAGCAGGCCATTGTCGCTCGTTGAGTTCATTGTTTTGGGATCCTGGATAGGACAAACAATATTGTTATGTGTATGTGTGACAGGGTTTTCTTTAATTTTATCGATTTTTGAGGATGATTGGTGAAATTTTTCATAGCGAGATTGAGGTTTGGCTTGAATACGGTTCACGATTATAGCTTTGTTTTTATTACGTAGGTTGAATAATTATGTCATCACATGTATTCTCTGTGTGTTGAATAGAGTGAAAATTGTTTTCTTTTTAAAAGCTTTTATTGAACTTGCCCTGTTAGTATGTATGGGATAAATCTTGCGAGTTAAATTAGAACCACTTCCTGCCGTTACGAGTAGATTAGGTTGAAATTTGGGTTACTTACGTAACTTCGGTGACAATGCAATAATATGGTAGGTACCATGAAGCTGGTCTCAAGAAGCTTTTATTGATATGATATCAATATAAATTTTATAATTTAATAAAATGGTGGGTGGGAATTTATTTTCTTCGTTTTAGAGGATTTAAATAAATGCTTGTTTTTAATTTTTTTTAATTAATATTTTATTTTATTTTTTATAAGACAACACCCTGCCTACCTTGCGGGGGAGTTTACAAACACATAATTAATGGACACAAATGACATCCAGACTCAGAATATCAATTTGTGGATCACACTAAGTGTTGCCCTGCGTGGAATTTGAATCCGCGATACTGGCACTGCAGATCGGTATCTTAACAACTACGACTGTGTAAAGTGTTGCTGAATTTTTCTGATGTTTATTAGGAAGACGTTAATGTAATCGCAGTGGACTGGAGTGGTGGCAGTAATACATTTAAGTATTGGCGAGCAGTCGCGAACACCCGAACCGTTGGCAGAGATATTGCTAAGTAAGTGCCTATATTAATTCCATTCCAAATTTGGATGCAAAATTTTTTTTTTTATTTTATCTTTATTTAGTACATGTATACAGTCATTCACGTCGAACGAATGAAATTATTAAATAACTAGCAACTCGCCCTCGCTTCGCTTCGGTTTTAGTCGTTTTACCCGCGTAGTTCCCATACCCGTGGGAATACCGGGATAAAATATAGCCTAGTTTACGCCCTGATATTATAACTTTACATTGGTGAAAGAATTTTAAAATCAGTCCAGTCGTTTTGAAGATTACCTGGAACAAACAGACAGACAGACAGACAGACAAACATTTTTTAATCTGTATTTTAGGCATAGGTGTCGTGCAAATAACCGCGTGAGCATGAAAAAAGCCTATTATTTTGACATTACAAACAGACACTCCAATTTTATTTATTGGTATAGACATCATCCGTTTTAAGCGGCCATTATAACCAGTTTCGCGTTTGAGTGTTGTATTTGTTTCTCAATTTGAGGAGAAAGAAAAGAAAAATAAACACAGTTTTTCAATCTCAGATTGTAAAAATATCTTAGTAATAAATCCTTACATATTGTACATCAATTTCTTTATGATTTAAAGAAGTAACTAAAATAATGTATATGGTAATAAGTACAAGCTACGAAAGAGGATACAGACAGAGGTTCTACCTTTTTTTTATGGGTGGGCTATAGTAAGCGCACACACCGTCCATTCCGTCTGGGGCGATAAAAGGACGTCGCGCGGGTTCATAACCCACCCGTACCCACGCCGCCTTCGTCGTTGGGCCGACCACCAGTGCTGAGTTCCTTGTTCTCGGTGGTCGCCTCGAGAGCGTCTACCTTAGCCTCTCAAGTTCATTTTTGCCCTTAGTTTTTAATTTATCAATTTACCCATTTCATAGGAATTTAAAAGTATATCTATCTAATTTCTTTTTAAACAGCTTCATGTCGCAAGTGAAGAATGAGACTGGACTCGACATTAAAAACTGTCATTTTATCGGACACAGCTTAGGTGCACAGATTGTATCCTTTGCATCGAATGAATTGGGCAAAGTAGGTCGAATTACAGGTAAATGTATATATTGATTGAATTTCTTTATATATAAGTAATAAATTTACTGCGAAGACCAATAAATTGATATCATAATAATACTTATTCAGCTTTTCGCCGTCAACTATTGGACGCAGGCTTATCTCATAAATAAGCGGTGTCGTAATTGATACCTTTGTGTATCATACATACCCATTAATATACAGGGATAAATTTAAGTAAGGGGGTAATTAATATAAATATGAGCAATAGAAAGCGTGACAGAATATTCCAAATTACATACGATAAAACTGTATAAATGTTGCTTTTTTTAACAGAAAGGAAAGCATTGTGCCCAGAACTGAAAATTTGCCCGAGTTCTGTGAAAAAATAATCTAAAAACTTTGGTCAGACATTTATGAAATCTGAACATAATGAAACAATTGTCGTTCCCGACTGCTATCAGTCAATTAAAGAGTTTAAAAATTACTATTCGTAATTAATAATCCTTTCTTAATAAATTGCCAGGGGAATTCATTTTGACTGCTTTTCGATTTTAATAGAAAAAAGAGGGAAGTAAAATATGGCACAAATAAAAATAAAAGATTTTTGTACAACATATATTCCTTTTTACTAATAAAACATATTATCCACTTTATCAACAGTGGCAATGACCTCTTTTTTCATTTCCGGAGTATAAATGTGTTGTACCTATATCTCTCATATGAGTGTAGTGACAGAGTAAGAACCCCCTCTCTTACCCGTGGGTGTCGTAAAAGACGGCTAAGTGATACAATATGCATATAAAATCTATGCAAGAGAAGGAAAACTCGAAAGAAAACCCTATACCAACATGTCTGACCAGCGTGGTATAGTAGGTCAATATCCCTCTCCTAGTGGAGGACGCTCAAGCCCAACAGTGGAACGTGTTTGGGCTGAGATGATGATGACCTATATCTCCCATAAGCAGTCATTTTGACTGTTTTGAGCAATTAAATTGGGCAAAATTCGGGAAATCCAGTTAAGTTATGGATGCCAAAATTCTTCAAAAAAATGCGATAAAGAGGAATCTGTTTAGACTAGAAAAGTGATCCTAAGACAATTGGACGTAATCAAAGCTGGAATTATGATAATGTATATTTTATTAATATTTAGAATGATGAATATGATTTTCTATATTGAAACCAAAATAAAAACAAGCCCGTGAATATTGTGTATATATTTTATTATAGGTTTGGACCCTGCTCTACCATGCTTCAATACGACAAGTTTAAAGGACAGATTGGATCCTACCGACGCTGATTTTGTTGACGTTATACATACTAATGGCAAATTAGCTGTTATCGGCTTTGGATTCCCTTATCCTACCGGTAAATAATATGAATATTTTTGTTATTTTTGTATTCTCATGAATCAAATAACAATCTTTATATATATAGGTACTAGCTGACCCAACAGACGTTGTTCTGTTCAAATCTGTAAAAATATAGAAAATTTAATTCTTCTTGAAATTGATCGCATCGCCACCTACCGGTTCCAATTATTTATCTAAACCGAAAGGTTTGGATGTTCCGAATGGCTATTCTGATCGATATGAAAATTTATATCCATCGGAACGACCACAAAAAATCATCAAAATTGGTCTAGCCGTTTAGGAGTTTAATTACAAACACACGAATAGAAGATTTATATATATAAAGTAGAAAAGTTTATATAGTCGAAAAAATGTTACATTGGAAAAGTATATATAAATGTTAAATTTTCTAATTTTATGCGCAACTTTCTTATTTGTTTTCCGTAAAGGCCTTTTTTAAATATTAGAAAACTTAAAAAAAAAAGATGGAGGAAATCGGTAAAGTCGTTCTCAAGTTATATTATTGTCCTGCCCGAACAGCGCCACCTACCGGGTCCAATTGTGAATCTAAACCACCCTCGAACCCCCTTGAACACACACAAAAAATTTCGTCAACATCGGTCCAGCCGTTTAGGAGGAGTTCAGTGACATACACACGTACGCTAGAAACTTATATATAAGATTTCTTGTGTACATGTGGATGTCACTGAACTCCTCCTAAACGGCTGGACCGATGTTGATGAATGTTTTTTGTGCGTGTTCAAGGGGATTCGAGAATGGTTTAGATATACAATTGGACCCGGTAGGTGGCGCTGCTGTAGATTTCAAGGAGAATTCCTTTTATTTTATTTGAATAGAACAACGTCTGTTGGGTCAGCTAGTATTATATATTTTTGGTTATCAAACTTTCTCCATTCTAACGATAAGAGAAAGTTTAATAACCAAAAATAAATTTTCACTACTTTGTTATTTTTAAAAAGCGATTAGATCAGGTTGATAATAGAGAAATCTATTTCTCAATATTTTCAGCCCATTAAGGTGCTCCTGTTTTAGACGCGGCACGCGAAAGAATTTAGTCTAGTCACAGGGGTTTGGTATAGTTTTATTTCGTATTTTCCTTCTCTTGCAGTGATATTATCGGCTTACATCCCTTGGTTTTCATGATACTTACAGGCAAAGAAGGTCTCGATCATTATATTCTTTCCGTCACAACATTGCATAAAAAGAAATGCAATAATGATAGAACTTTATAACGACCAAATACTACATCAATACAGCTGTAGCAATCATCACCATTATTCTATCGCCGTCCATAGCTGGTGTAGGCCTCCTTCATGTTTCGCCATAAAGCGCCATCTGCTTCCAACGTCGCCCACCAACTTTCAACAGGCTTTCGGTTCATCGTCCACCTTGTTGGAGTTCTACACTGCGTCGTCCGATACCTTGTCGCCACTCGAGAACCTTGATTCCCTAGCGGCTGGAGTGATGTGGCTGGCCCATTGCCACTTCAGCGTTTTAATTCTTCGTGCTATGTAGGTTATACCTGTTCTTCTACGGATTTCCTTATTTCAGATTCTATCTTGCAGGGCAATTTCGAGCATAGCTCACTCCTTAGCACGTTCAGCGATTTAGAGCTGGGTTATGAAGCCTAATTATTAAAAAAAATTTAGCAGCTGTAGAAGGTGCACTTCCAGAATTCGTTTTGGTCGTAATAATATTTCAGCTCAAAATCGCAGCAAAAAAAGAAAATAAAAAGTGCCAATATAATTTTTTCATTCCATTCATTCATTAGCCATATGTGGAGAATGAATTGGTACTCGTAACTCTTCAGCACGCGGTACATTTCTACTCAAATTTTTTCGAAATTGAATTTTCCTCGACAAGCCTCACGCATCTTCTTAATTATTTTTAAAACATTCTCATTTAAAAACATAATAATCAAACATTAACATGATAATTTAAACATATATATATATTTTTTAAATATGTATATGTATGTGTGTGGTTACAGGTCACATAGATTTCTACCCCAACGGTGGTATAAGGCAGCCAGGATGTTTGAGTAGTAAAATACCGCTCTACAATAGTAAGTATATTTAGTAACCTTAATGATATTACATATTAATATTAAGCTATGCTTATGCCCAGACAGATGAAGAAAGTTTGAAAGTTTTTTTAATTGTTGCAAACGACTCACGTGCCTATGTAAGTGGGGTTGGATTTAATAATACTTCCATCCATCCATCAGCCTACAGACGTCCACTGCTGGACATAGGCCTCCCCGCGAGAATGCCACTCGGAACGGTCCTGCGCCACTTGCATCCAACGGTTCCCTGCGACTTTGAGATTGTCGTCAGTCCACCTAGTGGGGCGTCATCCTACGCTGCGCCGTTCGATTCGTGGTCGCCACTCAAGAACCTTTCTTCCCTAATGGTTGTCGGTTCGACGAGCGATGTGGCCTGCCCATTGTCATTTCAACGTGCTAATTCTGCGGGCTGTGTCGGTTACACCCGTTCTTCTACGAATTTCCGTGTTCCGGATTTTATCACGTAGAGAAATACCGAGCATAGCGCTCTCCATAGTACGTTGAGCGACTTTGAGCTGTTTTATGAGGCCGACATTTAGAGACCACGTTTCAGTGCCGTAAGTCATCGCTGGTAACACACACTATTAGTGTATATACTTAGAGTTCTGCTAAACCTGTGCCTACCAGTTTTCTGAAAAGGGAAATTTTACTGGGTTGTGACTATTTTATTTAAAAATAAAGAATGTATGTATAAACTAACGTAAATACTGTGAATCTATTTCGTGGCAATTGTATATTTGCCTAGATAAAAAGTAGCCTCTTTGTTATTATAGACTAGTGATGTAACGAATGTCGTATTTTGGACATTCGCGAATGCGAATGCGAATATCTGCTGCCAACATTCGCGAATGCGAATATTCAGTATAAACGTGTGGCAAATGACATTGACCCTTTAAATTGGTGAAAAGTGAACAAAGAAAGACACGTTCTTCTGCTTTCTGTAGTTCGGCATTATTTAGTTACACCGCCAACGAGTGTCCCCAGCGAGCGCATATTTAGTGGTGCTGGACTTATTTACACGCCACATCGAAACAGACTTGAAGCAGACAAGGCATACAAACTACTATTTTTAAAGTTTAATATTCCCCTACGGAAGTTCAATTATTAATATGAAAAATATATACATATAATTAACTGTTATTTTTTTAAGGGAGAAAAGTATTTTTGTTTGATAATCTATATTTTTTTTTGTTTGTTTAGAGTTAGACTATTTAATAGTCTATTGTAGAAGAATATAATTTTCGTTTGATTATCTAAATATTAAAAATATATCTAAAGACTGAGAAAAGTTTATTAGAAGAATTTAATTTTATTAGTTTCAATTGCATTAAAACTTTGTGTCACAAGTGCTAATAACAATTTAATTTTTTAGCTTTATTAAAGTCATCATCATCATCTTGCTCTTATCCCAATTACTTGGGGTCGACACAATATGTCATCTGTTTTGACATATTACAAAAAGTTTCGGCAATGACTTTTATGACCGGCCGCCTGCCTGACGTCAACCCTCCTTGGGAATGTAATCGTTGACCCAAATGGTACCAGGTGGAGTTGGTCCGGGTCAATCTAGGGCTCTTAGTCGTCTTTTACCACACCCACGAGCAAAGCAAGGGTTGGTAGTATTCGAAGCCGCTACCACACAGCAACTTAGCTTTATTAAAATAAAAGACTCAATTTTATTTTTGCTTGCTTAAAGTGTTAACTGTTAACTATTGTATACAATGATTATATTTATACTATAAACACTATAAACTATATAATGTAGATATATTTATAAATGAAAGAAAGAAAAATATTTTTTTCAGCCTCTACAGCATATTTAAAAAGTTGAGTTAAACTTATAACTACTTATATACTATTATAAAAACAAAGACTACTGCTAATAATGATAAAGTTAAACATTTAAAATACTGTAGTAGACCAAAAAGGTTCTACCTCAGCATAAGCTGCAGCATTAAGGTTTTCAGGCAAAACCATTTCGTTAAGCACGGGCCGCCACGACACATACAAACATATAATAAATATCATTATTTATGAATATGAGATAACATTAACAATAAAAATACATAGTAAGCATAAGAATAAAAATATCAGGCAGAAATAAATATATTATAATTAAAAATAATAATAAATAACCAAATATTCAAACCTAAAAAATACACACATAAACAAACAAATATTGTTACCCTCATCTCGGATCTATAAATTTACGAATGTGTTCACGCAAGTTTCTTTTAGTGTGGTTGTAGTTCTGAAACATTAATACAGTAACAACAGCATATAGCATATAGATTGACAAACTTACAAGGATGCCTTTTGTTTTCTAAGCAAATAGTCTTTAAATTTAATTTTGAAGGTTTTAACCGATTTTATTTCGCAAAATGGAATTTATGATTTTAATTATAGTTTATTTATTGCAGAAGTATTTGTAGATTATTATTTTTAGATAAAGCTAAAAATAATAATCTTTTATTTTATCATTAAACTTTGGTAAAAATTCATAGAAGATTATTTTTGTTTGTTTACATTTGGGCCATTTACTATATAGTTTTGTTTGTTAAATTCTTACGAAAATTTGATTGTTAGGCTTCTTTGCCCAAAGTTAAATGAAAATTAATTGTAAAGTATTTGTAGATTTTTATTTTTAGTTTTGTTCAAGAAGATATTTATAACATTAAACTTTAGTTACTTAGGCCATTTATTTTTTTGTTTTTTTAAATTGTTATAAGTTTGATTGTTAAGTTTCATTGCCCAAAGTTAAATAAATAATGATACCAAATGATAAAGTGAAGATTGATAATGTGATTACGAGGTTAAGTTACTTTTTATTGCATTAAAAAACAAGAAATTAATGGAATTGGATTTTCTTATATTAACCAACTATTATTACTTACTTAAAAAAATTATACACGCAAAAATATTCGCAAAAACATTCGCAATAATTTCGCGAATATGCGAATGCGAATATGCAAAAATATGCGAATATTCGCGAATGCGAATGCGAATATTCGTTACATCACTAATAGACCAACTTCGGTCCAAATTAATCCAAAACCTTAGCGATATTTGGGGCACAATTGCAAAATAAATAGCTATCCATTTGAATTCACTTTTATAATAAGCTGTTATAAAATCATGTTCTATTAAACCTTAAGTACTTAAAAAGATTGAAATGTTTTAAATACATTTAATCATTCCGCATACAATAATTCCGTGTAGTGACGGAGTAAGAATACAATTCACCACTCCCTATCTTGCAACTGGATGTCGGAAAAGACGACTATGGGATATAATATGGACATAACATCTGTGCAGGAGAAGCAGCATGGTATAGGTCAAATTCCCTCAAATTGTGGAGGAGGCTCACGCCCAATAGTGGGATGTATGTGGGCTTCGATGATGAGGATTATGATGAAATACATTTTTTTCTTGCAGCTTTAGACCAAGCTATATGTAGTCACGGACGCGCCTATTTGCTCTTTACTGAATCCTTCAAAAACAAGAATTGCAAGTTTTTAGGATCACCATGGGATTTAACAGTTGCGGGGTAAGTTTTGTGTTTTTAAAGCCTATTATTTGACGATAAATATTATAGCTTTATTATATATATTAGTACTACTCAGTGTCTAAAGCGCCATCACTCCATAATCGATGATGATAGAACGATAATGATAGATATTGTCTACGAACGTATTTAATAACCAATTTTTGCATTTTGATAGTTCATCATCATCATCATCATCTCATCATCTCAGCCCATATACGTCCCACTGTTGGGCTCGGGCCTCCTCCATAATGGAAGGGTAATTGACCTACAATACCACGCTGGTCAGACGTGTTGGGATAGGGGTTTATTTCGAGTTTTCCTCCTCTCGTATAGATGTTATATGCGTTTTATATCTCTTAGTCGTCTCGTACGATCATCCACGGGTAAGATAGGGGCTGGTGAGTCGTATTCTTACTCCGTCACCACACGGAAGTTTTGACAGTTAATAAAGTCTAATATATAACATCTAGGAATCATCTATAAAGTCTGAATCATCATCATCATCATTTCAGCTCATATACGTCCCACTGTTGGGCTCAAGCCTCCACAATAGGAGAGAAATTGACCTTACTATACCATGCTGGTCAGACAGGTTGATGTAGGGTTTTATTTCGAGTTTTCCTTCTTTTGCATCGATGTTATCTGCGTATTATATCACTTAGTCGTCTTTTAAGATATCCACGGATAAGATCAGGAGCGGTGAATTGTATTCTTACTCTGTCGCCACACGGAGTATAAAATTATATACATATCTATACTAATATTATAAAGACGAAAGATTTGTTTGTTTGTTTATATTGAATAGGCGCCGAAACTGCTGGATCGATTTCAAAAATTCTTTCATCAATGGAAAGCTATAATATCAGGGAGTATCATAGGCTAAGCTTTATTCCGGTATTCCCACGGAATTGGGAACTACGCGGGTAAGACGACTGAAACCGAAGCGAAGCGAGGACGGGTTGCTAGTATCGTATAAAGTTATACTAAAAAACTACTTATGAGTTGTTGTAAGTTTGCGGGTAAAATTTAAATGAAATTAAATATTTTCTAGGTTAGGAGCTAGTGTTGGAGCATCTTGCGAAAAGAAAGGTTTATGTTCTGAGATGGGTATTAGGACTTCCAGGAAAGCAAAAGGGGCGTTCCTTGTTATAACTAAGGATAAAGAACCTTATTGCGGTAAGTGTAATATATAATCTCGCGGTTCTTAAGATACAGCCTGGTGGCAGACAGACGGATAGACAGACAGGATAGATAGACAGATCCAAGAACCCTAAAAAGGGCTTAATTGTTCATTAATGATTCAATTACCACTTAATACAATGTTGAAGCTTATTAATTACTAGCTGACCCGGCGAACTTCGTACCGCCATAATTTTTTTCGTAAATATGTTTTCTAAGTTGCCGAAAATATAGTCACTAATGGAAGAACCATTACAGCTTTGTCGGGAAAGATTCGATCGTTTTGGTCGTGGCATTGTTAATGATGATTCAAAGAGAATACAAATTACTTAAATTAATTATTGATTTCTGACAAAATTATAGTTGTCAAATTTTCAACCATACTTATTTAACTATAGACAAAATTACGTTTAGCTGTCATTTGTGTTTTGTTATTACATATCAAATGCGTTTTTGTAATATTGTTTCTTTGACATTTTATCGAACGGGAATCGGGAACGCGATCGAAGGGGATAACAAGTAGCCTATGTCCGTCTCCTAGTTCTAAGCTACCTCCCCACCAATTTTCAGTCAAATCGGTACAGCGATTCTTGACTTATAAATAGTGTAACTAACACGACTTTCTTTTATAAATATAGATTTGAATAAAAGTTATTTAATTTCTGTTACAGTCTATCTGGATATTATACATAAATCACTTATCTCGGTATATATTTATAAATATATTAAGTAGTATGGTCATATCTTTTATTTCCGTTGTTTGCCATTTTTATTATCGTATGCAAAACACACAAATTATATATACGTAGTATAATAAACAGCGTGTGTAATTAGTGATAATTTGAATTATTTTATTAAATTAAGGAAGTCTACATGATTTAATCTCATTTACATGTTCAGATAAAACAACTACCATCATTAAAAGAACACAACAGGATATTTATTTTACCGCATCACTTTGCAGCATTCATCGTCACGTCCGCCCGTGACCGTGAATGATGCAAAGTGTTCGAAACGTCGGGCAATTATAAACGCGATATAATCCGTAAAAGTAGTTTTATTTACAATTCTTATAGTTTTGTTATGATCAAGATTATGTTCGTACCTCGACAACCCTTTTATTTTGTGACCCTTCTTAAAATGTTTGTGTAAAAACAGTAATCCATTGAAAAACAATTTATCATATACTCTATGATTAATGACCTGTCGGTTAGAAAATTATGTACAATATAATGGCGGGAAAAGTTTTCGTTGGCGACTTTTTTGATAATAATTGGTAATGTTTTTTTTTACAGTAAAGCATGCAAAGGAAAGCCATACTTCGCCGGATCTAATGGAAGATATAATAAACTATCTGCACAGCTTAACTGGTACGACTGCTGCTGCGAATGGAGCATCGTCCATTTCTTCAATAATTCCGTTTAGAGAAGCAAAAGCAGTGGAAGTGTTTGCTTCCACCATGGCAACATTGACACCAACTACTTCTAGCTGGTTCAGTCGATTCCTTAAATATTTTGGCTAACATATATATACCCTGCTCTATATTGTGAAATAGATAGATAATTATGATAAATTAATTACGCTTTTATATAAATTATTAAATTAAATTTATCTACTTATATCTATAAGATAAAGGAGACATGTATTTTAGGCTCCAATAAAATTATTAATTATTCTATCATAAGTCCAAATAATATTTGAAATACTAGCAACCCGCCTTCGCTTCCCTCGGTTCGGTGCCAGTCGCCTTACTCGCCTAGTTCCCGTTCCGGTGGAAATATCGGGATAAATTATAGTCTGAGTTACTCCTTATATATACAGCTACCTGCTAGTAAAATATTATCAAAATCGGTCCAGCCGTTTTGAAGATTACCTCAAACAAACAGACAGACAGATAGATACAGCCTTTTAATCTGTATTTTAGGCATAGGTGTCGTTCAAATAACCGTGTGAGCATAAAAAAAGTCCAGTATTCTGATATTACAAACAAACACTTAAATTTTATTTATTTGTATAGATATTAAGCCTTTGTATATTAATCTGAAGTACTTGTAAAATGTTTGTACCTGTATTTGATTGTGCAAAGTATTAGAAATTTGTGTGTCTAGTAAATAGAAAACTATAGAATGCTCATATTATGGAACAGTAATACGATACAATTATTAACTAATTTAGTAACGTTTAAATCTATACCAATAAATAAAATTGGAGTTTCTGTTTGTAATGTCGAAATAATAGACTTTTAAAATACAGATTAAAAAATTTTTGTGTGTCTGTTTGTCTGTCTGTCTGTTTGTTCCAGGTAATCTTCAAACTTCAACGGCTGGACCGATTTCAAAAATTCTTTCACCAATGGAAAGCTATAATATCAGCGCGTAAACTAGGCTATATTTTATCCTGGTATTCCCATGGGAACGGGAACTACGCGGGTAAAACGACTAAAATCGAAGCGATGCGAGGTCGGGTTGCTAGTTTTTCAATAAAACACGTGTATCTTCGTAGTTGTTCAATTCTATAGCCAGAGTATACGTCTCTTTAACCGACTTCATTTAGTCTTATTTTTAACTTTCGCAAAAAGTCACTTCTAGCTTAGACAAAATAATAAAAAAATTTCCTTTGACATTATTTTTACATAATTTAATTATATTTTATTAAAATAATGACTGATTTGCATGTAAATTGTAAGGTAATTTATTTATGTTAAGTAATATGAATAAAAAAATAAAAATATTCACGGGGTTTTTATGGACTGTAGTTATGTAGGTAAGTAATTTCTAATCGTGGGTAAGTAATGTGTAACGGAAAAATATTTGTAACTATATTTATTAAATAGGTTTACTACATTGACACATTTCTAACCGCAATGGCGCAAAATCTACGCTATGCGTAGTAGAAAGGTAATTACGATTGAGAATATTGTGTCATAGGTTGATACTTTTGACATCTTGACACAATTTTAGTATAAGCAGGGCGATTTTAAAAAATGGTATCGTCCGTCGTCATACCCATATATACGTCCTACTGTTGGACTCGGACCTCTTGCACTATGCGAGAGCAATTTTACCTACTATACCACGCTGGTTAGACGGGTTCTTATAGAGTTTTATATCAAGTTTTCCTTCTCTTGCATAGATCATATAGATCTTATATGCATATTATATTAGTCGTCTTTTAGGACACCCACGGGTAAGAGAGGGGGTGGTGAATTGTATTCTTATTCCATCACCACACGGAATGAAGAATGGTAATATTAAGCACATTCATGAAACCAGTTAAAGTTGAAAGAGCCGCCGAATGTTTATAAAGTGTTATCGGCAGTTACATTTTGCCCGAAAAAAAAGTATCGTAAGTAACAACTTGAGAGTTTAAAATGTTTTGTTATTTTTAATAACAAAATTTTACTTGTATTAATGTTTTGTCGTTGTTTGTTTAATAAAATGTTTCTTTAATAAATAAAACAATACACATTTACAATATTCGGAACGTACGAATCAACTACAACAGGGGCTGTTATTTATTTTTTATTTTTATTTATTTATTTACAATCAATTATAATACCTTTACAGGACATTTAACCTAATGCGATATTATAAGAGAAAAATATAAAATTAATAACAGTTATATATAATAAGACAATAATATTACACAAATAATAAAATATAATATCAAAATATAAATCATAATTTAATATTATATTTTACCAAATAACATTTAACTAAATAATAAATTAAGACATGTAATACAATATGATAATAAACAAATAATAAAATATAATATCAAAATATTAATCATAATTTAACATTATATTTTATCAAATAATATTTAACGAAATAATAAATTAAGATATGTAATACAATGACAATAATATAAAACATTAATGTTTTAACAGAAAATTTAGACATTGTAATTAAAACTATGTTACGAATTTCACGGGCGGGAACATAAACGCTGTAGTTTGCAACGTTGGGCAATCAAAAATCAAATACAAATGCTAAAACAGTTTTAATTAAAATGTGTAATACTCGTGTAAATATCAGATATTATTAATAAAATTTAAAGATAACACTTACCTCAAAGATTCTACAAAAACATTGATCCAATTTGGTGGTCCAAATGGAGTGAAGAAAACTACATTTTCACGAAATCTATATTTCTTATGATTTGATTAGAAGCATACATGTTTTATTTTCGCCTTCAGCACAACTAAACATAACTGAACATATGTAAGTGGATACAGGTATACAGATAATGCGGCTATCGGCGATAACGTCGTATAAAGATGATATATAGAACTGATTACTGATAATGATTGTAATTATTTTAGTTATCATAAATCGAGGCCTTATTTCGTTGTGAATATGGCAATCGATTAGATGTATGATCTAATCTGATTGTTTTTTTTTTCTATCTTAAAAGGACGACACTCCGCACTAAGCTAATAATCCTTGCATTGCAGGGGACCTTACAAATATATAACTAACGGCATTGATGTAACAAAAAACCCAAGATACACAAACAGCGTCTCAAAAACGTCCCCATAAAAAGAGCGCTACAACAAGAATTTAGCATTCTCTTCAAGTACTCTTGTGTCGACCGCGATATTGTATGAACGTTAGAAATGACGAAGTGTTCATTGGACAATTGTAAAGATAATACGTAAAAACGTTAAAAAAGGATGAGATTTCGTACTTCCTGTAAGTTAAACAGTTCATTGATTTGTTTTTATTATTTATATGACTAAATATCGAGTGGAATATGGTGAATTAGATTTTTTTGTTTCAAAATTTCACTCAACGTTGCAAGATTAATACGATGGAATTCAATGGAATCATTTTCAATGTAGAATAAGACATTACTATCTCCTTTTATTTTCGTCGAATAATACCATGACCATTATTATTAATATAGGTTTTTTGACACCTCGTAATGTAAACTTTAGAACATGCATGTAAGACTGAATTTGATTTGAAGTATGATGACCAATGAGAGGCGAGCTTCGGTCGTAAGATTTACGTTACTTTTCGTACGTATTATTGTGAATACAACTATAAATTATGCTCATAAGGTTGAATTTTCATTAATGTATAATAATTATTTAGACTAGGACTAGGTACATACAATTGGGGACAGTATTAAAAGAACTTTTGTATGAGATTGTGTATCTAGTTAATTTGTTACATCAATGACTAACGGTCACAAATGACATCCCGACTCAGAACAATAATTTGTGGAACGCATAAAATGTTGCCCCCTTTTTTTTGGGGGTGAGCCATAGTCAGCTCGCTCGCCGCCCGGCTCCGTACGGAGTCCGGAACGACAGAGGGGCGCGGCGCGGCCCCATGACCCACCCTTTGCACGTCACCTTCGTCGTTGGACCGACCACCGATGCAGAGATTCTTGTCTTCAGTGGTTGGCACAAAATGTTGTCCTGCGTGGGATTCGAACCAGCGACACTGGCTCTGTAGGTCGGTCTCGTAACCACTACGCCATCTGTGTAGTCAATGTTTGATTTAGAGATGGTTTGTGAATTACAGTAGAGCACATATAGTCTGCAGAAGAGGAAACTAATATACGTGTACTCATCATCACAGCTCATATATGTCTTAGTGGTTGACTCGAGCCTCCTCCATAATGGGAGGAAAGTTGACTTACCTCGCTGGTAACTGATGGAGTTGGAAGAGACGGTTTTTCTGTTGGCACGTAGGGAGGAGCTAATTTATTGAGGCAACTATTTTCCAATAATGAAGGCATTTTTTTTTATTTTTATGGGTGGGCTATGGTAAGCGCACGTGCGGTACAGTCCGTCCGGGGCGATGAAAGGACGGCGCGTGGGCCAATAACCCACCCGTACCCACGTCACCTCGTTGTTGGGCCGACCACCGGAGCAGATGTGACTTGTCGTCAGTGGTCGGCCTGACGGAATACCCTTTCGGGTACCCTCACCTCTCGACGTCCTGGGACGTCGGTCGGCGTCGTGCGGTTAGCCTCTCCGCGGGTGACAGACAATTCCCCGGTCCGATCACCCGCGGCCTCGGCTAGGGCGGCATTAGGCGCAGATACTCACGCCTGCGCCGCCCGAGTCGCCAGCGGCGGAACGTGTCGCCGAATAGGATCTCTACTCGCACACGATCCGCCGCCTCCTTCCGTGAGTTAACGGCCTCACAGAAGGCGGCGACCGCGTCCCAGTTCCTGACGCTGACGAGCATCTCCCTGGCGATGGTTGGCAGCGCCAGGTCGGCACCGATAATCGCGACGAGTTCACAGCGTTCCCCCTCCCACGAAGCACACTCCTCGAGCGTGTGCTGCGCCGTGTCCTCGTCGGATAATGAAGGCATAGTGGTCAATGACGTATCACTGAATGCTGATCTAAATCTTCTAATGTTTCGCCACACTTCTGTCAGCGCAACATTAGGAGAAATTGATGCACAATAAGATCTCCAGCTTTCAAACTTTTTCCGTTTAAATAATTTACGAGTTTCCGAAATAACATCTGTTAAAATTTTCTGTGGTAGAAATTTGACTATAAAGCTCTTCCATCTGTTTTCTTTGTTTTATGGCATCTGTGCACTCCTTGTCCCACCAAGGTGGAGAAGGAGTTTTGCACAGACTTGGATTTTTAATTGGCAATAATTTATTGGCAACACTTTTGATGGCCTTAATAAAGGAATCGATACAAAGTTTCTCATTCCCAGCTGTAATTTTAGGTAGTTCTGATACCTTTAAGTGTAATTCATCTTTAAATGAACACCAATCTGCATTCATTAAGCTATATTTTAACCTTGGAGTACGTTTGGATGGAGCCAGTGTTGCCAACTTAGGGGTTGTCCCCCCAAATTTAGGGGGTAAATAAGTGGGATGGGGTTTTTTAGGGGCGTTCTATTTTTAGGGGAATTTTTAGGGATATTTTGAAAAAAAAAATACCAACGTAGTGACATCTAGTATCCATCAGCACGACATCAGGCTTATTTGCAAGAATAGTCCTGTCCGTGGTGATAGACCGGTCCCAGTAGAGCTTGTTGCTTACCTAATTATTATTATTATTGTTTATTAAGTAACTATGTCTTATAAATGTCACATATATGAGGCACATTTCTTTTTTTTTTTGCCTGGTATATCCGGGCATATATCTGGGTATATATATTTTCATTACAGGTACTAATTTCGTAGGCACGAGTACTTGCGCCTCATGCCGCCCTAGCCGAGGCCGCGGGTGACGTGACCGGGGAATTAGTCCGTCACCCGCCGAGAGGCCGACCGCGTGAGGAAAGACCAACGTCCTCCCCGAGGGGGGGACGTCGGTCGATGAGAGGGTATCCCAAATAGGGGGTATTCCGTCGGGCTGACCACTGATGACAAATAACCCTGCTCCGGTGGTCGGCCCAACGACGAAGCCGACGTGCATCGTGGGTGGGTTGCAGGTGTGAGTGCTTACGCCCCTCTGTCGCCCCGGTGGTGCGAGGAGCGCGCTGACCGCAACCCACCCCCAAAAAAAATACGAATTTATTATTTATTCTTATTTTAATAAAATCATTTTTAGGGGGATTTTCATGTAATTGTGGTAATTCTAGGGGTTTTCAACTAAGATTTAGGGATAAATATTTTAGGGAGTTGGTAACACTGGATGGAGCTTTATTGTTATAAGGGAAAGTAATTATCAGGGGAAAATGATCACTCCCAAATGTGGAAGACATCACATCCCAAGACAATAATGAGGCTAAATTTGCGGTGCACAAAGTTAAATCAGGGGCGCCATTTCCTTCACATGGCGATGTGCGTCGAGTTGGGCAACCAGTATTTAGAATACATAAATCAGATCTATCTACAATATCAAGTATAGTATTCCCAAAGCAGTTGGAAGCAGTGGCGGCCGGTGGGTCATCAAAGTGATGGTGCACTTTACTTGCTCACTAATTATTAAGATCAGAAATTGCAATGGAACAACAATTTACGTAAAATATATTTTTTTTAAATTATTTTTGAACGCATTACATTTTGTAGGTGTACTTGCGAAGAAAAACAGGTATTATGTTTGTTTTTCACACTTCAAAAAATATTTATAAAAGAGGGCCTTGCCGGTCCGGCCAATTTATATCAACTTTATTTAAAAAAGTTTTGGTATTGTCTTTAATATAGTCTATATTTATGCTCATTTTCACCCATTGTATACGCAGTATAAAATAGAACTAAGACCAAAATAAAAAATAAAAAAAACAATTAATGTAAACAAACCATATTTAACTCGTCACAGATACATCGAAACTATACCTACTTACTGTACTTAACGAGACGTTATCGGCGAATTTCGTCGTAAGTCGAGTTCTCTCGGCAATGTTCGGTTCGCCCGTGCGGTGTACGGGAACAGACTCATTTTTCAGTATATTTCTATGAACTATCGTCTGTCTCACGCGCCAGGCGTTTTAACTCATATCTAATACAAGTTGTATGGGCAGTCCTCGTGCACTCGCATAAGCGCACGAGATTTTTTTTTTACAAGGACAATAAGCTTAATAATTTAATAAAGTGCTTATATTGTTCGTCATAATTTGAAATTTTATTTATTATATGTTTTTGTATGTTCAAAGAATAAATATTAATGGTAATTTAAAAATAAAGATGAATTTAATTTTTGTAGTTTTTAAAACCTTTGATTTGGTGGTTCAGTGCACGAGCGCACTTAAGGTACAGCCGCCACTGGTTGGAAGTACTACCCCAAGAAGCGTGTTGTGAGTTAAAATCACCTAATACAACATAAGGCTTAGGAAGTAAGGTAAAAATATTTACAACTTCGCTAAATATAGCGCTAGAAGGTCGAGGAATATATACAGAAACAAAACAGTTATTATTTACAACAGCAGCTATAATAGAGAAGTCATTACTATGAGAAGGAAGAGGAAAAAGAGAATAAGGATGTTGGATAAGTAGTGCAACACCACCATATCCATCAGAGCGATCTTCTCTGAGACAAGCATAACCAGACACTTTAAATAAAGAATCTGGCTTAAGCCAAGTCTCTTGAAGAGCGAAAACAAATGGTTTATATTTATGTAGAATGTGTAAAATGTCAGACTTTTTAGGAGCTATGCTCCTGAAATTCCACTGAAGCACCTTGGGTGGACTGTCCATTGCTAATATTATCAATATTGTTAGCTGCATGTAATGCAGAGGCAGCGTTGGACGGTACAATTAAACTTGTTTGAGTTAAGGATTGAATTAAAGCTATTATTAAATCTTTTAAGGGTAAATTTGATAGGTTTTCTTGACTAGCAATAGCACATCCATCTTTTGGGTTAAAACTATTGTAGCCTTTAATAAGCTCCTGATGAGTGTTTTTGTCTTAGCCTTTAGTATATTTCAAAGGAGAGTGAGGTTTAATAAATATTGTTTTCTTATATGACGATGTTTTATTTTGACTATTAGATAATCCCAATGAATGTTCTGGAATTGTAGTAACATGCTTAGATACTTTAGGTGCAGAAATTAGTGCATCAGCATAGAATATTTTAGAAATTGGAGGATGTTTCCTAGATGCTTCAAAATAAGAGATGCAGCATTTGGCCATGGACTCTATAATGGCTTTTTGCCTCTCATATTCCAGGCATTTTTTACTGGTAGCCTCATGAAACCCTTTGCATAGACAACATGATAAAGTTTCAGATTGAGAGCAGCTGTCACCAGAATGGCCTTGGCCACATTTATAACATCGTGGTGTTGACCTACATAAATTCTTTACATGACCATATTTGCAACAGTTATAGCATTGGATTGTTGGGTATATATACAAGGCAACTGCTAGGGCAGTGTAACACATGAAAAAATGCGTTAAGGTAGTACTTGGCCATCAAATGTAAGAATAACTGTTTGAGTGTTAATTTAATTTACTTTACCATCTGTTACAACTTTCCTTTTAATTCTTCTTAATTTAATTATGGGTCCACACCCTGTAGGAACAGAGATATTTTCTATTATATCCTCATCTGACCACTCAGTTGGAACACCTCTTACAACAACCATGCGGGTAACTGAAAAAGTTGGGACAAAGGCGTTATATTTTTCATTTACAAGAGCATTGCTATTAATAAACAAATTTGCGTCCTGAAAATTTGAAAATTCCAAAGACATTTTATTACGACCTATTTTTTTTAAACTACCATTAACAATATTTTTAAAAGAATTCCTTTTCAAAAATCGACTAAAAGAAATAATATTCACATAAGCACCATCATTTATGTGTTGCTCTCTTTGAATATGAATAGTGTAAGGAGCTGCATCAGATGAGACATATTGCAATCTAACCACCGAAGCCGGAGACTGCGAAGGAATATCTTTAATTATTTCCCTATCTAACCGTGATTCCTGGCGAATGTGAGTGGGGTTTAAATCACATGACTTATCATTGGAAGTATCCAAGCACAGTCGCTATCTTTCTTCCCGCCATTTTTTCGGCGTTTTTTTTTGCAATGTCTACATATTGTAGGGCGAGCTGATAATCGCTTACGTTTAGTATTACTTTGGCTTACCGAGCCATTGGTATCAACACTTGTGTCATTATTAGACACAGTAACATAATGAGCCACATCACATATGGTTCCCCCCGGATCGATGGGGGGATCCATTATTAAAAGGAAAAAAAAACTTACCTAGATGAAGAAAAGCACTAACAATAAACTAAAATAAATATATACACACTAAGACTTAATTATAAAGAGAAAACAAGATCCTTTCACACAAGAAATTAAATAAAAAAGATTTTAAGATGCCAAAACACGACCGCCCGTTTGAAGGTACCCGCGCTTCCTCTTAAGCTGTGTTATTAGTTTCTTATTTTAATTCTGTTTTTTTTTTTTGTGTGTGTACAGCTGTTGGCCGCAGATGGCCTTGACAGCTTGACGCGGACTATGGGTGAGCGCTGAGGGCTCTCAACCCGGAAAAAGTATGCTAAGCGACATGACCCAAGGGCTCCCCCTGTGAGGAACGGACCTCGGCTTGGGGCGTCACTGGAGGCAAAGTGGGCGTGCCCACGTTTTGATTCGTGACTTTTGCGCGGCGCGGTTTCGCACCTCGGCGAGGGCGGAAGCGCGGATATTTATGTGTTAAGGCCTCGCGGGCCGTGTTGGCTCTACGTTGAGCGAGTGTGATGTTGTCGTCTTCTTCGTCGAGGACGTGACGAGGACGTCGGATGGAGCAATTCTATGTTTTCAAATAGACACTATAAGGAGTAAAGAGAAAGACCTGCTTTTTTTTTATTGCAAGCAGTGGCAAACGAGCAAACAGTACACCTGATGGTAAGTGTTCCTGCCGCTTATGGACCTTTACAAGGTTGCTGCCTACCGCGAAGAAAGTGAAGGGAGTGTGAATGCGTGCATTGAGGCTTGGTGATACCAAAGGCACCACTAAAACCCTCCACACGCAAACACCCTCAGACAGTTGGGCTTCCGGCTCTCTCGCTCGCCGAACGAAGCGCAGTAACAAATAGCTACAACTCAGACGTCGATTTTCTGCGAGAGTGTGGTACTACCCCGGACGGACCAGCCCGCGGCTGTAGACAGATAACTGTCAACAGTGTGGTCCTACAACTAGATGTGCTTCTTTAAAGTTATAAAAATGAATAATTACTAATATCTACTAATGTTACTTTTCCGTCCATAAGTAAAAGTAATCAATTATGTATTAAGTGTGATTTTGAGACTTGAGTGAGACTGATTATTGTGATAACTGTTCATAAGCCAGTATGAAATAAATTTTAACCTTGAATAATTGTCCTTTTCCATTCATAATATATAGAAAATTTTCATAAAATACTTTAAATTTCATCACTAATACAACCCGGCCGAGTCCGCCGGGCCCGCCGGGTTGTCCGGTTGGCGACAATTATAACCAGGCCCGGCCGGGTGCATATGGTCGCAATTAGGGACATGACTTTGTTCTGCCACCGCTGCAATTGCGACGAGGACTCGGTGCAGCACATCTTCGAAATCTGTGTGGCTTGGGTGGAGCCGCGCCGTGAACTCTTGACAATAAGCGCTGCCAAGCTGACATTGCCAACTATCGCTAAGACGATGCTCAACAGCGTCAGGATCTGGCCTGGCAGAAGGCGACGACTAGCCGCCTTCTGCCAGGCAGTTGTCTTGTCAGCAGGTACGAGTACCTGTGCCTGATGCTGCCCTAGTCGCGGTCGCGGGTGGACGGACCAGGGATTGGTACGCCACACGTAGAAAGTTCCACTGCGTGAGTGTGACTTTCGGCAACATAATCTTTGTTGCCGCAACTTTGAGATGATGACGATGATGAAGTTAATATTATTAAAAGATGAAGAATTTTATTGAAGTTTAAGTTTATATTTACAAAGTGGCATTACAATATTTACGTTATATTAAAAAATTAATATACCTTCTTTTGTATAGATACTGAATTTCTGGGATAATCCAATATTTATAATAAGTACTGAAATCGAAAGCAATGAAATGAAAGCAATTCAATGAAAATGAAAGCAATTCAATGCCACGCATATCCAAATAAGATCATATTAAACGTTTTTGTTATACAGTCATTAATGCCATGTTGGTTAAAATAACCATATTACGGGTTTTTGGGATATTACTAATAATTTTTGGATATTAGAAATAAATTGAATGAATAAAAATGAGCAAACGATCTAAATAAATATTCTGACCACATTTTCCTTTTATAAATGGACAAGGAAATGTAGTCTAGGTATTTATTTTTGATCAAGCCTCATAATACATATATAAGCGTTGATCTGCTGGTACTTTTAGTTATTATTTAATTATCATTGCTGTCACATCGTCACCAAGATAGAATTTTTTATAGATAATCATTTATTATTTTAATTTTTTTATTTGATACGTGACCATTTCAAATAATAAATAATATTAAGAGAAAAGAGCTTTTTAAAATGGATTCTTACGGTTTTTGGGTTTTGTTCATCAGTGCTTTATTATTATTGTTATGGACCAATGGGATTACTAGCAAATCTTTTATACTAACAACAGATGAAAGTAAGTTTAATATTTCATTACTATTGAGTATTTCATCCAATTTCTCTACAGTATAATTATTATAGCTTTATTTATTAAAATAATTCAGTTCCTTTTAATAAACCCTTATTATGTTATAAACGAAATAAAAAGAAACCCTTGTGTAAAGATAATTGTTAAATAAAGGTAGATGTTATTAAAATAAGGATTCGATGTTTACACGTGTTACAGTTTTACCAACAAATCTATACAGATAAATAAAATTGAAGTGTCTGTTTGTATTGTAAAAATACTGAGCTTTTTTCATGTTCACACGGTTATTTGCACGACACCTATGCCTAAAAACAGTTTATTTCTTTTTTGTCTGTTTGAGGTAATCTTCAAAACGTTTAGACCGATTATGACAATATTTTATACCACCAGGTAGCTCTCTATATAACTTATATTATATCCTGGTATTCCCACGGGAACGGGAACTATGCGGGTAGGCAACTGAAACCGAAGCGAGGCGAGTTACTAGTAATAGAATATACTTGTTCACTCGCTAACGCAGATGAAAACCTTGCTTATGGGGCATTTCACGTCAAGCGGACAAAAAAAAAAGTGAGGTCGTGAATTTTGTTAATTCTCTGGTCAGTTATACTTCTAGTAGACCTGGATGTGTACACATATAATTTTTTTCCTGCGTTGCTTTATTGCTGAGTTATGAGCTTTTGAAAAGTGACTAAGAATGAAGTCATGAATTTTTGGATTCTTGTTATCTGTATCAATTAATTTGTAAAAAAAACTAACAAATACTGTTTCTTATAGTTAAAAAGTTGAGGTTTTTAATTTTTTTGTTGAATTTTAAATTTGTTTTTTTTTACGTATAGTAATCCGGAAGTGAAAATTTCAAATCGATATTTCAGTAACTTCGACCCTTTTTATTTTTAATATTTTTACCTTAAATTTTAATTTAATTTAAAAAATTTAATTTAAAGCTTTAGCTTTAAATGTATTAATTCCTCACAAAAAAAATTAAAATGGGATCTCCAATAGTTTAGGAGCTAGTGCATATAGAGTACATACACATAGGTATGAGCGCTTTCTAAGCAATTGGGTTTATGCGCTAACATGCTAAAATACTACGCTATTAATATTTTATTCCTTCATCCTAACATTCAAAAATATAAAAATAAACGTGTTTTAAATAAAATATAATTAAAAATACAAATATACGCATTTGTTATAACAATATCAAGTTCATACAAAATAGTAATTTCAAAAACTATGAAACACACCAGTAACGCCATCTCGCAGTTATAAAAAATGTCACTAACAAATAAAATACTAATTGTCGCTACTTGCTAGAAAGAGACATAAGGCCAAAGTGTCTCGGTAATCTGTAAAAGTTCGTTGTTTTTAGTTGAAACTTGACTGCTCATCAACTGGACGCGTTACTATTTCCTATTAGTTCTAGTATGGCTTGCTATGGTGATGGTGTTTTAATCCGTTCCTTTTGACTAGTCATAAAAACATGAAAAATTAGAAATATATCTAGAATACGTTCAATTTTGTGAACGTATTTTACTATAAACAAGATTTTAAGAATGAAGCAGAATTACACTTCCATTCATTTCACCGCTCATGGAAAAGAGCTATAGTCTTAGAGGAAACCTTAAACGTTTGGCAACCCGTGGAAGTTTACAGTCTACAAATAACGCTATCATTATACCTATAAGATTATATGAATGGGCCAAGTTATCATTGACTGAGACTTTAATTTACTACTGCTCGAAGGAAAATATTTAACAAGAGCGATATTTTGTACGAATCTGTTTTGCTGCCGCTGTCACCGTTCGAGAAACTAAACAACTGCATACTTTTCTTCTAATCAACGAGGGCTTATGTGTGGCAATTAGTGCTAGTGCAAATAGTATTATTGTAAAAATTACAAAATAAGTATCAATCTCAATTAATAAAACCACTCTTAAGTTTTAACTTATGTTGAACACTTTAATATTGTTGTGAAGAATTAAAGAAATCGTTTTTATTATATTTTTGCGTATTAGAATAAAGGAATGAAATATTAATAGCGTAGTATTTTAGCATGTTAGCGCATAAATCCGATTGCTTAGAAAGTGCTCATAGCTATATGTATATACTTTATAAACACTAGCTCCTAAACTATTGGAGATCCAATTTTAATTTTTTTTTGTGAGGAATTAATACATTTAAAGCTTTAATTTAAGGTAAAAATATTAAAAATAAAAAGGGTCGAAGTTACTGAAATATTGATTTGAAATTTTCCCTTCGGGTTTAATATACGTAAAAAAAAAACAAATTTAAAATTCAACAAAAAAATTTAAAACTTCAACTTTTTAACTATAGGAAACAGTATTTTTTTGTTTCTTTTACAAATTAATTGATACAGATAATAAGACTTCAAAAATTCATGACTTCATTCTTAGTCACTTTTCAAAAGCTCATAACTCGGCAATAAAGCAACACACGATAAAAATAATGTGTGTACACATCCAGATCTACTAGAAGTATAACTGACCAGAGTATAAGCAAAATTCACGACCTCACTTTTTTTTGTTGTCCGCTTGACGTGAAATGCCCCTAAATCTTAAAAGTAAATTGAATTTTTCCAAAAAATATTTTGTTCCATTTATTTCATTGTTACTGAAATATTGATGATATTTTAGTCATAGTATCTATTATATAACTGTGTTCTAAAACTTTACAAGAACTGTTTTGCACGATGGCCCTTTAACCATTTGAGCGAAATTCTACAAATAGACAGACAGACAGACAGACAGACAAAAATTTTTTAATTGCTATTTTAGGCATAGGTGTCGTGCAAATAACCGTGTGAGCATGAAAAAAACCTATTATTTTGACATTACAAACAGACACTCCAATTTTATTTATTGGTATAGACTAGCAATCCGCCCTCGCTTCGCTTCGGTTATAGGTTATAGTCGTTTTACCCGCGTAGTTCCCGTTCCCGTGGGAATACCGGGATAAAATATAGCCTAGTTTACGCCCTGATATTATAACTTTCCATTGGTGAAAGAATTTTTGAAATCGGTCCAGCCGTTTTGAGGATTACCCGGAACAAACAGACAGACAGACAGACAGACAGACAGACAAAAATTTTTTAATTGCTATTTTAGGCATAGGTGTCGTGCAAATAACCGTGTGAGCATGAAAAAAGCCTATTATTTTGACATTACAAACAGATACTCCAATTTTATTTATTGGTTTAGATAGGAATAATTATTTTGAAATCAATATTGTAGCTAATTTATATAGGGGATATACGTATAATGTACGTTATACCTATAATGTATTTATGACCCTGAAAATTGCTTCTTACTAGCAAGGCCAGGTAAGCATAGTTTGAAATTCTGGGTTTTATAAATTAATTTCTAAGTTGTCAACGTCATCGCTGTCTAATTGCTGCGACAATGTCAATGAAATATTTCGGTCAAGAAAATATTAGGTAGGGGAAAAAGTCTTTTCGCATGTAGTCTGTATAAACATTTAATAAAATATATCGAGCAAATAGGGCAAAAAATACCGTTTGTTGTACGGGAGCACAGAAATTAATTTTTCTGTGTACGGGAGCCCCCCTCAAATATTTATTTTATTTTGTTTTTAGTATTTGTTGTTATAGCGGCAACAGAAATACATAATTTGTAAAAATTTCAACTATCTAGCTATCGTGGTTCTTGAGATATAGCCTGGTGACAGACAGACGGACGGACAGACAGCGAAGTCTTAGTAATCATCATCATTTTATATCATATACGTCCCACTGTTGGGCTCGAACCTCCTCCACAATAGGAGGGAAATTGACCTTACTATACCATGCTGGTCAGACAGGTTGCTATAGGGGTTTATTTCGAGTTTTTCTTGTATAGATGTTATATGCATATTATATCCCCCAGTCGTCTTTTACGACATCCGCGGGTAAGATAGTGGTGAATTATATTCTTATTCCGTCATCACACAGTCTTAGTAATAGGGTCTCGTTTTTACCCTTTGGGTACGAAACCTTAAAAACGACAAAATACAACGCAAGCCGCAAAAAGAAATTATGATGTTTATGGACCTAATTCATTGTCAGTAAGAGTAGCACAATATTGGTTTAGACGTTTTCAATTCATGAGTTTTGGTGATAAATAAATAGGTACCATTTGAAAGATCGTTCCGAATTCCATTTGCTTGCACGGTAAGGTTGTCCGAGTCAGTCGATAATATTTCCTGATACGTATTATAAATATTATTATAATATTATAAATAATTTTTTAATATGTATATTAGGGTGTCCGTTATTTCCCAAATTAGATTTAACGCTCTACAAAAAAGATCTGAATGAAAAAAAGCGTTCAGATCTTTTTTGTAGAGCGTTAAATTTCCTACAAGAAATAGCTGTTTAAGTATTTTAAGCTACATTTGTTTCAGTGGAAAAAAAATAACTGCAAAAAGTGCAAAAATCCGATGTTATTTAAATGGGAAATGTATTATGATTTAGGCACGGGTTAATGTAAATATTAAGGGCTGGTTTGGGTCTGATATTTTTTTTAGGTCATAATCTAAAAATTTGAAGGGCGTTTACAGAATAAAATCCAATTTGGGAAATAACGGACACCCTAATGTATATGTGTTACTATATTAATTTGCATAAAAATTTGGAGATAAACACTATAGAATTAATTATATACTTTAATAACAAACCTTGTAAACTCTAGTAAACTAATTACGTTTATTGTGACGCTATTTGATTGTTCTGTTATCAATAAAATAGAAGCAAATCATGTCAGGTTCTCGTTACAAATTAGACGCTCATCATTTGTTCAAATAGGTTAACATTAATAAGGTTAGGCTACCCTTGTCGAGTTTAGTCATCGCCTCGTGAGTCTTTTAGTTCGTTTTACACTTAGAATAATAACGTATAGAAGGTAAATCCGCGTACAAAAAATGAAGCATTTAAATTGGAGCCTAATGGAGCTTACGCCAGAACCGTTTCGTAGTATACAAGATCACTGTACCGCACGTACGTACGCATCTCTTAAAAAATAAATAGGTGATTATGACGGTTTGTGCATTCAAATAGTGTTTAAGAGTGGTTGGACCACACTGTCGACAGTTATCTGTCTACAGCCGCGGGCCGGTCCATCCGGGGCAGTACCACACTCTCGCAGAAAATCGACGTCTGAGTAGTAGCGATTTGTTACTGCGCTTCGTTCGGTGAGCGAGAGAGCCGGAAGCCCAACTTTCTGAGGGTGTTTGCGTGTGGAGGGTTTTGGTGGTGCCCTTGGTATCACCGAGCCTCAATGCACGCATTCACATTCCCTTCACTTTCTTCGCGGTAGGCAACGGCCTTGTAAAGGTCCATGAGCGGCAGCAACACTTACCATCAGGTGTACTGTTTGCGCGTTTGCCACCGTTTGCAATAAAAAAAAAAAAACAAACACATTTGAAAAACATAAAAAGGTTTTTAACATTACTTTTAAAAGTATTTTGACGACTTATGTTAATAAAAACAAAATTTGATTTCATAATTTGTATAGTGGTGTGCGTGTGTACGTGTGTAATCGCCTGCGCGCATGTAGTATTTTTAGCTTCATGTTTTTGATCGCTCGAAGGTTTAACATTTAAAAATTTAATTACAAGTAAATAGTATAGAGCTTGAACAAATTTGCAATGTTACACTTTCCTTGAGGTGACGAAGTAAAAATACAATTCATCACTCCCCGTGCCATCTTGCCCATGAACGTCGTAAAAGACGACTAAGAGATATAATATGCACAGAACAACATGTCAGAACAACATGTCAGAACAACATGTCAGAACAACATGTCAGATCAGCATGGTATAGTAAGTGAAATTCCCTCCCATTATGGAGGAGGCCCGAGCCCAACAGTAGGACATAATATGTGGGCTGAGATGACGATGATCGTTTACATAAATATTTTGATGGTGGTCCATTTTTTTATGCCGATTATCAATTATACAATGTATTTTTTTTTTATTTCAACCTTAGTATTAATTTACATGTGGCGTAAATTTCTGCCGATTTTTTTTTCTTGAACGTTGTAGTAAAAGAAAAACTCGTAGATTTTACTTTCCTTTCTTTTTACCCGCCATTGTGAAGGAGGTCTGCGCTGAATCTATACTCTATACTTAACATATAAAGCGGAAGAGTTTGTTTGTTTGAACGCGCTAATCTCATGAATTTCTGGTCCGATTTGAAAAATTAATTTAGTGTCAGATAGCCCATTTATCGAGGAATGCTATAGGGTATATATCATCACGCTTAGATCAATAAGAGCGGAGCAACAATGAAAAATGTTTCAGAATCGGGTTTTTTTTTTCCTTTTGAGGGCTTCCACTGCGTGCACTACATAAACGGTTAGGTTTCGCAAAAGACATGTGTGACAGAATTGTATTATTTAAAAATATTTTCACCTTCTACGTAAACAAAGTCGCGGGTTAAAGTTAGAATTAGTCCAAAGTAACTGATCCACGCGGACGAAGTCGCGGGTATAAGCTAGTAATGTATATGGACTAAAATTTTATAATATAAAGTTAGGTTTTTCCATGCTAAGCGATTGATTTATTTTAAAAGTATACAACAAAATGCAAAATGATTCATTCGATATTCTGGAAATTATTTTTGGACTATATATAAAAAAACTAAATGTTTGGTTGATCTATTAAAAAGATTTAGTACGTATAATTTCTTTGCCTGTTCTTTTTATCTTAATAAAGGAACTGAGTCACAAGTGAGAGAAAAAAATGTCCACTGGGTATTTACCTTATTAAAAAGCTTCAACAACTGTGAGCTGCACTTCCGGCTTAATCACGCATTAAAAATATAGGGTAAATGATTAAATCTAATAAAAGTATCTGTAGTTATAGATATACTTAGTTAAGAATTATTTATATTTAAAGATAATCGCGACGAGTTCACGGCGCTCCCCCTCCCACGTAGCACACTCTTTGAGCGTGTGCTGCGCCGTGTCCTCGTCAGCATGGTATAGTAAGGTCAATTTCCCTCCTTTTGTAGAGGAGGCTCGAGCCTAAAAGTGGGACGTATATGAGCTGAAATGATCATGATGATGATTACTCGAGATGCAGGCTAAAGACTTTAAGATTAATTACTTATTAAATGGCGATTCCTGCCACTGCAGTATTCGTAGGTAAAGATATACATGTGATGTACAATACATATCAATTACTTATTTACTTTAATTTAAATGAATAAAGTAAAGATGTTGTGTTGTCATAGATGTTTATCTATAATAATTATGCGCTAAAAGTTGCTAAAATTATGTTTTTGACTAAAATTATGAAGTAAAGTCAATCGTACTTAATTTTACACAATATATTTTTTTTTATAATTTCACTAGCAACCCGCCCTCGCTTCGCTTCGGTTATAGGTTATAGTCGTTTTACCCGCGTAGTTCCCGTTCCCGTGGGAATACCGGGATAAAATATAGCCTAGTTTACGCCCTGATATTATAGCTTTCCATTGGTGAAAGAATTTTTGAAATCGGTCCAGCCGTTTTGAAGATTACCCGGAACAAACAGACAGACCGACAGACAGACAAAAATTTTTTAGGCATAGGTGTCGTGCAAATAACCGTGTGAGCATGAAAAAAGTCTATTATTTTGACATTACAAACAGACACTCCAATTTTATTTATTGGTATAGATTAACCCATGTAAATACTTTATTTAGACAAAAAATGTGGCAACCCTACCCACGATCAATGTACTCGTAAGGGTTGATAATATTCGTAGCTGACACCACACAGCAATTGTGTATCATGTCATATATGAGCCATATATGTCTCATTGCGGGGTCGAGCTTCTTCTACAATAGAAGGGAAATAGACCTACTAAGCCACGCTGGTCAGACGTGTTGGGTTTTATTTCGAATTTTCCTTCTCTTGCATAAATGTTTTATGCATATAGCATCTCTTAGTCGTCTTTTATCACACCTACGAGCAAGTAAAGGGGTGGTGAATTGTATTCTTACTCCGTCACCACATGGAAACTGTATGTATAAACCTAATAATCCTTTGGTTTATTTTGCAGTGGAAAATTTCATAAATCCTGAAGATTTGAAAATGATTATAGATTACTATAAAAAAAAACCGAGCGCATTGGCGTATAATAGGATGGTAAGTAATTGTTTTAATTATTCTTTTAAGATGTCGATTTTTATTAATAACTAGCAATCCGCCGTCGCTTCGCTTCGGTTATAGGTTATAGTCGTTTTACCCGCGTAGTTCCCGTTCCCGTGGGAATACCGGGAAAAAATATAGCTTAGTTTACGCCCTGATACTATAGCTTTCCATTGGTGAAAAAATTTTTGAAATCGGTCCAGCCGTTTTGAAGATTACCCGGAACAAACAGACAGACAGACAAAAATTTTTTAATTGCTATTTTAGGCATAGGTATCGTGCAAATAACCGTGTGAGCATGAAAAAAACCTATTATTTTGACATTACAAACAGACACTCCAATTTTAATTATTGGTATAGATATTGATTTTAACTAGAATTAATGCGTTATAGTTCCATGAAATTTAATGCTCAAGAGTTTTATGGAGTACATCTGAAGCTTACAGTGTATATTAAGAATCTGGTTGCCATAAACGGCTATGACAAGCAATATGACGAGCCAGTAACTCTTAATATCCTGACATATGGTCTATTTCTACAATATCATTACACATGATAAAGGTTACATAGCAGTCTTTTAATAAAAAAAAGAGCGTACCCATGTCACAAGTGCAACTTCTTTATCCTTTAAGACACAAACACGTAAATGTATAGGAAGGATCTTTACGGACTCACTTTTTCGTTTCATCGAGTTTAAAATCACAACGATTGTAAAGACGTTTTACTTCAAAAATAAATTCATTCTAAACTACAATTCATGGAGGTATTAGCGGTCAGATATTATACAGATTTAGGATATTTGGGGATAATATTTTCTTTATACCGACTGACACATGGCGATCGGAAGCAGTGGCTTAACATAGTGTTAAATATCTCGATTTCAGAAGCTATACTGTTTAAGAATATTTTCATTATAAGTAATAACACGTTTTTCCCGTGTAGTGACGGAGTAAGAACACAATTCACCACTCCCTATCTTGCCCGTGGATGTCGTAAATGACGACTATGAGATATAATATGCATGTAACATCTGCGCAAGAGAAGGAAATCTCGAAATGAAACTTAATACCAGCACGTCTGACCATGGTATATTAGGTCAAATTTCCTCCCGGAGGAGGCCTGAGGCCAACAGTGGGACGTATGTGGGCTGCGATGATGATGATGAATAATACTCTTAGAGATATGGTTTGCTAACGATGCGATGTTTACTGGGGCCATTAAAAGTAGCAATTGTGCTGTAAAAGATTCAACAAGGCTACCGTACTTATAAAAAGCTATATAGCCTATTTATTTCGGTAAACATTTACATTGAAAGTGTCTTTTGATACAATAATAAATTGTTCTATAAAATTGGAATTTTCCAGAAATAATATTTTTTATGAAATAAGATTGATATTTTTTGTTGACAGGAAACAACGTCTACAACAGAAGCACCTGAAGTTGGTTGTTTTGGCTTCGGTGGAGGATTTTTGATGCGTGCTTTAAATAAGATATTTTCGTTTAATTTGAAACCAGCGTCGTCTGATGATATTGTAACTCAGTTCTATTTTTCTTCAAGAAAAATGAAATCCAAAGCTCTGGTAAGATTAAGAAAATATTTTATAAGAATGCATATTATTAAATTTTATTTCTAAAATGATCAGAATAAAGTTATAACGACCAATATATATTAGCCAATACGATCAGAAAAAAGTAATAGAAACGAATATTTTTTTCAAATTTTCATAGATTTTTGCTTATAACTTTGTTATTTTCGCTTCTACGACTAAAAGTTACTTCACGAAAGTTGTGGAGAAAACACAAAATATGTTAATATTTTTTTGTGCCATTTATAGTCTATCAGATAAAGCACAGAAATGGTTTGTAAATCTTTTTCCAAGATGACGACCGTAAGACAAAGACTACAATTTCACAAACTCTGTTTTAACATTAAACTAACCCTCTCTCATCGTTACTTAATATTATAAATGCGAAAGTAAGCTTATTTGTTTGTTACGCTTTCACGCTTAAACCACCGAACCGATTTCAAAAATCCTTTCACCAATGGAAAGCTATAATATCATGGAGTAACATATATTTTATCCCGGTATTCCCACGGGAACGGGCACTATGGGGTTACGGCAACTGAAACCCAAGCGAAGCGAGGGCGGCTTGCTAGTCTATACCAATAAATAAAATTGGAGTGTCTGTTGTGTAACGTCAGTGTGTGTAATGTCAAAATAATAGGCTTTTTTCATGCTCACACGGTTATTTGCACTATACATATGCCTAAAATACACTTTATATTTTTTTTGTCTGTCTGTCTGTTTGTTCCGGGTAATCTTCAAAACGGATGGACCAATTTCAAAAATTATTTCACCAATGGAAAGCTATAATATCAGGGCGTAAACTAAGCTATATTTTATCCCGGTATTCCCCCGGGAAAGGGAACTACGCAGGCAAGACGACTGAAACCGAAGCGAAGCGAGGGCGGGATGCTAGTTAAAAATATGATACTTACTGAGTAAAAAAAATTAGTGAACAAAACTAAATATTAAATATATTTAACACTTATTTTATTTGAATCGCAGGTTTCCCTTGGGAAGCAATTTAGTATGAAATCTGTAGATTTCGATCCTAAAAGAAAGACTGTATTAATAGTTCACGGTTTCATGAGCTATAGCGGTGCGGATTGGATTGTGAATATGACACGGGAATATCTGGAATGGGTATGTACATTTACCTATATCTTATTATATTGTATGAACATTATATTTTATAACTAATATTAACATTCGATAGTTTTACATATTTAGAAAACTTTCTTTCATCAACATTTCGAATAGTATATATGGGCGCTGTTTTGACTATTTGAAATTAAATCTGTATGAATTAATCGATACTGCTTCCGTTCTAGTTAATTAATTGATATTAATTATGATATTAATTTAATTATTGTATAAATTCAATTATAATATTAATTTAAATTATGGTATTATTTAAATAATTTAAATTTGTCTATTTATAAAAAGGAAGGAAGCTGTGACTACTTTGTGATAAAATGTCTATTCCTTGAAAATATTTAATTACTGTCAATGTAATTTAGTATTACAAATATTTAATTATGGAATAATTATTACAGACTTTAAATCAGTGCAATAAAACTTATGTTAAATCAATTGAAATTCAAATTGTTTTACCGGTTGTAACTGGTCAGTGATTCTAGCCTATAAAAAGGCCAACATTCTTAACGACAGTACAGTTTCTTGATATCTACGAAAAGTGTTGTTACTCTGTTTAAATTGTATCATCTTTACTGTGCTTAGACCAAAAATAAACCAAGTTCGTGAAGTATTGACGTTATTATTTCACCGAGATGGATTCAGATTACCCGAATGTTAACGCCACGCCGACATATACGTCCCATTGCTGGGCCTTTGCCAAAATAGGTGGGCAGGTAGTCTTACTATACCAGGCTGGTCAGGCAGGTTGATGTAACATTTTGCTTAGAGTTTTGAGTAAACGAATACTCACTCACTTACAAACACGCACACACCGGTAAACCATTTCTTTACGTATTTTCAATTATTTATTATTCATTTCTTGACTGTGGGTCCACTTGATACATGAAATAAAACTATTTTTACGCCATTTACCGCATTTGTATTTAATTTTTACGTTCCCGATCTTACGCATACTTTCAGTGTTCTTGGTCACGGAATACACGCACTTCGCCACTATTGGCGAAGTGAGTGTATTCCGTTCTCTCTATAGAGGCTGAGAGGACTGCCGTAACCGACGGTAACTATAAACATTGAAAAGTATTAGAAACGTTTTTCTCCGTTAATTCAGATTGTCGACGATTTCTGTTGAACATAAGCCTATTTATAATCACCATATTTGGGAAGCGAATTAGAAATCGCCGTTGGTGTTATAATTGGCCCAGGAGATCAAGCCCTTAGGTGATCTTTACAACTGCCACTATAAGTAAGGATTCGTGACATATTATATCTCTAACCAGTCACCGTATGGTTACATTCACGAGAATCTAATATATAATAGGTTCTAGGTATACTTTACCTTCTGTTTTATTTCATTGCCTGCTTGGCTCAGCAGCATAAGCAGGCCATTGTCGCTCGTTGAGTTCATTGTTTTGGGATCCTGGATGGGATAAACAATATTGTTATTAATGTGACGGGGTTTTCTTTATTTTTGTCGATTTTTGAAGATGATTGGTGAAATTTTTCATAGCGAGATTGAGGTTTGGCTTGAATACGGTTCACGATTATAGCTTTGTTTTTATTACATAGGTTGAATAATTATGTCACCACATGTATTCTCTGTGTGTTGAATAGAGTGAAAATTGTTTTCTTTTTAAAATAAAAATTTCTAAATAAAAATTTTACTTGCCCTGTTAGTATATAAGTATGGGACAAATCTTGCGAGTTAAATTAGAACCACTTCTTGCCGTTAGATTAGGTTGTAATTTGGGATACTTACGTAACTTCGGTGACAATGCAATAATATGGTAGGTACCATGAAGGTGGTCTCAAGAAGCTTTTATTGATATGATATCAATATAAATTTTATAATTTAATAAAATGGTGGGTGGGAATTTATTTTCTTCGTTTTAGAGCATTTAAATAAAAGCTTGTTTTTAATTTTTTTTTAATTAATATTTTATTTTTTATAAGACGACACTCTGCCTATCTTGCGGGGGAGTTTACAAACATATAACTAATGGACACAAATGATATCCAGACTCGGAATATCAATTTGTGGATCACACTAAGTGTTGCACTACGTGGAATTTGAATCCGCGATACTGGGCACTACAGATCGGTATCTTAACAACTACCACTGTGAAAAGTGTTGCTGAATTTTTTTGATGTTTATTAGGAAGACGTTAATGTAATCGCAGTGGACTGGAGTGGTGGCAGTAATACATTTAAGTATTGGCGAGCAGTCGCGAACACCCGAACTGTTGGCAGGGATATTGCTAAGTAAGTGCCTATATTAATTGCATTCCAAATTTGGATGCAATAATTTGTTTTTTTATTTTATCTTTACATACAGTCATTCACGTCGAACGAATGAAATTATTAAATAACATCGTCGTTTTAAGGGGCCATTATGCGGGTGACGTGACCGGGGATTAGTCCGTCACCCGCCGAGAGGCCGACCGCGTGAGGAAAGACCGACGTCCTCCCCGAGGTGGGGACGTCGGTCGATGGGAGGGTACCCCAATATTCCGTCGGGCCGACCACTGATGTCAAGGAACCCTGCTCCGGTGGTCGGCCCAACGACGAAGGCGACGTGGTTTTCGGGTGGGTTGCGGGAGTTGCGTGCTTAAGCCCCTCTGTCGCCCCGGACCGAGTGGTGCGGAGGCGCGCCGACCGCAGCCCAACCACAAAAAAAAAGGGGCTATTATGGCCAGTTTCGCGTTTGAGTGTTGTATTTGTTTCTCAATTTGAGAAGAAAGAAAAGAAAAATAAACCTATTTTTCAATCTCAGATTGTAAAAATGTCTCGGTAATAAATCCTTACATATTGTATATCCATTTCTTTATTATTTAAAGAAGTAACTAAAATAATGTATACGGTAATAAGTACAAGCTAAGAAAGAGGACACCGATAGAGGTTCTACCTTTTTTTCTATGGGTAGCGCACACGCCGCCCATTCCGTCTGGGGTGATGAAAGGACGTCGCGCATGTCCATAACCCACCCGTACCCACACCACCTTCGTCGTTGGGCCGACCACCAGTGTTGAGTGCCTTGTCCTCCGTGGTCGGCCCGAGAGGTTCTACCTTAGCCTCTCAAGTTCTTTTTTGCCCTTAGTTTTTAATTTACCAATTTACCCATTTTATAGGAATTTAAAAGATAACGTATCTAATTTCTTTTTAAACAGTTTCATGTCGCATGTGAAGAATGAGACTGGACTCGACATTAAAAACTGTCATTTTATCGGACACAGCTTAGGTGCACATATTGTATCCTATGCATCGAGTGAATTGGGCAAAGTAGGCCGAATTACAGGTAAATGTATATATTGATTGAATTTCTTTATATATAAGTAATAAATTTACTGCGAAGATCAATAAATTGATATCAGAATAATACTTATTAAGCTTTTCGCCGTCAACTGTTGGATGCAGGCTTATCTCATAAATAAGCGGTGTCGTAATTGATACCGTTGTGTTCACATACGGGGATAGATTTGAGTAAGGGGTAATTAATATAAATATGAGCAATAGAAAGCGTGACAGAATATTCCAAATTACATACGATAAAACTGTGTAAATGTTGCTTTTTTTAACAGAAAGGAAAGCATTGTGCCCAGAACCGAAAATTTGACCGAGTTCTGTGAAAAAATACTCTAAAAACTTTGGTCAGACATTTACGAAATCTGAACATAATGAAACAATTGTCGTTGCCGACTGTTATCAGTCAATTAAAGACTTTAAAAATCACTATTCGTAATTAATAATCCTTTCTTAATAAATTGCCAGAGGAATTCATTTTGACTGCTTTTCGATTTTAATAGAAAAAAAGAGGGGAGTAAAATATGGCACAAATAAAAATAAAAGATTTTTGTACAACATATATTCCTTTTTACTAATAAAACATATTATCCACTTTATCAACAGTGGCCTCTTTTTTTAATTTCCGGAGTATAAATGTGTTGTACCTATATTTCCCATATCAATGTAGTGACAGAGTAAGAATACAATTCATCACCCTCTCTCTTACCCGTGGGTATCGTAAAAGACGGCTAAGGGATACAATATGCATATAAAATCTATACAAGAGAAGGAAAACTCGAAAGAAAACCCTATACCAACACGTCTGACCAGCGTGGTATAGTAGGTCAATATCCCTCTCCTAGTGGAGGAGACCCAAGCCCAACAGTGGAACGTGTTTGGGCTGAGATGATGATGACCTATATCTCCCATAAGCAGTCATTTTGACTATTTTGGGCAACTAAATTGGGCAAAATTCGGGAAATCTAGTATTAATCATACTAAGTTATGGATGCCAAAATTCTTCAAAAAAATGCGATAAAGAGCAATCTGTTTAGACTAGAAAAGTGATCCTAAGACAATTGGACGTAATCAAAGCTGGAATTATGATAATGAACTATATTTTATTAATATTTAGAATGATGAATATGATTTTCTATATTGAAACCAAAATAAAAATAAGCCTGTGAATATTGTGTATATATTTTATTATAGGTTTGGACCCTGCTCTACCATGCTTCAATACAACAAGTTTAAAGGACAGATTGGATCCTACCGACGCTGATTTTGTTGACGTTATACATACTAATGGCAAATTAGCTGTTATCGGCTTTGGATTCCCTTATCCTACCGGTAAATAATATGAATATTTTTGTTATTTTTATATTCTCATGAATCAAACAACAATCTTTATATATATATTTCTTGTGTACATGTGGATATCACTGAACTCCTCCTAAACGGCTGGACTGATGTTGATGAATGTTTTTTGTGTGTGTTCAAGGGGATTCGAGAATGGTTTAGATTCATTGGACCCGGTAGGTGGCGCTGCTGTAGATTTCAAGGAGAATTCCTTTTATTTTATTTGAACAGAACAACGTCTGTTGAGTCAGCTAGTATTATGTATTTCTGGTTATTAAGCTTTCTCCAGTCTAACGATTAGAGAAAGTTTAATAACCAAAAATAATTTTTCACTACTTCGGTATTATTAAAAAGTGATTAGATCAGGTTGATAATAGAGAAATCTATTTCTTGATATTCTCAGCCCATAGGTGTCTCTGTTTTTGGTGCGGCAGACAAAAGAATGCTATATCCCAGCACAGGGGATTTGGTATAGAGTTTTATTACGAGTTTTCCTTCTCTTGCAGGGATATTATCTGCTTACATACCGTGAATTGTATGACACTTACAGGCAAAGAAAGTCTCGATCATTATCTTATATTCTTTACGTCACAACATGCATATAGAGAAATGCAATGATGATCGAACTCTATACCGACCAAATACTACATCAATACAGCCGTGGCAATCATCATCATTATTTAGCCTATCGCCGTCCATTGCTGGGTGTAGGCCTAAGAACCGCCTGCGTCTAACGTCATCCATCAACTTTCACCAGGCTTTCGGTCCATCGTCCACCTTGTTGGAGTTCTACACTGCGTCGTCCGATAGGTACCTTGTCGCCAATCGAGAACTTTTCTTCCCTAGCGGTTGGAGTGATGTGGCTTTCCCGTTGCCACTTTAGCGTGCTAATTCTTCGCGCCATGTCGCTTATATCTGTTCATCTACGGATTTCCTTATTTCAGATTCTATCTCACAGGGAAATTTCGAGCATAGCTCACTCCTTAGCACGTTCAGCAATTTTGAGCTGGGTTATGGAGCCAAATTATATTAAAAAAATTTTTGTTGCTGTAGAAGGTGCTCTTAGAGAATTCGTTTTGGTTGTAATAATAATTCAGGCCAATAGAAAATAAAAAGTGCCAATATTATTTTTTCATTCCATTCATTCATTAGCCATATGTGGACCATGAAAGTGAATAATGCCATCTGATTTGGCGATAACAGTTGGAGTTATGAGTTTTGCCAGTGTGTTGCTATTTTACAAACTACGGAAAGTAATGTTTCGTACTCGTAACCCTTCAGCACGCGGTACATTTCTACTCAAATTTTATCAAAATTGTCTTTTTCTCGACAAGCCTCACGCATCTTTTTAATTATTTTTAAAATATTCACATTTAAAAACATAATAATTAAACATTAACATGATAATTTAAAAATTTTTATATGTATATGTATGTGTGTGGTCACAGGTCACATAGATTTCTACCCCAACGGTGGTATAAGGCAGCCAGGATGTTTGAGTAGTAAAATACCGCTGTACAATAGTAAGTATATTTAGTACCCTTAATGATATTACATATTAATATTAAGCTATGCTTATGCCCAGACAGATGAAGAAAGTTTGAAAGTTTTTTTATTGTTGTAAACGACTCACGTGCCTATGTAAGTAGGGTTGGATTTAATAATACTTCCATCCATCAGCCTACAGACGTCCACTGCTGGACATAGGCCTCCCCGCGAGAATGCTACTCGGAACGGTCCTGCGCCACTTGCATCCAACGGTTCCTTGCGACTTTGAGAATGTCGTCAGTCCACCTAGTGGGGCGTCGTGCTACGCTGCGCCGTCCGATTCGTGGTCGCCACTCAAGAACCTTTCTTCCCCAATGGTTGTCGGTTCGACAAGCGATGTGTCCTGCCCATTGCCATTTCAACGTGCTAATTCTGCGGGCTGTGAGTCGGTTAAACCCGTTCTTCTACGAATTTCCGTGTTTCGGATTTTATCACGTAGAGAAATACCGAGCATAGCGCTCTCCGTAGTACGTTGAGCGATTTTGAGCTTTTTTATGAGGCCGACATTTAGAGACCACGTTTCAATGCCGTAAGTCATCGCTGGTAACACACACTATTAGTGTATATACTTAGAGTTCAGCTATACCTGTGTCTACCAGTTGTCTGAAAAGGGAAATTTTACTGGGTTGTGACTATTTTATTTAAAAACAAAGAATGTATATATAAACTAACGTAAATATTGTGAATCTATTTCGTGGCAATTGTATATTTGCCAAGATAAAAAGTAGCCTCTTTGTTATTATAGACCAACTTCGGTCCAAATTTATCCAAGACGTTTGCGATGTTTTGGCATGATTGCAAAATAAATAGCTATTCATTCGAAGAAACTTTTATAATAATATAGCTGTTATAGAATCAGGTTTAATTAACCTCAAGTAATTAGTAATTTTGAAATCTATTAAATACATTTTTATCTTGCAGTTCTAGACCAAGCTATATGTAGTCACGGACGCGCTTATTTGCTCTTTACCGAATCCTTCAAAAACAAAAATTGCAAGTTTTTAGGATCACCATGGAATTTAACAGTTGCGGGGTAAGTTTTGTGTTTTTAAAGCCTATTATTTGACGATAAATATTATAGCTTTATTATATACTTCAGTGTCATCATCTAAAGCGCCATCACTCCATAATCGATGATGATAGAACGATAATGATATATATATATTGTCTACGGACGTATTTAATAACCAATTTATGCATCTTGACAGTTCATCATCATCATCTCATCATCTCAGCCCATATACGCCCCACAGTTGGGCTCGGGCCTCCTCCATAATGGAAGGGTAATTGACCTACAATAGCACGCTGGTCAGACGTGTTGGGATAGGATTTTATTTCGAGTTTTCCTCCTCTCGTATAGATGTTATATGCGTTTTATATCTCTTAGTCGTCTCGTACGATCATCCACGGGTAAGATAGGGGCTGGTGAGTCGTATTCTTACTCCGTCACCACACGGAAGTTTTGACAGTTAAAAAAGTCTTATATGTAATATCTAGGAATCATCTATAAAGTCTGAATCATCATCATCATCATTTCAGCTCATATACGTCCTACTGTTGGGCTCGAGCCTCCTCCACAATAGGACGGAAATTGACCTTACTTTACCATGCTGGTCAGACAGGTTGATATAGGGTTTCATTTCGAGATTTCCTTCTCTTGCATAGATGTTATCTGCATATTATATCACATAGTCGTCTTTTACGATGTCCACGGGTAAGTTCAGGAGCGGTGAATTGTATTCTTACTCCGTCGCCACACGGAGTATAAAATTATAAACATATCTATACTAATATTATAAAGAGGAAAGTTTTGTTTGTTTGTTTGTATTGTATAGGCTCCGAAACTGCTAGGCCGATTTCAAAAATTCTTTCACCAATGGCAAGCTATAATATCAGGGAGTAAGATAGGCTATATTTTATCCCAGTATTCCCACGGGATTGAGAACTACGCGAGTAAGGCGACTGAAGCCGAAGAGAAGCGAGGGCGGGTTGCTAGTATCGTATAAAGTTATACTAAAAAACTACTTATCAGTTATTGTAAGTTTGCGGGCAATATTTATAAATATGTAATGAAATATTTTCTAGGTTAGGAGCTAGTGTTGGAGCGTCTTGCGAAAAGAAAGGTTTGTGTTCTGAGATGGGCATTAGGACTTCCAGGAAAGCAAAAGGGGCGTTCCTTGTTATAACTAAGGATAAAGAACCTTATTGCGGTAAGTGTAATATATATTCTCGCCGTTCTTGAGATACAGCCTGGTGACAGACAGACGAACAGACAGACAGCCAAGTCTTAGTAATAGTCTTATAGTCTTAGATCCTGTTGCTACTCTTTGGGTACGGCACCCTGAAAAGGGCTTAATTGTTCATTAATGATTCAATTGCCACTTAATACAATGTTGAAGCTTATTAATTACTAGCTGATCCGGCGAACTTCGTACCGCCATAATTTTTTTCGTAAATATATTTTCTAAATTCCCGAAGATATAGTCTCTAATGGAAGAACCATTACGGCTTTGTCGTGCAAGATTTGATCGTTTTAGTCGTGACATTGTTAATGATGATTCAAAGAGAATACAAATTACTTAAATTAATTATTGATTTCTGACAAAATTATAACTGTCAAATTTTCAACCATACTTAACTATGGACAAAATTACGTTTAGCTGTTATTTGCGTTTTGTTATTACATATCAAATGCGTTTTTGTTATACTGTTTCTTTGACATTTTGTCGAACGGGAAACGGAAACGCGATCGAAGGGGATAAAAAGTAACCTATGTCCGTCCCCTGATTCTAAGCTACCTCCCCACCAATTTTCAGCCAAATCGGTACAGCCATTCTTGACTTATAAATAGTGTAACTAACACGACTTTCTTTTATATATACAGATTTGAATAAAAGTTATTGAATTTCTGTTACAGTCTATCTGGATATTATACATAAATCACTTATCTCGGTATATATTTATAAATATATTAAGTTAATCTCATATATATGTTCAGATAAAACAACTACAATCATTAAAAGAATACAACAGGATATTTATTTTACCATATAATAGACCATTTTAATGCTGCAAAAAAGTAAAATATCATCGCGAATTTATTTTACCAATTTGAGTCAAGTAATTGAACTTTCTTGAATTAAGATATTGACTAAAGATCTCGGTCGATTTGCCTAATAACGGGCCTTCGGGATTATGTACAGTTAATATCGGGTTCCTGGTGTAGTCCCGGAATTGTATTGGCAATGGAAAGCGGTAAAGGACAGTAAAACATATCAAAATCATTTTTTATTTATCTTTATATTTGTGAGGACATAGAATCGCTTTAAATCTTCAAAAAGGCGGTTAAACAATATTATACTTTCTTCTTATAAAATAAACAAACTAAAGTATTTGCGCTGTAGCATGGTGCGGGTGACAGTTATGGCGAGTTTCGTTTCACTCTTGAAAGTTGCCGCGATTTATAATTATGATCTATTAATTCAGCTGTACCACATCGGTAATATATTAAATCACTAATAACTGTAGTAATAAAGGTACACCTTCCAAATTAAACCCAACTAGAATGTTCTAGCCTACAAATCAAATGAAATTGAAAGAAAAAATAATCAAAGTGGTATGCGTATAACGTAACACCAAAGACGTATTTAGTGATGGGATGTACTACTACGAAGAATTGTCGATTAAAAAATAAATAAAAACAATTTGTGCGCTCAATTTTTTATTGTTAAAAAGTATACAATTATTACATATTTACTTCAATTTTTCATTCAATTTTAATCCTCTTCTAAACTCATATCAGAGTCAGGAACATCGGAATTGTCACTTTCATCATCCGTATCTGTGACGGATATTATTAAAGATGTCTCAATTATGTTATCAATACGGACGTCACGATCCCAATCAGACATAATGTCCCTTTTCGTTTTATTCACCACCTTCGACCAGTCCTTAGGTTGAACGTTACTGATTGCCTCTTGTAACAGGGTCAACATCTTATTTGCCGTAAATGGCGGTGTAGTATTATTTCTTGCGGCGTGACCTACATAAACATAAATGGACTTATGAAAAAAAATATTTAGTTTTTAATCAATAAATTAATTTCAAATATCTAATGCAAAATTTACTCTTGAATATGTCTAATCTGATACCTGGTAATGTTTTTAAATTACATGCTTCGTTCAGAAAGCTGTTACTTTTTCAAAGTATCAAAACGAGAATTGAAATTAAAAACATACCTTTTATTTGGGCCCAAATTAGCTCAATAGCGTTATATTGACAATGGTAGGGTGGTAGTCGCAGGACCTGGTGACCTTTTTCTTTTGCCATCTCGTCCAGAGCGTAGGTAGGAGTTGGTGGCTTATGACGCCGTACTAGAGTAATAAGCTCCGTCTTTAGCATACTCATATCTGCTGTAACTCCGTTTTCACTCAGCCACTTCACCAACTCGCTTTTGCGGTTTGATTGTGTTGGAGGTTTATTAAGTTGTACCGAATGGTAGGGTGCGTTATCCATTATTATGGTCATAGGCTCTTTTAAGTTTTCTAAGATGCCTATGAACCAAACTTTAAATTTTTCGTAGTTCATCTCCTCATGATACTCCGTAGTTTTTTTCGATTTAAAAGCCAGTAAACAATTAGGGACAAATCCACTTGCTGTACCTGCATGGCAAATAATGAGGTGTTCGCCTTTGCCCTCCGGGACTTTGGTACATGACTGTGCCGTATCGTCGGTCCAACTTTTACCCACTGTGTGGTTAGCGTTTAGCCACGTTTCATCCAAAAACACAACTTTACTCCAATCAACTATGTTTTTAGCCTTCCTTAAAAAAGTACACCTTGCAAGGGCAATATCAGTCCTTTCCATAATAATTTTTCTTTTGTTAACTTTTTTGTAAACAAAGCCAATATCCTTTATAACATTCCGCAATGAAGTAATACCTCCTTTGAACAGTTCAGCTTCTTTCAATGATTTTAGAAGCTTAAGCAACGTGGGTAGCTCCATTCTTCTATAATAATCATAAATGTGATTTCTAATAGCGTCCTTAGCAAATTCATCCAAATCTGTGATTGGCTTCACCTTGGTCCGCTTTTTGTTCGGTGTAGATAATTTATTTTCAGACGTCCCTTCTTGACCAATTTTCTCGCGTGTTATACGCGAAACAGTATTGCGGCCAATATCAAGAGCTTCGGCTACTCGTTCTACAATTCGATTCAGTGGTAACAACGGTCCATTATTTTGTTGTTCTCTTTCAAAGTAGTTTCGGAGGCGAACAACAAACTAGAGAGCTTGACTACCCAAAACAGTTTTTTTCGTATGCTTAGGCATGGTTATAACCAACAAATATAACAACAAACTTTAACAAATAAAACAACAAACTATAACAAATAACAATTTAACGAAAACAAACTGATGAAAAATGGATAATACGTGTCACATACAAGGCGGTAGCACTCGTACTGACAGCATCGCACGGGTAAACAAAATGGCCGACTCGGCGATGCGCCACAGAATAAAAATATGCCACAAAAAAATATGAAATACCAGTTGTATTGAATGCGTTTACGAAACTTTTTAAAATTTTTGAACTATTAAATTAATTGAATAATTTGTATGAATATATTTTTTCCTATATATAATTTTCGTGACAATAATAAACAGAACAACATTTATTTATGCTACGAGTATAATTAGTGATAAAAATTTAATTGCGAATCGTCACATCCCTAGTCACCTGGTATTGAAATGTGTCACCCGCACCATGCTACAGCGCAAATAGAATAGGCTAAATTCTGTAAATAATTTATGAAACTAACAATAATCTTCAAAAAATCATCTTCTTTAGACTTATTTAGATAAACCATAAAAGAAGACTAAATGCTAAAGAGATCAATGTTTATAGGTATATATTTTTAATTTAAATTGACCAGAGACTTTATAAATTACTTATTTAAACCACGAAAAAAAATCACAGAAAAATTTATGAATCACGAAAATCCCGGGATTAAAAATTTGATCCCGAAATTTCGGGACGACGGATGCGACGGGGACGGGACAGGAGCCGGGATCGAATCCTCTTATATCGACCTATAATGCCATGTATTGCAACAATTTGTAGATGCTATCATCCACAAAATCTTGTTCTGATCCGAGTGTAATTTGTGTCCGTTAATTGTACGTTTGTAAATTTTCATGACTCCCTATCTTGTTCGTGGATGTCGTAAAAGACGACTAAGGGATACCTACAATACGGATATCTTTCTAATGCGTCAACATTTGGGGGCTTTGATGTCTGACGTCAGAAAAATAAAAAGGGACTAAAAAAAAAAAGGGATTTAAAAAGACAGATTTTAACCATAATAATAATATTATATATATATACCATTATCATTGTCTTAGCCCTTGTAAGTCTCGGTCCTCCTCCAAAATGGGAGATAGAGATCTACTATTGAGTTTTCCTTCTCTTGCAACTTCTGTTTTTACTTGTATATCACCTTTATTAGTCGTCCTTTACGACATCTATGGGTTAGAGAGGGATGGTGAATTATATTTTGACTGTATTACCAACAAGACAAACTTGCTTGAAAATGTCAATTTTATTGTTGATAAAAATAATAGACTAATAACCATAATATAAAACAATTAAGGTACCAATAGTAGACCACATACCAGTAGTTGACCACTAACGCACATAAATCGATAAAATAAAAATTTACGGCGTGTTTTTAAACTAATTCCATATAAAATAGTCGACGCTGTTATCTAGTCATCGAATCGTACAAACAACGCATAGGTACTCTAATTTTTCAATATTCCAAATGTACTCGCAATTGTTGTTGAAGTGACACACTCTAAACATCTAATTTGCTTTTTCTTAACATTGTTTAAGGTTTGTAAATTCTAAAGTGAAATATTAACAATTTAATGATTTTGAAACCATTTACTATTAGTGAATGTTTTATTTTATTTGTTTGGGATTAATTAAGGGAAAGTTGTATGTGAAATATGAAAAAAATATTTTAAATACTGCCTATTTGGGGTGGTCAACTACTGATTCTCAAATTGTACGTTTTATTTTATTCCATTATTGTACAAATAAAACGACTAGTTTAATGTCATTGAAAAACTCGCAGAGCTCAGAAGAAACACTAATAGAATTCGGGTGAAAATTAAGATTGAGCAATGAAAAAGGATTTTTTAAGTCCTTAAATGGTCAACTGCTGGTGCTCTTACCTTACACTCAGCAAAGTGAAACACACTTCCGCTTTTAAATAATTTATTTACTTATACTTCTTAATTTTTACCACATTTTTCATATAAATTATTGCGATAATATTACTTTTTTTGAGCAATATTCGTAAAAGTGCCTTCTAGAAATACATAGCATATATATGTAAATGCTAACATTGAATTTGTAATAGGCGCGATACACCAAGCCAAGATCACAATACATAATCCCGCCAATAATTTAACCAAGTCTCTCTATTATGTTTTAAATGCGATACTAAAATAATATATCCAATAATGGTTTATTAAATTTCGGAAATTAAATATTCGAAAATAATTTAAATATCATATAAACCATAAAATTTTAATATTATAAATTATACGACTAAGCACTGTAACTTGTCAAAAACACAATTACTGCATTCAATTAAGTGACAAATTAATAGAAAAATCGTTGTAAAAAATGTGTATATCGTGTATGTCATTAGGGTAATGATCTCTGACAAAGGTTTTCATTATAAGCTTGTCTAAATTTATAATCAACTAGAAACCCGCCCTCGCTTCGCTTAGGTTTCAGTCTTGCCTGCGTAGTTCCCGTTCCCGTGGGAATACCGGGATAAAATATAGCCTAGTTTACTCCCTGATATTATAGCTTTCCATTGGTGAAAGAATTTTTGAAATCGGTCTAGCTGTTTTGAAGATTACCCGGAACAAACAGACAGACAGACAAAAAATATAAAGTGTATTTTAGGCATATGTATAGTGCAAATAACCGTATGAGCATGAAAAAAGCCTATTATTTTGACATTACAAACAGACGCTCCAATTTTATTTATTGGTATAGATAATAATATTGTGTTAAGAAAATCATATATCTTTATATATATTTTTTGTGTATGTCACTGAACTCCTAAACGGACCTCCTAACTGGACCGATGTTGATGAAATTTTTTGTGTGAGTTCAAGGGGATTCGAGAATGGTTTAGATTCACAATTGGATTCGGTAGGTGGCGCTGCTGTCAATTTATTTGAATAGAATAACGGCTGTTGGGTCAGCTAGTTTCTTATAGTTTTAATGATATCTGATGTTTACACGAGCACTACACATTGTAAATAAAACTACTTTCACGGATTATATTACGTTTTTCACTTTGCAGCATTCATGGTCACGTCCGCCCGTGACCATGAATGCTGCAAAGCTGCAAATGCTGTTCGAAACGTCGCATCGGGCAATCATAAATCAAATACAAACGCGATATAATCCGTAAAAGTAGTTTTATTTACAATTCTTATAGTTTTGTTATAATCAAGATTATGTTCGTACCTCGACAACTTTTTTGTTTTATGACCCTTCTTAAAATGTTTGTGTAAAAACAGTAAACCGTTGAAATAGAATTTAATATCATATACTCTATGATTAATGACCTGTCGGTTAGAAAATTATGTACAATATAATGGCGGGAAAAGTTTTAGTTGGCAACTTTTTTGATAATAATTGGCAATGGTTTTTTTTTACAGTAACGCATGCAAAGGAAAGCCATACTTCGCCGGATCTAATGGAACATATAATAAACTATCTGCGCAGATTAACTGGTATAACTAATGCTACGAATGGAGCATCATCCATTTCATCAATAATTCCATTTAGAGAAGCAAAGGCAGTGGAAGTGTTTACTTCCACTATGGCAACATTGACCCCAACTACTTCCAGCTGGTTCAGCCGTTTCCGATATTCTGTTATAGATAGATATGATAAATTAATTTCGCTTTTATATTAATTATTAAATTAAATTTATCTACTTATATCATTAAGATAAAAGAGACATATATTTTAGGCTCCAATAAATGAATCTGTATTTATTCATATTATTAATTATTTTAAAGAAAAATTAAATTCATAATAAGACTGAAAAAATTTTAAAATTGTCTTTGAAAGTGCAACGTATTAGAAATTTGCATTTTACTAAATCATATAATGCTGTAATAATGGAATAGAAATCCGATACAATGTTAGTCAAATAATTAAAAATTGTTCACTAAACATGCGGAAGGCCCTGTACCTTGTAATACAGTTTTTTAACTAGCATAGGGTACAGGCGACCTTTTCCACTAATGTAATAGAATAAGATTGTAGGTCATCTAAGTATATATTTAAATTGTGGAAAAAATAATTGTAACCTGTTTTTGAGATCAATAAACTTATTATTATTATTATTAGGGAATGTGAAAATGATTAAATAAAAACATTTGTATTTCGTAGTTGTTCAATTTTATTTGCAGGATGTCTCACGTTTATATTAATCTGTTATTTTTAACGTTTGCAAAAAGTTACTACTAGCTTAGACAATAATATACTTAAAAATTTTCTTTTTACATTATTTAAAAATAGGTAATTTAATTATACTTTATTAAAATACTGACTGATTTGCATGTAAATTGTAAGGTAATTTATTTATGTTAAGTGATACAAATAAAGAATTAAAAATATTCATGGGTTTTTATGGACTGTAGTTATGAAGGTAAGTAACTTCTAATCGTGGGTAATTAATGTGTAATTACTATCCGTGTGGTGACGGCGTAAGAATACAATTCATTAACCTTCTCCCCCGTGGATAGTGGTGTAACTACAGGGTGACAAGTCGGCAAAATGCCACGGGGCCCCCAGCCGGAAGGGGCCTCCGGTCGAAAGAATCCCAACTCCCAACATAAACACTTTTATTGTTGGTTCAGCTGCCTTTTATATTTGTGGGGTCCGATAAATTTGCTACGGACCCCGAAAGATACACCACTGCCGTAGATGTGGTAAAAGTCGACTGATGCTGCTGCATATAATATCTATGCAGAGATGGCAAACTCTATATAAAACTCTACTCCAACAAGTCTGACCAGCGTAAAATAGTGGGTCAACTTCCCTCCCATTATGGAGGAGGCTCGAGCCCAACAGTGGGACGTATATGGGCTGATATGACATGACAATCAATAATTAATCTTACAATTAGTGATTCATAAGTATTTTTATTAAATAGGTTACTTCATTGACACACTTCTAATCGCATTGGCGCAAAATCGACGCTATGCGTAGTAAAAAGATAAATACGATTGAGAATATTGTGTCATAGCTTGATACTTTTGACATCTTGACACAATTTTAGTATAAGCAGGGAGTGATTTTGAAGAATGGTATCGTCGTCACGACCCTTATACGTCCTATTGCTGGACTCGGGCCTCCTGCATTGTTGGAGGGAAATTCTACCTACTATACCACGCTGGTTAGATGGGTTGTTATAGAGTTTTGTATCAAGTTTTCCTTCTCTTGCATAGATAATATAGATCTTATATGCATATTATATACCTTAGTCGTCTTTTACGACACCCACAGGTAAGAGAGGGGTTCATGAATTGTATTCTTATTCCGTCACCACACGGAATAAAGAATGGTAAAATTAAACAAATTCATGAAACTAGATAAGGTTGAAAATCCGCCGATTTAAATTTATAAAGTGTTATCGGCAGTTACCTCTTGCCCGAATAAAAGTATTGTAAGTAACAACTTAAGAGTTTAAAATGTTTTGTTATTTTTTAGTAACTTTTACTAATAATAGTAAACAAAATTTTACTTGTATTAATGTTTTGCCGTTGTTTGTTTAATAAAATGTTTCTTTAATAAATAAAACACATTTACAATATTCAAAACGTATAAAAGAAACGAATCTACTACAACAGAGGCTGTTATTGTTTTAACAGAAAATTTAAACATTGTAATTAAAATTATTTTACGTAACTTCGTATGAATTCGTATGAACGCTGTAAAGCGTTCGCAACGTCGGGCAATCAAAAATCAAATACAAACGCGATAAAATCCGTAAAATAGTTTTATTTACAACGTGTAATACTCGTGTAAACATCAGATATCATTAAGAAAATTTAAAGATAACACTTACCTCAAACATTCTCCAAAAACATTGATCCAATTTGGTGGTCCAAATGTAGTGAAGAAAACTACATTTTCACGAAATCTATATTTCTTATGATTTGATTAGAAGCACATATGTTTTATTTTCACCTTCAGCACAACTAAACATAACTGAACATATGTAAGTGGATACAGGTATACAGATAATGCGGCTATCGGCGATAACGTCGTATAAAGATGATATATAGAACTGATTACTGATAATGATTGTAATTATTTTAGTTATCACAAATTTAGGCCTTGTTTCGTTGTGAATATGGCAATCGATTAGATGTATGATCTAGATGGGAGGGTACCCCAGGTAGGGGGTATTCCGTCGGGCCGACCACTGATGACAAGTAACCCTGCTCCGGTGGTCGGCCCAACGACGAAGGTGACGTGGTGTTCGGGTGGGTTGCGGGTGTTGCGTGCTTAAGCCCCTCTGTCGCCCCGGACGGAGAGGTGCGGAGGCGCGCCGACCACAGCCCACCCCAAAAAAAAAAAAAAAAAAAAGATGTATGATCTAACCTGATTATTTTTTTTTCTATCTTAAAAGGACGACACTCCGCACTAAGGTAATAATCCTTGTATTGCAGGGGACTTTACAAATAATATAACGGACACAAATTACATCCAGACTCAGAACAATAATTAGTGGATCGCACAAAATGTTGTCCCTTTTTCTTTGGGGGTGGGCCATGGTCAGCTCACTCGCCGCCCGCCTCCATCCAGGGCGACAAAGGAGCGCCACGCGGCCCCATGACCCACCCATGGCACGTTGCCTTCGTCGTTAGACCGACCACCGTCTTTTTTTTTTTTTTTATGGTTGGGCTATGGTAAGCGCTTGAAAAGCTAAAGTTTCTTGAAATCCAAGGAATTAAGCATGCACATAAAAAGAAAAGTATTCAACTCCTGCATACTTCCAGTCCTCACCTATGGATGTGAAATTTGGGCACTCACTGAACACCACCGAGAAAAACTGAAACGCTGCCAGAGAGCCATGGAGAGAAGCTTAACAGGAATAAAAAAAACAGACAGAGTAAGATGTAGCATAATAAGGGCGAAAACCAAAGTTGCTGATATAATAACCCGGATAGACCAACAAAAGTGGAGATGGACAGGTCACATGTTACGCGATCCTCAAGAGAAATGGTCTAAAAGTGTCACCAACTGGTATCCCAGAAACGGCAAGAGAAGTAGAGGACGCCAACAAACACGATGGGAAGACGATCTGAAACTCACAGCTGGACCTCACTGGAGAAGAGTAGCATGTGACAGGTTCCAATGGAAATTGTTAGAGGAGGCCTATGCCAAGAGGCAAACTGAGCTTCGGGACATATTATAAAAAGACCATACTGTATCTATACTAGTGTTAAGTTCAGAATAAAAAAGCTTATTATTATTATGGTAAGCGCACGCGCGGTCCAGTCCGTCCGGGGCGATGAAAGGACGGCGCGCGGGCCCATAACCCACCCGTACCCACGTCACCTCGTTGTTGGGCAGACCACCGGAGCAGATGTGACTTGTCGTCAGTGGTCGGCCTGACGGAATACCCTTTCGGATAACCTCATCTCTCGACGTCCTGGGACGTCAGTCGCCGTCACGCGGTCAGCCTCTCTGCGGGTGACGGACAATTCCCCGGTCCGATCACCCGCGGCCTCGGCTAGGGCGGCATTAGGCGCAGATACTCGCGCCTGCGCCGCCCGAGTCGCCGGCGGCGGAACGTGTCGCCGAATAGGAGCTCTACTCGCACACGATCCGCTGCCTCCTTCCGTGAGATTACGGCCTCACAGAAGGCGACGACCGCGTCCCAGTTCCTGACGCTGACGAGCATCTCCCTGGCGATGGTCGGCAGCGCCAGGTCGGCACCGATAATTGCGACGAGTTCACGGCGATCCCCCTCCCATGCAGCACACTCCTCGAGCTTGTGCTGCGCCGTGTCCTCGTCGCAACTGCAGTGGTGGCAGGACGGTGTGCTCTCCCTCCTGACAATCTTGTGCAGGTACTTCCCGAAGCAACCGTGCCCAGTCAGCACCTGCACCAGTCGGAAGGAAAGCACCCCGTGCGTCCGCTCCAACCACTCCATCAGCACCGGCCGGAGGGCCTCGACGGTCCTGACACCGTACCGAGGACTCTCTAGCCGGACTGCCCAACGGGCAATGACTTCTCGGCGGGCGTCGACCCGCCAGGCGGTGATCTCTTTGATGGAGACCATGCTGCCGCGGGCGCGCGTCTCCGGCACCCGCCGATAAATGTCGGCGAGCATCTCCGCCTCCAGGTCCCATGGGGGAGTTCCGGCCAGGAGGCACGCTGCCTCCGTCGCCACCGTGCGGTAACCCCGTATGGCCCTGATCGCCATGACCCTCAGTGGTCGCCACAGGAGGGTCCTAAGACGGACGGTCAGGGACCCCGCCCACACCGGTGCGCCATACAGGGCCATCGACCGGATCACCCCCACGTACAGCTGTCGGCACGTAGCACTGGGTCCACCCACATTCGGCATCAGCCGCGAAAGGGCGGACGCCGCGCCGACAAGCCGGGTAACAAGTCGATGGAGATGCTCCCGGAACCAAAAATGCCCGTCGAGCACCGGGTCCAAGTACTTCATGTGGGCCTGGATGCTGATGGTGATCGACTTCACGGTGATCGAAGCGCCGGCGGGAGGCCAGGCGGTACGGAGGCCATGGAACAAAAGGGCTTCCGTCTTTTCCAGGGCTACCCTCAAGCCCAGCGCTTCGATCCGCCTGACAATCTCCTCGGTGCCGAGAGTTGCCAGGCGTGCCTCCTCCTCTAGCGTCCCACCCCGGGCTGTGACGAGTGTATCGTCGGCGTAGCAAATTACGCCCAGCCCGGGTGGGAGGCTTCCTCTCAACGCCCAGTCGTAGCCGATGTTCCACAGGGTCGGACCCAGAACCGACCCCTGCCCAGAACCGACCCCTGCAGACCGACCACCGGTGCAGCGATTCTTGTCTTCAGTCGTTGGCACAAAATGTTGTCCTGCGTGGGATTCGAACCGCTGACACTGGCTCTGTAGGTCGGTCTTTTAACCACTACGCTATCTGTGTAGTCAATGTTTAATTTAGAGATGGTTTGTGAATTACAGTAGAGCACATATAGTCTGCAGAAGAGGAAACTAATATACGTGTACTCATCATCACAGCTCATATATGTCTTACTGGTTGGCTCGAGCCTCCTCCATAATGGGAGGAAAGTTGACTTACCACGCGGGTCAGATGGGTTGGTATAGGGTTTTATTTTTAGTTTTCATTCTCTTGCATAGATGTTAAATGCATATTATATCCCTTAGTGGTCTTCTACAACCCCACGGGCAAAACATGAGGGTATTTTTACTCCATGCACACGGAGCGAGCAAAGGGACGGCAATTAACCCACGCTAGTCAAACTAGTTGGTACAGAGTTTTATTTCGAGTTTTCCCTTGTATAGATGTTACATGCATATTATAATTCCTTAGTCGTCTTTTACGACACCCACGAGCAATAAGGAATAGTGAATTGCATTCTTCGCTATCACAAGAAAAGTGTGTAATTTCCCTGTATTTTGTTATGGAAATTTTATCCATCCTTTCTTTGTGGTTATGAAGTAAGATAACTAACCACTACATCTCTTTATTCTGGATGTCCTAAAGGCGATTCATCATCATTTTCCTGCCCTCATCCCACGCTAAGTGGGGTCGCACTCACTGCTTTCATACGCATATCTTCATTCACGCAGTCCATCCATCTCTTTTTGGGTCTCCCACGCTGCTTTCGTCCATCCACAATCATATTGACAACCCTCCTTGTCACATGCCTTTCATCCCTCCTCATCACATATACATACCATGACAATCTCGCGCTCCTAATCTTCTCTATCACTGGTGCCACTTTTAGACTTCCCCTGATATACTCATTTCTTACTTTATCTAACCTTGTAACCCCACACATCCATTTTAGCATTCGCATCTCTTTAGCATGCACTCTTCTCATCCGTCTTTTTCAATGCTCAACATTCAGATCCATACCATATATGTCTTAAAAGACGATTAAGGAATTGATATATAGGTACAGTCGATACAAGAGAAGGAAAACTCGATATAAATTTATGTTCCAGCTCGTCTGACGAGCGTGAAATAGGTCAATTTCCCACCCATTGTGAAAGAGGTTTGAGCCCAATAGTGGCACTTATGTGAGTTGAGATGATGATAATGATTAATCCATTTAGATTCACAACTACCGTACTAATATTATAAATGCGAAAGTAACTTTGTTTATTTGTTTGTTACGCTTTCACGCTTAAACCACCGAAAAATTCTTTCACCAATGGCAAGCGAAAATATCAAGAAGTAACATAGGCTATATTTTATCCCGGTATTTCTACGGGAACGGAAACTACGCGGGTAAGGCAACTGAAACTGAAGCGAAGCGAGGGCGGGTTGCTGGTTATTTTATACATCGCTCAAGGTATAATCTTACGTGAGGATCGAATCCCCTACAAGGTGGATAAATAAGACAGCTGGAAGTCCAACTTCTTAAGGGTGTTTGCCTGTGGTGAGTTTTAGTGATGCCTTTAGTATCACCGAACACATACATGCATTCACACTCTCTTCGCGGTAGGCAGCCTTGCAAAGGGCCATGAGCTGTTACCATCACGCGTACTACTTGCTCATTTGACACCGCTTGCAATAAAAAAAGAAAAAAATGCAGTACTTATATTTCCTCGCCTTCCTTTCAACTCATATACGTCCCACTGTTGGGCTCGAGACTCCTCCACCATAGGAAGGAAATTGACCTACTATATCACCCTGATCAGACGGGTATAGAGTTTCGTTTCGAGTTTTCCTTCTCTTGCATAGATATTAGGTATATGCATATTTAATCTCTTAGTCATCTTTTACGACACCCACGGGCAAGAGGAGGGGTGGTGAATTGTATTCTTACTCTGTCACCACACGGAACACTTACTACTTATATTTAGTATTCAGCCGCCTTTCCCGTGGCAATACAGGGATACAGTATGGCCTAGGTTACTCTTTATACAGGCAGCTATCTGGTAGTAAAATATTATCAAAATCCGTAAAGCCGTTTTGAAGATTACCCAAAACAAACAGACAAATGGACAAACGGGCAAATATTTTTTAAATCGGTTATTAGGCATAGGTATCATGCAAATAAGCGTATCATAATGCAAACACCGGCTAAGTGCGAGTCGGAGTCGCACACGTAGGGTTCCGTACCATTCCATCTATAAAAAATCACTTTTGTCGTATGGGGGCCCCCCTTAAATATTTATTTTATATCATTTTTAGTATTTGTTATTATAGCAGCAACAGAAATACATAATTTGTAAAAATTTCAACTTTCTAGCTATCGCGGTTCTTGAAATACAGCTCGGTGACAGACAGACGGACGGACAGGTAGCGAAGTCTTAGTAATAGGGTCCCGTTTTTTACCCTTTGTATAGGGAAGACTAAAAAGCCCATTATATTGACAATACAAACAGACACTTCAATTTCATTTATTTGTATAGATTGTATCTATATACCAATAAATAAAATTGGAGTGTCTGTTTGTAATGTCAAAATAATAGGCTTTTTTCATGCTCACACGGTTATTTGCACGACACCTATGCCTAAAATAGCAATTAAAAAATTTTTGTCTGTCTGTCTGTCTGTTTGTTCCGGGTAATCTTCAAAACGGATGGACCGATTTCAAAAATTCTTTCACCAATGGAAAGCTATAATATCAGGGCGTAAACTAGGCTATATTTCATCCCGGTATTCCCACAGGAACGGGAACTACGCGCGTAAAACGACTATAACCTATAACCGAAGCGAAGCGAGGACGGGTTGCTAGTTATACATATAGCTTGTATAGCAGAATGGGAGACATCGTTATAGTAACGAGTTGTTATATCGATAAATACAAAACAACACTGTTGATTTAATATCAGTTAGAATATATTATTGATATAATTTAGATAGTTAGAAGTGTTTTTCTTCTGTTTTTCTTTTCTAATTAAATTTGTTGCAGGTCCCAAGACAATTAAAAGCGTTTCTCAGGACTTTCTGAGTGTCAAACCTCGGTGTTTCATACGGAGATCATTGTGAATCCTGGCTTACAGGAGTTAGAGTGGTGGGAATGTATGGTGGGGTTAGTTCCAGAAAAAAACAAAAATAATAATAATTTAGTTGGATAGCTAACATTATGGGTAATACAGAAAGCAATGTTACAAGTGGAGTTAAAAAACAAGCGGGTACATCACAGCAGAAGTTATATAAATTGGTAGATATAAAAGGTAACATGAAAACGATTTCCTTTTCTTTTGTCAGAAAACTATAAAAAAAAGATAAATTAAAAATGTATATTATTTTTGATTTGTATTTAAATTTAATTCATTCTAATTTCTTTTAAATTCTGTATGTCATACATTATTCAATTTATTTATTTACTTGTATTTGTGTGTTTGAAATAGTTAATATATTAAATTTGTTTTCCGTGTGGTGACGGAGTAAGAATACAATTCACCACACCCTCTCTTGCCTACGAGTGTCGTAAAAGATGGCTAGTGAATAGTGATTTGTATTCCATTACCACACGGAAAGAGGAGTCTTGAGGAACTTATAAGATATATGTATACTGCAAGAGAAGGCAAACTCTCGTTAACACTCTGTGTCAATACGTCTGGGAGCCCTTACATAGTGTGTTAACGAGAAACAGGAGTACTATGAACGGGATTTTTGGATCTCAATATGGTTATAAAACTATTTCAGATATCTGAGAATGCCAAATATTTACAGTAGGCAGAATTGAATTTTAGCATGACTGGATGTATATGTAATGAAAATTCATGATTTTATAAGTATAAAATCTCCACGTTTGAATCCTGTAACGTCTTATTGCCATTTTTTATTTTTACCACAATGAACTTCAATATTATAGGAAGTATGTCTATTGCCGTCCGGGAGATAAGATATAGTATAATAAGGATAATAACTAAACCATTAGCTTCTTAGTGAGAATTTTCTGAAAAGAGCCTCGCAAAAGCCGAGCCTCAATGCACGCATTCACACTCCCTTCAATTTCTTCGCGGTAGGCAGCGGCCTTGCAGAGGTCCATGAGCGGCAACAACACTTACCATCAGGTGTACTGTTTGCTCGTTTGCCAACGTTTGCAATCATCATCATCATCTTGCTCTTATCCCAATTACTTGGGGTCGACGCAATATGTCATCTGTTTTGACATATTGCAAAAAGTTTCGGCAATGACTTTTATGACCGGCCGCCTGCCTGACGTCAACCCTCCTTGGGAATGTAATCGTTGACCCAAATGGTACCAGATGGAGTTGGTCCAGGTCAATCTAGCGCTCTTAGTCGTCTTTTACGACACCCACGAGCAAAGCAAGGGTTGGTAGTATTCGAAGCCGCTACCACACAGCAATGCCAACGTTTGCAATAAAAAAAAAAATATCGATATTTACAGGTAATCGGATCCTCGGATCCTGTGTTTAATGTCTTGCAGTCGTATACCTATTTATATTATTGTGGTTTTTATAATTAATTCTGATGTTTACGCGAGTATTACACATCCTTACTAATATTATAAATGCGAAAGTAAAATTGTTTGTTTGTTATGCTTTCGCGCTTAAACCACAGAACTGATTTTAAAAATTCTTTCACCAATGGTAAGCTATAATATCAGGGAGTAACATAAGCTCTATTTTATCCCGGTATTCCTATGGGTACGGGAACTACGCCGATAAGACGACAGAAACCGAAGCGAAGCGAAGACGGGTTGCTAGTTGTGAATAAAACTATTTTATGGATTTTATTGCGTTTGTATTTGATTGTCCGACGTTTCGAATGTATTGCAGCGTTCATAGTCACGGTTTACGGTACTATGGTTTTTATCGATTTTTAAGGAGGTGGTTTATTAGTAGACATGATGAAGCGTGCGTTACAGAACAAGCAATACGCTGAAATCGACCACGCTATCAAGACTAAAGTGGAGCCGTTTCTGTACAATAAGGGCAAGGGTCGATATATACCTGTCTCACATGTTGTACTGCTCAGGAACAAGGAACGAGCGAGGCATAATTTGGTAATTTTATTTCTACTAACTTTATCTACTAACACTCTTACTACCAGTCTTTTTCTAGTAAGTTTTTCTATTAAGCTCTTTATATCAAAATCTCTGTTACTCTGCTCAAAACTTTATTTTAACGCACTGATCTACGGAACCATTTTTTACATAAGACCAATCTTAACGTATATAAATTACGTGTCACGTTGTTTGTCCGCGATGGATTCCTAAACTACTTAACCGATTTTAATCAAATTTGCACACCGTGTGCAGTTTGATCCAACTTGAAAGATAGGATAGCTTACATCTTAATTTATAGTCGCAATATTATTTTATTGCAAATTATTTGTCTATTATTTGACATTCACAATTATTTGTTAACTCCAAACGATTTTAACAGATGGCGATCTCTGTTGACTGGATTGAGTAATTAATTAATAGATGGCGCTGCTATGTCAAACCTACAAACGTGGCATATACGATTTTAACTTGCTTTTTTACATAGATGCCATTTGTAAAAAAATATGACGACCTCCATGACAGATGTTCTCCTACAGTTCCACTTAAATAGTTTAATAAAATGTAATATAACAAATACATTAGCCACAGCAACGCGTAGCCGGGTCTGCTAGTAAAATATAAAATAATGTGATTAAAGTAGTAAATTCTTACTAAATGGCTGTTAAATAAGGTGTAAATTAAGAAATGTATACCACCAGTGAGTCCATTCAACAGATGTTGTTTCGGTGTTTGATTCGATATACAGCCAGATGTATATCGATTCAAACATCGTCGAAGTCAAACAAAATATCAAAATCTTAGTTAATCTCGTTTTTTGCGACTGGATCTATTCAATGTATTTTCGCCTAACAAAGTACCTACTCTCAAGCCACGTTTAAAGTCGGACATTTGCATCTGTGACTATGCCATTTGTGACGATAATACTTGCCATCTTCATATCCAGACCAAAAAAATGTATGTTATCGATGCATATTGCAGATGTAGACTTTTAAGCTATTTGCATTTACGTCGTAACTAATGTTTGATTTATATAAATACACTAGCTGACCCAACAGACGTTGTTCTGTTCAACTAAAGCGTCACCTACCGGGTCCAATTGTGAATCTAAACCATCCTCAAATCACCTTGAACACACAAAAAAAATCGCTAACATCGGTCCAGTCGTTTAGGAGGAGTTCAGTGGCATACACACGTACGCAAGAAATTTATATATAAAGATAATTAATCTGACGAACTAGAAAGCCAAGTTTCAAATGTTTTAAGCTTAGAATTTTTCGATGTTATAAAAATGATGCAGAGTTACAGTACCCAGTATCATTTTTATAACATTGAAAAATTGTATCGATGTAGCAGTAACCAAGAATAATTATGAAACCTAAGTACTTATGGGAATATTAATTAAAATAGAATAAAGTCCCTAAGAGTTGATAATGAATTGGATAATTTCTCATACAACCGATATTTTGTAGCTGCCGCCATTACGTGGAATGGAGAATCCAGACGAAGAGTTTGACATAGAAAAGGACTGGCCAGTGGTCACTCAAGAGGAGTACGACGCTAATCCTGAAGGTTACAGAGAACTTTGTTGGGATTTAAAGGTAATATTAATTATTATATTACGTGTGGTGACAGAGTGAGAATACAATTCACCACCCCCTATTTTGTCCAGGGGTTATCGTAAAAGACGAATAAGGGATATAACAGATAAACAGACATTTCGAGTAAGGAATATAACCGATATTTCAAGTTTTCGAGGCGTGAAACGCCTATGCAAGAGATGGAAAACTCCAAATAAAACCCTATGCCAACGTCTGACTAGCGTGGTATAGTAGGTTAAATTTTCTCCCACCAAGGAGGAGACCTGCGCCCAACAGTGGGATGTATATGGACTGAGACGACGTTACAAAACTTTTTTGGATGAAACTTTAATAGTTGAGTTTAAATAGAAAGGTGTAACGTAGTTTTTCTTCTTTTCTATTACCTAAATACAAATTTTGCACACGATCTTCCTCTACAGTGCGATGGAAACTTAGCTTAATATATCAAATGTGAACCTTTTGGCTATGGTGAGCACACACGCCGTCCATTCCGTCTGGGGTGACGCAAGGGCAGTGCGCGGTACCATAACCCACCGTATCCTATCCACCCTATCACTTCGCCATTGGGCGACCACCGGTACCGAGTTCCTTGTCGTCCCTGGCCAGCTTGGCGGGAAATATGAACATATGTAGTATCCAAATTCAGATAAGTATAAAATTAATTTAAAAGATTCAAAAAAGTGATAGCCCGCTAAGTTTCTTGTCGTATCTTCTTAGCTTGTGGCCCAGTTCCGATCCGGTGGTAGATTATTGGTTTCAAACTACGTATGTGTTAATGTGACAATATATAAATGCCCTTAAAGGGCTTATGCTGAATAAATGATTTGATTCGATATAAATACAAAAATATATAAACAACTAGCTGATCCAACAGACGTTGTTCTGTGCAAATAAGCGTCACCAACCAGGTCCAATTGTGAATCTAAACCATTCTCGAATCTCTTTGAACATGCACAAAAAATTTCATCAACATTGGTTCAGCCGTTTAGGAGGAGTTCAGTGACATACACACGTACACAAGAAAATATATATATATATATATATATATATATATATATATATATATATAAAGAAGAACAATTGACAACTTTTTTCTGTGAAGGTGGAAAAGTGTAATGTTTTATTTATTTTCCGCTGGTATCACAATAGACAATTGAGGCATGTAAACATATCACTATAAAAAAATTATATTAGTAAAATGATTTAATGCGACAAATTCAGTTTTATTTCGGTAAAACTCAATACCGAGTAGATAAATTTGCCTCTTACTGTAGAGGAGGTTGGCGCTCGCTTTCAAGTTTTTAGACTATATTCAAAACTGAGCTCTGAATAAATGAAAAAATTTAAGAAAATTTTCACATTTTCATCGGTACTTAAATTTTTAAAAATTATTACTATTAACTATGTTAATAGTAATAAAAAAAATACCATGAAACTACTTATATTTAAAAAAAAATTATGTCTTTGATTATGCCATACAAACACATCTTGACCGCTGAGGTTGCTTCTCCTTGATTAACAACGCACTCCACTCGTTAGATAATTCTCAAAGTAGTAGGATTATCTCATTTTCTGCAAGGATAGAAGAGTTATTGATCTCTAGCTAGCTGGAGGTATTTAGTCAATAATTAATATGTTTGTGCAGGAAAGAGGTGCAGTCGGCGAAACCATACTCCATCTGTGTCTACTTAATGCATCATCATTGCTTGCTAACTTAGCCAAACGCTTGCTGCGTTTCTATCCGAAGTTAATCAACGACATTTATATGGGGGATGAGTATTATGGTTAGTACAAAATAGCAAAGTGAACCCAATCTTCCTTATTTTATGAAATTGATGAAAAAAAATATTCTTCATGAATGATAGAGTAAGAATACAATTTACCAATCCCTATCTGGCCCGTGGCTGTCGTTAAATACGACTAAGAGATATAATAAGCATATAACATCTGTGCAACACAAGGAAAACAAAATCCTATTCCAACATATCTGCTCAGCGTGGAATAGCTTTCTTTTTTATTGAATAAACGAGCAAAGAGTACACCTAATGGTAAGTGTGGACCGCTCATGGACCTTTGCAAGGCCGCTGCCTACCGCGAAGAAAGTGAAGGGAGTGTGAATGCGTGCATTGAGATTCGGTGATATTTTTTCTTTTTTTTGGGGTGGGTCGCGGTCGGCGCACTCGTCGCACCACTCCGTCCGGGGCGACAGAGGGGCGTAAGCAGGCACACCCGCAACCCACCCGAACACCACGTCACCTTCGTCGTTGAGCCGACCACCGGAGCAGGGTTACTTGTCATCAGTGGTCGGCCCGACGGAATACCCCCTAGTGGGGTACCCTCCCATCGACCAACGTCCCCCTCCCCCTCGGGGAGGACGTCGGTCTTTCCTCACGCGGTCGGCCTCTCGGCGGGTGACGGACTAATTCCCCGGTTACGTCACCCGCGGCCTTGGCTAGGGCGGCATAACGCGCAAGTAGTCGCACCTGCGCCGCCCCAGTTACCGGTGGCGGGTCGCTTCGACGAGGCTGCACTCCTCGCGCGAGTGACACGCGGGACTGAGATTCGGTGATATTAAGGCATCAAAAACTCATTACACGTAAACACCCTCACAAAAGTGGGTTGCTTTCTCGTGTAGTAGGTGAATTCCCCCTCCCATTATGGAGGAGGCCTGAGCCTAACATATATAGGCTGAGATGATGATGAAATAAATTATCAGTGTTTTGAAGTATTTAGTTCAAATTATAGCCATTCACTAAAGTTATATGAATTGTATTGATCTGTATAAACGGGTAAAGTAAGGTGAAAATACGTATTTTTAATTTTAGCTCTCTGTTTGTTCAGCCTGATATTCGAAATGGTTGAATGAAATTTGATAAGATTTCTCCTGATAACTAGTCGACTGCGTAAGGAGTAACTTAGATATTTTACTAGTAGAAGCTTAAGACTGCATAAAATAATAAGAAACCTAGTAAATTTATTTGGCATTTTCACTAGCGTTTTGTTACGAAGGCCGAGTTAGCACATGAGTATAGGCTAGGACACACCTTCATGTACCTATATTTAATATGATAGAGAACTCGATAAGGCCTGTCTAAACTAATTGACAGTGATTTAGTGCATGCTTCCTATTTGTTCTCTCATTTCATATAAATTAGTTAAAATTAGTTTATCAAAAAATATTTTTCATTACCTATCATCAAATTTATTTTACCCAAATTAGAGTCATTAGTCCTTCTTAAAGTTCTTCTTCAAAATGTAATAAAAGCGCATTGTAATATTAAATATTTATTATTTTGATGCTAGTTGTTCATTATAATTAGAGAATTAACTAAATGGTTATTTTAAAGTAATTACGTGGGACAATGGCGTAAGCATATAACCACTACCTTTTCCTACCCGCGATTGTCGTAAAAGACGATTAAGACGACCGTCACCGTTATCGTCGGCATCATCTTGCTCCAATACCAACTACTTGGGGTCAATTCAGTATGTATTATTTTCTTAAAGTACATATTTCAAAAGTTTTGGCAATATTTTATGACTAGCCTTGTACGTATCCATCCATCATTCAAACATCCAAATTTACACTATCTTATGGATATAAATGAAGATTGTTTATGGGTGAGATTATATTTTTTGTTTATAGGTGAGAGCGTACTGCATATTACAATAGTGAATGAAGACCCAACGATGGTCAAATTTCTTTTAGACGCGGGTGCCAACTACCATGAGCGTTGCTATGGTAACTTTATGTGTCCAGAGGATCAAAAAGCATCAAGGAGCGACTCATGTGATCACGAATGGGTTAACGTACAACCCAATACTGATTATAGTGGGTAAGGTCAGATTAAGAGTAAAGTACAAGAAGCTTAAGCAAATGTTTGTGAATTATTTTGATCTCATTTTATCTCAGCCCATACACGTCCCACTGTTGGGCTCGGAACTCCTCCACCATGGGAGGGCAATTGACCTACTATACTACGCTGGTCAGACGTGTTGGTGTAGGGTTTTATTTCGAGTTTTCCCTCCCTTGTATAGATTTTATATGCATATTATAATCGCTTAGTCGTCTTTTACGACACCCACGGGCAAGAGAGGGAGTGGTGAATTGTATTCTTACTCCGCCACCACACGGAAAATTATCTCATTTACACGATTGTTTATTCTGCTATGGAACATTCGCTATTATTAAATTGCCTCTGTCGCCCTGGACGAAGCCGGGCGGTGGGTGCCCTGATCGTGACCCCGCCCAGAAAAAAAAGGAAGGGGTTTATTCAATAAGCAAGCGAACTAGTTTTTTGGCGATTGTATTCAGTTCTAATCATTATATAATCGTCTGTCAAGAACGATTAAGTAAACTTTTATGAAGCTAATTTGTAATTCCATATACAAGTCGACTTTTTACCATGAGCTGTCATTGTCGATTGTGACTTTTTTTATATAAAAAGGATTTTAAAATTACCTTTATCCATGTTTTTGTAACATTGGAGTAATGAAAAAGTAATGTTTATTGTAAGTTCATCATCATCAGTTCAGCCCATATACGTCCCACTGTTGGGCTCGGATCTCCTCCACTATGGGAGGGAAATTGACTTACTGTACCACGCTGGTCAGTCGTATTGGCATAGGGCTTTGTTTAGAATTTTCCTTCTCTTGCATAGATGTTATATGCATATTATATCCCTTAGTCTTTTACGACACCTTCGAGCAAAAGAGGGAGTGGGGGTGAACTGTGTCCTTACTCCGTCATCACACGGAACGTTTATATGTTTCATACTGAGAGATTTCTAGTTTCGTATAGTAATTTTGTTTTAGGTACGTTTACTGGGGCGAGTATCCGTTGAGTTTCGCTGCATGTTTAGGCTTGGAGGAATGTTATCGCTTAATATTGGCACGAGGAGCCGACCCTGATAAACAGGATACTAACGGAAATACTGTACTACATATGTTGGTCATCTATGAGAAAATCGTAGGTTTCTTTGCAATATTTTGATTATATTAAGTATAAAAAATTTTATTTCTAATTCTTCATCAGATAATTAAAAATTTTGAGTATTATGGGTATACAAAAGAAAAATATTAAAAATGCCTGACGTCATTCTGAAAAGAGCTGATGCATTTAAAAACAGCTTGATTGGTTTTTATCAAACATAGCTAAGAACTGCAAGGAAACTCACCTGTAAAAAAATTGCATCGAAATCAGTCCATCCGATCGAGAATTATGACACCACAAACAAGCAGAAAAACGTTAGCGTCAAACTTATTTCTGCGTCGAGGTTAATAAAAATATATACTAATCTTAATACCAAACGAATACTTAAAAATAAATTATATATGTATTCATTCATTGCAACCCATAAAGTCCCCATAGTGTTACTTTATGGGCTCGGACTTCCACTACAATGGGCGGGCAATAGACCCAGTGTACCACGGTGGTAACATAGGGTGTCATATCAAAATTTCCTTCTCCTACATTAGTGTTAGTAAAGACGGCTACGTGATATATATAATCCCGTAGTCGTCTTTTATGACAGCCACTGCAGGAGTGGGGATGGTGAATTGTATTATTACTGTGCCGCAAGAAAGAAAACGAAATCAAATAAATAGTAGTTATGTACAAGTTGTGGTAGGCTTTTGTATCTATTCTATACTAATCTATACCAATAAATAAAATTGGAGTGTCTGTTTGTAATGTCAAAATAATAGGCTTTTTTCATGCTCACACGGTTACTTGCACGACACCTATGCCTAAAATACAGATTAAAAAAAATTGTCTGTCTGTTTGTTCCGGGTAATCTTCAAAACGGCTGGACCGAATTCAAAAATTCTTTCACTAATGGAAAGCTATAATATCAGGGAGTAAACTAGGCTATATTTTATCCCGGTATTCCCACGGGAGCGTGAACTACGCGGGTAAAACGACTAAAACCGAAGCGAAGCGAGGGCGGGTTGTTAGTCTTAGATATAAATTTCTAGCGTACGTGTGTATGTCACTGAACTCCTCCTAAACGGCTGAACCGATCTTGACGAAATTTTTTGTGTGTGTTCAAGGGGATTCGAAGATGGTTTAGATCAGTGGTGGGCAAACTTTTTTAATGGCGGGCCACAAAGTTTAAGAAATTTTAGAAGAGGGCCAGAATTATAGAAAAATGCATTTTGTATTAAAGATTTTTAATAAACAAAATGTATTTTACTTTTACGCCTTGTTAGGCGTGTGAGACATATGGAATTGTTTTTGGTTTCCATAGTATTTTCGAAAGCAGGTTCCATCTGAGAAAGACTGCCGAGATAATTATCGCAAGTTAATTATGAGATAATGAAAGCTCAAAACACCCCTGACGAATTGGAGCTTTCATTAAAAATTCGGAGATTTTCAATTATAAAAGTCAGATTTTATTTTTCGCGCCATAATGCTGACTAGAATATTTAGGATGGATGGATGGACTCTCAGCGGGCTGGATTAAATACTTTCGCGGGCCGGAGTCGGCTCGCGGGCCGTACTTTGCCCATCATTGGTTTAGATTCACAATTGGACCCGGTAGGTGGCGTTGTTCGGATAGGACAATAACATAACTTGAGAACGACTTTACCGATTCCGTCCATCTTTTTTTTTGAGTTTTTTAATACTTTGTAAAAACCTTTTTTAGGTAAAAAATTTGAAAAGTAGCGCATAAATTTTAAAATTTAAGGAAACACAATGACTTTATAATCTGTGTAGAGGACAACGTCTGTTGGGTCAGCTAGTATATGTATAAAGCTGAATTGTTTGTTTGTTTGAACGCGCTAATCTCAGGAACTAATGGTCTGATTTAAAAATTCTTTCACTGTTAGATAGCCCATTTATCGAGAAAGGCTAGAGGCTATATATCATCACGCTAAGATCAACAGGAGCGGAGCACCAATGAAGAATGTTTCAAAATCGGTGTTTTCAGCGAAAGCCCACAAGAGGTGTGGGCTTTCGCTGCGTAAATGTCTAATTTTTGGCCAAAATCATGTGTGAAAGAATCGTAAAATTAAAAAATATTTTCACCTTCTGCGTAAACAAAGTCTTAGGTTAAAGTTAGCGTTAGCCCAAAGTATCTATACCACGCGGACGAAGTTGCGAGCAGAAGCTAGTTTTATGATATTCGTTAAAAATTATCGCTATAATTAAAATTGCAAGGCTGAAGTAGTCTTTCTTGGTCAATGCTTTCAAGTTTTGGTTATTTTACCCGATCTAAGAACGTCAAAGTTTCTATCTAGCCAGATGTATCATCTAAGATTTTTGCGATTATCTATTAATTTAATGAATTATTTTAGGAAACATTTGACATGGCTTATGAAGTGGGTGCTTCGTTAAAACTCCGTAACGTGCAAAACTTAACTCCTCTCACACTGGCTGCGAAATTAGCGCGCACTGAAATGTTTTTTCATATTTTGAATATTGAGAGGGAAATCTACTGGCAAATTGGTGCGACAACCTGCGCTGCCTACCCACTAGGACAAGTTGATACCATAGATACTGAAACTGGACTAATCAGCAAAGATTCTGCGCTCAACTTGGTTGTGTTTGGGGTATGAATTAGCATTGCTATTGTTACAGTAAAGTTAGTTAGTTTGTATTTGTTATTCTATATATTATATATAAAAATGAATGTTTGTCCGTATGTCTTTAATAGAATAGTAAACTATACATTTGATCATGTGATGATCTTCAGCAAGATGTGCATAAGCCCACGAAGGTTTCCGAGTTGGTACGACCCGACTTGGTGGAACCTGTAGATGGAGTGGTGATCGATTTCTAGGGGAATTCCTTTTTAGATTTGAATAGAACAACGTCTTTTGGGTCAGCTAGTTGGTATATATTTGTTATTTACCATGTGGTGACGATTTGAGAATAGAATTTATCATCATCATTGTAAGATATATAGGGTTTTTCAACAAGAACTTTGGTTTCTAAAACAAAAAAGAATAAGAAATTTAGATGAAGATAATAAAAAATTTTATTGTATTACGAAGAGAAAAGTTCGGCAATTATGAATGAAAAATGATATCTGGCAAATGTCCACCACGACCACGTTGAGAGATGTCGATTCTTTCATCAAAGTTTTTAATCACTTTTTGCCAAAATGGCGGGTCTATTTCGTTAATCACATCACGGATTTTGAGTTTTAAGGCTGCAATCGATTCGATTGGCTCCGTATAGACTCTGTCCTTAACATAGCCCTACAAAAAATAATCCAGTGGTGTTAAATCACACGATCCGGCTGGCCACATAACAGCTGATTTTCGAATAGGCCAAATTGAGTTGTTCAACAACAACGCAATCTTGGCCTATTATTGATGACGTGGATATCACTGATATGTGTTTTCAACAGGACGGTGCCACATGTCACACATCCAATGAAACGATCAATTTATTGCAAACCAAATTGCCCGATCGCATAATTTCATGAAAATAACAAACTAAGGGGTATTTGCCATATATTGTATTCTTACTTGTATTCTTACTCCGTCTGGTGACGGACTAAGAATACAATTCGCCACTCCCTATCCTGCTCGTGGATATCGTCAAATACGACTAAGGGATATAATACGCATATAATATCTATGAAAGATAAGGAGAACTCGAAATATACCAACCCGTCTGATAAACATGGTTTATTTTTTAATGGGTGGCCTATTGTAAGCCCGCACGCGGTCCATTCCGTCCGGGGCGACGAAAGAACGGCGCGCGGGGCCATAACCCACCCGTAACCACGTCACTTTCGTCGTTGGGCCGACCCCCGGAGCAGGGTGACTTGTCGTCAGTGATCGGCCCGACAAACATGGTATAGTAAGGTCAATTTTCATCCTATTGTGGAGGAGTCTCGAGCCCAACAGTGGGACGTACATGAGCTGAAATGAGTAATGATGAAGGATGGATGAGGATGAATGAATTTTCGGGGCGGTGACGGAGTAAGAATAATATTCACTACTCTATTTCCTGTGGGTGTTGTAAACAACGACTAAGGGATATGCAGATAACATCAATGCAAGAGAGGAAAAAATATAAAATGAACCCGTCAGACCAACGTGGTATATGGTATTAGGTCAATATCCCTCCCATGATTGAGGAGACTTCAGCCCAGAAGTGGGACATATATGAGCAGAGATGATGATGGTAAATGTTAACAGTTATTCCTTTACAGGAAAAAGAGGAACATTTGCTTCTCCTTGAAGGAATGCTAATAGATTTGCTTAAAACGAAATGGAATACATTCGTTAAATTCCGGTTCTACAGACAATTCATTTTGTTCACGTGTTACTTCCTAATATCCCTCGTGTGCTTCACCCTAAGGCCCGGACCTCCTGACAGAGCTCTTAATAGTACAGCACTAAACTCTACAGCTGGGCCTGTCAATGATACGGATTTAATTATAGATTTGTGTAAGTACTATATATAATATCAAATTATTATAGGTTGTCTCTCTATTGGGACGCGGTCGCCGCCTTCTGCGAGGCAGTCATCTCGCAGAAGACGGCGACCGAGCGGAGGAGTGGTCCGCCGTCGGTGACTCGAGCGGCGCAGGCTCGAGTACCTGCATCTGATGACCCCTAGGCGAGGTCGCGGGGATCAGTCCGTTACCCGCAAAGAGGCTGACCGCGCGACTGCTACTGGCGTCCCGGAAAGGGGTCGTCAAGAGGAGAGGGTAGGTACCCTGTGGGGATATTCCGTCGGGCCGACCACAGAGGACAAGGAACTCGATACCGGTGGTCAGCCTAATGATGAAGGCAACGCGCCGCCCCTCTGTCGCCCCGGACGGAGCCGGGCGGCAAGTGCGCTGACTACCCAAAAAAAATAGGTAGTCTCTCTTGATATCTCAAGATCTCATTAATTAAGTTTAATAAATGGGAGTTATAATATATATATATATATGTATATACAAGCAATTGCACCACGTTTGGGATTGATGGGGTTACATTAATATAAATGATTAAAGAGTCCATTGTATGTCTATAAAGATATTAATCAAATCAGAGGCAACACCACCACTGCTATTGAAAGCCAATTACTAATAATGTTCGCTTATATATATTGGCCTGGAAGCTGTCACGCTAAAAAAACTTATTATAATTATAAAAAGTAATTTTCGTATTTATTTAAAAATAAAAAAGCAATTCCTTCATGACGATGTTTTCTGTCCATTTAATGAACGATACACTGCGTCTCTGACGTTTTTATTCTCTAAGTATCATAAAAACGATAAAAAATGCAAATAAATAATATCGATGCAACAGGAGGAAAACATAAAACAAAACCCTGTATGGCCAAAGTTATACCTCCTACTATCCTATACGAGTATCTATAAATTTTATAAAAAAAGATTTTAGATCAAAAACCAAATGATTTGAGTCATTTTATAATATAGATAGTATTGTGGAAAATTATTTAAGACAATAGCTATATACCACGGAGTAAGTTCAAAGTAAGTACAGAGTACCTAAAGTACAGAGTTTGTATAATTATGCTCCGTGCCAAATACTTATAATTTACTTATTTTTACTGATTACAGAATAATCTATTTTTTTTTCATCCGATGAACAGTTAAATACGACAATCCAAAAAAGTATTGTAATTTATTTTAAGATTTTTTTTATGTTATGTAAAATAATTAATTTATCTAAATTAATATATTACTTAATTCGTTTGTTAATTCGGTGCTGTGTGGTAGTGGCTTCGAATACTACCAACCCTTGCTTTGCTCGTGGGTGTCGTAAAAGACGACTAAGAGCCCTAGATTGACCCGGACCAACTCTATCTGGTACCATTTGGGTCAACGATTACATTCCCAAGGAGGGTTGACGTCAGGCAGGCGGCCGGTCATAAAAGTCATTGCCGAAACTTTTTGCAATATGTCAAAAGAGATGACATATTGCGTCGACCCCAAGTAATTGGGATAAGAGCAAGATGATGATGATGACTTAATTCGTTTGTATGATTTGGTTATATTAAGTTGGAAAATTAAATTATATGTAAACTGAAAAAATATCTAGATCTCATCCAGAACATTTTTAAAATTTTTTATCTATCCTACTCTTACTAATATTATAAACGCGAAAGTTTGGGAGTATATGAGGATGTGAGTATGTGAGAATGTTTGTTGCTCTTTCACGCAAAAACTACTGAATGGATTTTGATGAAACTTCACAATAATATAGCTTACATATCAGAATAACACATAGGCTATAATTTATTTCGATATTCCTACGGGAAGTGGAACTATACGTGTAAAACCGCAGGGCGCTGCTAGTAAAATATATAGTTTGGGTGATTATGATTTTCATTTCAGACAATTGTGCTATGCCGATGAACGCTACGGATATTGATCCTGGAGCTGTGGAAGTAATGAATGACAGTAAACCTGAAGGCCCGCAATGCGCCCGCTTCAAAAGTCATCGACAGGATAAAGATAAACAAAGTATGTCAATAGTATAATTGTTCGTATAATGATTAGTGTTGAAGTCATTTAATGTTTTTATAAAAGAATAGGGAATTATTTATTTATATTCCAGGGAATTTTTTTAACAACGGTTTGCGATTTACTCTCCGGGTTTCGTACAGGAAAAACTATTTTCGGCCTCGGAGCCGTTAAGACCACTTCCATCTAACTTAATTGTGACATCTAAACATGTTTTGCGCGATGGCGACCGACGTCTCCGAGGGGTACGTCGTGAGGAGAGGATACACCCTCGGCGTCGCCCCTCTCTCGCCCCGGACGGAGCCGGGCAGCGGGTGCGCTGGCCGTAGCCCAACCCAAAAAGAAAATCTAAGTATTTTCCGATTCAAACTTTAAAACTCGTCCTTCCTTTTAAATCCTGAATTATTAAAAGGAATTATATGCTTATAAGGTTTACGCTTACGCATACATGCAGTAGAATAAAAAGTCTTTCTAGATGTTTGTAATATTACTGGAAGTTAGGTTTAAGATGAAAATGAGCAGAAATTAATCTGTATATTCAATCAAAAGATTAATCAAAAGAAGAATAATCAAGTTTTTTTTTATTTAACAGAGCCACATATTCAGTCTGACATGGAAGGTTGGTGGGAAGGTCTTACTGAAGAATGCAGGTTGATGAATTTTGATACCTGGCAAGCGAAAGTGAGTGTTATAATACTTACAATAAACATACAGTAGGTACAAGTTTTAATAACGAACATTTAATTAAAAATAATAAAAATTATAAAAAATAATATGATTACTCAAAGTATAAACACAATCATCATCGTATTCACTTCAGCTCATATACGATCCGCTGCTAAGCTCGACCTCCTTCAAATTAGGAGGGAAACTGGCCTACTGTACTACGCTGGTCAGACATGTTGGTATAGGATTTTATTTTAAGCTTCCTATCTCTTGCATAGACGTTATATGCATATTTTATCTCTTAATTGTCTTTTACGACACCCACGGGCAAGATAGGGAGTGGTGAATGGTATTCTTATTCCGTCACCACACGGAATAAACACGATCATATTTTAGATGAAATAATAATTATATAAAATAGATTAAATTTATATTGAATTCCTTTTTTCAACCATTTTAGATATGGTTTGGTTATAATTTTCTTCACAAATTATCAGTTTCTTCACAACTTCAGTTTCTGTATATTAGTCTTTGTCCGTCAGTAATTCAAATCGTTGCCTTCAATGCTGTCACTGATAAAATTGAATTTTTTGGACATGTTTATCTAAAGCGAAAATATTTGCATTTTTATATCATATTCCTTACGGATGCGGAGGAATTGCTGCGGTAGCAGTTCCTCCGCATCGCATTACATACCAACACACTATATAAAATAACACGTTAAAACGCTAAGATATTGAATATAATACAGGACCATTGCATGATTAAAAACTTTGAAATTAAATAGACACGTTTACAAAAAATAAACTGACACATTACAAACAGGGCTCTCCCTACCCTATACTTCGATAGATGACATTGTATAGCTAGACTTAGCAACACTATGGATCCGTTACTTAATAAACTTTGTACATATATAATTTATACATACTAAGTAGTAACAATATTTTATCATGTTCGATGCACATACTATTTTATAAAATATCTAGTTAAGCTTCTATAAATGATAGTAACTGTTACTTATTTTAAAAATCGTTCAATTAGACGGCTCATTAGCACTTCGTTATTCGGGCCGACCACTGAAGTCAAGGAACTCGGTGGTCGGCTCAACGACGAAGGCGACGTGCTATCGGGCGGGTAACGGGGCCGCACGCCGCCCCTCTGTCGCCCCAGACGGAGCCGGGCGGCGGGTACCGTGACCATAGCCCACCTTAAAAAAATTGTAATTTGAACACAAATTCGTCAATAAGCAAATTTAACAATGGACTTTTATGTTCTGGCATAGATAAGAATAACGGCAGAACTCCTTTTATGGTTGGGCGCATTCGCATATATTGCAGCCGCGCTAAGAGAAGCAAGATTTCTTGGTCTTAAGATGTTTATAGAAAATTTAAGCACTGTACCATCCAGGTAAGATCATTATGTAACACGTTGAATTGAGAACGCTAATACCTACAGATCGTACAATGCTTTATGTCTCTTTCTTAATAAATAAATTGATAAAAAGGACGCATAATGATATAATATATATAATTAAAATATAATTATAGAAGGCAATCAAGTAATAAAACGCTATCGTTTGGCCAGTTTATTTTTATTCATAAATATATCCCAAAGTAACAAAAACGTGTAAAATTCAGCCATATTTTGCAACACACAAATTTTGTCGCGCTTAATTAATGGCAGTAATGGAGTTTTTTGCTGCTAATCAGAGAATTTCAAATATCGATTTATTGAGAAAATGTGCAGATAAATCTTAATCATACACGATCCAGGTATTATAACTCTGGAACTCGTGATAATAGTGTCGTACCACATATTCAACGAGGCAGCTCATTTTAAAAGTTTAAAATCCTACTTTATTTGTGATTCGTGTCCAGCAGTAAGTATATGAGTTAAATAAAAAAAGTTAATTTCCAGGGTGATGTTTCTCCTATCGTGTCTGTTGATGTTAATACTACCTGTTTTACGACTGTGGTGTGCCGATGAGGAAGAGGATCATGTCGCTGTTCTTATTATGCTGACAACTGCGCCATATTTTCTGTTCTTTTGCCGGTAATTCTATTGATTATTATCAATCTGTCTTATATCATTGGCAGAATGAGTTGATAACAAAGTTTTTTTTTATTACCGATGGGAGCAAACGAGCAAGCTACACATCTGATGGTAAGTGATTCTGTCGCACATGGACCTTAGGAATACCAGGGGCACAGCTATGCCGTTGGCTACCGTGAAGAAGATGCTCTTCTTAAACCTAGTTTAAAGAAGGACCTGTCATAGCGCTCGGGAAATAGCAGCAAGTAGTTCATTCCAGAGCCTGTACGTACCTGGAAGTAATAATCACCGAAAAAGTATAGTTAAAGACTAAATAAAATGAATTATATTGCTAAGCGTTTATTGACAATCCAATAATGTTTTATCTGAATTAAGAATTTAATCCGATGTTCATTGCAACTATATTACAGATAATTTAATAATATTTTTTTACTATGTATCTCTTTTACACGATGTGATGACGCTGTAAAAATGCAAACATATTGTCTTTACTTCTTTTATATATCTAATGTGTTAGAGATAGAGATGTGAAATACACCGATAACACCATTTAAAGAGATATATATCTGGAAATAAAACTCTATTACCAACCATCTGTCCATTACCAATCATTGGCAATAGCCAACTGGTAGTCTGGTAAAATAACAACCATCTTTGTCCAATATTCGGCACTGTCTGTAAACAAAGGTTTATGCTACTGTGTGTAGCGATAAATCATCTAAGTTAAAGTTGGAGGAAGCCGTTGGATGTAGTTGGCATAAAACCGTTCTGAGTGGCATTCTCATAAGGAGTCTTTGTCTAACAGTGGACGTTTACGGGCTAATGAATAGATGGAATCCACTCAATCCCATTTTGAAGAGCAATCTTAAAGTAGGTATCATAGAAGTGATAAATATATAAAATGTTACTATCACAGATATCAGAAAACTTCAAATAAAACGATTACGTAATTGACAGGGGCTTCAAAACTGTGGGTCCATTCGTGGTGATGATATACAGAATGGTGATGGGTGACCTGCTTCGATTTGTCTGTATATATTTAGTATTCGTCATGGGATTTTCGCAAGGTGACTATGATAATACAGTAATTATAAAAAAAATGTAGATTTTATCGAAATAATTTATTTATCCTCCGTGTGGTGAAGAAGTAAGAATACTATTCACCACTCTCTTTCTTACCCGTGGGTATTGTAAAAGACGACTACGGAATGTATCTATCTATGCAAGAGAAGAAATTTTCGTAATATAACCCTATATCAAACCCGTCTGACCAGCGTGGAATAGAAGGTCAATTGAAATCCTATCCAGGAGGATGTTCGAGAATTTATATTTTGTATCTTATAATTAAAAGCCTTACACCAACTCCTCTGAACAGTTTATAAATAATTTATCAGCATTATCCAGCGCAATATTTACTCTTCTCAAAATTACGTTTTATACCCGGCCGTCTGTCTGACATCAACCCTTTATAGGAATGTAATTGTTAATCAGGCATAAGGTGGAGTTGACTCAGGTTAATGAAAAGCTCTTAATCATTTAGACACGTACACACATGTACATTCACATACCAGCTAAGTTATGATAATTATTTTTAAAATTTTATAATGTTATTGTAATTTTATAATGTAAATTTATAAAAAAAAAATATAATTTTAAAATGTATAAACCAAGTGTTGGCAGAATATCAGCGCTATTTCTTTAAAGAGAAGTAGCACGAGCTGAGCCAATAGCCTTTTTTGTGCCTCGTTAAAATTAAATTATTTTGTGTAAGAAGTTTTCCGTGTGGTGACGGAATAAGAATACAATTCACCACTCTCTATCTTGCCCGTGGATGTCGTACAAGACGACTATGGGAAATAATGTGCACATAACATCTGTGCAAGAGAAGGAAAACTCGAAATGAAACCCTATACCAACATGTCTGACCAGCATGGTATATTAGGTCAAATTCCCTCCCATTGTGGAGGAGGCCCGAGCCCAACAGTGGGACATATGTGGGCTGCGATGATGGTGATGATGATGTGTAAGAAGTTCTTTACTTTAGATATGTTTATGATTTTTAATAGATTTAACGGGAACAGAATAAATGTTTTCTTTCGTCTTTCTTTCTTTCTATCTCTTGCAACACCCACGGCCAATGTAAGGTTTGGTAGTATAAGTACACAGCAACAGCTTATAAATAATTATAATATACGATCTAAGTTTGTGGATAAACTAACTTGGTTTGTTTGTTTATAATAGTTTAGCAGTTTGTATTCCTCTAATACAAACTAAATTAAATTCAATAATAATATAACATCAATTAATGCTCCTATTGAAATTTTGTGTTTGTTTATATTATGTAAAGTAATAGCCGTGATCCAATAAGTATTATCTTCATACATAGATTATTTTGTTAGGTAAGATATAGTTTCGTTATCAATTTGAGTGAGTTAAATTCTTTTTTTTCCTCTATATACTTTTCACTACTTAGTATGAGTGTTTTTCATAATAAAGAGATAATCTAATAATACCTACCAAGCGAATCAGATGAGTTGGATACCGGGATTTGACTACCATTTTGACTTGTCGTCAGTGGTCGGCCCGAAGACATGTTGGTATAGGGTTTTATTTCGAGTTTGACCTCTCTTGCACAGATGTTATGGGCATATTATATCCCAAAGTCGTCCTTTTATGACATTCACCGGCCAAACAGCATACATGTGTTTGAATAAATTTATTATGTATAATATACATATAAACTAAAAAGTAAATAATAAAAAACTACGATTTTTACTAAATTTTACATTGAAATCGGTCCACCCGTTGATGAGCTATGATGCCATAGACAGACACACAAACAAACTTTGGCGTCAAACTTATAGCACTCTCACCCTCGTCCCTCACACTCTCACCTTTTGCATCGAGGGTTAAAAATTATTAACAATTAATGATAAGATTGGGCAGCGTTCGGGAAACTTAAGATGATTTTCTCGTCCAACATACCTCAATGTCTGAAAACACAGGTCTACGACCAGTGTTTGTTACCAGTGATGACTTACGGCACGGAAAAGTGGTCCCTAAATGTAGGCCTCATAACAAGGCTCAAAGTCGCTCAGCGTGCTATGGAGCGGGGTATGCTCGGGATTTCTCTGCGAGATACAATCCGGAATACGAAAAGCCGCAAAAAAATGGGTGTAGCCGACATAGCACGAAGAATTAGCACGCTGAAGTGGCAATGGGCAGGCTACATCGCTCGATGAACCGACAACCACCGGGGAAGAAAGGTTCTCGAGTGGTAACCACGTATCGGAAGACGCAGTGTAGGACGCCCCCTGCCAGGTGGACCGACGACCTCGTGAAAGTTGCTGGGCGTTGTTGGATGCAGGCGGCACAGAACCGCATTTTGTGGCGTAACATGAGGGAGGCCCACGTCCAGCAGTGGACGGCGATAGGCTGAAATGATGATGATGAGGATAAGATTGGCTCGCTGAGCCAATGGAATTATCGATTACTTTTAGCTTTTTGATAGCAAACATGAAGTGTTTTCTATAACATTTCTATAACTCTAGGATTAATTTAATAACATTGTAGTCTCGTTGTAAATTTCACGGTTGCAATTTATGAATACATTTCAGCATACTACGTGATATTCTTATCCTTTGATAATCCGAATACTCCAGAGGGTGTGGATGATTCAGTATCGAATCCTATGCCATCACCAATGGAGAGCATCATGGCAATGTTCCTCATGTCGCTTACTTCATTTTCGGATTACTACGGGGCTTTTGACAGAACCGACCACGAGATCGAAGCTAAGGTAACTATTATTAGTTTCATAACTAGCCCGAATACAATTTAGCTGTAAGCACAATAAAGCTGTAGCGATGACTTATCTGCATTATTTAGACGTATTTTTATCCGGTTATATAATTTTTGAGTAAAAATCTCTGTAGTATAAAAGAAATCACACGATTTCAAAATTGCAACAGAGTATTTAAGATCTTAAAACCTTAAGACCCATGTCAAGGTAGAGAATTTTATGTCTCTATTAGTTAGTATTTTTGGGAAAGTAGTTGTCTAAATCACCAAATAAAGAATACATAATATTTTTAAGCGTGTAGTAGAAATTTAGGTGTACAAAAAGGTCTCACAATAATGACTCTTGGTTTGGAAATTATTCAAAATACAAATTCAACTTAATTGTGACGTAGGGATTTCGAGTTTCTATATAGTCTTCATACAGATGAAAACTAAAAAGATCATTACTTGCTCTAAGATGCTCTTAGTTTACTGAATTAAACTGTAAATCCTTATATTTATAGCTTTGCAAAAATTACTGTTTTGGTAAAATTTTGGAACCTTTTCGCTTGAGCCAATATATTTAGTGTCAAATCTTGTTTAGCAGTGCGCAAAGAAATCGTTAAATAATTTCCACATACTAAAGGGCAGTGTGTCAACTAAGCAGGTGATATGTCACACGCGTGACCCGAGCTGTTTGCACAAATCGAGAGTGACGACTGTATGTTTGTTCGGCGTTTCTTTACTCTGACAGCTCAAATATGAATCACCATGTTTCTATTTGTTTTGTGATATCTATTAAGATTTAATCCGTCAAACTTTAGCTTAAATATACCACGCCTAGTTTAGGAAATTTGCAATATGTGGTTATTGCCACAGCCAAAGCTACTCGTATATTCATTGTTTATATTCTTTTGAAAGTTGTGTTCGTATACGGAGGTTTACGGTCCAATGAAATTGCGCACGTTAGCAGTCGGCTTAAATCAGAGAACGGACAAATTATTATTTTTTTTATTACAAACGGTGGCAAACCTAGCAAAGACACGGTAAGTGTTGCTGCCGCTCATGGACCTTTGCTAGGCCTCTGCTTACCGTGAAGAAAGTGAAGGCAGTGTGAATGTGTTCAATGAGGTTCGGTGATACTAAAGGCATCACCAAAACCCATAACGCGCAAACAGTCTCAGAAAGTTGGGCTTCCGACTTTCTCGCTCACCAAACGAAGCACAGTAACAAATTGCTACTAATCAGACGTCGATTTTCCGCGAGAGTGTGGTACTAACCCAGACGGACCGGCCCGCGGTTGTAAACAGACAACTGTCAACAGTGTGGTCCTATTACTAGGACCACTACTATGAGTATACTATGCCAGTTTTTCTTGATATTGGTTGTGCGGAATGGGTATTGGTAGCTGAAAAAAAGGGGCAAGTATACCCTCTTTCAACCTTTGGCAAATTACTGGCAATAGGGAGATATACACTCCTTCTTGCACTTGGAAGTTTTGGGTAATTACCCCAAGTAATGTTCCGTCGCTCTCTGGGACGTCACGTAGACCTCAATACATGTCTCCTACACCCGATTAGAACCCAATCCATCATAGCTACAACTGAAAATTAATATGCAGTCCTACACATTAAGGTCGGTATAGAACTCTTATTGAGTTTTCTTGAAATTCTTTACGACAAAATTGATATTATTAAGAGCAGCTTTCACAAGACTGTATACAATTTCCATACAAAATAAAGAACTATAGGACATATTATTATTTTCAGCTTCTATTTGTAGTCTACATGATCATAGTTGCCATTTTACTCGTGAACATGTTGATTGCCATGATGGGTAACACGTACCAGAAAATAGCGGAGACGCGGAACGAGTGGCAGAGGCAATGGGCAAGGATTGTGCTGGTGGTTGAACGAGGAGTTCCACCAGCACAGAGGCTCAAACAATTGATGACTTACAGTCAGCCGATGGCGAATGGAAAGAGAGCATTGGTTTTGAGGATTAATCAGAAGGTTTAATTTTATAAATATTGGATTTTTTTTTTGTTTTAAACTCGTATAATTTTTATTAGTGTTTCGGCCCCGGTGTTTTACTGTCACGGGAAACGTAGTGGGAACATATTCTACTTTTAACTTGTCACCACATGAGAATTTTTTAGCAATAAACTTAATTAAGTTAATATTAATTAAATAAAGGGGCAAATCCACAAAAAGTGTTTAAGATTTGTTTCTTACTTATCAGTTATTTATCCACAGTCTACAATGCTACGCTGATCAAAACATATAGACAGGATAGGCATTTTATTAAGAGTGTCCTTCATTTGAATTCTTCTGTCCTTAAGTGGTCTTACACAACACCCCTAGAAAAAGAATGGGTTAAAAATATTAAAAAAAAATCGTGTTGACTACATCTTATACATGAGTAAGATCTATATTTATATAAATTATGTTTTGCTATACTGGCTATAGATAAAATCTATTGAAGTTATTTTAGAAATTGGTAACGATCTTTCGATGATTTTTGAAGAATCTTTCGAGTAATCGGTTCGCGAATAACGCTAAAAACCCTGTGGCGAATAAAAAAAAAAATTGTATCATAGTAGTTCAAACTCTACAATCTTAATTACGAGATTTGCTGCGGATATTATTGGCAGAGCTAATCATATCTAACATTTAATTGTTGCAGGATGAAGATAAAGAAGAGATGAAAGAAATCTTGGAAATGAAGCGTACTCATGAGCGAATCGTACAAAAGCGTAAGCAGCGTGAGGCACAACTTACAGCTGCTAAAAAAGGAGGATTTCCTCCTCCGCCTACACAGCCAAGAAACTATCCTATTAGAAAATAATTGCTGTTAATTTTAAAGTCGAAGCTCATATGCTTAAGGTCCATAATTTATTCTGTTTATCCATACTCTGCATTTAGGCTAAAACGATTTGAAATATCAATTCTAGACGAATTTAACTGCATTTCATTGGCGCCAAAATTGTTTAAGTCGATTATTTTATTTATATTATACAATCATGATTCGTTCATTATCATTTCAACTGCTGGGCTCCTTCAAATTAGGAGGGAAACTGATCTACTAAACCACGCTGGTCAGACATTTCGGTATAGAAATTTATTTCGAGGTTTCCATCTCTTGCATAGATGTTATATGCATGCCATAGTCATCTTTTATGACACCCACGGGCCGGACGAGGGGTGGTGAATTGTATTCTTACTCCGTTACCACACGGAAACATATACAATATACATTGCGACGCTTAGATTTAAATATAACTGCGTCGCTTAGTGGGCGGGTTGACGAGTTTTTATACAGGCCCGTCGAAATATTATTGCTTTAGTATCGTGTCTGTTTCATCATATGGCCAATGGTTTTCTTTTTTAAATTTCATTAATCATCACAGCTCATATACGTCCCACTACTGGGTTCGAGCTTCCTCTGTAATGGAAGGGAAATTGATCTACTATATCACACTGGGAAGGCGGATTGGCATAGGGTTGGATTTCGAGCTTTCCTTCTCGTGCATATCTATGCACGTAACATCTGTTATCTGCATATTGTAATCCCTTTTTTATGGGTGGGTTATGGTCAACGCATACGCCGTCCATTCCGTCCGGGGCGACGAAAGGACGGCGCGCGGGCCCGTAACCCACACATACCCACGTCGGCTTCGTCTTACGCCTACCCTTTCGGTATTGTAATCCTTTAGACGACTTTTACGACACCCATGGTCGAGAAACGGGGTGAATTGTATTCTTACTCCGTCACCATACGGAAGATTTAAATTTACTATATATTTTCTCAAGAAAGATTAGACGTTAGGGAATCAAGCAAGATCGTAAAAGTTATTAATATTAGCTAAGTTTTGACTTGAAAAGGTTTATTTCATAATACGTATATGACGAGGGAATGGAATACTTTGACGACCTCAGTTTTACCGTTTAATATTAAGTTCATCATCATCATTTCAGCCTATTGCCGTCCACTGCTGGACGTGGGCCTCCCTCATGTTGCGCCACAATGTGCGGTCCTGTGCCGCCTGCATCCAACGACGCCCAGCAACTTTCACTAGGTCATCGGTCCACCTAGTGGAGGGGCGTCCTACACTGCGTCGTCCGCTACGTGGTCGCCACTCGAGAACCTGTCTTCCCCAGCGGTTGTCGGTTCGTCGAGCGATGTGGCCTGCCCATTGCCACTTCAGCATGCTAATTCTTCGTGCTATGTCGGTTACACCCGTTCTTCTGCGGATTTCCGTATTCCGGATTCTATCTCGAAGAGAAATTACGAGCATAGCGAGTTCCATAGCACGCTGAGCGACTTTGAGCCTTGATATAAGGCCTACATTTAGGGACCACGTTTCCGTGCCGTAAGTCATCGCTGGTAACACACACTGGTCGTAAACCTGTGTTTTCAGACACTGAGGTATGTTGGACGAGAAGATCCTCTTAAGTTTCCCGAACGCTGCCCAACCGAGTTGGATTCGTCGGGTGATCTCTTTCTCGAAATTGGATCTACCTAACTGGACTGTTTGTCCGAGGTAAACATAGTGATCGACAACTTCGAGAATCGCATTGCCAACTAGGACCGGTACGGGAATGACGTGGGCATTTGACACGACTTTCGTCTTGTCCATGTTCATTCGTAAACCCACTAGTTGGGATACCCTGCTGAGATCATTGATCATTGTGCCAAGGTCCTCCATGGATTCTGCCATAACGACTATATCGTCCGCAAATCGAAGGTGAGTGATGTATTCGCCGTTAATGTTGATGCCGAGTCTAGTCCAGTCTAAGAGCTTGAAGACATCTTCCAGTGCAGTGGTGAACAGTTTAGGAGAGATGACATCTCCCTGTCTCACGCCTTTCTGCAACTGGATCGGTTTCGTACTCCTATCCCGGATACGGACTGACATTGTGGCGTTCCTATACAAACACTTCAGCACTTCGATATAGCGATAGTCGATTTATTATATATTTTATTTGAATATTAAGTTAATTTTATTAAATTAATTAATATTTTTATTTACTCTTGGTGAATAAATCATTCGTGTGGTGACGGATTAAGAATACAATTCACCACTACCTTATCTTGCCCATGGATGTCGTTGAAGATGACTAAGGGATATAATATGCATATATAACATCTATTCAAGAGAAGGAACTCGAAATAAAATCGCATACAGACCTATCTGAACAGTATGGTATAGTAAGGTCAATTTCCCTCCTATAGTGGAGGAGGTTCGAGCCCAGCAGTGGGACATATATGAGCCGAAATGATGATGAAATGATAAATAAATCCATACTAATATTATAAATGCGAAAGTAAGGATGTTTGTTTGTTTGTTTGTTTGTAACGCTTTCGCGCTTAAACCACGGAACCGATTTCAAAAATTATTTCGCCAATGGAAAGCTATAATATGAGGGAGTAACATAGGCTATATTTTATCCTGGTATTCCCACAGGAACGGGAACTACGCCGCGGGTAAAGCGACTGAAACCGAAGCGAAGCGAGGGCGGGTTGCTAGTTATTATATAAGCAGCTTTTATGTCATGCTATCCAAGAATAAATTGTTTATTACCAGCAGGTGGAACGTTTGAAAATGTTTCCTTAACTAAATATACAAAATCCCTTTTGTGATGATGGGTTAAAATTAAAATGTGACATCACAATGGGTGGTGGCAATACTTTCGTGAGAAACGTCACAGTTGTCACAAACGGATCACCAACATGGTCAGCAGCACATATCTGGGGAAATTTTAAATTCAAATGCCAACTCACTTGTTTTATTACAAGCGGTGGCAAACGACCAAACAGTACATCTGATGGTAAGTGTTGCTACCTTCGTAAGACCACTGCCTACCGCGAAGAAAGTGAAGGGAGTGTGAAATTGTGATTGCGTGCAATGTAGTTCGATAATACTAAGGGCATCACTAAATCCACCACACGCAAACACCCTCAGAAAGTTGGCTTTCCGGCTCTCTCATTTACCGAACGAAGCGCAGTAAGCAATTGCTACTACTCGGACGTCGATTTTCTGCGAGAATGTGCTACTACCCCGAACGGGCCGGCCAGCGGCTGTAAACAAATAACTGTCAACAACATAATCAAGTGTCACAGTGTAGCCCTACCACTAATAACTTGCAGCGATTATAGTGTTATCATCCCCCATTCGGAGTCCCATCCTATTCCCCTATATCCAATATTAGACATCAATAAGCTGCAATATAAAGGCAAATTAAACTAAACAAAAAACTCTCATTCTATTATTTTTCATTTGCGTATAGAGCAAAATCTAATGTTGAATTAACTCACCACGAACTAGGGTCGTGAAAATAATCGATTTTTATATTAATCGATTTTTTTTTTCGTATAATCGATTTTTAATCATCGATTATCTAAATATTAAAAAACGATTTTTTATAAATCGATTTTTTATATTAAATTAACTCGATTATTTGTACTACTTGCTTTTTTAATGTTTATACTTAAGTTTTCTATTGTATTTTAGTTTTGGGACCAAGGGAAAAGATCATTTTATTTCTTGTAATTGTTTATTTATTTTATTTTTGATCTATTCAAATGTAAAGTGATACTTACATTTGTGGCAATAAGTTTTATTAGCTTTTTTATTGTTTTAACTTAAAGAAAGTTTTTTTTGTGTTTTCTTTTTATGATCAAAAAAAAAAAGATTACTTTATTTCTTGTGGTTGATTACTGTTTAATTTTATTTTTGTTCTAGTAAAATGATAAATGGTACTAGATATCTGAATTAATTAATCGTTTTTCAGTACTTTTATTGCTCACACTTAACATATTTCAGTTCTGAGACTAGTAAGTAGTAATTTCGTTATTTTGTACTAATAGTTTTGTTTTATTTTATATACGTGTCAATAAAATGTTAAATAATACTAAAAAGGAGTAGCAATATTTTTATAACTTTAGTTAACTCTTTCAAGAGATCTTGAAAAATCTTTTTCTTGGCTACTATTACAAGCCATTTTTGCTAGTGTCGATTTATAGATATTTTTAAATGATCAGTTTTCTTCATATTAATCATTGTCCGTCAGTAAATCAAATTGTCGCTTTTAACAGTGTTATGGCCCGTGTTAACTGTGGTTTCTGAGATATTTCTTGGAAACGAAAATGAATGTAAAGCACTTTTATACCACCCTAGCAGTTGAATATAATACAAGAACACCACATGGAACTTCCAAATTGTAACCTTTTGGTTGGTTTGTTTTTTAGTTTTAAAACGAACACATTGTTGTATTAGTTATTATCGGCTTTTATTTCATTATATTATTATGTACAAATAATCCAATTTTACAAATAGTTAAAAAATCGATCATAAAAATAATCAATTAATTAAAAAATATGTAATAATTAATCGATTTTTACAAATCGATTTATTTTAAAGGAAAAGTCGATTTTCCCCTCCATGTCACATCCCTACCATGAACCCTGTTTGAATTTGTTTGCCTTGGTTAAAGGATCACAATAGTGTAAGCACAGTTAATAAATGTTTATAATCTACACGCATTTATTTATAAGAGCTAAAAATAATTTCCATTTGACTGATGCCAAAACAAACAATTTTTAAAGTGCCTAAAAGTTTAAGTAGACATAAAATACATTAATATTTCACCATATTCTAGTTTATAGGCAGTAGATTTACTGCCTAAGATTTACTGTTAAGGACTATTGTGCAGTTGTTTTATATAAGACAAAAATTACATTCAGACTCAGAACAATAATTTATGGAACGCGCAAGGTATTATCCTGCATGAGAATCGAACCCACGACACTGGCACGGTAGATTCATCTTAACCACTACATTACTATGTACACTTTTGTTTCTATTGGGCATTCCTTTATAAAATTCTGCAGAATTATTATTACTACCGACTACTACTAGATCATTCAGTTTGTCGACAACCTAATATATGGAATGGATTACCTTTTTTAATTGTAGGCTATTTTCTGAACAAATCTTGCCCAATCTGCCCGGGGCGACGAATGGGCGGCGAGCGGTCCCATTACCTACCGTGTTCACTCCCCATCGCCATTGGATGAACTGATTCCTTGACATTCCGTAGCCAACACAGAAAATAGAATAGCTTGCCTAGAAGATAAATGGGTACATTAATAGTAAACGGGTAATAGTTTTGGATAAAGATAGAATCTGAGAGTATCATGAGTACAATTTTTCAATCATCATCTACCACTCGGCTCACACGGAATATGAATTATGGTCAAAACGGATTATGTTCGCGAAATGTACGTGCGTTTGTACATGAAGGTGTAAGTTTCATAAGTTTCAAAATCCGACATCATAAGAACGGTTGCGATACTTATTCGGCTAAATCTTTTTGTATGTAATTAAAATGTATTTTTAAAATCAAACTAGCACTTACAAACGTTTCGTTTTGTGATTAAATAAAAACCTTCGATAAATTAAAATATACATACATCATTATGCAAATTAATCTCTAAAGAATTTTGCATTCAAACAAATATGACCTTTGTTTTCTATAAATTACGATATTTTGTTGAAATATTGACGACACAATTTTTAATAATGACATTTATGTGATAGGCTCAACCTATTGAGATTATTACCTAACTAGACATTAACTAAAGTTATAGATATTTAAATAACAAGTCATGTATTTATTTACATATTTTCTTATCTGTGTTACACAGATCTAATCATTTAGATCAAATTAATAGCTTTGCCTTTTAAATATTTTCTATAAGTAACTTTGCTGAAAACCGGGCGTTTACAAAAAAAAAAAGAGGGAAAAGCCCAGCAGTGGGGACGTAGATGAGCTGAAATGATGATAATGAATTTATACTTTTTTATATCCAAAATATTGCAGATTTTTACCTAAAAATCGGCCAAGTGCAAGTCGGTCTCGCGCACGAGGGGTTCCGTACCATTGACTAGGTAAACAGCAGTAGGAACACAAATTTTATATTCTAACCTTTTTTTTATTCTCTTGTCCTAGTGTCTCTCTTTGACCATGGAGTCTGGCTGTAACCAAATCTCAAATACTTTTACCTGGTGCTGATTTTAATATCGGGCAAAAAGCGGCAAAAATCACTTTTGATGTATGAGAGTCCCCCTAAATATTTATTTTATTTTTATTATTTATTATGATGGTAAATATACACTTAAGTATTTTGTGTATGTTTCGTGTGCCTATCTGTTACCATTTACTAAAATCGAGCAAAAAGAGGCCTAAAATGGCGTTTTTTACATGGGAGCCCCCCTTAAATACTTATCTTATTTTGTTTTTAGTATTTGTTGCTATAGCGGCAACAGAAATACATAATTTGTAGAAATTTCAAATGTCTAGCTATCGCGGTTCCTAAGATATAGCCTGGCCACAGTCGGACGAACGGATAGACGGACGGATAGACAGCGAAGACTTAGTGAAAGGGTCCCGTTTTTACTCTTTGGGTAAGGAACCCTAAAAATAAAGTCAAGAACCAGCATTTTTAAGATGCTTTTTGTACTTAGCGACTGCACGAATCTATCACGGGCAGTTAGAATATCAATAAAAATAACGAGTATTGCATATGTTCCAGGATTTAAATTCTGGATCTTGTTTTTAGCAAAACCAATAGTCATGGCAGTAGAAGTTAAAAAATCTATACAAATAATTTTGCTAATCCATATGCCTCAGAATTCAAACTCCGGCCTTTACATTTAACTAAACCAATTGTGATTGCATTAGTAGTCAACAAATCCACAAATCATCATCGTCATCATCGCAGCCCACATACGTCGCACTGCTGGGCTCGGGCCTCCTCCACAATGAGAGAGAATTTAACTTACTATACTGTGCTGGTCAGACATGTTATTATAGGGTTTCTTTTCGAGTTGTCCTTCTCTTGCACAGATCTTATGTGCATATTATATCTCTTAGTCGTCTTTTACGACATCCACGGGCAAGATAGGGAGTGGTGAATTGTATTCTTAATCCGTTACCACATGGATAGGAATCCGGTAATTATATAAAAATAATTCTGCTAATCCATATGCCTCAGAATTCCAACTTTGGATCTTACATTTAGATTACACACGATTAATTATCACATGAGAGCCATAATTAATAAATAAGCTAAAAATGAATATAGATAATATTTATAACAAACCTACAACCCTTATTCAAATTCAAATCATTTATTATGCATAAACCCCGAGGGGGCACTTACATATTGTCAAGTTTACAAAATTAAATTAAATTATCTAAAAAAAATAAACTACCACCGGATCGGAACGCGACCGCTACTTAGAAGATCCGGCAAGAAACTGAGCGGGCTTGTCTATTATTTTTAATGATTTTTTTCTTTTTATTAGATGTAAAATTGTGTACGTGTTTTAAGAACTAGCTCCAGTGTGATGCCCTTGGAACCGCAAGATACTTAATATAATTCAAACGATTATGGCTGGACTAGATCTCACAAGCGGCACCCGATCACGAGTTAACTACTAGAGCAGCCATCACTCCCCTCAACCACTATGGAGAGAAGGGAGAGATCCGCTCCACGCAGCTACCGCAAGTAGATCTTTTAGTGAGCATGAGCAACACCATATGTTACAAACGGTGAAAATACAAAATTTCGTTAGGCAAAACATGCTACGCTTTACAATAAGACTTTATTTAAAATAACAAGGAAATTGCTGAATGAGGAGCTGGGAAATCTCGACATAAAATCCAACACCTCTGACTATCGCGGGATAGTAGGTCAATTTACCTCCTTTTGTGGAGGAGGCTCGGACCCAACAATGACACTTATACGAGCTTTTATCTTTTACGACATCTACGGCTAAAAAAGTACTGAATTGTATTCTCACTCCGTCACGACACGAAAAATTTATCATTACTAGATACACGACATTTAAATGTAATAAATATATTAAAACACAGCGTTAACCACAAATAAATGAGGTATATTTAGATGTTGATTCAAACAATGATGCAATAGTGAAAACTGACGCGGCCTTCACTTTACACCTTTGTTTTACTTAACTATTGGACATAATATAATACATCAAGCATTAGATAATACTAACTTAGTGACATTTGTCAATTCAATAAAAATCTGCATCGGCATTTAAAATATCTTCTGTGTCTATAGCAAATCTATAAATCTTTACAAATAAATAAAATTGAAGTGTCAGTTTGTAATGTCAAAATAATACGCTTTTGATGCTCAAAAAAAAAAAATAAAGTGGTTTTTACGCATAGGTAAAACCACTTAAATTTATTTTTGTCTATCTATTTGTTCTAGGTAATCTTTTAAACGGCTGGACCGATTTTAATAATATATTACTACCGGGTATCCGAACTCGAAAGTTCTCGCGCACTGAGCCTCACTATTGTTCTCTTTCGCTTTTGTAGATATTGCTTTCAAGAGGATAATTCTTAAGGCGAGAACTTAACTCGCGCGTTAAAGCTGACTGCACTTACATAAGATTCACATGCTAACTAATATTATAAATGCAAATGAGAGTTTATTCGTTTGTCATGCTTTCACGCCTAAACACTAAACTGACTGCAACACTAAATTTCTTTCACCATTCGAAAGCCCATACCTCCACCATAGTCAGCGAGTAACACAGGCTTTTATACCCATATTCTCCTAGGAACTAGATCTATGTGAGTGAAACTGCAGGTATTTACTAGGTTTAAAATTGTTTGCAGCCCGGAACAAAATTGTTAAAATGATATAAAAGTTATATAATACACGGTAATTACATTACTGCATTGAAAAAAAATAACATACTAAATAGATAACGCAAGGTATAAATAATTTTAATGCGACTATTCGCAACTTCACTCATGTGAATTTTATAGTATTCCGTTTTTGTATCATCATCATCATCTTGCTCTTATCCCAATTACTTGGGGTCGACGCAATATGTCATCTGTTTTGACATATTGCAAAAAGTTTCGGCAATGACTTTTATGACCGGCCGCCTGCGTGACGTCAACCCTCCTTGGGAATGTAATCATTGACCCAAATGGTACCAGATGGAGTTGGTCCGGGTCAATCTAGGGCTCTTAGTCGTCTTTTACGACACCCACGAGCAAAGCAAGGATTGGTAGTATTCGAACCACGCAGCAGCATTCCGTTTTTGTATATATGCACCGTATAGTGACCGAGTTTTGAGAATTATAGTACATCTATGCAAGAGACTGAAAATTCGAAATAAAACTATGTTAATATGTAGCCAGAGCGATGCACTAGCCGGGCTGGGGACGGACCAATGGCGAACTAGAGGCAATACGGGGGCTTATGGGGCCGCGTGCCAACTTCTCGTCACCCCGGATAGAACGGACGGCGTGTGCACTAACCGTAGCGCACCCAAAAAAAGAAAAAACATACAGGTACAGTAGGTTAATTTCTGCAAGAGGGTAATTAACCTACTATAGGAGGACACTCGAGGCCAGCAGTGGTACATGTGTGAGCTGAGATGAAGATGATGCATTTCTTAGTTTTTATAGTGAATCTAGGTACTACTCTACTCGGTTTAAATTAGATATACTCGTTCGATTTTGTATAAGCACCTGTTTTTTTAATTATTTTTTAGCTACGATGTGGACACCATCACACCAGATTCGTCAGGGTCGACGGAAGGGTGGCGCGCGGCCTCCCCTAACCTGCCGTATTCTCCTCGTATTCCATATTCTTTTCCGATTGTAATTGGGTTGGACATTGCTATCGACTCCTTTTTTTTTGGTAGCCTAAGTTTGGGCAAACCCCGCCCAATCTGTCCGGGGCGACGGATGGGCGGCGTGCGACTCCATAACCTATCCTCCCTCCCCATCACCACTGGGCCCACCACTGGTACAGACTGTTTGTCATCCGTGGCCGGCCCGGCGGGTCACCCTCTCGGATATCGTTTCCTTTGACGCCCCGTTAATATTGTAATGGCAATAGCTGGGCTGGCCACGGAACTCGTTAGCAGTAGCCCGACGGTGAAGGAGCGAAGAGGGTGGGTTATATGGCCTCACGCCGGTCCTTCGTCAGCCCGGACGGAGATGGACGGCGTGTGCGCTAACCATAGAACCCAAAAAAAAACATTACAATGTTGCCGGCCGGGGCGTCGCCTTCACGCGGTCGATCTCTTTGCGCGTGGCGGGCTAATCTCCGGTCAGTCCACCGGCAGTCCGTCCACCGGCAGTCCGTCCACCCCTCCAGTCTTTAGGCACCCTGCCACCATTTTTTTCCGTAACGTTATCGTACCCACATATAATATCAGGAAGAAAGATTATATTGAAAGTTCTGAATGATAAACCATGTTAATATTTTTGGTTTGGGGTTAATAAATTTCATCAAAGCAGTTAATTGCATGCGGCCAGTCGCCACTGGCCGCATGCAATTAACTGCAATTAAGTACCTTAAGTGCGTTCGTGCGCTGAACCACCAAATCAAAATATTTAAAAACTTCAAAATTTAACTTCATCTTTATTTTTAAATTACCATTAATATTTATTCTTTGAACATAAAAAACATATAACAAATAAAATTTCAAATTATGACGAAACAATATAAGCGCATTACTAAACTATTAAAACTTATATTCCTTGTAAAAAAATCTCGTGCACGGGGACTGCCCATACAACTTGTATTAGATAGGAGTTAAACGCCTGGCGCGTGAGACAGAAGATAGTTCATAGAAATATGCTGTAAAATGAGTCTGTTCCCGTACCGCGCACGGGTGAACCGAACGTTGCCGAGAGAACTCGACTTACGACGAAATTCGCCGATGATGAGTAGATATAGTTTCGATGTATCTGTGACGAGTTAAATATGGTTTGTTTACATTGTTTTTTTTTTTTTTTTTAATTTTGGTCTTAGTTCTATTTTATACTGCGTATACAGTGGGTGAAAATGAGCATAAATATAGACTATATTAAAGACAATAACAAAACCTTTTAAAACAAAGTTGATATAAATTGGTGGGACCGCCAAGGCCCTCTTTTATAAATATTTTTTTAAGTGTGAAAAACAAACAAAATACCTATTTTTCTTCGCAAGTACACCTACAAAATGTAATGCGTTCAAAAATAATTAAAATAAAAATTATACGTAAATTGTTGTTCCATTGCAATTTCTGTTCTTAATACTTAGTGAGGAAGTAAAGTGCACCACCACTTTGATGACCCACCAGCCGCCACTGCATGCGGCTATTAAAAATATGTATGACTACTATATCTGATTTCATATTATTAAAGCCCTTGACATAAACAGCCCACCTGCATAAAAACCTAATATTTGATTTAATTCTTTCATCATAACTTCTAAGACCACAATATAAGTCAGTCATTGACAAACTTGAGTAACATCACATTGTAAACTTGCAACCGCTAGTTTTAATAAAAACTGAAGGTCATTATCTGTTTAAACGTTTAATAAACGGATATGTGCGAATTAAGCTATAATACATTAGATGCTGAAAGAGATTTGCATTGTAATGTACCATTCATAGTAAATTTACAATTCGTGTGGTGACGGTGTAAAAATACGAACCGCATTCTTAAACTACCACTACATTTCATATCTATGGGTATTGCAAAATTCGATTAAGGAATACTATATTCCTTAATCGACTTCTAGGGATATACGCATATACAGAATGTATCGGGTTATGGGGCAACTGTTAGAGTATGTTGTAGTTTAACGGTCATAGATCGTAATTAGAATGTATATTAAACAAAAACCAATACGATTATACACACGGTTACAACAATACATAAAAGTTATAGTGATTACAAAAATGTGTTTCTAAGAATGCCTTAAATGTTACGTATTATGCCTATACCATACCATGTATCCTATCTGTACATGTAGACATGTATATGTCTACATGTACAGATAGGATACATGTAGTGACGTAAAGCTTCGACAGTATAAATGGGTATGAATTTTGCGAACGCTTCAATGGTAACATATGTACAAAGGCGCCTCGTCAATGGTCATCGGCCGATCAGCTGATTTAAAGCGAAGTTTGTCTTGCTTATGCTAACGTAATCATTTACTTATTCAATTTCTAATGAACATTTAATAAAGTACGAATATGTTGCAGACTAAGTATAGGACTTTATACATTTCAATCAGATTTACACGAAAAAACGATGACAAAATTGAAAACTTAGGTACCTCTAATTCATTAAAGATCCATGTTTTTTTTTCCGATTTTTTTTACATGGGTTCCTACCACCATTGCCAAACTCCCATTTAACCAGTTGTCTCATAACCTGATACACTCTGTATATGCAAAGACGGCTAAGGACGGGCTATATGATACGCAGATAATATATTTTCAAGAGAATATAAACTTGATATAAAACCCTATCATCTCGTCGTCTCAGACACGTCCCACTGCTGGGCTTGAATCTCCTCCACAGTAGGTGGGAAATTGACCCACTATATTTTGCTGATCAGACATGCTGGTATAAGGTTTTAATTCGAGTTTTCCTTCTCTTACACAGATGTTATATGTACTGTATATACCTTAGTCGTCTTTTACGACATCCACGGACAAGATATTGGCGAATTGTATTCTTATTCCTTCACCACACGGAACACGTTATAGTACCTAGTTCAATTTCCCTTCTATTGTGGTAGAGGTCTGAGCCCAAAGGCCAAAAGTGGAACTTATATGGGCTGAGATGATGATGATGCAGCAGATAATATTTACGCAAGAGAAGGCAACCTTGAAATAAAACCCTATACCAACATGTCTGACCACCATGGTACCAGTAAGCCAACACTGGACGAGTTAGCGCTTTTATGACTGTAGAGAGTAAACTATCCCTAGCGCGACTCTTCATCATCATCATTATCCTACTCTTATCTGAAATACATTGGGTCGACTCAATATGTACTTTGTTTACGTCGTACATATAGCATTTGTTATTGACATTAACACTGCTTAGGAATGTAATTGTTGTCCCCAAAGAGGAAGGCGACGTGCTATGGGTGGGTTATGGGGCCGCGCGCCGTCCCTCTGTCGCCTCGGACGGAGCCGGGCGGCAGATGCGCTGACCTTAGCCATTCCCAAAAAAAAGGAATATAATTGTTGCCCAGACTGAATTAGATGGAGATGGCCGAGGTCAATGTAAAGCTCGTAGTCATCTTTACGAGACTCATGAGCGATGTATGGGTTGATAGTAATTGTAACCGCTCCTAGGAGCATGCCTGATGCCACCCTAGCCGAGGCCGCGGGTGACAGGACCGGAGAATAGTCCGTTACCTGTAGAGGCTGATCGCGCAAGGGCAACCGACGACCCAGGAGGGGCGTTAGGAAGGGAACGTTATATGCATGTTATATGCTTTAGTCGCCTTTTTTGACACCCACGGGCAAGAGAGGAACCAGTGATTTGTATTATTACTCCGTCACCACACGGAAACAGCAACCATACAGACAAAAGGGTAGTATCATACTATCGCTTAAATTCGACGCTTGAAAAGTTACTAATGCGCTTCGTTCGGTGAACGAATGAGCTGGAAACCAAAAGCTTACGGTAGATGTTATTACAGAGTTTCATCACAGCAACAGCTACCACTTACCATAAGGTAGACTGTCAACTCGTTTGTTACTAAGGACAATAAAAAATCTTGCTCAAATGATTTTACGGTAGCCTATAATAAAAAAAGGTACATTTACTAATGGGAATTAACGACTCTTCTTAATGCAACTATTAGTTACGAATAAAAAAACCGGCTAAGTCCGAGCCGGAGTCGCGTACGTAGGGTACCGTACCATTATCTATAAAAATCGCGTTTCTTGTATGGGAGCTCTCCTTAAATATTTATTTTATTTTTAGTTTTTGTTGTTATAGCGGCAACAGATATGCATCATTTGTAAAGATTTCAACTGTCTAGCTATCGCGGTTGTTGAGATACACCCTGGTGACAGACAGACGGTCGGACAGACAGCGAAGCCTTAGTAATAGGGTCTCGTTTTTACACTTTGAGTACGGAACCCTAAAAATGCATCAATTAATCATTACATTAAAACATTGTCAGCCAAAGCCAATGAAGAAAGTAATATCTATTACCATTTATTTATCTCTCATTAATTTCTGCTGATACATGTCTCACTACTCGGCTCGAGCCTCCTCCTGGTTAGAAGTTGATCTACTATACCGCGCTGATTAAACGTGTTGGTATAGCGTTTTATTTAGAGTTTTCCTTCTGCTGCATAAATATTATGTACATTTTAGAATAATAATGTATAGAAAGATAGTGTCAGTACTTCGAACGTTCGAAACATGAATCTAAAAATACTAATGGCGCGCAGACGATTACACACATACACACGCACACCACTATACAAATTATGAAATTTTGTTTTTATTAACATAAATCGTCGAAATGCTTTTTTTTTTTTTTTTTTATTGCAGATGGTGGCAAACGAGCAAACAGTACACCTGATGGTAAGTGTTGCTGCCGCTCATGGACCTTTACAAGGCCGTTGCCTACCGCGAAGAAAACGAAGAGAGTGTGAATGCGTGCATTGAGGCTCGGTGATACCAAGGGCACCACCAAAACCCTCCACACGCAATCACCCTCAGAAAGTTGGGCTTCCGGCTCTCTCGCTCACCGAACGAAGCGCAGTAACAAATTGCTACTACTCAGACGTCGATTTTCTGCGAGAGCATGGTACTGCCCCGGACGGACCGGCCCGCGGCTGTAGACAGATAACTGTCGACAGTGTGGTCCTACCACTCCTAAAAGTAATGTTAAAAACAAAAAAAAGTACTTTTAAAAGTAATGTTAAAAACCTTTTTAAGTTTTTCAAATATGTTATGACACCATTTGAATGCACAAACCGTCATAATTACCTATTTATTTTTTAAGAGTTGCGTATGTACGTGCAGCACAATGACTCGTACATTACGGAACGGTTCCGGCGTAAGCTCTATTAGGCTCCAATTGAAATGCTTCACTTTTGCGCGAACTTACCTTCTATACGTTATTATTCTAAGATGTACATGTTATATGCCTCAGTTATTTTTCACAACACCCACGGACAAGTTAGAGGATAGTGAATTGTATTCTTACTCCGCCACCACATGGAAATTGCAATTAGTTTTAATTTATATTCATAAGTAATTTTTTAGCTGTACTTCTTTAAGCAATGTGCCAATGTCGAGTTATAATTTTCTTCGTAAATTCATAGTTTTTTCGCGTCTTTAATCTTTTCACATTAGTCATATCCGTTGCCATTGATTGGATGCTGACAACCAAATCAATCATTTCTCTGAAAGCTTGTTTACCACTAACAGCAATAAAAAAACTATGCCAGAGAAGAAAATCTCGAAATGAAACCCTATATCAACCTGATTAAGCAGCGTGATATAGTAGGTCAAATTCCCTCCTATTATGGAGGACGCTCGAGCCCAGCAGTGGGATGTATATGAGCTAATGAGTGGGATGTAATGATGATGATGTGCTAAGATGTAATGGAAAATATTACAATTGAATTGCAAAACAATATCTCATGACAATAGCTACTTGATGAACCATTATTGCTTGCCATCTCATCGATAATCACATTGTAATAATAATTGGCATACCTTTCAGTGCCTGTATTACATAATTGATTAATTATGAATTTCGTAAATCACGAATAGCATTTATAATGTAATAGATCCGTCGGCACATGTGCCCTTTATAAAAATGCCCATTTTTATCATTTGGCATATGCTTTAGCAATTTTTTAAATAAATCATTTCGAAATCATACGAATATTAGGAAAAAAAAAATACTTTTAAACGAAAAAAAAATATAATATGCACTTCGAGTTTTAACTGTATATAAGGCGTTCTATTTCATCTAGCCTCTGGAAATTTTCTGTGTTTTCCTTTCAAAAGTTTTAAGAAGCTAAGAATGTTTAAGACCCTTTAAAATTCTTTTTCTTTCCGTATGGTGACGGAGTAAGAATACAATTTACCACCTTCTTTCTTGCCAGTGGGTGTCGTAAAAGACGACTAAACGATTAAATATGCATATAACATGCATGCAAGAGACGGAAGACTCGGAATAAAACCCTATATCAACACGTCTGACCAGCGTGGTATAGTAGGTTAATTTCCCTCCTACTGTGGAAGAGGCTCGGAAATGGAAATATTTTTATATTTAGATGTTTTTATTATAATATATCGTGTCTTAAAATTATTTTATTGTGCTGTCTGGTAATGGTTATGAATACTACCAACACTCACATTACTCGTGGGTGGCGTAAAAGACGAATATGAGTTTTAAATTGATCCAAGCTAACTCCATCTGATGCCGTTTGGTAAACACTTACGTTCCCAAGTAGAATTGAGGTCAGGTAGGCAGCCGGGGTGGTGACAAGGAAGAGTACACCGTCCTGACTCCGCTATAATTGCGACGATAACACAACAGGCAGGGAGGTATAGGCTTCAGGTGTGTGAGGCATAGGCAGGGCAGTACTGCGAACTGGTCGCAAGATTGCCCGTGCGAGGGCGGTGTTCCGACGGCACTGTTGGTTGCTGCCAGGGTGTCGACGGTGGTTGGTAACCGAAAAAAATTTCCGTCGGGTTAGCCACGGACGTCAAGGATTTGGTACTAGTGGTTGGACCAATAGCAATGCGGAAGGAAGGTCCATCCCTGAGCAAAACGAAAGGCATGTGTCCAGACCATAACGCGTCAAAAAAAGGGCAGGTAGCCGATTATAAAACTATTTTCAATAACTTTTGGAATATGGACGATGAAAGAGAATTACATGTTGCGTAGATCTCAAGTAATTGTCATAAGAGTTATGTTACAGATTTCTAAATGATAGAAAACATATGTACGTACCTCGTGTACTAACTCCGACCGTGAACTCAAAACGCATAATAATCTCGCTAAATAAAAAGTAAACTGACAACTAGGCCTATGTCTAGCCTATTATGATTACTTAGAAAGTATTACCAAAGATTTACAAGTAGTATGACCATTGCTAAAAGCAGTAACGCACTAAGTGATTACAATAACATTGATTGGTCAACAGGTCGACCCTTGAAATAGCGTCGGCTAATAGATGTTTGTAGTATATTAGATATCTTCGTCTTTTTGGTCTATATACGTCTCAATATTGGGCAAGCATTGCATCTACAAAGGGGAGAGATATTAATCCAGTAGACGCTGTAGATTCCTTACTTCCTTTTATTTCCTTGCACTGGACGATGTTATTTAAGACATCTCAATCATTTGGTAACGGCAATCATGGGGAAGAAACGAACTGTAATTATATTCTCATCCGGTCATCACACGCAGCGATGTCACACAATTTGCAAATGATACTTTATTACCAAAAAAGAGTGCTTGATGGTAAGAGACAATAGGATCTTAGGTAGTAAAGCAATTATCTAAAAACCAAAGGCTTTTGCTTGTTTTGTTGAAATACAACCTGTGTTATTTGACAGCATGCCTTCCTACACGGATGAGAAGAACGTCTGGCCTAAAAATTGCCCCTAAGATTTAGAATATATTGTTCAACAGAATTTGTTTGGACGCGTACTTAATATTTTTATCGACTTACACCGCCCGCGGCCAAACAAATTGTAACCATATTGTATTTATAAATCTCTGTTATTTAAGTCTGAATAGTTATTATTTCTTTTATAATTAGAAGTAATAAAGGCTACGTAACGGTAAGGCACCGGGAGATGACGGAATTACGGCAGAGCTTCTGAAGGCGGGCGGCAAGCCAGTCTTAATAGCCCTTCAAAAGCTATTTAATTCCGTTATCCTCGGGGGCAACGTTCCAGAGTCGTGGACCAGGAGTGTGGTGGTGCTGTTCTTCAAGAAGGGTGACAAAGCTCTTCTAAAGAACTACAGACCCATCTCACTCTTGAGCCATGTTTATAAGTTGTTCTCGAGGGTCATTACCAATCGACTCTCGCGCAAGTTCGATGACTTCCAGCCGCCCGAACAAGCCGGCTTCCGAAAAGGCTATAGCACCATAGACCATATGACCACCATCCTCACGCTTCGGCAGATTATACAAAAGACCGAGGAGTATAATCGGCCCCTGTGCTTAGCGTTTGTGGACTATGAGAAAGCCTTTGATTCAGTCGAAACTTGGGCGGTGCTGCAGTCCCTTCAGCGGTGCAAAATCGACTATCACTATATCGAAGTGCTGAAGTGTTTGTATAGGAACGCCACAATGTCAGTCCGTATCCGGGATAAGAGTACGAAACCGATCCAGTTGCAGAAAGGCGTGAGACAGGGAGATGTTATCTCTCCGAAACTGTTCACCGCTGCACTGGAAGATGTCTTCAAGCTCTTAGACTGGACTGGACTCGGCATCAACATTAACGGCGAATACATCACTCACCTTCGATTTGCGGACGATATAGTCGTTATGGCAGACTCCATGGAGGACCTTGGCACAATGCTCAATGATCTCAGCAGGGTATCCCAACTAGTGGGTTTACGAATGAACATGGACAAGACGAAAGTCATGTCAAATGCCCATGTCATTCCTGTACCGGTCCTAGTTGGCAATGCGATTCTTGAAGTTGTCGATCACTATGTTTTACCTAGGACAAACAGTCCAGTTAGGTAGATCCAATTTCGAGAAAGAGATCAGCCGACGAATCCAACTCGGTTGGGCAGCGTTCGGGAAACTTAAGAGGATCTTTTCGGCCAAAATACCTCAGTGTCTGAAAACACAGGTCTTTGACCAGTGTGTGTTACCAGTGATGACTTACGGCACGGAAACGTGGTCCCTAAATGTAGGCCTCATATCAAGGCTCAAAGTCGCTCAGCGTGCTATGGAGCGGGCTATGCTCGGGATTTCTCTGCGAGATAGAATCCGGAATACGGAAATCCGCAGAAGAACGGGTGTAACCGACATAGCACGAAGAATTAGCACGCTGAAGTGGCAATGGGCAGGCCACATCGCTCGACGAACCGACAACCGCTAGGGAAGAAAGGTTCTCGAGTGGCGACCACGTATTGGACGACGCAGTGTAGGACGCCCCCCCACTAGGTGGACCGATGACCTAGTGAAAGGAGCTGGGCGTCGTTGGATGCAGGCGGCACAGGACCGCTCATTGTGGCGCAACATGAGGGAGGCCTACGTCCAGCAGTGGAGAGCGATAGACTGAAATGATGATGATGATGATGATCAAAGGCTACAATAAAGATGAATAGTAATTTGCGAGCATAATGAGTATATTAATTCGGTAAATCTATTTGGAATTAGGCCGACACAAGATTACGAATACCATGATCCTTCTGGATTTGTCCTTAAACCCACAGAAATGTTTCAAGGTTAGCTTAATAATATTCATAATTATTCAGAGTATAGTGGTAATAAGCAAGAATTAGGCGGTCTTATTTGAAGTAAGCTTTCCTCGAAGTATGAAAACGAATATTTTGTGTACTTGCTTTACCTTAATGTTAATCTTGTTAAATATGTATCTATATTTAATCTTGTTAATAAATATTAATTATGCCATTTTCTATTTTTTCATTTGTAATCTTCGTCCAGGGCTTCCAAAGAATAATACAATATCATCGGGGCTCCCAATCTTACGGACAGGTTGGTCCCTGGAGCGGCGTAGAGACTTTGGAGTTATTCTGTGTACCGCCTCTTTTATGGAGAGTGCTCTGAGAAACTGTTTGATTTGGTACTGCTACCACATCGTACCACTCAATGCCGTAGCGGAGTCCCATTTCACCTGGAATCATTATGGTCGTCGACTGCACGTTTAGCGAGCGATCCTTTCTCCCACATACGTGCAGAAAGTGGAATGAGCTACCTGCTGCTATGTTTCCAGAGTCCTATATATGTCTTCTTTAAGCGAGGTTTAAGAAGAACCCTTTTTTTAGGGTAGGCAGCGATCCAACTATGTCTCTAGTATTGCATAAGTCCTGCGACAGTATCAGCTACCATCAGGTGTGTTGCTAACTCGCTTGTCAAACTCAACAATAAAATAATATCAACATAATGGTCATTTCATTATCTCAGCTCATATACGTACCACGAAGCTCTATTTCGGTTCTCTAAAGTTTAATTCGAGTTTCCTCCTCTCGCACAGATGTTATAAGTATATTACATCCCTTAATCGTCCCTTTCGATACCCACTAGTTAGAAATTAGGTGGTCCACACAGAAAATCAACATAATACACATAATATATCAACCACAAAACATAATATATAACAATGTCAACAGTTACTTTTTAAGGGCTTTGGTTGAAACTAAGCAATTTAATATGCTGAGTTATAATCAGCGAATTTTCTTTTATAAATCTTGGAAATATAGTAGCAGTTTTTGTACGACTTGAACATTTAATCCGGGGTTACGCATACGCGCATACTAAAGCAACTAGAATAAAAGACAACTTTGTATTCATAATTTTAAACTGTAAAAACTTTAATCGTGTTCTCTCAAAAGTATGTACAATGAATAATTACATATTAAGAAGAAAAAACACCAAACTCATTGTATTTATTTCTAATAAGATTAAACGACTCCTAAATTGTCTATTTATACTTCATATCTTAGATAATATCCGTTACGCCGAATTTCATCATCGAACAACAGACAACAGACGTTTATTCGCCATGTGTGAGTTCAAGACGCTCATAACACCGTGGGGCGTAGAGGTGGCGAGTATAAAACTATAGACGGACTCTTTCATCGAACCACAGATACGCACGCATTCGTGACACCATGAAGCGCGCGGTGAGTTCATAAGCTAAAGAGAAACTTGTGTACAAATGGACATGAATATTTAATATTCAAATTACCATTCTTAAATTAAATATTTGTTTTCCAGTTGATTGTATTGACATTGGTGGCGGCGGTTGCAACAGAGGCGCCGTATCATTTGTCTCGACCGGCAGCGAATACTCCAGTGCTGCAGTACCCTGTACCGGTTGCACATCCACAGCCGCTACCTCAGCCTTTACTTCCGGCTCCAGTACCAGCGCCATCTCAACCGGCCAGCAACTTAGGATACAACTACCAAGTACCAAGTCCTAATTACATACAACCACGGCAACCTGCGCCACAGCCAATTCATTATCCAGTTCCAGTACCTGCACCTGCTCCTGTACCAGTACCAGCTCCTCAATATTTACCAGCACCGGCCCCACAACCTCAAGCCATCCCACAACCTCAAGTGATCCCACAACCTCAACCAATTTCCTACCCTCAACCAATAGCTTATCCTCAGCCTAATCCAGCGTACGGGTTACCTCAATTTGATGTACGCGCTGTACCTGCCGCACCGCAGCAAACTGCACCAATCCCCTACAATCCTGCCCCCATTGCACCTGCCCCTATAGCACCTGCCCCAGCTCCTATCACATACCAGCAACCTATCGCGTATCACCAGCAGCAACAGCAATATCAGCAATCTGGATATAATTATCAACAACCAATTCAGGCACCAATACAACCATATATCCAACCACAGATTCAACCACAGATCCAACCACAGATCCAACCACAGATTCAACCACAAATTCAACCTATTCAAGCTCAACCTTTAAGTAGCAATAATGCTGCTCCAGTACTATCTAGCTACCAGGCGGATTCTTTCCAATACAGCGGGGCTCACGAGCAAGTTCACAAGGATGCCTTGGATTCTATAGTAGTGAACCGCGTACAGAATATCATTAAAGAAGATGAACATAGCGTGGCACGCAATGCTGGATACCAATCCTTAATATCTGGTGTATCTCTAGAGCATGCGAAACCAAGTGTGGAGATCCTGTCGTTCGCCCATACCTCGCATATACCTCATTCGAACTCGGTAGTATCTGCATCATCATCAGCATCTACCGCTGAAGCTTCTTCATCAGTATCAAGCCCTTCAACTACTTACGGTCAACCAGCAACTTCGCAACAATCTGAATCGACTGGATCTTCTGAATCAAGTTTTAATTTCTTGCCACAAAATAAACCAGCTATAGGTTACGGCCCGCCAAATTGAATCGTGAATTAGTATTAATAGCTAATTGTAAAGTATGTAAATAAATTTTATAATTTGTAAATAAAATATGGAACAACAAAATACATAAAACTTTATTGTTGTTGTAATCATTTCAATAAAACCCGAAAGTATTTAGGAGCTCCAGATCTGATAACTATATTACTTATAGCAGCTATCTATTGCTGTTCCTTTTTTCAGAGCAAATTATTTTCATAAAATATATATGCTCATGACCATCTTCATTTGCCTAAAAATAACGAAATATCATTTACGCAACTAAGGTGTCAAAAAAACTAAACCGTTAGGTGACAAAAACTTACTATGGTTATGGAATGATCGGACGTTTGCATACAGTCGTTGCTAAATACTGATACGCCGTGAGTAACTTTCTCCACAGTCAGTACGTCCCTTACATCGCACGAGTACTCAGCACTTGGTAAATCACATTTAGATTTTTCCTAGAACATTATGTTAAAAAAATCGTAAATAAGTATCTTATAAATCATCATCACAGCTCATATATTGCCTATTCCAAGGCTCGAGCCTCCTCCACAATTGAAGCGAATTTGACCTACAATGCCACGCTGGTCAGACAGGTTGCCACAAGGTTTTCTTTCGAATTTTCCTTCTCTTGCATGAATGTTGTTTGCATATCACAATCCCTTGGTCGTCTTTCACGATATCCACGGGCATAAAATATGATAAGTGAATTGTATTCTTACTCCGTCACCACACGGATAAATCTGAAAATGATTTTTTCGCTGTATGTATCTCATTACTTGGGGTCGACTTAATATGTACTTTTCTTTTGTAGTTATTGCAAAAATTATTGGCAATAGTTTTATGACCGGCCGCTTGCCTGAAGTTTACCCTTCTTGAGAATGCAATTGTTGATCAAACGGCACCAGATGAAGCTGACCTTGGCGTATTTAAAACTCTTAGTTGTCTTTTACGAAACCCAATATAAAAGTTGGTAGTATATATGGGCGCATATCGCCCTCTATCGGCAATATTTGTAAATTGTTGATGTATGTGTTATCAATTATAGTTATAAACATGTTTGAAATCTTTGCAACTAATATTTAAATAATTATTTGTAGTAACAACACTGCTATTTACCATGCTATGATATTTAAGACACTTTTTGAATGTATTTCTAGAAATCTTTGATTTAATTGTTTAAATATTTATATAATTGATCAAATTAAAATCGATTAGAATTAATGTAATTATTTGTAACCATATTTAGTTGTTTTTACACAATAAAGATTGTAATTTATTTCTAGTTAGAGCGCCGTCTGTTGAACAATATATGAGAACAATATTTCCTTTAATTACATTAATGTAAATTGTGTAAAATTGACTATTTGGAATTATGTTAAATGCATTAGAATATTTATCATTATTATTTAGCTATATTCAGATAGTTAACAATATTGTTTTATTGGTTTGTTATAAAAAGTAATTGTAGTTACTAAGACTAGACCGTTTCATTGTAAAGCGGAGGTTATAAAAACATTGTAAGATTAGAATAGAGGACAGTTTTACTTCACTCACTTCTCCGGCAACAACTTGTAATAAATACAGTGATTACATACTCGGTATTTTACTATCATCGTCCAAATTCCTGGCGCAACACCGACATATACGTAGTCGCAATCACCTATCACCGTAATTATCTTATAATTACAACTAGCAATCCGCCCTCGCTTCGCTTCGGTTATAGGTTATAGTCGTTTTACCCGCGTAGTTCCCGTTTCCGTGGGAATACCGGGATAAAATATAGCCTAGTTTACGCCCTGATATTATAGCTTTCCATTGGTGAAAGAATTTTTGAAATCGGTCCAGCCGTTTTGAAGATTACCCGGAACAAACAGACAGACAGACAAAAATTTTTTAATTGCTATTTTAGGCATAGGTGTCGTGCAAATAACCGTGTGAGCATGAAAAAAGCCTATTATTTTGATATTACAAACAGACACTCCAATTTTATTTATTGGTATAGATAGATAAAATATTCAAAGGTTATACTAATTAATAAATGCAAACCACTTTCGTGCAAACACGTATAGTGTCAGCAAAATCATTTTGATCGTATTGAGTACAATCATCTAATTTTATAATTTCTTCTGAGCATTGACATGATACATTATTTTTATTTGAATTTTTTGGGGGTTTCGGTGAAGCCATGCACCTACATTCCAATGAAGAATTTGTCTGAAACGAAGATTTTGTTAACATTAATTAAACGATGTAACATTAGTTTGACAATAGTTTAAACCTACACGCACTTACATATGTATGGTTTGTATATCATTATGATTTGAAGATATACATTTATTTTTAAGATTTTACTAACGAACTGGGTTGGTATAAGGTTTTATTTTGAATTTCCTTCTCTCGTATAGATATTATATACATATTTGTTAAAAATATTTTTGTCTTTCACAACACCCACGGCTAAAATAGTGGGTGGTTCGTTTTAGGGATCTGAAAAATAATCTATTTTATAATAATCAATTATTAATCAATTATTTTTCTGTAATAATCGATTTTTACAATCGATTATTAAAATAAAAAAAAATCGATTAATAATTGATTTTTTATTATTCGAAATTTGATCAAAATTAATCGATTATTTCACTGCCAAATTTCCTAAAAAAAGGTCATCACGATACTGCGATTCATACTGTATTAGAAAAAAAAGCACATATTTCCTCAAAAAAAAATTGGGAGAAAGAATCGATTATTTTATAATCGTTTTTTTATTTTTAATTAATCGATTATTTTATAATGGATTCATTTTAAAGAACAAAAAATCGATTATTTAAAAAAAAATCGATTATTTTCCCTCCAAGTCACATCCCTAGATCGATTCTATATAGCAACACGTACACAAAGAAGTCCAAACCCAGCTAATAGCCCAGGAAAATTATAAACAAATAACTTAAGTATCTATACTATTTAACGCATTTATCCCACATGTGAGGTAGATATCATCATCGTCATCATCGCAGCTCACATACGTCCCACTGTTGGGCTCGGGTCTCCTCCACAATGGCAGGGAATTTGACCTACTATACCATGCTGGTCAGACATGTTGGTATAGGGTTTCATTTCGAGTTTTCCCTCTCTTACATAGATGTTATATGCATATTATATCCCATAGTCGTCTTATACGACATCCACGGGCAAGACAGGGAGTGGTGAATTGTTTTCTTACTCCGTCACCACACGGAGGTAGATTTATAGAGGTATAATATTTGTACATTCTGCACATACCTATAGGCTTTCGTCTCGTCTCAGCTTATACACATATCATTCCTGAGCTCGAGCCTCCTATCAAATAGGAGGGAAACTGACCTACTATATCATGCTGGTCAGACATGACTATCTTCTTTCGCACAGATGTTAGTACATACATATTATTTCCCTTAGTCTTCTTTTACGGCACCCTCAGACGAGATAGGGAGTGGTGAATTGTATTTTACCTCCGTCACCACACGGAAACCAACGATTTTATACCACGCCTATAAAACTTTATGGAAAACAGGATTCGAGCCTAGGACAGTACATATCAAGAATTGCATAGGTAAAAAAAAAAAAAACAATTGTTTACCTGTTTAATATTAGACGATAGTTCCACTACAGGGCATTTGCATAAGCAATTCTTGTTGCTATTATATTGGGCTGGTTCATTTATTGTAGATCGTTCTGTATAGCACTGGCATTCGTGGTTTACATTGTGTGCTTTTGATGGCTCATTAGTTTCCTCATAAAGAGATATCCTAATTTTACAAATAAAGCGTTGTTAGAACCATCTTAATTGTCTGCTAGTAGCATTAAATACAATACCCTCTAGACAAATAAAATCCTAATTTAAAAAAATACTGTTAAATAAGTGCTATTTATATATGTATATATGTTTGCTATCAAATGTCAAATTTACACATCGTTAGAAAAAATCCAAATATCTACCACCGGATCGAAATGGGGCCACATGCTGAGAAGATCCGGCAAGAAACTCAGCGAACTGTGCTTTTTATCTCATTTTTTGAAGTACACTTGTATGTCTACAACATAAAGTATTAGCTCCAGTGTAATGGAGTCGAAATAATATTTTTAATATAGAATTATTTATATATATTTTTTTTAAATTTAGTACAAAATAAACCACAAGTCGCATCCGATCACGAGTTAACTACTAGAGCAGACATTGCTCCCCTTAACCACATTGCAGGGAAGGTAGCAACCCGCCCCACGTAGAAAGGGCTCATATCGCACATTTTAAACATATATACATTACCAGCTATTTTCATGAAGTATTTTTCCCACTTACGCCCCACTGTTGGGCTCGGGCCTCCTCCAAAATGCGAGGGAATTTGACCATGCTGGTCCGACATGTTGGTATAGGGTTTCATTTCAAGTTTTCCTTCTCTTACACAGATGTTATGTGCATATTATACCCCATAGTCGTCTTTTACGACATCTACGGGCAAGGCCACATGGACAATTACCAGCAAAATACCAGCTATTGCTCTATGCATTAATTGCAAATGGCGCTTATCAACTCTCCGTGTAGTGACGGAGAAAAAATTCACTTACCTCCTTTATTGCTTATACATTTTTTGCTTGACTAAGGGATTATAACATTCAGATAACATCTAAACAATAAAGGCAAACTCGAAATAAAACCCTATTCCAACTCGTTTGACTAGCGTGGATTAGTAGGTCAATTTCACTTCTATCATGGAGGAAGCTCGAGCTTAGCAGCGGGACACTTATGAGTTTATACGGTGATAATCATGATGACGTATCAATTTAACTTATAGTCTAGTTTTACAACTTATTTAAGTTATATAACTCATAGTTAAGTTGATACTTGCTTACTTATTTTGTTTACATCTTTTAAAAATAAAGCGTTAAAAGACATTAAAGGTAAATTATGCAATCCAAAAATTAAGTTTAGGTACGTTTCTAAAATTTGATTGCTGAGTGCTACGGATAAATAAAAAACGCATTTACAATCTGTTACTTTGGATATAAGAGGAAATTGTATGTTATTCTTTAATTTGTATTAGTTTGTTTGTATGGGAGGCCGTTACTATAAGGAAGGAGGCTGCGGAACGAGAACGCGAGGCGCTTGCGTCCGCTGACTTGATCCGCCGGCGGCGACCAGGGAGGAGGAGGCGCCAATATGCGGTACTCCTTCCACCGCCTTAAAGGACGATAGGACGTGGCCAAAGGGCCATGCATTGGGGTGTCGGGGATCGAGTATCATCAGACGATCTCTCCGGCGCCCCGTAAAAGCGCGGAAGGGGCCGCTGTGGTTTTAGTGGGTATTCCGGTCATGCAGTGGCTGGTGAGTCCCATACACTCCTCCGTCTGTCACCGGCGGGGGAAAGTGCGTAAATGCATTTCCACAGCATGAACAAAAAAAAAATAAAAAAAATTGTTTGTATGGGCGGCATTACTCAGAATTTACAAGACAGATCTTTTTATGCAAATGTATTAACCATGTGTGTGTTAAGTAGTAAGAAAATAAGAATGCGATTCGCCACCGCTTACTGACTCGCGAATATTGTAATAGATTACAAACAGATAATGTTAGTAAAAGAGAAAGAAAGTTCGAATTAAACCGAACATCCAATTTCCAATTTCCTTCCCTAATGGAAAATATTTGTGCTCAATAAGAGTGACCCGTAGAAGATAAGGTAAAGATAAGAAGGTAAGATAAGGTAAAGAAGAAGAAAAAGATAAAGATAAGTATAAGGTAAAATATAGTTCTGAATATCATAAGATTGATAGTTTAAATTCTGATGCGTAATACTCGCATCAACATAAAAACCGGCTAAGTGCGAGTTGGAGTCGTGCATGAAGGGTTCCGTACCATCTACACTAATATTATAAAGAGGAAAGATATATGTATTTTTGTATGTAACGAATAAACTCAAAAAGTACTGGACCGATTTTAAAAATTCTTTCACCATTGGAAAGCTATAATATCAGGGAGTAACATAGGCTATATTTTATCCCGGTATTCCCACGGGAACAGAAACTACGCGCGTAAGGCGACTGAATCCGAAGCGAAGCGAGGGCGGATTGCTAGTTATTTATAAAAAGGACAAAAAAAAATCGCGTTTGTTGTACGGGCGCCCCCTTTAAATATTTATTTGTTTTTAGTATTTGTTGCTATAGCGGCAACAGAAATAGATAATTTGTAAAAATTTCAACTGTCTAGCTATCGCGGTTCTTGTGATATAGCCTGGTGACAGACAGACGGACGGACAGACAACGAAGTCTCAGTAATAGGGTCTCGTTTTTACCCTTTGGGTACGAAATCCTAAAAAGTCACTTTCAGAAGATCTTAAAAGGAAAATAGAAATTAAAATTTTCAGTTTGACTACAAATAAAATGCCAGGTTAAAATTTTATAGATATTACTATTATACTAATACGGATTCAGTTACGGTTAGAGATATCCATAACATCTTTATAATAATATATTTTTTATCTCAGAAAAAATAAACACTCGAAAATAAACTAAATCAATGACAACTTATTTACACGTTAATGCTAAATACTTACGGATTACAAAATTCGGACGCAGGCGCAGTCAAATCTTTTGGTTGCAAAATAAACTCACAACTTAGATTCCTATAAAAATCAGACAAAGTTACATTTACAATGACTTTACGTCACTTATTTTTATTTGGGCGCATAGTTATGGAGCTAAGCCGACCACTGAAGACAAAGAAATCGGCACCGGTGATCGGGCCAACAACGAAGGCAAATTCCACGGCAAATTGCTGCTGGTGGGTTATGGGGCTGCGCGCCGCCCTTCTGTTGCCCCGGACGGAGCCGGGCGGCGGGTGCGTTGACCATAGCCCACCCAAAAAAAAAGAAAAATATAGTCATGGCAATGATAACTGTGATTTCGGGTTTGATTGCCTAATCACACAAAGCTTTTGTTTATACTCGGTAACGTGACTCAAACTACTGCCATTAAATGCATTTTCTTGCAATTTTCAACCCATATAGATACATACCTATACATTGACCCGGACCAACTCCATCTGGTACCATTTGGGTCAACGATTACATTCCCAAGGAGTCATAGGTCATAAAAGTCATTGCCGAAACTTTTTGCAATATGTCAAAACAGATGACATATTGCGTCGACCCCAAGTAATTGGGATAAGAGCAAGATGATGATGATAGATACATACATACATGTCCACTATAGGTCGCGTCTTATGCAGTAGAAGAGAAAATAGAAAACACAAATCAGGACCATAAACAGGCTAATTGGTGTGGGATTCCATTTTGAGTTTACGACGAATATATTATCTACTAGCGACCTGCCCTCGCTTCGGTTCGGGTTCAGTCGCCTTACCCGCGTAGTTCTCGTTCCCGTGGGAATACCGGGTCAAAATATAGCCTATTATGTTACTCCCTGATATTATAGTGTAAGCGTAGCAAACAAACTTACTTTCGCATTTATAATATTAGTAAGGATTTACATCTCACAATATTCTCAGACAACCTACTAATTTTACTCTACTTAAGTATATTTAGCCTTTTTACTAAATATGTCACATAATATCTTAAATTGTTACTTACATTTTACATGGTTCTTCTTCCACATTTTTATTTCGACTCTTGCATCTGTTCCATGGACTAAAATACATTAACTAATATTAAGATAAGTAAATCATAAAAAAGCTGGTTAAGTGCGAGTCGGAGTCGCGCACGAAGGGTTCCGTACCATTATCTATAAAAAAGGGCAAAAAAAAATCGGCTATGCTGTATTTTTAGTATTTGTTGTTACAGCAGCAACAGAAATACATAATTTGAAAAAAAAATCCACTGTCTAGCTATCGCGGTTCTTGAGATACAGCCTGATGACAGACAGACGGATGGACAGACAGACGGACAGATAGCGAAGTCTTAGTAATAGGATCCCGTTTTTACCCTTTAGGTACGGAACCCTAAAAAAGTCTGAAATAAATTACTATTACCTTCTTATTCGTCCAAATCTTTTTGCCTTACACGGTGTCTTCGTTCGGCTAAAACATTTTAATTAGGCATAGTTATCATGTAAAAAGTTTAAATTAAAACAATGTAATATTATCTATACCAGTAAATAAAATTGGAGTGTCTGTTTGTAATGTCAAAATAATAGGCTTTTTTCATGCTCACACGGTTATTTGCACGACACCTATGCCTAAAATAGCAAATAAATTTTTTTTGTCTGTCTGTCTGTTTGTTCCGGGTAATCTTCAAAACGGCTGGACCGATTTCAAAAATTCTTTCACCAATGAAAAGCTATAATATCAGGGCGTAAACTAGGCTATATTTTATCCCGGTATTCCCACGGGAACGGGAACTACGCGGTTAAAACGACTATAACCTATAACCGAAGCGAAGCGAGGGCGGATTGCTAGTAAAATATAAAATTGTATATAAAATGTAAATGTAATAACGATTTGCAAATGGCAAAGTTTATTTAGGAAGTGTGTGTATTTAGGACTTGCTCTGTTAAGGCAGTGTCTTCCACAAATGTCCTTATACCTCTGTAAATATATATACATTATACATATATATTTCTTGTGTACGCGTGTACGTCACTGAACTCCTCCTAATAGGATAGCATTTTATAGAATTTTAACATCCTATTTATGTAGGCATTAGAGTTCTAATGTCATAAAATAGTACTTATCTATACCAATAAATAAAATTGGAGTGTCTGTTTGTAATGTCAAAATAATAGGCTTTTTTCATGCTCACACGGTTATTTGCACGACACCTATGCCTAAAATAGCAATTAAAAAATTTTTGTCTGTCTGTCTGTCTGTTTGTTCCGGGTAATCTTCAAAACGGCTGGACCGATTTCAAAAATTTTTTCACCAATGGAAAGCTATAATATCAGGGCGTAAACTAAGCTATATTTTATCCCGGTATTCCCACGGGAACGGGAACTACGCGGGTAAAACGACTATAACCTATAACCGAAGCGAAGCGAGGGCGGATTGCTAGTTTACTTATAAAGCTAGTGTTAATAGTAATGTTAATTGCTGGTGTTAATAATAAACAGTAAATTTTTAATTTATTTAACTAACTAATAAAAGAATTCTTTTTATTCAAATAATAAAAGAATTATTTAATTAAGAATTAAATAATTTCTGTAAGAAGTCTATATGAATACAGTTCACTATTCCCTTTTATTAAGGAATTGTAATATGTAAATAACATCTATGCAAGAAGATAAAAATTCGAAATAGAACCCGGTACCAACATTTCTAACCAGCGTGGTTATAGCATGTCAATTTCCCCTCCTATTGCGGAGGAGTCTCGAGCCGAGCAATGTGCCGTATATGAACAGAGACCATAACAAAATAATTCGTTACAATAAAAACTCTCATAAAATATATTTGTCAGAGAAATTTTAATGATGTAGTAACATAATTACCCGGATTCGCGGTGTGTCTCCATAATGCTAGATGTTAGGTATGGTTCAGGTGAACGTACAGTATTTTCAGACTCGCGCAAATACTCGCTATATTTAGTGTCCAGCCATGTAGCAAAATCGTACAATTCTGCACTTCTGTTCCTTTTAGTTTCTAGCGGACGTTCCTGACGTGGACGAAATATATATATTGTTATATGTAACTGAATTATAATTAAAAGGTGGTTAAATTATTTCATCAAAAATCTAGTTCTTTAGATTCATATAATGAATGATAAATTATAATAAAAATAAGTGATTTAATTATGAATGACCGTGATTCCACTCTGTAGCTTAGCAGAATATCAGCGTTACTTTAACAGAATGAAATAACACTAGCTGAGCCAAGATCCTGTTTTGTCTCTCAACGTATATTAGTTTTAAGCTCTATTTTTGCAGAAGTTAACTTAACTTCAATTTCTTTTGTGTATTTCATGTTATTTATGAAATGTATGAGAGTAAAATAAATGGATTTTCTTTCTTTCTATTTTAATAGGTGATATTTGAAAACTGTTATTTAAAAGCTTTAAGCTCTTTGTGGTCGTCTGCGTAGTTACGGAATAAGAACACAATTAACCACCCTAGGTAGTCACGGAGTGAGAATTCACATTTAAAATCATATATTATGCACAAATTTTTGCTGTGTGGTAGCGGCTTCGAATACTACCAACCCTTGCTTTGCTCGTGGGTGTCGTAAAAGACGACTAAGAGCCCTAGATTAACCCGGACCAACTCCATCTGGTACCATTTGGGTCAACGATTACATTTCCAAGGAGGGTTGACGTCAGGCAGGCAGCCGGTCATAAAAGTTATTGCCGAAACTTTTTGCAATATGTCAAAACAGATGACATATTGCGTAGACCCCAAGTAATTGGGATAAGAGCAAGATGATGATGATGATATTATGCACAAATTTGTAGGCACTTACATATTTTCAATTTTAATATTTTACCTAAAATCAATCCAGAGAATTATAATGATGACCACACACCTTCCTTATCCATAGATATCGTAAAAATCGAAAAAAAAAAACATGTAAAGTTTAATATTAGCAGTGTGGTAAAACTAAAATAAATCTTATGCCCACTACTTTGGCCGTTGTAGTATAGAAAACTTATTTCCCTTATTTAGAGAAAGACTCGGGAAGAAATTTATGAACTAAGGAAGACAAAGATGCAATTCAACAATTTTTGCTAAGTCTATGATATCGCGAATGTAATTTAGAGATCTTGTGAACTAACTCACCTGACTGTACCATTTGAAAGCTTTCAAAAAGTAGTTCTGATTATTTTTTCTTTGCTTTTGTCGCCGCATAAATTTCTTTTCATCTGGTTGCTATAGAAAATCGTTAAAATATCACCATCAGCTCATCTTCTCCTCCGCAATAGCAACTAAATTTACCTATTATACCACGCTGGTCAGACGTGTTGCCATGGTGTTTCATTTCAAGTTTACGACACCTACAGGTAAGATAGGGGGTGGTGAATTGTATTACTCCGTCACCACACGTTAAAATTTACTAAGCACTTTAAATAATAAAAGTAATAATTTAACTAATTTTAAGCAGTCATTTTATATATTTTTACGCAAAAACCTGAATACGTTGTGCCATAACTTTCTCTTACGTAAATACCCGCCATAATGGTAGAAGATGTTTGTTGATTATTTTGTGTAAATATTACCAAATGCTTTGAAATAGTCCGGCTTCAACTCCATTTGATGCTGTCTGATCAACAAGTTATTCCTAAGGAGAGTCGTGCAGGCGGCCGTTCGTAAAACTATTGTGAATTTTTTTATAGTATTTGCTGCATGCCGTGTGGTGACGGAGTAAGAATATAATTCACCACTCCCTTTCTCGCCCGTGGGTGTCGTAAAAGACGACTAAGGGATATAATATGCATATAACATCTATGGAAGAGAAGGAGAACTCGAAATAAAACCCTATACCAAACCGCCTGATCAACGGGATATAGAAGGTCAATTTTCCTCACTTTGAGGAGGAGGCTTGAGCCCAGCAGTGGGACGTAAATGAGCTGTGATGATGATGATGATTTGCTGCATTGTGGCGACCTCAAGTAATTGAGATAAGAGCAGGATGGAGTTGATTAACAAATGCTTTAATATTATTTATATGTATATACATTAGATCTTCAGCTTTTTGGGCACCTGGGTTACGTGATATGTGAGAAGCTCATAGCTTATGAATTTTTCCAAGAAATTCTTAATACTAACATGTAATCTTTCTAATTTTCTAGAGAAATCTATACCAATAAATAAAATTGGAGTGTTTGTTTGTAATGTAAAATAATAGGATTTTTTCATGCTCACACGGTTATTTGCACGACACCTATGCCTAAAATACAGATTAATAATTTTTTGTCTGTCTGTCTGTCTGTTTGTACCGGGTAATCTTCAAAACGGCTGGACCGATTTCAAAAATTCTTTCACCAATGGAAAGCTATAATATCAGGGAGTAAACTAGGCTATATTTTATCCCGATATTTCCACGGGAACGGGCACTACGCGGGTAAAACGACTAAAACCGAAGCGAAGCGAGGGCGGGTTGCTAGTTAAAAATAATGATACAGCTATGTGCCTTGATTAACGTGAAAATTTTACCGAGTTTTAGGAATGCACATAGGTATAATCATCATCATCAATTAAGCTCATATACGTGCCAATGCTGGGCGACGGCATTATCGACAATAGGAAAAATAGTACCTATTACTGGTCAGGCGGGTTGATATGCATAGGGCTTTATTTAGAACTAGCAACCCACCCTCGCTTCGTTTCGGTTTTAGTCGTTTTACCCGCGTAGTTCCCGTGGGAATACTGGGATAAAATATAGCCTAGGTTACTCCCTGATATTATAGCTTTCCATTGGTGAAAGAATTTTTGAAATCGGTCCAGCCGTTTTGAAGATTACCCGGCACAAACAGACAGACAAAAATTTTTTAATCTGTATTTTAGGCATAGGTGTCGTGCAAATAACCGTGTGAGCATGAAAAAAGTCTATTATTTTGACATTACAAACAGACACGCCAATTTTATTTACTGGTATAGATTTTCTTTTTCTAGCATATTCAAATTCAAATTCAAATCATTTATTATGCATAGAGCCCGAGAGGGCACTTACATATTGTCAATTTTACAAAATAAAATTAAATTATCCAATAAAAATAAACTACCACCGGATCGGAACGCGACCGCTACTGAGAAGATCCGGCAAGAAACTCAGCGGGCTTGTCTATTATTTTTTTTTTTTTTCTTCTTACTAGATATAAATTTGTATACATGTTTTGTAAGACCTAGCTCCAGTGTGATGCCCTTCGAACTGCAAGATACTTAATATAATTCAAATGATTATGGCTGGACCAGATCCCACAAGCGGCACCCGATCACGAGTTAACTACTAGAGCAGCCATCACTCCCCTCAACCACTATGGAGGGAAGGGAGAGACCCGCTCCACGCAGCTACCGCAAGTAGATCCTTCAGTGAGCATGACCAAGACCATATGTTACAAACATGTTACAAACGACGAAAATGCAAAATTTCGTTAGGCAAAACACGCTACGCTTTACAATATTAGAGTTATTAAAAAAGAGTTTATTTAAAATAACAAGGAAATTGCATAATGAGGAGCTGCTCATAACCAATCAGTATTATCATCTACATAATCCGAGATTTTATAATAAGCTTTCTTACAAAGTCTATTCTTGATAGCTTTTTTAAACTTTCTTGTTGGCAGGTCTCGGATATCTTTAGGTAATCTATTGTAGAAACGTATACATTGCCCCATGAATGATTTGCTAATTTTTTGGGGACGAGTAGTATATACAACTAGTTTGTCCTTATTCCGGGTATTCATTTCATGAATGTCACAATATCTTTTGAAGTTAGCGATATTTTTTTTGACATATAATATATTTTCGTATATATATTGTGATATAACAGTTAGAATATTTATTTCTTTGAATTTCTCTCGAAGTGAGACTCTTGGGCCCATATTATAAATTGCACGGACAGCCCTTTTTTGAAGAACAAAGATTCTATTCAAGTCCGCGGAGCATCCCCACAGTAATATGCCGTAAGACATCAGACTATGGAAATAAGCGAAATAAACCATTCTAGCTGTTTCAATATCGGTTAACATTCTTATTTTTTTTACTGCATAAGCCGCTGAGCTAAGCCTACTCGACAACTTTTCAATATGAGGCCCCCATTGAAGTTTAGCATCTATGGCGATACCTAAGAAAACGGTCGATTCCACAAGGTCCAGAGCCACACCATTCATTTGGACATTGGTTTCCACTTGCCTCACATAAATGCTATATACATATTATATGCATAAATGTTGCATAAATGTTATATACATATTATATTTCATAGACGTCTTTTACACCGCTCACTCTTGTCCACGGGTGTTGTGAAATTCCGTGGTGATTTGAATTCTTATTCCGTCCCCACATGGATAATTGACTCATAAGACCCAAATCAGAGAACAGGATTTTTTTATTCAACATGGAATTCAGTATTGAAATTTAGTACTTAGGTCCATGAGCTTTTGGTAGGGTTTAGTTTACTTGCGCCTAATATTTGGATTAGCAATATTTGTGATCACTTTCACTCGGCTACAAAGAAAAATGTTAATAAATGTTATCTAATATTTTTTTTGTGATTATGAGTGCAAACATTAATGCGATATTTAAATAATTGCATTTTATTCTTCTTTCATCATTCTTCTTTGTTTCCGTGTGGTGACGAAGTAAGAATTACAATTCACTCCCTTTCTTACCCGTGGGTGTCGTAAATAACGACAAAGAGGTACCGTATGCAGATCAAGTCACCCTTTTTTTTTTATTATTGCTAACGGTGGCAAACGAGCAAGCAGCATACCTGATGGTAAGTGAAACTGCTGCATATGGACCTTTGCAATACCAGGGGCACAGCCAGGCCGCTGCCTACCGTGAAGGAAATAACCCTGCTCTGGTGGTCGGACCAACGACGAAGGCGATGGTCATGGGTGGTATCATGGGTGGGTTATGGGTGTGCGTGCTTACACCTCTCTGTCGCCACGGACAGAGTGGTGCGAAGAGTGCGCCGATCGTAACTCGCCAAAAAAAAAAAAAATCGATATGCAGATAATACCTATGCAAGAGAAGAGAATTCTACTTTATACCCATACTACACGCCTGACCAGCGCGGTATAGTACGTAAATTTTCCTCCCAATGTGAAAGAGTTCTGAGCCCAATAGCGGGACATATGTAGGCTGAGATAATGATAATGATTTTCATTCTTCATGTAATGAAACAAATAAAATGACTTACTTCAGTATAATATATTAGAGGTTGTGCCATTTTATTATAAAATTGTCCTGTTGAAGGAGAGTCAAATATATGGTATTTACTATCTTTTAGCACATCCTTGCCGCGTTGTTCATAACTACTGAACGATGTTGAAGACATGAATAAATATGTAAGTAAAAAGATTGTCAATTTATCTACTGCAATACGAATAATAACTAAATTTAAGGATAATTAATGTTATAATTTGAAGAGCTCAGTTTTTTGGCTTGAATTGAATTTTGGCAACTTTATTTCTCTACTCTGTCTAAAACAGGGTTTTATACTCTTTGTCTATGGCTTTATCGTCCGAGAGACCAATTTTTGGGTAGGTATTTGAAGCAAGCTGAAAACTTGTCACATACCTCTCCTATTATACCCCAATACGGAACTGCGGACCTGGCTGGTGAGTAGCGGGGCTAAATAAACCCCTGAATTTTTAAAAATATTATTTTTATTTCCCTAAAAATATATTTGAGGCAATACGCAATTTTTATATGTTGCAGTCTAATACTTAAAGAATACGAAAAACAATAAGCCAGACGATTCAATCGGGGCTTTAGCATTGCCAGACGCGTGAAAAAATATTTTCAAAAAATTATAAAAAATGTATTTGAGGCAGCTTGAAATTTTAATAGAGTATTAATTATAACTGAAAAATAAGATTCCCAAAAAGACAGATCATTTGGGTGGGACTTTCTGCCTGCCAGGCGATCAAACAAATAATGGGTCGGTACAAGCCTGTAGTACTATTTTTTTTTTATGGGTGGGCTATGGTAAGCGCACGCGCGGTCCAGTCCGTCCGGGCGATGAAAGGACGGCGCGTGGGCCCATAACCCACCCGTACCCACGTCACCTCGTTGTTGGGCCGACCACCGGAGCAGATGTGACTTGTCGTCAGTGGTCGGCCTGACGGAATACCCTTTCGGGTAACCTCATCTCTTGACGTCCTGAGACGTCGGTCGTCGTCGCGCCGTCAGCCTCTCTGCAGGGGACGGACAATTCCCCGGTCCAATCACCCGCGGCCTCAGCTAGGGTGGCATTAGGCGCAGATACTCGCGCCTGCGCCGCCCGAGTCGCCGGCGGCGGAACGTGTCGCCGAATAGGAGCTCTACTCGCACACGATCCGCCGCCTCCTTCCGTGAGATTACGGCCTCACAGAAGGCGGCGACCGCGTCCCAGTTCCTGATGCTGACGAGCATCTCCTGGCGATGGTCGGCAGCGCCAGGTCGGCACCGATAATTGTGACGAGTTCACGGCGATCCCCCTCCCATGCAGCACACACCTCGAGCGTGTGCTGCGCCGTGTCCTCGTCGCAAATGCAGTGGTGGCAGGACGGTGTGCTCTCCCTCCTGACAATCTTGTGCAGGTACTTCTCGAAGCAACCGTGCCCAGCACCTGCACCAGTCGGAAGGAAAGCACCCCGTGCGTCCGCTCCAACCACTCCATCAGCACCGGCTGGAGGGTCTCGACGGTCCTGACTCCGTACCGAGGACTCTCCAGCCAGATTGCTCAACGGGCAATGACTTCTCGGCGGGCGTTGAACCGCCAGGCGGTGATCTCTTTGATGGAGACCATGCCGCCGCGGGCGCGCGTCTCCGACACCCGCCGATAAATATCGGCGAGCATCTCCGCCTCCAGGTCCCACGGGGGAGTTCCGGCCAGGAGGCACGCTGCCTCCGTCGCCACCGTGCGGTAACCCCGTATGGCCCTGATGGCCATGACCCTCTGTGGTCACAGGAGGGCCCTAAGACGGACGGTCAGGGACCCCGCCCACACCGGTGCACCGTACAGGGCCATCGACTGGATCACCCCCACGTAGAGCTGTCGGCATGTAGTATTGGGTCCGTTCACATTCGGCATCAACCACGAAAGGGCGGACGCCGCGCCGACAAGCCGGGGAACAAATCGATGGAGATGCTCCCGGAACCAAAAATGCCCGTCGAGCACCAGGCCCAAGTGCTTCATGTGGGCCTGGATGCTGATGGTGACCGACTTCACGGTGATCGAAGCGCCGGCGGGAGGCCCGGCGGTACGGAGGCCATGGAACAAAAGGGCCTCCGTCTTTTCCAGGGCTACTCTCAACCCCAGCGCTTCGATCCGCCTGACAATCTCCTCGGTGACGAGAGTTGCCAGGCGTGCCGCCTCCTCTAGCGTCCCACTCCGGGCTGTGACGAGTGTATCGTCGGCGTAGCAAATTACGCCCAGCCCGAGTGGGAGGCTTCCTCTCAACACCCAGTCGTAGCCGATGCTCCACAGGGTCGGACCCAGAACCGACCCCTGTGGGACACCGCACGTCATGGGCGTTCGCACAACGTCCCTTACTCGGTCAACGTAGAGGACGCTGCGCCCCTCCAAGTAGTCTGCCACCAGCCGCCTGAGATACACGAGACCGCACATTGTGGCGCAACATGAGGGAGGCCTACGTCCAGCAGTGGACGGCAATAGGCTGAAATGATGATGATGATGATGAATAATTCTTTACTGGTATAATTATTTTAAGTACAAAATAAATAAAAATAAATTTAATTCATTCCATGTCAGAAATAAATTGTTATTCTTCATCTGTGGATTCTTCTTCGTCAGAACTAACAAAATCCCCTCGGAATTCATTTGTGTCAGATTCGGCAACTACGGCATCATCTGCGAAAAGTAATATACAGAGTGACTGGTAAAAGATTGTACATATTGAAGGAGGCTACTCAGTACTCGATTCTGATACCGAATATATAAAAAAAAATAGTACTTAAATTTTGAACTATTTATCTTATAAAAATATTTAGTCCTGGACACAGATGATAATATACCTACCTATAGGTATATCTATCTATGTACAGGTTAACAATAATAATGTTGTACTAAAAATTTACATAACAGCGATATTGAACTAGTTATTGGGTGATATGCCGACAAGGCCGTCTCGGGCCAATGAGGCCGCAGGACGGCTATCCCTACTTATCGCTCGCGTCATACGGGAATCCTTCAAAAAATTCTTTAGTTATCCGCGGACCGCGATGGCCTAATCGTACTAGTGTGTTTTTCTAATCCTTGCGTAGCTCCGTTCGTCGGATTGTCTTTTATGCAGGTTTATTATTTTTTGATATTATGTAAATAACAATTTTCGATATAGTGGTTGATGGCATCTTGTGCTGATAATGCTATAATACTGCAGGCAGTTGCTTAACTATGGCCCATTTCATATTCTGCTTCACCCTCAAGGACGTGGCTGAAACCGCTTTTCCAGTAAGCCTTGAAGGACATATCTTGAAGTACTTCCAAGAGGAACTGCAAGTTAGCACAAGAGAAGCCACTCGAAGTTTTAACGTACATATCTACGTCACAAAACTATTTGGAACATTTCAAAACGTGGCATGAAACATGCACGTCAATTTCAACGTGTAGACTTTAGTGAATGGACTATGTCCCGCGAGTTTTGCTAGTGATTACTGTTTAACGTAAAAGCTAACTTAAAAATCCAAGTAATGTTGATCAAGTAAAAAAATTGTTATAAACAAAGTATTAATATTTTTTAACTTTTATGGCACGATCTTGTTAAGTATGTATGTAAGAAAGGCTCTACGAAGCGAAAATTTTTTACGACCATTATTTAAACATTTTTTTTTCACTTATAATTAAGACGATAGTTCGAGACAATTTCGTTAGTTAACAATTGTTTAACTCGTTGAAAAATTAACTTTAAGTAAAATTTCCAACGGGAATAAATTATTTATAGTGTTCAGAATACACCATAATTTTTTCAAATTAAAAAAAAAATATTTAATACTTTAAATAAATTAATTAATGCGCCGTACTCGCTTTTGACGCCACGCGCGGATCCTAAAAATGTCACGCGCAGACCTATCTTCAGCGTTAAATTAAAATTATAAATAATGGAGATAGAGTTCCGGGAGTTAGGAGTTTTTTATTGGAAATTTCCTCCTCTTTCAGAATCTTTTTTTTTAAATTCCTTAAATATTAATAGTTTATGAAATATTGGCAAAAAACAAAATGCCATTTTTTTTTCATCTTTAATTGTTTATAACTTTTGCAATTTTTTATGTGCTAATACACGCTTTTAGCACATTTTTCTAGACGTCATTCCGGATCCAATGAGCTATCGCACGTAATTTTAAGAGCAGTATCTCTATTTTGTACCATTTTCAACTTGTCGACTAGACTACTAGTACCCCCTACTCCCGCACGTGTCGCCCCCGTTTGTGAATTAACAATATTAGTAACTAAAGTTGATCATTTACGTACGCGAAGAGGTAAGCAATTATTTTGTCAATTTTGATTGCTGGGATTAGCGTAATTGTAATTTGTAAATAGATTTATTATTTAATCACTGTACATAGGTATGATTCCACTTTTTAAATACGCTAGAAACACCAAGGTGCCTCCTTATTTATACCAACTGCCTCTAATCTAAGTACATTAGCAATTAAGAATTTATTTTGAAAAATTCAGTTACGAACGTTTATTATTATCTAGGTATTTTTGCCTGTCCTAAGCCAGGATCAAACTATGAAAGAAAAGTGACTGATGCCTTTATCAATGACTATAATAATTTATAATAATAATTTTAAGACAACACCATGCACTAAGGACATAATCCTTGTATTGCTGGGAACTTTACAAATAATAATAATTAATGGACACAAATTACATCCAGACTCAGAACAACAAGTTGTGGATCACACAAAGTGTTGTCCCGCGTGGGGGATTTGAACCGCCGATACCGGCGTTGCAAGTCGCTATCTTAACCACTACGCCATCTGTGCACTAAGCTCGAATACGATCCGATACCTCTAGTCTATAGGGTGAGCATATTTTTGGGAGTCTTGCGACACTAATATTGTTGATGTTTACTATGTTGTTAATTAATATTGTTTTCTTTTTACATTTTTATTGGTTACCTGTGACCTTTATCTATCGTTTCCTTCAATATGTACAATCTTTTACCAGTCACCCTGTATATTTATTTATTTAATTATGTAGGTATAGTTGTAATTTTTATGTATGTATAGATGTTAAGTGCTGTGAATGCTTTATTTTATTTGTAAGCATATATTACTTGAAAAATAATTAAATCAATACAATACCTTTTATAGGAGTAGAAACATTGGATCCAATCACAGTATTTTCAAAATATTTTTTCATCAAAGCTATAAATTTTTTATAACAACTTGTGTGATAACCATCTGTAAGGTTAGGAATCACTAGCAAAACAATATCATTATATTTTAACCCATTATGTTTACGGATCGCTAACACCTCATGACTTTTTTTGCGAGTTTTCTCCATAAAAGTAATCACTTTAGCACCATTTTTTTACAAATAATACAAACTAATTTTGCACCAGACATTTTCAAATTAGTTAAGTTTTAAAACGTGTAACACCATTAGTAGAATAATACGACTGAAAATAACGACTGAAATTCCGAGTAGAAACCTCATGACTATTGTAAGTCACGTGGCCTCGCCAGAGCCAATAGTAACGCGGCAAGCAAGAACGAAGAGAGCTGTCGATATGCCCCCTCTCTCACACTACAAGCTTGTCTATAGTACTACAGGCTTGTACCGATCCATTATTTGTTTGATCGCCTGGCAGGTAGAAAGTCCCACCCAAATGATCTGTCTTTTTAGGAATCTTATTTTTCAGTTATAAATAATACTCCATTAAAATTTCAAGCTGCCTCAAATACATTTTTTATAATTTTTTGAAAATATTTTTGCACGCGTCTGGCAATGCCGCGATTAAATCGTCTGGATTATTGTTTTTCGTATTCTTTAAGTATTAGACTGCAACATATAAAAATTGCGTATTGCCTCAAATATATTTTTAGGGGAATAAAAATAATATTTTTAAAAATTCAGGGGTTCATTTAGCCCTGCTACTCACCAGCCAGGTCTGTAGTTCCGTATTGGGGTATAATAGGAGAGGTATGTGACAATTTTTCAGCTTGCCTCAAATACCTACCCAAAAATTGGTGCCAGCTCTCCTGCTATTATTGGTAGGTTTCTTCTATATAAATTCTAATAAAGATTCATTCGTTCATTCATTTCAGCCTATCGCCGTCCACTACTGGACGTAGGCCTCCCTCATGTTACGCCACAAAGAGTAGTCCTGTGCCGCCTGCATCAAACGATGCCAAGCAAATTTCACCAGGTCGTCGGTCCACCTAGTCGGGGGGCGTCCTACACTGTTTCGTCCGATACGTGGTCGCCACTCGAGAACCTTTCTTCTCCAGTGGTTTTCTGTTCTTCGAGCGATGTGGACTGCCCATTGCCACTTCAGCATGCTAATTCTTTGGGCTATGTCGGTTAAATCCGTTCTTCTGCGGCTTTCCGCAGAAGAACGGGTGTAACCGACGGGAAGATTAATACATTATATTATCTTCTACTATTTTTCTATTTTTTATTTAATAACTTATTCCTCTCTGACGGTAATAATTAATTAAGAAATTAAGAACAAATAATATAACCCAAAAATTAAGTTTAACTGATCTTGTAAAATAATCTTATTGCTGAATTCATTCGTCCATAAGCTCGTAAACGACCATTGCTGGACATAGGTCTTCCTACGAGAATGCGATGTAGAACGGATCTGTGCCACCTGCATCCAAAGGTTCTCCTTCAAAATGTCGTCAGTCCACCTAATAGAGGGTCGTCCTCTCGCCGCCCGATTCGTTGTTGCCACTCTAGAACCTTTCTTCCCCAACTGTTGTCGCTTCGACATGTGGCCTGCCCATCGCCATTTAATTGTAATCATTCTTCGGTCAATGTCAGTTACAACCATTCTTCTACGGATTTTCATATTTCGAATTTTGTCACGTAGAGAAAGGAGCGGAGAGGATTTTCCTCTCCGTAGCACCTTGAGTGACTTTGAGCCTTTTTATGAGATCGACATATAGAGACCGATCAGCTGAATGTTTCGGGTAAATTAATATCTCATCGGAAACCTAAATCTTATTTCGTCTATTAGAAGATTTATAGATTAGATTTAGATTAGATTAGATCACACTTTCCGTGTGGTGACGGAGTAAGAATACAATTCACCACCCCCTATCTTACCCGTGGGTGATCGTACGAGACGACTAAGGGATGTAAAACGCATATAACATCTATGCGAGAGAAGGAAAACTCGAAATAAAACCCTATACCAACACGTCTGACCAGCGTGGTATAGTAGGTCAATTACCCTTCCATTATGGAGGAGGCCCGAGCCCAACAGTGGGACGTATGTGGGCTGAGATGATAGATTAGATTTACGTAGGCAAGCTCTATTGGTTTGTTTAAACAGGCGAGATCACTTACAAGACTCATTTTAAACGTTTTTCAAAGATACACAAGCTTGTACAGAAATGTATATCCCTATGGAATAGGAAGAATGCAATTTGCTATTCCTTCCTTTTGGCAGGCGTTTTAATAAACGACTGACGACTGCAAACAGACAACATTGTCCCAGAAGAAGAAAATCTCAAATTAAAATTCAATAACAAAACATCTGACTAAGTAATATGGTATAGGAAGTAAAGTTTCCTATGGTATTGGAGAAATTCTGTGATCTATAATATAGAGCTATAGAAGTTATAACATATTAAAATATAGAGCTGAGTCCCATAAGATCGTCAGAGCGCTAAATGATAATGTGAAGAACAGCAAATATATTTAGAATGACGAAAAGAGGGCATTGTCACATCCACGTCACAATTTCATCGACTCCCACAGAGCAACCAGCGTGTAATCCACTACTCGTTGGTTGCTCGTAGGTAAAATTAATCATTTCATTATAGCGCACTTGCATAGCCAACCTGATTAAAATTTACATAAATATATTGATATGGTAGCAATGTATATTTTTCAAAGGTATTTCTTTATTTTATTTAATATCATGATAGAGTTAGTTTTTGGTTATATTAACAAACAATTCACATTAAAGAAGGCAGCTTCTGATGGTAAGCATTTATTATATATACAGAGTGTCCCGTAAGTAATAAACTAACGGGCTATGAGGGGTAGCGAGACTTATTATCTAACAAAAATACTCAAATTTATTATCCTAGGTCTTGTAGTTTTGAAGTTAGGATTTTTTTATTAAATGTGATGAAAATGTCATCCATGTAATACAGTTTGGCAGAAGTAACCAATTAATTGTAAATATGTGCCTTTTTCTATTAATAAATTTATTTCTATTCTATTCTATGTATGCTAAATATTAAATTTTACAAAAACTGTTTATAATTTATTGTTATTTTTTTGTTTAAAGTAGTTAAGAATACATAGGTCTTCCTAATTCAACCGATATTTAGGCGTAATTACTATTTATATGACCAATAAAACATACAAGTTGTGGAAGTATAGAAAAAATCGCACAGTAAATAATAAAAACCAATTTTTAGCATTATCGTCGAGATTGAGTCGTATCATTAAATTATCACAGATTTATCAAAACAATAATTTTATAAATAATGCTGTAAATAAATCTCAAGCTACGTGGAAAATAATTAATAGAAATGAGTTAAATATACCAAAAGACCAAATAAAAAGTATCCATATTGATGGTAACACTGTTATAGATCCAAATCAGATAGCTAATCATTTCAATAATTTTTTTTGTAGATCAGATATATTCAGTATCATGTAAAAAGAAAATAAATATTCCATATCAACTAAAATCAATATTTATGCGTCCTACTGTCCCAAAAGATATTCAAAAAGTTATACATGATCTAAAAACTACTAATAGTACTGGCTATGATGGTATATCTACGAAAATTATAAAAATTATTTCATACAAACTGTCATATATATTGTGTTATTTAATTAATATGAGTATTTCAAATGGTGTTTTCCCGGATAAACTAAAAGTCACTATTATTAAACCATTTTTTAAAAAGGGAGATAAAAGTGACATGTCCTGCTACCGCCCAATAGCTCTTGTGCCTGTTATTTCTAAAATATTTGAAAAAGTAATTCATGACTGTATATACAATTACTTCGAAATTAATCATCTTTTTTGTGACGAGCAAGTTGGTTTTAGAAAGAAAAAATCTATTAACATGGCAATATACAAATTTTTGTTTACTATTTTAAGTGATATTGACAAAGGTAAACAAACTTGTACACTATTTATGGACTTAACTAAAGCATTCGATCATGTTGATCACAGAATACTGCTAAACAAACTATATGCTTATGGAGTCAGAGGAAATGTATATGATTTAGTAGAATCGTATCTCACCAACCGAACACAAATAACACAAATCTGTAAATTATCTTCAGACGGCAAAAGAGTTGATTATTCATAGGCAAGTAGAAAGGTGACTTTTGGAGTACCACAGGGTAGTGTACTCGGACCGCTGCTCTTTATTATATATTAATGATCTCCCAAAAATAACCAATAATAAAACTATATTATTTGCCGATGATAGCACATTTATATTTACTGGTATAGATAAATCATTAATAGAATTAGATATTAACAGGACATTAGAAAATATAATTAATTGGCTGACCTTGAATAATTTACATATTAATATTAGTAAAACTAACTTTATGACATTTAAAAATAGAGTAAATAAATTAGATAATATGATTATTAATTATACTGATCAAAATGTTAATGAAATAGAAGCGACAAAGTTTCTTGGTTTAATTATAGATAATCGATTAAATTGGAAACAACACATCGAATCGATTTGCTCTAGGTTGAATACGTATTCGTATGCACTGTACATGCTCAGAAAAACTGTGAACATGCCTACTATATTGACAGCTTACCATGGCTATGTCTCGCCTCTTTTAAGATACGGCGTAATGTTTTGGGGCAATTCTACCGATAAAGACGCTGCATTCATTGCCCAAAAGAGGTGTGTGAGAGCGCTTTGTCATTTAAAACAAACAGACAGCTGCAAATCTATATTTAAAAATTTGAAATTGTTAACGCTACCTTGTATTTATATTCTGGAAGTGGTAGTATTTATTCGTAAAAATATAGATTTATTTAGAAATTTAAATAGTAGAAGACGTCACCACGAAATATGTACACCAAGCAATAAGACAGCTATGTTAAATAAAAGTATATTATGTATGGCCCCACGTTTATACAACCATTTGCCTAAATCCATTTTGGAAATAACTAATATTAATATTTTTAAAAATAAAATAAAAAATGTGCTTTTAGAGAAAGTCTACTACTCAATCAATGATTATTTGAATGATAAATTGATTTGATTGACATGTAATTAATATTTTCTTGTTATAATATTTCTGTTTTCATATTATTTATTAATCCGACATTATTATTGAAATTGTATATTATTATTGACATTGTATATTACTATTGAGATTGTATATTATTATTGGCATTATATAATTAAATGATTACTAATAAGCTAATAACCTTAGGTATGACACAACTGTAAGTGTAAATTCATATAATAAGTAAATTCATTTCTTAAATTGGCAAAATGTATGTATTGATTATGAAGCCATTAAGAAGTTTTTATCTACAATTGGCAACTCTTTTTGCATGCCGCTTGACGGTCAAATATGGTGATACACTGTCTACCTATAACTACTTATATTTTATACCCATATTTCGCAAAATAAATGATTTGATTTGATACAACAAGTGCAAATTTTAAATTTAAAAATATTTTGAGTTAAATTTGAAACAAGCTGGTGAAAAAAAAATGTATTACGACCTTCGGGGACTGTATTTTAAAAACATCTGCATCTAATACCAATTACATAAAGGTATAAATAAAGTAGTTTAAAGTATTTAAAAATGGTAAAATTAGCACAGGACACTAAATTCTAGCAGTTTTCAGATAGTCAACCTGTTATGTAATTCCGAGAATTATTGCGCAAAATGGCAGTAGAATTCTTTTTTGGACTAATCATAGGCGATATTCGAACCCCTCTCCCTACCTTGAACTCACACTTCCTTCAATAAGTTAGTCATAGCTCGGAATTACACGCGTGTTTTACTCGATCCCATTACTATTGTTTGTTGAAGTATGCTTGAATTGGACTTTGATTTTGCTTGTGATTTGGATATTGTTCAAACGGGTGTTTGAAGGAGAATACCCGACTCTTACATTCCCTGTTAATATCCGGAAATGATTTTTTTTATATGATAATTCGTTGATAGGGATAGCGTTTCCGATTAGCATATCGTTCATGATACGTGTGTGTTGCTTGCCAAGCCTTCCCATCACAGAGACTGTAAATAAAAACGCGCTTCACGTAGTTGTATAAGTATATCCTCTTACCTACTGGTCTATTTGCCAATTTTTTTCATATCTCCAGCTTTGGATCGGAGGTATGTGGAACCTTTCCAACTCCTGTTTTTTCTTTTCTAATTAAATATTTTCTAATTTTTATATGATAATTCGGTGATAGGGATAGAATTTGAGATTAGGATATCGTTCACGATACGTACCTGCTGCTTGCCGAGCCTTACCATCACAGAGACTGTAACTAAAAATAATTTCTACATATTCACGGGGAGTGTGAGTATCAGGTAGTTACCAATTTGAACAATATCTAAATCACAAGCAAAATCAAAGTCCAATTCAAACATACTACAACAAACCATAGGAACGGGATCGAGTAAAACACAGGTGTAGTTCCGAGCTATGAGTAACTTACTGAAGGAAGCGTGAGTTGAAGATAGGGAGAGGGGGTACGAGTGTCGCCTATTATTAGTCCGAAAAAGAATTCTACCGCCATTTTGTGCAATAATTCTCGGCATTACATAATGGGTTGACTACCTGAAAACTGCTAGAATTTAGCGTCCTATGCTAATTTAACAATTTTTAAATACTTCAAACTACTGTATTATACATTTATGTAATTGATATTAGATGTAGATGTTTTTAAAACACAGTCCCTGAAGGCCGTAATACATTTTTTTTACACCAGCTTGGTTCAAATTAACCTCAAAATATTTTTAGATTTAAAATTTGCACTTGTTGTATGTTTTAATGGGCATGTGATTAATATTAAGCCTGAATATCATTTGAATTAGGAGGACCTATGTATTCTTAACTACCTTAAATAAAAAATAACAATAAATTATAAAAAGCTTTTGTAAAATTTTATATTTAGCATATATGGATGACATTTTCATAACATTTCATAAAAAAATCCTAATTTCATAACTACTAGACCTAGGACAATAAATTTGAGTATTTTTGTTAGATAATAAGTCTCACTACCCCTCATAGCCCGTTGGTCCATTACTTACGGGACATCCTGTATATTACATTTATTTCTCAGTTTATTTGTTTTGTTAACATTAAAATATAAGTAAGTTTTATAAAATAAATTAAAACCTATATTTCTGTATTCGTATAACTATTAATAACAACTTCGATGCTCATTAGATAGGTACATACATCCATACTAATATTATAAATGCGAAAGTAAGGATGTTTGTTTGTTTGTTACGCTTTCACGCTTAAACCACCGAACCGATTTCAAAAATTCTTTCACCAATTGAAAGCTATAATATCAGGGAGTAACAT